>CM075669.1:247411350-248772350 GCA_037962975.1 Clitoria ternatea
ACGGCTTAGTTGAGGTCAAGAAAAATGGTAGATATAAAGGGTTTAATCCCTTCATTTTTGCACAACAAGCCGAGCAGGTTTATTACACCGACTTCCCAGGAGGTCATCGAGACTGGTACGTAGTAATCAAGGCAAAGGCCCAAAGTCAGATCACTGATAATGTCTCCGTTGAGGTTGAAGATGCTTATCAACTTACACCGAACGACCTTAACGATAGTCATCTATTGCTCAACATTGATCCAATGATAATGGATGGGACACTCGCCACGATGGGGGGTGAACACATTGACAAAGACCTTGTCTCCCTATCAAAACGGTCTAGGGCTGATTTGGATACTAATGAACTTGTTGAAACAGATAGCCATAGTGACACTGAAACTGAGGGGGAATTTCAAACTGAAACAGACACAGAGTATGTAGTTGTTAAACATATTACATATCTTTAATATCCTATCATTCTAACATTTGCTTTTATGGTTTTATTCACAGATGACAAGACGTCGACTACCATTTAATCGGGGTGGTGGCTCGAGGATCCTAGCATTTCGTCTGAGGACTCCACCACCACAATAGGGCACCACTCCACCACCACAACAGGGCACCACTCCATCACCCCAGCAGCCCACTCCTTCACCACCACAGCACACTATTCTTTCACCACCACAGCAGGCCACACCACAGTAGACCACCCCACACCAGACCACTCCACTTGGTGGCTTAGAGAACCCTAGCCTCGAGGAGACCCCACCTCCGACATCCCCCCTACCCAGATGGTCCCAGTGCCATCTGGAGAGGAGTAAGTATACAATAATTCGATTTAACTTTCTTAGTCAGTGGCTATTTATTCAGACTTCTGTATATAAAACTCACATAGTTGTAGGTTACTTGTATGGTAGTTTATTGTATGTTATTTTATTTAGTACTTGTATACATTGAATTATACTGGGAAATCTTCTGTTTGTAACTGGGCAATTATTCAAACTTGGAAATGTTACAATTAGAGGGGAGACTCTGCCGAAATTTTGGTAGCCTCCTCGTGTGTTTCCTATAATACAATTTATTTATAATTATTGGCTTAAAAATTTCAATTTTGTTGATAGTAGTCACACTACCAAAGCGATTACTAAGGTGTTGAAGGCCGAATGGGATGGTCCATACATCTCATGGACAGATGCTGGGAAGGTTGTCCATGATAGGTGGTTTGACATCTACTTGGTAAGTTAACACTTTTTTGTTATGAAATTATGGCTAAAATATACCTGTTATTAATTCTAAAATATGATTTCATTATTACAGCGTGATTATCAGTGGGTAGAGGGTATGATTGATGAGATTAGGAAGGTCTTTGCCACAAAGACCTCCAAAATCATCAAGAGTACCCTTTGGAAGGTGAGGGACAAGGGCGAGCGCCCTCGTTGGATCCCCAAGGACCATTGGGACGGGATGGTCCAGAAGTGGGGCGGTGTCTTGTTCCAGTAGGCGAGTGCTCGAAACAAGGAAAACAGAGCCGCCGATGCTGCAGCATCAGTTTACACTGGGGGTAACATTTCAACCCTCGAGCACAAGAAACAATTTGTAAGTCTATTTATGTTAAACATTTTTATTATGATTAGTCTGACATGTTTAGGAATAATAACTCTAGTGCTTGTTGTCCACTACAGGAGCTGAGGGAGCACCACAAGCCTTCTTTGCTTGAGGTCATGCAAATGACCAAGAAGAACAAAGCCGGTGCATGGGTAAACCAGAAGACTACAGATCTAGCGGTATTTAATTTTAACTTACACTTACTTATAATTTACAAATCAGCTTAATAATCTTATCAGTGTTTTTGAATTTACAGGAAGCGTATCAGGCTAGGAGGGCCGAGAAGGAGGCGAACTTGGTGGCTTCGACTCCTGAGGGGGAGGTTCCTCCCACTCTGTCTTGTTCCGACGACAATGTTATCTATATGGAGGCTGTTGGCGGCGTGAACAAGAAAGGGAGGATTATTGGATTGGGTTGTGTCGGCACGCAGTTGGCGAAAAGGGGAAGACCTCTTCCTCTTCCTCTTTGTCTGGCCTTCTGACTGAAGTTGTTCAGGTAATTCAAAACTTGAACAATGAGCTACAGGAGGAGCGACGTCAGAGGCAGCTTTTGGAGGAGCGGATCTATAACATCCTTAATTTTTAAAATAAATTTCAATAAATCGAATAAAATTTCCAAAAAAAATAGAAGTCGGATTCAATAAATAACAAGCTAGATTTTACATCAATCCGACCGGTTATTTAAAATACAAATAATTTATTTAAATTTCAAACAGATTTTGAATTAAATAATTTCAATATCTGTTTTACATAAGCCGTCCGGCTCATTTAAAATATACAAATACAAAATTTCACTCGGTATTCTCAAGAGCCGGCCAAGGCTTCCACTAAAATACAATCCGAGCAGCTGAGTGGCTTCTCATATCATGGTTGGGCCCTTCATTCACTGAAAAATAATTGTAGAGGGTGAGCATAACATATCAAACAACAGTTATTGAATTGGATTAAAAGTCCAATTAATAACTACAAAAAAAAAACAAAACCGATCACATATTATCATCACATAATAATATACTCATGTTGCTCACAATAACAGCACCACAAAATCGAGACATATATACTCATCATAAACAACATGTTCTCTCAATAACATATAAATCAGTGTATGCACATGCTCAACCAAATGGATCCATTAAGTCTTTTACACACACTTAATCAATGACCAACCAAAATGGGATCATTATTAAGTCTTTCAAATTTTGTGTTGCAACACTGGCTCCCCGAGCCATAATCCAGCTCCTCGCTGATCCAGCCGTTTTACAGGTACCCAACTGCTCTGCGCCCATAATGTAAAACCGAGTACTACTCCCAGAGTGATAGCGGTCCTCTACTCAGTGCTACGGGCCGGCCTTGAGTCACACTCAAAGGCGTCCATGGTATATAGGAACCACCACAGGGTCTATGCCTTTATCAGGTCATCCACAACGGGACCGGCAGCACAGGCCCCCTGCAGTCCTGTGTGCGTCTCAATACAATTGATATATCAAACAATATCAATCATCAATCAACCACATATCAACACCATCTCATATCATTCCACTCTGTAATACAAGAGGCACAATACATGATAACTTCATGCATACAATTCATATCATATCACATTCATCAATCTCATATGAACTCGGTATCATGAATAACAACACCACATATAACTCATTATGAATGGAAAGTAATTAACATAAACTATGTTATTTAATTGGGGTCTCAATTCACACACATATCATACATATAACATATTAACACCCCAAATCCATTCATAAACCATCTATTTGAGATGTACGCTCCCCCTATCTGGAATAAGAAGTTCCAGCAGCCTTTAAAATTTATAATCAAGTCACTGCTCGAGAGTTCCGACTGGAATTGCAGTTCTGCACCAGTCCCAAGCTTTCCTCGTAAAGAGAAGGAAATGAAGACTTAACTTTCTTCTTGCTCATTGGTTTCCAATAAAGTTTGGAATAAGAGAATTTTAGATGATAATTTCACTTTCCAAAAGTTCTTCCATTAATCCAACAATAGAAGTATTTATATATACATGATTCATGCAGAAGAGACATGAATGAATAGAAGTATTTTAACATACGTCTCTTTCATGATAATGAAAGATTAAGATATTTAAGGAAAAAGGGATAGCACATTAAAAAGGGTCCCATACATAGAAAATATCTTGAAAAGGATCTTGCTAGAACGTAGAAAAACAGGTTGACGTGGAAAGCATCCATAGTAAAATATTTATTAATTTCCGACTCGGTTTCTGCGTATTCCGACTCAGAGAAAGCTTCTGTTCATTCAAAACTTCTTCATTCGGAAGCCATTCACTTGGAAAGTTTTATCCATGAAACACTCGGCTTCCCTTCCTCGGAAATGGCCCACTTATAACTGTCTTATTCGGAAATATATCAATCAGACATCTCACCCGGTTATACCTCTGTCCGAGTCAGAGTCTTACTCTTGCGTTCACTTGGAAGTTTCTCCACTGAAAGGTCACTCAGAGTTCAGAGTCCACTTCCTTTCTCGGAAATCATTCCTCTTGAAAGGATTACTCGGATATCTCCTCGAAATTATTTACTCAGAAAACTTAATCAATTGGAGTTTAAGTCTTTGTCCAGAAGCACTCTTCCTGGAAAGACTCACTCGAAATGTCTCACTCGGAAGTGTCACAAAGACACTTCACTCGGCAAACCATCCTCCCAGATATACTTCACTCGGGAGTTTACTTGATTAGAAATATCAGTCCGAGAAGTACTTCCACTTCTCTCGAAAACAACCCATTCGGAAACGTTCCACTCGGAAATGTTTCCGTTTCACTCGGATTTACTTCACTCGAATGTGTCTCAATCGGACACAGCGTTACTTCGTTCAGAAATAATTCTCTTAATGATGTTTCACTCGAAAACATCTTAACTTCACTTGGAAATGATCTCCTGAGTCATGTTTCACTCGGAATCACATCCATTTCACTCGGAAAATCATTCATAAATTCTTCTTTAATCCTTTTTAAATTATTTTTCTAAAAATCATAAAAATTGGGATGTTACATTTCTCCCCTCTATAAAACTTTCGTCCTTGAAATTTAATAAATTACTTTGTCACAGATTGCACATAAAACCGATAGGTATTCATGTATTACGTTTTTACACAGCAACGAGTATTTGCATATATTTTAGAAATAAAAAGATGTATGGCACCCGGATTAAAAATTACTGAGAGCTCAGAACCATAAATAGTTCACTCACTCATTCAGGCTTCCAAAGATCCGTTCAAGATTCTGGATCCAGGCATACGTTCGATCAGGCTAAAATCCTCCATGGAATTCAGTCGGTTTTCGTTTGAGAAAACAATCAATACTATGATTGTCACTCGGTTAAGGGGTATTCTGCCTTTCTAAGATATCAGCCACACACTGAAAGGCAGCAGCCATGGCGTCCATACCATGAGCGTCCATTTTTCTATCCTGAAATAATCATTACACTTTAATATCTCTCATGGATATCAAAACAATGTATTTATAGTTGATTTCTTCAACTATAACACGTAACAACAATGATATGCTTCACTCAACTCATAGCATTTAGTAGCTAAACCTTGGCCTTGGACTTTTCAAGTCTGCTCTGATACCAAAATATAACATCCTTAATTTTTAAAATAAATTTCAATAAATCGAATAAAATTTCCAAAAAAAATAGAAGTCGGATTCAATAAATAACAAGCTCGGTTTTACATCAATCCGACCGGTTATTTAAAATACAAATAATTTATTTAAATTTCAAACAGATTTTGAATTAAATAATTTCAATATCTATTTTACATAAGCCGACCGGCTCATTTAAAATATACAAATACAAAATTTCACTCGGTATTCTCAGGAGCCGGTCAAGGCTTCCACTAAAATACAATCCGAGCAGCTGAGTGGCTTCTCATATCATGGTTGGGCCCTTCATTCACTGAAAAATAATTGTAGAGGGTGAGCATAACATATCAAATAACAGTTATTGAATTGGATTAAAAGTCCAATTAATAACTACAAAAAAAAACAAAACCGATCACATATTATCATCACATAATAATATACTCATGTTGCTCACAATAACAGCACCACAAAACTGAGACATATATACTCATCATAAAACAGCATGTTCTCTCAATAACACATAAATCAGTGTATGCACATGCTCAACCAAATGGATCCATTAAGTCTTTTACACACACTTAATCAATGACCAACCAAAATGGGATCATTATTAAGTCTTTCAAATTTTGTGTGGCAACACTGGCTCCCCGAGCCATAATCCAGCTCCTCGCTGATCCAGCCATTTTACAGGTACCCAACCGCTCTGCGCCCATAATGTAACACCGAGTACTACTCCCAGAGTGATAGCGGTCCTCTACTCAGTGCTACGGGCCGGCCTTGAGTCACACTCAAAGGCGTCTGTGGTATATAGGAACACCACAGGGTCTATGCCTTTATCAGGTCGTCCACAACAGGACCGGCAGCACAGGCCCCCTGCAGTCCTGTGTGCGTCTCAATACAATTGATATATCAAATAATATCAATCATCAATCAACCACATATCAACACCATCTCATATCATTCCACTCGGTAATACAATAGGCACAATACATGATAACTTCATACATATAATTCATATCATATCATCTTCATCAATCTCATATGAACTCAGTATCATGAATAACAACACTACATATAACTCATTATGAATGGAAAGTAATTAACATAAAGTATGTTATTTAATTGGGGTCTCAATTCACACACATATCATACATATAACATATTAACACCCCAAATCCATTCATAAACCATCTATTTGAGATGTACGCTTCCCCTACCTGGAATAAGAAGTTCTAGCAGCTTTTAAAATTTATAATCAAGTCACTGCTCCAGAATTTCGACTGGAATTGCAGTTCTGCACTAGTCCCAAGCTTTCCTCGTAAAGAGAAGGAAATGAAGACTTAACTTTCTTCTTGCTCGTTGGTTTCCAATAAAGTTTGGAATAAGAGAATTTTAGATGATAATTTCACTTTCCAAAAGTTCTTCCATTAATCCAACAATAGAAGTATTTATATATACATGATTCATGCAGAAGAGACATGAATGAATAGAAGTATTTTAACATACGTCTCTTTCATGATAATGAAAGATTAAGATATTTAAGGAAAAAGGGATAGCACATTAAAAAGGGTCCCATACATAGAAAATATCTTGAAAAGGATCTTGCTAGAACGTAGAAAAACAGGTTGACGTGGAAAGCATCCATAGTAAAATATTTATTAATTTCCGACTCGGTTTCTGCGTATTCCGACTCAGAGAAAGCTTCTGTTCATTCAAAACTTCTTCATTCGGAAGCCATTCACTTGGAAAGTTTTATCCATGAAACACTCGGCTTCCCTTCCTCAGAAATGGCCCACTTATAACTGTCTTATTCGGAAATATATCAATCAGACATCTCACCCGGTTATACCTCTGTCCGAGTCAGAGTCTTACTCTTGCGTTCACTTGGAAGTTTCTCCACTGAAAGGTCACTCAGAGTTCAGAGTCCACTTCCTTTCTCGGAAATCATTCCTCTTGAAAGGATTACTCGGATATCTCCTCGAAATTATTTACTCAGAAAACTTAATCAATTGGAGTTTAAGTCTTTGTCCAGAAGCACTCTTCCTGGAAAGACTCACTCGAAATGTCTCACTCGGAAGTGTCACAAAGACACTTCACTCGGCAAACCATCCTCCCAGATATACTTCACTCGGGAGTTTACTTGATTAGAAATATCAGTCCGAGAAGTACTTCCACTTCTCTCGAAAACAACCCATTCGGAAACGTTCCACTCGGAAATGTTTCCGTTTCACTCGGATTTACTTCACTCGAATGTGTCTCAATCGGACACAGCGTTACTTCGTTCAGAAATAATTCTCTTAATGATGTTTCACTCGAAAACATCTTAACTTCACTTGGAAATGATCTCCTGAGTCATGTTTCACTCGGAATCACATCCATTTCACTCGGAAAATCATTCATAAATTCTTCTTTAATCCTTTTTAAATTATTTTTCTAAAAATCATAAAAATTGGGATGTTACATTTCTCCCCTCTATAAAACTTTCGTCCTTGAAATTTAATAAATTACTTTGTCACAGATTGCACATAAAACCGATAGGTATTCATGTATTACGTTTTTACACAGCAACGAGTATTTGCATATATTTTAGAAATAAAAAGATGTATGGCACCCGGATTAAAAATTACTGAGAGCTCAGAACCATAAATAGTTCACTCACTCATTCAGGCTTCCAAAGATCCGTTCAAGATTCTGGATCCAGGCATACGTTCGATCAGGCTAAAATCCTCCATGGAATTCAGTCGGTTTTCGTTTGAGAAAACAATCAATACTATGATTGTCACTCGGTTAAGGGGTATTCTGCCTTTCTAAGATATCAGCCACACACTGAAAGGCAGCAGCCATGGCGTCCATACCATGAGCGTCCATTTTTCTATCCTGAAATAATCATTACACTTTAATATCTCTCATGGATATCAAAACAATGTATTTATAGTTGATTTCTTCAACTATAACACGTAACAACAATGATATGCTTCACTCAACTCATAGCATTTAGTAGCTAAACCTTGGCCTTGGACTTTTCAAGTCTGCTCTGATACCAAAATATAACATCCTTAATTTTTAAAATAAATTTCAATAAATCGAATAAAATTTCCAAAAAAAATAGAAGTCGGATTCAATAAATAACAAGCTCGGTTTTACATCAATCCGACCGGTTATTTAAAATACAAATAATTTATTTAAATTTCAAACAGATTTTGAATTAAATAATTTCAATATCTATTTTACATAAGCCGACCGGCTCATTTAAAATATACAAATACAAAATTTCACTCGGTATTCTCAGGAGCCGGTCAAGGCTTCCACTAAAATACAATCCGAGCAGCTGAGTGGCTTCTCATATCATGGTTGGGCCCTTCATTCACTGAAAAATAATTGTAGAGGGTGAGCATAACATATCAAATAACAGTTATTGAATTGGATTAAAAGTCCAATTAATAACTACAAAAAAAAACAAAACCGATCACATATTATCATCACATAATAATATACTCATGTTGCTCACAATAACAGCACCACAAAACTGAGACATATATACTCATCATAAAACAGCATGTTCTCTCAATAACACATAAATCAGTGTATGCACATGCTCAACCAAATGGATCCATTAAGTCTTTTACACACACTTAATCAATGACCAACCAAAATGGGATCATTATTAAGTCTTTCAAATTTTGTGTGGCAACACTGGCTCCCCGAGCCATAATCCAGCTCCTCGCTGATCCAGCCATTTTACAGGTACCCAACCGCTCTGCGCCCATAATGTAACACCGAGTACTACTCCCAGAGTGATAGCGGTCCTCTACTCAGTGCTACGGGCCGGCCTTGAGTCACACTCAAAGGCGTCTGTGGTATATAGGAACACCACAGGGTCTATGCCTTTATCAGGTCGTCCACAACAGGACCGGCAGCACAGGCCCCCTGCAGTCCTGTGTGCGTCTCAATACAATTGATATATCAAATAATATCAATCATCAATCAACCACATATCAACACCATCTCATATCATTCCACTCGGTAATACAATAGGCACAATACATGATAACTTCATACATATAATTCATATCATATCATCTTCATCAATCTCATATGAACTCAGTATCATGAATAACAACACTACATATAACTCATTATGAATGGAAAGTAATTAACATAAAGTATGTTATTTAATTGGGGTCTCAATTCACACACATATCATACATATAACATATTAACACCCCAAATCCATTCATAAACCATCTATTTGAGATGTACGCTTCCCCTACCTGGAATAAGAAGTTCTAGCAGCTTTTAAAATTTATAATCAAGTCACTGCTCCAGAATTTCGACTGGAATTGCAGTTCTGCACTAGTCCCAAGCTTTCCTCGTAAAGAGAAGGAAATGAAGACTTAACTTTCTTCTTGCTCGTTGGTTTCCAATAAAGTTTGGAATAAGAGAATTTTAGATGATAATTTCACTTTCCAAAAGTTCTTCCATTAATCCAACAATAGAAGTATTTATATATACATGATTCATGCAGAAGAGACATGAATGAATAGAAGTATTTTAACATACGTCTCTTTCATGATAATGAAAGATTAAGATATTTAAGGAAAAAGGGATAGCACATTAAAAAGGGTCCCATACATAGAAAATATCTTGAAAAGGATCTTGCTAGAACGTAGAAAAACAGGTTGACGTGGAAAGCATCCATAGTAAAATATTTATTAATTTCCGACTCGGTTTCTGCGTATTCCGACTCAGAGAAAGCTTCTGTTCATTCAAAACTTCTTCATTCGGAAGCCATTCACTTGGAAAGTTTTATCCATGAAACACTCGGCTTCCCTTCCTCAGAAATGGCCCACTTATAACTGTCTTATTCGGAAATATATCAATCAGACATCTCACCCGGTTATACCTCTGTCCGAGTCAGAGTCTTACTCTTGCGTTCACTTGGAAGTTTCTCCACTGAAAGGTCACTCAGAGTTCAGAGTCCACTTCCTTTCTCGGAAATCATTCCTCTTGAAAGGATTACTCGGATATCTCCTCGAAATTATTTACTCAGAAAACTTAATCAATTGGAGTTTAAGTCTTTGTCCAGAAGCACTCTTCCTGGAAAGACTCACTCGAAATGTCTCACTCGGAAGTGTCACAAAGACACTTCACTCGGCAAACCATCCTCCCAGATATACTTCACTCGGGAGTTTACTTGATCAGAAATATCAGTCCGAGAAGTACTTCCACTTCTCTCAGAAACAATCCATTCAGAAACGTTCCACTCGAAAATGTTTCCGTTTCACTTGGATTTACTTCACTCGAATGTGTCTCAATCAGACACAGCGTTACTTCGTTCAGAAATAATTCTGTTAATGATGTTTCACTCGAAAACATCTTAACTTCACTTGGAAATGATCTCCTGAGTCATGTTTCACTCGGAATCACATCCATTTCACTCGGAAAATCATTCATAAATTCTTCTTTAATCCTTTTTAAATTATTTTTCTAAAAATCATAAAAATTGGGATGTTACAGGATCGACAGTGGGCCGAGGCGGACCGACAGCGGGCCGAGGAGCAGCACGCCGAGACTCGTCAACAACTTGCTCAGCAGCAGGAGCTACTGATGCAGTTGATGGCGAGGCTACCTCCCCTCACTTTCCAGTCACCACCACCACCACCACAGGATCCCCCACCACCATGATTACTTTTTTATACTTTTTTATTATGTATAGACATTGTATATTTGATTTATACTTTTTATATTATATTCCATTTAGTATTTATTTTATGTCATTCTTCATTTATTATTTTATTATGTCAATATTAGATATTTGTAATTAAATTCAAAGAAAAACGCCTTATTGTGATTATTGCAAATAATTCAATCTATTTGATAATTAAATTTAATCCATCATTGTGTTTTTAATAACAATTTAATATTAAAATTAAAAATATTCAAAATTTAATTATCAAAATTTATTGTTTAAAAAGCAAGCATTCAGCGAATAGAAAATATTATTCAAAATTTCTAATTTAAAATTAAATTAACAAAACCTCTAAATATTGAAGAGGTTAAAAAACTATTTTAAAAATAAAAAATTGATCCGGTCTCAATACCGGTATCCGACCTGCAAGACATATTTCAACGTCTTTGTCAAGACATCAACGTGTAACCGGTGTCATCGGTATACATCCGGACTGTAATTCCGTATCAGGCGTTCTCCCTATACCGGTTGTTCAGGATAACACCATGACATCGGACAATACACACGTCACTGTGCTAAAGACAAGGATAATTGCTACAGGGATCGATCAATAATTCCCTGCACTACGAGCCAAATTCTGCTCACGGGAATGGTCAACTTGTTCCCTAATCCTAGTCTATATTCTCTATGCTCAATATAAAATAGCCACTTGACCCAATCATGCTGGTAAGTGCGCAATATAATAATGCTAATGGGAGTTAGTGGTTCCCCACTAACGAGTCCTCGTAAAACGAGCCAATCAGGTATATGAACTCATTTCATTAATGAAGTGAAGGATCTTCAACTGTTCTCATGAACAATTACTCTCTGAAATACATTCCTTACTTGGAATATCATCACTGACTTGAGCGTCTGAGAATCTTTGCAGGTGACACCACCATTCGCCCACTTCAACGCGTTAGGTCAGTGTGAAGGACCTCCAGGACGCCCAGTCCGTTCTCTCTGCTCAAGGACAACGGATACTCATACCGGATACTCATACATCCGGTCTCCTATACGGTATTTACATACTGTTTGTGATTGACTTGAGTCCGGATCTCTAGACCCCGGTTCAGGACAGATCAAAAATAATATTAGCGACGGCTAGGGGGCGTTGTTGTATGGTTACTAACAGCGACGGATAGATGGTGGTCGTTGTATTGTTAACATAGCGACGTCCACTAGGCGTCACTCTTTAGGTGGTCGGTATTTTGTTATAGTGGAGCGACGGAGTCCTGGCGTCGCTAACGGTTACAAATGAGCAACGACCACTAGGTGGTCGCTATATGGTTACAAATGAGCGACGGAGGGATGACGTCGCTTTCTGGTTACAACGTAGCGACGACCTCATGTGGTCGCTGTATGGTTACCCATAGCGACGGCGTTACGTGGTCGCTGTATGGTTACCCATAGCGATGGCGTTAAGTGGTCGCTATAAGTAATCATTAACGACAGCAGCCTTACCAATGCAGGACCATCTTAGCGACGGCAATATGGCGCCGAAAATGTAGCGACGAAAGTATTCGTTGTCGTTGTTCTGTCTGCGACCAAGGTTTTAGCGACGGGCTCGTTGCCGTCTTAAATGTCGTCGCTAACCATTTTAGCGACGGCAATGTCATAAAATAACGACCGATTTTATCCGTCGCTAACAGGTTTTTTTTGTAGTGTTGGTAACACCTTAACAAATATTTTAGGATTATGGTGGTTAGATATTAAAATATTGAGATAATTTTTACACCAATTAGTAGTATGATCACTAATATTCTTATAAGGCTTGTGACAACTCTTAATTCATAAGTTAATTTTTTGGTTGAGTTAGACTTGTCATATTTTGATATGATATTCGAGTCTAACCAATTCGAATGTTGAGTCATTCACTGATCTCTTTATGAAAACTTAATGCACCAGATGTTTAGTCTCAAATATGAGGAATGTGTGTTAAAATATTGAGATAAATTATATATCGATTTTATAAGCCTTATGATAACTCTTAATTTATGAGTTAATTTTTAATTTGGGTTAATTGTGTAATTTAGTAATATTAGGAATTATTAAATCTTTTAAGTTGATCTTTAACTTGCATATTGTAAGTTTTATATATATATATATATATATATATGAAGATAATTTCCAAAATTAAAATTATTGTATAAATTTAAGATTATTAATAATTTTAATTTTTTTTAAAAATTGTTTAAATTAGTCAAAAACGACAACTAAAAAAATTGGAGTAATTTAGATAATTAATTACAGTAGCCAAATGGGTAAAAAAAAGAGATTAATAATCATATTCAGAGGTTGTGTTGGTATCTAAAGAATTTAGGTGAACACAAATGCAACGTAACTACTGTGTCCCGCCAGAAACCGATTACCATTAATTCGATTTGGTGGTTCAATGTGGTCATCCACAAACGTTAATGCCACAAGCTGTCGCCAATTTTTTTGGAATCATATACCAAAATGTGGACTTCTCTTGCGTCATAATATGCCCATAGAACATGGTCCCTACATGCTCCCATTTTTTAAAACATATATTTTCTTCCTTCTGAAATTATATTTTTATATCATTTATAAATGAATCCCTTCATTAACATTTTTTGTTTCATCGGCTAAAAACAAATTCTATTAATATAAGCAGGTACCTGTAGTACCTACGTCCAACAATTACCAAGACATTAAATATTCGAGTGGTTCATTTATCTGAAAACACAAACCCTTTAATTTTGTGTTTGCCGATAACAACCCTAACTGCCATCTCACATTAATCTTCTAACGTGTAATTTAATAAAAAAATTTCCTTGGGTATAATAAACATTGAAGATTAGAAGTACTATTTACACGAATCATTCATTTGAAATATACTCTTTGTATTAATTGTTATTGTCATTATTTCTATTATATTTTTAATTTTTTATTATAAAAAGAAAAATTACGCTTGACCTCAAGTTTATATCTACAATAATAACAGGTTTAACAACAATAATTAAAGAATGAAAAGATGCAGTGCAAACTTAACTAAGATTTCAGTTTATTTTATTTCTTTATCAGTACCTTTTCTTTCTTATTACGCGTTAAGAATTCTTGGCAAAACAAACAACCTTATAAACATGAAACTTCACTTTAACTCAAATATTAATAGCAACTTGCAAGTCGTACTCATAATTGAATAACTGATAAAAATAAAATACTTCCTAGTTTAAATTATTTTGTTGGTCCACTATGTTTGATGTGAGTTCTATTTTGATTCAGTAAGTTTATTTTTTTTTCCTTGAGTTCGGTAAATAAAATTATAAGTTATTTTGGCTTATTAAGTTTTTTAAAAAATCAATAAAGTGTAGTACGTTTAAAAAACGTTCTAGCCGCTTAATCGGGTAAGTTTAGGGTATTTAACTTCACTTAAATTTTGTGCAAATTAATGAATTTTTATGAGGGGGATATTTAAACAGTTGTATTACTCAAAAGTTTTTGATATATTAACGGTAGAAAACAACCAAATAAACCAAAACAGTGACTTGACACCAAACTTGCAAAATGAATTACTATTAAACATCAGTACTTCCAATACTACATACATCTGGTTATGGAGAAGTTTTGGGAGATCACCGGGGCAATTGGAAGATTGGTTTTGCCAAAGAACTTTCGTCACACTTCGGCTTACACTGCTAAACTATAGGGATTATTTGAAGGTATCAAACGGGCTAAGGATATGCACATTACAAATCTCAACACTCAAGTGAATTCTATTGTGGTATTTCAACAAATTTACCGGAATTTGAAGGGAGTTTCTCAAGACGGATCCCTTCAGGGCATTAAGGACATGTTGCAAAAGTTTGAGTAGTTTAAAGCCCGTTTAATATTCAGTTGGAGAAACAGAATTATGAAAATAAAAATATTTAATAATTAATATCGATATTTTATATCATTTGAGACAGTTAAAATTTTATTGAACCAACGAATTTATTTTTTGTTAATCAAACTTCGATTGGTTGGTCTAGTAGCTAACTATACATTCCCTTAGTATACAACATGTGTATAGTGAAGCTAATGCTATAATTTACCATATGTTTGTTAGTGTAGAATAAATTGACTCAACGAAGTTTGTTATGCTGAGTCAGCAAAGTTGTTAGAAAAGGGCCTCACTTGTAACTACACAACTAGCTAATATTCTTGTATATAATTCCTATCTCTTGTATCAAAATAATATACTAAATAGAAATATTTCCTTTGTGCATCTACTGAAAATGTCGTTCCTTTTCTCTCTATATTTATTTCTCCTCTTTTCTTTGCTTTTCTAAGTTGGTATCAGAGCTATAAATAGCTCTGGTACACTCTTCATCTTCTTCCCGATGGAAACTAGAAACACTGCACAAGAAGAAAATTCAGCAGCTCAAATCGAAGCAAAATCGCTTGTAGTGGTTACCTTCTCCCAACTGATTTTGGTGAAACTTGATGATCGCAACTTCCTAATCTGAAAACAACAAGTTGAATTTGCTATACAAGGGCATAAGTTGCATCGATATGTCATAAATCCCTAAATTCCACTTAAGTTCCTCAACAATAGTGATAAAGATACAAAAAAACTAAACTGAAAGTATTAGAAATGGGAACCGCAGGATCAGTTGTTAATGTCCTGGTTGCTTTCTTCGCTTTTAGAGTCTCTCTCAGTCAGAATGGTTGGTTACACACATGCCTTTCAACCATGGGAGAAGTTCCATGCCTACTTTGAAAAGATCACAAGAGCTAAGGTTCATCAACTTCGATAGGAATTAAGGAGCCTTAAGAAAGGAACAAGTACTATTTCTGATTATTTACTCAAGCTGAAAACGATTGTAGATGCATTGAGTTTAATTGGATCACCTATCACTAGTCAGGATTACATTGATTGTGTGTTTGAATGTCTTAGTGATGAATATGAGCCTTCTATCTCTAACCTAATCTGTAACACAAAACTAGATCCTTATAGCATTAATGAAATTGAATCCATGTTATTAACATTTGAGGCACGTCTTAAACAAGTTAAAAAGAGTGTACCAAATGCATTCTCTGCCAATGTTGTTTATAAATATGTAAATTCTCTACCTCCAAATCATTACTCTAACTCCACAGATAGCAATCATACTTATTCAACTGAAAACTCTCATATATCTTCCCACCATCAACCACAAATACCTTCATATCATGTCAACTCTCAATACAACAACAACTCCCAACCCAATTTTCATCCTTCTTATTTTGGCAGAGGCAGAGGTGGCTGTAGTGGTCGATTTAGAGGTCGTGATGGTCATGGAAATTATAGATCCTTTTTATACTGTAACATTTACAACAAGCATGGGCACGATGCTACTGTATGTTGGAACAGGAACACATTCCCTTCTCATTTTAATGGATAATCTCCCTTATCACCACAACCATGGCATCAGACTTCCTCTGTCTCTTATGCTTAATTCCTTAACCCCCAAGTTTTCCTCAATTGCATAATAGCTTCTCTAGTTTTGCAAAGCAGCCTCACCTATATTTAGTGCAACATGCTCAGCCTCATTTAGTGCAAAATCTAACACAATAGACTCAGTATAACTCACCTCCCTATGTGCATGACCATCTTGGACCTACAACATATCCAACCTCCTCACCTCAGGACTGGTATCCAGACTCAGGAGTAAGTCACCATGTTACTGTATAGTCCCAAATTTTAGGCAATAGAGTGGATCTTGATGGATCTCACTTTCTTTACTTGGGTAATGGTAATCTTGTCCCTATCAAATCTATAGGTACATCTCTTTTACACTCATCATCACAAGCACACGCACCACTCTCACTCACTATTCTTCTACTTGTACCTGATATTACTAAAAATCTCATGAGTGTGAGCCAGTTTGCTAGAGACAGTCATTTGTTTTTTGAATTTCACCCAATATACTATGTTGTTAAATCTTAGGACACTAAACAGGTACTACTACGATGTCAACTTGGAACTAATGGTCTCTACAAGTTTAGCAAGTTGTCTTTCATTCCGTCAGCAAAATACACCCCTCTTGCATAAGCTACCACAACCACTACTATCATGACTAACACACCTGCGACTTTTAGTTGTATGTTTTCTTATTCAAACTCCTCTACATATGCAATCTGGCATATGAGATTAGGCCATTGTCATTCTTCCATTGTAAAGAAAATACTTGATAGTTGTAATATTTCTTACATCAATAAAGGAGTACTTGATTTTTATAATGCCTATTGTGAAGGAAAAATACATAGATTACCTGCTTATACCTCTCTCACTACACACACAGCACCATTACAATTTGTCTATACAGACCTGTGAGGTCCTACACCCATGTACTCTCATTGTGGTTTTAGATTCTACATCATATTTGTTGATACATATATAAGATATACTTGGATTTATTTTATTTACTTAAATCCAAGTCTGACCCCTTTCAACCTTTCAAAATTTCAAATCCATGGGTGAACTTCAATACAATTCCAAAATCAAAAATCAAAGTTGTCCAGTCAGATTAGGGTGGTAAATTTTGACCATTCTCAAATATTCTTTCTGTTGCAGGCATTGTGCATAGATTAGCTTGCCCTTACACACATAATCAAAATGGGAGTGTTGAGCATAAACATAGGCATATTGTGGAACCTGGTTTGACGCTTCTTGCCCAAGCCAAACTTCCCTTAGCCTTCTGGGACCATGCCTTTCTCACTGTTGTACACCTAATAAATAAGCTCCCATCAGCTACACTAAATTTTACCTCTCCCTATCACAAACTTCATGGTTCGACGCCTAATTTTCTTGATCTTAGAGTATTTGGATGTGCCTGTTTTCCTCTTCTTTCACCCTATAATATGCACAAACTTAATTTTAGATCTTCAAAGTGTGTTTTTCTTGGTCTTTCCACTAAGCACAAAGGTTACAAATGTCTTCATCCCTCAGGAAGAATCTACATTTCTAGAGATGTTTTGTTCAATGAACACAGGTTTCCCTACGCCTCTCTTTTCCCTCTGATCTGTCCACTTTAGCCCCTATCTCATTCTCATCTCTTCCATCACTTAACATTCCACAACCACTTTTGTCTTCTGATTTTCTTCATATACCTACTCTTGTACTTTCCACTAATCCTATTGCCTCTATGTCGCATAATCCCTTCATCTCTTCTATTCCTTGTCCTGCAGTTTCTCTTAACTCAACTCACTATTTTTGTCATTTTTGTGATGGGGTTTGGAGGTGGTTATGGTGGTTTCAGGATTTCTCTTAACTCAACTCACTATTTTTGTCATTTTTGTTCTTGAAGCCTTAACCAATAGAGTAGGGGGTTTCTAGTCATTGACTTTAGGATAAGTTGCTTTTAATTTCCAAAAGAATGAAAAGAGTAAAGAGAAACAATGAAAGTGAAAAGGTCAAAGAGCATTGAGAGGGAAAGAAAGGAGAAAATAAAATAAAATAAAATTTAATAAGATAGTAGAAAATAAATAATAATAATGATAAATAAAATAAGAAACATTTTTGGAACATGAAAAAAAGAAAATAATAATAATAATAATAATAATAATAATAATAATAATAATAATAATAATAACAACAACAACAACAATAATAAATAAAAGGGTACTCGAACAAAAAATGATGTTCACAATATAACCTCAAAAGAATTAAAAATCGCTAAAATAGAAAATGCTTTTCATAACTAGTTAATACTGATTATTAAAAAAGATCAAGTTTATAAACAACAATTTTTATGCAGTTCTACTCTAAGTGAAGAAATGACATACTTGAATATAGTTACCCCAAATTAAGGGCTAACCGAGAAATTAATAGCCTAGATCAAGAAATGATAAATAAACATATATCAAAAGGATTTAATTTTATACATTTAGGACTAATTCAAGTAGCAGCAAAACCTAATTATATGTTAGGAATAAATTCTCCCATATTAATGATATTAAGAGATATAAGAATAAAAAACTTTGAAGAATCCATGACAGCAGTTTTAGAGAGCAACCTTCATGATGGTCTTAGATCCTCTTCAAAAGATGAAACAATATTAGTAAAAGCTAATTTAAGAAAGTCACAAGTTATTGTTTCTAAAATTATGACATGAAAAAGTAATGAAAAGAATTTCTGAAAAATGGGTACTAAATGTAACACCCCCTTATATACACGAGATATATATAAAAAACTTTTAGAAAGATATATATTTATCACTTTTTATCTCGCGTATACAAGGACATATATACATTTGATTTCCTTTGAATTTTGAAAGTAAAAAGTTTCAAATTATTTAGAATGATAAAATGAACTTTCAAAAAATCATAAGTGATCAAAGATTACAGTATCATATCCAAAGAATAAGGTTTATTAAAGTTTAACCTTTACCTTGAATTACAATCATCCAACTTAATATTGTATTAAGGTAAAATAAAAGTTGTGAATAATAAATAATTAAAAATTATTAATATAATTTCATTAATCAATGAATATTAATTAAATTATTTTAAAATTCTCATTCAAAATACATAAATATTATTATTATTATTATTTTATTTTTAAAAAACAAATAATTAAATATAAATACCAAAATTTCATAAAAAATGATAATAATAAACTAACTAATAGTACGTATTTCTTATTAAAGATATATTAATATCTATTTTCTATTTGTGTTGAAAATAGGATGTTACAACTCTACTCCCCTAAAAGAAATTTTGTCCTCGAAATTTGATATTGTTAAATCTTACCAAGGATAAACTAAGTGAACTATCCTAATATGTTTTCTAGTTTTATTGAGAATTATGTATCCTTTCCTTGATGTTGCCACTTACTTCTTTTCATTCTTATCAGGTAATTTCTCCTAAACTCAAAAATATCACCCTCTTAATTTTGTTAACCATGCTCATCTTAAACTGATAATTAACTCTAAATACCTCAATAATTACATTCCTTAATCCATCAAAACATCACTTAATATAATCCGTAACATCTATAAATTAAAATTCCTACTTGCAACATAGTAAAATGAACTGCTAAGAATTAATTACTAGACGACTAGCCGTTAGCAACTAGTCGTTGGACTAGCCGTTAAACTAGCCGTTATGACCGTTGCATCACTCTCCTTTGCTTGCTTATAAATTTCCAATCCATTCTCACTTCCTATCACAACTTCAAGGCTCCTAGTTTCTCTCTTCTATCTAATTTCTTTAATCTTTTCCCTTAAGTAATATTGTACTACTCGATGGCCAACCTCCCTAGAAACGATGAAGAACGAAGGCGAGATAGACTACAGTTCGTGGTAACAAGTGCCTCACTTCTTAAAATCATTATGGTGATTTCTCTAGTTTGGATATTTTTTATATTGCCAAGACTCTTAGACCTCTATCTATGATGTACTAGACGTTCTATTTTATTTTCCTTAATGTAATCGTGTATAATAAATTATCCTAGTGAGAAAGGATAAATATGTCTTAGTCCATGTTGTACTTGTTTATCTTGTTAAATTCTTGTGTTTTTTGCTTCATGACAATCCAGGGTATGTAATCATTTCTTATTGTCTTCTATAATGAATTAAATATTTCTTAACTAAGTGATTGCATATTCCATCATAATTGACTACAACCATTACATAAATTTGATAAATTCTCTAATCTTAAATGATCATAAATCACAACTTTGACTTAGAAATACTCACTTAAATTTTTGTTATGGATAGCTAAGATTTATGTAACCCACTTCATAGGAACTATACTAAATTAATAAGTAAGGGTTCATATCTATTTACCCACGGTTCACTAACATATTTCTTTATTTTAAGTCTATCATTACATAACAATTATTTATATAGGGTATATGTATATTCACTTTACAAAATTGATGACTAAAAGAAAATAACTTGATAAACATGTATCAAATTGTTAGGAATCCAAAGAAAATATTTTATGGCACAATTTCTCAATATTATACAAATATCGATATCTCTCAGAGATCTATGATACTTATTTTTGATCATTTATTGACATATTTATCACAATAAATCACTAAAAAAAATTCAAAAATATATGGTTAATTACATTTGATGTCACAACCATAAAAGTTTCATTAATTCATATATATATATAATCATTATATATTATTCAATCGAAGGCATCATAAAGGAAAACTTCATCAAATCAAACAACAATTAACATATCTTATATGTTATACAAAAGAAGAATCAATACAAACAGTCAAAGATATAATTCCTAGTACGATTACTTGTCACACCAAACAAGTTAGTGAACAAACTACCATATTTCTTTCATAAACATATATTCATATTTTTTCTTTCTTTGATTCAAAATATATCATCAAAGGAAAAATATGATCCTATCTTATACAATTTGTTGTATTAGTTTTGGATTACAACAATTATCTACCCATTAAAATTCACATAAGTATCCATACGAACTCAAGGACATGGCAAGGAATATCCTAATAGGGTTTATTGAGTTTGTCTCCACTTCTCCAATACCACATTAAGCTAGGGTTAAATTCATTGATTTTAACATCCTTCATTTGACATGTCTTTCACTACTTAGTGTAATTCATTCGGGGTGATCAGTCTCGATAATTTATAGCTAAGTAGTTAAAGTCATGACAGCTTTAGTCTAAAATCCATATCAAAATATTCCTAAGACTTTTTCCTAAAGCTTAACTTTGAATTCTTATATGAAAATATATGTTATTAAAGATCTTTTATTGTCTTATCTTCCTTATTGTTCCCACATGTAAACAGATAAAACATGCGCACATAATTTGTTTAACTTCTTTCATTAATAAATGCTAAGACTGACAAAACATTCAAACAAAATATCAGACACCTTGTCTCTTTATATACAATATGTCCCATACCATATTGTAAAAAGAGGTAAATGTTGAATATTTCATTATCACATATCAACTAAAGAATCAAACACCATAGATCACATATGGAATAAAAGGAAATAACTATATTACCTTATTATTCCACCATACATTAGCGCCCACACTTAAATAATATCAAGAAAGACTTCAGAATGGTCAGTCTCTGATAATCCCTACAATAACATTATTCAACTAATAGGTTATAGAGTTCTAACTTATACTTCTTATAAACTTAAAACTAGTTTCTTCTTTATCTTTTTCTTTTTAATTCCTAACTTTTCTTCACTTGCTTCTTGTCATCTACTCCAATTGTAAAATTTCCTCCCCTATCAAGCATAGAATCTTTTGACTAACTTAACCATCAGAGTACACAGCAGACTAGTAAGACATACCCCAAGCCGATTTGGATTGAATTGCTCTGATACCACTGTAACGCCCCGGCTGCTTTTTAGGAATAAACGACTCGCCCTATAGACTAACACGAGACCTTTCTAGTGTGCTTTGTCCTCAATCACTCACTTCTCAAGAACTTCCCAGGAGGTCACCCATCCCAGAATTACTCTAAGTTAAGCACGCTTAACTTTGGAGTCCTTATGTGATAGGCCACCGAAAAGGCTAATGCATTTGTTGGTATAGGTAGTACGAATTCATTTCTTTAAGCTATTCTCGACTGTATAGTCTCATACCTATATAGTCTTTGGATCCCTCTTATTCCGGTATGTATTCAGTTCATTCATATGCCCCTCCCACTGGAAGCCTGTCAGGAGCCGCTCCTTGTCCGTGCCTATGCACCGGTGATCACTCCCCGCCCTCAACAGTGACCGAGATGTCACATGCCCACCAACTTTCGCCTGGTTTGTCCCCGAACCATACCGTACTAGGAGAGGCCATGCTCTGATACCACTTTGTAACACCCCTTTATATACACGAGATATATAAAAAAACTTTTAGAAAGATATACATATTTATCACTCTTTATCTCGCGTATACAAGAACATATATACATCTGATTTCCTTAGAATTTTGAAAGTAAAAAGTTTCAAATTATTTAGAATGATAAAATGAACTTTCAGAAAATCATAAGTGATCAAAGATTACAGTATCATATCCAAAGAATAAGGTTTATTACAGTTTAACCTTTACCTTGAATTACAATCATCCAACTTAATATTGTATTAAGGTAAATTAAAACTAAAGATTTAATACCTCTACTTCGACTGTAACTAATCATTTCCTTATCTTCAAACCATGTGATTTTGAATCCTACTCTTGTCACATCTCTTCTCCTATCCGATTAAGGAAGAGACCAATTTACCCTCTTGTAATTTCATCCTTTCATCTTGAACTGCTAGCTATATATCATATAATATATATTTTGGACACAGAAATTCAAACAAGAAGGAGTGAGAAACAGAATATAATACTTTACAGATAAGACATAAGCATAAGAGTTTTCACAATCTAATATAATAATTTCAAACACAATCATACACATGATCAATTATGAATGTAGAGTTTTCATAACATAACAATTATACTTTCATTCACAATCACCCACATAGAATGTCACAATCACATGAATGTCATACAATGTTTTTAATACTACCATCTCATCCATTCTATGCATGTTGGCCCTTAAAGTTTTAGTTTGCACTGGGCCAACCAGGAGTTTACACTATTCTATAATTCCGGATAATAATAACATAAATGCCTTTGTAGCATATGAACAGCTCAACTGGTGTGGAAACACTTAGAGACTAGTCAGACTGAGAAGGTTTTTATTGTGAAAGTACCTGACACTAGGGAGCGACCCCAGGTCCCCTGAAGCACCCTTCCACACCCTCTCATCCCAAGGTTGGCATTTGAACCTTCTCTAATGTATTCTCAGTTTCTATAATATGTCCCCAGGAAATATCACATCTTATTTCTCTTTAATGATTCATGATGCATGAACTACTCGCATATTTAGTTGGTTAAGACTTTTAGAAACTCAATTATTAAATACCATAAAGGTTCATAAATCATCTCAATAATAAACTGTACATTCCCATAAGTTCTTCTTTAAACTTCTGTTATATAGAAACAAAATTTAGTACAATCTTCAAATTCAGATCTCACCAAAATTGAGTTTCCAAGCCTTAAATATCTCAAAACTTTCTCTTTAAAAACTTCACATATTTACATAATCTTTCCTAATTTAAATCTTAACTAGATTGAGTTTAGAAATCTCGACTATAACAAAATATCCTTTAGTTATTTCATTAGGGAAAACCAATTTAAATTTCTGATTTTTAAAAGAAAATATTTTTTTTAAATCATTAACTAAGAATACTTAAAACTAAAATTTTCTTTAATTCAAGAATTAGTTATCTCAACCTTTGATTTTCATAAAATAGCTTCTTTTTAATACTAGATTTTATTCTAGAGATTAAAAATAAAGTTAATGAAAATTATTTCTAAGAAGAAATAAAAGATTAAAATAATGATAAAATACTTTCTCTTAGAATAAAAATTTAAAGAGTAAAGTAAGAAAATTCTTACTGAGTTTTAACTTTCCGTCATGCTTGCTATATGCTCAAACTCCATATCACAAGGTCATCAATCATTCATCAATCACAATCAAGTATTGTAATATCATCAATCACAATCAAATATCATCAAATCACAAAGATTATTAATCATAGTCTAGTATTATAAATCATAATATCATTAATCAAAATCAAATATTATTAATTATAATCAAATCAAATCAACTAAATATCATACATAAATATAATTTAAAATTTAATAGTTATTTAGATTAATAAGATTAATTTTAAGTCTTTATAGTCTATTTCTCGTATAGGTTTATGTAGGTCCATGTAGTACAATCCTCACATAGGTATATAGTTCAGTCTATACAGGTCATAATAGTCCAAGTCCTTGCATAGGTTCAGTCCAGTTCGCATAGGTTATCTAGGTATTTGCATAGGTATTCAGATCAAGTTATACAAAATACTCAATTTAAAATTTATTATAAATTTTTAAGTTAAATAGTTATTATTTTAAAATAATAATATTATTAAATTTTAAAGGAGTAGGGGACACCTCTCATTATTCTTATGTCTTTTCATATTATATTTCTATCCCACTCCCCCTTACCTTTTGTATCTTGGTTCGTTATGGAAAGTCTGTGTGCGCCTCGTCTCCGAGTTCTAAAATATACCAATTTCACTTTAATAGAGTTATAAAATGAAAATTAAGATTTCTACTTAAAACAGAAATGGTAAATTTTGAATAATGAATAGTAAATCGTGAATAGTAATAGTAAATAGTAAATGTGAATAGTAACAATAAATAGTAAAATATGAATAGTAATGGTAAAAAGTAAATCGTGAATAGTAAAGGTAAATAGTAACGATAAATAGTAATTTACTATTTGAATAGTAATTTACTATTAAAATAGTATTTTACTATTGAAATAGTATTTTACTATTGAAATAGTACTTTACTATTCAGAATAGTAACTTAAAATAATATTATTTCTAATATAATAATAGATTTCTAAAAACGATATAAAAATAACCCTAAAAAATATAAAAGAGATGTATTTTTACCTTAGAATTTTAGCAGAACCTTCTTCCAAAAATTTTATTTCTCTCTCTTACTTCCACCACTATCTCACTAGCACTACTATATTAAGAAAACTTAATCTGAAATTGTGAATTCTAAAGAAGAATTCCTTCGGTATTTATAGGAAGGAAAATTATTATGCATTCTATTATTTTAATATAAAAGTGTACACCTTTTGAAAATTTCACACATGCACAGTATTTTGCATAGTAAATGTCAGCTGAATTATTAAGCTAAATAGTAACATTTCACTCGGTATATTTTAAATATTCAAAATTAGTCCTTTTTGAAATTTAGCGATATTATATCAGTTCTCACTAATTTTATGATAAGTAATAAAAAGTTTAAATTTTAAAAATCTAAAATTTTCTGTTAATAAAAATTTATTGATACGTTTCCAATTTTTTTAACGATTGGAAAAAATTAAGATTTTTCTCAAACCTATCATTTTTAGATAAATCTACTTGAAATGGATTTTAGAAAATTTTATTATAATTTAAATTCACTTTCTTATAAATAGTTTTAATTTTAAGTCACTTTATATGCATTTAAAATTATTTAAAATATATTATTTTATTAAAATATTTCCAAAATTCCAAAAAAAATCCATAAAATCATAAATAATACATAGATCAAAAAGTTCTAAAGAACCATAGTCTAATTCCTTCAAAATTTTATTTTAAAATTTCTAATAATAGTTAAATCACAAATATGTAAAAACATAAATATAAAAACATAAAATAAAAGTTGTGAATAATAAATATATTTAAAATTCTTAATATAATTTCATTAATCAATGAATACTAATTAAGTCATTTTAAAATTCTCATTCAAAATACATAAATATTATTATTATTATTTTATTTAAAAAATAAATAATTAAATATAAATACCAAAATTTCATAAAAAATGATAATAATAAACTAACTAATAGTAAGTATTTCTCATTAAAGATATATTAATATCTATTTTCTATTTGTGTTGAAAATGAGATGTTACACTAAATGATACTTTAGAACAAGATAAGATTTATAATACTGAAGTACGAGAAATAATTCAAGAAGGAAATGATATTAGACTACGTAATTAAAACTGAACCATTAAGACACTCTATAGATAATTCTACTATTGATCTAGATTTAAAGGGATTAAGAAATGACTTGTCTCGTATAGTTGTACCAGTATATCACGAAACTAGTAAATTCGAGTCACCGCAATACTCACCAACACGATCTCAAATATTAAATACCTTAACTAGAGAATCTCCATTTGAAATAAAAAAAAAATTGGATCTGATAGGATTTTGAAGCCTCTTATAATAATAAAAAAAGATTAATATTTCTCT
Source organism: Clitoria ternatea (assembly GCA_037962975.1). Taxonomy (NCBI): domain Eukaryota; kingdom Viridiplantae; phylum Streptophyta; class Magnoliopsida; order Fabales; family Fabaceae; genus Clitoria; species Clitoria ternatea. The sequence continues at coordinate 247,438,144 of CM075669.1, forward strand.
AACTTTTCAAAAGAAGAAACTATAAAATATAGAAAATTGTTTTATAAAAATATAGAAGAAAATGTATCATATAGGTATTTCTTTAATTGGTTTTCCGATTATTGTAAAGAAAATAATATTTACAACCCCTTTATAATATATAAAGAATTACAGCTTCTAACAAAAACTAGTAATATATAGAAAACTACTAATGATAAAAACATCAAATTTGAATATCCTCCTATGGAAGGAATAAAAGTTCTAATTTCAAAAGATCTTGTAATAAAAGTCACTCCTTATAAGAATATAGATAATGAAGAAGCCTTTATTGAAAAAACGATATAAAAAAATTCATCAGCAATTAAACTTTTCAAATATAGTATTAGAAATGATGAGTAGACAATTAGTAAGAGTAGAAACTAAATTCGATAATACTAGTAATAGTAATTCCAAAACCTCTTTAGTAAATCCTATTTATAAATTTAATAATGTACTATAAAAGGATCTAGATTCTTTAAGACTTAAAACTAATTTTGAAATAGACATGGAAGAAATTAAAGAAAAATAAAAAAGAATTAATATTGAAAGCTTTGTTAATATATTAGAAAAAGAAAATTTCACACTAAATAAAATAAGATCCTAAACTAGAAATTATCATATGTTAAGGAATTACTACCCTAACCAACATCTTTTAATATACCATCTATCTCTAGCCTTAAGTATCCTAATTATTTCTAGGCCTTCATAATTATTTATATATAAACTCATTTTATTCTTACAAATTTTCATATAATTTTTATATTTTTGTCTAGGTTGATCCTCATACGAGTTCTTCCTAACACTGCATAGGTTCTTCGATACCTCTATTGGGTCGTGGCTCTGATACTAGGTTCTGCATTTGGACTGGATTCATGTTTTCAAAAGTAAGGATTCTTATAAAATTATTGTATCCATGAATCCTGAACATACCTCTGATGTTTATATATATAGAGAGGATGTATCATGTGATAAAGGCTCTCTTATATGAGAGTGAGGGACAAATCTGAGCCGTATAACCATACATGAATGATCACTTAAAAAGTCACGTGACTTTTTAATAAAGTCGCATGATCAATATATTTTAATCTCAACCATTCATGTCTAATGGTTTAGATTTATTCATCTCACTCTCACCTAAGAAAGTCATTCTCATATAATAGAACATTTCTTATAAAATTCATCCTCTACGTATATAAAAGGTTATCTTATGTTCACTAAACAAGATATATGATTTATTCACGGTAAGCTTTTTTAATTATCAGGGAAGCAAGTGCAAACGATCCTTTTATCTTTATGAAATTTCTGTAACATGTATTTAATAATCTAGGATGTCAATAAGAAAATATATTTGAATAAAGCCGTGTAAATAAGAAGTTTATTCACTGAAGCTTCATATGATTATATTTACTATATTTTGGTTGTACGAACACATAAACATGACACAATATTCACGTGTTAGAAAATGGGTGGACATAAGCGTTACAACGAGGATATTATATGGAATATGTGAGTTATGCTCAGATCCAACGTAAGTTTCATCCAGTATCATATCAGAAAATATCTATCTAATTTATTTTAAAAGTAAATTTATAAATTAAAAATTATTACACGTTTTATAAAAACATATACTAATATATAAGATTTCAATCTATGCGGTGCAATTCAATGTAAGAATTTTAACACCAATGGTTCATTAATAGGTATAAAAATTATATATATTTATATCGATTTTTATAATAATGAGGGTAAAATATTGTTTTTATACTTATTTTTTAATAATTAGTTTTAAAAGTATTTTTTATATAATTATTTTAAAATCTAATGTAAAAGACATATATTTTTTTATATCAATTAATGAACTATTGCCACACTAATTTAATGAAAATGCAAGGAATTTTTTTAACCTTAATTTAATAGATTTTACTTGGAACCGTGTGGCACACGTCAAACCTCACAAAACAACATAAAGAATCCTACTACATTTTTTTTTTCAGGATGCACATTTTTTTACAGATCATTCGGTATTTTACACCTAATGGGAAGTCATAAAGCTCCGATCGAGGTGAATCCAATTGGTACACTTCCACAACTCAATTATCTATAAAAGTTATGAAGGGGTCGTGGGCCAATTATGCCCCTAAGATTGCCTACCCAATTCACGAAATTGTGGAGTCAAACCGCATGAAATTTCAATCTGAACATCCTGTAGTATTTTGGGCATAACTCAATTATCTATAACGTTCATAAAGAAAGCGAAAGCTAATTTGATTCTCGTTTGAGTGAAAGTTGGCTTGCTTAATTGTGAGTTTCGCTCAAGCAAAAATACCCTTGTTTGAGCGAAAATCCATCAGAAACAAGTTATTTGACTCTTGCTCAAGCGAGATTTATCCAGAGAAAACTCTTTATTTCACTCATAGACTCGCTCAAGCGAGATTGAGCTCACTTGAGCAAAAATACCAGTATTTTAGTCCTTAAACCATCTTCTTTGCATTATATCTTACTCGTTTGACATCCAAATGCCACCAAATTTTAACCCACGTTATTTCTCACTAATTATGACCTATGACCACTAGCCACATCTTAAAATTCCTAAAAACGAGCAAGATATGCGCAAAAATGCAATTTGGCCAACTTAGGCCATTTCCTCCAAATTTGACTTATCAATCCCCATTGGAATTGGATTATTCCAATTCTCACAAACTTTAAATGCTATATAGGGGCTACTGGACCTATCTTGAGGTTCCATGAACCTCAAGGATCTCATTTTGACCCGCTCAGTTCCTTAATTATGCATAATTCCTACAAGTTCTCATACTAAATTAATAGAATTCAATCCCCAGTACCTATAACTTTAAAACACTCCTTAATCTTAGGAATTTGGGCTCAATTCCATAACAAGACTTGCCCATATGCAATAAGAGTAACCTATCCATATGTAATATAGTCCCCAGGCTTAATCACACATATGTAATCCTATATCTATTCCATCATACAATTTATACATTAATAGACTATATATATATGTGTGTGTGTGTGTGTGTGTGTGTGTGTGTGTGTCAAAACAACTCTAAACCTCCAATGAGGTCATCGCTACCTAGATAAACTATGTACATATATTTACAGTATCTAAAATGAGCCGGCCAAGGCTATGACTTCAAAAACTATACAATGTATGTATATATATATATATATATATATATATATATATATATATATGTGTGTGTGTGTGTGTGTATGTGTGTGTGTGTGTGAATCCACACTAGGATTCATCTACCACCAAGCTTCTCAAGTTTTCATCAATCCTCTTCACGATTTAAATCCACTGCATGATAAAAATTGGTACAAGGGTGAACATATATATATATATATATTAAATGACAAATACAGAAATCACATTTAATCAATCCTGTTCATCATAACATTATTACCATTTAATCTAACATATGAACTCATATTTATACTATTAGAGTATCATCATATAATATCAGTCATTTTTACTAGCTATCTCACAGCTTCTCATGATCATAATGACTGCCTCATAACTTTCATTTCATATTAATAATTGTCCCATAGCATATCAATGTCACTATGGCTGCCTCGCAGCTATAATGCAATGTATGCGGATCCGTCTCTAATGATGGGATATCAATATACAATAATATGTCTCAACTCCCAACTGATTGGTTGTTTTACAGGTACCAAACCGCTTGCCCACTCTTGCAACACAATCATTCCCAGTGACAATGGTAGTGTTGTAGGCCAGCCTTGAGTCCCACTCAAAGGAATTTGTGGAATTTGAGGAGACCACCATAGGGTATGTACCTACTTAAAGGCAGCCCTCCCATTTAGGTCAGTGTTATAAGCCCTTTACCGTCTTGTAAGCCCTCATATGCAGATGTCATACACAAACATCAATCATATTTCATTCTCATAATCAATTAAGCTACCCTAGCTTGTCAACAATATCACTATATGATATATCACAATTTCCTCAATTCAACTAATTCATAGCAAGTAACCAATTCAATTATCAACATCAATATGTCATAATTATCAATCATACATCAGAACGAATTCACAACCAGATCATCATCACATTATATCATCGAGTGTCTCATACAAAATCAGTATAATATAGGATAGTCACACAATCCATACATGCTATTAGCATACAATCAAGTATATCAATTCAATCACACATTAAACTATCCCCTAATTTGTTCCCAACTCATGCATTTAAGATATATAATACTCCCCCTAGTTGGAATCCGTGATTCTAAAAGTCCCAAACACTTTCTAAACACTTTAATGTCATTTTCGATTACCAATTTTCTCAACCTAAATCCCTAAAATTAAGAACAATCACTTTTAAAAACCTTTACACTATAAGGTATACATATTGGAGCTACAATCCTCAAATTCTAATAAATTTGGTAAGTTTTGACTTATCGATCAACGTTGATGACTCCTAAAAGTGTTTCTGACACTAAACCCTAAAGCTTCGGAGCTACCCCCAATGTTGAAATAGCTCGGAAATAGTTCCTAAATGATGAAAATCACACAATTATAGCCCAACACCACCAAACGAAACCAAATGAGACAATGGGTCATCTCGGCACTTACCCAAAATGGTGAAATCTAAAAACCCCAATTCCACAAGGCTGTCCACACGTGTTAATGGCCTCAAACAACCTAATTTCCATGAAATTAAAGAAATCAAGGAGTGGGGGCTTCAAGAATGGATGAAAACCTATCATGGGGTCATAGAGCTTACCTTGACACTTGAGAAATTAAGATACCCAAAGCTTGTAATGGCTGCCGCGAGAATGATAAAGAAGGAAGAGCTAGATTCCACTTTGCTTTGATGAATAATTAAGAAGAAGATGGTCTAGATGGGAATGGTGTACTGCGACAATAGGGAGAAGGCAATGGCTTTTTCTTTTCTTCCTTTACATCGGTGAAAGGGAAAGTGAAATTGAGAGAAGAGTGAAAATTGGGAATTAAGGGAGTGAGGACATTTTAGTCTATTTACGCATTTAGTTAATTTCTTAAATCAATTGGGTAACTTCAGGTTACCTAAAACTTACCCTGATAAATTTTATAAATTAACCTAATCGCCTTAATCTAATTTAACACTCCTAACTTAATTATTTGATTAATAAAATTAATCCAATAATTGAAATCAGGATGTTACAACTATAAGATGAAATTCGTCGATAAGAGAAATGTCCTATATCTTAGGCTTCAATTTAACATGTTTGATACAAGAGAATTTATTATCACTTAATTTAAAAGGCCTAAGATTATTTTTAACGGGTAAAGACACTAAAATATTCTAATAAATATTAAATTTCTAATACTCAATTTTGTATAGAAAATAATGATAAATACAAATATGTGAAACGGAAAATATGAGAAAGAAAAAAGGTCAAAGAAGAGATTTGTGGTTTGATTGAATAAAAATATTGAGCAAATTATGTGATCCTCTTTTCGTTCCTATTTATAAGATAAAAAATATTTTAATAGTCCTATTTATAAGATACATACCTATAAACACTTAATATTTTTTATGTTTACTTTTACTTTAGAAAATGTTATTATTAACTAATATGAATGTAGAGTTTGAATTTAAATTGAAATAAAATTAGAATGTTACAAGGACTTTTTATAAAATTAATATATTAATATATTTTCTTAATATTTGAGTTTAAACTGTCTTATAAATAGAAACGGATGAATTATTTCTTTTTCAGTTTAATTAATTTTTTTTGCTCTAAAACGTTTAGGGTTTTTAAAGTTAATCTCATATCATTAATGTTCTCCTTTAAGTAATAAGGTGATAGACTGAATATGACATCATCATTGTCATGTGTCGTTAAAATAATTTAAAAAATTAAAACAGAATAAGTAAATGACACATCTTCCTCTCCTTTCTCCCTGTACCAACACCAATAACAACAACATTCATTTTCTCATATTTGTCATATCAATTAAATAACACTTATTCTTTTCATATTTTTCATACTATTTTTTTCATAATTTTCTTTTGTCACACTTTCATTCGCAACCAAGCATACCATAAAAATTTTACTTTGTCCCACACTATAATCCTAACAAGTCTGTATTTAGGTAGTTTTATTTTCGACCATCTTAATAGTTCTTGTCAATGAATATATATATATAATTAAAATGATATTCAAGATGAGGTCTAAAGTTCAAAAGAGAGAGATGGGGGAGAATCCAAGAAATTTAAGATTTAAATTCTTCTTTCAACGTATTATTTTTTTATCTATGAATACAAGAAAATTTTTTAATTCAAACTAATTAAGAAAAATAATTAACTATATTTAATGTTATTAATTTTATCTGAAAAAATATAATTTTTTTTTATTGTAGTGCCTTTCATTATAACTTTTTCAAGGATTTTATTCTCCTTGAAATTTTAAAAACTAAAGTTACTTTAAATTTGCTCAAATTTTAAGATATTTTTCATTATTGTTGTTTATACATAAGAACGGATGAGAGATAATATTATATCTATATTCAATATTAATATCGGATATTACCAGGAGATGTAATATAAAGAATTTAATTAGTAAATTTTGTTTATATTATCAACTAATTAGAAGTTATAAAAGATACATTATGTAACGTAATTATCAAATAAGGAAATCTTTATGTGACAATAACAAACTAATAGTTTCTCTTCTAATTTATCGTGACCAAAATAATTGTGAAAAATAAGAGGAGATAACGTAAAAACATTGGATTATTCTGATTTTTAAGTATTCATCTATGTGTGTATATATAATATTTCTTAGTATTCATCTATTACACAAAACAAAAAAAAGGGGGAGTTAAGGTTGAAGTTGAAATGAAAGAACTTGGTGCAGTTCGATTTTGGTGCCTATGGTTGTCTGAGATGGACTTGTTATCGAACCAAACATTGAGAAAACCTTATTAAACCATAAAAATCCATCTTCTCCAATCCATCTTCTTCAATCTCCAACGTTGTTTCTTCAAAGCAAATCCACACACTCTGTTTGTTGGTCCTTCAATGTTCAAATCTGTCTCTCTCTGTTGCTGCTGAGAAGAATCCCATGTCCCTTTCCTCCTTCACAACTACTTTCCCCTGTGACATCTCACCCACGATCCCTCATTCTTCTTCCGATCACAATTCACTTCCATTTAATATTCACTTTCCTTGTTTTTTCCTCACCCACCTCCCTCTCTTCCCGTCACTCACTTTCCTTCAATCAAAAAACTTCTCTTTTCTTGGGGAACAAAAATGGGTTTTTGGAAATGGGGTGTTTTGTGGCTTCTTTGTGCTGATTTTCTCTTTGCACTTGTTGGTGCTCTGGAGCTTGCCAGGAACCAACCCACTGAAAGAATTTCAGGTTTTTTTTTGCTGTTTTTTGGTTTTTCAGCTTTTTTCTTTCCTCGGACGTGTCCTAATTCTGTTGATTTGAGGCTTCTGAATCTTTTGATTACGTTGTGGTTATTGTGACTGTGAGTTTGATTAAGATCTGCTTTAGATTGAGGTTGATCAGTTTAAGTTGTTGACCTGTTTTTGATTGTGATGTTATTATGTCAACCACAGAGCATTGCACGTTAGTGATTATTCTAAAAATCCAAAATTTAAAGTGCCAACCCTGCTGGCTAGGCAATCTATCAATAAAGACTGAAACTTGTTAGTTTTTTTTTTTTAAATTACTTCCTCCAGTCCTAAGGCAGCTTCAACTAAAGTACACAAGACCAATAAAATTAGTTGAAGTTAGTTAATTTATTGAATTTCTAAAACAATTATGTAATATGTCAATTTTACTCTCATTTAATATGGATGAACTTAATACTAGTACTGGCTTCCACCAACGCTCTTTAAATGCTTATACGAATTGTAAAGGGCCTTTCAAACCTGTTAGATGGTGTCTTATAAGAAGGCCAGAGAATGTACTTCCTAAGTTGCACTGCAATGCCAGTAATTACTAATCAGGTTTTAGAGTTTGGAGATGAATAACTGCATTGGTACTGAACCTTAAAAGATATGGTCTGCAAAATGGAACCTTAGGATAATTAATAGTTTTGAGAATCGTTTTGATTTGTTCCCCTCCACCCCTCATGAAGTGGATTGGTAATCTTGGGTATGTGGGCTTTGTTATTTGACTTATTTTTATATGCAAAGGTGTATCTCTTATATAGTTGTGAATGCACCATATACTTAAAGACACATTTTAAGGTTTGGTTGCTGAATCTTGGGACTAGCTTGCTGGCTTCCGAGTTTCAATTTTGATAGTGGAACGAAAACATGAACATTTCCACTGCTTCCTTCTCTTTCCCCAAAAATTTTAAAAAATTATTTTTTTATCAACAGAAACATAATTTAATTAAAAACTGAAACTCTGCAATCACAGAATAACTTGCTATTAGAATACCTTACTCCATTTCTTGCATCATGAACCTTATGAGGCGAGAAAGGGGGAAAAGTGTAGCCAAAAATGAATGCTACTCCCTAAAAATACATTTGTAGACGAGTTTAAATTTTATGAAGACATTAATATCAACTCATCAAAGTGGTATGTAGATGTTGAAAGTGTAGCATTAACGTGTAGCATTAACATTGAGTTGGATTTCAATTCAGCTTTTCTTGTATCTTGATCCAATTGCAGGTAGCGCTGGTGATGTATTGGAAGATAATCCGGTGGGAAGGTTGAAGGTTTTTGTTTATGAACTTCCAAGTAAATATAATAAGAAAATTCTGCAAAATGACCCAAGATGCCTCAACCATATGTTTGCAGCTGAAATCTTCATGCACCGGTTTCTCTTGGCTAGCCCCGTTCGAACCCTTAATCCTGAAGAAGCTGATTGGTTTTATACCCCAGTATACACCACTTGTGATTTGACACCAAATGGCCTCCCTTTACCCTTCAAGTCACCACGAATGATGAGAAGTGCCATACAGCTGATTTCTTCAAACTGGCCTTATTGGAATCGGACAGAGGGGGCAGATCACTTCTTTGTGGTTCCTCATGACTTTGGGGCATGTTTTCATTACCAGGTACAAGCTCTAGTATACAGCATTATTTATATCACCGTTAGTGCTACTTAAGTATTTGAAATTTTGAATCAATTGTATGCTGCCTTGAGAAGTAAACCCGGTTCCAAAACTAATGCTGTGCTTGAAATGTGTAACATGCACTTGTATTATATTATTTTTGTTGCAGGAAGAGAAAGCAATTGAAAGAGGGATTCTTACACTGCTACAGCGCGCTACCTTGGTTCAAACATTCGGACAGAGGAATCATGTGTGCTTAAAAGAGGGCTCCATTACCATTCCTCCATACGCCCCACCACAGAAAATGCATACCCACCTAATTCCTGATAAGATTCCTAGGTCCATTTTTGTGTACTTCCGAGGACTGTTTTACGATGTTGGAAATGACCCTGAAGGTGGTTACTATGCAAGGTAGGTCTTATTATAAATTACGTGTTTAAAGAAGGGAATTTAAGTATGTGGCTGTGGCCTTTTATTTGTTTCATACTATATCTGCATAAAAGCTGATTTGCATCCGTATACTGAAAGTGAAGGAATAATGACTGTGTTGTATTTTGTGTATGTATGGCAACTGGTGAAGCAAATCTAAAATTCTAATGGGAAATCAAGTAGCACGCATGAAGTTTGGTGCTTTAATAACTTGATAGAAAAACAAACTCGGATGACAACAAATAATCCCAACTGATGGAACTGACTATGTTTTGCAATCTCACAGAGGTGCAAGAGCAGCAGTGTGGGAAAACTTTAAGAACAATCCGCTATTTGACATCTCAACCGAGCACCCAACAACATACTATGAGGACATGCAACGAGCTGTGTTTTGTCTGTGCCCTCTTGGATGGGCCCCTTGGAGCCCAAGGTTGGTAGAAGCAGTGATATTTGGTTGCATTCCTGTTATTATTGCAGATGACATAGTTCTGCCATTTGCCGATGCAATCCCATGGGAAGAGATCGGCGTGTTTGTGGACGAGGAGGATGTTCCTAAGTTGGATACGATACTCACATCTATACCACCAGAAGTTATCTTAAGGAAACAAAGATTGCTGGCTAACCCTTCCATGAAGCAAGCAATGCTATTTCCACAACCTGCTCAACCTGGAGACGCATTCCATCAGGTTTTAAACGGACTGGCGCGTAAGTTGCCACATGACAGGAGTGTTTTCTTGAAACCAGGCGACAAAATCTTGAATTGGACTGCTGGCCCTGTGGGTGACCTTAAACCTTGGTAGCAGTTTTTTTAGTTTTATGAGGCTATTAGGATTGGTCAAGTGTTCATAAGGGTTGGTAATTGAGATGCCTTTTCTCTTTTCTTTTCTTTTCTTTTTTACATTGTATATTTTGATATTTTCATAAACAATTCATTAGATCATGTTTTCCCATTTTGTAACATGATTGAAGGTGGTTCATAATGCTCCAACAGACTTTGCAGAGACACTGTTTTGTCATTTGTTATTTAATCAAAACAAAGCTTCGTTATATTTTTTTCAGTACCGTTTAGTTTATAGATGAGCTCAAGTGACATGCATTAATATGATAAATAAATAATACACAAATCTTAAAATTGTTTGATAAAGATGATTCTTTTTCAAGAAAAAAAATTCCTCAACCTTAGATGATGATGAAATGAAATATCGTCAACCAAATATGATAGTTAGACACATTACAATTTTGTTCGCCTTGGAAATTGTGACAAGTTTTTGACCAAGTTTGTTCTTTTTTTTTGGTGAAAGACCAAGTTTGTTATATTGGAAATTTACTATTCTTGCGCGTGATGTTGATAAATAGCTCATGACTAATTAATCTTTGTTCTTTACTTCCCGTGTAATGGTTAAATTTGGGGAATTAAAATTTTAAGTTAAATAGGGTTATATAAAACATTAGGACTTTTGTAACGTCCTTTTAGCAATTCAAATGTCTGATTAAATTCAGGGGAAATTTTTCACGTCAAAATATTCCCCGGCAATAAATAGTAATTTTTGGCTCTGGTAATCGATTACCACAATACAGGATGTGAAATCCCCTATTTCAACATATGGTAATCGATTACAAACACAAAATTGAAAATTATGTCAAATTTCACATTTTGGCAAACTTTCGGCCTACCTAACTCGTCTATTTTAACTTCGATTACCAACAAACTTCACAAGCACTATGTTTTCCCTATTCCAGATCTGTTGGTGCAGTCCGTTCGTCAAAATTCCATCATATGAATGAGATATGCATAAAAATGCATTAAATTCAATTTATGCACACAAGTTCTAAATGACGTTAGGGACCTATGGGTCCCCTCTGGGGGTTCTAGTTCCCACCGGATCTCCATTTCACCTCGCTAGTTCCTAATTTTGCTTATTTCACACCTAAATATGCATGAACAATTTCCTCTACTTTAATTAATCGATCCTATCGTCATCCTCAATTAACCACACTATGTATATACCTTTATGCAATCATCACATTCAACACCCATATTGGCTCAGTACCAAAAGAAATCAACAATACCTGCCCATATGATATATATATATATATATATATATATATATAAACATACATACATACACACACATAATCATCAATCACGGCTAGTGCCAAATCAACACATCAATTTAATTCCACGTTATGCATAGGTTACATTCACACCCACCAACTCTACATTATCAAATCATCAATGTAATCATATAAACATTAATCATCACATCATAATCCACATTTACACAATCACTACCATAACATCAAAGCTTAAAACATGTCATATCTACCTAAGTAATTTCAATTATACACAAATCAATCAAATCTCCTTCCTTGGCATTGACTCCACCATAACCTCATTTAGTGCTTGCCTCTATGATGTCCATCTACAACCTGTCACCAATCATTGAGAACCACAATAAGGGGGTGAGTGACTGGAATTAAAAATTAATACAAAAATGTATAGACATACACTAGGAAAAACGTAATCTAGCTACCTTCCTAGTTAAAGCATCATCTTAGGTATTACACCTTTACTTACCACCCAAGGTATCACACCTCTCATTTCACTATAATCCATATTAGTTCAAATACGTTAATCTCCTCATCAATTCGTATAACATCAATTTATCATCAATTCAGTTAGCGTTAATCTCGCCACTAGTTAAAACAACTTCAGTCTCATCATTCAATTAATTAACATTATTTCCCCAATCTAATCAAAATTATCTCACCATCAAATTAACCATCATAGTCTCATCATTATTTAATTAACATTAAGTCATCATCAAGTTAATTCATATTAATGACATTTACTTATGCCAACCATTACCACAAGCATGCCTTAGATTCACAACTCAACATGCATAATACTTAATCATATCAAACCATCACCAGCCCACCGGGCAATGCATAGTATCATGCACACCAATATAATGTTTCTTACTTTCAATAATTCATTTTATCAATAATCATTAACACGCCACTTCATCATCAACATTAGTCAAATCATGCAAGACACAACTAACTCTTAAACAAATATAACAATTCACTAGTATCCAGATACTAAAAAGATTAACCTTCAGTTGGAGATCCTTCTTGATACCCCGTGAACCCAACTTGGTCCACCGAGCCCGCCTGACTCTCCACCTCAAATATTGGATCCTACTTGACCACTAGGTAGCTCAATTGGGTCCTGTAAGACCATGAGAGCCAAAAACGAGAGGTGGAATATACTGTCGGTCATCCTCAACTACACAAACCACATAAGTTCATTTCACATTCTCTTTCTCTTTATTAAATGGCACTAAGGCCTCATTTTCAAACAAAAGGGGCGGCCACTCAAACCCGGCCCCTGATTCAAATAATAGGGTAGCCACACAGACCAAACCCCAATCACACAATTTCATATTATCGAGGATCATCAAAGATCAATCATTTACACAGAGGGTGGCCACACAGACTAGGCTCACACCATACATTTTCATATTATATTTCATTTCGCCACAAAGGCACAATAATCATAATCTTTTAAACATCACAGTTCATCCTATCACTTCATCATGCAATTATATATATCGACATCGTCATCACCTTTATGTAATATATAATATTAATCCACATCATATATCAGCAAATAATGCTATAAGCCAACATCATATATGATCTAGCCGATGTGCAGCTATCGATGTCAAATCTCACAGTTCAGTGGGAACATTGTGCCTTTTTGCTCTCAATGCTTGAATATCTAAAATTGGAATGAATTGGGCAGACTGAGATTGTACCTGCAAAAAATATTTTGATGCTTAAGTCAGTCCTCTGTATAACAGAGTAATAAAAAATGTTCAAACAAATTAATGAAAAGAGTTATTGAGAGAGATTAAGTATGTCTTGCTATTGAATGCTTCTTATTTATAGTGTTTCATGTGGTACAACTTGTGATGTAACCCTTGTTAGATCCGCTGAGTCTGCTTAGAGGCAAGTTGGCCACTTGCTTCTGACTCTGGCATGGTGGCAGCTTTTTCTGACCAATGTCCTGCTTCTAGTCATATCGGTTGTGATGACGACCTGACTCTTGTTTTTTTGTGGATTGTTACTCTTTCGATGTCACTTGCTCATAGGGGCCGGTATGGACACCGGATCAGTATACTTATAGTCATGCTCGACCATCACATTTCACCTGAGTTCCTCTTCAATCACATGCATACATAATTTTATCTTATTCAAATTATCAATTTACAATATCGTGTATAGTTTATTACCACTTTAATCATCATTTTCACGTCAAAATACATGTATTACAATAGTAACATTTCCATTATTTAAACACATAAAAAATTCTCATTTTTATTTTGTTAGTTCATATCAACATCACAACTACCCATATCATCTGAACCAGGAGCTTCCCCTCCACCAACTCCCAAAAACGATGCAGCCATTGTTGACAATTGCAAGGAGAGCTTTTCAAAATCAATCAATAAGTTTTCCTTCATAGCTCATTTTGAGTTTTCTCTTTTTGAGAGTTTTTTTTCATGGCATTCTGAGCCATCTTGGTATCAGAGCAAGGTTCCCAGAACTTGCTACGCCTTAGGTTGAGTTAGAGAGAGCGGAAACAGTGAATGGGTAGTTGTTCCCTCACTTGAAAAATTTGGGTCACCACAAAACACTCATTTCCAGTTCATTTTTTACAAAACCCCCACCGCAGAAGTGTCTAGAAGGTCCTAAAACCTTGGGATACTGAGTTTCATGTAAAACAGAACTCATTTGAGGTTAAAACAGCCTCACCGAAAAAGTCGTCGAAAAATCTAAAGGTTGAAGATGATACTTTTAACTCCGGTTCAAAAACCGTTGTTAAAAGTCTGAACAACTGTTGTTAAAACTTTGGACTTTCTACAACAGTTTTTCTTCAAGCTGCTGTTAAAAGTATCCTGCACCACATTCTGCCATGTGTCCCCTTGACTCAGGTTTGACCAGAAACTTTCTAATTACAAATTAGCCTCTATTATTTTCATATATTCCATCATAGCCCCATATAGTTTCTATATTACATATTGGTCCCTATAGTTTAGTCAATTGTCTTTTTGCCCCTAAGCTTTCTAAAACTACCGATGTACCCTTATCTTATCAAAATTACCATTTTACCGTAATCTATCTAAAATTTCCATTTTACCCTTATTCATTTCAAATTACCCTTTTTACCCCTATCCAGAATTACCACTTTTACCTAATTTTCAAAAATTACCCTTTACCACTACCTTTAAAATGCCTCCTAGAAGACAATTTGAAAGAAATCTCCAAGACATTGAACTAGATGACTTGCGACAACAAATTCAAAGGTTGCAGGAAATAGTTGAAGCCCAACAAGCCCAGCTCAACCAACAGAGAAATACTAATTTTGTTGAAAGTGACTCTGATGATAGTAATTCTTCCTCCTCTAACAATTATAGAGTGAGAAGGTCACAACAACAAGGTCGTGACTTCAGAATGGATAATACCAGAATTCGAAAGGACATTAGAACCTGATGAATTTTTGGATTAGATCCGCACTGTTAAGAGAATATTCGATCTGAAGGATATTCTAGATAAGCAAAAGGTTAAAATTGTCGCCATTAAACTAAAGAGACATGCTTCCATTTGGTGGGAGACTCTGCAGAAGAATCGTGCAAAAGATAGGAAAAGTAAGATTAAGATTTGGGAGAAAATGTGAAAGCAGCTCAGAGCTAGATTCTTACCCGTTAATTATCGTCAAGATAATTACCTACAGCTTATTAATCTTCAACGAAAGACAATGACAGTTGAGGAGTATACTAAGGAATTTGAACAGCTAAAGATGAAATGTGAGCTGACTGAAGAAGAAGAACATACTATAGCTTGTTACTTTGGAGGGCTAAATACAGAGATTTCTCATCTAGTCCAGCCTCAACAATAATTCACCCTAGATGATGTCATCCGACTTGCCATCAGGATAGAAAAACAACTCCCCAACAGAAACTAGTTTCATCTTTCCTCTTCCAAATTACCTTTCCAGCCTTTTTATTCTAGAAACCCTTCCTTTCCCCAAAAAACACAAACCATCTAACCACCTACCCCAAACAAGACACCAGCCAAACCATACAGAGATAACAACCCTAAACCTATCTAACAATCCAAGTCCACTATAAAATGCTTTAGATGTCAAGGGTTTGGCCATATAGCCTTTGATTGTCCAAACCGAACACAATCATTGAAGAAGAACCTTTTGAGGCTTTAGAAGAAGAGCCAGAAGTAGAACTGGGAGAGCCGGTATATGAAGATGAACTCACGCCTGCTGATCATGGTGAGTTACTAGTTGTCAGGAGAAGTCTACACACAACACAAATGAAAGAGAACTCCTGGTTGAGACACAATATCTTCTGCACCCGTTGTACCTCACTAGGAAAGATTTGTAATGTCATCATTGATAGTGGAAGTTGTGAGAATGTAGTATCAAACTACATGGTGGAAAAGCTCAAGTTACTAACACAAAGTCACTCGCATCCTTACAAATTGTAGTGGCTTAATAAAGGCAATGAGGTAAAGGTTTCTAAAAGATGTCTTGTGTCTTTTTCAATTAGCAGGAAATACCAGGATGAAGTTTGGTGCGATATTGTTCCTATGGATGCTTGCCATCTTCTTCTTGGAAGGCCTTGGCAATATGATCGTCGTACCCAATATGACAGTTATACAAACACCTACTCGTTTGAGAATGATGGAGTGAAAATCAGGTTAGCTCCACTGCTGACAAAAAAGAAGAAAAGCAGTTGGTGTCTTTAGTCACCAAGAATCAATTTAAGGTGGCTACAGATTAAGTTAATCATCTGGGCTTTTTACTGCTGATTGAGAAAAATTATGGAACCAGTATACCAACAGAAATTATGCCACTTTTATCAGAGTTTCCAGGTGTTATTCCAAAAGAAATTCCTCTAGGACTACCACTTATACGTGATATTCAACATGCTATAAACTTTGTTCTAGGAGCAGTCATTCCTAATAAACCTGCTTATCGAATGAATCCTCAAGAGCATGCTGAAGTGAAAAGATAGGTTGAAGGATTACTGAAGAAAGGGTTAATTCAGGAAAGTGTCAGTCCTTGTGTTGTTCCTGTTATATTAGTCCCTAAAAAAGATGGCACATGGAGGATGTGCATGGATAGCAGAGTTGTGAATAAGATCACTGTCAAGTATCAATTCCTGATACCCCGACTTGATGACTTGTTGGATCAATTACATGGTGCCACTATCTTTTCCAAGATTGATCTCTGTAATGGATACAATCATATCAGAATCAGGTCAGGAGATGAGTGGAATATCGCTTTTAAGACACGATATGGTTTGTATGAATGGACAATTATGCCATTTGGACTATCCAACGCCCCCATCACATGTATGCACCTTATGAATCAGGTATTACGCCCTTTCAATGGACAATTTATGGTTGTTTACTTTGACGATATCCTGATTTACAACAAAATCAAGGAGGAGCATTTAAAACATATAAGACAGGTGTTAGAAGTTTTTCAAGAATAGAACTCTATGCCAACTTGGAGAAATTCTCTTTCATGACCAAAGAAGTGATGTTTCTTGGGTATATTGTTGGCGCTGAAGGCATTCATGTAGACCCTAGCAAGATCGAGGCAATCAACAACTGGTATATTCCTCAGTCAATCCATGACATTAGAAGTTTCCATGGGCTAGCCTTTTTTTATCGCAAGTTTATCAAGAATTTTAGTACCATTACAGCTCCGCTCACCAGTTGCATCAAAGGTGATAAATTTCAATGGTCAGAACAAGCACAAAAGAGTTTTGATGAATTAAAGGAGCACTTGACGAAAGCCCCTATACTAGCACTACCTAACTTTGACCAAGTATTTGAGGTAAGTTGTGATGCTTCTAACATTAGTATTGGTGCAGTACTCGGTCAGGAAGGCCGACCAATAGCTTTCTTTAGTGAAAAGCTAAATGACGCTAAGTTAAGGTACTATACTTATGATAAGGAATTTCATGCCATCATACGAGCTTTACAACATTGGAGTCATTATCTGCTTCCAAAAGAATTCATTCTCTATTCAGATCATAAAGCTCTTAAATACTTGAATTCCCAACAGAAAATCAGTTGTAGGCATGCTTCATGGATAGAGTTTCTACAGGCTCATCCACTCCTAATCAAACATAAGTCTGGGAAACAAAATTCTGTTGCAGATGCTCTTAGCCGATGTCATGTTTTGCTATCCACTTTGTAAATAAAAGTTATTGGCTTTGAGATTCTAAAGGAATTGTATCAAGATGATCCTGACTTCACCAATATTTGACAGTTAACTGAGAACCAACCTTTTCAAAGTTACCATCATCAACAAGGCTTTCTATTTAAGAATAATATTTTGTGCATTCCTCGTTGTTCTTTGAGAGAAACCATTATCTGGGAAACACATGATGGAGGATTAGCTGGTCATTTTGGCAGAGACAAAACAGTTGCACTGATCAGGGAGAACTTCTACTGGCCTAAGCTTGAAAGGGATGTCCTTCAACATATCCAATGATGTCGTATCTGTCACCTTGCTAAATCTAAGAGTCGAAATACTATTGCCAGTACCCATAACACCATGGGCAGATGTCAACATGGATTTTGTTCTTGGGTTACCACGAACATAACAATAGAAGGATTCTGTGATGGTGGTCGTAGACAGGTTTTCAAAAATGGCGCATTTCATACCTTGTCAGAAGACTAATGATGTTGTCTACATAGCTAACTTATACTTCAAGGAGATTGTACGACTCCATGGAATTCCCAAAACTATCACATCAGACAGAGATGTTAAATTTCTAAGTCACTTTTGGAGAACTCTATGGAAAAAGATGGGTACAAAGCTACAGTTCAGCAGTGCTAGTCATCCTCAAATAAACGGCCAAACAGAAGCAATCAACCGATTGCTAGGAAACCTATTACAAAGTTTTGTTGGTAAAAATCTTCGTCAATGGGATCAAGTCATCGCCCAGGTGGAGTTCGCTTACAACAATTCCACAAATCAGGCTACTGGAATGTGCCCTTTTGAAGTAGTGTATGGTGTACGACCTCTCAGTCCATTGGATATGGTTCCTTGTTATACAAAGAATCAGTTCAGTGCTGATGGTGACCAAAGAGGCAAAGAAATCAAGAAGCTTTATGAATAAGTTGGAGCTAAAATCGAGAAGAAAAATTCAAAATACAAAGCTCAACGAGACAAGCATCGAAAGCAACAAGTGTTTAATAAAGGAGACTTGGTATGGATTCATCTTCGAAAAGAGAGATTTCCAAAGCAACCAAATGCTAAGTTGTCCCCTAGAGCCGATGGACCCTTTAGGGTAGTTCAACAGATCAATGATAATGCTTACAAGATTGAGTTACCAGGTTCCTATAGTGTATCAGATACCTTTAACATTGCTGATCTCTCGCCGTACTTTGAAGAAGAAGATGCTTAGACTCAAGGACGAGTCTTTTCTAACCCGGGGAGAATGACCAGAAGCTTCCCCTCCACCAACTCCCAAAAATGGTGCAGCCATTGTTGACAATTACAAGGGGAGCTTTTCAAAATCCAATCCATCTCCAGCTCATTTTCCTTGCAAGTGGTGTTTAATTATTATGTTTATTACCATTCTGAGTTCTATAAATAGCCAAGCATTGTAAGCTATTTTTCATTAAGCAATCAATAAGTTTTCCTTCATAGCTTATTTTGAGTTGTATTTCTTTGAGAGTTTCTTTTCCTTGGCATTTTGAGCCATCATCATACACCAGTTCTTATCAACTCATACACCATGATTTCAACCCAATGTCAACTTAGGCTATTTCACTTTTTCATTAAGATAATTCACCTATTTGTTATTACATCTTATCATATATATACATATATGTATTCGGGTGTGTGTGTGTATCAACTTAGGTTTCACTATTTATACTATAATTTTCTATCCATATATTTACGTCGTTTCATCCCATCATATCACTTTTCTAACTGGAATTATTTGTCGCCATTACCATTTAGTCTTTCCTAAATTTCTCAGCCACTTTTATTATTAATCATATGCCAATTCCTTAATTCGCTTCTCATCCTCAATTCTTAATGTCTCTGGTTACTCACACTTCACCTAATTCATGACTTGCTATTATTATTCATGTTTAATGCTTAATCTTCTCATTATCCATTTAAATTGTTTTCAATGCTTCAATTAAGTGCCATAAGTCACTAAAATCAATCAACGCAAACATTAAAGACTATAATATACCCTTTTTCTATCTGCCAACAACGCAAACAATTTCTACATTAATCTTAACCCAGCATACCCCTTTACCTTGATTCCACGCTTTTCGGAATTTTAAATCAACCGCCGACTCCATTAAGTCTTCAAGAGTCATTCTCGCTTCCAACAATTATTTTAAGGTTCCACCATGCTTGACAACATTTTGACCTTTGCTTTGTCGCTTTTCCATGTCATCACAATAACCCATTAGCCACTCTTACTCACTTTATTCCCACAATTGCAACGGTGCTCCCAAATTCAAGTTTCAATGTGAAATAGACCCCCAATTTGCTCCTAGAAGCCACGACCAAGAAGAAGAGAAAATGGCAAAGTTCATCTCTCTCACACTCTCGCATGCGTGCTCGGAAGAGAAGAAGAGAATGGTTTTTATTTTTTATTGCATAAGGGCAACATTGTCATTTGTTATTTCCTTTTCCATTTTCCTTTTATTTCTTAAATAAAACTTACCTTTTACCCTTAGATAAATTATAAGTTACCACTAGCAATTAATTAAATTTTAAACTTACTCATTTATCATTCAAAACTAATTTAATAAAATTGTTAAACTCCAAATAATTGTTAATAAATTAATTAATAATCTTAGGAAAATTCAAATTAATTTATTTAATTCTCATTGCCTTAATTAATTGACAACCAATTTATATAAATTTTAGGAAATCATAGTTAAATTCAAATAATTTATTTATTGATTTTTGGTCTATCACCAATAATTAAATTAATTATTTAGCATATTAGTTGGTACTTAATGTTGTAACAAATTTTTAGTTGTGAGCTCATGGACGTGTTAAGATACATCAACACTAACCATATCTATATTTAACATTATAAAAATAAAAAGCAAAATATATAATGAGTTTTTCAATAATCAAATATTTAAAAGTGATTCATACATGATACGAGAAACACCTATCAGTTAAATATAAAAAATGAGTTAACCAAGATTTGTAAGATACTTATTTTAAAAAAGGAATTTTTCTAATATTTACAAATACTCATCACCAAACATCCAGATGCATGGCCCACGCCCGTGGGCCCTTGTTGCTATACGAGTTAATAAAATCAGCACGGGAAACTTAATCAATTTAGTAATAATAACTCAAAATATAGTAACAAAATGACCAAATAGGCAAATAATAATCTGATTAGTACTAGCATGGCTTCTCAATGTCTTTGCAACGTATGGTCACTGGCTTTCCAGTTCCACATTCATGTTCTGTGCACACTACTCCACCCAAGTTAAGGTTAATTCTCTTATCTCATTAAATCACACATTTTCAGCTACCAAAACTAAAGGGTTGCACCATATCCACAAGTAACAACAACTGACAAGCACTTTACTTTCTCACTACTCTCTTATCCTTTTGTTGTGCGTTGTTTTGGTGGAAGAATGGAAAATAGTAACATCACAAAGATGAAAAGTTGTACAATTCTTCACCATCCTTTTCAGAAGGAGAGACACAGCCCTTACTATGATAATCTGTGTCGCCCTGTTTCACATTTGATCCCATTCATTGCTTTCGGGATCAGAGGTGTCACTACCAACCCAGCGGTATTCTGGTTTTGAACTCTTCACTTATTCTGTTAAAAACATTCTTATTTTTTTTGTGTTATTGGCTTTAATGATTATTATTATTATGCAATGTTCTCATGTTACAGATTTTTGAAAGAGCAATAGCATCCTCAAATGCTTACAATGATCAATTGAGGTAATTTTTTAACTTGTAATTGGATTTGCAACAATGTCCTCAATTTTGTTCTTATTTTCTTGTATAGATGAGAGATGTGCAATTAGTTTCTTTTTTGTCTTTTTGGTTTTTAACCAATAGAAGCTCCCATAAGAGTGATTTATTAACTCAATAAGTAAAGATGAAAATGAGAAATTGATAGGCTTACTTTACCAATGATTTAACTAGCTACTGGATGAGGCAAAAAGAAAAAAAAACCACAATGAAAGAAACATTAACTTTTATATTCATATCCTCTTCTATCCCTGAAAGGAATAATATATAAGGTTCATACATGGCTATTCTTGCCCTAACAACAAATGAAATCATTTAGCCATTTGGGTTTCTTGAGTTCCCGAGTGGGCCTTTTTGAGGTTGGCCCAATAGATAGTGCATCATTGCTGCCCGGATGGGGACGGGCCATGTCCATAGGGCCCAAAGAGACCGAAGCATCTGGAACATGGGACGCTGGAGGATTCGTGCTTAGCTGGGAGTCATTAATAGTGGGCATGTGAGGGGGCAGAGAGTTAGGTAGATCCAACGGTGAAGATGAAGCATGTTGGGGATTATGAGAAATGGACGGATGAGAAGTGGGCAGAGAAAAGGTTGAATTGGGAAGTGGAGAGTCAGAGTAAAGTAGAGGGGTTAAAACTTGGGAGCTTAGTTCAGAAACAGAATCTCGAGGAGAGTTGAGGGAAACTGAAAAATCTCTGAAACGTTGAGGGGGGTTTCACCGTGAAAAGCTCTCAATAACGAAACATGGAAAACCGGGTGGAGCTTAGAGTGGGAAGGCAGAGCAAGTTCGTAAGCGACCTTACCGATGCGACGCAAGATCGGAAAGGGGCCAAAAAACCTTTGTGCCAGTTTCTGCGAAGGACGACGAATAAGGGAGCCTTGCCGGTAGGGTTGAAGACGAAGCCATACAAAATCTCCGACGTTGAAGGAGGCGTCACGTCGATGGGTATTCGCCTGGGCAACCATCCGCTGTCGGGTTCGTTGCAAGGATTCGCGGGCATGCTTCAGGATCAGGCGACGTTCATGGAGAGCTTCTGCTAAGGTTGGTACCGTGAACAAATCAGGGACAAAATCTGGGATGGAGGGAGGGCTTCGTCCGTATAAAGCTCTAAAAGGGAACATTCCAATCGCACAATGGTGAGCCGTGTTGTACCAAAACTCGGCTAGGTGCAGGAATCGGAACCATGATCGAGATTAATTTCCACAGAAACAGCATAAGTAGCCTTCTAAGGTTCGGTTTAAAACCTCCGTCTGTCCATCCGTTTCCGAGTGGTAGGCAGTGCTAAACTTTAATTTCGTGCCTTGTGCTTTGAATAGTTGCCTCCAGAAGGTGCTAAGAAAGAGGGAATCTCGATCGGAGACTATAGAGGATGGGATACCATGAAGACGACAGATTTCAACCACGAAACAGTGGCCTAAGTCGGAGGCTGTGAAATGGGTTGGAAGAGCCAGGAAGTGAGCAGATTTGGTGAAGCGGTCACAGACAACCCAGATGACAGTGTGGCCCATGGAGGTTGGAAGGTGAGTCACGAAGTCCATGGTCAGGTCCTTCCACACCTTTGAGGGTAAAGGTAATGGTTGTAAAAGGCCTTTCTTTTTGGTTGGTTCATACTTTGAAGCCTGGCAAACTTGGCAGTCTCTGACAAAATTCTTGACATCTCTTTGCATACCCGGCCAAGAAAAAGAGGTGGCTAGGCGAGCCAAAGTGGGTTTCAGTCCTGAATGGCCCGCTATTGGGGTCGAATGAAATTCGTGCAACAAGGTCCGTCGTAGATCCAATTGCTGAGGTATAAAAATTTTTCCCTTTGTTGTGAGTAAGCCATTCTGAATTTGAAATTGTGTAGTATTTTCTTGAGCTTGCTGAAACAACTTCTTTCCACTAGAATCCTCAGAGTAATATTGCTGTAGAGTACCAAGGAGGTCTGGAATGATTGAAGATTTGGTGAAGAGCAACAGTGAGTCATCCGAGTGGATCCACGATAAGGCATCAGCCACGAGATTATGAGGACCAGGTCGGTAAACAATGTCAAAACTATACCCTTGAAGTTTGTTGGTCCATTTTTGTTGCTCTGGTGTTTGGATTTTCTGAGTTAAGAAGTATTTCAAGCTTTGTTGATCTGTTATGGATTTGAAATGGTTGCCGAGCAGATACTGACGCCATTTTTTGATAGCTTCAGTGATGGCGTACATTTCATGAAAATAAGCAGAAGCACTGGACATACGGGGGCAGAGGCGCTTGCTGAAGAAAGCAAGAGGATGACCCTCCTGATGAAGGACTGCACCAACGGAGATAGAGGAGGCATCTGTTTCAACCACAAAGGGCTTTGTGAAGAGAGGGAGTGCCAGGACAGGAGCAGTAGTAATTCGTTCTTTTAATTTTTGAAATGCCTCTGTAGATCTTGTATCCCATGTAAACTGTGAAAGTCTCAATAAGTCGACGAGAGGAGCGGCGAGTGCGGCGTACTGATGGATAAATCGACGGTAAAAACCGGTGAGGCCGAGGAACCCGCGTAATGCCGAGAGAGATCGAGGCAAAGGCCAATCTAAAATAGCTTTTACTTTCTCAGGATCTGGTGCTATGCCTTCAAAAGAAATAATGTGTCCTAGATAATTTACCGTAGGGGTAGCAAAAGTACATTTGGATAGCTTAACAAAGAAACGGTGAGTAGCTAACAGGGATAAAACAGAATTTAAATGATGAACATGATCTGTTAGGGAAGAGTTGTAAATTAAAATGTCATTAAAGAAAACTAAAACAAACCGTCTCAGAAATGGTTTAAGGAGATCATTCATAGCAGATTGGAAAGTAGCAGGGGCGTTAGGCAAACCAAATGGCATAACTAGGAATTCGTAGTGGCCTTCCCAAGTGCGGAAAGCGGTCTTGTGAGTGTCTGGGGGGTGAACCCTAAGCTGGTGATAACCGGAGCGAAGATCAATTTTTGAAAAAATTGTGGCTGATCCTAGTTCATCCAGTAGTTCGTCAATCGTCGGAATAGGAAACCTATCCTTAATAGTGATAGCATTGAGGGCTCGATAATCCACACAGAAACGCCAAGAGCCATCCTTTTTTTTGACTAGTAGAACAGGGGAAGAGAAGGGGCTTCTACTAGGGGTTATGATCCCATCTTTCAACATTTCCTGGATTAGTTGAGTCATTGCATTTTTTTGGAAATGAGGGTATCTATAGGGTTTGACATTTACTGGAGGTGTGTTTGGGAGAAGAGGGATGTGATGGTCATGGGGTCTAGGAGGGGGAAGACCCTGGGGTTTAGCGAATACAGGGGTGTGGGATAAAATAACTTGGGAGATGACTGGTAGTTGGTTGACAATGGAAGGATGAGAAGAGTCAAGTGAATCTGAAGGTTGTGATGGTGTAGAGGTAGGGAGAAGGGTAAGAAGATGGAAGGAAGCAATGGAGTCGGTGTGCACTAGGTGGCAAAATTATAAGTAGATGGAAGGGGTTAAGGGAGTGTGAGGGTCTCCAGAAAGGGTAATGGCCTTAGACTGGTGAGAGAAAGACATGCTAGGGACCGCAAATCAGCAGTGATAGGGCCAAGGGTTCGCAGCCATTCAATACCCAAGACAATATCAGCCCCTTCAATAGGTAATAAATAAAAGGAAATGGAGAAGTCATGGCCCTGAATGGAAAGGGGAACTTGAGGGCATAAACCAGAACACACAGTGTGAGCTCCATTACCCACCATTACAGGAAATGCGGGGATGGGTTGGGTCAAAAGGTTGAGGTGGGAAGCAATACGTGGTTGTAGGATATTATGGGAACTACCTGAATTAATAAGTACTCGAACAGGTAGGCCAGAAATAAAGCCCTTGAATTTCAGTGTTTGTGGGGATGGTTGACCAGTGAGGGCTTGAGGGGAGAGCTGAAAGTTAATGGCTTCTGTGGTGGAATCTGGGCTGTTGGGGTGAACAGGTTCAGAGGGGGATTCAATGGTTTGGGAATCATCATCGGCTAAGAGTAATAAAAAACGACTAGTCGTACATTTATGGCCAGGGGTAAATTTTTCATCACAATTATAACAAAGCCCCAAAGCCCGTCTCTCTTGCATTTGAGATGGGGTAAGACGTTTAATAGGAAAAGGAGGAGGGTTAGGAGAAGGATGTGGGGTCTTAGGGAAAGTGAGGAGAGGGTTTGGAATAGAGGTGGGTGCACGGGAAACACAGGGTCTAGAATCCTTGAGCTTTGATTCAACAAGTTTAGCAAAGCCAAAAGCCTGGGATATATGAGTGGGGTGAAGGATGGCTAGTTCCCTGCGGATATCAGGATATAACCCAGAAATAAAGCAATTTAATAACATATCAGGAGGTAAGTCAATAACCCTATTGGACAACTTTTCAAATTGAGCCTGGTAATCAGTCACAGACCCCTGTTGGCAGAGTTTAAATAACTCAGCCTGGTGGTTCTCATATGTGGATGGGCCAAACCTAAGTTCTAGAGCTCGGACAAAAGTGTTCCAATCTGAGAGTTGATTACATCCATCTAGGTTGCACCGGGACGGAAATGGAAACGGATACGGGGACGGAAACGGGAACGGGGAAACGTCAAACTCAAAAACACAGGAAACGAAAACGCTAAATTTTTTTTTCAAAATTTTACACATAATATGACTATCAAAAATACTAATTCATGTCAAAATGCATAAATTACAAACAAAGCAAAAAAATTACAAACATTATTTCAGCAGCAGCAAAATTTCAGCAAAATTACAAACATTATTTTAGCAGCAAAATTTCATTTCCAAAGCAAAGCAAAAAATTACTAAAATTCAGACCAGCAGCACAACACCAAACAATTCCAAAGCAACAACAAAACATAAAAAAATTTAGAAGAAGCAATAAACAAAGTACAAAACAGCCAGCAAAAACAAAAACAATTCATAAATTTCAGCTTAGCCATTCATTTAATTTATAACAATTTATAAAAACAAAAACAAAAACAATTTACAAACAGATGAAGAAGAACCTGTTGGTTGGAGGGGGAAGCTGAAATAGGAGTAGGAGAGGGGTAAGAAGAAGAAGGTTCTTGAAGAACCTGCCGCTGCCAATAGAGAAAGAAATAATGAGTGAGGTGATGAGATGAGAGAAGAGAAGAGATAGAGAAGGAAGAACAGAGCACAGAGGACGACAGAGGAAGAAGAAAAGAAAGAAACATACCAGAAACGGAAAGACACGCCGGAGAAGACGACGGTGGGGTAGCCGGCGGCGAGGTC
Organism: Clitoria ternatea; assembly: GCA_037962975.1. Lineage (NCBI taxonomy): Eukaryota > Viridiplantae > Streptophyta > Magnoliopsida > Fabales > Fabaceae > Clitoria > Clitoria ternatea. Next base: position 247,464,956 of record CM075669.1, read on the forward strand.
CGACGACAACAGAGACGGACGGAGAAGACGACCGTCGGGTGAGGTGCTGCGCACGCGGAAGGGATCGATCGTGAGGGGAAGGGTTCGAATGGCAAAACTGAACGGGGAGAGAGAAGGGGAAAGTGAAAATGGGTTGGTACTGGGCCAGAAACGCCCGGAAACGTGGGCCTCGCCGTTTCTGGGCCGTTTCCAAGGGACCCAAAAAGTCAGCTTCTCTGGAAACGTTTCCCCCCGTTGACTTGCCGTTTCCTGCCGTTTCCCGTTTCCGAAACGTTTTCGGTACGGGATACGGCGGCCCTCCGGCGTTTCCGTGCAACCTAGACATCCATTTAAACCAACTAAGTGCATCCCCTCTCATATAGAAAGCAACCATAAGTAATCGAAGGCCTGGAGGTACCTGATAAAAGAGGAAAAATTGGTCCGCTTGACACAACCAATCAAGTGGTTCCGCACCATCAAAAGGGGCAAGTTCTAACTTAGGAGGTCATAATGGTTGGGGGTTAGAAGGGGAGGGAAACTGATAAGTTAAGAAAGGGGAGTTTGGAAAAGACGGTTGGGGAATAGGGGTGGCGGTGGGGTTTGTAGTGTATGTAGGTCCGGATTGGGGATTATGTGGGAAAGTAGGGATTTGGGTAGAGATGCCAATGGTTGAGGGGGGTTGAGTGTTGGTGTCGCAACCTGGATCGTGACGGCGCGGCGAGAAAGAAAGAAAGTGTAGGATAAAACAGGGAGTCACCACCAACGTTTTTATCCATAGAAAAAACATCGGAAAAAACTAAGTTCAGTAAAGCACTGGTTAAAAATTGAGATTCAAGTTCGGGAGTCGGTTACGAGTAGGGAAGGTATTAGCACCCTACATCGCCTGTCAAAAACAATACCAAGATTGAAAATGCGCAACATAAATAGCCTTCCAAAAGATGGTTTATTTCTTCCCTTTTATCGTTGTATTTTTTATTTAAAAACGACAGAATGGAGTGAGAGAACTGTACAAACATAGAATGTCGAAGCGAGGTCAATGGGACGTTTCATCCGAATTAAACTCGACTTCGATATGAGACAGAGAGGGGAAGAGAATGCTAATAAGGCATCACGCCTAAATTAGACGTTCTCGAATAAAGAAAACAGGGATAGGAAAGAGATAAGCGGGACGTCTCGTCCTAAGTATCCCTTCCCTATGAATTATGGCGAGGCTTGAGCAAAAACTAGGGGGAAATCAACAAGACGTCACGTCTAAATTGATTTTCACGGAAGCGACCAAAAAAAGAACATTTATGAAAGAAACATGAAAGTGAGGAAATAAATCAATAAAAAGAAATAAGAAAGATGGGCCTGACAGGAATTGAGGTCCTGCTCCTACGTATTTTTGAATTATCAAGAAATCAGGGTTACGTAGTTTTGAGTGTTTTTCTTTTAGGAAAAGACTTGGGAGATGATGATGGATGTTATTGAGGTGGGGAAATCGTACAAGGCGAAGTTCTTCGCACGTGTACGAATCCTAAAGAGGTTGTGTAGACAGGAGTGCTCCCGTACGACACTATTTAAAACTGATTTGTTTCCCTTTTTTTTGATTTTATTTAGATTTGAAAGAAAACATAGGAAGCATTTATTTCCCTTTGTTATATTTTTACTATGAAGCGAAAGAGGAAGGTAGCAGAAGCTACAAGAGAGAAATGGAAACAGTAAGTTTGGAGAAGAGAGGAAAAAAATAAGCGAAAACTGAGGGAAAGAAGAGAAAAATCGAGTGAGAAAGAGGGAAAAACCGAGTGAAAATGGAAGAAACCGAGTGGAAATAGAAGAAATCGAGTAAAAAAATGAAATACCGAGTGATAAAAGCAGAAAATCGAGTAAGGACGTGGAAAACCGAGTAAAAATGGTAAAACCGAGTGGAAATGGGAAAATACCGTGTGAAAAGTAGAATACCGAGTGAGAAGTGGAATACCGAGTGAGACTGAGTGAGAAGAGGGACGGTGTTGGAGTTGAGAGGAGAACGGTACTGAGTGGTGAGGACGGAGTGGTAAAAGGAAGTTGGGGAGGTCGGTTTGGTGAGGGACAGTGTTTAGAGTGAGGAGTGAGGAGGTCGGATTTGGTGAGGACGGAGTGGTAAAAGGGAGTTGGGGAGGTCGGTTTGGTGAGGGACAGTGTTTGGAGTGAGGAGCGAGGAGATCGGATTTGGTGAGGACGGAGTGATAAAAGGGAGTTGGGGAGGTGTGTAGGAGAAGGAGGAGTGGGGAGGTCGGATTTGGTGAGGACGGAGTGGTAAAAGGGAGTTGGGGAGGTGTGTAGGAGAAAGAGGAGTGGGGAGTGAGCTGGACAGTGTGTGTGAGAGAGAGGATGAGGGTGAATTCAAGCAGAGTTTTCTTACTTAATGAATGCCTTCTCTTTCAAAGCTTCAGCCCTCTATTTATAGGCTTTTCCGAGTGGAAAGCCAGCTCAGGTTTCGACTCCGAGTGGAATGCCAGCTCAGGCTTCCACTCGGTCCTGGTAGTGGGGGACAGCGACTGGTGGGAATTTTTAATTCCTCCACTTCCGCCCCTTGTCTGCCAGCCACCTCCAGGATTCCTGGATCCACTTGGGTGGTGGAATCCAGGTCAGCATATGCAGTCCGAGAGAGGATGGTGGGAATCCGAGAGAGGATGATGGAAATCCGAGTGAGGATGGCTCGGATCAGCCTCCCAGTCAGTATTCATCCACATTGGGAGTCAATTCCGAGTGGAATGAAGCATTTCCCATAGAAGGCCGAGTGAAAATACTCCTTTTCGAGTGAGAATTCTTCTGGGAGGAGCCCTCCTATGGAAGGGGTTTTGCTCGGTATGAGGTTGCTGTGAGACATTCAATCGGAACCGAGTGACAAGTGACTCGGAACCGACTGAAATGGTTGAATAATGACTCAGAATTGGGTTTAAAAGGACTCGGAATTGGGTGAGAAGTAGCTCGGTAATTGTTTAAAGGATGACTCGGAGATAGGTGAAAGATGACTCGGGAACGAGTGAAAATTGGTGGAAATGGGCTCGGTAATTGGCTTGAGGAGGGATGAGAGGGAATTGGTTTGAAGAGGGCTAAATGACTGAATTGCCAGTCGGTTCCGACTGAAAATTGGCTCGGATTTGAGTGAGAGTGGTCATTTGGGAGTGGGTGAGAAAGGAATGACTCGGAACCGACTGAAATGATTGGAGTATGACTCGGAATTGGGTGAAAGAATGACTCAGTAATGATTGACCAAAAGGGCTCGGAAATGATTCAATCGGGTTTGATTCAATTCACTCGGAATCCGTCTTATTCCTCACTCAGAATTTAGGAACTTGACATTTTCACTCGGAAAAACTTTCTTCTCTTCAATCAGAATTTTCCTTCAGTCGTCAATTGTTCAGTGCATTCACTCGCCTTTATTTTCCAATCAGGAATGGCTTTCACTCGGCAACCAGCTGCTTGGTGCATTCACTTGAGAGTCGTCTTTAGAAGAATTTCACACGGATTTGCTTTTCTTTAGTTCAATCGGACACATTCATTCAGAAATCCTTTCATTCGGTTGTTGTCACTTGGAAACCGATTGAAGATTGACCATTCGGCTTAGCATTTTCACTTGGAAAGGGCTTGCTTCCTACTCAAGACTTAGAAACTTTGTATTTTCACTCGGAAAAGCTTTCGTCCAATCAAAATCTGTCCTTCCAGTTACACTCTGAGTCGGATTTTCCTTCGCTCAGACTTGTTTTCACTCAGATCAGTAGCAATCAGAAAGCACTCACTCGGATTTAGCATTTCTTCACTCGGATTAATTGCAGTGAAAGAGCGATCCTTCTCAGCCTTCATCCTTCAACAGAGTATCACACAGAATTGACTCATTCTGAGTAATTCTACTCGGATTTGATCCTTTTTGAGTCATTCCGTTCGGATTTCTCTTCAACAGGTACATACTCCACTCGGAAAGGCTTCATTTTGACTCGGATTTGACCATTTTTGAGTTTTTCTATTCGGATTTATCTCCACCAGGGCTGTATTTCACTCGGAAATGCTTTATTCTGAGTCATCCTGGTCAGATTTGATCATTTTTGAGTCATTCCACTCCGAAATGCTTCATTTTGACTCGGATTTGACCATTTTTGAGTTTTTTCACTCGAATTTATCTCCACCAGGGCTGTATTTCACTCGGAAATGCTTTAATCTGAGTCATCCTGCCCGGATTTGATCATTTTTGAGTCATTCCACTCGGATTTGCCTCCAACAGGGCAATATTCCACTTGGAAAAGCTTCATTCTGAATTATTTCGCTCGGTTCTGATTATTTTGGAGCCATTCTACTCGAATTTGACCACTCTGAATTAGAATTCAGTAAAAAAGATTCATTCCACTTGGACCGGACCAAAAGAGGTGTTCACAGTTGGGGATTAGGATGGAATAAGGGATAACAACCGGGCTATTTGTAGAGGCCAAAAAAGTTATGGTCATGGTTGAAGAAGGGACTTGAGAGCTGGTAGAAGGGGAGCCCTGATGGTGTGTCTGTAGTTGGAGAGACGCAACTTGTTCCAATAACCCGCCCATAAAAGTGGTCATAGCATCGTGACGAGCATCCATGGTTTGCTGCAAGGATTGATGCCGGTTGTCTTGGGTGAGTCTGTGATTATCCAATTGAGTCTGAAGAAGACCCAATTTTTCAGAAATAGTTTGAAGAACATCTTCAATGTCTTTGGAGGTAGAGGGTTTAGGAGGCATGAGGAGGACAATGAAAGCACCAAAATGATAGGCTTACTTTACCAATGATTTAACTAGCTACTGGATGAGGCAAAAAGGAAAAAAAAAAACCACAATGAAAGAAACGTTAACTTTTATATTCATATCCTTTTCTATCCCTGAAAGGAATAATATATAAGGTTCATACATGACTATTCTTGCCCTAACAACTAAACTTCTAGAAACTAAGTATTAAAATTAAATGAAATCATTTAGCCATTTGGGTTTCTTGAGTTCCCGAGTGGGGCCTTTTTGAGGTTGGCCCAATAGATAGTGCATCAGAAATATGTATATCTAATTGGCCTTTAGGAAGATATATGGTTTTTGCTTTTGGTTTCTTTATAATTATATTCTCTATCTGACATCATGCTAGTTGTCAGGTAAAGTGAAATTGCTTTTAGAATAATTTTATATATATATTTAGAATATTCTCCTGTGAATCATCCTAGGAAAGAATTGAATTATTTTATATTTCCGAGAGAATACTGTTTTCTAAAAACAAAAATTCTCTTTTCTAATGTTGCTCGTACTTTTCATGAGTCAGAGGTATATTTTATTTGTAAGAAGGAAAGCAAAGTATTAATATACTTTGGCAGTGAGAAAATTGAGAATCGTGACGAAGGTAGATAAGGAAGTGTGTGTGGTTTCTGTTTTTTTTTTAAAGGAACAGTTTGTAGTATCTCAATTAGCTAAAATATGAACAGAATATGAAAGTCTTTTGGGTAATATGAAATGTTTTTAATTTGATTTGTGATCAAACAGGGAATTGTTGGAGGCAGGGAAAGATATAGAAAATGCCTTTTGGGAATTGGTTGTGAAGGATATGCAGGATACTTGCAAATTGTTGGAGCCAATTTACAATGAAAAAGATAGGGTAGATGGATATGTATCTGTTCCTGTTTCCCCTAAGCTAGCAAATGATACAAAAGGAACAATTGAGGCAGCAAAATGGCTTCATAAAAATGTTGGGTGTCCAAATCTTTATATTAAAATTCCCGCAACTGATGAATCCATCCCTTCTATAAAGGAGGTCATTTCTCAGGGAATAAGTGTAAATGCCACGGTAAGTTTCATATGTGCATTTTAAAAATTGTTATCAAAACCGAATTGGAATGGTTGATTAGTTTGATCAGATCAATTAAATGGTTAATCGAAAAATGATTGGTCTAAATTAATTTGTTTTTGTAACCGGTTCAATCACGGTTCGATTCATGATTTGACCATGATTCACTTGATTTAGTATCTTTATCAGTTTTAAAAAACTAAGTAGTACCTTAATGCTTTTTACAAGGCTTCAAACCATTATTCTGAATCTTGATAATGGTTACAAGGAGTATTTTATTCAATGTGTGACATCTTATCTTAAGTGATATCTCAACATTTGATCCTAACAAGTTGCAAAAGCAATGTGCTCATAATTTGTGTATTTGAACAGCTCATATTCTGCCTCTCTAGATACGATGCAGTAATTGATGCATACTTGGATGGCCTTGAAGATTGTGGCATGACTGATTTGTCTAAGGTTTCAAGTGCAGCAGCTTTCTACATCAGTAGAGTGGATACCGCAATTGACAAGAAACTTGAGCAAAATGGCACCCCTGAAGCTTTTGATCTCAGAGGAAAGGTGTGAAACATTATATTTGGGGTTGGACTTTATTTTGACTTTTGCCTGAAAATGTTATAACAATTCTTATAGGCTGCGGTTGCTCAAGCAGTCTTAGCTTACCAGCTTTACCAAAAAAAGTTTTGTGGTCCAAGATGGGAGCACTTGGAGAAGAGAGGTGCCAAAAAGCAAAGGTTGATGTGGGCTTCAACAAATGTAAAAAATCCAGCTTACCCTGACACCTTTTATGTTGAGTCTCTTATTGGACCAGATACGGTAAGCAAGCCATATCAGTTGCCTTTGTTTTCACCTTTGATTGGATTACCATTTATGTTGAGTCTCTTATTAGGATTATCTAATTGATGTCGGATAAAAGTAAGTCTTTTTTATCGGTTGATTAGAAGAAGTTAGAAAATGTTTCAAATGATATATAAAATTAACATTCACAGTTAGATAATGTTATTGGTTACACTCTGTTTTCATAACTGGGTTATTAAATGAGGATGAATGATTCTGAAAATCTATTTTTATAACAAAGACCCTTCATCTTATTTTAATAATAATTACTACCTTATTTCCAATTTTAAATATAAATAAATTTTAATAGAGTTTTTTATCTTATAATATAAATAAGATCATATTTTTTAATTGTTATTAAATGTTTCCCTACAAAATATGTCATTGTATACATTATTAAGATAACCAATTATTTTTTAATAAATTATACTAAAGGTATTTTAAAAAACCTTATCATATATTTGATATTAATAATGTAAATAATTATTTTAAACTAATTTTCTTAAACCCGAGCTTGTCTTGTCTCCTAGTGGTCTTGGAGGGACTGTATTTAAATCTCCATGGAATCCAAGGCAATTATTTAAAACCGAAGATAGTATTTGTGATTAAATTTAGGAAACTTATTGAATAAGCAATTTGATTTAGTTATAGATGTAAACTCACCCTTAATCTAAAATAGAATAACGTTGGTTTGCAAAAGCTTAGAGTTTAGGTTTCCAACATAACATTAATTGTCATTATTTGGTGTGCCTCTGTAGATTTCAACCATACCAGACCAAGCTCTTGAAGCATTCATGGACCATGGTGTTGTTTCAAGAACCCTTGATGCAAAAGTATCAGAGGCTGAAGGCATTTACAATGCAATCGAGAAGTTGGGGATTGATTGGAGTTCTGTTGGGTCACAACTGGAACATGAGGTGCTGGATTCTTTCACTAAAAGCTTTGACAGTGTGCTTGAATGCATGCAAAATAAGGCTAAGCTAAGGGAATTCATCACCATATAGACCGTGCTTTCTGGCATGAAAATCAATTTTAGTTTATGACATCACGAAACTAACACACATTGGATGCATGTGTGTGGAAGTTATAAAACTTTGTCGTGTAACTGAAATAATATAATAACATGTGCTGGTTGGAATCCTCCACCAATCGATGATGAGTAATTTAAGTCCTCATGTACCCCTAACCCAAGCAAAAATCCCTGATTGACCTGATTCTGTTACATTGGAGAAAAATTTATAAATGGTGCTAAAGTAACAAGTTATTTACGTTTTTGGGGCTGTTTTTATCAATATTGTGTGTCTGGGGCTGTTATTTGTGTTGTAATTATTTTTAACGACACTAGAAACGTTAAAAATTATGTCGATTCTTCTTGGGCCGACATATGGCTATGTCGCCACTTTTTCCTACGACATCACTTGTGTCGCCATTAATTTATGCGCAACATATATTTGGTCGTAATAAATGATAACCACATATTTGTGGTAGTACTTGACACAATACTTGTGTTGCCAACTTTTGTGACGACATAAGCCAATGGTGGCAATTTTCTTTACGCCACATTTCCACTTAAATAGCCCTCTTTCGACAGCTTCATGTGATTGAAAATTTTTAATTATTGTGCATTTGCTCTTTTCACATTATAGTTACTTAAAATTATTTTAACATTCTATTGGTTGAAATTTAGTTGGTTGAAAAGTTCTTTTTATTGTGCATTTGCATTGTCTATTTACATTAGTTGCTAAAAATTATTTTAGCATTCTATTAGTTAAAAGTTCTTATTAAACTTAATATTATTGATTAATATTATTTATTGATTAATATTTTAGCATTCTATTGGTTGAAAGTTCTTATTAAATTTAATATTATTTAAACAATTATTGATTAATATTATTTTTTTTAGTTTATTGGTTGAGAAGTTATCTTTAAATTTATTATGGTTTTATGATTACTTATGTAAAAATAATTTTAAAAATGAGTTTTTTGTCTGAAGATGATTCAAACTATAATATACCTTCTGATGAGGTTCTTAGTGATTCTTGTGCTGATGATATGATGTTGATGGTTGATTCTAATAACGATGATGATATTGGTAGATTAGAAGTAACTTCAAATGCTAGTAGATCCAACCCAATCCTGATTCAACAACAACCTCCACATAATGTTGGTAACTATAAATAGAAAATGCAATTGACTAGAATATAGGTTATGATGAATATTTATGAATATTTTTTATGCATACAACACATTTAAGCAGGTACTGTTGTGGTTTCATTTTGGAATGAAACATCTCACTTCTAAAATATTAACATGGACCATCCGGATGAAGAAAGAGAATTTGATGATGATAATTGAAACGTGGGGGATGAGTTACACATTGGTCTAAAGTTTGAATCCAAAAGTGACATGCAAAATGCATTGAAACAATTTTGTATGGAGATACACCAAAGTTATATTGTTGTGGAGTCAAAACCAACTAAATTCGTTGTGAAGTGCCCCAATTAACTCAGTGGATGTAGTTGGAGAATGCATGCCATTTTCTCAAAGAAAGCGAATAAATGGTTGATATCTCAATATGAGGGCCCACATACCTGTGTTAACAATTTCTTATCACAGGATCATAAGAAACTAGATGCATACCTAATTTGTTCAGTGATTTTAGGTACAGTTAAGTCAGTTTGATTTTGATAATTGTTCATCTTTTAATTTTGTTTATAATTTTGCTAGGTATGATAAAGAAAGAGCCTTTGGTGCCGATATCCTTAATTTAGGAGAGAGTGAAAGGAGAATACGGATTCACAATTTCCTACTAGAAGGCGTGGAGAGCTAAGCAAAAAGCAATTGCGAAGGTGTAGGGAGATTGGGAGGAGTCTTATGCCTTTCTGCCACGATGGTTAAACCATATGAAACAGGTTGTTGTAGGTTCCGTGAGTGTGTTACAAACACCACGTATTATGGTTGAAGGCAATGTTCATGAAAGGTTTCGCAAGTTTCATTGTGTATTTTGGATGTTCAAGGCCGGTTGTGACGCGTTTAACTTTTGTAAGCCGGTCATCAAAATGGATGGAATCCACCTGTATGGCAAATATAAGGGGACACTATTGGTTGCAACAACTCAAGACGGTAATAGTGCAGTGTTGTCATTAGCATTTGTTATCATTCCCAGTTAAACCTTGGAGAATTGGACTTGGTTTTTGGTGAACTTGCGATTGCATATGACCTAAAAAAGTGGAATTTATATAATTTCAGATCGTCACAGGAGTATTTTGAGTGCTATTCGGGATTCAAGAGCCGCATAGACACCACCCACCACTTATCATAAGTACTGCATTCGACATATAGCCAGTAACTTTAACTAGAATTTTAAGAATCAGGAGCTGAAGATGGACCTGATCAAAATGGGTAAGTCTGTAACCAATCTCATATTAGTAATGCATTTTTAATGGTTCAGTGCAGATAATGATTGCAACTTATGCAGGATATAATCCGAGAAAGACTTCATTTGACCGACAGTATCAAAAATTCCATGGAGTTTAAAACATCCTAACTTAATAAAGACAAACCCGAAAATTTCAAGAAAATTTTTCGCGATTAAATCCAAATTTGGAATATGAATTCAAAAACACTTAATTTAATTATCAAATTGTGGTAATAATAAGCTCATGACACAATTTAACATTAAAACATAAGAAAAATTCATTTTTAGTCTTAAAAATAATGGGACATGTCACAAATATCACCTATTAGTCCCAATTTGAAAATCATAAAAAGTTGGGTTCAAAACCCTCTTAAACTTGAATTTTACTGCGTTATGGGTCTGTTATTTCATGCCTCATGAGAGATAGAAAACTCCAATTGAGGTGAGACCAATTTTTATACCTCCGTAACATAATTATCTACAACTTTCATGAAGACGTTGGAGGCCAAAAATGTCATTAAGATGCCCAAACGGGCCAAAAACAGCAAGAAAAACAGAGCAGTTAGAAAAACAGCATAACAGTGACCATAACAGGGCTTTGAATCAATTCAAGCACGTATGAATCGATTCAAGCACTTCCAGAGAGCCTTTAATCGATTCAAAACTCATGTGAATCGATTCAAACACATCCAGGGACCCTTGAATCGATTCAAGACAGCAATTATGCAGATTTTGCTCAATTTTTCAACTTCTAAGCACCCTAACTCTTTCATATCAACTCCAAACTCTACCAAATTTTAATACTAACTTATATACATCATTTGTGACGTATGGCCACTGGCTGCACTCAAAAATTCCCATAAATGAGGGACTTATGTGTATAAGCATGTTTTACCTGTTTTAAGTCATTTTAATGCATTTCAAGGGTCATTTCTCAATGGAATTGACCCATTCCAGTTTCTACAAGTCAAAAATCATGCATAGATGCTATTCAAACTATTATATGTCATTCAATCCTCATAATTTTCTATTTGAATATCTCAGTTGTTGAATTATGCATGAAAAACCATATAAATATCACACTTTCGTGGCTAAAACACATAGCCTTTGTTATTTCTCATACAACAACAATTCCTGGACATTTCATGCATTAACATAGCATCATATACATGTCCACAATTCCTGGTCATCAACCTCATATGCAAATGGTAAGACCATCCATAGTCTTCACTCTCCATAACCTCAAATATGCTTTATTATCCATCATAATTCATCACAAACCAAACCATATACCTCAAAATAGGTTCTAAGCTTCTAATCGAAGCTGTCAACTATCTATTCCATCTAACAATTTCATATATGCATACATATACATACACAATCATAATGGTATTCACAGGAGCCGGCCAAGGCTACTACAAAACAACTATGTGCATCATGTACCATATGTATATACATAATGCTCCATGCACGCTGAGTAATTTCTCATCATTCTCCATTGCATTCTAAGTCCACTGAAAATATATCCACAAATAGGGGTGAGGATACTACATGATAAATAACAGTTATTGAATCAGATCAAGTGTCCAATTCACTAACACATATAAATTTTAATCATATCACATAATCTCATCATATATCATTCATTCTCATATCATCAAATGATCATATCATATCAATGCATTCACATGCCCAATCAAATGCATTCATTATTAAGTTTTTAATTTTGTGTTGCAACATTGACTCTCAGCTGATCCGGTCGTTTTATTGGTACCAAACCGTTTGCCTTCTCACATGACACAATCACTCTCAGTGACAACGATAATGACGCGCTAAACCCTGAGCCCCGGTCAAGAGGTTTGCCTTGAGTCCCACCCAAGGTCTTTTGTGGAATCCTCAAAACCACATAATATTTCATGTTTATTCATCACACAAGCATCTCATGCTTATCAAATACATCTCATGCATTCATATATCATGACAATTTCATAAACACAACTCATATATAGCATTTCATGCCATTCAAATCACAAATTCATTTCACGAATATCATTCACATCATCATCATCAATCTATTATCATCATCATATTTCCTACTGCATCTCATACATAGGAATCATAATCAATTCACAAATACAACATATATAACTCATGTCAATTCAATATCAATAACAATTACAAATACCATACATATTCGAGATTTCTCATTAAATATAACAATACTATCCTGAGTCCGTTCATAAACTATACATTTAAAATGTAAACGCTCCCCCTACCTAGAATAAATGATTCCAGAAGCTCCTTGAGCTATCGAATATAATCCGTTCGCCGTTCGTAAATTCCGAACCGAACTTTTAGCTCCGAAATCTTCCAAAGCTACCTAGTTTATTGAAATATCATTCATCAAACTTCAATTCTCTAGGATTAACCATCAAAAAGCTATCACTATTCTCTTTTCTCATGGAAAGCTCATGATTTCTAGAAACCTAAGCTCTTCCTCCATTTCAATGGATTCCAAGTTATATAAAACTTAAAGAATTGAAAGATTTATGGATCAAATCATGTTTCTACATAAAAGTTCTTCATCTTACCTTGAATTGGAGAGTTCAAACTCTCTCTTTGATCCAAGCTACCTCTTAAAGAGAAGAAGTGAAGAAAGTGAATGATTTCCTCTTCAATTTAATGATTTGCACAAGAAATTGTAAAGAAATGGATTAGTGATGATGATTTAGGATAGATAGAAGAAGAAGGTGAAGAAGAACAACACTCTCTTTTTTTCATGAAAGTTTGAGAAGAATATTTAGATAGTTAATGGAATTATAGGATAAAATATCATATCTGTATCGTTTTCTCCATTTTTTTTAATCCATCTACTTCTTGTTTTTTATAATGAATTAATCGAGTTTTTGCATATGAATCCCATTAAAATTTTTTTTTTGGAACCACACGACATTCATTGATTCTATTTATCCATTTTTATGATACTAATCTAGACCATCCACAGAAGAAATTCAGCATTTTAAAACATCTAGGGACGCGTCCGTCATTACGACAAATGTTGGGGACGTATCCGTCATTTTAGTAATTGTTCAAATTAATTTCCCATTTGCCTTTAAATCCCTCTTTAAACCTCATTTTAATAATAAATCCTATTTTTAGGATGTTACAAAGTTAGCTCGGAGATTGCAACATGGATGGATTCCATACAAAAAGGAATGTGGTGACTGGCTTATGATGAAAATGGTGCTAGGTTTGGTCATATGACAACAAATCTTTCTGAATGTGTGAACAAAGTGTTTAAAGGCGCTCGTAATTTACCAATCATAGCACTGGTGAAGTTCACATATTCCCGGTTAGTCGAGTACTTTATTAATCGGGGTGGCCGTGTGGCAGCGGCAATGTCTACTGGGTAGATATATTGCACAAAGGTTCTTGAAAACCTGGCATTTTATCAGGAACAGGAATGTTCGATTGATGTCAAAAGATTTTATGTGAAATCGAAGAGATTTGAGGTGGAGGAGAGGTTTAACCCAACTACCCAAAAGGTGGATTTATGTGGGCCTTAAATCTTACTGAGAGACGGTGTCAGTGTGGAAGGTTCCAGACATTCAAGTATCCGTGCATGCATGTCATTGCCGCATGCAATGCGGTAAATGTTAACTTTTTCCAATTTGTCCATGAGTGCTACACATTGTGAAACATTGCTTAAGCGTATGCAGGACAATGGTATCCAATAGGGAGTGACGACTTGATTCCTGAGCTTGATGATCCATACGTAATACTTCCTGATGATGATATGGTGTGTGCGAAAGGGCGTTTGAAGGCCTCAAGGATTAGGAATGAGATGGACTGGTTCGAGTCTCAAACAGTATACATATGTAGCTTATGTCGATAATCAGGCCATACTTATTCTACTTGCCCAAATGTAATTGAGGGTGGGTCTAGTTAGGGGACCCGTGGTTCATGATATAGTTTGTTTGTTTAAGACGTGTATGTTAATGTCATGATGTTTATGTAATGGAGGATCAAGATCTAATTTCACAAAAGTCCAAAAATCAATGCATGTTATCAATAATAAAGTCCAATATATTACAACACATTAAAAATACATATATATCCTAGTGACGGCCCTGATGCTCTGGAGGAGATAGGTGGCAAGGCCTCAGAATACCACAGTCAAGTCGCGGAGGGAGCCGACGAACATGTTCAACATGGTCTTCAATCTGTGATTCTTCCTCTTGTGATGGACCTTCACATGGAGCAACCTTTGATGGACCTTCACATGGAGCAGCCTCTGATGCAGCTGTGTTTAAATTAAAAAATATCGGCTGAAAGCCAGAAGAAGAACCAATGTCGGTATCCCATTATGGTTAGGAAGGTCCAGGTGGGGTCATCAGGTATGAGAGATAAAGGGATGGGGTCATGAATGGTGACTCTAGGATGTATGGGGACACAGGTATCTGAGATAAACTTGGTTGTCCAAGCTGTTGCCCTCCATGGAAACTACCACCTATATCCCCCATGAATAGGGTGTCATCACTTGCAAACATATGAAGATTAAGATACTCGTTTGTATGCATGGGATGTTGTTGTGATAACTGAGATGGGTAGTTGTACGTTGGCCATGGCGAATGAGGTGGCGATTAAGTTGGAGCAAAATATTGGCTTGGTTGTCTGTTGGGAATTTGCGGGATGAAATAGTCTTCATTTGGCTCTCTAAACCTCCGTCTTTGTAACCCCCCTCATTCAACTCAAGTCACAGGCATGCCCACATGTAACTCTACATCTGGGCCCACCTCTGTCAGGATAGGAGCATGCACTCTTGCTTGGACAATTCTATCCTATTCGTTCATCGACATCAGTATCTTCTCCATTTCCTGCCAGGTGCTATCCATTGTGAAAGCAACAGGTGTCTCGGTGTTCTCAGGCGAGGTCAAGTACTAAATAATCTCGATGTTGTCCATCTGAAAAAACCAAAGGTATGTTTTCAATACCTATTATCATTAAATATACTTATCAAACTCATAACATAAGGAATGTAAAATCCTTACTGTGGATCCCTTTGCAGCCTATTGCCTAGTAACCCACCTGCGAGTCCGCATTTTATACCATCTAAAGTACTCATGGTTCGTCAACATCTCTCCCAATAGGGGTTGACCAGAACACGTGTGTCCTTCCCTCCCATTCCATAAATACAATAAAGGTTCCATTACTATGGGCCAGTTTTCATCTGATTTGCCCTTTAATGTGACAGCATGTAAGTCCTCGAGCTAATATGGTGCACCAGGTATGTGTTTTTTCATACCAAATTGCCATATTACCCTGTCAAGTTGATGTCACTCAGCTATTTGGAAACACAGCAATGGAACAATCGTTCGCCATCCACCCTGCCCACGTAAGCATATGTCTGGGAGTCCATTCATCGCGCCCATAGTATAGGGTTCCCATATGAACTACGACATAACAAATAATTAACTTAGAAAACATGCATCAGTTAATTGTACACTAAACATGATATAGACAATCTAAATCAAAAACATTTACCTAATTTTTGTTCAACCTCTCCAGTTCTGCCCTGTAGTACCCTAGGTCGTGAGTGGTATACTTGTTGCCCGTTGGGTGTATCCATCTACCCCCAAAAGGGCTATCAGCATCGCGAGCACTAGGTTCGGTCAGGGCAAGGTGACGCATATGCTCCCAAGCCTATACCTGCACTAACATTGTCAGCCCACACATGTCCTTTTGTGCATAGTCTATGACTGTACACAACTGTCTGTAAAGGTATCCGAGGACAGATGCTCCCCATGTATAACCACCGTAAAGATCAAGATTCTCAAGCATTTGAGGTATCTAAGAGGGACCCTGCTCGATGATTGGTCAGAAAAAATACACCCACCAATCAATCGCAAAATGTAAGCACGGGCAAATCTTTCAATCGCCACCTTGTCGTCAAGATGTTCTGTAATGTTGCCGAAATTCTCTTACAGCCATGACATCTTGAGGTTTTGCCCATATAGTGCACTACGGGTAGGTCGTCTGCCTAACTGTACTTCCACATAATGTTCCCAGTCACGTGAACCAGCCAGCACCACAACTGCTATCCCATCAATGTTAAGCCCTATTAAAATAGCAATATTCTACAAAGTAATAGTGCACTCTCTAACAGGAAGATGGAATGTATGTGTTTTCGGTCTCCATCTCTCCACCATAGCTGTAATGAACTCTGCAGACACGGGTAAATATGCAATCTTCGCAAAGTGGTAAAAACCAGCCCTACGTAAATGTGGTATAATTTGTTCTGGTATTTGGTTACTCCTAACACGGAGTGTTTTCCTAATCCTTAATACACAATCTGGCCTCCGTTCCAAACATGCGTTGAGACATGTTTTTCTTGTAATGTTAATAGTTGTGGGTTCAATGGGTTAGGATTGGTCGTCCTCTGTTCAGCCATACTACAATTAGAGACATACAACAAAATTAGTATTTTGTAAAAATAGCTATTATGTAGATAAATAAAATCATTTTAAATATATATTAAAGCATTTATCATTTTCTTCAATTTAACTTAGTAAATATATATATTAAATCATCACTAAATTTTATAACTATAACTTAGTAAATATATGTTCAATTATTTACAAATTTCTTATATTTACCTTAATAATATATATTAAATAAATTACTGATTTTATTAACTATAACTTAACATATATATTAAATTATTAATGATTTTCTTAAAAATAATATAAAATCATTACTTACTTTTTTCTATTAACTTAACAAATATATAACTTAACATAAATCATTTACGAAATTCTTAAACATAACTTAATAATTCTATAATAAATCTTTACAAAGTTATACAATAAAACTTATTATACGTATATATATATATATATATATATATATATATATATATATTTAATCATTACATTTTTTAATATGACTTATTATATATATGTAAATATATTAAATTATTAATTATTTTGTTAAATATAACTTAAATTTATTTTTAATATAAATTTCAAAAAATATTTTATTTTCAATTTATGTTTTCAAGTTGTGATTTCTGATATTTATATCTTCACACAAAATTTACCTATATTCATATCATCACATACATAACGAACTATCAAACAATAACCTACATAAAGAAAAATCAAAATAAAGGAAATGTATCTTAATGCAATACCTAATAACCCATGCATGTTATTTTATCTTGATTCAGAATTTTTTTAAGTTTTGAAGGCTGAGTTTCTAATTTTATTATTTTAAAAAAGCATACTTCCTAAATATAAAATGAAAAACCACCACAGCTACCAAAACAAATTATAACATGGACTACACACTCTAATCAAAATAAATAATTATACATACCATAACAAGTCATACACTAAAATAATGTAAACAAAAAAACTAATATAAACAGAACAAAGATTTTTGACGACACACCTTATTGGGAACCACTGTTAAATGTTGCACAAAACAAATATCACCTTTCTTTTTCACTTTCAAACACTCTCACAACACAAAAAAAAGATGCAGGAAGCTTGGTGGGGTGCAATGACGTTCCGTGGGGGCGTTAACGGGGACAGGGAAGGCGTCATAAAAGCCCATGACACAGGCCAGTCAAAGCTTTGTCGTCAGAATTTTAGACGACATAGTTGGCACCGAACTGCCCAGCCAATCAGAGTGTGTCGCTCTTAATTATACCGACACCCCTTTTCAGTTTTGATTAGCCTTTACACATGGCAGGATCCTGCATTGTCGGCATCCCTTTTCATGATAAAGGTTTCGCCACCTTTTTTACCGACACTCAAAATACCCGGACAACATAAATACCTCCCAAACAGCCCCAGATTCGAAAATATCTTTTCCTGTGGCTCCGTTTAGAAACATTACCCGTTACATTGTATTGCATGTGTAGTGTGAAAGCAAATGGAGTATATATATTGCCATTCTCATGTGTTTTTTTATTTGTTCGTGTACTTCATTTTTATATGTAATATAATTTATTTTATCAATTAAATCAATAATTTAGAGAAAAAATACAAAATTGAATTAAAAAGAGTGATGAGAGACACATGCAGAAGAGCCATTCTTAGAGTCTATACATGCAGCCTTTTCAAAGTCCTAATTTCATTATGTTTATATAATATCTTACTGTTTTTTTTTTAAAAACTTTTGTTAATACATTGTTTCTGTGATTTACACAGATTTAACGTGATTTTTAATAAAAAAATATATTTTTTATTTCTTAACTTCTATGTGACAAATGATTATCGTAAGTTAATAAATTATTAAGAGTAATAAAAAAAAGAATACTACCTCTGGTTCCAAATATAAGTAAATATACCTAACTTCACACATATTAAGAATAGTAGTTGGAGGTAGTTATTTGCATTAATGTTACCACATATTTGATTTAATTTTCTAAAATACCCTTAGTATCATTTATTACATAAAGAATTAATGGCCTTGGATGATGAGGACATATTTGGTAAACAAACATTTAATGACATTGGAAAAGTCTAATTTTGCTTATATTAAAGGACCAAAAAATTCCACTAAAATTTGCTTATATTTAAAACCGGAGGTAGTACTCTGTATATGGTTCACTTTTTGACTTTGGTTTATATGGTTAAAATCAAATAAAACCATTAGTATATTTTAAAATCTTCATTAAAATTATTTTCACCTTACGTTTATGCTTATCTAAATTTTCTTACGGAAATGAGCTACTCAAAAGTCGAATTCAAGTCTCTTTATAATAGAGTACTTAATGTTTGTTTAATTGATTTTAAAATGGAGCTTTTCGATTGATAGTTAGATGACGCTAAATAAGTAGAAATAATTTAACAAAAATTTAAAATTAAACATAAGTATCTTTAATAAGTAAAGAAAAATTAAAAAATACTATTAAAATTAATTATTTATAAGTAAATTAACAATAATTTATATTGGGATAAATATAAAAATAATATAAAATTTTTAGAAATATCTTTGCAAGAGAAGATAGAAGAGGAGAGTATTATAGGTGTGACGTGGGAAAAAAATTAAGTAGTCCTAAACCTAGAATTTTAATAAGAATCCAGGTGATATAGAAGAGTTTTATAACTCTTATGAATTCTCATATTTATTTTCTTTTATCATTTGTTAGTATTGTATTAGAAGTGTTATGTAGAAATTAAAATTCTCAACCTCTTCCCTCCCTTCTACATATGGACCACTGAATTAATTTTATATCCCCAGTAAATTTCACATAATTGTTAAATGAGGATAAAAAATATATTCAACATTAACATTAATATAACTTATTAAAATTTCTAATACAAGTCGTGTATAATTTTTGATATAAAAAATTTCTGTTAATTTCTTATTGAAAAATCTTTGGTTAAAAGGAGATTTGTTTTGTGAGGCTTTCCACGTAGGCTTTGTTTCTTTCTTTCTTTTGTTCCACAAACAAGGGTTCTCTTATCTTCTTCTTCTTGTTTTTGCGAGTGATACAGAGAATAGAGAAGAATTATGGCCTTGCAGGTGAAGGCACCACCTACCCTTCACAGTCTCCCCAGCATCAATGGAAGACCCTTTTTGAGTGGTCTCAAGTTACCCTCCTTCTTCTCTGGTTCACTCAACCTTCATCTTCATCCCAATCACTTCCATCTTACTTCAACATCTCCCAGGATTTCCATGCGCGTCGCTTCCAAGCAGGCCTATATCTGTCGCGATTGCGGGTTTCCTTTCCCTTTTTTCACTTTTTCTTTCTCTTTTCCATTCATTCACCAATTTTGTCTTTAATTAATGTCCATGGATGGATGCAGCTATATTTACAACGACAGGACACCCTTTGACAAGTTGCCTGATAACTACTTCTGCCCTGGTAATCAATCCTATTTCTATTTCCTTTTAGACTTTACTAAGATATTTTTATAATTTTTGGGACTAAATTCGCTTATGTGAGTGTCTGAATATTTGCATTTCAATCTTGTTTTCCCATTTTGGGACCTAAAGATTGGTCTCACTTGGTTCCTGGATGAGTCGTGTTAGGTTCTCATACTATATTGACAAGAAAGAAAAATGTGGTTTTGATTTTGGAATGGTTAGGCATTACCATTATTTTGGGTAAGAGACGTAAAATGAATTATCATTGCCATTACCATAAATAATTAGTGTTTTGCAGTGTGTGGTGCTCCAAAACGAAGATTTAGGCCCTATGCACCATCTGTTACAAAAAATGCCAATGACACAGCTGTTAGAAAGGCACGAAAAGCTGATATACAGAGAGATGAGGCAGTTGGGTGAGCCACAAAATCGTTATCTGTTACTTTCTCTGCCTCCCACTATTATTTTGGCATTAACTTGGTACAATAAATTGTGCACAGGAAAGCACTTCCTATAGCAATTGGGGTGGGTGTTGCAGTGCTTGCTGGATTGTATTTCTATCTCAACACCAAATACTAGACTCAAAGTTCCATTCCATTGGGTTGCCAATTTTAAGACTGAAACGTGGAGTTTATATTAATTGTTCCTGTTCTTTTGTTATCTTTTGTTCCGTCTGTTACAAGCACCTAGAACGGTCATAAAATGAATGGTATGATTATTTGACACACAAGATTGGTCATGTTTATCAACCCTGAAGGGTGAAGGATGCAATGTAGTTATTATAGAGGGGAGAATTGATCTACTTCGTTGGTATTCACATGATATATAAGGAATGTTTTATATCTTCATTCATGTTTTTAAGATAATGATGTCAAGATTTTCTTTTCCAACAAAGTTGGTGTAGTGATGCTTTCCATAACACAGAATTATTCAGATGGAATGTAATGGCCCGTCACAAATTATGGATACAATTGGAGCTTCGTCTTCTTGGTTTGGTAATATGGCTATGTACTGCGGTTTCAGTCTTTCCAAAACTACGTAGGTCAAGGTAGTATAATAATTTACGAATAAAGCACATACAGATAGTGATGGTAGCTGAATAAAACACTGTACAAGTACTCATTCTTGTTATATAAATGGATTTTCTAATGCACTGATAACAAATTAAAACGGAAAAATATTTTATTAAAAATTATGCTAAAAGGTCAAAAGATTATATTAATGTTAATTTTAAATAAAAGTTTTTACTTTTTAATTTCTTATACAAAAGTTTTAAAACATCATTATATTACTACTATACTATAAGATTAATTAAATTAGGAAACAACTCATAATATGAAAATGCAAAAGCTAATTCTAAGAGATCATTTGAGAGGCTCTAAATTATTCTAACATACCATCTAGATATTACTAATATTTTTTCATATAGCATTTAATTTCTAACGCCCCCTCTCGTTGAACTTTAGCATGTTAGAACTTAACATACTTATTACAGAAATTAAGCTAAAAAAACAACTCTGATAGCAAACAGAATCAGATTACTTCTGAAATTAGAGCGAAGAGGGTCAGAAATGAGCAGGAGTCTGCATCTAAGAATTCGAAACTGCATTTGAGATTAGGGATAGAACAAGTTAAAGAGAAGCTTAAATAGGAAGGCTAAAGTGCATTTGGGATGGAAGACAAATCAAATTATAGACGAGTCACACTGCATCTAGGATTATAGATAGAGCAAATCAGAGCTGGGAGGGCGGGAGAGCTAGAGTTAATTTGGTATCAGAGGCAAAATGAATATAAGAAAGTTCAGGTTAAACATCTATTTTTTGATTATTATATCATATTCAGGTTTAAATTGAGTATAGTTATTATCGTTGACAATTGCAAAGTTTTTGATACCAAAATTTAATATAAGTGCATTTCTAAGACTCGAATTCAAGATTTGTGAAAAAACTAGAGTAGTTTTCTCTCAACTGATCTGCAACCAAATTAAACATCTAGGAAGGCCAAATTGTGTCAGGGATGGGCTTAGATTGTATCTAGGGTAGATTTAAAATTTATATGAATATGGAATCATAATTCTCACAATAGAAACAAATCATTAAATATAATGAAACACAAAAGTTAATGTAGGAAATATAATTTAAATTAATTCGAGATAACATATAGATATTTCATTAGATATATATGATCAATTCCAAAACATTTCCACTTTCAGAATTACTTAGGAAAAGCATAGGCAGGATGAGGAGTATCTCTCATGAACATCCCATGAAAACGAGCAAGAGCAGAAGCTTCTGAATCTAACAGGGGCATACTCGTTTTGTTCTGTGTCTCAGCCTGAGTCTCACCAAAACAGTACACAGGAGCCTGCCACTTTTCATCCTCTAGCACCGCCCCAACCTCAAATGTCATCACATGAGCAATCATCCCTGCACTCCCCAAATTAACCCACCATAATAATAGGAACGTTATGTCTATTGCATATAAACTAAAATCAAACGGTTTATTATAAAACAGAAAGGTAAACAGTTTAATTAAGTGTTTATTTACTATGATAAGTCTCACACGCATGTAGGAGTATAGCTTATATACTTCTCTTTATAAGGACCCTTAACTCGGTGACCCCTTTATTTTCTAATATAATAAGAGGGGTCACCTACAAACTTCATTACCTTTTGGATTGAATTAATTGAGCTATTTTCTAATTCAATAACTAACCGGAGGAGAAGATCCACTGAACAGGTGTTTGAGTGAGGACATGTTCGTAGTAGCGGATGAAGTGAAGTTTCTCCCAAACATTGCAGAGGAAATTGTCGACATAGCGTTGACCCAAGTAGTTAGCACCGTGAAGCCAATTGGGGCGGAGAATGCCGACATCGAAACGGATGAGTTTGCAGGTTTGGTTGAAGGGTTGGAGAGTGTAGTAAAAGGAAGTGCCGTTGTCCCATTCGAGGTCGTATTTGAGGTCGCCGAGTTGGTGTTGGATTATGTTGAAGTTGCGACCATTGGGCCAATCGTACCATAAATCGGTTTTCTGGAGAGAACCGCTTCGGTTAATGAACAACACTGCGTGGAACTGGAGGGGCCAGTCCTTTGGAATTGGATCCTGCCCTTTCACTGTGTATTGAAGAAATGCAAATAACAACAAACAAATGCTTTCTTTCGCAGAGGCCATGGCTAAGATAACTTGTGTCCTCAAGACCCGTTTATTATAAATTTACAAATTTAGGGGTTCGTTACAAATAAAATTTTAATTCTTCCATAATTTTTTATTAAAAAACTTCTAGTTTATTTTTTTTAAACAATGTTCTTAAGGCATGGTTTCGTTAACATGATGTTTTTTTAATATATATATATATATATAAGAATTCATAGTTAAAGTTATTTAAATAACATAATTTTACCTTTTATTTTTTAAAATTAATTATAAAAATAAGTGTTAATAAAATTGTTTCTTATTTATAAGATTTTGTTTAGTAAAATAATCATAGATTGTCATGTTACATGTAACATGCCTGATTTATATAATAATTATATTAAAAATCATATTTAAGATAATTTTTAATTCATTGACAGGATAAATTTTTTATAGGTGAAGTAAAATAAAACTCTTAACAGTTTTTGCTTAAACTTAGTTGATTGCTAAAAAAGCCTCAACTAAAACAAACTAATTCCTAAGGCCTATTCAAATAATATTTTTTATTTTTAAAAGTTAATTTGAAAACAAAATATGTTTGATAAAAAATATAAAAGTGAGTTCTATTTATTTTTAAAATTTTCTTTAGTTAATTTTAAAAACAAAAAAAATAATTTCTTTATTTTTGTTTTTAGTTTTACAAAATTTTAACTCTCATTCCCCAACACTATCATGACCATAATCATTATTGTTGTTGTCGCCACCACTCTCCACCACCATCATAATTGCCACCATCATTACAACCACGACCACAAACCACGACCACGGTCACCGTGACCACCATCATTACTATCATTATCACCACTACCATCGTCATATCGTCACCACCAACTCTACAGTTGTTTTCTTCATCACCACCTCACCACCATCGTCATCATTATCACAACCACCATACCCTACCACCACAACCACCATTGCCACTACTACCATCATTGTCATTGTTCCTTCGCTACCATACCTTTCATTGTCGTTGTCATCATTGAGACCACCACCACTACCATCACATATGTCGTTGCCACTATAACCACCACCATTATCACAGTCGTTACCATCACCACCCTACCATCAACACCATTATCAACATTACTACCACCACCACCGCCATTCCTACAATCCCACCACCACTATCCTACACCTAAACCACCATTGTTACTACCGCCATTGTCGTTCCCATCATCACCACACCCTCCACCATCATCGTTGCCACCTCAACCATTAGTATCACCACCACCCTGACCTTTATCGTCATCATCATTATCACCATTGTTACCATGATAAATGTCATTACTATCATCGCGACGACAATGATCTTCCTCGTCATCATCATTGCTACTATCAGCACCCCTTCCACCATCGCCACAATCGTTGTCATTGTTGCTATCGTCGCCACCACCACCTACTCCATTCTCGTTGCCATTACCAAAATCACCATCATTACCCTCACCATTGTCTTCGTTGTCATCACTGCCACCTTCACATCCACCATCACCACCATCAGTCCTGCCACCTCCGCCATCATTGTAGAAGGTTTATTATTACTATAACCATTATTATAATGTTGTTGTTGTTTATGTATAAAGTAGTTTTGGTTATAATTATGAAAGATTACTACAACTTGTTAAAATTTAAAAACCTTAATAACTCACAAAAACCAAAAATGAGTTTTGGTTTTAAAAATATTTAAAACTAAAAACTAAGAACCACCTTAACTAGGGTCTAACGTGTTTCTCCAAACTAATTAATGGTTTATTTCTTTGATTTTAAATAAAAAAATTGCTTCTCAATTAAAAAAATAGTGATTATTTTAGTTTAGATAATCTTTTTCATTTAAATCAAATCAAAAACCATCATCATCAAGAAAAGTCTTATGAGATCTTGCGATAAAAAAGTCTCAGATGTGATGTAAAAAAGGTATGAGATGTTTATTGATCTAAGAATTGTTAAAGAGGCTATAAATATAGAGAAAGGAACACAGGAGAAGAGATAGAATTGAATTGATTTTTACTGCATAATCATACCATAGAAAAAGGAGGTTTATATACACATTACAAAGCAAAAAGGGAAACTAACAAACTTCTAAAACTAACTAACAACTTTTGAAAAGAGAAAAAATAGAAAAGAAATGCTAAGCAATTATTTCCCTTTAACATCCTCCCTCACACTCATGTTTCCAAAGGAGGTGACCATGAGTTTGGATCGAAAATTAGTAAAAGCAGACCCTGACACAGGTTTAGTAAACACATCGGAAACTTGAACGAGCTGGAAGATGGAAGATTTGGATTTTCTTTTGAAGAACCTTGTCTCGCACAAAGTATAGGTCAAGTTCAAAATGCTTTGTTCTGGAATGCATGACTGGATTCGCAGCAAGAAGAACAACCCCTAGATTATCACAATAGATTTTTGGTGAAGGCACAAGGATGTGAAGCTCACATATGAGAGATTTTATCCATATTAGATCAGTTGTTACAGCTGCAATGCTTTGATACTCTGCTTCAGTTGAACTCCTGGATACAACATGCTGCTTTTTAGATGACCATGAGACTAGATTTCCCCCTAAATATACACAATACCCAGTTGTGGATTTTCTGTCATCTAAATCAGAACCCCAATCAGAGTCACAGAAGGCAAGAAGGTCCATGTTAGGTGATGGTTAAAGTTGTAAACCATGATGAATTATGCCTTGAAGATACCTAAGAATTCTTTTGACAGCCTTCCAATTATGATCTTGAGGAGCATGCATGTACTGATATACTTTATTAACAACATAGGACAAATCAGGTCTTGTTATAGTTATATATTGCAGGCCTCCCATGATAGATCTGTAAAAAGTAGGATCATGGAAGGAAGAGGATCCATTAGCAGTGAGTTTGAGATTAGTGATCATTGGGGTTGCTTGAGGTTTGGAATC
Source organism: Clitoria ternatea (assembly GCA_037962975.1). NCBI lineage: Eukaryota > Viridiplantae > Streptophyta > Magnoliopsida > Fabales > Fabaceae > Clitoria > Clitoria ternatea. The sequence continues at coordinate 247,490,981 of CM075669.1, forward strand.
ATGCATTGAGGCTCTATGTAACAAATCTCTGATATATTTTGCCTGAGATACTCTGATATATTTTGCCTAAGATACTAAAAGGATATTATTTGGTTGATAGAATGGCTTCAATGCCAAGGAAATAATGAAGAGGTCCAAGGTCTTTGAGTTTGAAAAGGGTGTTGAGTTGAGAAATCAGTGTATGAATTTTAGTTTGGAAGCTACCTGTGATGAGAATATCATCAACATACACTAAGATAAGCGTGGTGGATTTTGGTGTTATCTTGATAAACAATGAAGTATCAGTCTTAGCAGCTGAGAAGCCTAGTTGATGTAGAGTGTTTCCTAGTTTTTGGAACCAAGATCTTGGGGCTTGTTTGAGGCCATATATGGCTTTGTTCAGTTTGCAGACTTTTCCTTTATTGTGGGAGTTGAATCCTGGTGGCTATTGCATGTAGATAGTTTCTTGAAGGTCACCATTTAGGAAGGCATTGTTGATATCTATTTGGTGAACATGCCAGGCTCTTGAAATGGCAAGAGTAAGAATAATTCGAACTGTAGTAGGTTTGATGACAGGGCTAAAAGTATCTATGAAGTCAAAACCCTCTCTTTAGTGAAAGCCTTTTGCCACCAATCTAGCTTTATGTTTCGGAAAAGTTCCATCAGCATTATATTTAGATTTGAATATCCATTTGCAGCCAATAGGACAATTAGAGGGTGGATCCACAATAGTCCAAGTGTTGTTGTTGAGAAGAGCATTATATTCTGTTTTCATAGCTTGACTCCATTCAGGTTTGGATTGTGGTTCTTTTACAGATGTAGGTTCCACTGTATGATCATAATTTGGAGTAGTTACAACCGAAGCATAAGTTTTTGGCTTGAATATTCCAGCCTTGGCCCTTGTTACCATATGGTGAGTATTGGTTGGAGGGTTCCTAGGTAAGGCTATGTGGATTTCAGTAGACCCTGCAGAAGAGACTGGACTAATAGACCGATTATTAGTAGCATAAGAATTCTGAACTATATGATCTAGAGGAGTGTGAGGGATAGTAATATGTTCATGAGGTGTCGCTAGTTGAATATAAGTAGGTGTGTATTCAGGTTCAAGAGCAGTATTACTTGAGGAAACAAAAGGGTTAGGATCCAATTTATAAGGAAAAACAGTTTCATCAAATTTAACAAGTCTAGAAATGTATAATTTTCCTATAGGAGATAAGCATTTATAACCTTTATGTTGATTGCTATAGCCCAGAAAAATACACATGTGAGTTCTGAAATCTAGTTTATGTTGATTGTAAGGTCTTAACAGGGGATAACAAGCACAACCAAATATTTTTAAAGAGTTATAGTCAGGACTTCTATGAAACAACTTTTGATATGGACTAATATTGTTGAGACCTTGAGTTGGTAAGTAATTGATCAAAGTTACAGCAGTTAGAAAAGCTTCCCCCAATATCCTAATGGTAGAGAAGCTTAAGCAAGGAGGGAAAGACCTGTATCAACTATGTGCCTATGTTTTCTTTCAGGCGATCCATTTTGTTCATGTGTGTGAGGGCAGATTAGCCTATGTTTTATGCCATGTATGATTAAGTAATTGCTAAATTTTAGAAATTCCTTTGCATTATCAGTTTGTAAAGCTTTTAGCTTAGTATCAAGTTTTAATTTAGCTGAAACTTTAAACTGTAAAAAGGCTTTAAAAGCCTGATATTTAGAATGTAATAAGAAAATCCATGTGAACTTAGAGAAAGCACCTAAGAATATGATATAATATCTTGCACCATTAGTATTAGGAATAGGACTAGGTCCCCAAATATCACTAAAAACAAGCTCCAAAAGTTTATTATATATGGATATAGAATCAGTGAGGGTAGCTGGTGAGCCTTACCCATACAACATGAATTACACAGATTAACAAAATTCATCGAATTACAAGGAATTTGGTTTTGTTTGAGAACAGTTTTAACAGTATTGAAAGCAAGATGTCCAAGTCTTGAATGTCATGTTTGAATAATAGTAGTGGTCACATTATTGGCATGGAATTTTGCAGGAGCATTATTAGTATTATGATGAATCAATGGATGAAACATATAGAGACCATTTTTAACTTGACCCTGCAAGAGTATTTCCTTGGTTTCCTGATTTTTGACAGTATAATAGTTAGGATAAAATAAAAATATACTCTATTATCATGAGAAAATTGAGAGACACTTAGCAGATTCTTTGTTATATCAGGAACATGTAACAAAATATTTAAAATCATAGTTTTAGAATTCATTAGTGATTTAATAAAAGCATTTCCAAAGTGTTTAATAGCCAAACCTGTGCCATTACCTATATGAACTCCTTCTGATCCTGTGTAAGAGTTTTTAGTGGAAATATTCTTGTCATTATGGGTCATGTGATGAGATGCCCTTGGATCCGGATACCATAATGGATCAAGAACAGTGAATGGTGTAGCTATTTGAGGTGAATCTTGAGAGCTGTGAAATTCATACTATGACATATTTGCTTGAGGTAGATTATGTGTTTGTTGCTAGCACCTGTGCCAACAGTCAGATGTAGAGTCACCATTTTTTCCATAAATTTGACATATTAGTCTATTTTGATTCTGATTCTATGAAGATCTTCCTTTTCCAAAATTGGATCTTCCTCTGCTTGAATTATAAAAACCTCTATTGCTGGTTTTGCCTCCTCTATAACTACCTCTGTGGGTAAAAATTTGGTGATCTTTGCTGGTGTTTGTATTTGTTGATGGTCCTGTTATTTGATATGCATAAGCCAGAGGAAGAAGTTGTTTCTTGTATCTGTCCAATCTTTCTTCTTGAGCAAGAAGAAGGGCCTCTATGGTGTCAACTGAGTATGGTTCAAGTCTGAAGTGTATAGATGTGACAAATGCTTCAAACTCTTCAGGTAAGACATCAAGAATTATAGCTATATGGTCTTTATCTAAAACTGGATATCCAATTGCTGTAAGAGAATCAGTGACTCTTTTTATTGCAAGGAGATAGTTGTTGATTATGGAATCTTTCTTGATTGTTCGGAGCCGGACCTTCAATTTATTTACCTTTGCCCTGGTTTGTGTGGTGTAGTAATTTGTAAGTCTTGTCCTAATTTGGTGTAAAATGTGTAGGCCAACCATTTTTGTCAAGATTGGGGGAGTCATAGAAGCCAAAAGCCATGCCATTAGAATCTGGTCTTGTTGCTCATGATTGGAAAATTCTTGATTCAAGACTTGTGTGGTTGAATCTGTTTGTTGAAGAAACTGTTGAGGGATTTCTTTCCTATCAATAAACTTTTGAAGCTTGAAACCTTTGATGGTGGCAACTTGTTGCTGCCATAGTAGAAAGTTCTCATCATCTAATTTGATGGATATGGGAGTGGTAAAAGTTTGTGGGGAAAAGAAAGCACCGGAAGTCATGGTGTGAAGGAAATAGAAAAAAAAGAAGCTCTATGATACCATGTTAAAGAGGCTGCAGATGTAGAGAAAGGAACACAAGAGAAGAGATAGAATGGAATTGATTTTTACTGTATAATCAGACCATAGAAAAAGGAGGTTTATATACACATTACAAAGCAAAGAGGGAAACTAACAAACTTCCAAAACTAACTAACAGCTTTTGGAAACGGAAAAAATAGAAAAGAAATGCTAAGCAATTATTTCCCTTTAACAAGAATTTAAAGCATTTTTGTTTTGTTTGATGCAGAGTACTTTACTTTGTAGGAGTAATCTTCGAACACGGGAAGTTAATTTGAGCTATAGGTGTGCCTTGTGTGGTCAATGAATCTCAATATCATTTGGTAATGTTTTGTCTTTGCTTTATGTCTTGTTGAAAATTAGCTAATATTAATTTACCTATTGCTATCGAGAAGGATATTGTTTCTGTTTTGAGTCGTGTTCTAAGTGATTGTTCTGGAGAGGTTGTGCAATATATTATGGGATATGGATTGCTCCAAAAGAATTAATTTTTCAAGATAAAATACCATATACTGAGGATGTGGTGTATAATAGTCTTATGATCATTTTTAATTATTATCAATCCGATTATGGTTAGACCTTAAGTTTAAGGCTCAAACTGATACCAATTTAATGATTCATTCTATTTTGAAAACATTTTATATGATCATATTGTTAAATATATGTCTCAAATTTTGTTAATGTGGTACTTCATTTACTATGAGCAATTCAAATTGAATTTTGTTTCTTCATAATACCAATTCAATTTGGTTTTTACTTCTTTAGAATAGTAATTCAAATTGAATTCTACTTCTTCAGAATACAAATTCAATTTGAATTCTACTTCTTCACAATACAAATTCAATTTGAATTCTACTTCTTCAGAATACAAATTCAATTTGAATTCTACTTCTTCAAATACAAATTCAAATTGAATTTTACTTCTTCACAAAAACAATTCAATTTGGTTTTGTCTTCTGGTTAAGGAAATATTATTATATTTCTTAGAATTACCTATAAAAAGATTCAGGGTACCACATTTGCAATCATGGTCAAGTTCTCTCCTAGTGTAATCCTGAGAGAATTTTTAGTAGCGAGTATATATTTTTAGTTTCACCTGAGAGAGTACTCTAGTCAGAAAATTTGAGAGATAATTTTATTTTTGTCCCTGTGACTTATAGGGCTATTGTCTCTTTGTTCTTTTTTCTTTTTGAGAACTTCTTGTACTCTCCTTCTTATATAGTGGAACTATTTTGCTCGTGATCATCAGTGTTATTTTTCTCCAATCTTGGAGGTTTTCTACGGAAATATTGTGTGTTTATTTTCTTGCCCTTATACTTGCTTCTCTTTATCTCTAATTGATTTGATCCAGTGCTTCCGCAACACGCTGATTTTCTTAACAAGTGGTATCAGAGCCGCTTGTTTGATTGGAGGTTCAATATGTCTACCGTCACCAAATTTGACATTGAGAAGTTTGATGGCAAGATCAGTTTTTCTATTTGGCGTGTCCAAATGAAAGTTGTTCTTACTCAAAATGGATTAAGGAAAACTTTAGATGGCAAAACAAAAAGACCATCTACTATGACTGATGAGCAATGGGATGAGTTGGATGAAAAGGCGCTTTCAGCAATCCAACTTTGCTTGTCCAAGGAGGTTCTTCATGAAGTAGCCAATGAAACCACTGCTGCGGCTTTGTGGTTGAAGTTGGAGACTTTATACATGACCAAAAGCCTCGCAAATAAGTTTCGTCTCAAAGAACGGTTATATACCATTCGTATGGTTGAAGGTACTTCTACTCAATCTCATCTTATTGAGTTTAATTCTATTATTATGGATCTAGAAAATATTGATGTAAAAATTGATGATGAAGATAAAGCTGTTCTGTTGGTCGTCTCTCTACCTTCTACCTATAAATACTTTAAAGAAATTATGCTGTATGGTAACAATGATACCTTATCCTTTGAAGATGTTAAATCTAATTTATTGTCCAAAGAAAAGTTTGATCTTGAAATTCATTATGAGGACAAGGGTGAAGGTTTAAGTGTCAGGAGTAGAACTTAAGAAAAAAGGAGTACCAATAATAAGAAAAGCAGATCCAGATCCAGAGGGCGTAAATCCAACAAAATCTGTCGCTATTGCAAGAAATATGGGCGTGATATCTCTGGTTGCTTTATCTTGAAAAAGAGACAAGAAAATCATGAAAAAGATAAACAACCAACTGAAGCTGCTAATGTTGAGAATGATTCTGATGGTGATGTTATGTTATCTGTTGTTTCCTCTGATAAGAGGAGCAAACATGAATGGATTATTGATTCTGGATGTACTTTCCATATGTATCCTTATAGGGACTTTGATCCGGTCTCAATACCGGTATCTGATCTGCAAGACATATTTCAACGTCTTTGTCAAGACATCAACGTGTAACCGGTGTCATCGGTATACATCCGGACTGTAATTCCGTATCAGGCGTTCTCCCTATACCGGTTGTTCAGGATAACACCATGACACCGGACAACACACACGTCACTGCGCTAAAGACAAGGATTGTTGCTACAGGGATCGATCAATAATTCCCTGCACTACGAGCCAAATTCTGCTCACGGGGATGGTCAACTTGTTCCCTAATCCTAGTCTATATTCTCCATGCTCAATAGAAAATAGCCACTTGACCCAATCATGCTGGTAAGTGCGCAATAAAATAATGCTAATGGGAGTTAGTGGTTCCCCACTAACGAGTCCTCGTAAAACGAGCCAATCAGGTATATGAACTCATTTCATTAATGAAGTGGGGGATCTTCAACTGAATCTATGAACGATTACTCTCTGAAATACATTCCTTACTTGGAATATGATCACTGACTTGAGCGTCGGAGAATCTTTGCAGGTGACACCACCGTTCGCCCACTTCAACGCGTTAGGTCGGTGTGAAGGATCTCCAGAACGCCCAATCCGCTCTCCTCACTCAAGGACAACGGATATTTACACCGGTTACTCATACATCCGGTCTTCTGCATAGTATTTGCATACTATTTGTGATTGACTTGAGTCCGGATCTCTAGACCCCGGTTCAGGACAGATCATTGGCACGCCCAGTGGGACACGATAAAGTTATTCCCATATCCTTTGAAAGAGCAAGTAATCCACAATGGAAGGCGAAGCACAAGATTTCGTGGAGAATCAGCCTGAAGGCTGAGCCAACCCCAACGTCTTCAGGAAGCTCAACTTTGATTCTCATGGGGGCAGCTCAAAAAAGATAGTAACAGTGTCTAATCCTGATCCTTGTGATGAGCTGATTAGTCAACTCCAAAGGGAACTCGCTGAATTACGAAAAGAAAGAAGGCAAAGAGAGGATAAGGAATCATCTCACACACGACACACTCCCCATACAACTGATGGTGAAAAATCCACCACTCTCCAATACTCAAATATCCCTACGTTTGAGGGGAGAGAACAGACTCGTGATTCTGAAGATGAAGCTTCTCGAAGGAAGAAAGAGTCAACGACAGCATCCCCAGTGTCTTACAAGCTAAAAGTTCCTTTTTCAAGGAGACTTATGAGCATCCACATCCCCAAGCACCTTCAAACTACTCAGCCACTTTCCATCGGAAAATACAATGGTGAAACTGATCCTACTAAGCACCTTGATGCTTATGTGTTTGAAGCCATGTACTTGGGGGCTGATGAAGATGTGATGTGTCGAATGTTCCCTCGAACGTTATCTGAGGAGGCCCTCGGATGGTTTAAAGGCCTACCTTCTGGATCCATAGATTCTTGGGCTGAAATGGCAGCTACTTTTGAGACCCACTTTGTCATCTCTAGAGATGTGCCCAGGACATCTCATACCTTGGCTCAGATTAAGCAAGGTGAAAATGAAGGCTTAAAAGATTTCTTGAAGAGGTTCTACAAGGAAGCAGCCCTGGTTCCTAACCTCACAGAGTCTATTAAGCTGCATATCGTTATTGAGGCGTTGCAGCCAGGATCAGCTTTTGCTCTTTCATTAGCAAAGAGCCCTCCAGCAACTTTTGAGGAGTTCAGGAAAAAAGCCTCAAAGTACGTGAGTATAGAGATGCACTTGGAAGCCATAGCTGCAAAGAAAAAGCCATCAACACCACCTTCCCAAACCCAGAAGGGTAAGGAGAAAACGAGGTCAGAACGCATGGAGAGGCCATTCACCAATCCTAAAGTTAATAACCATTCTCCCCGACCTCGAGAAAGGCATGTTAATTCCTTCAGCCATTATGCACAACTATCTGCCAAGCCATCTCAGATTTTGAGAGAGGTCGGATGGCCAGCTTTTAGCATCTATGGCGTTAGAAGGCCAGCCCCTATTAAAAGACCAGGAAATCCCCGTAAGTATTGTGATTTTCATGAACAGAATGGTCATTCCACTGATGAATGCCAAGCTCTAAAGAACGCGGTTGAGACGCTGATTAGAGAAGGCAAATTAAAGCAATACCTGTTCAAAGAAAAATCCTTTGACAGAGTAGAACGGAATAAGAAAAGAGAAAGGGATCCAGACGACGGGGATGACAATAACCGTAATCCGGTCAGAAAATTCTCTGCTTCAGAGAAACAAAAGGGTATAATGACTGATGAAATTGCACACAAAGATAGCATGCCTCAGCAACAGCGTCAAGGCCGGCGTGAAGTCATTGACATGATTGCTGGAGGATTCGCTGGAGGAGGAGCTTCAATTACAGCTCGTAAGAATCATCATAGAATGATTCTGTCTGTGCAAGGGAAAGTCAAAGACAATCGCCCTTACAGAGGTGGGGTTGAAGCTCCAATAATCTCTTTCTCCGATGAGGATTTTGGCCCAACCGTTCCTGGTGGTGACGATGCTGTGGTCATCACTGCAGTGATAGCCAACAAGGACGTCCGAAGAATCCTTGTTGACCAGGGAAGTTCCTGCGATGTTATTTTCTATAATTGCTTTGAAAGAATGGGTTTTAAAGACTCAGACTTACAGCCTTATATGCAGGAACTAACAGCTTTCAACGGAGCAAAGCAATCGACTAAAGGGTATCTTGATACCCTTATTTTGTTTGAAGGCGAACCAGGGGCCAGGACGGTTAAATCCCGAGTGCTGGTAATTGATGTCAAATCACCATTTAATGGCATCATAGGCCGCCCCACACTAAATGCAATGGAGGCAGTTGTATCAACACCACATCTCCTTATCAAGTTCATTGACAAGGATAATGCTGTTTCATCTATCCGGGGTGATCAAGAGATGGCCAGGTACAGCTACAACTTAAGCCTCAACATGACAAAGCTGGAAGCCTCCAATAAAAAGAGGAAACTTAATGATTCTGGAGCAGCTACGGGATCTGTAAGCCTTGTCGACCTGGACCCTAGGGCGAATTTGAACATTGATCCGTCCAACCCATTAAAGCCCACACCGGATGGAAGTTCCAGGGACATCGTCTTGGGAGATTCTCCAGAAAAGATCACCCATATTAACGACAAGCTAGATACAGAAATGGAACAGCGACTACTGACGCTCCTGCAAGAATTTAAAGACCTCTTTGCATGGACTGCAGCCGATATGCCTGGCATAGACCCTGCTTTCTACTGTCATAAATTATCCGTCTATCCAGAGACGAGACCGGTTGCCCAAAAGAAAAGAAGATTGGGTCCAGAGAAACAGAAGGCAGCTTGCCAGCAAACTGAGGAATTGTTGAAGGCCGGATTTATCAAAGAAATCTGTTATTCCTCTTGGCTCTCGAATGTGGTGATGGTCCGTAAGTCCAATGGTAAATGGAGAATGTGCATTGACTATGTGGACATCAACCGTTGCTGCCCAAAGGATCCTTATCCTCTTCCTAATATAGATCGAATGGTAGATGATTCCTCTGGTTATCAATACCTGAGTTTCATGGATGCTTATTCAGGTTATAACCAGATTCCGATGTACGAAGAGGATCAAGAAAAGACAGCTTTCATAAATGATCGTGGTGTCTTTTGCTATACAGTTATGCCCTTTGGCCTCAAAAATGCTGGGGCCACGTACCAACGCATGATCAACAAGGTTTTTGAGGGTATGCATACCAAGCTTGTTGAAGTGTACATCGATGATATAATAGCCAAGACACCGCTTGGAGGCGACCATATTGAAGACCTACGCCAAGTATTTACCCGCTTGAGAGAATTTAACATGAGGCTAAACCCAATGAAATGCACTTTCGCTGTCCCTGCTGGGAAATTCTTGGGTTTCATGTTAACTCAACGTGGTATTGAAGCCAATCCAGGGAAGTGCCAAACGATTCTAGACATGCAGAGTCCAAAGAATCTCAGAGAAATCCAATCCCTGAATGGCAAAGTAGCAGCTTTGGCACGGTTCATGCCTAAAATGGCTCACAGATCACTCCCTCTATATAAAATACTGAAAAAGTCCAAGAAATTCGAGTGGGGACAGGAACAAGAGAAAGCATTCCAAGAGCTTAAGGAGGTGTTGTCCAAACCTCCCATTCTCACAAAGCCTGACCCCGAGGACACACTCATCCTATACTTGGCTATTTCAGATGAAGCTTTGGGCGTTGCCTTGATAAAAGAAACTCCCGATGGGTAGAGACCGGTCTATTTCACTAGCAAAACCTTACAAGGTGCTGAGATCCGGTATCAAAAAATCGAAAAGGCCGCCCTCGCTGTTGTTTGGGCCTCTCGACGACTACGTCCGTACTTTCACGCCCATCCAATCATAGTGAGAACGGATTTACCACTCCGCTCTGTTTTATTCAAGCCCGATCTCGCTGGGAGGATGATCAAATGGTCTATTGAACTCTCTGAGTTTGATATAGCCTATGAACCCCGAAGCGCTATTAAAGCTCAGGTCCTGGCTGATTTTATTGTGGAAATGACAGGGACTGATCCAGATTCCCCTCGTGTCCATTGGACCATTTACGTTGATGGTTCATCGAACCAAAGAGGCTCTGGGGCAGGTGTAGTTCTAGAAAGTGATGACGGAGTACACCTGGAAATCTCCCTTCGCTTTAATTTCAAAACATCCAACAACCAAGCTGAGTACGAAGCTTGTTTGGCCGGACTGAGAGCTGCAATTGACATCGGAGCTTCTGAGGCGACGCTCTGCAGCGATTCACAACTGGTGATTTCACAAATCTTAGGAGATTATCAGGCTCGCGAACCTCAACTCCAATTATACTTGAACTGTGTCAAGGAGTTGAGAGAGAAATTCTCGAAAATGGAATTCAAGCATGTTCCACGCGAAGAGAATACTAGAGCGGATATACTCTCCAGATTAGCAAGCACCAAACGACCAGGTAGCACCACTACGCTGGTTCAAAGCACACTAACGTCGCCCAGCATTCCTCTTTTCCCTTCTCTAAATGCCATAATGACAAACTCCCTTTATGGAGACACATGGATGGCCCCCTACATCCGTTATTTGGCTGATGGACAGCTACCTACGGATGAGAAGGAAAAGACAAGGATAAGGAGGGAATTACCATACTTCACTATGATCGATGGTAATCTTTACAGAAGGGCGCTCTTCGTGCCCTATTTGATTTGTCTCAAAGAGAATGAGGTGCAAGACGTAATGGAAGAAGTGCATGAAGGACAATGTGGACACCACGCCGGAGGAAGAAGCTTAATGCGAAAAATCCTCAGGGTCGGATACTGGTGGCCCACGATGAAGCAAGACTCCATTGACTTCGTCAAAAAATACGACGCTTGCAAAAAATTCTCTAATCTTCACCACACACCGGCGGAAGAACTCTTCACATCCGCTGTTCCATGGCCCTTCTACCAATGGGGATTGGATATTCTGGGCCCCTTTCTAACTGCTCCTGGGGGCATCAAATATCTCATTGTAGGGGTCGATTATTTCACTAAGTGGATAGAAGCAGAGCCGGTGGTACATATTACTTCAGCCCGAACTCATCGTTTCATGTATGAAAACATTATAGCACGATTCGAGGTCCCAGCGTGGATTGTCACAGATAATGGCACCCAATTCACGGATAGAAAATTCACAGATTTGCTCGAAGGGTTAGGAATAACCCAAATATTCTCATCCGTTGAACATCCCCAAACTAACGGCCAAGCTGAAGTGGCCAACAGGGAGGTGCTGAAAGGACTAAAGAAACGCCTTGGTGAAGCCAAGGGCGGATGGACAGACCAGTTGTGTCACGTCTTATGGGCATATCGGACAACGCCCCATTCTTCCACCAATGAATCCCCATACCGCCTGACATATGGGGTAGAGGCAATGATACCCGTGGAATTGCAAATTGCTTCCACTAGGGTCAAATACTTCTCTGAAGAAAACAATAACGCTAACTTGGCATCAGAAATGGATGTCATACAAGAACTCAGAGAAGATGCATTCATCAGAGAGCAGGCTATCAAAGCCAAAGTTACTCTCCGATACAACAAACGAGTCCAATCAAGGACTTTCAACATCGGAGATTTGGTTTTGAGGAAAACAAGTGTAGGGAATAAATTTGCTCATCAAGGCAAATTAGCCCTAAACTGGGAAGGCCCATACAGGGTATCCGAGGTTGCTGGCAAAGGCTCTTACCGTCTTGAGAACCTTGATGGCACTCCAATCCGAAATAAGTGGAACACCCAAAACTTGCGCATCTATTATAGCTAGCTGCTGGAACGATACATACTCTCCTATCCTCATTTTAAACTGAATACTGGAGAAGTTATTTTCCCAGCTATGCTTTCATTGTAATTCTTATTTTTGATTTAATAAGAACCTCTCACAACAATTTAACTCTTTCGAGTTTTTCTTATGCTGTGATTTTCAGTTTATCCGGCGTACAAAAGCATATTCAGGACGGATGATCTCAACTACCTATTTTGTAGTTGACGATGTAACTCCTCGAATATGTGCAGAATACAAGAGCATACTCAGGACGGATGATCTCAATTACCCATTCTGTAATTGACGATGTAACTCCTCGAGTATGTGCAAGAAACTGAAGGCCCGGATTGTAGGATTAAACCGAACTCTGGGTACGGTTAGTAAGTTTGGCTGAACACCAGTGAAGACCTGGGCTGTAGGATTAAACCGAACCTCAGGAAATGGGTTGTAGGATTGAACCGAACACCATTCTAAGAACGGTAAAAGGGTAGAACCCAACACCGTATTGAAGGCTTGGGCGCAGTAAGCTGGTTCTTCTTCAAGACCACGCTGAACCCCAAGTAACGGGCGCAGTAGGTTCAGGATTAGCCCTGATCTGAACCCCGTGTTGAAGGCTCGGGTTGTAGGATTAAACCGAACTCTGAGTACGACTAGTAGGATTGACCGAACGTCGGTGAAGAATCGTCATTGGGTAAAACCAAAGACCGATTGAAGAACGGTTAGTAGGATTAAACCGAACGCCAAATATGACATGGATTGTAGGATCAAACCGAACTCCAAACACAACAAGTAAGTTATACTAAACTCCAAATTAATACTCTCTTTTGAAGTTCTTTATTTGGAAGTTTTATAGCTTTAAATTCTGAGTCATCAATTCTTCAATTGAAACCTGACTCATAAACTCCGACCCAAAAATAATTCATTCGGGTACGCCACAATCTGAGGCATATTCACCCGAAACCTTTCAGTCGGAAATATTTATATTCGCAATCATCAAATAGAGGAATTTCTACTCGAAATCCTCACTCTTAAAAACTCTCACGTGAAAGCATCACTCAGAGTTTGCTTAAAGTACTGATCACCCAATAATACTAGGGGACAGTATCAACAATTTAACGAATATCTTAAGGAATGAACTCTTAATGAGACGTTTTCACAATTATTTCCCCTCAAGATTAGCATTACAAGTTGTTCCCATGACAATAACATGTTCACTCACAACGGCGGTCCCTATTATGATATTTACGACCAAAAGGCCTGACTTTTAAGAAGCAAGACATCTTTTACCAGGCTTTTATACCAAATTATTCATACTTGACAAAAGGAACTCTATCTTTTTTGTCAAACCAAGTCTTTGGCTATCAAAATGCCTATGCATGAAAACGATAGTTATACGTCTCTATCCGTTCTTCATCTTGCATGTAAAAATCCGGAATGAAGATTCTACGTTCATACCCGATCTTCACTACTTAAGTCCGGAATGATTCAATACACATGCAATCCCTCTATTAAAGCTGTTTTCTATTAAACAAGTATATAAAGGCAAATAGCTCTTTTATTGATCAAATGGAAATTACATGAAGAAATTCGTTTAATAATCCGAAGCTGATCCCGGAACACAGCGAATTTGAATCAATAAAAAAGAAAATACAGGGAAGGCATTAGTTCTTTTGACTTGTATCTCCTTCCTTCTCTTTGCCTTTATCTCCGGTCTTGCCTTCGTTAACGCTAGAGCTTGTTCCTGTACTTCTGAGCTTCAGGAGAGAAGGTCCCATTGATTGGCCTTCAGGCAAAGGAGCAAACTTGTATGGCATGTCAGGCGGACTCTCATGACGGTTTTCAACAATGGCCACCAGTTTCCCTTGGTGAAACTCATAGAACGGATCAATACCATTCAAATTAAATGTCACCTCGGGATTCCGGTATTGAACTTGACGAACTGCCAACCCGAAAGATTCCTTGACTGCTTGATCACACATATCTACAGCTTCAGCCAATTCTGCTTTCAGGGTTTTGACTTTGTCAGTCGAATCCGCCAACTTTAAGAGCAGCTCCTTCTCCTTACGCGACCAATCTTCTGCTCCTTGAGAGTAGACAATCTTGGCTTCCTTAAGCTCCTCTCCCAGCTTTGAAGAGTGTTCCTTTTCCGTACAAAGACTGGCATGGAGGTCAGAATTGATTTTCTTTTGGTCAAGTACTTGGACCTCCAGCTCCTTGGAAAGGTACTTCAGTCTGGCAATTTCCTCGTCCTTCTTATTTCCTTCCTCTCTGGAAGCCTCTAATCTACCTTCTAAATGGAGGATGTTTGCCTTATCTCTAGCAGCAGCAATGCTAAGATCGTTAACCTTGCCAACCAATGAACTGAGCCTTTCATTGTCTTCTGAAAGCTTGCAAACCGACTTCAGAAGACCGGATAACTCTGCCAAATACTTCTGTCCGGCATCGCAAGCTTTGGTTACTTCTCCGCTCTCCAATGAAGGCTTCAGCTTATACGGAGATTCAGGAACGCTCTCAGGAATAGAACCCTCATATACAAGGTATTGTGCAAGACCGGAATTACCTTCAGGAGGGCAGGGAGCTTTAGGTGCAAAGTAAGTTGTTATTGGTTTTGCACCAAAAGTAATCACGTTGTCAGGGGCATCCGGAGTGTGCCCTTCCACCTTTTTTCCTTTAGAAGGCTCCGGATCAGCAGCCCCTTTCGAAGTTTTTGGTTTCTTAGGAGAAGGTTGAGGGTCTGAGGTCTTGGAGGAATCACGCTTTGTCCTTTTCTTTCTCTCTCCGACCTTCACAACCGCAGCCTCAGAGGCCGGCTTCTCAGATCCGCCCTCTAGCAAAGGGATATCATCACCAGCAGACGAAGTCAAGATTATAGTCTCAGCAGTGGCCTTTTTAGAGTTTCGTTTTGCCTGAATGTCGTTCTCAGCCGCAACAGAATTCTCTCCTGCTTTGAGTCCTTTCAGCTTATTCATCTCTGGTGACTTGGTCTGGATTTCAACTGCAAAACCAAATAACACAATTAGAGATCAAAGATTTTGAAGCATGATATATAAAAGTGTGAAAAATGGCAGGAAAATTACGTAGATACTCCTCGCGGGTAGACTTAGATCCTAACAAACGCCTACAGGAGAAAAATTGGTGCGAGGCGGTGTAGGATTGGAGAGCGGAGTATTATCAACAGATAACATAACATCCGTACTATCAGTAGATGCTAGGATTGGAGAGCGGATGTTATGTTATGTTATCTACATCAAATGTCTCATGATGGTATTATCAGGACTCTTTCCAAAGTTCGCTTTGTTCCTGACTTGAAGCGGAATCTAATTTCTCTTGGCACCCTAGAATCTCTTGGGTGCAAGTATTCAGCTGAAGGTGGAGTTCTAAAGGTATCAAAAGGTGCCCTTGTTCTATTAAAAGCTATCCGTGTTGGTAGTTTGTATATCTTACAAGGATCTGTAGTAACAGGCTCAACAGTTGTTTCATCTTCTATGCCTGATATTGATGTCACCAAATTATGGCACATGCGCCTGGGCCATATGAGTGAAAAAGGCATGCACCTTCTGAGCAAGCAAGGTCTTCTTGGTAATCAAGGCATCGGTAAGTTGGAGTTTTGTGAACATTGTGTTTTTGGGAAGCAGAAAAGAGTTAGCTTCTCTACTGCAACTCACCGAACAAAAGGTATTCTTGATTACATTCATTCAGATCTTTGGGGACCTTCCAAAGTTCCTTCTTATGGAGGAAAACGTTATATGATGACTATTATTGATGATTATTCTCGTAAATTCTGGGTCTACTTTCTAAGACATAAAAATGAAACTTTTTCCAGTTTTAAGAAGTGGAAAACTCTTGTTGAAACTCAGATAGGGAAGAAAGTCAAGAAGCTCAGAATTGATAATGGATTGGAGTTCTATGAAGGTGACTTTAATGAGTTCTGTGCAAATCATGGTATTGCTAGACATATAACCATTCCAGGTAAACCCCAGCAGAATGGTGTTGCAGAATGTTTAAACAGAACTATCCTTGAGAGAGCTCGTTGTATGCTCTTAAATGCTGGGTTATGGCATCAACGTGAATTATGGGCAGAGGCAACATCTACTGCTTGTTACTTGATTAATCGCTCTCCACACTCTTCACTTGATTTTAAAATTCTAGAAGAAATTTGGTCAAGTAATCCTGTTAATTATTCTAATTTAAGAATCTTTGGATGTCCTGCATATGTACATGTTAATGATGGCAAATTAGCTCCAAGAGCTATTAAGTGTATATTTCTTGGTTATGCATCTGAGTCTAAAGGATATCGTCTATAGTGTTTTGATCCTAAGTCACGAAAGTTAATTCCCAGTAAAGATGTGACTTTTAATGAGGATGTATTATTATCTTCTGGAAAACAATCTTCTATTTCTTCTTCTAGTACTAATAATCTACAGGGTACTAGCGAGAAGGTGGAGTTAGAATTAAAATCTATTAATATTGATGTCTCATCTTCCTCTACCAATGAGTCTAGCATTAATGATCATGGTGATGATCGTACCACTTCTCCTATTCAGCCACAGGAAGAGGATTATTCTATTGCTCGAGACAGACCAAGGAGACAAATTAAAAGGCCAGTCAGATACACTATTGTTGATAATCTGACTGCTTATGCATTGTCTATTGCACAAGAGGTAAATGATGCCGTTGAGCCTACTAGTTATTCTGAAGCTGTTTCTTGTGTGGATTCTTCAAAATGGCTTCTAGCTATGAATGAAGAAATTGAAAGTCTTCATAAGAATAACACATGGAGTTTGACAGAACTCCCTAAAGGCAAACGACCGCTTCAATGTAAATGGGTTTATAAGAAGAAAGATGGTATTCCCGGGGTTGAAGATCCTAGATGCAAGGCAAGATTAGTCGTCAAAGGCTTTCACCAAAAGGAAGGTATTGACTTTAATGAGATTTTCTCACCAGTTATTCGTCATACCTCAATCTGTATCTTGCTTGCTTTTGTTGCTTTATTTGATCTAGAATTGGAGCAACTTGATGTTAAAACAGCTTTTCTACATGGAGAGCTGGAAGAAGAAATCTATATGGATCAGCCAGAGGGATTTATTGTTCCTGGTAAAGAGCATCTTGTTTGTCATTTGATAAAATCTTTATATGGTCTCAAGCAAGCTTCTAGACAATGGTACAAAAGGTTTGACTCCTTTATGATTGGGCAAGGATATTCAAGGAGTCAATAAGATGACTGTATTTATTTCCAACAATTTCCTAATGGAACTTTCATTTATTTGTTACTTTATGTTGATGATATGTTGATTGCATCACGTAACAAGTCTCTGATCAGGAAATTAAAAGCTCAACTCAATAATGAGTTTGAGATGAAGGAATTAGGTGCAACTAAGAAAATTCTTGGCATGGAGATTCACAGGGATCGTCAAGCTGGTAAAATGTTCTTATCTCAACAGAAATATGTTGAGAGATTGCTTGACATATTTAATATGAAAACCTGTAAACCTGTTTCTACTCCACTTGCTGCACATTTCAAGTTATCTTCAAACCTATGCCCACAAACTAAAGAAGAAATAGAGCGTATGTCACACGTTCCTTATGCTAGTGCAGTTGGCAGTTTAATGTATGCTATGGTATGCACTAGACCAGATTTAGCATATGCTGTCAGCATGGTGAGTCGATACATGCATAATCCTCGAAAGGATCATTGGAATGCTGTGAAATGGATTTTTTGGTATCTAAAAGGTACTTCTGATATTGGCTTGGTATTTGACAGAAGCAAAGCTACAACTAATGATGTTGCAGGTTTTGTTGACTCGGATTATGGTGGTGATCTTGATAGAAGAAGATCTCTTTCTGGTTACATCTTTACTCTTTGTAACTCTGCTATCAGTTGGAAAGCTTCACTTCAATCTATTGCTGCATTATCTACAACTGAAGCAGAATATATTTCAGCCACAAAGGGTGTGAAAGAGGTTCTTTGGATTCGTGGTTTGGTCAACGAACTTGGTCTTACAGAAGATATTCTTACTGTGTTTTGTGATAGTCAAAGTGCTATTCATTTGACCAAGAATAGTCGTTATCATGACAAGACCAAACACATTGATGTAAAGCATCACTTTATCCGAGACATTGTTATAATTGGTGAAATTATGGTGCAGAAGATTCATACTTTTGATAATCCAGCAGATATGCTTACTAAGCCACTTCCTAATACCAAGTTCCAACATTGCTTGGACTTGGTTGGTCTACACAGCACTTGAATGCCCCTTTGGGCTTTATTCGACAATGAGCAATTTACTCAAATTTGATCCAAGGTGGAGATTGTTAAATACATGTCTCAAATTTTGTTAATGTGGTACTTCATTTATTATAAGCAATTCAAATTGAATTTTGTTTCTTCATAATACCAATTCAATTTGGTTTTTACTTCTTTAGAATAGCAATTCAAATTGAATTCTACTTCTTCAGAATACAAATTCAATTTAAATTCTACTTCTTCACAATACAAATTCAATTTAAATTCTACTTCTTCAGAATACAAATTCAATTTGAATTCCACTTCTTCAAATACAAATTCAAATTGAATTTTACTTCTTTACAAAAACAATTCAATTTGGTTTTGTCTTCTGGTTAAGAAAATATTATTATATTCCTTAGAATTGCCTATAAAAGGATTCAAGGTACCACATTTGCAATCATGATCAAGTTCTCTCCTAGTGTAATCCTGAGAGAATTTTTAGTAACGAGTATATATTTTTAGTTTCACCTGAGATAGTACTCTAGTCAGAAAATTTGAGAGATAATTTTATTTTTGTCCATGTGACTTATAGGGCCATTGTCTCTTTGTTCTCTTTTCTTTTTGAGAACTTCTTGTACTCTACTTTTTATATAGTGGAACTGTTTTGCTCGTGATTATCAGTGTTTTTTTTCTCCAATCTTGGAGGTTTTCTACAGAAATATTGTGTGTTTATTTTCTTGCCCTTATACTCGCTTCTCTTTATCTCCAATTGATTTGATCAAGTGCTTCTGCAACACACTGATTTTCTTAACACATATATTGGTTAAAATTGAATTAAATAAATTGAAATTTGATTTATCTAAAAAAAAATAAAATTGTAAAACCGAAAATTGATCACGATCCGTGAAGCATGTTTGTAAATGGGAACAAAAGAGCAGCATCCATTGATTATTTTACAGACACTGTTAATACATTTGGCAACTTACAACATAAGAAAAAGCAAGATAGCAATAGTATAGTTCAATTAACAAACATGTAATAACTCCCATCCTTAAGCACCACCGATTAACCAAGCATCAAATCAAATATCTAAAATAATGAACTCGTCTTCTTATGCCACATCGACGAATTGTTAGGTAATATATGGTTCCAACTTCAAACACATTGTACTGAATCAATCATTTTTTGTTTTTAATTCCTTTTCTTGTGCAGTTTTCGAAGTTGGTCTGAATTTGGTTGTTCTTCTAATCCGTGCTAATTAAAAGTTAATCTCCCGTCTCTCAGCAAAGAACTTTCCAGTAATAGCTTTTTCAGGAAGAAGGGAAAGCCAGACACCAGTATCAGCACCTTCCTCAACACTGACACTTCCTGCATAACCTGTGAGAGCGGTTTTGACCCAACCAGGGCAATAGCAGTTAATATAAATCTTTTCATCATCACCTCTCTCAGAAAGCTTCTTTGCCATGAACCTTGTGAAAGCATTAACTGCTAGTTTTGACACTGAATAATCAGTGAAAGTTGGTGGCCACCCCCCTGATTTCCAGGTTCCATCCTCTACTTGTTGCAGAAAAGTTGTCACCATCCCATCAATAAGTTCCTCTGTAAGGGTTTCAACATCACTTAGTTGCTCCCTCAAACTCTCATTCTCCAACCTCTGTAGTATCACTCCAGCAACTCAATCAGTTTTTTTTAATCAAACACAATAAGTCTATATAGTAACATAAAAGACCAAAACTTATATGATCATCTAAACATTATTCATCCTGTCATTTTCATTCATTTTTTAAGTGGAAGTGACGTAGAAATAACCAAATTGAATTTGCTCTTTCTAATGCAGTTTCTTCTATATAGGTAGCCTTATAGCATATTTATGACCTGTTTCATTTAATGTATATTTAGTGTTCAATTATGAAAATATAAATATTTAATAGTTATTATTATTCCATTGGTCAACTAATAGATTTTTTTTGTTCCCCTTAGTTTGTCCGACTTTCATTCATTAAGTGAATGACTAACTAAATAAACACTTAATCTGTAATCAAACAAAATTTAAAAATGTCACGAAGGGTGTGTCAAATTAACATTGATCGTTGGACAATTAAATTGTCAAAACTTAATTTCTGAAACTTAATACCAAAACCAAGTTATTAAGTTCACTTACATTTCGTTTGCCATTTAGTCGACCTAGACGTGAGCTCACATTTACAATACGAGCACCAGCAGAGGATGACTTCAGCAATGGCAGCATGGCTTCAATCATACGCTTGGTGCCATAATAATTTGTTTCAATAACCAAACGAGCATTTTCAACAGAATTATCAGACCCAAAATTGAAATTAACCCCTGCGTTATTGACCTGCAGATATATACATATATGTATTTATGATACTATTGCTTAATAGTATTTACAAACATGTGCATAGCATGGTCTAGTATTTTTGCTTTCACTATCATATCATGAAAGACCCGAATGAGGTTATGAAGGTAGCTAGCATATGGTTTTGAAAACTCACCAGAATATCTATGCCACCATAATTTTCCTTGAGCCACTCACAGAATTGGGTGATGGAAGAAGCATCAAGTATATCAAGTGGGTGGCAAGCCACATCTTGGAGACCACCTTCTTGCAAGACCTTAATTGATTCAACACCAACACTCGCATCTCTTGATGTTAGTATTACAGTTACTCCATGATCAGCAAATTGCCTAGCGATCTCAAACCCAATTCCTCTGTTTCCTCCGGTAACCACAGCAATTGTTTCCTTAGACCACCACCTATATATGCGGTAGCACAACATTACAACACAAAAAGTCATTCAATTAAAACAAAAACTATCCCATATATTGTTTGAGTGAATGTTTCTAAAACATTGTAACAATATAGCTTCAAAATGAATGATATTGTATGTCAATACCAAATACCGATTGTGTTGGCTTAACCGGATTCGAAAATCAATTTTTAAAATGAAAGAAGATGGCAGTATATGGATCTAAATCAACTAATTTAATTTTAGATCTTCAGCTTTATTAATATTTTGATCATGTTGGAATATTAAAAATGTGATGCAAATGAGAGGGTAAGAAATAGAACCTCTGGTGATCAGCATATGGAATGGTCCTGAGAAGAGAAATTTCTTGCAATCTCTTATCTCTTCGCTCTTTGGATTTTTCTTTGTGCCCCATGATCGTTGAGTTAGCAGCGAATGTGGAAATTGAAGTCTGAAAGATGAATTGCAGGGAGATTAGAGGGTGTATCAGACACAAGATGCAAAGGTGGCAATGCATGCCACGTTGTTGGTGTAACCACATATATTGGCATGCGTAGAACTATACTTCAGGCCACAAATCAACTACTTTTATGCTGCGTACTTTCAGGGGAAATTCTTCTATGCTGGTCCTAGGGGGAAATTAGAAAACTAAATTAAATTTAATCGTCTACACTTTCCACATTTTAATTACAATTGCTAAGACCCGGATTTCTAAGGATACCAGTTCAACATTTAACCATTACAATTTTATTTTGCCAAATTATAAAATAAAGTTTAATATTTATAAGTTGATTATGGGTTACTAATTAAGATAAAATTATCAAAAAAAAACACAATATGAAAACATTAGTTATGTTTTACTCAATTAAAACCTTCCACCAAAACATTTTTTTATGACATATTTGATTATTTAAAGGTTAAATTTATTTGATGTCTAAAATTTTTGACTTAAATATTTTTATTCCTATCATAAAATATAGTTTTTCTTTTACATCCCTCTTTTATAATATTTTAATTTTAGTCATACTAAATCCGTTAATTGTTTATATAAATAACTAAATTATAGGTTAGATTGTTCATTTGGTTTCGATATAGATTTCAACTGTCAAAGTTGTCTTTTAAATTGTTAAAAATAAAACTATTAAGATTTTTAATAAAAAAAAATTATATTTCAACTTGTTAGAATCGTTTTAGACATTTCAAAATCATTTAAATAAGCTAATGTATAATTTAGCTATCATATAAGAAATTGACAAATTCAATTTCAAAATATGAACTAAAATCAAAATATTCAACAAAAAGATATGTAAAAAAATATATAATAGGAACAAAATCAAAAGACTTTTATTTTATAAAGATTAAAAACATATTTAAACTTATATATTTTAGGTTTTTATTTAGTTTTTTAAATTTTTTATATTATTTTAATCCTTTACATTTTAAAATGTTATCAAAGTGCCTTCTCTCCCGCTAAATTAGCTAACAGAAGTGTTTCTGTTATAGACGGGTGTAAAGGTCCTTACAATAGTTAATAGTAAAATTTGAAATGAAATATGTATTTTATATTTTTTTTATATAGTCAGGTGAGTTAATGAAAGAAAAAGAACATTTCAAAATGTGAAAGACTAAAATGATAGAAAGACCATAAAGAATATAAAGATGACACATATATTTTAGCCTATTATAAATTTTTGAGAAATAAAATTAGTTTCGAGAGGTGGTGTGTTATAAAATGGGTAAGATTTTAAAGGATTAATATGTTTTGATCATTTTTTTTGTGTCTCAATGATTTTTTTCATTTGTATTTATTCTTATGTTATTTAATATGTTATTTAATATGTTAAAATTAGTTTTTATATTAAATTTGGTTCTTAAAATGTGACATTGTTAATACAATTGTAAAGTTAGTCTATCCAACTTATTTTACTTAAAATAAACTCTATTTTCTTTCCCTCAATATTTTTAGGAACCAATTTAACAGATTAAATAACATGAAAAGTAAAACTAACAAAAAAATAACTAAGAACAAAAACAAAATATGCTAAAACACATGGCACAAACAAGTTTAACCTTGTTTTAAATTACTTGTAATATATAATTAATAATGATAGTATATATATCTTTTAAATTTATTAAGTATATGCTTTTATAAATAAATTTATTTATTTTTTAAAATAATAAATTATTTCTTATAAAAATAATGAATTATTTATTTATAACTTACAAATACTTTCATATTAATTTTTATTGAAAACATATTATATCATATAAGTTTTTAAAATATATAATAAAAAATAAATATGTTTATATTTTTTAAAATTGAAAAAATTAATATCATTAGTGTAGTGTGAAGTTTTAAAAAATTAAAATTTAATTTCTAAGCACATGTGGGTATATAATAGGCTTGTTTGTTTAACTTATTTTGAGAGATAAATGCTTTTTAAATTAAAAAAAAGTAATTATTTTAAATTTTTATATGTTTATTTAAAGTTTTAAAAATAAGCAGAAACAATATATAAGTAGATTTCTATTTATTTTAAGAAGCAACTCTAACCTGTTTATTAAAAAAAGCACTTGCAAAAGCTAGAATTGAAAAAACACAAAGATGTTTTACAATAAATTTTTGGATACAAATGCCCCCGATAATTTGCAAAATTCTTTTGTGTCCTAGGTCAGTTTTTGAAAAGAGTCTGGAAGTTCCCTTATTGCATTGTTCCAGTTCCTCTATGGCTCCGTGCTAGCTGCTCACCGTTCGGTGCTCGCCACCTGTCCGTTCGTTGCTCGCCGCTTGCCACCTCGCAAAGAATGGTAAAAAAATGCCTTTAATCTTGCTGACGTTGTTTGCTTCTCTTTTGTTTCCTTCCTTCTTAATACTCGTGTATCTATTGGTGGTTTTTTGTTTTGAATCTTAAACCGAAAATTTGTCCTTATTTGATAACTTATAAGTCTAGACATTTTTGTTAAAAGAAAAAAAATCACACAGGTTTGTGATTTTTTACCAGGTTCCTTAGTTGATTTGAGAATCTGAAAAGGGTTTTTTTTAGTTGTGTATTGGGGAGAGTGATGTTGCATATTGAGGGTGGTTAGGGAAATGATGAATATGGTCCTTAGGGAAATGGCAAATCTGTGATTCTTGTCCTCACTATTTATGGTCATGCATGTACTGAGCAGATTGAAAGTTACACCAGTTGGTATAACAACTTCATTACTTGTATATGCTCTAGTCCTCATTAACATTCAAGAGATCAAAATCTAACATCAAAAGAAGAATTATTTTGTTAATCTTAATTCTCTTCAAATATGTAATTTATTTCTCTCTTTTTGTTATTTGTTGGATTGGTTTCAGATTGGTAATACTATTATTTTGTTCTGCAATAGCTCACTTGACAGAAGAATTAAAGTTGATAGTACAATTAACTTTAAGGTATGTTAATTTTTTTTACATTAATTTTCTTGTTTTCTATTTTTCTTCCTTGTGTTTCAATTTAAGTGTGATTTTTAATTGAACTGTATCATTCCCAATCAACTAAGTGTTTGTTTTTAATTAGAATGACACCACCTAAAAAGGACATTGTTAAGTGGAATGACAATAAAACTAAAATATTATTGAGGATATGTATTGAAGAAATAAATGTAGGGAATGGGCCAGGAACACATTTGAGTAAAGATGGGTGGAAGAATTTAGAGAAAAAAATTTGAAGAGAGAACATGATGTGCTTATGACAAGGTCCAGTTAAAAAATAAACAAGATAACTTTAAAAAAAGATTTTTAATCTTTTGTTAAGGTGGTTGAGAAAGACACTGGTCTTGGTTGGAATCACGAGAAAAGAACCATCAAAGCAGATGAAGAATGGTGAGCTGCAAAAGGCAAGGTATGTTCATGATATTGTTAAACCATGTAAACAATTCCAAACATATGTTCATGTTTTTATCATTCTTCTTTACTTATTTTTTTTAGTATAGGAAGATCCAGATATCTTGAAGTGGGAGAATGAGAGACCTAAATTCTTAGATTTGTTGGAGAAATATTTCAAGGGCCAATAGCTACTCGACTTTCTGTTTTAATTCCATATCAAGATACACCAACATATAAAGAAACTAATGTTGATGGTGAGAACATTCCAACACATAGAGAAAATAAATTTATTGAGATTGAGACTCATAATTATGAAGCTAGTAATGAAGAACAACCAAATGCAATTCTAACTCCATCCAACATGAATGCAAAGAGGAAAAGGGTAGGAAAATGAGCCAAGAAGTCTGGGACAACAGGAAGACTTCAACAATATTTGGAACGTATTGTTGAAGTGTTTGATCGAGTTTCTAGTACAACCGCTACAACACAAATACCAGAAGATGATCACACCTATGATAAGTGTTTATCATTATTAAATGAGGTTCCAAATTTGATAAAGGGGTTCCATCTATATTTTTTGGCCGTGAGAATCCTTACTGTTAAAGAAAATCAAGTCGTATTTTTACACTTTATGGATAATGATCGTGAGATGGTCTTTGATTGGCTAGGCACTTTTATTGAAGAGGAAATCCCTCAGGCTAGGGCTCATCGTTAGATCTATGAATTTTTTTTTTTAATTATAACTCTTATAGATTTATACTTTGATATTTACTATACTTTTTTAATTGTTATGTTTATGATATTTTAACTTGGTGTTTATAATTTTTTTAATTGTATCTCTATTTTAATTTGGTCATTTAATGTATAATATTTATTTCAATTTTTGAGATTTGCTATATGATGATGATAGAAATGATTGGATTAATATTTTCATTTACAGGATGACCAATAATTCAGATAAAAGTGAGTATAGCTCAGATAAGGAAATTGAAGTGTCATATAAATGTTTCCACTTCAAATGGCCACAATTTTGGCTATATATTTGGTTGCGAATCATGCATTGAAACATGTTGTGAAAGAAGAGAAAACCACTTTAATGGTTTGTAGAATTAGTACAAAGAAATGAAAATAAGTTTTTTGAGCAACTTCGAATGAGGAAGAATGTATTCAAGTTATTGGTATGAAAGATAACTAATAAACATAGACTGTCACCTACCAAGCATATTACAATAAAAGAAAGTATTGCTTTGTTTTTATATATGATAGGTCATGGAGCTAGAATTTTTAGTGATACTCTTCAGAAGCCAAAGCTACGATTTCCTTATCCTCCAGAAGGTAATTTTATTTGCATTGAATTTTTATAATTTTAAATAATGACTATGATTTGCACTATTTGAAAGGCTTAATTTTTTATAGGTAAATATTACCTTGTTGACTTCAAATATCCATCATTCAAAGGTTTCTTAGTACCTTATAGAAATACAAGGTATTATCTTCAATATTTTAGATTGACTCTAAGTTTTAGATCAAGCGATGAAATATTTAATTATCATCATTTTAGTTTAAGAAGTGTTATTGAAGGAGCTTTTGGTGTTTGCAAAGCAAGATGGAGAATTTTACAACATATTTTAAACTTTATACTTGAATGTCTATGGTTTGGGCATGTTTTGCACTCCATAATTTTATAAGAATAGATTCACACGATTCTAATATTCTTGAAAACATAGAGAATATTAATGAGTTGCAAAATGTAGAACAAAATTTTAGTGGTGGAGATAACCATGGTATGTATGATCATGAAGAATGACAAGAACCAACTCAAGCAGATGTCAAATGTTGCTACCAAATTTCATCCGGGTTGCCATTTCAAAAATAAAAAGGGTAACAAATTTTAAATCTTTTCTCTAAAAGGATATTAAAAATGTGTCTTGTTAAAGGGGAATAATAAATAATAGAACAATAAAAAATAAAGAAGAATGAAGAAAGGAAAAAGAAAAAGAAAACACTAATAGAAAAATAGACTAGATTTAGTCCTATATTGAAAACTCTTATGGGAGTTGGCTTGTCAAGTTACTATATAAAGAGCACCTTGTAATACTTTGGAAACACACAAAAAATTATATATACTTCCTGGTAACACCGTGGATATAACTTATTTTTGAGTATACTTTGTGGTTGCGACTTTGACCGATCTTCCATATTTAAAAAGATTTGGTGTTTCCATGGAAGTCCCAGTTTAGAAAATCTAGAAACGCCACCAAATCCGAAGGCTAGCTTTAAAATTTTTCTTTAGTTTGAAAAAGAAGGTACATTATATTTTTCTTTTTTTGAGTCTATTATATTATTTATGCTACATATAATTATCTTTTTATTGTTTTCATTTTATGCTTTAATTGGTTACTTTTTTTTGTCATTCATTTTATGTGTATTTAATTTTTATTTATTTGAATGGATTTAAAGAATGTATATATAACTTGTAAGTTTGTTCCCTTAACATATATGGTATAAACAATTTTATTGGTGTCGTGGAATACATTACATTAATAAAGTTGTTCTAAAAATTTAATAAATAATTTTATTGATGTCATGAGATACATTACATCAATTAAAGTTGCTCTAAAATTTAATGAATAACTTTATTGGTGTTGTGGGATAATTAGATCAATAAATTTACTATAAAAATTATATGAATAATTTTATTGGCATCGTGGGATACACTACACCAATAAAGTTGTTATAAAAAGCATATCGGTATTGTGGGATACATGATACCGATTAACAAAAAAATCAAAGAACTATGTAATCCTGATTTCTCATTGTACCTGTAATACGTAGAAGCAAGATCAATTCTTGTTGGGCCCATTTTCTTTAAAAATTAATTTTCCTTTTATGTAAATATTTGTTTTTATTTTTGTATCATTAGGTCACTTTTAAATTATGAAAAATAATTATGCAATTTAATTAAGGTACTATTCCTTTGGAACAGGTGAATAGGGGTGCTAATACCTTTCCTATTCGTAACCAACTCCTGAACCTAGAGCTCTAAAGGGTTTTTCCAATATTTTAACCTTTTAAAATAAAATAAAATCTTGGTGGTGACTCCACACTTGTTATAATCTTTTTTGAAAATTAAGTTATGGAAATCGTTATTCGGTCGTCTCACAACAGATGGTGACTCCACTGGGGATATGTTTAGAGTTAGGCCATTCAAATTAAATTGCATAATTCATGTGTTAGTTTATTTGTAACCCTTTGTATTTTTTTTTGTCCTTATCTTTTGTTGGTTTGGAATATTTGTTGTATATGAATGTTTGTCCTTGTATATACTTGTTTGGATGATATATTGTGTACACCCTAGGGTAGATGACTATTTGAATTGTTTTTGGCTCAATTGTTTGTTTTCAGGGATAAGGTATGATAGATTTATGTGTCCCCTAGCACACACTTCACTAATTAATTTAAGAGTGGCTCTACACCCAAGAGCATGAGAAGAACTTTTTGGATAGAGGGCAAGTAACGGTGTTGATTGGGATGTACTTCCTGTTGGCTTCCGTGAAAGCCCAGCTAGTGTGTAGTTTTCTTAGGCGTCCCACAATTGACATGTACTTGTTATTGTGGTAAACATCTAAGAAAGTCGTGAGCTCTAGTGGCCTTTTAGGAATAATAGCGCCTTCTTGTGAGATGCATAGATACCCTAGAACTCTAGGATAGAACCCAATAGGCAATCTGATTAGGACACTAAGGGGGCACACCCTTCTTTCTTTTACGACCTTTCCTTAATTATGTAATACTATGGATTGTTGATCCTTTGGACAAACGTGCAAATTCTTTTTTCTTAAGTTTGTGCAAAGGATTAATGACACATCCATGAGTTGTCGATCTCTCGGTCTATGATTTTGAAAAAAGTAAAATATGTGATGGTCCATGAATTTGAAAAAGGAATAGGTGGATTAAGAGATTAACAACTCACTATTTTTTTATTTTTCTTTTCTTTTACCATTAATGTGTTTGTTGTTGTTGTGTTTAAGAATCTTAATCTTGTCACAAAAGAAAGAGAAAAATGAAAATGGAAATTAACATGGAAATAATTCAGCTCAAAAATAAGATCTGGATAAAGGAAAGGAAAGTAGACTTTTCCAGTTTGAGTCATCTCGGAAGGAAGTTGAGTTCTCGCCAAATATTAGCTTTCGAGAACAAATATGGGAACCTGTTAAAGATCCTAGAAGTGGATGTTTAGCACGGGGCCATCACTGCCTTTACTTAGTATTTTGACCATCTACTGTGATGTTTCACCTTCTTCAACTTTTAGTTGGCTCCCACAATTGAAGAGTTTGAGCAGATATTGGGCCTCCCATTAGGGAATAACAAGCCTTATCAGTTTTGTGAACATATAACCCACATCAGTGAATTAGCAAAAGTCCTGAAAATGAATCCTGATGAGTTGGAAAACTAAAGATTGAAAACTAGACAACTTGGGGTTTTAGCCAAAACTTTCTAGAAGACAACATGCAAAGGTTAACGGTAACAACCAAGTGGGATACTTTTATGGAAGTCTTCACTCTTACAATTTATGGTGCGGTTCTGTTTCCCAGTGCGGATAGCCTGGTGGACAGGCTCGCTATAAATTGTTGACTTTCAAAAGTACTCAGCATTTCCAGTCATAGCTATTTTAGTTGATGTCTACTATACTATGCTCTTTTGCCATGAAAAGAGAGGACAAAAGATATTATGTTGTTTACCCATCTTTTACATTTGGATCACCGCCCATATGTTTAAGAGGGCTAGCAGCATTACTTGTCCAATTGATGACTACATGGCATTTCAACTAAACATTAGAAAGCCAGAAGATTGGAAAACACTTTGTAGTAGCTTACATGACGGAAAGATAAAATGGCAACCATTCTGGCAACAAAGGTCTAAGCTTATTTACTGCTGCAAGGATTACCCTAATGTACCATTTATCGGGTCTCGTGCTCTTATCAATTATAACCTTATTTTGGCTTTAAGGCAATACTCTTACCCTTTAAGGGGTTCACCTTTTATAGAAGCCTCAAGACTTGTCATATTCTACCTTAGAAAGAAAGGTTTTATTGAAGGACTTCAGAAACCCTACAAAGCATGTAAGAATCCAATAATAGGAGGTAGAGAAATAAACCTTGAACTCTATGATCCATCCATAACCTAATGTTAGTGGATGATGGAAAGGGTAAAATAAATTAAGCTACCCTTTGAACCATTTGAGTTGATGATCTAGGCAAACTTGTGCTCCCTGAGAATGATGAATCTATAGAACTATAGCAGCTCAAAGAAGAATTAGCCAAGATGGCGAAAAGCAAATAAGAAGCAGAAAGGAAGCTTTTTTTTAAGTCGCCAAGACTGAGCAACTTTGAAGATAAACCTTGAGGATAAAATTAGGGAGTGTGAAAATATTAAAAAAGAACTACAAACAGAAAAAAAAACTCCCACCACCAAGTTAAAGGATGCCTAGAAGAAGTTTATTCCAAACTAATAACACAAAAGAAATTAATGACATAATGAGGCAAAAAATAGAATTAAGGGCCCACTTGACTCAAATAACCAATGAGAAACACTCTGTTTTGGATGAAATGTCTGAAGGACCAGGTTGATAACTTGCAATAAGAAATTGTGTTCCTTCAAACTAATTATGGGGATGAGCTTAACTTCCAAAAAGACAAGGTGATCCGATGTGTCCACAAATGCAATGAAAGGATCAATTTGAAAGACCAAGAGTTACGAGTCAAGGACTCACATATTGAGTTTTGGCATGATTGATTCATGCACTTAGCTAAGGTGGTCATAAGAGCTACATGAGAGGTTCCCAAAATGCTGCGTGAAGCTCAAGCATTTGTGTCTCCCTTCCTTACACCTCAAAGCATCACAATATTCAGGAACTTATGGATGAACTGAAGACAACAATTCTCAGGGCTAGTAGTGATTAAGCCATATTTAGAGTTATCAGTGGTGTTAGCTGGAATGTATTTTCTGTTAATCCCTGATAAGCTCAATTTAAGTACTCATGAACATTGAAATAAAGAGATTTCTTTATGAAGAGTCCACTTTTTCTCCCATGTTAATTTCCATTCTTGCTCTATGCACTGCTTGTAAATCAACGCTGTGTGACAATGATTATGATTCTCGAAAGGCGATAACCTTTGTTTTATTTTGTTAATATGTTGTTTGACTCTAGAGGGAAGTAAAGGATGTTCAAACTGATTCCCTATCACCGTTATAAATCTTACGTAAAAAAAAGGGCAATGGTAGGCTGGAAAAATATTGAGCAGTTGAAAGAGCAGAGACTCTAAAGATCAAAGAAGCTTTGACTGAAAGGACCCCTCAAAACACCTCAGGGGAAACTTCAATAGCCTCTACACCTCTCCCAGACTCAACCCTACATATAGCTTTTGCAGGCTATGCCCCACAAAAGTATGTTCAGCTCCTATATAAGCTCTCATTTGGCTATACTCCACCTCTAGTCTTTCACCAAGAATCTACGGGTACCCGACCCACTCATCAACCTAGCTACCTTCACTCATCATACCACTTAGCCAATGCTTTACAAATGTTTTACCCTCAATACAGACCATTGATGCCTGATCCCTTCTTCTATCCATTAATAACCTTAAAATGACTCAACCTTGGTCAAGAAACCATAAGCTTAACCCAAAAAGGGACCAGCTATGGAGGCTAATCATTTGACCATGCATACA
This sequence comes from Clitoria ternatea, assembly GCA_037962975.1. NCBI lineage: Eukaryota > Viridiplantae > Streptophyta > Magnoliopsida > Fabales > Fabaceae > Clitoria > Clitoria ternatea. The sequence continues at coordinate 247,522,606 of CM075669.1, forward strand.
ATCAACAAAGTCCATAAAAGGGATCCCAAATACTACAAACGTTGGGTCAAATCATTCTGATTAAGTTGTGACCACTGAAGAAAAGGTTGTAAATGGTGATTTGGTGTACCCTTACCCCAAAATTTTAAGCTTAACAATTGAAACCTTTGAATTGCCTATGTCTATTTTTTTAGTAATCATATGGTGCAACTCTTATGTTAACCAAGTGGCCTCAATTACTCAAGAGGGGGGGGGGGTGAATTGAGTATTAAAAATTTTTGTTGAATGCTTTTGAAATTAATTCTTTTGTAATCAATTTAATAAATATGAATAATACACAAAAGAACAAGTAATAATGTCAAATTAATTACGAAGTTATTTTATCACTTAGAAAGTAATAATTAATTTTAACACAATTAATTCAAGAATATTGCTTAGATTATTTTAACAAATTAATCTAAATAATTGATTAAGCAATTATATCGAGTTAATGGTGTACTTAAATATCCAAGCAAATTAAATCTTAATAGTAAAGGATTTTAAGGATGAGAGATTTGTAAACCAATATAACGAGTTCCACCATACCGGTGTATGCCTCGCCTTCAAGTAACCCACTTGAAGGATTCCACTATTGAGAATTTGAGATACAAGCTTTGAGCAATTACAGCTTCTTAGTGTGCCACACTCAAGAACTTAATCCTCACAAGCAAAAGGGCAACCCACCCAATCTCACAATCTCTTAATTACAAGGTTGAAACCCAACCCAAAATCTCTCAGAATTTGTGAATGTAATTTTATAAGTGTGACTCTCTCAATAGAGTGGATATACAAATTTTAATCACTTGAAAAATATTTTTCTTCTCTTAGAAAAGGATATGCAAAATTTAGCACTCAAAAATATTTTTCTCACAATATAACTCTCAAAAATTATTTGCAAAGAAAAGAGACAGAGAGCTTAAACTTAGAGAGAATAAGAGAGCAAGAAGGAAAGCAAGGGAATTTCATTGCTTGGTGTTGTGTCTTCTGCCTTCAGTTTCCTCTCTATTTATAGGCAAAGGAGCATGGTTTCTTTCAACCTCTGATCCTCAATTTAGGCAATTAATTTGAATTTTGTCTGCCTCTATGTTTCCTACGTGCTTGATTTCTTGCTTGGAGAAGGAGATTATCTGCCTCAATTAATGCAACGCCGTTTCAATTTGAGCCTCGAGAGAAATCAGCGCAGTTTGAGTTTCTAAAAATGCGTATTGATGTTTTTCATGATTCAGCGCATGATTCCAGTGATGAATCGATTCCTCCAGGCTATTTTTCCCTCAAAAACAACGAGTGAATCGATTCCTGGTAAGGGGAATCGATTCCTTCATAGCATGAATCGATTCTCTGTTGCATGAATCGATTCCCTGGGTGATTAATGTGCACGAATCGATTCCTACAGGGGGAATCGATTCCCAGCCCCCTGAATCGATTCCTTGAGCTCTTGAATCGATTCCTCTTGGCAAAATTCAACATGAATCAATTCCTACTACTCCTGAATCGATTCCTAGCTTTCTTGGACCTGTTTCCTTGAATTTTTGATGCATTTTGATACGTTTTTGATCACATGGCTCATGGTTCTTGATTCCTTTGATTCTTTGGCACTTGAATGATTATTTCTCTTATTTTAATCTTCTATGAATGCCTTGAATCATTTCTTTGGACTTCATCAATTCTTATGCATTTAATTCTTGATTTCTTGACCCAATTCAACTTGATGTTCATGATTTTTAATTAATTGCTTGTACAACATCCTTTAAATTTCTTGATCCTTTAATTGTTTATCATTCATCAAAACCTGTAATCATATGGTGCAACTCCTATAGCTATGCCCAAGGCTTTAGGAGGAATCTATTGAATGGGCCAAATTTTTAATTAATGCATGTTTCCATCATCTTCTTATTCATCATTCTTTAATTCCTAAATACCAAAAACATCCAAAGCAAAAAGAGGCAAAAAACACAAAAAAACTTCATCTCACCTTTCTCTTTCAAATAAATCCAGTCTGAAGGTAATTTTCTTGAAAATGACTATTTGTGTTCCTCATGTTATAACTTTAATAACTCGACAAATTGAGCCGAGAAAAGAAACAAATCAACCAATTAAATCCAAAACTTCAAATAGTCATCGTTTCATTTTAATTATGGTTGACTACTTCTACCAAATAGATAGATGCTGCAATTTACCGATTGGTTGTTCAGAGCAAGTTGATAGCAGATAATGCAAGAGCTATATGGAACCATCAAAGTACAACACCACAATTCCTCCTCGTTAGCAAAATAAAAATTAGAGCAAAAAAAGCACCAAGAAGATCACTCAAGAAACAATGATAACATTCAAAAATTAACATGGGATACTTTTATTTACCTGGTAAGGATACCATACCATAATTTGCACCTCAACTGGGGCAACTGTGTTCTTATGGGTACATGGTATGGAAATTTTGTTGTCGTTTGAAGTAAAAACTTTTTCCATAAGAATCATCTTAAGGAAGGTCAATTTGGATGAAGCCCAGTGGGTCTAGACCAATTCGATCAAGTAAATTGAAGAAAAGAGGTTGACAAATTTATGCCATGGCCAATTGTATAAAAAAGTAAGAAAAAGCTTAAGGTTTGTCTCAGGAACTCCATGAAGAAGACTTGGTGCTCAAAAGGACTTTGCCCATTCAAGAAGATCAATGAGGAAAATGGGCACCTAGATTATAAAAGGTCCTCATATTGGAAGAAAGTCTTTTTAGAAAAAGCCTTGACCTCCACCGATATGGATAACAAAGAACTTTTCACCCTAATGATCAGGCGTCATTGAGAAAATTATGTAAGAAAAAACCCGCTAGGCTAAAAATAAAAAGGGCAGCCTAGGCAAAAGTTAAGGCCAAATATAAATAAAAAGAAGAAAATAGAGAGAAGCCCGCTAGGTTGAAAGCCTAAAAATGGTGGCCTAGGCAAAAGTTAGGGCCAAATAAAGGTGGAAAAGAAGAAAAAGCTCACTAGATTGAAAACCCAAAAGGGTAGTCTAGGCAAAAGTTAGGGCATACTGAAGATGAAAATCAGGGTGGACCTAAAAGGCTATGATATTCTACACTGAGGTGATTTTACAAAACTTGAGGCAAATGTTTACTCAAAAGAATATAAATGAAAAGAAGAAAATAAAGAGAGGCCCGCTAGGTTGAAAGCCCAAAAAAGGTGGCCTAGGCAAAAGTTAGGGCCAAATAAAGGTTGAAAAGAAGAAAAAGAAAAAAGCCCACTAGATTGAAAACCTAAAAGGGCAGTCTAGGCAAAAGCTAGGGCAGGTTGAAGATGAAAATCGAGGTGGACCTAAAAGGCTATGACATTCTACACTGAGATGATTCTATAAAACTTAGGGTAAATGTTTACTCAAAGGCAGTACCGTCACTTCAAGGATCGGTTTGAAGGATTTTCAAAGTCATAATTTTAGGAACACATATAGTCAATTTCAAGAATGTGGCTATTTGGTACCCCTCCTGTCGCAACCTGGATCACGACGGCGCGGCTGACCCTTTTCAAAATAAAACGTGTTTCGAAATCCTTTCGAAAAGAAAACAGGGAGTCGCCACCAACGTTTTTATCCATAGGAAAAACATTGGAAAAACACTAAGTTCAGTAAAGCACTGGTTTAAAAAATGAGATTCAAGTTCGGGAGTCGGTTACGAGTAGGGAAGGTATTAGCACCCTACATCGCCTGTCAGAAATAGTACCAAGATTGAAAATGCGCAACATAAATAGCCTTATAAAAGATGTTATATTTCGCCCCTTTTATTGTTGTACTTTGTGTAAAAATAGAAAGAACAAACTGAACAGACATGGAGTGTAGGTCAACAGGACATCGCGTCTAAATTAACCTTGGCTTTGGTATAAAACAGGAAAAGGGAAGGATACTAACAAGACGTCGCGTCTAAATTAGTCATTCTTTAATCAAAATACGGGGTTAGAAACGGGAAGGGGATAAACGGGACGTCTCGTCCCAAGTATCTCGTTCCTTGTGGTGATGGCCTACCAGAAATAGGGGAAAATCAATAAGACGTCACGTCTAAATTGATTTTCACGGAATTTAATCAAGATACAGGGTTAGAAATGGGAAGGGGATAAACGGGACGTCTTGTCCCAAGTATCCCGTTCCTTATGGTGATGGTCTACTAGAAATAAGGGAAAATCAACAAGACATCACGTCTAAATTGATTTTTCATGGAAGTAGATAAAAAGGAAGTTACAAAGGGAAAATAAAGAAAATAAAAATAGGAATAAAAATGGGAAAGGGGGGCCCGACTGGATTTAAAGTCCTGCTCCTACGTATTCTTGAGTTACCAAGAAATCAGGGTTACGTAGTTCTTTATGATGTTTTTTTTAGGAAAAGACTAAAAATATTAATGGTGGATGATGTTTTTTTTGGCTAGTTTGAATGTGAAACACTCGTTTTTTGTTATTTATTTATTACGAACCTAGGAAGGGGAAAAAAGAAAAGAAAAGAAAATAACATAAATTTATTTAAGTGGGGATACAGATTCGACAATCAGTAATAAATTTGATAGAAAAATAGGTAATGAAAAGCAAGGAAAATAAAGAACGGAGTGTAACTGGTGTAATGAGAGAGTTGAGGGCCGGTGTGGACTTAGACAATGGGATCCGAAGTGACGCGGTTGCGGCTGTTGTTGTTGTTGTTGCTGTTGTTGCTGTTACTGTTGCTGTGTTGTTGCTGCTGCTGTTGCTGTTGCTGTGTTATTGTTGTTGTGTTGCTGCTGTTGCTGTTGCTGCTGTTGCTATTGCTGTATTGTTGCTTGTTGAACCGATGGAGTAAGGGAGTGGAATAGGACCGGTGTGGTGAGAGAGAGCTGGACTTCGGTGTGACGAGAGAACAGAATGCTGAACAGTGTGGTGTGAAGGGATGAGGTGCTGGATGATGTGGACTTAAGAGGTGTTGGACGGTGTTAGAGGGAGAGAGAGGGGCTGGACAGTGTAAAGGTTTTAGGAGGAGCTTGGACGGTGTTAGAGGGAGAGAGAGGGGATGGACGGTGTGGAGAGGGATGGTGCTGAGAGGGTTTGAGGGGTGCTGGACAGTATGGGGAGGGACGGTGTTGAGAGGGACGGTGTTGGAGGATTTGAGGGACTGGACGGTGTTGTGGGTTTAAGAGAGGCTGGACGGTATGGAGGATTCAGGAGGGGCAGGACGGTATGTGAAGGGAGAACAGGGGGAGCTGGACGGTATGGAGGATTCAGGAGGGGCAGGACGGTATGGAGGATTCAGGAGGGGCAAGACGGTGTTGTGAAGGGAGAACCGGGGGAGCTGGACGGTATGGAGGATTTAAGGAGGTGGACGGTATGGGGAATGAAGATAGTGTTTCTTCTCTCAAAGAAAGAAAACCTCTAGAGTCTTCTCTAAATGAAAGCTTCAGGATCCCCCAAAAATCCAACCCCTTTTGCCTCTTTAGATGAGGTATTTATAGGGGTTGCTGAGTGCTTGGACAACACATGCTTCCACTCACAGTGGAGGCAGCCTAGCCACTAACAGATAGTGGGGAGCAGCGGCTGGTGGGAAATTTTTATTATTTCTTCTTTTGTCTTGTTGCCGACCGCCCCCCATAATTCAAGGATCCACTTGGATAGTGCAATCCCAAGTCAGCACGGGTGGAATGGTGTCACACGGAACCTGCGTTCTTTCTATGACTCAGATTAGGGCCTCAGCCGGTATCCATCCTCAGTGGGAATTAATCCGAGCGGAACAGGTACATTTTATACACAAAAGACCGAGTGAAAGCTTTGCTCGGAACTTGTTTCTGTTTGAAGCAATTCGAGCTGGACGAGCAAACCAACTCTGATTGAAACATTCAATCGGAACCGATTAAAATATTCATTCAGAACTGATTGAAACATTCATTCAGAACCAATTGAAAAGTGAGTCACTCAGAACTAATTGAAGAGTGACTTGGAACCGATTGAAACATTCATTCAGAACCAATTGAAAAGTGATTCACTCGGAACTGATTGAAAAGTGATTTGGAACCGATTGAAACATTCATTCGGAACCGATTGAAAAGTGATTTACTCGGAACTAATTGAAGAGTGATTCGGAACCGATTGAAACATTCATTCGGAATCGATTGAAAAGTGATTCACTCGAAACTGATTAAAGAGTGATTGGGAACCGATTGAAAAGTGATTCACTCGGAACTGATTGAAGAGTAACTTTGAACCGATTGAAACATTCATTCGGAACCAATTGAAAAGTGACTCACTCGGCACAGGTTCAAGCCCTCCTTCTTTCATATGTGACCCACTCAGGATCGGGAAGTTTTCATTCAAAATATTCAATCGGCACCCTCAAAATGTTTCACTCGGCTATGTCTCTAGAATTGAACCACTCGGAGAAACCTTGCTCGGATATACATATCCTTGAGCACAAGGTTTCAGTCAGAGCCTTTCTTCGCCCGGGAATAACTCTCTCAGAGTCGATTCACCCGGAAATACCACATTCGGAAGTATGGAACTCGGAAGTGATCCTTTTGTTCACAAAAGTGTTTCTTCACTTGGAAACACATCCCTCAGCAACAAACCTCTGGGGAATGGCTTCCTCAGTGGCATCGAACTCGGATATACCTTTGCCTAACAAGTGCTCAGCCATTTTTCATTCAGAATCATCTCATTCGGGAATCAACCCATTCGGGCCTATTCACTCAGAAGTCAATTGCCTTTCTCTTAGAATTGCCTTAATCGGGAATTAACACATTCGGACCTATTCACTGGGAAGTCAAATGCCTTTCCCTCAGAATTGCCTTAATCAGGAATTAACCCTTCGGATGTATTCACTCGGGAATTCTTTACTCTAATGTCCCAGCCCGAGAGGTATTCCTTTGAAACCGGCCTTTCATTGTCACGAAGCATTTCTCTCAGGATTGTATCACTTAGAAATTATGGAACTTGGAAGATTATTCAGAATCGGATCGCTCAGGAAGGAAGGCTAACTAGGAAGAAAGAGTCGGCCTAAAGTATTCATTCCAAGCGACAGTATTCATTCCAAGACATTCCAAGACTGACTGAGACATTCCAAGTCAGGAACTGCCAGGAATTGTCCACTCTGAAATCTCATTCGGAATCAGAATTTCTTCACTTGGAAGTACTTCAATCAGGAACTCTTCATTCGGGAATTTGCCATTCAGTTTTATTCGCTCGGAAATCAGACTCTTTTTTACTCAGAAATTTGGGAATTTGGGAGAATCTGGGCAAAAGAAAACTTATTCCAGGTCAGAGCTTTGTTTCACTCAGAAACACATCTCTCGGTAACAACCACTCGGATTTGACTCACTAGGAGACATTCCACTCGAAATTGACTCAATCGGAGATATTTCACTCGGGAATGAATCACTAGGAGACATTCCACTCGGAAATGACTCAATCTGAGTCCTTCCACTCAGATTTGACTTACTAGGAGACATTCTACTCGGAAATTATGATTCTGAGTCATTCTACTTAGAAATGATCATTTGGAGACAAAGTCCGGTCCTTTTAGAATTCTTTCCACTTGGGCCGGACCAAAAGAGGTGTTCACTGATGCCCCTCTTTACTTCTTTTTCACAAGAGAAACACGAAGCTTTTCGTGTTTTTAAAGTGAAAAGGAAGTAAAGATATGAACACCAATGTAGGGACCAGGTGGGACCTCTTGATCGGTATGGCGTCTGACAGTGTTGGCAATCACGAGTCGGTGTGACCTTTTCCTCTTTAAAGATGAGCATTTTCCACATCTGTCTCTCTCTATTTCCCTTCTTTTTCTTCTTCTTTTTTGTTTTTTTGTTTTTTTTGTTTTTTTTGCTTTGTTTTGTTTTGTTTTTTTTGTTGTTTTTTTAAGTTCTAAATCTGGAAAAAAAAGTGGGGTGGCGCTCTAGTTTTTAGCAGGAAGTGGTTAACTGGAAATTATCCTTTGAATGACATGAAGCAGAAGGATTGTCTTAACAGGAGGTGAGAGGATTGGGTGTCGATTCTCAACTGATCGGAGATGAAGGGTGCCACGTTCGACGACCGGAAGGAAAAGGGTTCCATTTGTTCGGCGACTAGATTGGAAGGTAAAGGTGATGGTGTTGCCTCCCGGTTGACTGGAAAGTAAAGGGGTGCCAGCTTCAGCGACTGAAAGGTAAAGGTGCCATTTGTTTGGCGACAGGAAGGAAGGTAAAGATGAGGGTGTTGCCTCCCGGTTGACTGAAAGGTAAAGGGTGCTATTCGTTCGGCGACAGGAATGTAAAGGTGCCATTTGTTTGGCGACAGGAAGGTAAAGGGGTGCTATTTGTTCGGCGGCAAGAAGGAAGGTAAAGGTGAGGGTGTTGCCTCCCGGTTGATGACAGGACCCGCAAGCGCACGGGTTATGTCGCGTAATATAAAAGATTATCGTTCTCCACAGGGATTGTGTTCAAAGTACCAGCATATTGAAATTTAATTATCCACGCAATTGATTTTTAAGGTTTTTGTAAAATGAAACACAAAATTAAGTTGTACAGAATATGAATAAATACAAAAATAAAATTTACTTGACACTTAAAAATTAGAGTTGAGAGTATCTTGGGATTTCGGGGGATCAAGACTCTATTTTATGTTAATGAATTTTAACTTTTCATAAATAAGAATCAAATTAAGTTTTCCAAGGCGGATTTTCCTTAAGCTAATTAATATGTTCCTCTCGGAATCCTATTAATGTACCTAACCTATGGAAAGCGTTGCTTAATCCTTAGAAAAGGCCCATTATCGTTTTGTGAAAATCCCTTTTTAAAATTCCCCAAAAGATTTTGATTACTTTCACGGTTTTACCGAGGTCACAAAAAGTATTTCAAAACCTTAGGCTTAGTTCAAAAACTTTCCAGTAACAATAAATCTCTCGATTCTATTAATTACTTAAACTTACTAATATACCCACAAGTATACAGTTTTATCACTTAGGTTCTTGTTAGGAATTACTAAGAGCATTGAGCATTTTTTAAACTAAATGGAAAACAGAAATTTATTTAATTCAAAGTCAAAATAACATTATCATAAAATATTATCACACCCCCTTTATCCCAAGATAATTAATTTAGCTACTCATGAAATAATTCAAATTCATAAAAATAATGGAAAAATAAAACATACAAGACATGGTAAAAATAAAGACTTACGGGTTTCTCCAAAAGCTCAGAATAATTTACCACTGTATTTTCTTGTTGCAATATTCCTCCACCAATTACAAATTGGAACATTCAATTTTACAACCCTCACCACTCTTACAAAACAAAAAGAAAAAGAAAATAAAAAGAGAAAGACACGGGACAAAGAAAGAAAATAAAAGAGAAAGAAAAGAAAGGAATGAAGCTGATGAAGAATGGGATGCCCTCTCTGCTTGGATTGCTTCTCCTTTTATAGGCGAAGGAAGGGAGGAAGCCAGCTAACAAAACGTGTTACAAGTTGGAAACTTTCGGTGCATATGATTTCCAGTTGTTCCAGTTGTCTTCAATTTGTGTATTTTTGTTGTTTCCAATAATTCGGCGCATGATTTCACTGATGAATCAATTCCTCCAGTTCATTTTTACCTTTTAAACAGCGTGTGAATCGATTCCTAAAGGTGGGAATCGATTCCTAGCATGATGAATCGATTCCTGGCCTTCATGAATCGATTCCTGGCCTTTCAAACCTCAATGAATCGATTCCTATAAGGGGGGATCGATTCCCAGCCCTATGAATCGATTCCCAACAGCCTTGAATCGATTCCTAGCTTATGTTTCACATGGGAATCGATTCCTGTAAGGGTGAATCGATTCCTACCCTTTCCTGGAAGTGTTTTCTTGTATTTTTGAGGCGTTTTTGGACAGTATAGCTCATGGTTCTTGATTGTTTTCATCCTTTGGCACTTTGATCATCTTTTTGGGTTCTTGAATCCATTTTCCATTTATATTCATTCATTCTTAAAATGGATCATCAATAATTCCAAATCTATTAATTTTTGCAAAATAAAAGTACCCGAGTAGAATACAGTGGAAAGAAAGCGAAAATCACAAAAATTAAGGAAATACAGTGCATAATGATTAAAATCCTAAGCAAACTAAATCTAATTTATTATGTTATAAAACACTTTTCAGTTGACTGGAAAGTAAAAGGGTGCCAGCTTCGGCGACTGGAAGGTAAAGATGTGTCATTTGTTCGGTGAAGAGTGCGAGTTGTTCGGCGAAGGGTGCCATTTGTTTGGCGAAGGGTGAAAACCCTGAAGGGTGCCAGCTTTGGCGATTGAGGAAGGTAAAAGGGTGCCAGCTTCGGTGACTGGAAAGTAAAGGGGTGCCAGCTTCGGCGACTGGAAAGTAAAGGGGTGCCAGCTTCGACGATTGGAAAGTAAAGGGGTGCCAGCTTCGGCGACTGGAAGGTAAAGAGGTGCCATTTGTTCGGCGAAGGGTGCCATTTGTTTAGCGAAGGGTGAAAACCCTAAAGGGTGCCAGCTTTGGCGATTGAGAAAGGTAAAGGAGTGCCAGCTTCGGCGACTGGAAGGTAAAGAGATACCATTTTTTCGACGACTGGAAAGTAAAGGGGTGCCAGCTTCGGCGAAGGGTGAAAACCCTGAAGGGTGCCAGCTTTGGCGATTGAGGAATGTAAAGGAGTGCCAGCTTCGGCGACTAGAAGGTAAAGAGGTGCCATTTGTTCGGCGACTGAAAAGATGAGGGTGGGGTTGACCTTGGGGGAGCTAACAGGACGTCTCGTCCGAATTAACTCACTGTTGACAGGAAATGTAAAGATTGGGGGGTTGCTCCTTGAATGAAAGAGAATGAACCTGGGGTGATGCCCCGGTTTGACATGACTGAAGGTTGTTGGGGAACTACCCCTTGAATAAAAGAGAATGAACCTGGGGGAACTGCCCCTTGACTGAAAAAGAATAAACCTACGGTGATGCCCCAGTTTGACATGATTTGAAGAAACCTTGGGGAACTGCCCCTTGACTGAAAGAGAATAAACCTGGGGTGATGCCCCAGTTTGAGATGGTTTGAAGGAATCTTGGGGAACTACCCCTTGACTGAAAGAAAATAAACCTAGGGTGATGCCCCAGTTTGAGATGCTTGGGAAGTGTAGTTCCACTTGTAACATCCCAGATTTTTAAATAATTATAAATTTCATATTAAGGTTATGGATTGATGGAATTAATTGAGTTAATGGTTGATTAAGGATTATGATTGGTTTATTTGATGGCTAAATAGATTAATTAAGAGATAATAATAATATTAAGCTTGTAAATGACCCTTGTGCTTTGGTGGTCAATTGGGTCCGGTTCCCTCTCTCTTTTTGTCCACGTGGAGTGCAATGATGGCTGTGAGAGTTGGCATTTAATGCTGATAGGATTGCATTAATGAGGATGGGATGGCTGATGGAATGTGAGCTGATGGGGCTGTAAGGTGATATAGCTTCACTTTCACGTTTTCCCTTCTCACTTCTTCATTTCTCTCTTTTGGTGGCTTTTCGGATGGGGAGAGGAAACATTCCTCCTTCTCCCTGGTGCTCCACGAAGCTTCTGCTTCCTCACCTTCACCTTCGTCTCCTTCATCTTCTTCTTCCTTCACTCAACGCTGTGTTGAGCCCGAGTGGAGCTGCATGGTGATGGTGAACAGCGTGGCTGTGTGTAACCATGTGGGGCAGTACAGTGCTGTGTTTTGGAGGTTGGTTCCTCCTCTTCTTCCTCTTGTTGATGAGGCTGTTTGTGGCTCGGTAAGGAGCCTGTGCCAGCAGCGTGGAGTGCCTTGGTTTATGGAAGATGGTCCACTGTGTTGAGGCTGTGACGTTGTGAGGAAGGAGCCATGGTTGGGTGGAGCTTAGAAACTTCTCCACTGACTTGGTGGGAGAGCTGTTTCAAAGGAAACTGTGTTTGATTCTCCTATGGTTGGAAGCCGAGCAGAGTGCTGCTGTGGCTGGGCCGAGTGGCCCATGTGAATCCTAGAAGCTTCATCCAGGTAAGGGGGGCTTTGCATCTCAAATGCATGGCTTATGGACGGATTTCTGGGTGACATGATTGTATTGTGTTGTGTTTGATGTGTATTATGTATTGTTGTTGAGTTGAACCCGAATGTACGATTATTTATTGTTGCATGGTGCATGCTTATTTGTCCTTATGATGTATGATGATTATGTTGTGATGTTTGAGATGCATGTTACGTTGATGCTGAGTGCATTGTGTGGTTGTTATTGGTCTCTATGTTTGTGATGGTGTGAATAAATGTATGTGATGCTTGTTGATGCATATACTTGTGATAAATGAATGAATAAGGACTGTTATGATGAATGCCGAGTAGGCTTATAGAGAAAAGCATGAAATGCTTACTGGAAAGGATAGATCCGAATGAATAGAGGATAAATCTGAGTGAATAGAGGATAATCCGAGTGGATGGTATAGGATTGCCGAGTGGATGTGGTATAAGCCGAGTCATCTGATTACTGTTGAATTGCCGTGTGCATATAATGCTGAATGCTAAATACCGAGTGGGCAATCGGATGAATATGCGTTTAATAAAATTGAATGTGTTGATGTGATATAAGACCCGGGTTGGACTCGGGCAGTGCCTAGATCACTAAGCGTTGGACGCTATTGAGGATTCTGAGATTAATCCTAAAAGACCTCCGAGTTAGACTCGAGGCCATGCTTGGAGCATGAGCATTAGATGCTTAATGGAAGTCCTTGGGTTAGACCCAAGGCAGATGCCGAGTGCATTGGAGTTGGACTCCGAGTGAATATGACCATATGCATCCGATTCGTCACTGGAATGCTTGAAGCATGTATACATATACCGATCGGCAATCAGATGATGAAATATATGGAAATGTGATTAAGTCCTGGAGCTGGGCTTAGACACACTCCTTGAGCAGGGCTCGGAGTTGAGTGAAATCCGAGTGGATCAGTATAGTTGTTACTGAGTGAGTTGAGCTTTATAGCCGAGTGAAATGGGTGAATCCCGATCGAAAGATGCTTGTGATTGTTCATATTGAATGGCAGTGTTTGTTATGCTGGTTGATATATATGTTATTACATGTTGAGGATTCTGTGATTAATCCGAGCCAATATCTGTCATTTAATATGTAATGCTCACCCCTACACCATTTTTCAGTGTATGCAGGTCGGTTTGGATGATGTGATGGTCTTAAACCCGAGTGTTGGGTGTTTATGGTAATGGTTGTGTATATAACATTATGTTCCGAGTACATTTAATTTATTAAAGCCTTGGCCAGCTCATAACAATGTTGTATCATGAATATGAAACATATATGTACTGGAATCCGAGTGCATGTTAATATATATATACTTCGAGTGAATGGTATTATATGCGTACCGATTGAATGTGTTGGTGATGGAAAGTATAAAGATAATAAGTATCTGAATGTATGGTTATACATATATAGGTCGGTAGTTGGATTTGGGAATTAGAGAATAAATCTACATAAGTGATTTATGTTGATTTGATGCTTCATACCGACTAGGAAATGATGTTGTGTGAATATTTCTAAGTTAATGAATCCTGAGTGAAATATAAGTGGCTTAGTTACTTTCCGAGTGAGTCTTATGTATGTAGCTCTATATCCGAGTGTGACTCATCTGTGAGACTCTTTCTGTGTGTTGGTAGCTCTTGTGGATTCTGAGTGGATAAAATAGGTAAACCCCGAGTGGGGAATGATTTTGTATAAACCCGAGTGGAAATCTGAGTGAACCTCTCCGAGGGAAGAGTTGTTATGATGGATTAGATTGGGCATATTCTGAGTGGTTTATATATATGATCCGAGTGAAGTTATGCATGTATTCCGAGTGAACATGGGTACCTATTCCGAGTGAATAAGGTAATATGTATTCTGAGTGTTTAAGTATGGAATGAATCTGAGTGGGACTTGACTTAGTGGTTTACCCCGAGTGGTTAAGTATTTCATAAGTCCGAGTGAATTACTTTATGGTTAAATACACCGAGTGGTGTTTGGTTGATGTCTACCGAGTGACTCGAGGTTGAATTATGCCGAGTGGTTTGATAGAATCCGAGTGGGATAACCCTCATTTCCCGAGTGGATCATTATGTTGACTCTGTGGATAGAATTAAGAGACTAAGTTATGGGTTGCCGAGTAAGGCAATTATTGGGGTGGTTCCCAAGTGATTGGAATTCCCTTATACCGAGTGGACTAAGTCATTACCGAGTGAATGGCTGTCTCGTATACCGAGTGGTGGATTGGCCGAGTGTGGCTTCTCGCTTCAGCGAGTGAGATCTTGCTCCAGCGAGTATGTGATTGGAAGGGCTTTTGATTGTGGTTCCGCTTAAGCGCATGTGTGCTTGCCCGAGCGAGTTGGTCGGCCTCGCTCAAGCGGAGTTGGATCTCGCTTGAGCGAGTGCACGCCGTATTGTTGGGTCGCTCAGGCACTGTTTTCTTCTTCCGTTGTGAATGTTTTCCTTTGATCTGATCGGTTTTCCCAGATTTTTCCTTCTTCTTGCCTTCCTTTCCTTTTTATTAATGGTCATTGGACCTAGCTCTCATATCTTCATATATGGGAGTGGCTGTTAATTATTGATCCAGGTATTTTCTAATTAATTGACCCGGTTCTTCATGATTATTTTGGGAAAAATTTCCCCTGTCCCGGGTTTAACTTTTATTAATTTTTAGGGTGTTACATTTTGGTATCAGAGCAGACCAAGAGGTCCATGGCCAAGGTTTGCCTACTGTGTGGGCGGTTGTATGCAATATGACTGAGTGTCATCATTGCTTGTGAGCTATTATTGGATTTTATGCATGCTTGTTGATCGGACTAGAACCCATAAGTGGAATTAACTGAGTGAATAATATTTCAAGAATTCCCTAGTGTGTTAAATTCGGATTATGTGGTTGGTTTGCCATTTGTAAAGATTGAATTTTATACCCTTTGGCATAAGAATCCAGTATGATATATATATATATATATGATAGGAGTGATTACTGCAGTTTCCTAGGTATGAGAATTTTAATATGTAATGATTGAATGAATGTGGAATTGGGTACTGTCTCGGTTTGCAGTGTGAAAATCGAGTGAATGAAACTGAATGCTAGCCACTAGGCATATGATCCTGTTGATTAGGCATGGATTGTTGAAATCGAGTGAAATGATTGTGTAATATATTTTTGAGGCTTGAATTATTGTATGAGGGTACCGTGTAGTGATGCTGAATTCTAAGTATGCTATGGTAGTGAGTATGGTGATGATGGGAAATATATTGTGACCCGGAGTTACATGGCTTAGTGAGTGTAGTAAATTAATTGACTTAGGCAGATTTATGGTCAGTAATAATGATGGCATTGAGGATTATTATTATATAAATCACACTAGAATAGGTGTAAGGGCTGCATATATGCCTTGAATGAGTCGGAAATCCATTGATAATATGCATTTTACTGTGAGAATGATTAATGTTTGCTGACTGTTGGCATGAGATGCATCACTGTTGGTGCCTAATGGTGGTATTGATTCGGATGTATTACTTATAAAATGGTAAGAATTGCCATTAATTTTCATATAGATTGGCATTATCTGAGTGAATTTGATTGGTATGAGTGAAATAGTATGTGAGGATGCTGTTCCGAGAGGCTCTCCATGCCATAGGTATTGTGGCAGTGTGCGTTTTGCTGTGACTCTATGCAACTGTTGTGACCCTATAGGAATGAGGCATCATACTATAAGTTGGATGCAGCAGTTCATAGGTCAGCAAGCGAGACTGTAGCTACTTATGGAGATGGCTTGAGTCTATTGGACTGCTCCGAGCAAGGTGAGGGTTTGAATCTGAATGGATGAATATGTGGTTGAGTATTAAAATGATGGACAAGTGAAAGAAAGAGTTGCTGGATGAAGTGGAATTGTGGATGCCCGAGTGGGTGATTTCCGAGCCAATTGGTGACACTTCCGAGTGAAAGGTGTCGAATGTGAAGTCTCGGAATTCCTTATGGTGTGATCGACAAACCGTTTGAGAGGTGAAGTTGTTCCGATTGGAAAATTGACTGGTCGGTGAATGCTTGGAAGGCATTGGTTTGTAAGTTGTTTTGTGTGGCATGTAGTGCTATGCCGAGTTGTTATTGAGGCAGGTTCCTGATTGAATTTCGAGGACGAAATTCCTTAAAGGTGGGGAGAGTGCAACATCCCATATTTTTAAATAATTATAAATTTCAGATTAAGGTTATGGATTGATGGAATTAATTGAGTTAATGGTTGATTAAGGATTATGATTGTTTTATTTGATGGCTAAATAGATTAATTAAGAGATAATAATAATATTAAGCTTGTAAATGACCCTTGTGCTTTGGTGGTCAATTAGGTCTAGTTCCCTCTCTCTCTTTGTCCACGTGGAGTGCAATGATGGCTGTGAGAGTTGGCATTTAATGCTGATAGGATTGCATTAATGAGGATAGGATGGCTGATGGAATGTGAGCTGATGGGGCTGTAAGGTGATATAGCTTCACTTTCACGTTTTCCCTTCTCACTTCTTCATTTCTCTCTTTTGGTGGCTTTTCGGATGGGGAGAGGAAACATTCCTCCTTCTCCCTGGTGCTCCACGAAGCTTCTGCTTCCTCGCCTTCACCTTCGTCTCCTTCATCTTCTTCTTCCTCCACTCAACGCTGTGTTGAGCCCGAGTGGAGCTGCATGGTGATGGTGAACAGCGTGGTTGTGTGTAACCATGTGGGGCAGCACGGTGCTGTCTTTTAGAGGTTGGTTCCTCCTCTTCTTCCTCTTGTTGATGAGGCTGTTTGTGGCTCGGTTGGGAGCCTGTGCCAGCAGCGTGGAGTGCCTTGGTTTGTGGAAGATGGTCCACTGTGTTGAGGCTGTGACGTTGTGAGGAAGGAGCCATGGTTGGGTGGAGCTTGGAAACTTCTCCAATGACTTGGTGGGAGAGCTGTTTCAAAGGAAGCTGTGTTTGACTCTCCTATGGTTGGAAGCCGAGTAGAGTGTTGCTGTGGCTGGGCCGAGTGGCCCATGTGACTCCTGGAAGCTTCATCCAGGTAAGGGGGCTTTGCATCTTAAATGCATGGCTTATGGATGGATTTCTGGGTGACATGATTGTATTGTGTTGTGTTTGATGTGTATTGTGTATTGTTGTTGAGTTGAACCCAGATGTACGATTATTTATTGCTGCATGGTGCATGCTTATTTGTCCATATGATGTATGATGATTATGTTGTGATGTTTGAGATGCATGTTACGTTGATACTGAGTGCATTGTGTGGTTGTTATTGGTCCCTATGTTTGTGATGGTATGATTAAATGCATGTGATGCTTGTTGATGCATATACTTGTGATAAATGAATGAATGGGGACTGTTATGATGAATGCCGAGTAGGCTTATAGAGGAAAGCATGAAATGCTTACTGGAAAGGATAGATTCGAATGAATAGAGGATAAATCTGAGTGAATAGAGGATAATCCGAGTGGATGGCATAGGATTGCCGAGTTGATGTGGTATAAGCCGAGTCATCTGATTGCTGTTGAATTGTCGTGTGCATATAATGCTGAATGCTAAATACCGAGTGGGCAATCGGATGAATATGCGTTTAATAAAATTGAATGTGTTGATGTGATATAAGACCCGGGTTGGACTCAGGCAGTGCCTAGAGCACTAAGCGTTGGACGCTATTGAGGATTCTGAGATTAATCCTAAAAGACCTCCGAGTTGGACTCGAGGCCATGCTTGGAGCATGAGCATTAGATGCTTAATGGAAGTCCTTGGGTTGGACCCAAGGCAGATACCGAGTGCATTGGAGTTAGACTCCAAGTGAATGTGACCATATGCATCCGATTCGTCACTGGAATGCTTGAAGCATGTATACATATACCGATCGACAATTAGATGATGAAATATGTGGAAATGTGATTAAGTCCTGGAGCTGGGCTCAGGCACACTCCTTGAGCAGGGCTCGGAGTTGAGTGAAATCTGAGTGGATCAGTATAGTTGTTACTGAGTGAATTGAGCTTTATAGCCGAGTAAAATGGATGAATCCCGATCGGAAGATGCTTGTGATTGTTCATATTGAATGGCAGTGTTTGTTATGTTGATTGATATATATATGTTATTACATGTTGAGGATTCTGTGATTAATCCGAGCCAATATCTGTCATTTAATATGTAATGCTCACCCCTACACCATTTTTCAGTGTATGCAGGTCGGTTTGGATGATGTGATGGTCTTAAACCCGAGTGTTGGGTGTTTATGATAATGGTTGTGCATATAACATTATGTTCCGTGTACATTTAATGTATTAAAGCCTTGGCCAGCTCATAACAATGTTGTATCATGAATATGAAACATATATGTACTGGAATCCGAGTGCATGTTAATATATATATACTTCGAGTGAATGGTATTATATGCATACCGATTGAATGTGTTGGTGATGAAAAGTATAAAGATAATAAGTATCTGAATGTATAGTTATACATATATAGGTCGGTAGTCGGATTTGGGAATTAGAGAATAAATCTACATAAGTGATTTATGTTGATTTGATGCTTCATACCGACTAGGAAATGATGTTGTGTGAATATTTCTAAGTTAATGAATCCTGAGTGAAATATAAGTGGCTTAGTTGCTTTCCGAGTGAGTCTTATGTATGTAACTCCATATCCGCGTATGACTCATCTGTGAGACTCTTTCTGTGTGTTGGTAGCTCTTGTGGATTCTGAGTGGATAAAATGGGTAAACCCCGAGTGGGGAATGATTTTGTATAAACCCGAGTGGAAATCCGAGTGAACCTCTCCGAGGGAAGAGTTGTTATGATGGATTAGATTGGGCATATTCTGAGTGGTTTATATATATGATCCAAGTGAAGTTATGCATGTATTCCGAGTGAACATGGGTACCTATTCCGAGTGAATAAGGTAATATGTATTCTGAGTGTTTAAGTATGGAATGAATCTGAGTGGGACTTGACTTAGTGGTTTACCCCGAGTGGTTAAGTATTTCATAAGTCCGAGTGAATTACTTTATGGTTAAATACACCGAGTGGTGTTTAGTTGATGTCTACCGAGTGACTCGAGGTTGAATTATGCCGAGTGGTTTGATAGAATCTGAGTGGGATAACCCTCATTTCCCGAGTGGATCATTATGTTGACTCTGTGGATAGAATTGAGAGACTAAGTTATGGGTTGCCGAGTGAGGCAATTGTTGGGGTGGTTCCCGAGTGATTGGAATTCCCTTATACCGAGTGGACTAAGTCATTACCGAGTGAATGGTTGTCTCGTATACCGAGTGGTGGATTGGCCGAGTGTGGCTTCTCGCTTCAGCGAGTGAGATCTCGCTCCAGCGAGTATGTGATTGGAAGGGCTTTTGATTGTGGTTCCGCTTAAACGCATGTGTGCTCGCCCGAGCGAGTTGGTCGGCCTCGCTCAAGCGGAGTTGGATCTCGCTTGAGCGAGTGCACGCCGTATTGTTGGGTCGCTCAGGCGCTGTTTTCTTCTTCCGTTGTGAATGTTTTCCTTTGATCTGATCGGTTTTCCCAGCTTTTTCCTTCTTCTTGCCTTCCTTTCCTTTTTATTAATGGTCATTGGACCTAGCTCTCATATCTTCATATATGGGAGTGGCTGTTAATTATTGATCCAGGTATTTTCTAATTAATTGGCCCGGTTCTTCATGATTATTTTGGGAAAAATTTCCCCTGTCTCGGGTTTAACTTTTATTAATTTTTAGGGTGTTACACCACTGGGGAAGGATTTGGTTAGTATCTGTCCGGTAACCTTCATGGTTCCACCGGGGGAAGTATTTGGGAATTTGGGGTACCGCCCTTTGATCGGAAAGAGAAATTTGGGATCCACTGGAAATGTGCCATGGGTTTGCTTGGTCTGGGAATGATTGAGAAAAGTGTACTGGGGTTCATTGGGGAATGTATGGTAGGCCTGCCGGAGGAGAAAAATCTGGGGGATGTCCCAGCTTGGGACATTTTAATGAGGGTAACTCCATTGGGGAAAGTGTTTTCCTATTGGGAAGGAAGACATGGCTAGCTTTTGATCACTGTGATCCTGTTGGAAAGGTGATTCCACTGAGGATAACTAACTTTCCAAAATTTGATTAGGAAGTACTCCATTTAGGGGAGCTGAGTCCATTTTGTGGTTCCCCTAGGGAGGAACCCTCAGTCGGGGTTCCCCTCGGGGATAAATGGTGGGTCTGCTGGGGAGAGTATTGCCCCTTGAATAGAGGAAGGATCTGGGGTGATGCCCCAGTTAGGGAGATTGAAGAAGCTAGGGGTGCTCCCCTTTGACAGAGAGAGACTTAGGGTGATGCCCTAATTCAAACTTTTGGGAAGCGGGGTACTGCCCTTGGTTGACAAAAGATAATGACCTGGGGGAGATGCCCCAGTTTGAGTTGTTTTGAAATTCAGGGTACTGTCCCCTGATTGGAAGAGAAATCTGGGGAGATGCCCTAATTTGAGCTATTTTAGAAATTTGGGGTATTGCCCCTTGATTGGAAGTGGAAGAGAAATCTGGGGAGATGCCCCAGTTTGGAAAGACGGAAAGTTTTAGGGGTACCCCCCTTTAACTAAAAGAGAGAACTCAAGGGAGATGCCCCAGTTTGAGCTATTTTGAAATTCAGGGTACTGTCCCCTGATTGGAGGAGAAATTTGGGGAGATGCCCCAGTTTGAGCTATTTCAGAAATTTGGGGTATTGCCCCTTGATTGGAAAAGAGATCTAGGGGAGATGCCCTAGTTTTGGACGGACTGAAGAAGTTAAGGGTATTGCCTCTTTATTGGAGGAAAGATCTGGGGTGATACCCTGGTTTAAACCCTTTTTGAAATTCAGGGCACTACCCCTTGGCCGACAAAAGACCTAGAGGTGATGTTCCAGTTTGGAAAGGAATGATAGACTTGGGGGTAAAATCCTAGGTTTGAAAGATTTGGAGGTTAACAGGACGTCTCGTCGAAATTAACCCATACTTGGCATCGTTGTCGGGGAACGGGATACACTATACTGTTGGAATATACCAAGTTGATGAAAATGTGACCCCTAATATACCTCATGAACGAGACAGAAACCCTGAGAAGATGTCGGCTGCAACTATGAGATATTGATGGAAACCTCAAAGTACAATAGAAACTTAGAAGGGCGTCGTGTTCGGCCATAGAAAAGGGTTCTTGGAGAATGCCAGCTTTGGCGGTTGAGACTTGACGTATCTACTTATCGTGACATCCTGCAAGAAAGGTTAGTGGTGCAAAACAAATTAGAACTTGAAAAGACCTCCCGCAAAACCACAATCCTTAGAGATTCAAAGTGACCCACGACTGAAACAGAGCAGATGAAGCAACCCCAGCTTTGGAAATGTGTCAGGCCCAGTCTTCATAATGATCGCTTGAGGCGAGATCAAGTAACAAGAACATCTTGTCCTCACGACTTTAAATTTCATTACCTTCTCATTTTATATATTAAGGGAAAACATATGTCTTATCAGATTAGGGGAAATCACAATATGAACACGTATCAAAAGAGGTGAGATTGTATTTACAAGTTGAGCGGGGGGTGGGAAAGGGGGGCCAAAGAAGCAAGTGGAGTCGCATGGGAAATATTGATAATTGGGTGGAATAGGAATGATTTCACAAATCCTCCAATGAACTACTGAGAACAATGTGTATCTCAATCCCATATCACGACTTTGAATTCACCATTTGACCCTGCCTCTGAAAAAGGTACTTGGACTACGGTCCTTATGCCTTAACTTGAAATCAGACCATTCACATAAGAAAAATACTCTACCAAAATCTTGATCCAATTTATTGCCTGAGCTGCCTATTCAGGTTTTCAGCTTACCAGGTTGCTCTAACTTTTGCCTAGGCTGCCTTTCCAGGTTTTCAGCCTAGCGAGCTTCTCTCTCCTTGTGACGTGTTTCGCTTTTTTTGTTTTTTTTTGTTTTTGTTTTTTTTTGTTCTTTTCTCTTTTTTTTTCAAGGTTGCGTCCTTCACGACAAAAGTTTAAGCTGATTGACAATGAGCTTATTTGATCTCTCTTGATTTAGTCTCGTCCTGTGGAGGAATAAATGTTATTTCAAATAGGAAAGTTTTCTCCAACACCCTGTATCCAAGGAAACAGGGGTGAGCCCTTTTCGGCACCAATGAGGGGGCTCGTTCCGAGTCTGTATCTTTTTGTTCATTCTTTCATTTTTTCTTTTTTATCGTTTTCTTCTTCTTCATTTTTTTTCTATTTTTTTTGTTTTTTTTTGTTGATATGACCACCTTGGTACCTTCGTTATGGTCTAGCTGTTTTATTTACCCTTAGCCAATGTGGCAAAGAACTATGATATTAATGGTATCACAGTAGACCATTCCCTTGGTTACACTCGTAGGGGAATAGTTATACACCCTTAGGGTTGGGGTGTTGATTGCAACACAGATGAAACATTGTTTTTGTCACGTTCTTAGCTTGATAACATTTATGCCCCCGTGTGGAAGAGTGATAATTTGATCTATGAATCTGCTCGCCCCAATTGGTATATGCGTAGGGCACCAACCTTGACTCTTTTTTGTTTGTTTGTTTATTTTTTTTTGTTTTTGGCAGAGTATTTCTTGACCATGTCTACATTCATGGGCCCTAGCAAGTCTTTGCTATCCATATTGGTCAATACTAACACTTCCTTGAAAGGTAGATATGCCATTATTCATTGTGGAGTTCGGTACTATCTCTATCCACGTAGACTTTTACGTCACCAGGTTGCGCTACCATCACACTGTAACATCTTCTAAGGTGATTTGATCAATTTTTTCAGTCGTTCGTGGAACCTCTTCACTCCGTGTGCTGACCTTGTTGAACGCTTCTGGATAAAGCTAGATGCCCCTTATTCAAACATCCTGATTAATTCAACCAAAGAACTTTTGCCTTTGCTACCCTCTTCGCCAGCGTGATCAAACAAGCGGTCAAAGTTATGAAATAGGATTGTGATCATTGTTCTCAGAAGGATCATTTTTGGATGGATGTTTTTTTGTGTTTTTTTTTGTGTTGTTTTTTTTTATGTATGATGGCAAAGAGAAGGAGGGAAAATAAAAGAGAGCCAATGGATAAAGGGAGTGTTAAAACAAATAAGGGAAGCAAACGGAAACATTTTGAAATTTGATACGCATTCATTGAGAAAAACCTGAAATGATAAAAATATGTTTTTGCCCTTATTACATAAAATATCCCAATGCCTTAGGCATAGCGTTTGGGTTGAAAAGTCATAAAAACCAGAAGTTTAAAGTCATAAAGAGCTAGGTGGTCTCTTGGTCATGAACCTCTTCACTTGGCGTGCAAATCACAAAGCTTTCATCCTCTCCATGCCTCCAGCCTCTCCTTATCATACTGATCCAGGATTCTCGTGATTAGACTTGGGGTTTATGATTATATTGGGACTCCCTTCCTGAAAATCCAGCCACTTGGCTTTAATCAGATCCCTCACTTTGAATTTTAAGGCATAACAATCTTCAGTAGAGTGCCCTGGGGCTCCAGCATGGTAATCACATCGGGTATTAGGATTATAACCTTTGGGGTAAGGAGGAACCATCGGTTTTAACGGACAGGGTACCGCAAGGGAACTACGGATAAGGTGAGGCAAAAGTTCTGTGTAGGTTATGGGAATGGGGTCGAACCGGACCGGTGTTCGATTATTAGTGGGTTTTATTGTGCTTCGGTCTAGATTAAGTGGCTGAGTCTGCCCTAGTAAGGGACAGTAGGGCTGTGGTAAATGAGAATGGGAAGGTGTTTGAGGGATATATGGACGAAAGCAGAGTTGAAAAGGGAAAAGATTGGAGCCTTGGTCGGGGGTGGTGGCGGCCATGTAAGGTGTAGGGAGATTGGCAGGTTGAAAGGAAGTATGAGTCATTAGTTTAGGTTGGGCCCTTTTTTGGTTATAGGAAGTGGAATTAGCATCCCCTTTTCTTTTCCCCTTATCTCCCGATGTAGAGATTCTTATGATAGGTGCCCCCGGCGACTGGGAGGATTGTGAAATATGAGAGTTCATTGATTGTAAATCATGATCCTCTTGTTGGTTATAGAACGAGGGAGAGTATTCTGAGGGTATTTCATAGGGTAGGTTGTTGTTTGAGTCCATGAAGGCGTGTTGTGGTGCATAAGACATGCCATAGGTTGGTTGAGGATCAATGATGGGGTTGGTCCTGTTGATATTAATGGGAGGTGTCACGGAAGAGGGAATTTACATTTTTGTCAGTCTAGAAGGATAGAGCGGGGTGGTTGATAAATGTTGGTCATTCTTGATACCCTCAGAGGGTTCCCCTTCAATGATCTTTTTTTCTAAAAGTCTGGTCATCTCTGCCACTTGCTCCTTTAGCTGGTTAACTTCACTCCTGAGGTTTTCAATTTCTTGCTCTCTTTCAGCCATGAGTCTCCTTTAAAAGTCTAGTAAGAGTGTCTTTCAGTGTCGGCGAAAGAAAAACAAGAAATGTCAGGTGGAAACAGAATGAAAGAGGTTATGGGAAGCGATCACAGGCCTTGACGAGTATCCTTTGACTATCCCTTAGAACTTATCGTTCAAAAGTACTAGGTATGGTAAACATGGAAATTAATACGGGATAGTTGTGAAGACAGAAGAAGTCCTTCATTCTGAGACAGGAGCCTCAAGCTCAAACATTTTCTTCAGGCAACTACAGCCCTCATTTCTTGAGTTCAATCCCATGTTAACTTCCATAGATACCCAAAGGGTATTCGTTAAGTTCTGAATAGCCTCCCACAAAAATAAGGATAAGGAAGAGAAATTAGTTATTGTCATGTTTTGGAACCGGTACTTCCCCATTGATTTAACATAAAGCAATTTTTCTTGGGGAAACAGTGATTACCAAGGGTCCAAGTCGCAATAGTCACAAGTTTTCTAATTGTCATTGACGCCCCTGTTGGAGCAAAAACAAAATTATTTTTTGACGATTAAAAAAATCTATAACTCAGGACTCAGAGGTACATGACCAAAAGAGGATTATCTATTCACCCGAAGAATACTGTGTGTTTCAAAATGAGTCATTATTTCAAAAACTATGCAAATCTGCGGGTGGTAGGTAATTCACTTTTTTTGGATAAAAGGGAAAGCAAAAATGACGTAAGGTAAAGTAAAGTTTGCCCTTTGTGGCCTAGGTCGGGTTTTGTTAAAAGTCTTTTCTAGGCCCTATGGCTTGTCTAAAAGTGACTCTCCACACCGGGTGGTTTCCACTAGACATCTAGAAAGTCACCAGAGCCAAGATCCTACCCATGACAGGGACGCAAACAGTGGGGGATCCACTAGGTACGTATGTCGCGGGAGGTCGAACTCTAGTTGAGGTTCTCACGAACACCAGATAGGAAGTACATCCCATACGATTCCGTTACCAACCCCTCCTAACTTAAGCTTCATTTGGGGCCCGGGTATAGGGCGCCACTCATAGGTGTGTGCAAGTAATTGTGAGTGTAGTGTGTGGAAGGGCATTCAATACCTTTTGCCTTACCCCATTCTGCACAAAGAACAAACACAAAACAAATATACAAAGTCGTCTACCCTAGGGTTTAATGATTGCAGAAAAGTAACATGGTCCTCTACCCTAGGGTTTAACAAACATGCAAAACATAGACAACAAAACAAATAACAAGATACAATTAAAACAAGAACAAACATTCACAACAATCAATAGAAAATAAACAAGGGGAAGAAATCCGAGCTAACAAAGGCTATATAAAAAACATGCGCTGTCAATCAAACTGGCCTGACTCTCTTAAGTGTCCCCAATAGAGTCGCCATCTGTCGTAACCTGGATCACGACGGCGTGGCCGACCCTTTTCGAAATAAAACGTGTTTCGAAATCCTTTCGAAAAGAAAACAGGGAGTCGCCACCAACGTTTTTATCCATAGGAAAAACATTGGAAAAAAACTAAGTTCAGTAAAGCACTAGTTTAAAAAATAAGATTCAAGTTCGAGAGTCGGTTACAAGTAGGGAAGGTATTAGCACCCTACATCACCTATCAGAAACATAAATAGCCTTACAAAAGATGTTATATTTCTCCCCTTTTATTGTTGTACTTTGTGTAAAAACAGAAGGAACAAACTGAACAGACATGAAGTGTAGGTCAACAGGACGTCGCGTCCAAATTAACCTTGGCTTTGGTATAAAATAGGAAAAGGGAAGGACACTAACAAGACGTCGCGTCTAAATTAGTCATCCTTTAATCAAAATACGGGGTTAGAAAGGGAAGGGGATAAACGAGACGTCTCGTCCCAAGTATCTCATTCCTTGTGGTGATGGCCTACCAGAAATAGGGGAAAATCAACAAGACGTCACGTCTAAATTGATTTTCACAGAATTTAATCAAGATATGGGGTTAGAAATGGGAAGGGGATAAATGGGACGTCTAGTCCCAAGTATCCCGTTCCTTATGGTGATGGTCTACTGGAAATAAGGGAAAATCAACAAGACGTCACGTCTAAATTGATTTTTCATGGAAGTAGATAAAAAGGAAGTTACAAAGGGAAAATAAAGAAAATAAAAATAGGAATAAAAATGGGAAAGGTAGGCCCGACAGGATTTAAAGTCCTGCTCCTATGTATTCTTGAGTTACCAAGAAATCAGGGTTACGTAGTTCTTTATGATGTTTTTTTTTAGGAAAAGACTAAAAGATTAATGGTGGATGATGTTTTTTTTGGCTAGTTTAAATATGAAACACTCATTTTTTGTTATTTATTTATTACGAACCTAGGAAGGGGGAAAAAAAGAAAAGAAAAGAAAAGAAAATAACAAAACTTTATTTAAGTGGGGATACAGATTCGACAATCAGTAACAAATTTGATAGAAAAATAGGTAATGAAAAGCAAGGAAAATAAAGAACGGAGTGTAACTGGTGTAATGAGAGAGTTGAGGGCCGGTGTGGACTTAGACAATGGGATCCGAAGTGACACTGTTGTGGCTGTTATTGTTGTTGTTGTTGTTGCTGCTGTTGCTGTTGCTGTGTTGTTGTTGTTGCTGTGTTGCTGCTGTTACTGTTGCTGCTGTTGCTGTTGCTTTGTTGTTGCTGTTGTGTTGCTGCTGTTGCTGTTGTTGCTGTTGCTCTTGCTGTGTTGTTGCTGTTGTTGTTGCTTGTTGAACCGATGGAGTAAGGGAGTGGAATAGGACCGGTGTGGTTAGAGAGAGCTGGACTTCGGTGTGACGAGAGAACAGAACGCTGAACAGTGTGGTGTGAAGGGATGAGGTGCTGGACGGTGTGGACTTGAGAGGTGTTGGACGGTGTTAGAGGGAGAGAGAGGGGATGGACGGTGTAAAGGTTTTAGGAGGAGCTTGGACGGTGTTAGAGGGAGAGAGAGGGGCTGGACGGTGTGGAGAGGGACGGTGCTGAGAGGGTTTGAAGGGTGCTGGACAGTATGGAGAGGGACGGTGTTGGAGGATTTGAGAGGCTGGATGGTGTTGTGGGTTTAAGAGGGGCTGGACGGTATGGAGGATTCAGGAGGGGCAGGACGGTATGGAGGATTTAAGGAGGTGGACGGTATGGGGAATGAAGATAGTGTTTCTTCTCTCAAAGAAAGAAAAGCTCCAGAGTCTTCTCTAAATGAAAGCTTCAGGATCCCCCAAAAATCCAACCCCTTTTGCCTCTTCAGATGAGGTATTTATAGGGGTTGCCGAGTGCTTGGACAGCACATGCTTCCACTCACAGTGGAGGCAGCCTAGCCACTAACAGGTAGTGGGGAGCAGCGGCTGGTGGGAAATTTTTATTATTTCTTCTTTTGTCTTGTTGCCGACCGCCCCCCATAATTCAAGGATCCACTTGGATAGTGCAATCCCAAGTCAGCACGGGTGGAATGGTGTCACACGAAACGTGCGTTCTTTATATGACTCAGATTAGGGCCTCAGCCGGTATCCATCCTCAGTGGGAATTAATCCGAGCGGAACAGGTACATTTTATACACAAAAGACCGAGTGAAAGCTTTGCTCGGAACTTGTTTCTGTTTGAAGCAATTCGAGCTGGACGAGCAAAGCAACTCTGATTGAAACATTCAATCGGAACCGATTGAATGTTTCATTCGGAACTGATTGAAACATTCATTCGGAACCGATTGAAAAGTGATTCACTCGGAACTGATTGAAGAGTGACTCGGAACCGATTGAAACATTCATTCGGAACCGATTGAAAAGTGATTCACTCGGAACTGATTGAAGAGTGATTCGGAAACGATTAAAACATTCATTCGGAACCGATTGAAAAGTGATTCACTCGGAACTGATTGAAGAGTGATTCGGAACTGATTGAAACATTCATTCGGAACCGATTGAAAAGTGATTCACTCGAAACTGATTGAAGAGTGATTGGGAACCAATTGAAAAGTGATTCACTCAGAACTGATTGAAGAGTGACTCAGAACCGATTGAAACATTTATTCGGAGTCGATTGAAAACTGACTCACTCGGCACAGGTTCAAGCCCTCCTTCTTTTATATGTGACCCACTTAGGATCGGGAAGTTTTCATTCAAAAGATTCAATCGGCACCCTCAAAATGTTTCACTCAGCTATGTCTCTGGAATTGAACCACTCGGAGAAACCTTGCTTGGATATACATATCCTTGAGCACAAGGTTTCAGTCAGAGCCTTTCTTCGCCCGGGAATAACTCTCTCAGAGTCGATTCACCCGGAAATACCACATTCGAAAGTATGGAACTCGGAAGTGATCCTTTTGTTCACAGAAGTGTTTCTTCGCTCGGAAACACATCCCTCATCAACAAACTCTGGGGAATGGCTTCCTCGGTGGCATCGAACTCGGATATACCTTTGCCAAACAAGTGCTTAGCCATTTTTCATTCAGAATCATCTCAATCGGGAATCAACCCATTCGGGCCTATTCACTCGGAAGTCAATTGCCCTTCTCTCAGAATTGCCTTAATCGGGAATTAACACATTCGGACCTATTCACTGGGAAGTCAATTGCCTTTCCCTCAGAATTGCCTTAATCGGGAATTAACCCTTCGGATGTATTCACTCGGGAATTCTTTACTCTAATGTCCCAGCCCGAGAGGTATTCCTTTGAAACCGGCCTTTCATTGTCTAGAAGCATTTCTCTCAGGATTGTACCACTCAGAAATTATGGAACTTGGAAGAATCAGCCCAAAGTATTTATTCGGAATCGGATCGCTCAGGAAGGAAGGCTAACTAGGAAGAAAGAGTCGGCCCAAAGTATTCATTCCAAGCCACAGTATTCATTCCAAGACATTCCAAGACTGACTGAGACATTCCATGTCAGGAACTCCCAGGAATTGTCCACTCTAAAATCTCATTCGCAATCAGAATTTCTTCGCTCGGAAGTACTTCAGTTAGGAACTCTTTATTCGGGAATTTGCCATTCAGTTTTATTCGCTCAGAAATCAGACTTTCTTTTACTCAGAAGTTTGGGAATTTGGGAGAATCTGGGCGAAAGAAAACTCATTCCAGGTCAAAGCTTTGTTTCGCTCAGAAACACATCTCTCGGTAACAACCACTCGGATTTGACTCACTAGGAGACATTCCACTCGGAAATGACTCAATCGGAGATATTTCACTCAGGAATGACTCACTAGGAGACATTCCACTCGGAAATGACTCAATCTGAGTCCTTCCACTCGGATTTGACTCACTAGGAGACATTCTACTCAGAAATTATGATTCTGAGTCATTCTACTCGAAAATGATCATTTGGAGACGAAGTCCGGTCCTCTCAGAATTCTTTCCACTTGGGCCAGACCAAAAGAGGTGTTCACACCTCCCATCTAATTCCTTTTTCCTTGTACTAGTGTTGTTCCCTAGATTCACCTCTGTTCCTATAATTCTTGACTCAATAAAAATTTTCCCTTTATTCATTGTTCAATCATACATTTCACTCTCATTTTCATTTCATTTAGTAAATATGCATGTGATTAATAATTAAAATATAGAAATTAAATAAATGCACCATGATTATGATAATAATATCATACAAGTGATAAACTGGACGTAGTATGACCACAAAAGGGTTACACACCACTCACTTAACAAAAAAATAGAAAATCAACACCTTAATGGCTACTTTTAACCTCGGGTCCAAGATCAACTTTACAGTGATCAATCTAGCTTAATTAGCATGAATTGCAGTAATAAAGGTCCTTATATTGCTAGGAAGTTCTTTTCAGGAGAAGCTTTGATCTTCACCAATATGGACAACAACCAACTGTTCCACCATTGTCTAGAAGAATTATGCCTAAAAATGAAGAAAGCCCCGCTAGATTAAAACTCGAAAGGATGATCTAGGAAAAAATTAGGACCAATCAAAAGGTGAAGAAGAAAAAAAAAGAAAAAAGAAAAACCCGCTAGGACAAAAACCCAAAAGGGCATCCTAGGCAAAAGTTAAGGCCAAATAAAGGTGGAAAGGAAGAAAATGAAGAGAAGTATGCTAGACTGAAAACCCGAAAAGATGGTCTAAGCAAAAGTTAGGGTTAGAATGAAGATGAAATTGTGGTGGACATGAAAGGTTGTGGCATTCTAAAGATCCAAGACTTATGGTAAATGTTCCTATACGGGTAATATCATTTCCATAAGGTTTGCTCTAAAAGGTTTTTCAAAGTCACAATGGTTGGGGCAATGCATAACCAATGCCAATAAAATGACCATTCAATGATAAAATGGTTCCTCAAAGCCAATAGAGGTTCCCAGCTTCTTGTCTGGCAAAAATGAAAGTCATCACCTTCACGATTGCTCTTAATCTCAAATCTAAGACTAAATCAATGGAGGTCATCCTAGCTCAAAAGCGTATAAGTTATAACAATAATGGGGAATCAAACTAATGTAAAACCTTCTAGTTAAGAATCTTTGCATAAAAGACAACAATTTTTACACAATGTGTTAAGAATCTTTGCTTTGCTTGGTGATGAATCTCTCTTTGCTTCTGCATGATGATAAATCTCTGCCTAATTTTTGCATTATAATGAATCTTTTTACGTGTTAAATTTCTGCACCGTGTTAAATTTCTGCAAATGTGTTAAATTTCTACAAATGTGTTAAATTTCTACAAATGTGTTAAATCTACAAATCTGTTAAATTTATACAATGTGTTAAATTTCCACACCGTGTTAAGTTTCCACAAATATGTTAAATTTTTGCACCGTGTTAACACTAGTGGAAAAAAGACTTTTTACACCAGAGGTTTTACACCGGTTGTAGTGTGACCGGTGTAAAAAATAAGTGCGGTGGCAGTTTTGTAAATAATATACAACGTTATACCGGTTTCCAATTTGAACCGGTGAGAAATGTAAAATTTATACCGGGTTAACATTTAGACCGGTGTGAAATAACAAAATTTGTACCAGTCTTACATCTGAGACCGGTGAGAAATCTTTTTTACCTACCCTTTTCATTTTCGAGACCTTTCATCCTCTCGAAGCTCTCTCTCCCCACTAGTGTCTCTCGAAAGCCCTAGCCCTCACTAAGCTTTCTTCTGTCTGTGTTTGCCGAAAGTCAGCGATATCCACTCCGCTTACAACCCCGTCCATCATGACTCCTTCCTCTCCTTTTCCTGGGCCGACATCGTCAAGCTCCGGACGCTCGACCATCCCTCGACTACTGCGTTATTCTCACCACACTAACATATTCGCCTCCGCCTCCCCCTCCCCGCTTACAAACCCATTTTTTCCATCTATGATAATTACTTACGATGTTGGTAGAAGGTGCCGACTTCAACAACCTACCCGAAGGTTGCATAGCGAACATTCTCTCTTTCACAACCCCCCGAGATATCTGTAAACTCTCTTTGGTCTCTTCCACCTTCAGATCCGCCGCTGATTCCGATGCTGTTTGGGACAAGTTTTTGCCTTTCGATATCAATACCCTAATTTCTCAATCTTCTTCTTCTTCTTCATTATCTGTTCAGTCCAAGAAACACCTCTATATTTCTCTCTGCCAAAACCCACTCCTCATCGACGATGGCAAAAAGGTACCTAATTAATTCATTATAACTCATATCTTATTTTTATAATTTTTTTGCAACCTATGTTTTTCAATTACTCAGCTTGCTATGTCATTGCGATGTAATATTTCTAATAAGGTTGTATGAATTGTCTTTTCTTTTTCAATTGTTTCGTTCAATTTATCTTGTTTATCTATTCACAAGTTTTAAACCCATTTTTTGGCTTATTTAATTGTATACATTGAATACATCAAACATTTAATTGGTTGGGTGATTTCATGATTGTTCTCATATAATATGAGAATTTCATTTAGTTGCACCTCCTCTTGCTCCAACTTAGGATTGCAAATTGCAATTATCTAGCGTTGTTCTTTCTCTTTAGGGTTTATTTCCATCTAACAGTGAAGATCAACAATCCTACCTCCACGGCTTCAACAAGAGATTTCTGGAGGCCTCCTTGGATGTAAGCTAATTTCATTTCATCGGATTAACATGTAATGTAATTAAATCATCATTAAATGCTATAAGATAATTAATTGTTTATTGTTACACAGAGCCTATTCAAGGAGATAGAGAAGGTTCTATTGGAAGGGGAGCAGCAGACATGGATGAAGTGAATATTCACACATAACACGTTTGTGTTTGTAGGTTCCATTTAGGAATAACCCAAAGACAATGATAATTCAACCTAACAAAATTCTCCACGTGCTAAGTGTTGCTGGCTCTGATTCAGGGGCCGGAGCAAGTATCCAAGCTGATCTCAAGGCTTGTGCTTCCAAACACATTTATTGTTCCACTCTCATCACCGCTGTTACTGCACAAAACACTGTTGAAGTTCAGGGTGTCCACATTCTACACGAGCATTTTTATGGCACAGCAATTAAACTCTATGCTCTCTGATATGCATGTTGATGTGGTAAAACTATCACCTTGATACACCTACATACCTTATTTAGCAGTGGTTGCTATTATTTTTTCCATTTGAACTAATTATGCTATGACCTTAGGTCAAAACAGGCATGCTGCCTTCTCTTGGTATAGTGAAGGTTCTTTGTCAAAACCTTAGGAAATTTCTTGTCAAAGGTATTCACATGTACAAAAATTTCTAACATGTTAATTTATTTGCAATTGAACTGACTTCATTTTCACTGAAGGAAGCTCTTGTGGTTGATCCTGTCATGATATCTACTAGTGGAGATGCACTAGCGGGTTCTTCTGTTCTTGTTGGATTTTGGTATGTGTTTTCTAACTTGAATCCATGTAAATATTTTTCATATCTTTGTCTTCACAGCAAGATCTGGAGACTATCTGAAATCCTTTTATTGTGTAATATTATGCTTATTTTTCTTTTATTATGGGTTTCTGTCTATTAGTTTTTATATTTTGGTGGAAGTGTATAGTGTAGAATTAAGAATATATTGAATGAATGAACTTGACCAAAAGCAAAAAATGAATAAATGAATGAACTTTGAGGTTTTGCCTGTAGAGAGGGTCTAATTGTAATTTTCTTTTACCAAATTGTATGAAGCAAAACTGTAAGTAGTGATATTCAATTATTTATACTAAAAATATAATGTGATTAAGTCAATATATGTATATATATATATATAAATGTATATAATTTGATTAATACTAAATATGCCCTTTATGATCAAATCAATTCTTAAAAAACTTAATCCATTATCATAATTTTGAGAGATCTACTTAGTCGTCATTTAATATTTTAAGAAGCAATTTCACTTCCTGAGTGATTATGTGCCAAATTAATATAAGCCTCAAATTAACTTGTTGTCTACAATTGATGAAATTCCAAGTTGCTTGGTTTTTATTTAGGGTCCTGGTGCTGGAACCAGTTCTGGATTGCCGCTAGCTGTTACTTTCAGTATGTTTTCCTACTATCCATTGATGTCGGTTTTGCAATTGCTAAAGTATCTCTTGGACTTTTTTTCCTGAGTTTGATCTCTTCGGTGGTTTAAAATGCTTTTATTATAGTGAAATTGTAATAATTTAATTGCTTGATTGCTATATAAGAGGGTATAACATTTTTCTTTTATTATATTTAACTAATTTGACATTGTATAGGAGACAAGACTCAATGAACTTTTTCATAGTATTCCTACCTTGGACGAGCTTAATGCTTATGAGATGGTTTTAAGACTGACATTGTCATAATTAGAAGTTAATTTTTCCCTTTACATAAATGTATTTTACAATTTTGATGCATATAGTTTCAAATAATGCTTATAATCATATTCTCAAATAATTTCTAAGATCCAACATAGAAATAGTGCAAACTTTAAACATGGTTTATTTGTTTGGACCAGATTAATATTCTTTACTTTCTGTTGTTAGTCATAGTCAGCTACAACTTTTTTTGAAGAAATTAATTCATTATAATTATTATAGTTACAAGTCTGTTGGTTGGCATAACAGGGATTAGAATTGCTAAATAGAGTATGTTCATCTTCATATCTAATTTTACTAGGATTTATCTTCATTAATAGACCTCTATCTCCATATCTTTGCTTCCAGCTAAAAAGAGTTGTCAACTAACTGGTACTGGTTTTCTTTATCCTCATACAGTCCTGAGGAGGAGGAAAACCTCCAATTCCACAAAAGATTTAAAGCTTCTCTAAATGCATCAGGCCTTTCCTTGAGAAACATAATGTTACAATCAAATAGCAGTATAAGGTAATACTTTCCATTGCTTA
Source organism: Clitoria ternatea (assembly GCA_037962975.1). Taxonomy (NCBI): domain Eukaryota; kingdom Viridiplantae; phylum Streptophyta; class Magnoliopsida; order Fabales; family Fabaceae; genus Clitoria; species Clitoria ternatea. Next base: position 247,557,196 of record CM075669.1, read on the forward strand.
TCCAGCCATGGTTCATGTTGGCCTTTTTGCCTTGTTTTCATTTTAGTTGCACATTTATTTTTCTTCACCTTTACTTCTTTTATTAGTTGTCAATTATATCAGTTTATCTCAGTTTGTCAATTATCTCTCATAAATGTATATTTGATCTAATTACTTTGGATTTTTTATGCTTAAAATATATATGAACCATACTCATTTGGTTATGCTATATCAAAAGTAGATATGATATGTTCCTAATGACAATAAAATATTAAGCTATGCCAATCTACAATTGAATTCTCATTTTTTGGTTCTATAATAGCGGGTCTGCTATATTCATTTTTACCTTCATAAGTTTACTTCAGTATTGATATGTTGAACCCACCCCTGTATAAAAAATACTTGATAAGTTTAGAGGTAGTTCCAAAAAAAATGTTATATATATAAGTGCACGCATTTTAAAATTTTGCTCAATGTATTTGTAATTTTCTACATTGTTATGCCTCAAACTGGACAAGCACAAACCATGCACAGTGATAGTATGCAATAGGATATTTACAGCCTTGCACTATAAAGATCATATAGTACTTGTCACATGTTAAGAAGTGAGTCAATTTAACTGGTTCTTTCCCTTGTTGGCAGCTGTAACCATTATTGGTTAATTGAAATAAAAGTTCTTTGGGTGGCAACTTGATGGTTATCATTAATATATATATTATTATATCTATATATTAGTTTTTTTTGCACGGTTTGAATTTAAGTTTGACACGTTTAAGATAAAGGTTTTTTTGTTTAAAATTTAACAAAACTATAGTAATTTTTTTATACTCTAATTTGAGATCAAGTTAAGTTGACCGTTGTCAGATTAGCACTTGATAGTTTTCAATGCTTTAAGACAAATTATATTTATATCAAAATAATGAATGATGTAAAAAAATATAAAAATAAATTATTATGTCAACTACTGTATAATTGATTAAATGTTTGGAGTAATTTCTTTGTTATTTTCAACTACTAAACCTTGTCATTTTTTTCTTTGGATGAGACTACTTTAATTATTTGATTGCATCATTAGTGGCATTGATCTAATTTAATTAATGCTTTATAGTATACCTTATATGTTTGGAACTATTAATACCTTACCTTCAAGTACTAGTATAATGGGAATATGTGAACTTCATTACTGATCCGGTCCCAACACCGGCCCCTAAGAGCATGGTTTTAAGGCTTTGCCAGATCAGCATTTTGAACAGGAGAAGTACGTTTCAAATACCTTATAATTACTTTATACGGAGTACATACCGCCAAAGCACGCCAAGGCATGTAACGCCGCCGAAGCACGTTACTCCACCATGGCATGTAACTCCGCCAGGGCACGTAACTCCGCCAAGGCACGTTACTCCGCCAAAGCTTATTACTCCGCCAAGGTGGAGTATATTGAATATCTTATACACATGCATAAAGTATTTCCAATGCATACTACTCCGCCAAGCCATAGGCGGAATATTGAATTTCCTATATTGCGTAGCGAGCCCATACTTATAACCCCGACACGAGATTGACTTTGTCTTGAGAGGTTGAAAATGGGAATCACGCTGTCACGCATAAAAGGGAACAATGAATAAAATAATAAAGCATTAACGCTTTCCAAGCAAGTGGAAATACCCACTACAGCGATGATGCTCGTGAACGACACAGGGACCCACTACCTTTCTTGCATTATGCCAGAAAACAAGGAACGGGTCCTACCAATAATGGAGCACCAGTAACAGGTATATAAACCTCAGCAAAAAGGTATAGAGGACTCCCCTCAATTCTGAACCTTACACTTTTACTTGCATAATTCTCTCAGATTTGCTTTCTAAGTCTTACAGTATTTCAGAATACTGACTTGAGCGTCAGAGAATAATTGTAGGTACCACCACCAATTGTGTCAAGGCAAAGGAGTTTACTTCAGGCGGATTGTCACACCGCCCAGAGTGCATTGTATTCCGCCCCAGTATACAAGAACACTCCATATTTGTATCTGCATGAGCATTTCCTTATACCAGATTTTACGTTTCATGTACATTTTGAATTGTTCAACAATCATACATTTACACCCCCGGTAAAGAACAGTTCCATTACTAACTAGTATTTGTTTATTTATAGGGACCCTTGGGAATACTGTAAGGAAGTGGGAGACACACAGAAGTTGATTCTTCATGGTGACGTAGAGCCAGTCCTATAGATTCCTCCCAAAGCATTAATCTTTGGTTTTCATTTTTAATTGTATTTTCATTTTCAATCTACAACGGATTTTTAATTGCGTTTGGAAATTGAATTAGAACACATAATGTGGTTATTGTCATTTCCTTTCTCAGCATTTAGTATTTCCGGATTTTACATTTTCCTTTGTAATGTTTTTATATTATCTTGTAATTTGACAATATTATCATGTAATTTGACAATTTTTAATAAAAGTTATATGATTAGAGTTTTCTATTTGGATATAACGAGGACATTCATTGTAGCATCACGATTTGGTAGTAGAATAAAGGGGAAGTATAAAATATAAAGAAAACAGGAAAAAAATAAAATATTTTTACACCGGTTGTACTAACAAACCGGTGTTAAAAGTGTATTTTTTGTACCGGTTGTTACAAGACCGGTGTTAAATATCATATTTACACCGGTTATTATCAACAAACTGGTGTGAAATATAATATTTACACCGGTTGTTAATAATAGGACCGGTGTAAATATTATATTTTACACCGGTTGTAATCCAAAAGGCCCGGTGTAAAATCTATTTTTCTCACCGGTCCCAAAACCGGTGTAAAAAGTCCCTCTTTTTCTCACCGGCTTCATCTACACCTGTCCTACAACCGGTGTAAAAAGCCAAAAAGGACCGGTGTAAAAAGCCTTTTTTCCACTAGTATAAATTTCTGCAAGTGTGTTAAATTTCTGCACCGTGTTAAATTTCTGTAAATGTGTTAAATTTCTGCACTATGTTAAATATTTACAATGTGTTAAATTTCTGCAATGTGTTAACTTTCTACACCGTGTTAAATTTCTACAAATGTGTTAAATTTCTGCACCGTGTTAAATTTCTGCAATGTGTTAAATTTCTGTAATGTGTTAAATTTCTGCACCGTGTTAAATTTCTACAATGTGTTAAATTTCTGTAATGTGTTAAATTCCTGCACCGTGTTAAATTTCAGCAATGTGTTAAATTTCCGCAATGTGTTAAATTTTCGCAACAGTGTTAAATTTCTGCAACTGTGTTAAATTTCTGCAACTATGTTAAATTTCTGCATCGTGTTCAATTTCTACACCGTGTTAAATTTCTGCAATGTGTTAACTTTACGCAAATGTGGTAAACTCCTGTCCATGTTAAAATTCTACTTATTGTCACACCATGTTACGTTTTTGCCTGTAATGCTACATGTGTTAAGTCTTTGCTTATCTTAAATGCTTACTGTATATGCCATGTGTGGTATGTTTCCTGTCGTATGTGTCGTATGTGCTTCCTGCCATATGTTTCGTATGTGTTGTGTTTCGTGCCATATGGGTTGTATGTATTGTGTTTCCTGTCATATGTATCGTATGTGCTGTGTTTCCAGTCGTATGTGTCATATGTGCTTCTTGCTATATGTGTCGTATGTGTTGTGTTTCCTGTCGTATGTACCGTATATGTTGCACGCAGTATATGCCCCCTGTTGTTCTTGCAAAATTTTTGCCTCCCATCATGGTGTTAAATTTCTTACTGGCTATATTCTCCACCCTTTGTGTGTTAAAGTTCCTAGTCGTATATGTTTTATTGTGTGTGGTGCTCATGGTTGCTTTGAGACCTCGGACAAAATTGGTTCACTCAGTCTTTACTTATGCCTTACTAGTAGTAAGAAATAAGTAAAGAGGGGCAAGTTGTTGCTACCCAATTTCGTCTGGGTTGTCATTTCAAAAATAAAAAGGGTAACAAATTTTAAATCTTTTCTCTAAAGGGATCTTAAAAATGTGTCTTGTTTAAGAGGAATAATAAATAATAGAAAAATAAAAAATAAAGAAGAATGAAGAAAGGAAAAAGAAAAAGAAAACACAAATAGAAAAATAGACTAGATTTAGTCCCACATTGAAAACTCTTATGGGAGTTGGCTTGTCAAGTTACTATATAAGGAGCACCTTGTAACTGTCGCGACCGGGATCGCGGCGACGCGGCCGACCCTCGAAACGGTTTTAAATAATAAACAGGGAGTCGCCACCAATATTTTTTAGGATAAAATATTGGAAAAACCTTTTGTTAAAGCACTGGTTATAAAAATGAAATTCCATGATTCGGGAGTCTGATTACAGGTGAGGAAGGTATTAGCACCTCATAACTGTCCGTTAAAAACGGTTACCTCAATTTGATAGCGCGCATTATAATTAACCCAATAATTATTTTAACTTCTTCATAAAAAGAAAAATGTACGGAACGACAAAATAAACAAAAAAAATAAACAAAGATCAACACAAAATATTTACATGAGATTAACAAGACGTCTCGTTCAAATTAATCTCGCTCCGCCTTTTTAAAGAGATATTAAAAAAAATGAGATTAACAGGACGTCTCGTCCAAATTAACCTCGCTCCTCTTTTTTAAAGAGATATTAAAAATATGAGATTAACAGGACGTCTCGTCCAAATTAATCTCGCTCCTCCTTTTGATAGCAAGACAAAAAGGAAACTCTAAAAATTAAATAAAGAAAGGTGGGCCCGACAGGAACTGTTTCCCGCTCCTACGTATTCTCGAGCTTTCGAGAAATCAGGGTCACGTAGTTCTTAAAAATATTTTTTTTTTAGGAAAAGATTAGGAAAATATTGATGGGCATCATTCTAGCGACGAATCCATACAAGGCGAAGTACTTCGCACGTGCACGGATCCTATAAAGGCTGTATAGACGGAAGTATTTTCCGTACGACACTGATTAAGAAAAATGAATATATAAAAAATAAAAAAAAACTGAGTGGGAGAGGAAAACGAGTGCAAAAAATGAAGAAAACCGAGTGAAGAATAAGAAAACCGAGTGAAAAATAAGAAAACCGAGTGAAACTATGAAAATCCGAGTGAAAACAGAGAAAACCGAGTGAAACAGTGAAAATCTGAGTGAAATAGTGAAAATATGAGTGGAAGTAGTGAAAAGCTGAGTGAAAATAAGGGAAACCGAGTGAAACTATGAAAAATCCGAGTGAAAACAGGGAAAACCGAGTGAAACAGTGACAATATGAGTGAAACAGTGAAAATCTGAGTGAAAATAAGGGAAAACCGAGTGCAAAATAGTAAATCCTAGTGAAACAGTGAGAATCTGAGTGCAAAAATAGTAAATCCGAGTGAAACCGTAAGGATCTGAGTGAAAATAAGAGAAAACCGAGTGCAAAATAGTAAATCCTAGTGAAACAGTGAGAATCTGAGTGGAATAGTAAAATCCGAGTGGAAACCGAGTGAAACAGTAAGAATCCGAGTGGAAAGAGGCTTACCTTGTGAAATTTGAGCAGAGAAGAACGATTGGGACAAGAATTGCAAGTCCGAGAGGGAAAAGGGAGCTGGAAGAAGTGCTGTTGAGTGAGAGTGTAGAGGATGTTGGGGTAAAGAAAGTGTGAAAGGTGAGGGGTGAGTGAAGTGAGAGGGAGAGAAGACTTGGCGTGAGAGAGAGAGAGAACAGAGGTTTGGCCAGAGTTTCCTCATCTGAAGATTGCCTCCCCCTCAGCTGCCCTCTGCCCATCCCATTTATAGGCTGGCCCGAGTGGAATGCCACCTCAGGCTTCCACTTCCGAGTGGAAGGCCAGCTCAGGCCTCCACTTCCGAGTGGAATGCCAGCTCAGGCCTCCACTCGGTTTGGGTAGTGGGGGACAACGGCTGGTGGGAATTTTTAATTCCCTCCACCTCCGCCGCTGTCTGCCAGCCACCTCCGGGATTCCTGGATCCACTTTGGGGTGGAATCCAAGTCAGCATGTGAATCCGAGTGAAGAGAGTGGAAATCCGAGAGAAAAATGGTGTAATCCGAGTGAAAATGGTGTAATCCGAGTGAGAATGGCTCGGATCCACCTTCCAATCAGTATTCATTAACACTGGCAGTCAAATCCGAGTGAGGATGTGCAAATCCGAGAGAAAAATGGTGTAATCCGAGTGAGAATGGTGTAATCCGAGTGAGAATGGCTCGGATCCACCTTCCAATCAGTATTCATTAACACTGGCAATCAAATCCAAGCGAGGATGTGTAAATCCGAGAGAAAAAATGGGGAATCCGAGTGATTCTCACTCGGATCACCCTCTCAGTCAGCATTAGGAGTCAAATCCGAGTGTTTTTACTCGGTTTGTGGTTGCTGTGAGACATTCAATTGCAAACGAGTGTAAAAGCCTCGGAACCGACTCTAACGATTGGGAAATGACTTGAAATTGACTCGGAGCCGATTGAAAATTGAGGAGAATGACTCGGAAGTTGGAATGGCTCGGATCTTGTTTGAAGAAGTAAACTGACTGCATTGCCAGTCAATTCCGACTGGAAGTTGATGGAAATGGGCTCGGGAAAGGTTTGAAGGAGGACTCGGAGGTTGAGTGTAAAGGAGGACTCGGAACCGAGTGACCAACGACACGGAACCGACTAAAATGGCTCGGAAATTGGATTTTTGGTTATTTTCACTCGGAATTAGGGCTGAGCAGCGGGTCGAATTTACCCGTTTAATCTGATTATCCAATCCAATCCAATTAAATTGGATTGGATTTTTTTGGTCATCGGATCAAATCCAATCCAATCCAACCAAGATCCAATTATAATCGGATCGGATATCGGATTTGACGTTTAAAAATCCGAGTACTCGATGAGTACCCAACCTATTTTTATATTATTTATTATATATATTAATATTAATATTTTTTCTCACATACTCATGTTTTTCCCTTTAGAGCAAATAAGGGAATACTCAATCCAAGGTTAAAAAATAGAAATACTTAATCCATACCCACATTAATAAAAAAAATGGCATAGCTACTGTTCTCATTTTATTTTAAATTTAAATGCATTGTTAAAATAGATTTGATTTATATTTTTATTGATTATGTGTGTTATTAAACACTAATAAGTATTATGTTGTGATGTTTGACATGGACTTTAAGATGTTAGAAGTTTTTTTTATATTGTGATTTCATAAAAAATATAATAAATTTTCTTTAGTCGGATATCCAATTATCCAATCCAATCCAAACCAATTTAGATCAGATCGGATTGGATTGGATTTCAAAAAAAAGTTACACAAATCCAATCCAACCCAATCCAATGAAATTTGATCGGATCGGATTGTTTCTTGCGCGAAATCCAATCCAATCCAGTACTTGCTCACCCCTACTTGGAATAGCATTGACAGTGAAGTATTTCACTCGGAACTGACCCATTTTGAGTGATCCCACTCAGATTTGATTATTTTCGAGTCATTCCACTCGGAAATTCTTGATTTTGACTCATTCCACTCGGAAATGCTTCACTTTCACTCGGTTTTGATCATTTCTGAGTGGTTTTACTCGGATTTGCTCCATTCTGAGTAGTTTCACTCGGTTTTGACCATTTCTGAGTCATCTTACTCGGATTTCTCTTCAACAGGGGCATTTTCTACTCGGATTTGATCCTTTTTGAGTAATCTCACTCGGATTTGATCCGTTCTGAGTATTTTCACTCGGACTTGCTAGTTTTTGGGCCATTCTACTCGGATTTTTGTTCAACAGGGGCATTTTCTACTCGGATTTGATCCTTTTTGAGTCATTTCACTCGGATTTGCCTCCAACAGGTCTATATTCCACTCGGAAATGCTTCCATCATAGTCATCTTGCTCGGATCTGACCATTTTTGAGTTATTCTATTCAAATCTGACCATTCTGAAGTATAAAAAGAATCATTCCACTTGGACCAGACCAAAAGAGGTGTTCACAGTAACACTTTGGAAACACACAAAAAGTTATATATACTTTCTAGTAACACCATGGATATAACTTATTTCTGAGTATACTTTATGGTTGCGGCTTTGACCAATCTTCCACATTAGAAAAGATTTAGTGTTTCCACAGAAGTCTTAGTTCAGAAAATCTAGAGACACCACCAAATCCGAAGACCAGCTTTAAAATTTTTCTTTGGTTCAGAAAAGAAGGTACATTTTCTTTTTCTTTTTCTTTTTTTGAGTCTATTCTATTATTTATGTTGTCTATAGTTATCTTTTTATTGTTTTCATTTTATGTTTTAATTGGTTAGTTTTTTTCGTCATTCATTTTATGTGTATTTAATTTTTATTTATTTAATTATTTGAATGGATTTAAAGAATGTATATATAACTTGTAAGTTTGTTCCCTTAACATATATGGTATAAACAATTTTATTGGTGTCATGAGATACATTACATCAATGAAGTTGCTCTAAAATTTAATAAACAATTTTATTAGTGTAATGGGATACATTACTTAATATAGTTGTTCTAAAAATTTAATAAACAATTTTATTAATGTCATGGGATACATTACATCAATTAAAGTTGCTCTAAAATTTAATGAATAACTTTATTGGTGTCGTGGGATACATTAGATCAATAAAATTACACTAAAAATTATATGAATAATTGTATTGGCGTCGTGGGATACACTACACCAATAAATTTGTTATAAAAAGCATAAAGTATCGTGGTATACATGATACCGATTAACAAAAAATCAAAGAACTATGTAACCCTAATTTCCCATTGCACTGGAATACGTAGGAGCGAGATCAATTCTTGTCAGGCCCATTTTCTTTAAAAATTAATTTTCCTTTTATGTAAATATTTGTTTTTATTTTTGTATCATTGGGTCACTTTTAAATTATGAAAAAAAATTATGCAATTTAATTAAGGTACTGTTCCTTTGGAACAGACGAATAAGGGTGTTAATACCTTCCCTATTCGTAACGATTTTTTCAATATTTTACCCTTTTAAAATAAAATAAAATCTTGGTGACAACTCAACACTTGTTATAATTTATTTTCAAAAATTAATTTGTTGGAACCATTATTCGGTCGTCCACGTCGCGACATCAAATACATGAAAGAAGTAAGAAATGTTATCAGAGATCAATTATGAAGACGAGCTCAACAAAAGTTTCTCTTATCTCATATGTTTAGTTTTGAAATAACTATGACATTTTTATTTATATGGTTTGATATTTGAGTTAATTATTTTGATATTAATGTGAGTGGTTAATTATTTTGACATGTATTTTGAGTAAACATGCCATTTTACTTAGTAGATTTTGAGTGGTTAATTATTTTGATGATAATTCACTATTAAAAATAATTTAAGGTATATAATTAGGAATAAGTGATCTGACAAATTTTTTTAAGTGTGAAACATAAGTAATGAAGAAATCAGAAGAGAAACAAGAGAAATTTAAGTGTTTTTTATAAACAAACATGTTATTTGATAAGTACTTATTAAGGTCTTTTAGGTAATTTTTAAAAAAAATCACTTATATAATTGTCTATCAAAACAAGTACCTTTAGGTAAAAAGCACTTATTCAATAAAAAATGTACTTTTTATCCCAATAGCCAAACAACAATCTTTTCTATTTTTTATAAAAAGTACTTATAAAGAAAGTGTTTTTAAAAACACTAAAAAATAAGCTTAAACAAATGGCTCAATAACAGTGAGGCTTTTTCTATAGTCAACCTAATGGCTCGTTTGTGGGTTTAATGAGCATAATTGTGAAGCTAAGGTGTTCGCTTGACACTTGACAAATTAATTTAGGTAGGCTTCTCACCCATGAAAGACAGAGTAAATAAGGTTTGGGACCCCTACTGTTTTGTGTAATTATTTTGTTGAAAGTGTGGAAACTAACCTTCATGACTACTCTTAAGGCTAAGGGAAGCGTGGTTTCATATAATCCAACCAAGCCGTAAAACTCCATTTTTTCTTAAAAATAAAAATAGTTTAAATGAGTTAGTCAAGTTAGGTCTCAATACTAACTGATGTTAGGATGTGTTAATGTTTGATTGACACTTATAGAAATATTTATAGACCACTTATTCACACAGTTTTAACATCATGAAATTGAAATGCCTGATCTGAAAATCATAAATTCAATTTTTAATCAACTAGGTTAACCTTTGTTGGCTAAAAATCCATTATTTGATATGGGTAAAAGGATTGGATGCATAATAATGTGATCATGACTTTTAATTAGAGCTATTAAAATATGTTAGTTTGGCTTATTTGAGCTTACTCATTATGGGTTGTAGAAAACATCAACCTAATCCACCACTCTAGCTAGCTTATAAGCCAACTTAGTTAAAAACCTACCATTACCATTACTAAATATAAGAATGTCAAAATGGGTTAGCCTTGATGGGCTTTACCAACCCACCAAAAATTAGTGAGGTAGGTTAGGAAAAATTAGTTTGTAATTACACTAAATCTAGTTTGCCTCACCTTATGGCGTCCTCTTAATGATTCCTAAAATTTATTCTCGGATCTACTTAAAATTAGAGAAAATTTTTCACGTTTAATGTTCCTGGCAATAAATAATAGGACCCTGAGGGCCACGCCACTCAAAATAACTCAAAACAGCTCAAAAAACTCAAATTTTGACTCTGGTAATTGATTACCACTTGGTGTAATCGATTACAGTATCTGTAATCGATTACCATTGAGACAACAACCAAAATTATGTAGAATTCATATTTTTACCAACTTTCGACTTACCTAACTCTTCTGTTTAAACTTTGATTGCTATGAAACTTCACAGGCACTATGTTTTCCCTATTATGGATCTGTTGGCCTAGTTCGTTCGTCAAAATCTATCATATGAATGACATATACACAAAAATGAATAAAATTCAATTTCTAGCAAATACCATGTATTAAACCATTCAAATGGGGTCCAAATCACCTAAGGCTATATGCACAAGTCCTAAATGATGTGGGGAACCTATTAATATCCTCTAGGGGTCCTAACTACTATCAGATCGCAAAGTCACCTGTCCAGTTCTCAATTCAACATAATTTCTCCTAAAATGCAACATAAAGCCTCATTGGTCATAACCTATCAATCTCATTCCTAATTCTCACACAATTGCTCATTAACATATCACATAAATACATACAATACCTGTCCATCATCATTTGCTACCATTCGAGCATATAAAGTTCAATGTCAACACACAATCACAATTAATCATATTAAGGCTCAATGTCTTTCATTCACAAACTTTAGGTTCACATCATATCCAATCACAACTCATAACATTAAGTGATAACCATAACTATTAGTTACTAGATATCACATCATGGACCAAGTCTCAAGCCTAACACATAATACACTCAATTAATTACAAGGTTTTACACACTACATCAAGTTATCAATATTATCAAGATTCACTACCGCTGCAAATTACATAGTCACCAATTCATTTCTTGGCATTAACTCTGACTCAACCAATTTAGTGCTCACCTCCATCGTGTGCATCAAAACCTATCATTAATCACTTAAAACCACAATAAAGGGGTGAGTGACTGGAATAAAGAATTAATACAAAAACATATAAACATACACTAGGAAAAGCATATACCTAGCTATCTTCCTAGTTAAATACTTCTTCCTCAATTAGGACTTCAATTTGTTATTCTATCATTCATTATTTCAACTTTCCATTCAACCACATCATTTCATTTGACTTATACATGTATTATGTGACATCCCGGTCACTATTGAGGGCGGGGAGTGATCGTCGGTGCATAGGCACGGACAAGGAGCGGCTCCTGGCAGGCTTCCAATGGGAAGGACACATGAATAAACTGAATACATACCAGAATGAGAGGGATCCAAAGACTGTATAGGTATGGGACTATACAGTCGAGGATAGCTTAAAGAAATGAATTCGTACTACCTATACCAACAAATGCATTAGCCTTTTCGGTGGTCTATCACATAAGGACTCCAAAGTTAAGCGTGCTTAACTTGGAGTAATTCTGGGATGGGTGACCTCCTGGGAAGTTCTCAGGAAATATGTGAGTGAGGACAAAAGCACATTGGAAAGGTCTCGTGTTGGTCTGTGGGGCCAGTCGTTCATTCCTGAAAAGCGGCTGAGGCGTTACAGTGGTATCAGAGCCTAGCCTCTCCTAGTACGGTATGGTTCGGGGACAAACCAGGCAGAAGCTGGTGGGCATGTGACATCTCGGTCACTGTTGAGGGCGGGGAGTGATCGCTGGTGCATAGGCACGGACAAGGAGCGGCTCCTGGCAGGCTTCCAATGGGAGGGACACTTGAACGAACTGAATACATACCAGAATGAGAGAGATCCAAAGACTGTATAGGTATGGGACTATACAGTTGAGGATAGCTTAAAGAAATGAATTCGTACTACCTATACCAACAAATGCATTAGCCTTTTCGGTGGTCTATCACATAAGGACTCCAAAGTTAAACGTGCTTAACTTAAAGTAATTCTGGGATGGGTGACCTCCTGGGAAGTTCTCAGGAAATGTGTGAGTGAGGACAAAAGCACATCAGAAAGGTCTCGTGTTGGTCTGTGGGGCCAGTCGTTCATTCCTGAAAAGCGGCTGGGGTGTTACATATTACCTCAATGATACATGTTCACGCCATCAAACACCAAATAAATACAATCTTAATCATAACACCTCATCAACAATATTTACTTATGACAAAGTTAACACTTGGCCATCAACCATTCATAAATTTATACTCACCACTTAATCTTCTATTTTTACTATAATTCATTAACTCAACAATCATCAATACTCATACCATGCATTATCATCACTATAACTCCATCGGCTATTAATTATTTATGTATAAACATATAAATTCATGTGAATTCCAACATGTTATTATATGCGACAATCATCATATCATCCTTAACAACAGGTCAAATCATGTAAAACATAACTGATTCTCAAGAAAATATCATGATGCCCTAGTAACCAGATACTAAAAGGATCGACCTTTAGTTGGGAGTTTTACGTGACACCCCGTGAACCCGACTTGGTCCATCGAGCCCGACTTGGCTCTCCACCTCAATCACTGGATCCTACTTGACCATTGGGTAGCTTAACTAGGTCTTTCTTGACCATGAGAGCCAAAAGCAAGGGGCGGAACATATCGCCGGCGATCCAACACCACATAACCACATAAGTTCAATTACTTTCTTTAATTTTTGATTCAAATGGCATAAAAGCCTCACCTTTTAATTATTCAAGGTGGCCACATAGACCCGACCCATGAATCTCTACCAGGGCAGTGATAAGTATCCAATATGCATAAATTTTACATGTTAATTGGACCATTTTTATGAGAATTTGTTCATTTGGATTAGAATTAATTGATAAAATAGTAAAAATTTGAATCTGAATGACCCTACTTAGGTTTTATAAGCTTGACAGTATTTAATTCCTCTTATTTTGTCTATTTTGTAGGAAAAGAGAAAAAATAGAGAAAAAAGATTGAAGTGGCCAAAACTTTGAGCAAGTTTGGATCAACTCGCTTGAGCGAGGCCAGATTCGCTTGAGTGAGTGACTCGCTTGAGCATGGCTTCATTCACTCAAGCGAGAAGATGACAAAAAGCATTGTAAGTTTACTCGCTTGAGCGAGGTTCATCCTGCTCAAACGAAAAATGTCCAAAGAGCAAAGAAAGATTTCTCGCTTGAGCGAGGCTCAAACCGCTCAAGCAAGAAAAGTCCAGAGAGCAAGGAATGTGTACTCACTTCAGCGAGGTTCATCTAGCTCAAGCAAAAAAGAGACAAAGTCTTCAAAATGTTAACTCGCTTGAGCGAGGCTTGGCCCCCTCAAGTGAAAACAGAGCGGTAGCATCAAGGCCGGTCTCGCTTAAGTGAGCTCGTGAAGGTTTAAGCAACTGGCAAGGCAACTTAAAGGTGAAGCAAGTGAGTCCCGCTTGAGCGAGCCAAGCCTCGCTTAAGAAAGATTACTTATATATAAAGAATTTTCATGAAGAAATAGAAAGCTGCCTTTTGAAAACTTGAAGCAACGATCTCCATCTTCTTTGGAAGTGATGTAGAAGGTCATGGAAGCTGTTTTTCTTCTTATTTTCTTGGTTTGTAATGGCTACCATGTGTAGTTAAACTCTCTTTTGGGATTGGATGTAGTCGATTTGAGCCCGACATACTTTGGCTCTATATATATATGTGTGTTAGAGTCAAGAAAACTTTTGAAGAAATCTTAGATTTGTTGATAACCAATATTAAGTATTCTAATTTAATGAAGTCATGGTTTGTTAACATTTGATAGTCTATCTAAGTGTTTCAGGATACAAAGCATGGATTATAAAACAAAGGGGGAGCTCTTGCACAACACAAGTTTGGTAAAACGAAACAAAGAAAAGGATGTGTCATATAAGGAAACAAGATCTGGGAACGTTGTTCAAAGTAAAAAGCTCATCTGGACTTGTACCAGACCCAGACCTATTAAGCCATATTGCATGTATCAAGTATGTGGAAGTGTCCTCTCCTGAAGGCAACTTTCATCAACCAGACTTTATCCTCATGCTTCATCAAGCCTAAAAATGCTCTAGACATCTTGCATATTCTCCAGCAAGAATTTGATTGCTCTTTATTTTGAGTCTCATCATCAACACCTTATGAATCACCAACCCTTGAATTATTTTCAGAAGTCCTCCCTGAATGAGACAAGCCTGGTCCTCAACATGATGACTCAGTAAGCATCTTTCCTTCTCAGCATGAAATATTATTTCAACAAGGAAAGTGTCCAAGCAAGGAAAATCAAGATTCTTTCTAAAAGCATTTATTTTCACCAACTCTCTATAATCCTCTAAATAAGGAGCATTCCCTCTTGGTGAAAATTACATTATCTCTCTCTATCTCTATCTGCACAGATCTTGAAAGCTTTTTGTTCTATGCTCAATGTGAAGAACGACTCTCTTTGACTCAAAAGGCTCATATCCGTTAAGGAAAAACCATAATACATTGAACGTATTATTCTTCAACGGTCATCCAACGAATCTCTCTCTCAGCTACATTTCTAGAAGACAAATCATATAAATTACAACCCTTCTCTCTATAGAAGGTGATGGACAATGGTGAGATCAAGAGAGATTAGAATAGTGAAGATGTGAGACCATAAAAGAAAACGAGAGAAAAATAGAGAGAAGAAATGAAAGTCAACTTATGAGTAAAAAGATAGAGAGAAAAGAAAAAAAAAGAAAAAAGGCATATGTGAACAAAAGAAGAAATGAAATCAGAAAATGCCATTAAAGAAAAGAAAGCTCATTATACGCATATTAATCTCATATTTCAAAAGCCACAGTACTCAAGTCAGAGACATGAAATCAATTCATCTCCTTTAAGAGATCATTGTCTCTGACTAAGCTTCTAAACTTAGTATGTAGTTCACTTCCCTCACATCATCTACTTGTACTAAGTTTATTGTAAAAATAAGTCTCTCTTTATTTGTATAAGCCTATTAACCAGACTCATCGTGTAGCTTAGCTAAGTCAGAAGGCTTATTACTTTTGCTGTTCAAATTCTTTCAATTCGTTGTAAGTATAGGTCAGGTAGACTTGTTGGGAAACACTGTTGACTTGAAGAGGCTTTAGAAATAATACTTGGGTTTAAGCCAAAAGTGACTTGTGAAAGAATACTCGGGTCTGTACCAGGAGTGGATACTATAAAAGAATACTCAGTTTGAGCCAGGAGTGGCTGGTGTTAAGAATACTCAAAGGCACGTGATGTGCTTAAGCCAGGAGTGGTTGGATTTAGCAATACTCAAGGGCACGGTTTGTGTTGTTTATGTAAAAGAGATAATTTAACATAGTGGAAAAACCCTTCAAGTCCAAAGGTACTGGATGTAGATTTTGTGTTGGACGTGAACTAGTATAAATCTTTTGTGTGTTGTTTCTTTCTTTATCTCTACAAGAGTCTGATGCTCTCACACCCATCTTCTCTGATTTGCAAAAGTCTGCTCCACTGTGCAAAACGCTCTTTCTTTTAAATATCACTTTTTGGTTTGAAAAAATGAACAGACTTATTTAACACCCTTTCTAAGTTTGTTCTCTGAACCATCGATGTGGTATTTCGTTCTATTGATTTTAGTATTTCATTTTGTATTTAATGCTTGATTTTATTGGATAAATAGTTTATTGATTTTTTTTTCTTGAGTTATTGGAAAATGTTTCTCGAAAACCTATCTGAATGAAATACTTGATACGCTCGGTTGATAGGAATAACTTCTGACGTATCAAACGCTTTAAACAACTGATTATAATGCCGGAAGATTTCTTAAAATGATTGAGGGATCAACATTAAATTTTGTAATCGAGGAATCGATATGAATGACTTTTGATTGTTGCGTAAAAATCAATAGTTTCGGAAGCCATTTATATATGTATATCTAGGGTATGGCTGAGTGAGATAGATGAAATCCAATCCCAGTTTCTTATCATTTGAATCCTTTTCATTTATATTCTTGTTTATGTTAGTTTTTAAGTTTAAATTTTAATCTTGCATTAAATCCATGTTTCCTAATCACTTCCCCGCTTAAACTATTTAAAATTGAATATTTTAAATTACAGCAACCCCCAGGGGAAGGACATTTATTTTTATACTACAACGGGTAGTGGATAACTTGCCACGGTCCTTATCAGGTGGCCACACAGACCAGGCCCCAAATATAATATCACGCCATCATAGAGTATCACCTCACCAATAATCAATAGTGATCATAAATCTTCATCATCATTTACAACAATATAATCAACGCCACTTACTACACAATTTCATGATATACATATTACACATTCGAAGTCAAAATCATATCAATACAATTCCACATAATTCATAAATTTTCGATTTCATCCAAACCGATCACCATATCACATTATCACATCATACATGCACATATCAACATCATTAGTACATTATGTCATTACTTCATCATTGTCCATTAGCATAAACATCATCATTAATCAATGCATTACTCATGATATCTTCTTATTATTAAAGAAAGCAGTATAACTTTATCATCACAATTTATCATCATATTCGTCTTTCCTATTGCCAATACATATAATCACAGTATAACTTTACCCCTATATCACTTTCTTACCAATCTCATTTACTACAAATTATGATTTCATATCAGTTCATACAACTTCATTTTACTCTGATATAATTTATATAATAATTACCCCTCCCCTCAACAATTTATCACGCTTTATTTTTAACTCTCTATCAGTCACCTACTTCTCCTACATATATATAGACAGACAAATAGACACACGCCTAACCACTTTGGAATTCACCATTTATATTATGTTCTATTATTCGTATATTTACGCCTTTTCTTCATGTCGCCTTACGTTTCTAATATAAATCATTCACGACCACTAGCATTTAATTTCCTTAACCTTACAACAACTATTATCCATAATTCTTTGTCAAACTAGTAATTTATCTCAAGTTCTCTATTTTTAATGTTTCTGATTACTTATGTTCCACATAATTTCATAACTCGTTATAGATTATTAAAATTAATTTCAAGCAATCAAGAGTGGCTATAATATACTTTTTTCCTACACACCAATGGCGCAAGTAAGTTTCTACATTAACCTTAAACTCAGCACACCCCTTACCTTGATTTTGTGCTTCCATTAGTTGCTCTTTACGTCGATCTCGCCCAGTGACTCGCCTATCCACAGTTCTGGTTCCAATTTCAGTACCTGCTTTAGTCAACAACCTTTTGACACCCGCTATGACACCTACGGGCACCGAACACAAAACCCATGAGCCGTATAGTATACCCATCGCCTTAAATATCAATTTCAAGTTTCGATTCACAACAAAAAACACAAATGACACCTCCCTCAAACAAGATCATATTCAGCCCAATGGGGGGAAGAAAACTTAAATTTTAGAAGCACCTATTACTTGTTCGCCATACCCATTACATTTAAAACCATCACTAAACTCCAAATTGCCAAGAAATTACCAAAAACCGAAAGCCCTATACACGTACTCCACTCGGTTAAGGAAGAGGGAAGGAAAGGGAAAGTTCGAAGTACCAAATTGAGAGTACAAGAAGACTCGCCTTGACACCACGATCCCAAAAGTGCGATTGATTTTGAGTTCCGACGCCGAACGGTCCCTCAATTTAGAGCTAGAAGCCATGCCAATGAAGGAAGGAAAGAAGACACACTCTCTGCCTCTGCCTCACGTATGCGAGTTTTGAAGAGGAGAAAGGTGGAGTTTTCTAATTTCATATCACTATGGGCGATATCGTTGATTACTAATTTCTTTTTCATTTTCTTGTATAATTTTAATTAAAGTTTTATTTTTTTAACTCCTTAGTAAATTAAAATTTACCATCACTCTTTCATTTTAATTTTTAAACTTTACTAATCACCCCCGATTCACTTAATTTAATTAATTCCATCACCTTAATTAATCATAAATTAATTTATAATAATTTATAATGATTTTCAAAAATCCAAATTAATTCTAAATAATTTATTTGTCAATTTTCGTCAATCACAGATAATTAAATTAAATATCCAGAATGTTACACACCTAGTCTTATATTTTGATGGGTTTTTATGAGACGGAGCTATTCTCTTTTTCCCCTACACTCAATAACATTTACTAACTCGTTTTCATTCACATCACATACCTACACCACTCAAAAAACTAAACCCCGGATTTTTATATATTAATAATATAATTATATTTAAAAGTTTTCATTTAGCGTATTATTTTGTGTTTTTTTCCTTATTTAATAAACTTTCTCTTGTTTTATACTACCAATCAACTATGAAAATGACTTTTTTAATGTATTTATTACCTAATTTAATAATCTTATCCCTTTATATATGTAGTGATATGCAGAATTCTGAATTATATAATCTTATCCTTTTTCATATCCGATGCAAAAAAATTTCACTTCTTTATAATTTTTTTTTATTGTATCATTATTATTTTCTTTTTTTTCTTTATCTTTCTGAATGTTATTATAATTTAATTTTTATATTATACTCTAATTTTGATAAAAATTCCCTGATAACTCATAATCAGTTTATAATATATTTTTATTTCAATTAAATTCTTTTAACTCAAAAAATTTCAACTTTCAATCAACAAGTTTTAATTGAAAATTAGATTTCCAGTTTCAGTTTGCTTATAAGTTTTTTCGGTAAATTTGTTTTAAGGTTTTTATGCCAAAACACAACCTTCCTTTACGTAACAATACCTCTTTTTTTTCATCATTCTTTTAAATTACTTTTAGAAATATTGTTACCAACTGATCTCTTAAAATTTTTAAATTTAAATGATAAAACAGAAGGATAAGAGAAATTCATCTGCTAAATTTAAATTGGGACTTAACCTTAATTTTTTCAATACCCCGAAAAAAAGGACTTACTATCAAGTTTTCTTTTGAATTTAAATCTAATCTATCTTTTTTATAATACTAAATTATCTTTCTTGATACCAGATTATCAATATACCATTAATTATACATGTACATACTTACTTGATTTGTATCATCATTAATTTTCTATCATTATCCAATATCCATAATGTTTTCCTCAAAATATTATTTGTTAAATTTTTACATTTATAATTCATTTAAATTTTAAAATAATTCCGACTTACACATAGTTAGATATAAAAAATTGGATTGAACTATGAATATAAAGTCATATATTTAAATATCATTAATAGATTTTTTTTATGTAATTGTGAGTGATATTAAATGTTGATCAAGTTTTAAAGTATATCTAAAAACTCAGTCAGTGTCTATACTCAAGTTATATAAACTTTTATGTAAAGAAAATAATAAAACTTGAATGAAACTGGGATAACAGTTATAGTATAAGAAAAAAAGAAGCTGCAGCGGAATATCCCAGAATAATAATAGCAACAATATAATATCCCCCTTTCTTCTCTAGTTGTATTATTCTTGCTCTGCTAGCAAAAAGGGATAATAGATAACACAATCACAATCACAATCAGAAGTTTTATTTGATTTGCTTAACAGACAAGTACCTACCTTCCCCCTCAATCACACAACACACTGCTCTGCTGCATAACGCATTGCCATTGCCATATTTTATATATAATTAATATTATTAATCAGTTTTTTATTTTGACGCATAATTTGAAACCGTCATCACCAATTACAATTTCAGGTAACTTCTTATTCTTTCTTCGTCTTCCTTTTCTTTCCTTATTATTACTCACTTCACCCTGTTCTCAGTCCTATATAACCTTGTGTTTAATTTTCGTCTCGTTTTGTTTTGTTTTTCCTCTTATTCCTCTCGTGTTTGACCTACCCTAAAATTCAATAGCGGTTTTTTTCTCTGTTTCAGTGGGTGGTTTCGGTTTATGACTTTTCCAGAGATTTTGACCCATCCAACTCTACGAAATTGCGCTTCAGATCTGAACCCAAAGTTACCATCTTTTCATTCTTCCGAATCCAAATGCTTCATTGGGTATTCCCACTTCGCGACTCTGTGAGATTCTAGGCGCAATAACATGTCTGGGGCAGGCCAAACCATAGACATGGACCACGTGGGGTTATCGAAAGCGAAATCGCCGCCGTCGACGGCGGTTCAGGCCGCCGATCACGGCCGCGGGAAGAAAAAGGGTCCGGTTTCGATGGATCATGTGCTTTTGGCTTTGCGTGAGACGAAGGAAGAGAGGGATCTTAGAATTCGGAGCTTGTTCAATTTCTTTGATGCTGCTAATAATGGGTACTTGGATTATGCTCATATTGAATCTGGTTTATCTGCACTTCAGATACCCCCTGAGTATAAGTATGCTAAGGAACTCTTCAAGGTGTGTGATGCTGATAGGGATGGTAGGATTGATTATCAGGACTTCAGGCGTTACATGGATGACAAGGAATTGGAACTTTACCGTATCTTTCAGGCTATTGACGTTGAACACAATGGCTGCATTCTCCCTGAAGAACTCTGGGATGCACTTGTCAAGGCTGGTATTCTTTTAGCCCCACCCCCCTTTAATGAAACTCGCCTTTGTTTGTTGTGTTTGTGATGTTTTGTGGCTTGTGGTTTGTGATTGTTGCATGGGATTTGGTTATGGACTAAAGTTAAGTGCAGTTTTATTGGTGTTTCTGATGTTCTTCTTCGATCAGAATTGCAGTTTTACATGTGGTAACTTGAATTGACCTTTGTTTCATGAAAGGTGAACTCAAATTCTGATTGAAGAACAACATCAGAAGCACACATGAAACTACACCTGTATTTTTACTGTTGTTACTTTGTAGTGATGTAAGTATGTTGCTGGCTGCCTGTTCAATTTCCATGAGTGGCCCAGGATTGGGAGGGATGTGATGATGTTCGGTTGTTCCTTAAACATGCATTGCCTTGATTTGTAGATTGTATTATTGTGGTGAGAAGGTTCTTGTTTTAATGGGACATTTGTAGTTGTTGACATGGGAATTATGCGTGAGAAAATGTCGAGTCTTGAGAGACAGAGACAGCAGAGGTCTCATATTTGTTAGTAGCTTTGGTTAACCCTTGTGATTTATGATTGTGTCTCTCTCTTGAATATGTACTCCTGTGTTGTTTATAGATTTAAGAAAGAAGAGAGAGAAATTTAGGCATCATTCTATGAATGTGCTTTGGTGCTTTGGATTTGTGAAGCTTGGTTTGACTTTGATCTTTGATGGTAGTAGATTATATTTGCTTCTTTACTTTCTTATTTTTTCATCACTTTTTGTATGTGATGAACTGCTCAGTGCTTTATAATTTGTATAGATTTGCTAGATGGTATTCCTTTGTGCCTTTTCGGAGAGCTTTTTCTACTCTTGTTTCATTTTTTCTCATAGTATTTATTGTAAGCCTATTCAGCTTCTATGCTGCAGGGATTGAAATTGATGAGCAGGAGCTTGCTCGCTTCGTGGAGCATGTTGATAAGGATAATAATGGAATTATCACTTTTGAAGAATGGAGAGATTTTCTTCTACTTTATCCTCATGAAGCAACCATTGAAAATATATATCACCATTGGGAGAGGGTGTGCCTTGTAGACATTGGGGAACAAGCCGTCATTCCTGAAGGCATCAGCAAGCATGTGCACAGGAGCAGATATTTTATTGCAGGGGGGATAGCGGGTGCTGCTTCTCGTACAGCAACTGCTCCTCTTGATCGTCTAAAGGTGGTCTTGCAAGTTCAGACTGGGCGTGCTTCTATTATGCCGGCAGTGATGAAGATATGGCAACGGGATGGTTTATTAGGTTTTTTCCGGGGCAACGGATTGAATGTTGTGAAGGTAGCTCCGGAGAGTGCCATCAAGTTCTATGCTTATGAAATGTTGAAAAATGTAATTGGAGATGGTCAAGGGAACAAGTCAGATATTGGTACTGCTGGAAGACTTTTTGCCGGTGGTATGGCTGGTGCAGTTGCACAAATGGCTATCTATCCCATGGATCTTGTCAAAACTAGGTTACAGACTAGTGCTTCTGATGGCGGAAGGGTTCCTAAGCTTGGCACGTTGACAAAAGATATATGGATCCACGAGGGACCGCGTGCTTTCTACAGAGGGCTTGTTCCTTCCCTTCTTGGTATGATTCCTTATGCAGGGATTGATCTCACTGCCTATGACACCTTGAAAGATATATCCAAGAGATACATTCTCTATGACAGCGGTATGACATTACTGCAACCACCTTATCACTTGAACTTTGTTTTTACAGTTTAAAATTTTCTGATGGTAAATTAACAGAAGGTTTTGAACCTTCTAAACCTAATCATTTTATTTTTGTTCTCCATCATAGAACCTGGTCCTCTTGTACAACTCGGATGTGGGACAGTTTCTGGAGCTCTTGGAGCCACTTGTGTCTATCCTCTGCAGGTTATTCGTACAAGGTATAAGGTTCTATCAGTAGTATTGATATTCCTTTACACTCCTGACTCCAAAAGAAAGTACGGTGTGGTGGTATTGGTATAACTCTTGGTTTTTTCAAGCTAGTTTTCTTATAAATAAGAATTTAATTGAAATACAGTAACACAACGTAAAGATTTTTTACATTTTCATCCAATCATAGATTGTTGTCTAAGAATAAAATATTTACCATGTAAGAACCACATTAAAAGACATCTAGAATGATTTCTAATTGGTTGACGTGTAAAACTGTTTATAGTGACATTTCATTTTCATGCTTCTCAGACTGCAGGCACAACCAGCCAACACTTCTGGTGGTTACAGAGGAATGTCTGATGTATTTTGGAAAACTCTCAAGGATGAAGGGTTTAGAGGTTTCTACAAGGGACTTGTTCCGAATCTCCTTAAAGTTGTGCCAGCTGCCAGCATTACTTATATGGTTTATGAAAGTATGAAGAAGAGTTTAGATCTTGATTAGCCAGGTTCAAAAATATTATAAGAAGTCTTGAATTGTTGATGGTGACGAAAAAGAAGAGATTACTACTACTTAGGCTCTGTTACAAATAGTCATTCTTCTGAGGATATCTTAAAACACGATTTTGTAGTCAGAAAGTTTTTCCAGATGCTTATCTGAACTAAAATGTTGAGAAATTAGGCTGTATTCTAGATATACCAAGCTAATAGGTGTTATCCTTTTCTTCAATATGTGTTCTTTTATTTTCATCTAAATAGAAATACCATCTGCATACCAACATTTATATTCGTTTACACCTTACATTAAACATCATTTAGCATCACGTTTTTCTTTTTATTTCTATCATGTTCATTTTTTTTTCTTTATTAGGCATCATATCTTTCAAAAATTTTCGTCTCCTCCTTTTTGGATCTTCTATCTCTTTCTTTAAACATTGAAAAACACCGCAATAAGTGGTTTCTGCATATAATTTTTCTTTCCATACAACAACGAAAGGTTTTTATATATTTGTTTGGTAATTAGTTATGAAAATAAAGTTGTAGAAGTAAAATTAATGGTTAATATTAATTATGTATATTTATGATTGATTAAATTTTGTCTAACTAACATATTAAAAATTAGTTTTTGGTAATTAAAAACCAAACGGGCCCAATGAATCAATTAAATTGAGGAATCGCATCACTCTTAGGTTTAGGAAACGAAGATGCGGAGGATGTGTTGACAAAATGAAGATTCAATTTAATGGTTAATGTTAATTTCATATATAATTTAATAATTTAATTTTATTAAGCTAATAATTTATTTATAATTTGCTCAGTCTAAATTTGACTGTAAGAACGACCAATTAAATGGGCAGAATCAGTTGAGAAGTGAAGATTCCGTTTTACAAATTTATTTCTTGTTAGTGTACTCTGTTACGAAACTCCAATGCAAGTGCAAGGAACACGTTGCGGAAACGAAAAAGATATTATTAACGTACTTTGGATCAGGACAATTTTTGTCAATAGTTTAATGGAAAATTTTAATTTATTATTTTTTCATTGTTAACTATAAAAATGTCGGTGTATGTTTTTTAAACTTTGTATAAGAGATAGTAGAAATAAATTTTTATCTAGCAAGAGTGTATTTCAGTACGCCTTTTCCTAATGAAAATAATATATTATTTTTTTATAATTAAAATAAAATAAGAAATATTTTTGTAAAACCAAAATTGTCATCGGACTCTACAGGAGAAAAAAACCTCTTGCTTGTTTAGCAATTAGCATGTGTATTTTAAGTGTCACCATATACCAAATTTTTGCCGCTGTTCTGTGTGGTGTCAGACAATAAAATCCTAAGTAAGTATCTTTTCAGGGTGGAAAAATCACTCTCTGAAGCATCTTTTCTGAATTGAAAGGTCACTTTTATGTAATATTGAAATACATTGAACCTCTTTCCAAGGTCATTTATCCGATGTTGACCCTTTTATTGGCCTTTGGTTTGTGGAAGTATTCAGTGGGCGATGCATAATGCATTCATTTCTGTTTTGAACATCACATCAAGTTTGGTGTCTTAATATCAGGGTGTTATGCATGAACTAGTGTCTAGTCATTGCATAAAGCTTCCCTTTAATATGCAACATGTTCGTTCAAACTTAAGATGTTCTTCTAAGTTATGAGTAATTTATATATATTCATAAACCTTATTTGTAATCCAACTAGGAAGGACCATTATTATAGGATGTAATGTAGTTTTTTCTGTTAATGTAACTCTGTTTTTAAAATTTTAGCTCAAGAGTTGATATTTAGAAAACATTGGTACTTCTATGTGGAAATTGCATACATAAAAAGTTACAAGTTCGAAACATGGACGTATTACATCACACAATTAAGAATAGTAAATAGACAGCACAAAGTAAATGTTGAATAGCATTCATTTCTGTTTCTGTCTGCCAAGAAACAGATTGCCATTTTATTTGTGGCTTCCAAAAAAAACAGAGGCAAATATTACATGTACCATTTCTCAAATCACTCATACCTCAGTTTCTGTTGATTGCCTTATTAAAAGATGCAACAGCCAGACTTCAAAAAAAAAATTCAAGAGTTTCTTCCAACCAAAACGTGAAAATAAATCTCTTCAAGACGTAAAAATTATTAAAATAGACTTCGACTCTTTTAATAAAGTCTTCTCTGTACACATGACATGATTTAAATCCCTCAACTCACTATCTACTACAATGGCTTTATTGATAACAAACTAGATTATTTTTTAAGGTTTCTGAGTCAACCATAAAACAGAAATGTGTAAAGAATGGCTTGAAGAGAACTAGACCAGTGAATGAGCCCCATATAGCAACAAAGACAAGCACTGATTAAGATGAAACTGCTGTATGAATCTGGCATATCTAGCTGAGTCACCAGTCCAAGTGCAGCTCCATGAATTGAACCTGGAAGAAAGGCTTGGCCTTCCCTTAGCCTCTATGAATTGCCTTTTAGTACCCCTCTCTTCAAAAAGAGAGAAGCATGATAATTTTCAAGAACCAAACTTAGTTGTCATCCTCCTCTTCGTCATTTTCCTCTTTCTCCATATTAGACCTTTATTTGGCTTGTAGATTTAGATTACACTTGTGTCTCTCATTGCCCTTACTAGCATTAGCATATATAACCACTCCAAAGAGAAAGGATACGTGGACGCATTGCATTCAATTTCCAACATATTAGGGAATAGAAAAAGAAGACAAGAGAGAACAGATAAGCAAAGACAGAAAGGAATAAGAATCAATCACATTTCAGTCTATAAAAAATTATTCTTTTATATTATGCTTTAGACAATTTGTCACAATGTTCCATGGAGCCTTAATGGGGGCAAGGTGGACAAGAAATGGATAATAAAATGGCAGGGATGGGGAAGAAGGCTTTGAAAAGCAGTGAAAAAATGGTATAATAATAAAAAGGTGGTTAAAGTAATTATAGGACAAAAGAGCCAGGTGTAAAGAGATAAGAGGGTTGTAGATAAGCATTTACAGTTTATAAATGTGGCACAATTGGTTGGCACCACCCAATTGGTATGCATATGAATGGTGGATGACCACATGCTTTATAAGAGGATATGTGCTCAAATTAGTGGCATTTACTAAATTCGGTAACGAGTGTACTATAACTAAAGAAAGCCAATACACAACTTTTTGTTTATACTTTTCATGAGGGCATAGAATAGTGTAAGGATTAATAGATATCGTTCAATTTAGCCTATCTCCGAATCTCATCACATCATTTCCCTGCTGAGAGGAAGGTCAATTATTGGAACTCTTCATAATAAAATATTTCACCTTAGGCTTAGTTGGTCACCTCCTTCTCCTTGGCAGTACTTTTACCGTGACTCAGTGATCATGGGATTTACCCCGTCTCGGTGATAATATTTTGTGATATGGAAAAAAAAGTAACATCTCTAATATTAAAAATTTAAGTTATTTTGCGTATGAAGTTAATTAAATATTATTGGAGATAAATTAATTTTATTCAGGTTTCATTAGTAACTTTCTTCTCTTAAAATTATTATAAATTAATTAAGGGTTGTTATTGAGGTAATGAAATTGATATAATTAATTTTGAATGAGTAACTAGTAGATTTAAATTTAGATTAAATGGTGGTGGTAAAATATAATTTATCATGGGATAAAAGTGAATTTCTATTAAAGGAAATAAAAAAATAAAAAATAAAGGATGAAATGATGAAATTGCTCCTAAGCTTTAAATTTCTTTTCCTTCCTCTTTCTCTCTTTCTCGCGTGTGTCTTTAAAGGCAAGGAATAGAAGCCATTTGTGCTCCTTCATGGCCGTGGGGTGATGGTGCTCGATTAAAGCTCGATTTCGAGATAGAACTTGAAATTTACTGCATATTCGGACTCGTGGGAATGAGGTGAGCATTTTGGTAACTCCTATAAGATCCCACACTAATTTTCTCTTCTAACTTTAGCATTTAAAATAATAATCTCAATAAATTTTTCAAAAAATTAATTATGTAATAATTCATCCATTCTCAATCTAAACCATTTATTCCTAAAAACCTGAAAATCAACTTCTTTTAGTATATTCATTACTGAAATTCTCACTATAGAGAACAAAAATCCATTTCTGCAAAATAGGGGTCTGACTCTGCGTCTTTGGCGCTACGCGCTAGCCTGATGCTAAGCACCAGCTATGACAGTAGCAGCAATACTGCTGTCATGGTTTTTAGGCCAATTTACCCACTTCTCAAGGTCCTACATTGCCTTATTCAACTCCGAATCTCACCAAACTACATGGGCACTATATTACCCCTATTCTAGAATTGCTGGCGCAGTCCATTTCCCAAAATTCCAGTCCAATAATAAGTTATGCATAAAACATGTTTAAGCTAACTTAAGGTAATATTACCACCTCAATTCACCTCAAAGCCATTCAAACATCAAACAAACACATAAATCAATTCTAAATATCCATAAGGACCTATTGAGCACTTCTGGGGATACTGAATCCCACCGGATCTCCACTTCACCTGTCCAGTTCCTCAATATCACTTTAAATCCATTAATTCTAATGTCCAAACTTCATAACTCTTTTATAACATGTTTCCAACACAATCACATAACAATCAAACAATCATTTTTTGCCAATAAGGCGTGATACTAGATATCATACGGCTCCGTACAATAATTGAATCTATATAGACAATTCCTGGGCATAATGCATGAATAACTACCTATTGGCTCAATGTCATATCATACACAATCTTACACATTCACACCTGGATATATCACATATATAAACATTAATGGCTCAGTGCCATTAACTATTATGTCAAAACATACACACGTAACTACACATATATCACACCTGCATACATAGCATTAAAATACATAATGAAATCACATCCTCGCATGAATATATACATATCGATAAATTTATAAATTCCATAATTTTAAATGTCCTGACATTGTTCCGTTGCTCATTCACGCTAGTCTCTGCAGCATCCGTAATGTCCCTTCCTCGTTCTCTGTGAAAATAATCATAAGGGCGAGTATTTAATACTATAGCATAATATGATTAAAATAAGACAGAAACAATATCACCTAAAGGAACTCACACACCTCCCACTCTTATCTCCCTTTAATCCTTTCAAACAAATTCCCAATTTGGTTTCAATTTATCAAATCATCATCATCCATAATTATCTCAGCATATCTTAGCATATCATTTAACATAACCATCACAAATCAATCTTAATTTCATAATCCAATTGTTATTATCATAAACTAATTATAATTTCTCAAAGCAATCATCATCACCATCACAATCAATCTTTGACATCACAAATAATTCCGAACATGATAATTCGGACATCATTCTCATAATCAATCATAACTGACTCTCAGGTCATATCATAAAGTAACATCTATCGAAATACTAAAAGAGCAGCCATCAGCTGGAAGTCACACAACGACATCTCGTGAATCCTTCGGTCCCTCGAGCCACACACCGACTCCACTCGAAAAGATCCACTGAGCCCACACATCGGCTCACCCACCTCAATCATGGGTCTCTACTTGGACTACTGGGTAGCTCAATTGAGTCTCTACATGGACCACTGGAGCCAAAACAAGGGGTAATATATATACTGAATGGTTGTCTATACCACATATCATGAATACAACAAATAATTATCCATCTCATCAATCCATATATACAATCTCTGGCATAAAAGCTATCTCATTTGAATATTATTATGAAAGCAATCATAAGGCATAATTCTTATATCATCAACATTACATGGCCATTACCAGACATAAATTACATATCATAAATGTAACATCCCATTTTCAACACAAATAGAAAATAGATATTAATATATCTTTCATGAGAAATACTTACTATAAGTTAGTTTATTATTATCAATTTTTTATGAAATTTTGGTATTTATAAAATAATAATAATAATAATAATAATAATAATAATAATATTTATGAATGAGAATTTTAAAATGAATTAATTAGTATTTATTGATTAATAAAATTATATTAAGAATTTTAAATATATTTATTATTCATAACTTTTATTTTATATTTTTATATTTATGTTTTTACATATTTGTGATTTAACTCTTATTAGAATCTTAAAATAAAATTTTGAAAGAATTAGACTATGGTTCTTTAGAACTTTTTGATCTACATAATATTTATGATTTTTTGGAAATTTTTGAAATTTTTAACTAATTTTAAATTCATATAAAGTTACTTAAAATTAAAACTATTTACAAGAAAGTGAATTTAAATTATAAGAAAATTTTCTAAAATCCATTTCAAGTAGACTTATCTAAAAATTATCGGTTTGAATAAAATCTTGATTTTTACCAATCGTAAAAAAAATTGAAAACATACGAATAAATTTTTATTAACAGAAAATTTTAGATTTTTAAAATTTAAACTACTTATCATAAAATTAGTGAGAACTGATATAATATCGCTAAATTTCAAAAAGGGTCGATTTTGAATATTTAAAATATACTGAGTAAATAGTTACTATTTGACTTAATAATTCAGCCGACATTCACTATACAAAACACTATGCATGAACGAAAATTTCAAACTTGCACAGTAACCAGAAACAAAAATTTCAAAAATTGCACAGTACTTTTATAATAAAATATTCAAATGCATAGTAAATTTTTCTGCTATAAATACCGGAGGATTTCTGAAGGAAAAATCATAATTTTAGATTAAATTTTCTTAATATAGTAGTGCTAGAGAGATAGTGATGGGAGGAAGAGAGAGAAATAAAATTTTTGGAAGGAGGTTCTGCCAAAATCATAAGGTAAGAATAACTCTATTTTATATTTTTTAGGTTTATTTTCATATCGTTTTAGAAATATATTATTATACTAGATATAATATTATTTTAAGTTACTATTCTGAATAGTAAATTATTATGTCAATAGTAAATCACTATTACGAATAGTAAATCACTATTCAAATAGTAAATTATTATTTATTATTACTATTTATATTTTACTATTTATAGTTACTATTCACGTTTTAGTATTTATCGTTACTATTCACGTTTTACTATTTATCATCACTATTTACGTTTTACTATTTACAATTACTATTTACGTTTTACTATTTACTGTTACTATTCATGATTTACTATTTACTATTCACGATTTACTATTCACTATTCACTATTTACCATTTCTATTTTAAGTAGAAATCTTAATTTTCATCTTATAACTATATTAAAGTGAAATTGGTATGGTTTAGAACTCAGAGACGAGGCGCGCACGGATTTTCCATAACGAACCAAGATACAAGAGGTAAGGGGGAGTGGGATAGGAATATACTATGAAAAGACATAAGAATAATGGGAGGAGTCCCCTACTGCTTTAAAATTTAATAATATTATTATTTTAAATAATAACTATTTAACTTAAAAATTTATAATAAATTTTAAATTGAATATCTTGTGTAACTTGATCTGAATACCTATGCAAATACCTGGATAACCTATGCGAACTGGACTGAACCTATGCAAGGACTTGGACTATTATGACTTGTATGGACTGAACTATACCTATGCGAGGATTGGACTACATGGACCTACATAGACCTATGCGAAGAATGGACTACAAAGACTTAAAATTAATCTTATTAATCTAAATAACTATTAAAATTTGAATTATATTTATGACTGATATTTAATTGATTTGATTTGATTATAATTAATAATATTTAATTTTGATTAATGATGTTGTGATTTATAATACTAGACTGTGAGTAATAATATTTGTGATTTGATGATATTTGATTGTGATTGATGATACTATAATACTTGATTGTGATTGATGAATGATTGATGACCTTATGATATGGAGTTTGAGCATATAGAAAGCATGACGGAAAGTTAAAACTCAGTAAGAATTTTCTTATCTTACTCTTTAAATTTTTATTCTAAGAGAAAGTATTTTATCATTATTTTAGTCTTCTATTTCTTCTTAGAAATAATTTTCATTAACTTTATTTTTAATCTCTAGAATAAAATCTAGTATTAGAAAGAAGCTATTTTATGAAAATCAGAGGTTGAGATAATTAATTCTTGAATTAAAGAAAATTTTTATAGTTTTAAGTATTCTTAGTTAATGATTTAAAAAAATATATATTTTCTTTTAGAAATCAGAAATTTAAATTGGTTTTCCCTAATGAAATAACTAAAGGATATTTTGTTATAGTTGAGATTTCTAAACTCAATCTAGTTATGATTCAAATTTGGAAAGATTATGTAAATATGTGAAGTTTTTTAAGAAAAAGTTTTGAGATATTTAAGGCTTGGAAACTCAATTTTGGTGAAATCTGAATTTGAAGACTGTACTAAATTTGTTCCTGTATAACAAAAGTTCAAAGAAGAACTTATGAGAATGTACAGTTTATTGAGATGATTTTGTGAACCTTTATGGTATTTAATAATTGAGTTTCTAAAAGTCTTAACCAACTAAATATGCGAGTAGTTCATGCATCATGAATCATTAAAGAGAAATGAGATGTGATATTGCCTGAGGACGGATTATAGAAACCGAGGATACATTAGAGGAGACTTAATTGCGAGCCTTGGGATGAGAGGGTGTGAAATGGTGCTTCAGGTGACCTGGGGTCGCTCCCTAGTGTCGGGTATTTTCATAATAAAAACTATTTTCACAATAAAAACTTTCTCAGTCTGACTAGTCTCTAAGTATTTCCACGTCAGTTGAGCTGTTCATATGCCATTAAGGCATTTATGTTATTATTATCCGGAATTATGAAACAGTGTAAACCCCTGGTTAGACCAGTGCAAACTAAAACTTTAAGGGCCCGCATGCATAAACTGAATGAGATAGTATTAAAAGCATTACATGTCATACATGTGATTATGATATTCTGTATGGATGATTATGAATGAAAGTATGATTGTTATGTGTGTGAGAACCCTATATTTATAATTAATTGTATATGAGATATTCAATGACATTAATTTATTAGTTTGTGAAAACCCTTATGCTTATGTCTTCACTCCTTCTTGTTTGAATTTTGTGTCCAAACTATATGTTATGTGATATATAGCTAGCAGTTCAGGATGGAAGGATATATAATTACAAGAGAGTAAAGTGGTCTCATCCTCAATCAAATAGATGAAGAGATATGACAAGAGTAGGATTCCAAAACTTGATGGTTCAAGGACTAGGAAATGATTGGTCACATTTGTAGTAGAGGTATAGTTTAGTTTTACTTTGCCTTATTACAATATCAAGTTAGATAATTGTAACAAGGTAAAGGTTAAAATTTGATAAACTTTCTCATTACTGTAATGATTTATCACTTATGATTTCTATTAATTATTTTGTCATTATGAACAAATATTGAAAGACAATGTTTTTTTTACTTTCAATATTCAAAGGAAATCAGATGTATATACGTCCTTGTATACACGAGATAAAGAGTGATAAATATGTATATCTTTCTAAAAGTTTTTTTATATATATCTTGTGTATATAAGGGGGTGTTACAATAAACATTATATATATCTCAATAATCCAGTATCATTTACAAACTACTATAGGTATAATATATTCATCAATCCCTATCATATTCTGCATAATCACCATCGTACACTAAATCTCAAATTCACAATTTCAATTTCAACTTATAAATCAAGCACATTAATTAGCATCAATTATTCATACATGCCTCATATACACATATCTTGTTAACACACCATATATATATATATATATATATATATATATCATCATCATCATCATATTATTTCATAAACCTCTTTTCTTTACAATTCTTATTATCATCATCATTATTTCACTAATCATATGCATCAAATCCATTACACCACCATTAACATATTTCAACTATATGTATTCTCAATTAGAATGTTAATATACACAAACAATTTAATATAAAATTCCATAAATCTTAGTTAAATGCATACTAGCACACTCCCATTACCTCGATCCCAATGTTCCTTAGTTATCCCACAAGCACCGATGCCAAAACACTAAATATGAAAAATTACAAAAGGGGTTTTAGGAAATTAACCACCAAAATCTTAACTTAAGAAATACTTGAAACTCAATTCTTAAAGCTTCATAAGCTTATCCTTATTAAAACTATCAGTTATTTCCCAAAATTCCTAATTCTACTAAACATCTGGTATTCCCTTCGTAGTATACGCAAAACGGAATTTAATTCCATCACTTAATCTTTCATTTAAGAATCTTAAAATACCCTTTAATCGGTTCAGAATCTCAAATTTGAAAACTTATTCTAATTTCAAAGAAAACTAGTAATAGAAAGAAACTTCCACTAAAACTAAAAACTGAAGGATCCTAGGTGCTTACCTCGTGTTTTCCACTTCCAATCCATTTTTAATTTCAAATTCTAACGCTAAATTAAGCTTGAATTATGGTCTTAAGCTCTGGAGAATAAAAAGAAGGGAGAACTAACTTTAACCTCCCTTTTTTATTCTGTCTTGCGTAGCTATTTCTGGAACCTTAATTTTAATCGTGAAGCTAATGTTGTGCGTCCCTTTGGCGCTATGAGCCAAGTTCAAAATTTCATCCTGATGCTACGCGTCACCCTGACGTTAAGCGTCAGGTAAAAACCTTAATTTCTCTCTTTTTTCCATTTTGAAATTACACAAATGCTACACACTGCTCTAATTTTCATAATTTAAATTCATTTACTCATTTATTTATTCTTTTTAAATATAAAAATACGGGATGTTATAACTCTAATGTATAGTTTCGACAACTTCTCTAAACCGAATTTCACCCATATTGGAAGGGGTTTCATTTTCTTTGCATTTTTGTATTTTGAACTTGTAAATGGAACTTTAGAATGATGCGTGTTGTCATCCGTTGACGGGTTTTTATTTCGGTGCCCTAGGTTATAAACCAAATGATCAATGAGACGTTGGCTAAGAAGGAACCTGAAACCAAGAATGTAATTAATCAAGGTAAGTTTTGGAAGCCTTAAAAGTATATTTAGAATGGTTTTGAAAAAGTGGATTTTGATTTCAGGGGTCGAATTGCTAACCCACTTCGTAACTTCCTTAATTTATAGATATTGGACGTACCCACCATAGAGAATAAAAGTTGAAATCTTGGAATCGATGTAAGAGGTTGTTAGGAGTATTAGTCAATTTAAAAATATTATTCGACATCAAACGACGTCCAGAAAAAGGAATATAATTAGCGTTAATTAGCTAATTTGACCAATATATATGATTAATAGAAACTATAGTTTAAATTATGGCTAGACTTGGAATTAGTGATGTCGAGAATGGAAAAAGATGAATTTTTATGCGTAGAACTTGTGTAGTAATGAAATGATGAGATTGATAAGTAGTTTCTATTTAAATTGAGTAGAGAATATTTATATGAGTATATACATAGATATATTGGAATGAGTTCCTAATTGTATAATGATAAAAATAATGTTGGATAAAAGTTGGTAAATAGATTTGCATCTGAGTGATATGTAAATTAATATATAAGTGATTGATCAGTATTATGATTAAAATTATATTAATACATGTTGTACCTAAGTGATTGATTAAGATTAATTAAATATTATTATGCCTGGGTGGCTTTGTGGTTATGATATAAAAATTGTAACATCCTACATTACTTAATATCAATTTCATGTCAATTAATTAATTAATTAAGCATGGACATATAATTACCATTAGGCTCTTAAATCACAATTGCAAAAATTGCCCAAATCCTTTTTCATTTTACGTTTGTTCTACACAGGGGAAAAGGAAAAAAAAATTTAGCTGCTCACTTTCTTCTTTTCTCTTCAGCGGGTGGCATGGAAAGAAAAGGAAAAGCTTTATTGTTCCTTCTCTCTCCCGTGGGTTCCCATACAACAATGGTGGCTTGGTTCTTCACTTTTCCTCCTTCTAATTCCTTCACTTCATCTCCTCTTCTCCCTCTCCTTACGACAACCATGGGAGCTTAAGGGGGGAAGCTTGGTTCTCCAATTTTAAGGTAGAATAATAGAACCCACTTTTTGATTTTGTAAATTGACGAACTCCACTTCTTAATTCTTGCATTTCTTGAATTTAGAAGCATTATGAAGGGTTAATCTCGCGTGGGCAGTTTTGGGGTACCTTAAAGCTTTGAAGTTCTTTCATTGTTAGTGAGTGTTCTTGGTACCCATTGACATGGTTAGTCCCATTTCATATATTGGGAGTTTAAAGGTGTCAATTTCATGGTTTAGGAATCGTTTCGGAGGGCTTTGATTTAGCGGATAGCTTGGGGGGTTCATTGGAATTGAAGTTTCGGAGTGGACGGCTTGCATCAGTAAGTCGTTAATTAATAAAAAAATTATTGATAGATTATTTTGGTCTCGGAATGTGGATTTAGTAATGTTCAGGTTGCTAAAAGTAATTATTATAATTTTAGGAGGTTGTTTGATTGAGAAACTGTAATCGGAAGCGAATATCGGAATAGATTGAGCTTGTCGGTAAGTTACCACTTACCGAAATAATTATGATTCAGTGGTTTATAGCTCAAAATAAAATTTTAATAGCGATTGTGACATTAAAATATATTATTATTAATTTTAGGAATTATTGGAACTTGTGGTTAGCGAGTGGATAACGTTTGGATAGCTCGGGGAGCTTCTAGATTATTTATTTCCAGGTAGTGGGAGTTGTTACATTTTAAATGTATAGTTTATGGACGAGTTTGAGGTATGATGCTATATTATATGTTATATAAATGTGAGATATGATGAATTGATATGTGTAATTATGTGATAATTATGAAATACCCCTGGCTAGTATAATATCTGAGAGATATTAATTGTTGAAATGGTTTTTGTCTATAATACTATGATATTTAATTGCATGAAATGCTAATTGTGAATGATATTGATGTTAATACATTACCTGAGATGTATGATTTGAGTGATACATGATAATGCATGAGATGCAAACGAATAAGTAACGTTGAAATGAATTGATGATTTTTGGATAGCTCGGGGAGCTTCTAGATTATTTATTTCCAGGTAGTGGGAGTTGTTACATTTTAAATGTATAGTTTATGGACGAGTTTGAGGTATGATGCTATATTATATGTTATATAAATGTGAGATATGATGAATTGATATGTGTAATTATGTGATAATTATGAAATACCCCTGGCTAGTATAATATCTGAGAGATATTAATTGTTGAAATGGTTTTTGTCTATAATACTATGATATTTAATTGCATGAAATGCTAATTGTGAATGATATTGATGTTAATACATTACCTGAGATGTATGATTTGAGTGATACATGATAATGCATGAGATGCAAACGAATAAGTAACGTTGAAATGAATTGATGATTGAAATTAGCATGAGATGCTTGTATTTATGAGATGTTTGATATGATTAAATTGCACGAGATGCTTATGTTGAATATTCTGATACTTGAAAAATGTTGAGAGCATATAGCGTGGGACGCTTATTGATTAAAATGAATTTGACGAATTAATGATAATTGTATGCATGAGATGCTATAAAAGACCTTGAGTAAGACTCAAGGCAAGCCTATTGAGTGGGACTCAGGGCTAGCCTGCAACACTACCGTTGTCGTTGAGAGTGATTATGGTTTGAGAGGGCAAATAGTTTAGTACCAGTAAAATGGCCGGATCAGCCGAGAGCTGAATATATATGGCTAAGAGCCTATGTGTTGCAACACTACATTTTGTGATGTACATTGGATCCATGTGATTGAATATATATATGATGAATATGCATTGATGTATGTTATTGAGAATAACATAATTGTAATAGCCACGTGATGTGATATTGAGAATATCTAGTGAATTATAAATTGAGTTAAATGACAATGAATAGAATAATTGATTGTGATATTGTAGAGTATGTTAGAGAATTAGATATATTGATCCGATTCAGTAACTGTTATTTAACATGTACTGTGCTCACCCCTATTTCTGTGGCTATTTTCAGTGGGACTGGACCGTGATGGTTATTGGTGAGATGTCACCATTTTAGTGCGGGAGACAATTGTATATATTTGTTTATGTATATGATGTATAGTATTTTGGTGGTGTAACCTTGGCCGACTCCTGTAGATATCTATTTTGATGATGTATATGTATTTTCTTAGTGGATTTTAGATAGCTGACGACATCACTAGAAGCCTAAATTATATTTTGATTGTATATATTAGATGATTTGATGATGAGATATGTGATGATGATGATATTTGGTTGTGGTGACCATGAATGGTCCCACATTATGCATGAGATGCATTGTGATGTCTAGGAATTGCATTTATAAAATTAATGCATTATATGAATGTAATGGGCAGGAAATGTTTCTATGTTGAAATTGAGTTAGGATATGTGTTGAGTTTTAAATTGATGATGGATGTATGGAAAAGGATGTTTTTACATGAGTTTTATGCATAATTAGGCAAGTGGTGGGGTTATATTAAGTTTTACGGGGTTTAGATGCCATGGGATGGTTCCAATAGCGCACATGCATGATTTAGAACTTGTAGAAACTGGAATGAGTCAGATCCGTGGTGAATTGATCCTTGAGTTGCACAAAAATATCTTAAAACGGACAAAATACACTTTTGCGCACAAGTCCTTCTTTTTTGGGTATTTTTGGGTGCGGCCGATGGCTACATGTCACATATGATGCATATTTGATTGTGTCAAAGTTTGGCGGTAATTGGATACCATATAAAGAAGTCAAGGTGGTTAGAAGTTGGATTTTGTGGTATTTTTCGTAATTTATTGTTATATGGTCTCGAACTGCCTAGGATGGTAATGGATTAAATCGGGAAAAATTTTATTTGGGTTTTTACCATTGTTTTAAATGTTAGGATGTTTCATTTTGGTATCAGAGCAGACTTAAAAAGTCCAAGGCCAATGAATACTTACTATATACAATAAATTGAATTGTGAAATAAAATGGAAGTTTCTGGAATAGTGTGAAGAGTTAGAGAAATGTAGTATACTGAGTGATGGTCAGTTGAGAAAATAAGTTTATGAGGCTGTGGTATGGTCAATAAGGAGGAGAGTGAATATTAGGTAATGGTTGAAGTAATTAAAGGTTGGATCAAGTTGGACAAACAATGAGAATGGTGAGAATTAATGTATGGTTGTTTTGGGCTCTATTCGACATTGACTTTAGAATAGAATAATAGTGACTGGCTTGTTTAGCTTTTGTTTGATGTGAAATTAAATGATGACGAACAAAGAATTGAGATATGGTGTATGCCTGAGTGGCTGTCATTTTATTGATATTAAAGCCTGAGTGGCTAGTGATGAAATCAATTGCCTGAGTGGCTGGTTATGAAATGGTTTATGATGATAGCTTTGTGTCATTTATTAAGAGAATTGATTAATTAAATCAAAGAAAGTGAATTAAAATGAATACATATGATTCTGTGTGGTTTTGGATGGCCTACGGTATATTTTACCCCTCAGTTTTGGCTACAATGGTCAAGTAGGATCCCGTTGAGTTACCTGGTGGTCAAGTAGGACTTAGTGATTGAAGTGGAGAGCTAAGCAGGGCTCAGTTGGTCAAGTAGGGTTCACGGGGTTTCAAGTAGGACCCCCAGTTAGAGGCTGATCAATTTTTAGTATCTGGATATTAGCGTGTATAATTAAACTTTGAGTGAGAGTTAGTTGTTCCATTGTGTAGT
Source organism: Clitoria ternatea (assembly GCA_037962975.1). Taxonomy (NCBI): domain Eukaryota; kingdom Viridiplantae; phylum Streptophyta; class Magnoliopsida; order Fabales; family Fabaceae; genus Clitoria; species Clitoria ternatea. Next base: position 247,596,298 of record CM075669.1, read on the forward strand.
TGTTCCATTGTGTGCTTGATAAGTGGAAGTTGATGCATTATGTGATAATGTGAGTAATTGAGGCAAGTTTGATATGTATGTATTACTATGTGTAGCCTGAGTGGCATATGGTGATTGAGAATGAATTGTTACATAAATGTATGTATACTGTTAATTGTAGCCTGAGTGGCTTGTGATATGGAGAATGAAATTTTTGATTGAGCATAAGTGGTGCAATTAGAATGTGAATTGAGTAGGTGTATCATAAGGCTAATGTTATGCCTTTTTCAATTCTAAGTTTCTATATTGATTAATATTTTTTAATAACCAATGACAGGAATATCACGGACACCGCGAAGGCGAGCGCCAAATGAGCCTGAGAAGCCAAGGAATGATGGATGAATTTGTTTTCCTTGAAATAATGTAAATTATGAGTACTTGTTAAGTAATTATGTTGCCATATCTTATGTTGTGTGTATATGTCTTTTGAATGGCATCGAGCCATTATATCTTGATGGATTGTGTGATTTACTAGCAGGGGTTGTGGTAGAGTAGTATGAGTGTGTGTGTCTTACTAATAGATGATACTGAGCCAATTAGATGATGATGTTGGATTGTATATATGCTATGCCTAGGTATTGCAAATGTGGAATCCCTCTTGGATACGCCGCGGGAAAAACAAGGATCCCCATAGGATTTGTAAAACGTCGTGTTTCAAAGCATAAGGCAAATATAAAATTTTTTGTTTTAGGATTACCTTTTGTAGAAAAATCAAAGCAGTCCTAGCCTCGCCCTTTAAGAGTCCACATGAGCACTCCCACCAGAATAAAAACAAAACATTTTTTGATGGACTTACTTTATGTGTGTGACCCTATAGGTAAAATAATCCGTCATATTAATAATAAACTATTTCATTATTAATATAAAATAAGAGCGGCATCTAGCAACGTATCATTATGTCTGAATATTATTTAATATCAACATAACCTATAAGTGATGATTATTTTATATGTTTGTTCCTTTTGTCACAATATCCTAATTGGGCCCAAGACATGGTCGTATCATTCTTGTACGACCCAATTTATTTTACTTGGTACCGGAGTAGACTTTATCCGAATAAATATCTAATATTTATTCTTTCTAGCATGGCCATGCATTTCCTTAGTCTCACTCCATCAAGTGGCCTACAGATATCACTATTGTCACACAGGAGAGACAAATCTCATCTACATCACTCATATCCCTCTACATAATTTATTCATTGCCTAATCACAACCTTTATAGTCCTTTTGTTACAGAAGACGTTTAATTGTATTTAAACAACAAACTCCTCATATAAGAATCGTAGTGATTTCAGGTCGAAAGACTACATATACCATTATCACATTTAGAATCGTTTAAGACATTCATGTAACGATCCATGCAACGTTTTTATGGTGAGTCTATCTAGTACATCATTTCTCTTAATGTGTACCCGTATGAAGACTTGATATCATCTATATCTATAATCTGTGAGATCAGATCATCAGTACACTCACACACTAGTCTCAATGTATTTACATATCCCCACGTAAATACTTGACTAGGAACATTTTAGGAAAAACTTTCATATGACCTATTACTCCAAGGATAAATACATTTTAAAACAATTTTAAACTGAAATACTTATTTTATTGATAAACAGAAAAATGATATAAATGAAAAAAGCCTAAAAGCTCATAGTGCATACCCTAACACTAGGTTCTTGGGGTTTATTGTTAGGGACATACCCAACATGAAAACTCCTTAAATTTTAGTAGATCCTAAGGTAAATTCTAAGAACTTAGACGAGGATGTCACAAAAATCATAAATAATAACCCTATACAAATTTTAGTTTTAATATGAAAATATATATCTTATAAAAATATAAAAATGATTTTTAGAAAATAGTAAATATTATTGTTTGTTTTGAAAACTATCTAGTTGGTAGGAAAAGTGACAAGGAATAAAGGAAATTAGAAATGTGGGAAGAATGATAATGAAATAAAATGCGGTAAGAAACGTAATTGGTAATATTAAGCGTAAAAATAATTAATTTAAAAGAAATTAACATGTTAAGTCATGTTACACACATAAAATAATTTTCTTAAAAATATATTAAAACTAATTCTTTTCTTTAGACTCATTTCATTTATTAACTTAGTGTAGTATTTTAGATATTTTTAGTGTTTGTTTGGCTGGCTACGCCAGTTAAATCAAAGAAAAAAATTGTTAGTTTAACAAAAATTTAATTATGTTTACCCGCATGTACTATTTATTATATATATATATTATTTCTACCACTGGGTTCAGCTTTAAGCCTCGACTATAAAAAATCTCAAGTTTGCTTTTATGAGTGAAGAGGTTCTTATGGCAAATGAAGACACAATCCCAAAAAGTAGTCTGAAATTAAAATGTCATATAACAAAATATCGTGAACAGCAGGATTCGAACCTGCGCGGGCAAAGCCCACATGATTTCTAGTCATGCCCGATAACCACTCCGGCATGTCCACACAATGCTTATAAATTGACTTATTAAATATTTTAAAGATAGATTTCGTCTTGTTAAAGCAAAAGTTAAAATATATATTAAATACTTTAAACTTTTTAACACTAATGTGGACGTGCCGGAGTGGTTATCGGGCATGACTAGAAATCATGTGGGCTCTGCCCGCGCAGGTTCGAATCCTGCCGTTCACGTTTTTCATTTTTACTTTTTAACTAGTTTTGTTTTCGTTTTTGGGGTCCTGCTCTAACTCTTTTTCAAACTTGCAAACAATTGTGAAATGGATTGGACAAAAGAATTCAGAATTCTCACTCAATGCGTCCTCGTACGTTGCAAACAATAAACCAATGCAAATCCATCTCCCAACTGCTCCAAATCCATGCCCACACCATCACCACAGGTCTCTTACCTCTCCACACACTCCCAATCATAAACAACATCCTCTCCACACTCACCTCCATTCTCAACAACAACAAAACCAATTCCTTAAATTCAACAACAACCTACGCACTCTCCCTATTCACTTCCATCCCTAACCCCACCACATTCTCCTTCAACACCCTCATCAGATTCCACACCCTCATCTCCTCCCCTCTCCCCGCCCTCCGCCTCTTCTCCTCTCTCCGCCGCCTCTCTCTCCCCCCTGACTTCCACACCTTCCCTTTCGTCCTCAAAGCCTCTGCCCAACTCCGATCCCTCCCCCTCGCTCTCTCCCTCCACTCCCAATCCTTCAAGTTCGGATTTTTACCCGATTTCTTCGTACTCAACTCCCTTATACGTGTATACTCCATCCACCACCGTGTCACTGATGCCCACAAGCTGTTTCTCGAAAGTTCCCATAAAGATGTTGCTTCCTATAACACTTTGATTGATGGGTTCGTCAAAACTCGCCAGATTAACAATGCGCGTCAACTTTTCGACGAAATGCCGCTTCGAGATGAAGTCTCTTGGGGTACCATGATTGCGGGTTACAGTCAGATGAAAATGTGTGGTGAGGCCATTGAACTCTTTAATGAGATGATTGGTTTGGGGGTTCAGCCTGATAATATAGCGTTAGTTTCGGTTCTCTCTGCTTGTGCTCAGTTGGGGGAGTTGGAACAAGGTAGGGTGGTTCATGATTACATCAAAAGGAATGGGATTCGAGTTGATGCGTTTTTTACAACTGGGTTGGTTGATTTCTATGCAAAATGTGGGTGTCTTGAGGTAGCGAGGGAAATATTTGAGGCAAGCCAAGATAAAGATGTGTTCGCGTGGAATGCTATGCTTGTTGGTTTTGCAATTAACGGGAAAGGTTCAATTTTGATGGAGTATTTTTCTAGGATGATTGAAGAGGGGGTTCAGCCCGATGGGGTGAGTTTGTTGGGTGTGTTAGTGGGGTGTAGCCATGCGGGGTTGGTGAATGAGGCTCGAAAGGTTTTCAATGAGATGGAAAGTGTGTACAAGGTTCCTCGGGTGGAGAAGCATTACGGGTGCATGGCTGATATGTTGGCAAGGGCTGGGTTGATTGAAGAGGCGGTGGAGATTATCAAAGGGATGCCAAGTGGGGGTGATGTGTTTGCGTGGGGTGGGTTGCTAGGTGGATGTAGGATTCATGGGAATGTTGAGGTTGCAAAGAAAGCAGCACAGCAAGTGATGGAGATAAAGCCTGAAGATGGTGGGGTTTATTCTGTTATGGCTAATATTTATGCTCACAATGAACAATGGGATGATTTAGTCAAGATTAGGAAGTCGTTAAGTGCTAATAAGAGGGCCAAGAAGATTACTGGATGTAGTTTGATTAGGCTGAATGATGATGCTACCTAGATGCCAGTCATGATGCTCTAGATGACGCCAATCAGTTTTTACCCTGAGGAGTTGCTTTAACCAGAAATGATACTTCTCTTCGTCCCTTAATTATATGTGTGGGATAAACCCTGTGGGTGGGAATGAAGTAATATATGGTGTTTATTCGACAACCGTTTCACACGAACTTAACATCATTAGCATCATGGAAAAATTAATCACTGCATCGTGCATCTGGCGGTGGATATGTGGATATGCTATAGAGATAGGAAACATGCCAAATTGAGGGGACATCGGCGGTGTAAAGATTAATTAGGTGGTAGTATTATGATGGATTTAATGGTGAGTGATTGTTTGTTTACTAATTTATTTTCAATTAGTTATAAAATATTATTTGTAATTACATCTTTACCATTGTTTTACATTTTATTCTACTTGCACAAAAACATTATAAGACGAAACCAGATAGAGCCATAGAGATGGAGTATTTTCCAGTGATAGGCCTCCACTGAAAAGGTTTTTGTGGATAGTGTTCCCTGAAGTTATAACTTCTGTTGCATGACAGGGAAATCCTACAATCTGAAGTGATTAATGGATTGCAAGAATTTTGTAGTGAGGAACCGTCATTCTTAAGTATTGACCAAAAAGATGCAGAATCAGATTCGTTATTGCATTTCCTCTCCTCATTAGAAGAGTTGAAGCAGAATGATGCTTTCAAATTGGTAGAAGAAATGAAGTGCTTGGAATCAGATGTAACATCCCAAATTTCAAGTAGAATTTATTAATTAAAGCGAATAGATAGAATAATTATAGAAAATAATTATTTGGTGTCCCTGACATGTAGAGAAATTAATTGAGAACCCCTTGAGTTAATACGACGAATACGGCGACTATTGACGTCGTTTAGTTGACATAAGACGTACGAGCAGAGTACAGAGACGAGCCAAACGTGTCGGGAAACATTAGACAATTATTAGGAATGAATGTTTATGTCCCGATGATGAAGCTAAAATTAATTTGAGCATTTGTGGAATTTATTGTGAATTATTCGAGATTTATCGGTGTCGTTTAACGACGAAAAATGACCAATTTGGGCAACGGGCCTCAATTGGGCTTCAAAAATTCACTAACTCAAAATAATTATTGAGTATTAGAAAACACTCAAATAAATATTTTAAACCCAAAAATAAACCCGGAAAAATTTATAAATAATTAATTAGACGTACAAGGGGCCTGGGCGAACAAAACGCTTCGTTTTCAAGCCAAAACGCAACGAAATCTCCTCTAATTAATGGGCTGGCTGTGTGCACTTAAAAGGGGCTGATTCAATCAGCATTTGAAGCCCTACATATGAATTTGCCAAAAACAAAAATAGGCCTTGGAGCCAAAAATTTTAAGTGAAGGACATTGTGGTAAATTGGCACATAAGACAATGACTTTCCCTCTTCCTCTCCTTGCCTTTCACGCTGTTGCAGCTCTCTTCTCAACTAGGGAGACTGAAAATCACCATCTCCTCTCCCTCTCTATTTAATGACAAAGCTTGCACTTTCATTGTGGCCTTGTGAAATTTCTTGCAAGGGAAACTTGAGTAAGTGTCATGAAACCCTAAGCTCCATGTTTCTTCTTCTCTTTTCCCTATTTCATTCAAGTTCTTCTTCTCCTCTTCATCCATGGCAAAAAACCGAAATCCCCTTCTTGACTCACCCAAGCTTGTGACGAAAATTATAGGTTCTTGGAGGCTTCTTTTGCATTTTGGAGAAGCTTGTTCAAGCATTTGGTGTGAGGGCTCCTCGACTTCCATTTCCATAGCTCTCTTGAAATTGGATTTAGGGTCACCTTGGGGTAAGTTTATGAACTCATGATGACACTAAATTAGTAGCTTAAAGTATAGTAGAATTTGTAATTAGTGTTGAAAAAGCTTGATGTTTTGCTTGTGGAACCCAAAACCTAGGTTAGGAGACCATTGGGAATTTATTGTTGTTGTTGTTGAATAATTGTTTTGTGGCTTGAAGTTGATGTGAAATAGTTAATAGGATTGAATTAATTGTTGTTGAAATAAATAAATTGGTATTGATAGGCATTAGAGGCAAAATTAGAAATTAAGGGCCTACTTTAATTTTAGGGGAAAATTTTGTTTTAAATTTGAAATGGCCTAAGGATGATTTTAAGGTAATTATGGGACCTTAGGTAACATTCTAGAATTTATTGGTGACTAGTAGAACTGTATGTTAAGTGGTAAGCTTTAAAAATCTCTCTTGATGTAGGGAAAATGGTAAGTGGCAAGAATAGGCTCCAAAAATGTGTTGGCTTTGTTAATGGACTTGAACCCTCTTGTGAGATGTAGGTTAATAATTAGAGTTAGTATTGGGTAATTATTGATTTAAAAAGAGTGTAATGTGTCATGAGTTAGGTGAAGGGCTATATGAATTAGTAAGGAATAGATATGTTACTAAGATGAATAAATTTGTTAGAGTACATTAGGACTTAAAAGAGTGATCATGAAATTGTGTAAGTGCTAATAAATGTAGTCTAAGAATTTGGATGGTTGTTAAGTAAGAGAGGTTAAAAAGAAAAAGTGTGTAGTGTAGAAATGAATTAGATGACGAATATGGACTATTGGAGTTGAAAGAAAAGATTAATGGCCTAGAAAATAATATTGGGTTATGTTGGTGAACTGTTCTTTACAGGGGGTGTAAGAGTATGATTACTGAACAATTCAAATGTACATAAAGTATCAATATAATACACAGTAATGTGCGTAAAAAATACAGATACGGAGTGTCTGTGTATGTTGAGGCGGAGTGCAATATGCTCGGGGCGGTGTCACAGTCCGCCTGAAAGAATCTTCCTTGCCTTGACCCAATTGGGGGTGGTACCTGCAATCATTCTCCGATGCTCAAGTCAGTATTTCAGAATACTTATAGACTTAGAAAGCAAATCTGAGAGAATTATGCAAGTAAGAGAGTGCAAGGTTCAGAATTGAGGGGGGCCCCCCTTATACCTTTTTGCTGAGGTTTATATACTTGTCACTGGTGCTCCATTATTGGTAGGGCCCGTTCCTTGTTTTCTGGCATAAAGCAAGAAAGGCAGTGGGTCCCTGTGTCGTTCACGAGCACCGTTGCTATAGTGGGTATTTCCACTTGCTTGGAAAGCGTTAATGCTTTATTATTTTATTGTTATTCCCTTTTATGCGTGACAGCGTGATTCCCATTTTCAACCTCTCAAGACAGAGTCAATCTCGTGCCGGGGTTATGAGTATGGGCTCGCTACGCAGTATGGGAAATTCAATATTCCGCCTGTATTGAGCCTATGGCTGGGCGGAGTAATATGCATTGGGAATATTTCATGCATGTGTATAAGATATTCAATATTTTCCTCCTTGGCGAGGTAATAAGCCTTGGCGGAGTAACACACCTTGGCGGAGTTATGTGCCTTGGCGGAATAACATGCCTTGGCGGAGTAAAATGCCTTGGCGGAGTTACTTGACCTGGCGGTATACACTCCGTACAGAAGTAATTATAGTGTATTTGAAGTGTACTTCTCTTGTTCGAAATGCTGATCTGGCAAAGCATTAAAGCCATGCTTCTGGGGGCCGGTGTTGGGACCGGATCATATGCCCCCTAGCTTGTTATAGTGACTGGCGGAGTCACTTTAATGAGCTATAACACTTAAGTTTAGCTTTTGTAGGCATGGGTTTAGGCGGTGTTTGCTAATTCAGGATTTATGGACAAGTGTTTTCATGCATTTATTGCCTTTGTCGTCACTTGTCACGCCTGTCATTAAAGCACCTCGAAACCACGTTTTGCCTTTTTAATCTCTCGTTGCCACGTATGCCCTCGTAACGATTGCCATTCCAATGATGGGACATAAATGCGTGGGATGGCAGTTGAGAAACGTTTTCGAGGTTATTACCATGGGCCTTGGATTTTGAAAATGCGGCCCAGGAAATACCTGCCATTAGATTCATCTGTTGGTTTCAGCATCAAGAGGAACCGTCAGTGAGATTCATCCAACAGCTGTAAACACGTGTTTGGAATTAGAACCGTTAGTGAGATTGATCCAACGGTTGCAAACACATCTTTGAAGTTTTTGAGGATTCGCTTATTTCCCCCCAAGCCATGCCTATAAATAGGTAAACTCTTAGGAGGGAAATGTTTTGCTTCATCTTTCACTTCGCATTCGTTTGCTGAAACTGCTTTTGCTACTTTCTCGCGAGTTTGTTGGTTGTTGGAGTTCTTCAGTTCTTTCAAAAACTTAAGGTAACTTTCTTCTTCCTCTGCTTTCTGTCTTCATTTTCATTGGGTTAGTTCTGTTTTTCTTTATATGTATGTTTGTTGAAGCGAGGATGAGAGGAAAAAAGTCAAAGTCATGCTCTAGGGTTTGTGTTCGTCCCATGTTTTCTGACATTGAGAGTGAAGATGAAGCTTTCTATACTGGGAGGGATTCGACGTTTTACAGTAGCGTGGAGTATTTTAGTAATGCTGTACATTCGTTTGTATCAGGAGGTGTTTTTCACACTCAAGTTATAACGATGGCGGAGTGTCAGAATGTTGTTTTGCATGGACTGGATTGGGAAAAGACTCTTGAGACTGACCCTTATTGCTGGGTTGAGGAAGATGTTAAAGAGGCTTCCTCTCGTCATGCGACAACTAGTGGAGGGGTGATGGAGTTGTCTGTGCCCATTTGGAAAGATGATCGGTACGAGAAGAGATTCATCGTTCGTTCTCCAAAGACGTTCAAACGGATATGCCATCGTCCTCAGAATGATCGTACCATATATATGTATGATATTCTATTTACCCAGCTGGGGGTGCGCTTTCCATTGAATAAATTCCAGATGGGCGTACTTAGGTTTTTGGACTGCGCCCCCTCTCAGCTGCACCCTAATGGTTGGGGGATAGTTCGCAGCTTTGAGGTGATGGCTGAACATCTGGAGTTTACGCCTACAGTGGCGTTGTTTTTTGCTTTCTGCCGCATTATGAGGAGAGTAAATGTGAAAACCGGCGGCATGGGTTTTGTAACTCTCCGGGCGGAGCCAAAGATTTTAAACTTCAAGGCGTTTGCTGACTCCGCCAAGGAAGGCGGACTTCACTTCAGGATGAGTTTTGTGAAGGTGTCCGTTAGGAAGGACAAGCCTGTTTTCTGGCGGAGTAAAGAGGGAGTTGATAAATTCCCAGTAGCATGGACACATGAGCACTTCCTCCTAACTAAACAAGCGTATGAAGTTGAGGAGAGTGCTCTATCGGCCGCATCTGTGGAAGTACTCCGGACGTTGAAGGAGTACAACTCCGTCCACAAGCTGATTCTTTGTCGAAGGCTACTTGGGCGGGATGCTCAGGGATACTTGAGTAATATTACATTACTAACAATTACAATGTTGATTGAATATTGCTTCTATTTTCTCCTGCATCTTCTAACCGTATTCATATATGTTATTTTGCAGGAGAAATTGCTGAATTCCCTAGGATGGAACGCATTAAGCAGATTCGCATGAGCCGCAGGGAGATTGACGCGGAGAATAATGTGCAGCCCAGGAGGAGTTTGGCTGCTGCGCTGACTAAGACTCTTCCTTTCCCTGCATCCACTACTATAATAAACTTGGAAGGTGGTGCAGGGTCCTCAGCAGTTGAAGTTGAAAGGCGTTCTAAAAAACGTCAAGAACCAGAGGCTGTTGAGGAGGAGGAAGAGGAAGTGGATCCCTAACCCTTGCAAAAGAGGAAGAACAAGGGCAAGAAGAAGGTTGGGGAAGGAGCATCAGTTGATACCGCCATTAACTTGGAGGAGACTCAGGAGGTACCTGTTGTGGGTAGTACTTCTGATATGGGCGGTGTTGAGGGCGCCCTCGAAGAAGGCGTCGTGGGGGAGGAAACAGAGGGAATTGAAGCCTCTCCAAACCAAGTTGTGGGGGACGAGGCGGAGGGAGTTCAAGCTTCCCCAGTCCGCCCAGCTGAGAATCCCACCCTGGACTTGGCTACTCAAAGGACACCAGTTTTTCTCATTGATGTTCCAGGGGAGTCATCCAGGCGATCTGTCTCTTTGCCTTTGGCGGGGTCTCGTCTGAATCCCTTTTTGTACTTTGCAAATATGGGATCCCGCCAGTCGGAGAGGCGTGATCCAGAGTTCATCCTCCGCCCCGACATCGACTTCGAGGAGATTCCGGACGCCGCTGCAGCTGCGAGGTGGCACCTTGCAGAAATAGATGGTTTCCTGGCCTCTGTACCCCGTATAGCTGATGTTGCTGCTGAGGCCAACATGTTTCAAGCGTCTTTTCATGAGTCTGTTGAAAAGATTCGTAGCTTGGAACATGATAATGAGCAGCTGTCGGAGGTGATTAAGGCCAAGGACAAACACCTTGACACCGCCGACTTCGACATCAAGAAGCTGGAGGAGGAGTTGGCTAGGGTGAGAGCTGACAAGGTCTTGCTGGAAAAGCAAGTTTCTGGCTTAAAAGAGCAGAATAAAAAGCTGGGCGAGGAGGTGAGTGGACTTTCCCAGGTGAGGGCTGATAATGTTTTGCTGAAACAACAAGTTTCAGATTTGAATCAGCAAAACCAAAATTTGGGCGAGGGTGTGAGCGCACTTCAGCAGAGGTTGGTTTCCATTGAAATAAATAAAACCATGGCTGAAGATGCTTGGGCGGCGGAGTTGGACCAAGCAGCGACTGCATATAATAACCTTGAAATACAGGTTCAAGAGCTGCAAGCTGAAAAAGCCACTTCAGATGCCACCAGTGAGAGGCTTGACAAGGAGTTACAATCTGCCTTGGATGCAGCTGAGGCGGCAATTGATGACGCTTTCAGCATGGCTGTTCGCCAACTCTGTTATCGCAATCCAGGCGTTGCTCTCACCACTGCAGACATTCATCCTTACTACGAATTCATCAATGGAGAATTGATGGTGCCTGTTCAGGGGGGTCACGCTCCTGCGCCCAGTGTTGAATATATCCTGGCGGACTTGCCTCCCTCCCAAAGTTTAACCAAACCTGGTGAAGGTCAGCCCACCTCTGCCCAACAAGAAGGGATGCCATCCGACCCTTGAAGACCAGCTCCTGAAACTCTTTGCAAGCTTTGTTTTTATTTACATTTCAATGATATCGCCTTGTTCCAAGATAGGCTCTGGACCTTTATCAATATCAATAAAATATATTTTCTGTAAATCTGTACTTGTTCATATAAACATTGTCTGAGTCCGTCAGATTTATGCCTTGTAAAACGATATTAAGAAGGTAGCATAATCATTTGAGGACTTAATGAAATATGACTAAGTATAATGAGGCGGAATAGCCTTTTTGAAATTCTGTTGAAGTAAAATTCAGTAGGGAGGCGAGGTAGCCTCTTAGGAATTTCAATGAGACAAGTTCAATAATGAGGCGAAGAAGCCTCTTAAGAACTTCAAAGAAAGTAGGATTCCGTAAGGAGGCGGAATAGCCTCTAAGGAATTTCAATAAAATAGGATTCCGTAAGGAGGCGGAATTGCCCCTTAGGAATTTCAAAGAAACAGGATTCCGTAAGGAGGCGGAGTGACCTCTTAGGAATTTCAATGAAGCAGGATTCCGTAAGGAGGCGGAGTAGCTTCTTAGGAATTTCAAAGAAATTGGATTCCGTAAGGAGGCGGAGTAGCTTCTTAGGAATTTCAAAGAAATTGGATTCCGTAAGGAGGCGGAGTAGCACCTTAGGAATTTCAATAAAATAGGATTCCGTAAGGAGGCGGAATTGCCCCTTAGGAATTTCAAAGAAACAGGATTCCGTAAGGAGGCGGAGTGACCTCTTAGGAATTTCAATGAAGCAGGATTCCGTAAGGAGGCGGAGTAGCTTCTTAGGAATTTCAAAGAAATTGGATTCCGTAAGGAGGCGGAGTGACCTCTTAGGAATTTCAAAGAAGCAGGATTCCGTAAGGAGGCGGAGTAGCCTCTTAGGAATTTCGAAGAAGCACAATTTTACAAGTGTTGAACTTACTTGAACTTGTTGAGTAGTGCTTGAGTTTGTTGCTCATGTACTCCGTAAAACATTGGTAGTTAGGCGGAGTCAAGCTTTGGATGGAGTGTTCATCCTTTTGAACTTGGACCGGAGTGTAACTCCTGATCAAATGAGAATTGTTGAATCCAGGATTGCTATGGTGCAGCATATAGCTTGTGACACCAATTCTTCCTGTGAGAATTTGGTTGAACTTTTGAGGCGGTATGGTGTAGCATATAGCTGTGACACCAATTCTTCCTGCAAGAAATTGGTTGAACCTTTAAGGCGGTATGGTGCAGCATATAGCTGTGACACCAATTGTTCCTGCAAGAAATTGGTTGAACCTTTGAGGCGGTATGGTGCAGCATATAGCTGTGACACCAATTGTTCCTGCAAGAAATTGGTTGAACCTTTGAGGCGGTATGGTGCAGCATATAGCTGTGACACCAATTGTTCCTGCAAGAAATTGGTTGAACCTTTGAGGCGGTATGGTGCAGCATATAGCTGTGACACCAATTGTTCCTACAAGAAATTGGTTGAACCTTTGAGGCGGTATGGTGCAGCATATAGCTGTGACACCAATTGTTCCTGCAAGAAATTGGTTGAACCTTTGAGGCGGTATGGTGCAGCATATAGCTGTGACACCAATTGTTCCTGCAAGAAATTGGTTGAACCTTTGAGGCGGTATGGTGCAGCATATAGCTGTGACACCAATTGTTCCTGCAAGAAATTGGTTGAACCTTTGAGGCGGTATGGTGCAGCATATAGCTGTGACACCAATTCTTCCTGCAAGAAGCCTACAGGACCTTGGGGATAAATTGGTGCAGCATATAGCTGTGACACCAGTTCTTTCCATAGGCGGCCTGTAGGACCTTAAGGTCGGTATGGAGCAGCATATAGCTGAGACACCAATCCTTTCCCCCTAAGGAATTTTCTGGACCTTAGGGTCGGTATGGTGCAGCATATAGCTGAGACACCAATCCTTTCCCCCCAAGGAGTTTTTTGTACCTTAGGGTCGGTATGGTGCAGCATATAGCTGAGACACCAATCCTTTCCCCCCAAGGAGTTTTTTGTACCTTAGGGTCGGTATGGTGCAGCATATAGCTGAGACACCAATCCTTTCCCCCCAAGGAGTTTTTGTTGACTCCGTTTGTGAAGCGTTGTTGCATGTTGGTTGATCTTTATGGAATAAAGAGTTATGCATCTGTGCTTCAGTTTTTGGAGCCGTTGTCTTATCTGCATGGGAATAAATTCTGCCATGGATAATCAATTCAAAGTTAGAGTGAAGATTGAATGCAGGAAGGCATTTCATTAATAATGGAACTACATAAAGGTCTGAGTTGGGGTATATCTTTTCGAAACCCTTTCAAGGAAAGCATACATAGGAAGATCCTTGAGTTAGGAAGAAAAGATCATACCATATTACTCAACTAGCTGTAATATATGCGTAAATTTAAAATGTTTCATTTATTCCTGATCGGAGTGCCATCTAACTTTATCTTTTTGATGGAACCTGTCATTTTTGGATGACTTTTCCTTGTCTTTGTCATGACGTGGGGCTGCAGTGGGTGGTTTATCGTGAGATGCAGTGGTTTCTAGGTGCATCTCAACACCCATATACTTGGACGCCTTCTTGCGAAATTCCTCCATCGTGGATGGAGGTCCCTTTGCCAACGACAGAGCCAAAGGTGATTGTGGCTGCATAGCCTCGATGAGGATATGTAACTGGATCGCTTCTGTCAGATCAGGAACCATGGCTGCCTCCTTGTAAAATCTCTTAAGGAAATCCTTCAGAGATTCTTTGTCACGTTGCTTGATCTGAGCCAAGGTATGAGAGGTTCTAGGTGCATCCTTAGAGATCACGAAGTGGCTGCCAAAAGCTGTGGCCAGATCCTCCCATGAATCAATGGAGCCTGAAGGTAAGCTCTTGAACCAACTAAGAGCTTCACCTGTGAGGGTCCTGGGGAACATCCTGCACATGACATCCTCTTCTGCTCCTAAGAACATAGCTTCGTAGATATAAGCATCTAAGTGCTTGGAAGGATCTGTTTCCCCAGTGTATTTTCCTATAGAAATGGGCTGCGTAGTTTGCAAATGTCTGGGTACATGTGCATTTATGAGCCTTTTAGAAAATGGGATACTCATCTTGTATCCTGAGGGGGGTGTATTTGAACTTGCTCTCCTTCCTTCTTGATGTTGAGCATTTGCCAGTGGAAGGCTTCGTTGCTCTTCCATGTAAGTGGGGATGTGAGAGTAGTTAGGAGTACTTGATTCCTCCTGTATGTGTGGTTCATGATGTGGCTGTCTTGCAGGGCCAGCTTTCTCATGCATGGGGTTCGCCTTCTCACGACGAAGCTCAGCAAGCTCTTCTCTCAACATTCGAATCGTGTCATCTCTTGGATCTGGAGAATCAACATGCGTTGCTTTTTTATAAGCATCATTGTCGAAGTTGAGACGTCTGGGGTTGCGTGGAGGAGAATCCTCGTTCTGCACTTCTCGTCCTGGTATCTCCATTAATGATGAATGTGATGGAAATTGATCAAAGATTGTGGGATTACCAAATTTACAGGTCCCACTGAGCGTGCCAATGAACTGTTCTTTACAGGGGGTGTAAGAGTATGATTACTGAACAATTCAAATGTACATAAAGTGTCAATATAATACACAGTAATGTGCGTAAAAAATACAGATACAGAGTATCTGTGTATGTTGAGGCGGAGTGCAATATGCTCGGGGCGGTGTCACAGTCTGCCTGAAAGAATCTTCCTTGCCTTGACCCAATTGGGGGTGGTACCTGCAATCATTCTCCGACGCTCAAGTCAGTATTTCAGAATACTCATAGACTTAGAAAGCAAATCTGAGAGAATTATGCAAGTAAGAGAGTGCAAGGTTCAGAATTGAGGGGGGCCCCCCTTATACCTTTTTGCTGAGGTTTATATACCTGTCACTGGTGCTCCATTATTGGTAGGGCCCGTTCCTTGTTTTCTGGCATAAAGCAAGAAAGGCAGTGGGTCCCTGTGTCGTTCACGAGCACCGTTGCTATAGTGGGTATTTCCACTTGCTTGGAAAGCGTTAATGCTTTATTATTTTATTGTTATTCCCTTTTATGCGTGACAACGTGATTCCCATTTTCAACCTCTCAAGACAGAGTCAATCTCGTGCCGGGGTTATGAGTATGGGCTCGCTACGCAGTATGGGAAATTCAATATTCCGCCTGTATTGAGTCTATGGCTGGGCGGAGTAATATGCATTGGGAATATTTCATGCATGTGTATAAGATATTCAATATTTTCCTCCTTGGCGAGGTAATAAGCTTTGGCGGAGTAACACACCTTGGCGGAGTTATGTGCCTTGGCGGAATAACATGCCTTGGCGGAGTAAAATGCCTTGGCGAAGTTACTTGACCTGGCGGTATACACTCCGTACAGAAGTAATTATAGTGTATTTGAAGTGTACTTCTCTTGTTCGAAATGCTGATCTGGCAAAGCATTAAAGCCATGCTTCTGGGGGCCGGTGTTGGGACCGGATCAGTTGGGTATAGACGGGTTACTTGTTGGACTTAAAGAATGTTGTTGTAGGTGATAGGTGACTTATTATGGTTAGAGATAATTGTAGTTGGGTGGATGAGGAATTAGTAGTTAAAGAGAGTAAGAGATGTGATGTTGGAGTTAGGAACAAGTGTGAAGATTAGTGTGTTAGTAGGGACTTGGTATTGTAAGTGGATTAAAGAACTTAAGTCATGATGTAAAAATTAGAAGATGATCATGGTTTTAGAGTGTTACTTGAGATTGGTAATAATAGAAAATCATTATGAATAATAGGTGATTTCAAAGACTTATAATAAGACACTTAAATATTTAAAGACTATTAATGACAATTAGTTGTCTTAAGGGGATAAAGAACAAGATTAACTAAAATTTCTATGAAATGGAGAACTTGATAAATAACCCCTTGGATTTTGTTCAACTACGAATAATGAGTTTTAAATCTTTAAGACATAGGAGAAAGTGTAATAAGGATAACTTGAATTCCAAACCTCCAAGGTGGTAATGACATAAACATAACTAAGTTTTGTATACATGAATATGCTTATGTACTTCTAAAAAGAACTTAGTTATTGATATTGACTTGATTATAGAATGATGTTTGATGTGGCCTTGTACTTATTAAAAATGTAGGTTTTAACCATTCTTATGAGGACCATCCAACTCCTTCAACCCCGCGGAATACTTCTCTTGAGGTAGGAGAGGAGTTCACTTTATAAATGTATGGTCAATGGTATTGATAATTGTATGCATGTGTAGGTGTATACTTGCATGTTGGCCTTGGTTGCTTTTATTGTTTCCCTTGTGTAATGTTATGTGAAGTATGCCACTTTGAATGACATTTGTGGTGAATTGTCAAATGTGATGGTGATGTACTCTTGATGTGTCTTCTTACCTTGTGTATGCTAATGAAGTGGGATTCATATGAAAATTGAGACTACCATGTGCACTTTTTGCATCTCATGGCATACATAGCATATCTCACATGTGATATTTAATGATCTTGCGTTGATCTTGAGAATAACAACCTTGCGTTGGTTGATTGTATAAATGACTATACGTGGTCGTAGTGTATACCATGTGGCATATTTAATGATCTTGCATTGATCTTGAGAATGAAACCTTGTGTTGGTTTTAAATATTGAATAACTATGCGTGGTTGTAGTCACATGAGTAAATTATGTACATGAAGAGAAATTGGAATTATTCAAAGTTGGTCTCATTGCATATGCATTACTTATTGGATAGCATATGCATTAGTTATGAGGACATGACATTTGAATTGGAGTATTCAAAATGAATATGTCTTATGAATACCTTGACTTGAGAAATATTGTTGGTGTTGTTTTGGCTAGTGTACAGATGTGGTGATGACCATGGTTGGTGAAGTTAGATTGATACTTGGAGCTTTTATCATGACTTGGTTCTTAGAGTGAATGATGTGTGAACTTGAATGTTAATTTATAGTCTATATATTTTATCAATGAGATTAGATGCGTTGATGGTAAATGTGTAAGATTACTTTACTATGCATGAATTATCATTATATTTTCTCATCATTGAGGAAATGTACTCACTCTCCATGTTGTCCATTTTAGCTTTGTGATGTAGGTGGACATTGTGAAGTGAAACTTTTTGAAGAGACGATTTTGGTGTGAAGAGGGTATGGATGTTGCCTTGGCCGGCAAATTTTGGGACAATGATGTTTGTGATTATTTATATGAATTTTGATGTATATGACATTATTTTGTATAGTTTGACTATTGGTGTAAATGCCTAAGTTTGGAATTGATGAATTGGAGTTATTTAGTTTTGTGACTGTTCTTGAGATATTGATCTTGACATGTGATTCTTTAGCTTGATGGAGGATATTGATTTTGGAAACTTGTGATGTTATTTGTGCCAAGGAAATAGATTTATGAGGTTTTGATTATGTATGCACAATGCTGAATTTTTATTCTAAAGTTTGTGTATGGTGTGTAGGATGAGATAATGTGATGCTTTATTTCTAGTTAAGAGTGTATAAAGAGAACTAGATAGTGAAGAGTAGATATGATGAATGCTTAGCCCATATGAATGGTCATGACTCACAAATTGACGTTGGATGATTTTTACTAGGGTTACATACGCTTGTGGATTATTAGATTTGATGATTGATTAAAGGGAATGTACCCTTGGGATTGAATGACTAAAGCATAATATGAGTAGCGTAGGACTTAATGTATAATGATATAGTTTAGGTTATCTTTGACTATTTCTCAAGAGTCTAATTGGTATTCCTAAGTGATGATGGAAATGGTCAGGCAATTCTACAAGTCATCCACCTTCTCGTATCTTTATATATAAGAGGGATTTTAATTAGATCCAGGGTGAAATTAATGACTTTTATTTTGTGGTGTGCCTTATCCAGGAAATTGATCTAAACACGAAAAATTTACCCTACTTTTTATTAACTAGATGTCATTAGCCATATTACCAAATAGTGGATTTAGGGCGCCACATCAGACACATAAGAGGAGGCATGATTTCTCTTGCCCGAAAGAAATTATGCCTCTTTTCAGAGATTATGCCTCTCAAAAAGGAACCCTTGAGTTTAGAGAAGTTTCCCTTCATATCCCCAATCTCAAATTCAAATGAAATAAGATTAATGAGAAGAAATATATGCCATCTTAATAGAACCTTCTAGAAAAAGGAACTAGTTCTAATTAGTTACCTCAGTTTTCCTTATTCTGTGTGTAACCATTTCCCTCCCTTTTTTTTCCTTGTTGTATATAAGGCACACCTTGTATCATTTTTCAATAGAATGAATAATTAGTTTTACACTTCCATTTTGTGCCTTTGTTCATTTTCTCTTTTCATGAGCATTAGGTTCCTCTGATGGTATCAGAGCCCTGAACAATGGCTTTGCCATTTATAGTAAAGATGGTACGATCCAATAACAATGTTGTGTATAATTCTTCTTCCTCGATTGTTCAAGATCCGAGTCTAAATCCGTTGAGTCCATATTATGTGTATCCAGGTGAATCTACTTCTGTCGCATTGGTGAATCCAATTTTGGAAGGTCAACATTATCATGCATGAGCGCGAACGATGACACGTGCGTTGAGACACGCGTTGATATCGAAGAACAAGTGGAACTTCATTGACGGCAGCATTCCGGTGCCGGACCCCTACGATCCAAGCTTTAAAGCATGGGAACGATGTAATAATTTGGTACATTCATGGATTGTTAGCTATGTGAATCAATCGATCTGTCGGAGCGTGACGTTTTTGGAGAACGCGCTTGATGTGTGGAAGGAATTGAGAGAACGAACAGGGAGATCTCGTTCGCGTGAGTGAGCTCCAGAAGGAGATCAATGGTTTCAAGCAAGGAACCATGTCCTGACAAATTATTTCATGGAAATGAAGATTTTATAGGAGGAATTAGAAAATTACAGGTCGTTTCCTCTATGTACTTGTTCTGTAAGATGTAGATGTGAAGCCATGGAGAAGGCTAGGATGTATCGTGTGACGTCCTACGTCAATTTATATATATTTCTACCCGTTTAATGAATTTACATAATAAATTTTCATAATTAATCAATTTAATTAAATCTTAATTCAAGAAATGTTTATTTTTACTAAACAGTTTCAATATAAGTACCATATAGCTATTTAGACCACCAAAAACCCAATCAGAATGAAAATAACTCAAAACTGGAAACAGGGGCCTGACGCCAGCCCCACGCGTAGTGTTAGCCCTGCACTGCACACCTCGTGCTACGCCTCAGCCTTACGCGTAGCGTGGGCATGACAGTAACAGACCAGATGCTATTACACAACTTAGGCCATTCAGTGAACTTCTAACCTACCCCATTGGCCCGTTTCAAGTTCGAATATCACGAAACTTTATAGGCCACATGTTTTCCCCATTCCGGAACTGCTGACACCGTCCGTTCACCAAAATTCCAACGTATGCATAAGTTATTCGTAAAATGCAGTTTAAATCATTTAGATGCAAAACCCTTGCACCAAACACCCTAAATAGGTTCCAATTGGCCCAAGGCCAACACACACAGGTGCTAAATGCCGTAGGGGACCTATTGGTACCTTTCGGGGGTCCCAAAATCCACCGGGTCTCAGTTTCACCTATCCAATTCCTTAAATCCATGAATTAGCTATATGCATAACATTCCTAAATCAATCCAAACGTCAATCACATAGCACACACATCACTCATGCATATATCAACTCCTACCCATATCATTCATCATTCACACATCATTGGCTCCATGCCATAATTTCACATCATCATCATCAACAATTTATCAAATCACATCAAACATAATCATAATAAATTCATCACACATGATTAGTTATCTATCACACGCATAATTATACATTACATATATTACATTCATCCATTCATCCTTGACATCAATCTTCCGCTTGGCGCACCTCTGTGGCATTAGCATCCTCCCTGTCACTGGTCACTAAAATTAAACAATAGCAAGGGTGAGTGTTTAGAATATTATAATTAATATAAAATGAAATAACAAATCTATCAATACCTACAGCTCGCATTACTTAATTTCTTGAGCTTCTTGCATTATCACATATCTACACACATATGCATATCCAAATGTATATCGCACTCTTTCATAATTTCCACACTAGCGCAGTCATATGCATCTATTTTCAATTCAATTAATATCATAGAGTTCACATAGTCAATATAATACCTCGTATACATCAAATGCACATGTCATACCATATATCCATTATCAATCATACATCAATTATCAGTTCACATAATTCATAACTGACTCATATGCATCTGACTCTCTAGTATCTGGATACCTAAGGATTAGCCTTCAGCTGGGAGTCTGACTTGACAACCCGTGAACCCGACTTGGCTCTCCACCTCAACCACTGGGTCTGACTTGACCACTAGGTAGCTCAACTGGGCACAAAGGCCACCGGAGCCAGAAAACGAGGGCTATACATACCGTTGGTCATCCCAAACCACATAATCACATATCACATAACATAAACATGGCATATTAATCAATAATCAGTATACGCAACTACCAGAAACTGGCGTGTGCTCATAACACAGGGCGACCGTCTTGTCAAGCCTATCTGTACAATGCCATCACACACACACACACACACACACACACACATATATATATATATATTCATACATACATCAATTTCTCATCATTCGATTCGAACTTATCTAAGTATATATCCATTTCAATATGAAATCATCATAGACACATATTAATCTCATTATTCGAATCATCGTTCACACCAATCAAAGTAATTATCAATTTACATAATTAACTCAATCAATATATTTCTTCATCGTTTAACCATTTATTCTCACTTATACATACTTATATAATTATAATAATTATATTTAACTAATCTACATTATTTCTAATAACATAGAATCAAATTCTAAACTTCCCGTACTTTGTTCGTATATCGGTTCTAATTAATTATGACCCGAACACCCCCTTACCTCTATTTCAAGTTTCTAAAATTTGCTCTTGGTGTCGGTTGCATCCTCCGATCACTTGATTCACCACTCCACTTCCGAATCCGATGCCCGCTTTGTCAATCGTTCGCCCAACGTTCGTTCCGGCACCTACAGTTACCGAAACATGGAACCGGTTAGTACATGTTAGTACATTTCCTTCCTTACACTTCCAAACTCATTATTCAAGCTTCCCAATTCCATAAAACTCAGAATCCAAGCCTAAACTCACACATGCATGGTTCGAATTTCAAAAGAAAAGAGGAGGAGAAGAGGAAACTTGAAATGGGAGGTTCCACGTGCGTCACCTTGGTTCCAATTTCCCAAAACCTCAAGAAATTAAGCCTCCACCGAGTCCCATGCCAAATCATGCAAAAATGAGAAGAAAATGGAAAGGAGAGCTTCTGCCCATCTGTTTTGCATGCGTTGCTTAAAATTGAATCGCGACGCTGACGCTATGCGTCCTACTAACGCTACGCATTAGCTCATTAATTCATACCTAACGCTACGCTTCCCAGCCACGCTACGCGTCAGGGTCCTGATTCCATCTTCCATAAAATTCCATTTTCCACTTAACTTTCCATATACTATTAAAATTTTAATCCAAATAATACTTTTGTTTATTTCCCATGTATTTTCTAATATTTAAATATCAAGGATGTTACATCCACTCCCCTTAAAAAGAGAGTTTATCCCTGAAATCAATGTACCTCATCAAAAGAGGTTTGGATACAACCGCCTCATATCAGACTCCAATTCCCATGTATAGGTTACTCCATTCAGATTCTGCTACTTCACTTTCACTAAAGACACTTCCTTGCTTCTCAACCGTTTGGTTTGAGATTCCTCAATGCAAATAGGCATCACCTCTACAGTCAAATCTTTTTTCAGCTTAATGGAATCTTCAGGCACAATCATCGAATCACAAGGAATGTACGCCTGAAGTTGTGACACATGAAACACATTATGGATATTAGTTAACGATTGGGGAAGATCCAATCAGTAAGCGACATCACCAATCCGCTCCAAAATCTGATATGATCCAATATATCTCGGATTAAGCTTCTGACTCTTCAGTAACCGACCTACACCTTTGGTAGGTGAAACTCTCAAAAATACCCAATCTCTCAACTGAAACTCAAGTGGCCTATGACGATTGTCATAGTAACTCTTCTGGCGACCCTAAGCAATCTTCATCTTTTCACGAATCAAGGCAATATGATCATTTATTTCCTGAATTAGTTTGGGTCCTAAATGAACCGCATATCCATTTTCATTCCAATATAAGGGTGTATAACACCTCCTGCCATACAAAGCATCATAAGGAGCCATCTCAATGCTACTATAATAACTGTTGTTGTAGGCAAATTCCACCAATGGTAAGTATCTCTCCCATGAGCCACCTTACTCCAACACATAAGCTCCAAGAATATCCTCTAATGTCTGTATAGTCCGCTCAGACTGGCCATCAGTTTGAGGATGATAAGCTAAACTCAACCTCAATTCAGTACCCAGCTCTTGCTGCAAACTTCCCCAAAATCTAGAAGTGAATCGAGGATCACGGTCTGAAATAATACTCGAAGGTACACCATGTAATCTCACAATCTCAGTTATATACAATCTGGCTAGTCTATCCAACGACCATTTCATATTCATGGCCAGAAAATGAGAACTTTTAGTCAACATATCCACAATCGCCCAAATTGCATTACATCCAGAACGGGTCCGAGATAACCCGGATACAAAATCCATTGTAATACTCTCCCATTTCCAAATCGGAATCTCCGGAGGTTGAAGCAAACCAGGTCTCTGGTGTTCAACCTCATACTTCTGACATATTACACAAGATCTTACATATTCAATGATTGCTTTCTTCATTCCTGGCCACTAGAATTCTTTCTTCAAATCATGATACATCTTAGTGATACCAGGATGAATACTTAAAGAACTTTTATGTGCTTCAGCTAACACAACTTGCCTGAAATCACCTTCTGCAGGTACAATAACTCGGTCTCTGAACCGCCAAATTCCATCGTTGCCTTTGGTCAATCCCATGTCTTTACCTCTTGCTTGAGTGTCAAGCAATTCCAACAACTCTTCATCATCCTCTTAAGCCTCGGTTAAAGATTCCAAAAATTCATTGGAGATCTTTAGCATATTACCATCTGATTTAGGGCCTGTACAACAACCCCAATATTCATATCACGAACGTCTTCCAACAATTCTTGTTCCTTGCCCATCAAGAAGGCTGCATGTCATACCTTTTTGCTTAAAGCATCAGCCACAACGTTTACTTTACCAGGATGATACCTCAAATCAAAATCATAATCCTTCAAATATTCCACCGATCGCCGCTGTCTCATATTCAATTCCTTCTGAAATAGATACTTCAAGCTTTTGTGGTCACTGAATACCACAAAACAGGAACCATACAAATAATGCCGCCAAATCTTTAATGCAAATACCACAACAGTAAGTTCCAGATCATGGGTGGGGTAATTATGCTCATGCGGCCTCAGTTGCCTAGAAGCATAAGCGATGACTGTAACGTCCCTGATGTTTTAATGAGAATTATAAGAAATGGGAAATGTTAGTAAATATTTTTGAAGTTTTATTTAATATTTATTCTGTCCGAACCAAAGACTGGAAAAGCCGGTGTCTAGATCGGTATCTGAAGCGAGCAGGCGGAGTTAAAGATCGGGAGTGTAGGAGAAGAGCGGGCAGGGCTAGGCAGTCTGGTCCAACCATTGTGAGGAGAGCGCCTCATACGGAGTCATAGACCGGATTAACCTCACGATGACTAAAACAACGGATGTAGGTAACCATGAGGTGAGCACGGATGAGATATCCGATCTATCAGGTTGTAGCTCGGATTTCCGAGGTATGAACACTAAGTTTGGACGTTGGGGGGCCGATATTTATATCGGGCCTATACTCTTGCGAATTATTAGAGGATTGTGAATACTTAAACGTTGAGGGAATAAACACGTGTAATTGATTTGATAACTATGCAATAGTTTAAAATAGTGAAAAATTGATTAAATTTAGTAAGAATACAAATAAAATAAAGGAAAAGACGATCTTGCCCATGAGCTATATATATAAGGAAATTCTCTTCTTTCCCTCTTCATTATTTTACAAGTTACCTTGCTGTTGGTCTATTCCTCCTCTTTTGTTTTTCTCTCCTCTCTTAACGCTGATTTGCATGCGCTGGAGAGGGACTCCATTTGTGTCTAAACTTCAATTTAACCCCATTCCTGTGATCGGGACTTCAAGGTGAGTCTACTGATCCAATCCAATTGTAATTCCCTTATTTCTTTTATTCTTTGACCGTTAAGAGCCATGCATGGCTATATTCGTGGCTGTTCTCTACTCCTCTGGTGAGCATGAGTCCAGATGTTGTCCATGAACTAAGGGCGTTGAGGTGATGAGCTATACTTTATGATTCGTAGGTAGTAGGCTAAGCAACGAAAGACTGAGTGAAGGAGTTGTGACTGCAGAACCGGTGCTCGGAGGAAAGAATCGACACAGAGAACAGATCATCGAAGCGTGGAACCAAAGTAAGGGGGGTGTTCGGGTTATAATTAATTAGAATATGACTCACTTCTTATTCAGGTCTTTGAGGTAACGTAAACAGACTAAGGAAAATGTTGTTAAACGTAATTGTGTGTTTATGCTGTGCATGTGTGACTGAGTTTATTAATTTGTGGATGATCGGATGTGGATGAGTTTATCATGTATGATCTTGTGAATCTAATGTGAAATGATCAGTGTTATGTGACGTCGGGTTAGCAAGCAGGCTACCCGAGTGATGAGAAATTGATATTATTGTGAGAAAGGTAAACTGTTGAATGATTATGTGGTATGGGATGGCCGACGGTATATGATAGCCCCTCATTTCCGGCTCCCGTGGTTTTCGTGCCCAGTTGAGCTACCCAGTGGTCAAGTAGGACCCAGTGGTCGAGGTGGAGAGTCAAGCAGGACTCGGTGAACCAAGCAGGGTTCACGGGGTGTCAAGTAGGACCCCCAGCTGAAGGCCAATCCTTTAGTATCCGGATACTAGGAGTCAGATTGTATGAGAGTCAGTTGTGATGAATGTGATGTATGTGATGAATGTGATGTATGTGATGAATGTGATGAATGTGAGGAATGTGATGGAGATTGTGTAGTTGGTCTAATACAGTTATTGCATGAAATACACTATGTTTCGGTGTGCTTGCTTACAGGCGATGCTTGATGTGTTTGTATCACTATACATATATAGTGTTAAATTTTGTTCTATATTAATTATAATGCCAAACACTCACCCTTGCATATTTTTTTTAGTAACCAGAGACAGGGAGGGGGAAGGAGTCATGGAGCCGCGCCAAGGGGGAGAACGGTGCCAGGGTCCAAATGAATTTGAGTGACTCTTTATAGAGTCTTATGTGTGTATAAAAACTTCGTATTATAATTATTAGTTGTGTTTAATTAAGACCGGATCGAATGAAAAATATATTTCAAAAATATATTACTGTTATGTGCATATGTTTTCATGGTAGCTATGGTAACTCCTTGGGTTCACAGGACCATTTGTTAGAGCGAAGTTTTGGGAGTCCGATTGCATGTTTTGTATAATCCGATGGGCAAAAGGTGTTCGTTCAACGAATAGCACCTCGTCTAAGTGAGAGTCCGGAATCTCGCTTAGACGAGTAGGGGCCTCGCTCAAGCGAGACGCCCTGATTTCCCTTTCTTCCATCCGTTGTTTTCAAATTAAATTGCTTTTTCTCTAAATATCGATTAATTTCCATGAAAAAGGAAAAAAATTATTGTAAGATGTAATCGTTTGAATAAAAATAAATGCAAAAATAACCTAGGACGTTACACTTGGTATCAGAGCGGTTCTTTCTAGAGCCGGTGTGTGGGCCGATCTAGTGAATGTGATAGTTTTATGAAAGTTAATTGTATTTTGTTGTGTTGAGATTGTGTATGGTCTGGCACCGTTCCCTTGGCACTCCATTGGCGTAGTATTCTATGAATATAAGGTAAATTTATGATCCCCTGACTGATCTTGGTTATTAATGGTGATGTGTTTGCTTATTGTAGAATTACTAAATGGCCGGAGAGACTAGTTCTGGGGGAAGAGATGATTTCTTCTCTAGATTTACTCAGCTGATGAGTAGGACCGAGTCCGGTCCCACTCTGGATAAATTCCTGAAAAGGAATCCTCCGACTTACAAAGGGGGACACGACTACGATGGGGCATATATCTGGATTAGGGATATCGAGCAGGTTTTTGAATATTTTGAGTGCTCTGAAGAGCAAAAGGTTTTATTTGCTACTTACCAACTAAAAGATGAGGCTAGAGTATGGTGGTCCCGTATGAAGGTGCAGATGAACGCAGCTAATGAGCCGTTGGTATGGGCGAATTTTTGAAGGAGGTTCCTTGTTAAATACTTCCCAGACAACTACAAAATCCAGAAAGAAATGGAATTCCTGAAGTTAGAGCAAGACCGGATGTCTGTAGCTGAGTACACCAGCAAGTTTGATGAGCTGTGTGATTTTTACCACCCTTTCTCGTTAGAAGGGACTGAAGGTAACAAGTGCGCCAAATACGAAGCTGGACTACGGATTAAGCTCCGTAGTGTAATCGTACCGATGGAGATTAGGGACTATCCGACCTTGGTGAACAAAGCAAGACTGACTGAAGAAGTGCAGTTGCAAAGGATGTCTCAGCCAAGAGATAAAAAGCCACTGAAGGCAAAAGGATTCAATTTCAAGAGGATGAGTCAATTCTTCCGGGGTGGCAAGTCTTCTGCTACCTCCTCATCCTCTTCCGGTCGGGACTCCACTGGTCGATCGGGTAATCCCCCTGGGAATCGTACATGCTACAATTGTGGTCAGGAAGGACACATTGCCAAACATTGCCAAGCTAATCAGATTGTGTGCTTCCAGTGCGGATGGCCAGGGCACCTCAGGCCCGATTGCCCTCAGAGGCAGCAGCAGGGCAGGACGGATAACCGAACTAACTCTTCTGGGACCCGGGGTTCCAACTTCTCGAGAGGAGGTCAGAATAGAGCTGGTAGAGGGAACCAACAAGCGGGAAAATATGACGCCCAATCTAGCGATGCCCAGAACGCCATGACTGGGCGTGTATTTGCATTTGATGCTTCAGAGGCTACGAGGAATGACAATCTGGTACAGGGTAAGTGCCTTATCTGTGGTTATCTGGTTGATGTGATTTATGATTCAGGTGCCACCCATTCCTTTATTTCGGAAAGTTGTGTGCGACGGCTTGGTCTGCCAATCAGTTTAATGGAGAACGCTCTTATTGTTTCCACTCCAACTGGTTCCACTTTCCGTGCAACTACAGTGTGTAGGGAACTACCGATGCAAATTGAAACCCGTACTTTTCGAGTAAATTTTATCTGTATGCCATTGAAGGACTTAGACGTTATTCTAGGTCTTGATTGGCTTGTTGCTAATCATGTGTTGGTCGATTGTTATCGGAAGAATATTGTTTTCTCTCAGGAACTTGACATGAAGAACGGGGTGAGCGATGTCCTAACCACGTATGTTGTTTTATTTGCTTCAGAGGGTCGGCATAACCTCCTGCTAAGTGATATTCCGATTGTTTGTGAATTCCCTGATGTTTTTCCGGAAGAAATTCCGGAGCTACCTCCCAGTCGAGAGATTGATTTCTCTATTGACTTGATTCCCGGGGCAGAACCGGTGTCCCGAGCGCCATATAGAATGTCTTCGGTGGAATTAACCGAAGTGAAGAAACAAGTAAACGAATTACTAGAAAAGGGCTTTATCCGACCTAGTGCCTCACCCTGTGGCGCTCCGGTGTTACTGGTAAAGAAGAAGGACGGTAGTATGCGGATGTGCATTGATTACCGGCAGCTGAACAAACTAACAATCAAAAATAAATATCCACTACCTCGGATTGATGATTTACTGGACCAATTACGAGGCGCCGCTGTGTTCTCTAAGATCGACTTGAGGTCGGGATACCACCAAATCCGAGTGAGGTCGGAGGATATCCCAAAGACAGCATTTCGGACTCGTTATGGGCACTTCGAGTACGTAGTAATGCCCTTTGGAGTAACAAACGCTCCTACCATTTTTATGGATTATATGAATCGGACTTTTCAACCATACTTGGACCAGTTTGTGGTGGTATTCATTGATGATATTTTGGTATATTCGAGGTCGGATGAGGAGCATGCTCAACATCTTCGACTTGTTTTACAAGTACTTCGTGAGAAGAAGTTGTACGCTAAACTATCTAAGTGTGATTTCTGGAGGAGTAGTGTATAATTCTTGGGGCATATAATTTCTCAAGAGGGAATCTCAGTTGATCTGACAAAAATTGAGGCGGTTATGGCTTGGGAGAGGTCGAAATCAATAACTGAAATCAGGAGTTTCCTCGGATTAGCTGGATACTATCGACGTTTCATAGAGGGGTTCTCTCGGATAGCACTCCCTCTGACTCGGTTAACAAGGAAAGAAAACCCCTTCGTGTGGTCGGAGAAGTGTGAATTAAGCTTCCAAACCCTTAAGCGATGTTTAACGACTGCCCCTGTGCTTGCACTGCCCGATGTAACACAGGAATTTGAAGTATATTGTGATGCATCCAAATTTGGATTGGGGTGTGTGTTGATGCAAGCTGATCGGGCAATTGCTTATGCTTCGAGGCAATTGAGGCCACATGAGGAGAATTACCCGACTCACGATCTGGAACTTGCAGCAGTAGTGTACGCGCTGAAGATTTGGCGTCATTATTTGTATGGAGCTCGCTTTGTAGTATTCAATGATTATAAGAGTCTAAAGTATTTATTTGATCAAAAGGAGTTAAATATGAGACAGAGGAGATGGGTAGAGTATTCGAAGGATTATGATTTTGATTTGAAGTATCACCCGGGCAAAGCGAATGCTGTGGCAGATGCGCTAAGCAGAAAGGTACTGCATGTGGCATACTTAATGGGTAGAGAACAGGAATTGCTGGAAAGTTTTAGAGATATGAATGTTGGAGTTGTTATGAACGCACCAAACCAAATGACAATCGGAATGTTAAAAATCTCCAACGAATTTCTGGAGTCGATGGTAGCTGCACAAAAAGACGATAAAGAGTTACTGAGGCTGATTGATACTCAGACCCAAGGCAAAAATGTGGAGATAAATAGGGGTAATGATGGTATATGGAGATTCAGGAACCGAGTAGTGGTGCCTGCACATGGAGATTTCAGGCAGGCGGTGTTATCAGAAGCACACAAGAGCTCTCTAAGTATACATCCGGGAGTAACCAAAATGTATCATGACTTAAGAAAGGAATTTTGGTGGCCAAACATGAAGAAGACAATAATCGAGTATGTGAAATCCTGTGTGATATGCCAGAAGTGCAAGGTTGAGCATCAAGACCTCCAGGTTTGCTTCGACCTCCAGAAATTTCGATCTGGAAGTGGGAAGGTATCACCATGGACTTCGTGTCCGGACTACCCCGCACTCAAACCGGATACAACGCGATTTGGGTGATTGTAGATCGACTAACCAAAAGTGCGCATTTTCTGGCAATAAATATGAAGTGGTCGCTAGATCGATTAGCTAAGTTGTACATTGCTGAGGTCGTACGACTGCATGGTGTGCCCTCAAGCATTATCTCCGATCGGGATCCCCGATTCACTTCAAGGTTTTGGGGGAGTTTACAACAACAATTGGGTACTGAGCTCAAATTGAGTTTAGCCTACCATCCCCAAACCGATGGCCAATCAGAACAGACTATACAGACTCTTGAAGATATGTTAAGGGCATGTGTACTGGAACAGGGCGGATCATGGGAGAAATACTTGCCCTTGGTGGAATTTGCATATAATAACAGTTACCACAGCAGCATTGGGATGGCTCCATACGAAGCTCTTTATGGTCGGAAATGTCGTACTCTATTATGTTGGAATGAGAACGGCGATGCCCTTCATCTGGGGCCTGAGATGATTCAAGAGATGAATGAGCAAATCGCTTTAATCCGAGAGAAGATAAAAATTGCTCAAGATCGGCAAAAGAGCTATTATGACAATCGGCATAGACCTCTTGAATTCCAAGTGGGTGATTGGGTGTTCCTAAGGATTTCACCAACTAAGGGTGTAGGTCGAATTTTGAAGAGTCAAAAGCTTAATCCGAAGTACATTGGACCATACCAAATACTAGAGCGGATTGGTGAAGTCGCTTATCGATTGGATCTTCCCCAATCATTGACTAATATTCACAACGTGTTCCACGTATCGCAACTTTGAGCCTACATTCCGTGTGATACCATGATTGTACCAAGTGACTCCATTGAAGTGAAGGAAAACTTGACGGTGAAGGCAGTACCAATCGGCATTGAAGAGCATCAAACCAAACGGTTAAGGAACAAGGAGGTACCGCTGGTGAAGGTGAAGTGGCAGAATTTACATTGGATAAACTACACTTGGGAGTTAGAATCCGATATGAGACGAATGTACCCTCATCTTTTCCAACCGGAACACTGATTTCGGGGACGAAATCTCCTTTTAGGGGGGTGGATGTAACGTCCCTGATGTTTTAAAGAGAATTATAAGAAATGGGAAATGTTAGTAAATATTTTTGAAGTTTTATTTAATATTTATTCTGTCCGAACCAAAGACTGGAAAAGCCGGTGTCGAGATCGGTATCTGAAGCGAGTAGGCAGAGTTAAAGATCGGGAGTGTAGGAGAAGAGCGGGCAGGGCTAGGCAGTCTGGTCCAACCGTTGTGAGGAGAGCGCCTCATACGGAGTCATAGACCGGATTAACCTCACGATGACTAAAACAACGGATGTAGGTAACCATGAGGTGAGCACGGATGAGATATCCGATCTATCAGGTTGTAGCTCGGATTTCCGAGGTATGAACACTAAGTTTGGACGTTGGGGGGGCCGATATTTATATCGGGCCTATACTCTTGCGAATTATTAGAGGATTGTGAATACTTAAACGTTGAGGGAATAAACACGTGTAATTGATTTGATAACTATGCAATAGTTTAAAATAGTGAAAAATTGATTAAATTTAGTAAGAATACAAATAAAATAAAGGAAAAGACGATCTTGCCCATGAGCTATATATATAAGGAAATTCTCTTCTTTCCCTCTTCATTATTTTACAAGTTACCTTGCTGTTGGTCTATTCCTCCTCTTTCATTTTTCTCTCCTCTCTTAACGCTGATTTGCATGCGCTGGAGAGGGACTCCATTTGTGTCTAAACTTCAATTTAACCCCATTCCTGTGATCGGGACTTCAAGGTGAGTCTACTGATCCAATCCAATTGTAATTCCCTTATTTCTTTTATTCTTTGACCGTTAAGAGCCATGCATGGCTATATTCGTGGCTGTTCTCCACTCCTCTGGTGAGCATGAGTCCAGATGTTGTCCATGAACTAAGGGCGTTGAGGTGATGAGCTATACTTTATGATTCGTAAGTAGTAGGCTAAGCAACGAAAGACTGAGTGAAGGAGTTGAGACTGCAGAACCGGTGCTCGGAGGAAAGAATCGACACAGAGAACAGATCATCGAAGCATGGAACCAAAGTAAGGGGGGGTGTTCGGGTTATAATTAATTAGAATAGGACTCACTTCTTATTCAGGTCTTTGAGGTAACGTAAACAGACTAAGGAAAATGTTGTTAAACGTAATTGTGTGTTTATGCTGTGCATGTGTGACTGAGTTTATTAATTTGTGGATGATCGGATGTGGATGAGTTTATCATGTATGATCTTGTGAATCTAATGTGAAATGATCAGTGTTATGTGACGTCGGGTTAGCAAGCAGGCTACCCGAGTGATGAGAAATTGATATTATTGTGAGAAAGGTAAACTGTTGAATGATTATGTGGTATGGGATGGCCGACGGTATATGATAGCCCCTCATTTCCGGCTCCCGTGGTTTTCGTGCCCAGTTGAGCTACCCAGTGGTCAAGTAGGACCCAGTGGTCGAGGTGGAGAGTCAAGCAGGACTCGGTGAACCAAGCAGGGTTCACGGGGTGTCAAGTAGGACCCCCAGCTGAAGGCCAATCCTTTAGTATCCGGATACTAGGAGTCAGATTGTATGAGAGTCAGTTGTGATGAATGTGATGTATGTGATGAATGTGATGTATGTGATGAATGTGATGAATGTGAGGAATGTGATGGAGATTGTGTAGTTGGTCTAATACAGTTATTGCATGAAATACACTATGTTTCGGTGTGCTTGCTTACAGGCGATGCTTGATGTGTTTGTATCACTATACATATATAGTGTTAAATTCCGTTCTATATTAATTATAATGCCAAACACTCACCCTTGCATATTTTTTTTAGTAACCAGAGACAGGGAGGGGGAAGGAGTCATGGAGCCGCGCCAAGGGGGAAAACGGTGCCAGGGTCCAAATGAATTTGAGTGACTCTTTATAGAGTCTTATGTGTGTATAAAAACTTCGTATTATAATTATTAGTTGTGTTTAATTAAGACCGGATCGAATGAAAAATATATTTCAAAAATATATTACTGTTATGTGCATATGTTTTCATGGTAGCTATGGTAACTCCTTGGGTTCACAGGACCATTTGTTAGAGCGAAGTTTTGGGAGTCCGGTTGCATGTTTTGTATAATCCGATGGGCGAAAGGTGTTTGTTCAACGAATAGCACCTCGTCTAAGTGAGAGTCCGGAATCTCGCTTAGACAAGTAGGGGCCTCGCTCAAGCGAGACGCCCTGATTTCCCTTTCTTCCATCCGTTGTTTTCAAATTAAATTGCTTTTTCTCTAAATATCGATTAATTTCCACGAAAAAGGAAAAAAATTATTGTAAGATGTAATCGTTTGAATAAAAATAAATGCAAAAATAACCTAGGACGTTACAATGACCCTGTCATCCTGCATCAATACACATCCCAAACCATACTTGGAAGCTTCACAATACACCACAAATTCCTTTTTCACATCAGGTAATGCTAGTACCGGCGCCGAAGTCAAACATTGCTTCAAAGTCTGAAAACTTAATTCATATTTTTCTGTCCACACAAACGGATTCTCCTTTCTTGTCAATCGTGTCAATGGAAGTGCAATGCATGAAAACCCTTCAATAAAATGACGATAGTAGCCAGCCAATCCCAAAAAGCTCCTAATCTCAGTTACTAATTTAGGCCTTTCCCAAGCCATAACCGCCTCAATCTTAGACGGATCAACGGATACACCGTCACAAGAAATCACGTGCCCCAGGAATTACACACTTGCTTCCCAGAAATCACACTTTGACAACTTAGCATATAACTTCTTCTCGCGTAATACTTGTAAAACAATCTGAAGGTGTTGCGCATGCTCCTCAATAGACCTCGAGTACACCAAAATGTCGTCAATAAACACCACAACAAATTGATCCAAGTAAGGCTGGAAGATCCAATTCATGTAATCCATAAAGATAGTTGGAGCATTGGTTACTCTAAAAGGCATCACAACATACTCAAAATGTCCATACCGAGTTTGGAACACCATCTTCGGAATATCCTCTGACTTCACCCTTATCTGATGATATCCAGTCCTCAAGTCAATCTTGAAAAATACCACGGCACCTCATAGTTGATCTAACAAATCATCAATTCGTGGTAAGGGATACACATTCTCATGCTGCCATCTTTTTTTTTCACCAACAATACTGGAGCGCCCAAAGGTGAATCACTCGGTCGGATAAATCCCTTGTCTAACAATTTATTTACTTGCTTCTTTACTTCAGCCAACTCCATAGAAGACATTCGGTAGGGTGTACGGGACACAGGTCCTGTCCCGGGAATCAAGTCAATAGCAAAATCAATCTCCCTGTTAAGAGGCAATTCTGGCATATCTTCCAAGAACACATCAGGGAAATCATACACCATCGGAATATCACTAGGTTTAAGTTTATACCGCCCTTCAGCAACAAACAAAATAACATTAGCTGTGGAGACATCACTTACCATATTCTTAGTATCAAGTTCCTAGGAGAATATTATGGTCTTGCAGTAACAATCCACCATAATATGGTTAACAGCTAACCAATCAAGACCCAAAATAACATCCAGGTTCTTCAATGGCATACAAATTAAATTCATCAAGAAGGAACAGTCTTCAATTTGCATTAGCAATTCCCCACACATAGTGGTTGCACGGAATGTAGAACCAGTAGGAGTGGAGACACTAAGAGCATTCTCCATTAACATCACCGGTAACCCAAGCCGCCGAACACAACCCTTAGAAATAAAAGAGTGGGTTCCACCAGAGTCATAAATAACATTTACTAAGTAGCCATGAATAAGGCACTTACCCTACACCAAATTATCATTTCTTGTAACTTCAGAGACATCAAAAGCAAACACACGTCTAGCCATAACATTTTGAGCACCACTGGACTAAGTATCAGATCGCCTAGGGTGTTGACCTCCACGGCCACCGCCGCCTTGGCCTCCACGCTGAAAATTACCACCACAAACCATAGAAGCATTAGCTTGATTACGATGCCCACCCTGCTGCTGTCTCTGTGGGAAATCCGACCTAAGATGTCCAGGTTGTCCACATTGGAAATAAACAGTTTGATTAGCAGGACAATGCCTAGAAAGGTGTCCCTCCTGACCATAATTATAACACACACGGTTACCAAAACGGCCACTGGAACAGTCGGTAGAGCCTCGACCAGAAGAAGATAATGATGAAGCAGAAGACTTACCACCACAGAAGAACCGACCCATCTTTTTAAAACTGAATCCCTTCGCCTTTAATGGTTTCTTATCCCTCGACTGAGATGCTTTTTGCAACTGTACTTCCTCAGTAAGCCTAGTCTTGTTTACCAGAGTAGGATAATCACGGATCTCTATAGGAACAATTACACTTCGTAGTTTAATCCTTAACCTAGCTTCATATTTTACACATTTACTGCCTTCAATTCCTTCAAGAGAGAAAGGATGGTAAAAGTCACACAACTCGTCAAACTTCGTTGTGTATTCAGCTACAGACATTTCGCCTTGTTTAAGTTTTAGGAATTCCATCTCCTTGCGAATTTTATAGTTATCCAAAAAATATTTGGCAAGAAACCTCCGCCAGAAATTCATCCATATTAAAGGTTCACCTGCAACATTCATTTAAACTTTGGTCCTTGACTACCACACACGGGCTTTATCCTTTAGTTGATAAGTGGCAAACTGCACTTTCTGTTCTTCAGAGCATTCAAAATATTCAAAGGCTTGCTCCATGTCACGCAGCCACATATGAGCTCCATCGTAGTCGTGTCCTCCTTTATAATTAGGTGGATTCCTCTTCATAAATTTATCAAGAGTCGGGCCAGACTCAGCCCTACTCATTATCTGTGAAAACCTCGCAAAGAAGTCATCATTCCCACCTGAACTAGTTCCTTCTGCCATAAGCAAGTTCTACAATATCCAAACACATCCAATAACGGACCAGGGAGTAAAATATTTACCTTACACATATACATATAATAAGATGTTGCCCGGAGTGCCAAGAGAATGATGCCAAGTTAACCTGTTACAATTTAAACAACACACAAACAATTGCAATAAGATACAGAAATAGTCCAGTATAGGACTCAAATAATCCATTAACTCTACCCATTTCCCCGGCTCTAGAAAGAACCGCTCTGATACCATCTGTGACGTCCTGCATCAATTTATATATATTTCTACCCGTTTAATGAATTTTCACAATAAATTTTCACAATTAATCAACTTAATTAAATCTTAATTCAAGAAATGTTTATTTTTACTAAACAGTTTCAAAATAAAGACCATATAGCTACTTACACCACCAAAAACCCAATCAGAATGAAAATAACTCAAAACTGAAAATAGGAGCCTGACGCTACGTACTAGCCCCACGTGTAGCGTCAGCCCTGCACTGTGCACCTCGTGCTACGTGTCAGCCTCACACGTAGCGTGGGCCTGATAGTAACAGACTTGATGCTATTACACAACTTAGGCCATTCGACCAACTTCTAACCTACCTTATTGGCCCATTTCAAGTCTGAATATCACGAAACTTCATAGGCCACATGTATTCCACATTTCAGAATTGCTAACGCTGTTCGTTCACCAAAATTCCAACGTATGTGCAAGTTATGCGCAAAATGTAGTTTAAATCATTTATATGCAAAACCCTTGCACCAAACACCCTAAATGGGTTCCAATACACACAGGTGCTAAATGCCCTAGGGGACCTATTGGTACCTTCCAGGGGTCCCGAAACCCACCGGGTCTCAATTTCACCTATCTAGTTTCTTAAATCCATGAATTAGCTTTATGCATAACATTCCTAAATCAATCCAAACATCAATCATATAGCACACACATCACTCATGCATATATCAGCTCCTGCCCATATCATTCATCATTCACACATCATTGGCTCCATGCTATAATTTCACATCATCATCATCAATAATTTATCACATCACATCAAACATAATCATAATAAATTCATCACACATGATTGGTTATCTATTACACACATAATTATACATTGCATATATTATATTCATTCATTCATCCTTGGCATCAATCTTTCGCTTGGCGCACCTCCACGGCATTAGCATCCTCCCTGTCACTGGTCACTAAAATTAAACAACAGCAAGGGTGAGTGTTTAGAATATCATAATTAATATATAATGAAATAACAAATCTATCAATACCTACAGCTCGTATTACTTAATTTCTTAAGCTTTCTGCATTATCACATATCTACACACCTATGCATATCCAAATGTATATCGTACTCTTTCACAATTTCCATACTAGTGCCAGTCATATGTATCTATTTTTAATTCAATTAATATCACAGAGTTCACATAGTCAACATAATACCTTGTATACATTAAATGCATATGTCATACCATATATCCATTATCAATCATACATCAATTATCAGTTCACATAATTCACAACTGACTCACATGCATCTGACTCTCTAGTATCCAGATACCTAAGGATCGGCCTTCAACTAGGAGTCTGACTTGACATCCCGTGAATCTGACTTGGTTCACCGAGCCCGACTTGGCTCTCCACCTCAACCACTGGTGTAACACCCCCCTTATATACAACATAAATCCTGAGTCATTAACTTGATGTATAACTCTTAGAGGATTTATATTCTTTTGGCAAGCACACCAATCGTTAAATTTGTAATATATTTGATCGTCCCACAGGGATTGAGGTAATTACCGTAATCTTGGACTAGCACAAGCTGAACCAACACAAGTAGATAGAATTCATTCTATTTTTGTTGTTTTAAACTTTCTATGTTTTTGTATTTTCAGAAACAATATAGAAGATGAAGTGTGATTAATGGAAGATAGGTTAGGATTACTTCAGCTTACAACTTCATCAAGAAACATGCAATTGAGGTTCAATTAAACATCCCTTAAGTGACTAACACTAATTCCTAAGCATTAAACCCTAATTCCTTAGGTGTTCAGTAACAGAGAAATCTAATGCGAAATTGAGGGTTGAACCCTAACTATTCACCTACTTACTAGGCTTGAATCAGTTAGGAAGCCAAAAGTTACCTAAGCCTCAACCATGATTCCTCACTGGTGAGATTCTTCATTTGGATCTGGATTTGTCAATCCAGCAGAGTAGATCCACTTCTCAGGTTGTTCTCCTCTTACTTCAGAAGATAATTTCCTCACTGCAGCTTCAAGATTCCATCGGAAGCTTCAGCAATCCCAACCCTAGGGGTTTAGAAACCCATAGGAATGGATTCTGTCGAAGGAATGTGAAGAGACATGGACGAGAGAATTTAGAGAGAGATTAGAAATGTGAAAAATGAATCATCTTATTGCTTCTGTGTGTTCTCTCTCTTTTTTACAGAGTATGTACAAGTATATATAAACATCTAACTAACTAACTAACTTAATTAATTACAAAGGAATACTTAATTAATAATTAACTAACTAAACTAAATACATAATTACAGGGAAATAATTAATTATGTACATTACTTAAATTACTACAATACAACAGAAAACAGAAAACAACAACGGTGCAGCTTGGAGGAAAAAAATATCAAACTGAATAACCACCTTCACGCTTGAGCGTGAAGGACTCGCGCTTGAGCGCGATCGTATTATTTCATGCACGCTGGGAATTCACGCTTGAGCGTGATGGCACTTTGATTCCATGCTTGAGCGTGAAAGAAGTTCGCTTGAGTGTGGTCATGTTTTCCTTTCTTTCCTTTTACGTGAATTGCATGGATCTCAAGCTTGAGCGTGAAGTTTTCAAGCTTGAGCATGAAGAATATTTTACTGCACCTGCACATGCAAACAAATAAATGCCTAGCGTATGTACGCTGGCTGTCCAGCATATGTACACTGGGTTAGTGAATTTACAAATAAACAAATTTCCTTAACTACTTTCTCTTTTTAATCATTTTCTTCCATAATTTAAACACTTTTGATATAAATAAATAAAACCAGAATTAATGACAAATTATTAAATAATAGTGCCAAACTAAACAATATTTAATGGATTAAGTTAAATTAAAGGTGAAATTATTAAGTCTTTTCAAGACTTATCACATCCCCAAACTTAAAGCTTGCTTGTCCTCAAGCAAAGACTCAGATTAATTAAATCAATTACATTTACTCAAGACAATCAACCTTTCCTTAACTTAATTCATACCATAATTATTGAATACCATTCATGCTTTCTTTTCGTAAATTCTAAAAATATAATTACTCACACCTCTTTTGGGAAACAAGCTGGTGATACTTTCCTCACTGGATTGATGTTTCACTCTTCTCTTAGTGTATAGGTTAAATGCATGCACTCATCACCTGCATAATTGTTAGATCAACATAGGCTTGCAACAATTCTAAACATCATGAAATATGCTAGAACATCAGTAAGGGCTTTTTAAACTTGTAATGAGGTTAGGCTACAGGCTCTATTTTTGTTTTTCTAGTCAATGTTGGGTTAAAAGATGTGCCCACTGATGCCTTGCCTCAATCTTAACTTAAATACCTCTACTAACTAGCTCTCTTGCTTTCATTATTTTTCAGATGAAGGGGTGCTTTGTACTTCCTTCTCCTTCAGTCCTTTGGACTCTTTCTTTCTTTCTTTCTTTCTTTTCTTTCATCTTTTATAAATTTTTTCAATACCATTTTTTTTCTTGTGGTGTTTCGCACCTTCTTCTTTGCTGATTTTTCACTTTTCTTTTGCTTTTGCTGTTCTTCCTTATTATTTTTTTCTCTTTTCTTTTTTTTTCAAAACCCTCATCTATAATTAAGGTCAAAGTGTGTCCTTTGCTTTGCTATTAGGCACACTCTTCATCCCCAAACTTAGAACTTGCTAGTCCCTAGCAATAAGGTAAGACTCAACAATTCATCAGTGGTACATCCAGGGATAATTCACTTGGTTTTTCTTAGATAAATTGGCTTATAAAGTTAGGTACATAAGTAGAATGAAAGGGTCTCAGGCTCAAACGTAATTATTGGGTCAAAGGATAATTAATAATAATTAGGATGACTAAATTTGGCCCTGGCTAAATTAATAAAGAAGGCCTTCATCATTTCCAATTGGCAAACATATCATCATTTAGCAAGCACCGAAGCAAATTCTGTCTCATTAACTAAGAATGCAGGCACACTCAGAAAAGAATTAATAAAGGCTCAAAAGCTAATAATATAACAGGTAATCAGCCAATCATGTCCCCAAACTTAATGTGAGATTATAAACTCAGATTGCTAACTAGCATGATGAATATACAATTAATAAAGGATTGAAATAGTTATGGACAGGGATCATGAATCAAGCAATGCGAATCAATTAATTTATCCAATTGATGCCTGAGAATCAGCAAGATTTAAATAATTAAGATAGGTTCTAAATTAAACATAGTTAATATATTTCCTCAAAGTAATGAGATGAGAGGATAGATTACTTCCCTTTTTACCTATATGGCAGTGATTGGTTGAGTGATTGTTGCAGGAATCAATACTAATCAGAAAAGAAATAACAACAAACACTTAACATGGAAGTAAAATTTCATTACAGCAGAAAGGAAATACATTGTTTAGGAAAAGAAAACATTAAAAGAAAGTTATTATAACCCAGAATTAACTTAACAGAAATATAAGCAAAGTAAAATATCAATCATCCTCTTCTTCACTTTCTTCATCCATAGGCTCGTCATTGTCTTGCTCAGGATGGGGTGGAAATTCAGTTGCTAAAGGTGTGTCATCAGGGGGAATAGTGAACCCAATAGAAGCCAACCATAAATCTCTGTCAAGTGGACCTCCTATTTCTTCAGAGTGGTCCACATTCAGTGCAGTGGGAATCTTCCTCAGCATCAGATCATGGTTCATGACCAGATCATAGGTTCCTAGCTGTATCTTCTTCATAACTTGAAGTTCCTGCATTACCATGGAGATATCACAAGAAGTACCTGCTCCTATTGGGGGTGGTGGTGCAAAAGATGTTGGTTTAGGTTGTCTGGGATGCTTTGACTCTTGAGGCATAAAATGGTCAATGTGGTCTATCACCCAGTACTTATCCATAATCCTTTCAGGCTTCACCTTTGTCAATTCTTCATAGTTCAATCTAGCCTAATTCTTTTGGGCCAACAAAGTGATAACAGAGCAATATGGCAGTTGGAGATTCTTTTCAATGGTTTCCATCATCTTATCCAGTATTAACTCACCCAGATTAACATACAGGCCTCTCATTAAATAGTAAATCAACACCAACCTCTTAATAGCAATCTCAGTAGCATGAGCCACAAGTTGTAGGGATGAAAGAACATAGTGGCACCATAAGAGGGGAAGATGATTCAAATAACTCTTCCTAACACTTTTTGGTGCACCATTCACTTTTGTTATATATGTAGCTCCTTGCTCATAGCATTCTTCTAAAATTTCTTTCCTAAGATTTTCATTTTCAGCCCTATGAAAGATATCTACTTTCCAAGTGTAGTGACATCCTTCCTCATCCAATATAGGTACTTTCAACAGCTTATTCAATATGTGACCAGATAGAGGAATGATGACTCCTCTCAAGAAGGAAGAAAAAGGAAACTTATCCTCAATAGAATTGGCCCTTAGATTGGCATAAAATTCCCTAGTAGGTTCCTGGTAACCATTCCCTAAATTCTCATTAAAAAATTTCCACCCTCTTTCA
Organism: Clitoria ternatea; assembly: GCA_037962975.1. Classification (NCBI taxonomy): domain Eukaryota; kingdom Viridiplantae; phylum Streptophyta; class Magnoliopsida; order Fabales; family Fabaceae; genus Clitoria; species Clitoria ternatea. Next base: position 247,637,770 of record CM075669.1, read on the forward strand.
AGCATGGCAGCTTTTACAGTGTAAGGAGAACAATTTTCTTCCTGTAGGACTAAAGCTCTATCCCTTATTACTCCCCTATGTTTGAACTTATTCTCATAAGCTTGGGCAGCCTTGGAATCTCTAAACCTATACCCATTAAAACCCTCAACTGTTTGAGACTTCTTTTCTTCCTCAAGGTTTTACTCCTTTTGGTTGATGAAGAATCAGGGATACTGATAGTAACCACCCCATTTCCTTTCTTTTTTGGGGTTTTCTTCATACTTTCCTTTTCAATAATTTTTTCAGGTTTTCTAAAAAGTCTTTGTGATCTTCTGACAATTATGAATGTTAACGATGGTATTTATAAAGCCTAAATGGATACAAATGCACAAACAACACAACCACACAAAAAGAAAAATGTGAGATGAAAAGATATGATGGATGCAAGAAATTTGAAATTGAAACAAAGAACTACTAAAATCTTAGTTATCAACTGAAATTAAAGAATGCAAAGATGTTACCTTTCACAGGACTCCAGAGATTGTGCCTTTTCCTCTTCAAAACCCAAGGTTCCAATGTAAAGAGTTAGGGTTTGTACGCTGGAAGGGTTTTATACTGCTGAACCCTTTACACGAGGTACGCGTAGTTACGGTGAAATGTTGGCGTATAAACGCCCATATTAAATCATAACAAGTAGTAACATGTATGAATTGCGCTCAAGCAGACCATTGTTCACTTAAGCGAAGAAAAGATACTATAGGATGTGCTCAAGCGTGGGAAAGTTAAGCTTAAGTGACAACTTGAAACAATTAACGTTCAACTTTCTCAGCCCCGAGCACGCTCAGGCGAGGCAATTGCACGCTCAAGCGTGAGAATCAGTGACTTGCAAGAGAGCTCACGCTCAGGTGTGAGTAATGTACGCTTAAGAGGACAATGCATAACATGTAACAGTTTGGTACAGGCTCATTCTCGCTTAAGCTTGCTATTGTTTCACTTAAGCGCAATGCACAACAGAGCCATGCACATCACGATCATGCTTAAGCATAATGCTCCTAGCTCAAGCGTGAAAGTTTTCTATCAGGCACCAGGGATCACGCTTAGAGCGTGTAGAATTACGCTCAAGCGTGTGGTGGATTCAAGGGGGGTCAAAGATAACTCGCTCAAGTGACAAGAAGTCACGTTTAAGCGCAAAGGTATAAGAAAAGGACAATTCCATAATCACGCTTAGGCATGAGAAATTCTCACTTAAGCGTGCAAAGAAAACAGAGCCACTCGCTTAAGCTCACATGATTACGCTTGAGCGAGGAGAAAGGACCATGGTAATTCCATCCTATATGAAATTCACTTCAGCGAATGGTGATTCGCTTGAGCGAAATAAGAGAAATAAGTTCAACTTGTCTAAGCGCCAGTAGACTCGCTTAAGCGGACAGAGGTATCGCTTAAGCACATTATACCATGCTTAAGCGTGGCAAGTTGTCTAGACCAGGAATAATTCACGCTTAAGCGTGAGAGAATCATGCTCGAGTTCCATATGCTTCAAGACAACACGCTTAAAGCATGAAAGAACTATCCTTCAGCGTAAGGATCAGAATAAAGGGTCACGCTCAAGCGTGGACCCGAGCTTGCTCAAGCGCGAGGCTTATACAAGGTCACGCTTAAGCGCGAAACAACACGCTTAAGTGAATAGGCACTTAGCTTATGATCACGCTTGAACGCATCAAAGCTCGCTCAAGCGTCAACTGTACCTGATTCTAATTCTAGCTATTGGATTTACATATAGGTGTACTGGGAATTGAGCGTATGAATGCTCAAACTTTATTCAAAAATTTTACAAGATTATTCACACCTTGATTAAAATTTTTAGTTTTCTTTTATTGTTTCCAACACAAAACACAAAATGCAACAATCAAAATGTAGGGTTGCTTCCCTAAAGCGCTTCTTTAAGGTCACTAGCTTGACCTTCTGACATCTAAGAAGATGCCTGCAGCAGCATGGAGGTTTTCTGCCTATCAAACTCTCCTCCAAAGTAGAGTTTGAGTCTCTGGCCATTCACTTTAAAAGTTCTATCAGTGGCTGGTTCTTTTAACTCAATTGCACCATGAGGGAAGACCTCATTCACAATAAAAGGTCCAAACCACTTGGATCTTACTTTTCCTGGAAAAAGTTTTAGTCTAGAATTGAATAACAGGACCTTATCATCCTTTTGAAACTCTTTTCTATTCATCCATTTATCATGCCACCTCTTAGTTTTCTCTTTATAAATTGAGACACTCTGATAAGCATTGAGTCTAAACTCCTCAAGTTCATGGAGTTTTAGCACTCTTTCCTCTTGAGATTGGTCAAAATCCATATTTAACAGCTTTGTGGCCCACCATGCCTTATGTTCTAACTCCACAGGGAGATGGCAAGCCTTACCATATACTAAATGATAAGGAGACATGCCAATGGGAGTTTTAAATGCTGTTCTATAGGCCCACAATGCATCATCTAATCTCACAGATGAATCCTTCCTAGATTTCCCTACCATTTTCTCTAATATTCTTTTGATTTCTCTATTGGAAAGCTCAACTTGTCCACAAGTTTATGGATGATATGGAGTAGATACCTTATGCAGTACCTCATAGTGTCTGAGGGCTTTTTCCATGATTCTATTGCAGAAATGTGACCCTCCATCACTAATGAGGACATTTGGGACTCCAAATCTAGAGAAAATGTTCTTCTTTATAAACCTCAGCACCACCTGTGCATCATTGGTTCTGGTAGGGATTGCCTTCACCCACTTGGAGACATAATCCATAACAACAAGGATATATTCATTGGAGAATGACTTTGGGAATGGTCCCATGAAGTTAATTCCCCAAACATCACATAGTTCTACAACTAAAATATTTGTCAAAGACATGCCAGCTTTAGCAGAGAGGCCTCCACTTCTTTGGCACTTATCATACCTTTGCACATATAATCTAGCATCCTGAAAAATTGTTGGCCAATAAAAGCCACATTGCAACACTTTTGCTGCTGTTCTAGAGGCACCATGGTGTCCTCCATAATAGGAGTCATGGCAGTGCCACAGGAGTCTTTCTTGCTCTGATTCAGGCACACATCTCCTAAAAATTCCATCTACTCCTATCTTATAAAGAAATGGATCATCCCATAGAAAGGTTTTACTGTCATGAAAGAATTTTTTCTTCATTTGGGATGTCCACCCTTTAGGTACCACATAGGCACTTTTAAAGTTGGCCATATCAGCATATCATGGCCCTATGATAATTGCCATCAACCTCTCATTTGGGAATTCCTCTTTAATCAAGGTAGAATCTGATTCACCCTCCAGACGGGATAGTTGATCAGCCACTGAGTTCTCTACTCCCTTTTTATCTCTTATTTCCAAATCAAACTCTTGGAGTAAAAGAACCCACCTAATCAACCTTGGCTTTGATTCTTTTTTAGCTAGCAAGTACTTAATTGTTGAATGATCTGTATACCCATGACCTTAGCACCAATCAAGTAAGCTCTGAAATTATCAAATGCATACACCACAGTAAGCATTTCTTTTTCAGTAGTGGTGTAGTTTATTTGATTCTCATTTAATACTTTGCTAGCATAATAAATTACATGCGTTAATTTTTCTTTCTTTTATCCTAGCACAGCTCCTATGGCAAAATCACTTGCATCACACATGAGTTCAAATGGTAAGGACCAATCAGGTGCTGCAAGGATTGGAGCTGAAATTAATCTTTGTTTCAAATTTTCAAAAGCCTTGACACAGTTTTCATCAAAAATAAAAGCATGATCTTTCACCAGTAAATCAGTCAAAGGCTTTGCTATTTTTGAAAAATCTCTTATAAATCTCCTATAGAAGCCAACACATCCTAAGAAACTCCTCACTCTTTTCACATTGATTGGAGGAGGAAGTTTTTCAATGATATCAATCTTGGCTCTATCTACTTGAATGCCCTCAGTAGAGATTTTGTGGCCAAGGACTATCCCTCCTCTAACTATAAAATGACACTTTTCCCAGTTAAGGACAAGATTAGTCTCTTGACATCTCACCAGCACCTTAGATAGGTTGCGGAGGCATATATCAAAGTTGTTTCCAAACATAGAGAAGTCGTCCATGAACACCTCAATGAACTTCTCTACCGTGTCCCCAAAAATTGTCAGCATACACCTTTGAAAGGTTGCTGGTGCATTGCACAAACCAAATGGCATACACCTATATTCGAAGATCCCATATGGATAGGTAAAGGCTGTCTTCTCTTGATCTTTTGGATCAATTATAATTTGGTTGTATCCAAAATATCCATCAAGGAAGCAATAATACTCATGACCTGACAGTTTCTCAAGCATTTGGTATACAAATGGTAACGGAAAGTAGTCTTTTCTAGTGGAGTCATTAAGCCCTCTATAATCTATGCACATTCTCCAACCTGTAGTTGGTCTAGTGGAAATGACTTCACCATCTTCATTTTTAACAGTGGTCATCCCACCTTTCTTAGGCACCACTTGGACTGGACTAATCCAAGCGCTGTCCGAGATAGGATAGATAATCCTTGCATCAAAGAGTTTAACCACTTCTTTCCTTATAGCTTCTTTCATTATGGGGTTTAATCTTCTTTGTGGCTGAACAACAGGGGAATAGTCATCCTCTATCAAAATTTTATGCATACAAAATGATGGACTAATTCCCTTTAAATCAAAAATGTTCCAGCCAATAACAAACTCATGTTTTCTTAAAACCCCTATCAATTTTTTTACATCCTCATCTTTTAAATCAGCATTAATGATTACAGGATGTGAGTCATTATCTCCTAAGAAAACATATTTCAAATGAGAAGGCAAAGGTTTCAAATCATGCTTTTCTTCAAACACTTCCTTACCTTTTTCAAGTTTAGTATTATTTAATTTTTCTTTCTTTTCATTTTCTAATTCACCTACTTTACATGCTTCTAGTAGGTTCAGTAACTCATTATGTGAGTCATCTAACTCCTCAGTCTTAGAGTCAAAATCATCCTCAAGAAAGGCTTGTAAAACCTCTTCTTCAATTCTTAACAGCATATGAGTCTTATAGCTTTTAATTTCTTCAAGCATAAAACAATCCATTTTCTCAGCTGAATGTTTCATAGCATTAAAGACATTAAAAGTTACCTGCTCCTCTTGAACTCTCAGCATGAGTTCTCCCTTCTCTACATCAATTTAAGCTCTTCCTGTAGCTAAGAAGGGTCTCTCTAGAATTAAAGGAATTTCTCTATCAGCCTCCATATCCAACACTACAAAATTTACTGGAAAGATAAATTTATCTACCTTAACTAACAAGTCTTCCAGCATCCCATGAGGATATTTGATAGACCTATTAGCCAACTGTAAAGACATGCAAGTTGGTTACAGGTCATTAATTCCTAATTTCCTCATTAAGGACAAAGGCATGAGGTTTATGCTAGCCCCTAGATCACATAAAGCACTTCCTACATGAACATCCAATATTGTACAAGGTATTATAAAAGATCCAGGATCTTTTAGCTTTTGAGGAAGTTTCTTTTGAATAATTGCACTGCACTCTTGAGTGAAAGCAATCATCTCATCTCCCTTTAACTTTCTCTTCTTAGACAGAAGCTCTTTTAAGAATTTAGCATACGAAGGCATCTCTTGTAATGCCTCAGCAAAGGGAATATTTATGTGAAGCTTTTTAAACACATCTAAGAACTTAGCAAATTTTTGCTCCTCTATCTGTTTCTTGAATCTATGCGAAAATGGAGCATTCTTTAATTTCTCAGGAGTTAGCTTGACAGCTTCCTCCAAGATCAAATCAATCTTTTTCTTTTTCTTTTGATGAACTTGGTTTTCTTTTTCTTTCTCTGTTTCAACTTTTTTTTCAGTTTCATCAATAACTTGCTCACTTACTTGTTCTTTTTCTTTTTCTACATCGTTTTCTAAACTAACTTCCTAATTTGGAGTAGGGATAAGAACTTTCCCACTCCTTGTGGTTATTGCCTTGCAATGTTCCCTTGGATTTACCTCAGTATCTCTAGGAAAATTGCCTGACTGTCTCTCGGCTAACTGTTTTGATAGCTGTCCAACCTGATTTTCCAGATTTTGAATAGAGGCTTCTTGATTTTTAAAGCTGGCCTAAGTGGCCTGAATGAACTAAGATAGCACATTCTCAAGTTCAGACTTTTCTTTAGAGGGAGGGGGAGAAGGTTGTTGTGATCTAGTTGTGGTTTGATTTTGTGGCATGTTTTGATTCAGATGTGGACCTTTCTGCCATGAAAAATTGGGGTGATTTCTATAGTTAGGATTAAAGGAATTAGAGGGATAATTCCTTTGAAATTGTTGCTGCCCCATGTACTTAACTTGTTCAGCAGGCACATTTGGATCACACATGCCATTTTCATGGTCTCCACCACAAAAATCACAACTCATCATATAAACTTGACTAGGCTTTTGAAGTTCTGAAATCTGTACACTTAACTTCTCTAAAGCCTGAGTCATCAACTTGCTTTGAGCCAAATAAGCATCTTGTGCTTCTAATTCTAATATCCCTTTCTTAGGGATTTGGCTCCTTTCACTAACTAAACATTTATTTGAAGCCATTACATCAATCAACTCTATAACTTCTTCTACAGTTTTAATGGTTAATGAACCTCCAGCTGAGGCATCAATCAAGACTCTAGTTGCTGGTCTTACACCATTATAGAATATGGTAACTTGCTGCACATCAGGAATCCTATAGTGAGGATATTTCCTCAAACTCTCTTTGTACCTATCCCATGCTTCCATCAAAGATTCACCCTTTCTTTGCTGAAAACAAGTGATTTCTGTACGCAACATGGCATACTTGGAAGGAGGGAAATATTTAATCAAAAATTTTCTTTGTAAATCCTCCCAAGTGGATATACTGCCTCTTGGTTGGCTCTGCAACCAGGCTTTTGCACAGTTAGAGAAAAAGCAAACAATCTCAATCTTATTGCCTCATCAGGGACACCATTCATTTTCACTGTATCACAAATTTGGAGGAAGGTTGCTAGATGCAAATTTGGATCCTCAACCTCACTTCCTCCGAATTGGTCATTTCTAACCAACTGCAGCAAAGCCAGTTTAAGTTCAAAATTATTAGCTGCAATCGGAGGCCTAAGGATGCTAGATTATGATCCTTCTTCAGTAGGCCTAGAGTAGTCACCTAGTGTAACTCTCCTCTGTTCTATTTCTTGCTGTTAATTTTGCTTTTTCTCCTTTTAAGCTTACGCTCTAACAAATCAATATCAGGATCAAAGAAGAAAGGCTATCCTCTGTGTTATTCAAGTGGCCTCAATACTCAAGAGGGGTGGGGTGAATTGAGTGTTTTAAAAACTTTGACTTGGAATGCTTTTGAACATGGTTCTTTATGCAACTTTGATGTGTAAATGGAAGTGAGCAAGCAAAAATAGAATATCACACACAAATTGCTTTGATTAGAGAAAATGAACTTTTAGAACAAGTGATACTTAACTGAGAAATAAGAATTAATGAAGAATAAGGACTCAGTAATTTTATCAAACAGTTGGCGTGCAAAGGATAAGAAACTACAAGAAAGCATAATTAACACAAGCAATTAACCAAGGCAATATAACAAACAGTTTGCATGCACAATTAAGAGAGGAGTTCAAGGTTAGAGAGAATGCAAACCAAATTTAACGAGTTCCACCAACCCGGTGTACGTCTCGCCTTCAAGCAACCCACTTAAAGGATTTCACTATTGAAGATTGGAGATACAAACTTTGAGCAATTGTCTCCTAGTGTCCCACACTCAAGAACCCGATTCTCACAAGCAAAGGGCAACCCACCCAATCTCATAATCTCTCAATATCCCAAAGGTTGAACCCCAACCTTTGTAACCACTCAACCTAGAGTGAACTTTGGTGTTTGGTGTTTGTGTTTACAAGCAATATACTCTCTCAATATAGTGGATAAGCTAATGAAGAACTCTCACAATTTCTAACTCTCAACAAGAGAGGATATACAAGTTCTAAGCTTAAGGATTCAGAATATACAAAGAAAATGAACTCACTAAGCACAAATGTGAGTAAAGATTGATTGCCTCTTGTTGTGTATCTTGTGCTTGAGTTGGGGATCCATTTATAGATCCTTGAAGGTCCTTCTAGCCGTTGCAAAATGAGTTCCAGGTTGTCCCTTCGTGTAGTGGGTGTTTGGATCTGAGTTTCCCACTTAAAAGTGTCTTTTTAATGGTGTTTCCCATTACTTGAATCGATTCATACCTTTTTGAATCAATTCAAGACATTCTGATTTAAGCATTTTGGACTTCCAGGAGCGTGTGAATCGATTCGGGCTTTGGTGAATCGATTTAGAGTGTTCTGTTTTGAATTCCTGGGCTGTCAGCTTCGTGTGAATCGATTTAGGACTTGGTGAATCGATTCAGGCCACTCTATTTTCATATTTTTGGGACTTCCAAGCCTCTGAATTGATTCATGCATATGTGAATCAATTCAATCCATGTTGTTGTTGTTTTTCCATGCCTTTTGATGTTTCCTTGATGCATTTTGAGTCATGGTTCCTTTCCTTGATCCCCATGTTTTGTTTTCTTGATTCTTTAAACATATGGGATCATTATCTTCATGATTCTTTGATTTAAGTACATCCAATGTGTTGTTTTGTTTTGTTTACATCACTTGTTTTTGATCCATGGATGATGCTCTTCTTGTTTGTTGGATACTTGTCATTATCAAAACCTATCTATAACATGCAAATACATTCTCCCCCTTTTTGATGATGACAACCAATGGCCATCTCTTGGGGTGTTAACATTTATATTTAAGTAACATTGAGAAAGAACCACTTGTTGTAAATATTTTAAGTTTTTTAGAACAGAGTGTGTCTCCCCTTTTATTATCGAATCATTGCATTTAATTATATTCATCTGATCATACGTTACTCTTATTTCTCCCCTTTAGAAAAGTATTCAATATCTAATATCTATTCAATATCTAATATCTTTCCCCCTTTGTCACTATCAAAAACAATATAAGCTCTAGGAAGGAAATAAACATTGCATAATTAAAGAGTAATAACCAGCAAACGCAACCATGAGAATTAATAACAAAGTGCTAAAATCCAAACAAAAACATAACAATGAGAAATGCCTCAGAAGGGCAACAAAGTTTGAACAAGATAACCATAAAACATTAATGTCAAGCAAAATATAGAAAAGAAGGCCAACTAAGGCTGAGGGAATTGGAGGCTGGAGATCTGGGTTGCAAGCTCTATGTAGCATTCCTCCATGTTGGCTTTAAGTTTTTCAAGTCGAGTGTTGAGATTTGCTTCCATTGCATCAAAGCGACGATCCATATGTGCAGTTAGGCGAGCAAAGAGGTTATCAGCAGGAGCGGGTGGAGGAGGTGGAGGAGCAGCAGGTTCATTATCATCACGAGGATGGCGGAGATATTGCCAGAATCCATGATACTCAATGATGCCCATCTTGGTGAAATGATATTTGGCAATGGGTCCTTTTGGTCCGATTAGTTCTTTGACTTCATTTTTCAGATCCACCTTGTAATGACGAAGAAGCTTGGTGATAAAAATAGCATATGGGAGGCGAGTGAGGTTTTGAGCATCAAGCATGTGATGCCTCACAATGTCAATCCAGTTGATCTCCTTTTGGTGGAGAATAGCCCAAAGCAATAGAATCTTAGCCTCATTGAGTCTTGCATAATTTCCACCTAGTAGGATAAGGATCTTGACTAGAACATAGTGCAAAAGGCGATGATCAATGCTTAAGATTCCAACGGTACTTGCAGGGGTAGTGAGATTAAAGAAAGCTCTTGCCTCTAATGGGTTGTAGTTCCAGGAAGGAGAAGGTTCTTTGCCATGGAAGTGAGCATTACTTATTGGAAGTTTTCCAACTTTGTTCATGACTTCATTGTCAAGCACAATGGTCTTGCCTTTCACTTTGGCATAATATCGATCATCTTGTAGGCGCAATGTTGAGTAGAACACACGGATCAATTTGGGGTAAATTGTAATTTCCTCAAGAGCCATGAAGTCAACAAGTTCTTGTTGATGAAGAGTAGTGATGAGGGAAAGGCCAGAGGTTTCAAAAAAGGGAACATCAATCCAATATGGTGAGATCAATTATTTTTCAGAAAAAGTGGTTTCGTACCTTTCTAACTTTTTTGTGTGGTGAAAAAGCGTGATAAATCTGAATGTTGGGGAGTGGAAGAGCCGGCAATATTTGCTCTTTGTTTCTTTCTTGGATGGGATGAAGAGGCCATGAGTAATGGAGCTTTGGATAGGAGGTTTCTAGAGTGAGAGAGGTGTTTTTAGAGAGAATGAGGAGAAAAAGAGTAAGAGAGTTTGAAGTGAAATGAGAAACATAAGCCCAATAGTGTGATATAGGTAAAATTACTCGTGTGAATCGATTCAGAGGGGCTGTGAATCGATTCAGATGTTGCTGTGTGTGGGAATTAATGGGCATCAGGGGTTTGAATCGATTCAAACTTCACGTGAATCATTTCAGACCTCTCTGTTTGTAAAAATTTAAAGAGTCGGGTCTGTGAATCGATTCAGAGGGCTGTTGAATCGATTTAATCGATTCTGTTTCCTTTTGTATTGCAGTTTTAAGCTTGCTGAATCGATTCTGGGCACAGAGCAACGCTTGTGGATCATTGAAACATCAGTTTTTATGGTTCTTTTTACCGTCTAAAGCAATCAAACATTCATAATATTTAAACCAAGCAATAATGCAGCTCATGAATTATTCATTCTTGAGAATCATAATCAATCAACATTCATAACTATCATGTCTAAAAGAATCAAGTCACATACTTATTCAATCCTCATGCTCAATGATAAGAATTATTCAATCAAAGATAGTCAAATGTTTCACCAATTTGTTTGAAATGAATGTAATTAGTTCACATTAGACATCTTTAATATTCCTAATTCTCTCCTAATATTTATGAATTGTTCCTTTGTAAGAGGTTTTGTGAATATATCAGCTAATTGCTTAGAGGTTTCAACATGTTCAAGCACACAATCACCCTTTAACACATGATCTCTAATGAAATGATGTCTGATCTCAATATGTTTGGTTCTAGAATGCATCACAGGATTCTTTGAAATATTAATAGTGCTTGTATTATCACATTTAAGAGGCACATGGTCTAATATTACACCGAAATCTAGAAGTTGTTGCCTCATCCAAAGGATTTGAGCATAACAACTACCAGCTGCAACGTATTCTGCCTCAACTGTGGACAATGCAACACTCACTTGTTTCTTGCTATGCCAAGATACAAGAGAACTACCAAGCAAGTGACAAGTACCACTAGTGCTTTTCCTATCAAGTTTACATCCTGCAAAGTCAGAATCAGAGTAACCAATAAGAGTGCATTCAACCCCTTTGGGGTACCATAAACCAACATCTTGAGTTCCAACCAAGTATTTCATTATTCATTTTACAGCAGTCAAATGTGATTCTTTTGGACAAGCTTGATATCTTGCACACATACAAACAACAAACATTATGTTCGGTCTACTTACAGTAAGATAGAGTAAAGATCCAATCATACCTCGATATTTGGTAATTTCCACATCTTTACCTTTCTCATCTTTGTCCAAGTAGCAAGATGTGCTCATAAGGGTGGTAATTTCATTTGCCTTATCCATATTGAATTTCCTAAGCAATTCCTTGCAGTATTTGGATTGACTAATGAATGTACCTTCTTTTGTTTGCTTAATTTGTAGCCCAAGGAAGAATGTAAGTTCTCCATCATGGACATTTCAAATTCTTCCTGCATTAACTTAGCAAACTCTTTGCAAAGAGATTCATTAGTGGCACCAAATATGATATCATCCACGTATACTTGAACCAAAAGTATGTCATTCTTTTTGTGCTTGATGAATAATGTTGTATCAACTCTTCCTCTTTTAAAATGGTTTTCTAACAAAAATTTGCTTAACCTTTCATACCAAGCTCTTGGAGCTTGTTTCAAATCATACAAAGCTTTTCTAAGTTTGAAAACGTGATTTGGAAGTTGATAGTTTTCAAAACCGGGAGGTTGATCAACATATACTTCTTCTTGAATGTATCCATTCAAGAAAGCACTTTTGACATCTATTTGGTACAGTTTGAAGTTTCTACAACATGCAAAGGCTAATAATAATCTAATAGCTTCTAGTCTAGCTACGGGAGCATACGTTTCTTCATAATCAATACCTTCTTCTTGATTATAACCTTTGGCAACTAATCTAGCTTTATTTCTAGTTATTACTCCATGTTCATCTAACTTATTCCTAAATACCCATTTAGTTCCTATTATTTGGTGATCAATGGGTCTTGGCACTAGCTCCCAAACTTCATTTCTTTCGAATTGGTTTAATTTCTCTTGCATGGCTAACATCCAATGTTCATCAATAATAGCTTCATTAATGGTTTTAGGTTCAATTTGTGAAACAAATGCTAAGTGATTGCAAGTATTAAAAGAGCGTCGGGTACTTACACCTTTTGTGATATCACCTATGATGTTATCCAATGGATGGTTCTTTGAGATGATCCATTCCTTGTGTTGAAGTTCTTCATCTTGAGTTGTGCTTTCTTCCTTTTTGATTTCTTCTTTATTGTCCAAGCTCATTTCTTGTAATGTACCTACAAGATTATCAACATCTTCCTTTCTGGGGGAGTTATGACTATTTTCATCAAATTTCACATGAATTGACTCCTCAATAGTATTTGTTTGTTTGTTAAACACTTGATACGATTTACTAGACGATGAATATCCAAGAAAGATTGCCTCATCAGCTTTTGCATCAAACTTTCCTAGATTATCCTTTCCATTGTTAAGCATAAAGCATTTGCATCCGAAAATATGAAAATAAGAGATGTTTGGTTTTCTTCCTTTGTAAAGTTCATAGGGAGTTTTCTTTAGAATAGGCCTAATCAAGCATCTATTCATAACATGACAAGCGGTATTTACCGCATCGGCCCAAAAATATTTTGCAATTTTATTTTCATTTAACATGGTTCTTGCAAGCTCCACTAAGGATCTATTTCTCCTTTCAACTACTCCATTTTGTTGTGGAGTTCTAGGAGCTGAAAAATTATGACCAATACCATGTTTTTCACAAAATTTTTCAAATAATGGATTTTTAAATTCTCCTCCATGATTGGTTCTTATGGATGCAATCTTTGAGTTTTGTTCGTTTTGGATAACCTTGGCTAGTCTCTTGAATGCATGATATGCTTCATCCTTGTGAGCAAGAAACAAGGTCCATGTATATCTTGAATAGTCGTCTACAATTACTAGACCATAGTAATTACCACCAAAGCTTTTGATTTTAGAAGGTTCGAATAAGTCCATGTGTAAAAGTTGTAAAGACCTTTGAGTAGAAACAATGTTTTTAGCTTGAAAAGATGCCTTTACTTGTTTTCCCTTTTGACATGTATCACAAAATTTGCTTTCAAATTTAAGCTTTGGCAAACCAATTACTAGTTCTTTAGAAACAAGTTTGTTTAAATGGTATATGTGTATATGAGCTATCCTTCTATGCCATAGCCATGATTCATTCTCTTTAGTCATGAAGCATTGCTCATCATTTGAGGACAAACTATCAATATCAATCATGTAAATGTTATCAATTCTTTGACCAACAAACTTAACTTCCTTGTTCAGCTTATTCTCAATTATGCAACAATTAGATTCAAATAATACTCTATATCCTTTATCACATAATTGACTAATGCTAAGCAAGTTATGTTTAAGTCCCTCAACATATATAACATCATTTATAGACGTGGAAGAAATTTTACCAACATTTCCGATTCCTAGTATTCTCCCCTTTGTGTTATCTCCATATGTGACGCTTCCTTTTCTTTTGGGAGTGAATGTTGTGAATTTGCTCATATCTCCCGTCATGTGTTTCAAACACCCACTATCCAAGTACCAATGGGTGTTTCTTGCTTTGAAGCATACCTACAAAACAAAATCAGTTTAGAGAACTTAGTACCCATTTTATGTTGGGTCCTTTTTGGTTAGCTTGTGGTAATGTCCCTTTGGGAACCCACACCTTTCTTACCATTTTTGGTCCAAGCTTTCTAATATGGCAATTTGAAGCATTATGTCCTTTAGCACCACAATGATTGCATTTAGTGAATGGTGATGAGGATTTTCTAGGTGGTACAAAGAAGTTTTTGTAATGCTTTTCCTTTTTGGTAGAATTATATCCTAATCCCGTTTTGTCAAGCATACATCTTTGATTTCCAAGTAATACATTCAAATTGTCTCTACCATTAGTAAATTTCTCTAAGGTTTTATTTAAGTCTAAGACTTTGGTTTCTAAGATATCATATTTCTTTACAAAATCACAGGGTTTGTTCTTGGAGCATGCTTGACCATTTACTAGTTCCTTTTTCAAACATTCATTTTCTTTGCCAAGTTCTACAAGATGCATTTCAAGAGTATCAATGGTTTTCCTAGACAATTTATATTTGTTTGAAATTTTAATAAAATTTTCATACAATTCCTCAAATGCATCTAGTAATTCCTCCTTATCTAAGTTGAAAAGATTTACCTCATCATTTTCTTCTTGATGAAATGTCATAAAGCAAAGATTTGCTTCTTCATTTTCCGATTCTTCGAGCTACTTATATCGTTTTCATCCCATGCAATATAAGCTCTTCTTCTTCCTCTTTTCTCTTTGTTTTTCTTCTTGAGGTTTGGACAATCCACCTTGAAGTGCCCTTCCTTTCCACATTCCAAATAGTTTGGTGAAGAAGAATTTTCATTTGAGATTGGTTTCTTACCTTGAGGTTTGAAGCTCTTTTGAAATCGTTTGTTCCTCATAAACTTTCCGAAACGTTTTACAAATAATCCAAATTCTTCTTCTTCATCAAGCTCACCACCGGATTCTTCTTCATTAATAGAAGTAGCCTTGAGAGCTAGTCCTTTCTTCTTAGAGACTTTTTCTTCTTCCTCTACTTGTTTCAAGTCTTTCAACTCTTACTATTGTTCTTGGAGTTTGCCAAACAAAATGGCTAGAGACATATCATTTATATTGGGAGATTGCTTGATGGCAGTGATGAGAGGTTGACATTCCCTGCTAATACTTTTTAACACTTTCTGAACAAGTTCTTTGTTAGTATAAGTCTTGCCAAGAGTAATAAGGTGGTTAATAATAAGAGTAAATCTCCTTGGCATGTCTACAATAGTTTCTCCAGAAGTTAATCTAAAGCTCTCATATTGACTAGTTAAGGTACTAATATTAGAGTCTTTGACATCACTCGTACCTTCATGGGTCACTTGTAAAGTATCCCACATCTCCATGGCGGATTTACAAGTTACTATTCTAAAAAATTCATCTGGACCTAAGGCTAGAGTGATAAGGTTTTTGGCTTTATAATTATACTGTAATTTCTTTTCCTCATCACTAGTCCATTCATCCATGGGTTTTTCTATTTGTTTACCATCAATAATGTGCATAGGTATGAAGGGACCATTTTCAATAGCATTCCAAACCCTTAGATCAATTGACTGAACAAAAATTTTCATTCTTTCTTTCCAAAAAGCATAACCTTCCCCATTAAAACCAGGAGGTCGATTTGTAGCACCACCCTCGGGAAACATGTTAGAAGTAGAGGCGATTTATCTCTTGAAGCTGTTAAGCTTGATCTATCAAGAGTCAAGCTCTGATACCACTTGTTATTCAAGTGGCCTCAATACTCAAGAGGGGGGTGAATTGAGTGTTTTAAAAACTTTGACTTGGAATGCTTTTGAACTTGGTTTTTTATGCAACTTTGATGTGTAAATAGAAGTGAGCAAGCAACAATAGAATATCACACACAAATTGCTTTGATTAGAGAAAATGAACTTTTAGAACAAGTGATACTTAACTGAGAAATAAGAATTAATGAAGAATAAGGACTCGGTAATTTTATCAAACAGTTGGCGTGCAAAGGATAAGAAACTACTAGAAAGCATAATTAACACAAGCAATTAACCAAGGCAATATAACAAACAGTTTGTATGCACAATTAAGAGAGGAGTTCAAGGTTAGAGAGAATGCAAACCAAATTTAACGAGTTCCACCAACCCGGTGTACGTCTCGCCTTCAAGCAACCCACTTGAAGGATTTCACTATTGAAGATTGGAGATACAAACTTTGAGCAATTGTCTCCTAGTGTCCCACACTCAAGAACCCAATTCTCACAAGCAAAGGGCAACCCACCCAATCTCACAATCTCTCAATATCCCAAAGGTTGAACCCCAACCTTTGTAACCACTCAACCTAGAGTGAACTTTGGTGTTTGGTGTTTGTGTTTACAAGCAATATACTCTCTCAATAGAGTGGATAAGCTAATGAAGAACTCTTGTAACATCCCTGTTTTTAGTAACAATTTTAATCTTGTAATTTTGAAGTATGGAAGGTTTATAAGTGTTAATGAGTGAATAAATACCCTGTGGATGGTCTGTAATATCCCAAAAATTTCATTTTTGTGTATAATCATGGATTTTATATGGACCATTAGTGATATTGTCCATTTTCCAAGTGAAACATGTCTTAGATAAGACTGTCTGAGTGAAGGCTATGTTTCCGAGTAACCAAGAAAAATTCTGAGTGAAGGTTGAAATTCCGAGTGAAGATTATGTTTTCCGAGTAAGACATGACCGAGAGTGCCACCGAGTGGAGTTCTGGCCTCGGAGACATTTGGAGTGAAGTGTGTTCGATAGAACCACTTCTGGGTGAAAGGTCCGAGTGACTCGTTTCCAAGTCAAAACCTTCGAATGACTCATTTCCAAGTCAAATGTCCTCGAATGACTCGTTTCCGAGTCAAACGCCTCCGAATGACTCGTTTCCGAGTCAAACATCGTCAAGTGCCTCATTTCCGAATGAAACTTCTCTGAGGGCAGCGTTTCGAGTGAAGTACATCCAATTGAAGGAAAACTTATTTCCGAGTAATAAATATCCGAGTGGGCTATCTCCGAGTTGAATTTCCCTGACGCCGACTGAAATATATACCGAGTGAGTCGCTTCAGGTGAGGTACTCTGGAACAGAGAAAGGTTGACTCCGAATGACCCCTCAATTGTAACATTTCCAAGTGACAATTTCGAATGATCCTTTCGGCAATTTGAATTCCGAGTTATGCACCTCTGAGTGAAGTATTTCGAGTGAAGGGGGACTTTGAATAATTAATCAAGTCAAGATATATCTGAGTGGACAATTCCGAGAGGATCCATTCGGAAAAGATAAGTGGCCGACTGAGAACATTGTCAGATGGATATATATCTATATCCGAGTGAGATATTTTCTGAGTGAGTCCAAGTGAGGCAATTGCGACTGAGTCACCTCCAGGGAAGGAAAAGCCGACCGAGTGTTTCAAGCAGAAACACTTCCGAGTGAAATCCCTTCCGAGCGAAGCTATGCTGAACGGTGCTCAAGCGAGCGTTCTGCGCTCAAGCGTGCTCGGGTCCTGATTCTTCCTCCTTTCTCACGCTCAAGCGTGACTCATGTATATTTTTGATGCGCTCAAGCGTGGACATGTGGAGAGGTCCTGATTCTTTCTTACGCTCAAGCGTGAAGGCAGCGTGTCCAAGAGTGATAGCACACTCACGCTCAAGCACGAGAGGCCACGCTTAAGCGTGATTCAAAGGAGTCCGTTTTCATTTTATTTTTGGACTCCAGTAACTCTCGAAAACAGATTAGCCGAACCAACGTCAAAATGGAAATGGGACTCGATAAATGGAAACCGACTGGAACAAAGCTGAACCGAGACGCTACTCTTAACCAAAAAGATTCGCTCCTGCTAGTGACTAGTCCACTAGCTCACATAATCCAAAATTTTATCACAGATGCTCCACAAACTTACACCTTTTCACCCCAATCATAGCATTTTTATATATTTTAATATATATTCCCTTCAATCATACTAACTCTTGTACGTAGGTGGCAGAAATGGTCAAATACAGCTCACGTTCTATCCAAAAATCTCCATTATTTCCATAATTAACTCACCTAATCTTCAATCACGAGAAAGCTTGTCCCCCCACTTGTCTTTTGCATTATTAAACCAATACCACAATTCATTCCCAAGTCTAAAACTTTCAGAACCAACGGAATTAGCAAAAACTCTCTCTTTCTTATTTTCTTCTCTACGTACAAGTCTCTTCCTCTCTCATTTTCCTTTTCTCGTTACTGTGAGCTAAAGCAAGGGAAATAACAGAACGTTCTCAACTCCATTAAGGTAAGGGGGTATATTCTCTGGTATTCTGGGGGAAACCGAGTGTTAGGAAAGGGTTAAGGTACTTCTTGTCCTCACCTTTCCAGGACAGGTTCAGGAATTGCTGTTAAATTAAATGTTTTAGTTTATATATTTGTTTTATATATTTTCATGTATATGATTAATTGGCTGTGTTGATTATTATTAACCATGATGAATTAAATGATATGATTGGTGTTGAATTGTAAAAATATTAAGAACCATGGGTGTCTATGTGAATTCCAGTGAGGAATTATAAAACAGAAGTCGGATTCAATAGATAACAAGCTCGGTTTTATATCAATCCGACCGGTTATCTAAAAATACAAATAATCTATTTAAATTTCAAACAGATTTTGAATTAAATATCTGTTTTACATAAACCGACCGGATCATCTAAAATATACAAATACATAGTTTCACTCGGTATTCTCAGGAGCCGGCCAAGGCTTCCACTAAAATACAATCCGAGCTGCTGAGTGTCTTCACATATCATGGTTGGGCCTTCATTCACTGAAGGGTCACTCGGAGTCGGAGTCCACTTCCTTCCTCAGAAATCATTCCGCTTGAAAGGATTACTCGGATATCTATTCTTCTCGGAATTATTCACTCAGAAACACATTCATTCGGAATTAGAGTCCTTTATCCAGAAACACCATTCCTGGAAAGACTTACTCGGAATATTTTCCACAGTCTAGTATCACTCGGAAATGTTTCACACGTTTTCACTCGGCATATTTAATCTCCCTTACCCTGAGAACTCTCTACAAGGTCAAGTCTCGCTTAAGGATTTCATAGCTTCGTTCACTCAGAATACTCTAGTTTCTCTTCACTCGGGGAAATTCTAATAAACTCTTACTCGGGAGGTTTTCAAGTCAATTCCCACTCGGAATTGCATGACCTTCATTCACTCGGAAGTTAGTTTAACTCTTCTTCATTTGGAAGAGGATTCCCCAATTTAGCCTCACACTTCTTTACCTATTTTTCATCCACTCGGAAACAACTCAATCGGAAGCATTCCACTAGAAAATGTTTCCGTTTCACTCGGATTTTACTTTACTCGAACGTGTCTCATTCAGACAGAACATTTCCTCACTCGGAAACTCTTCCTCAATCACATTTCACTCGGAAAACATCTTAACTTCACTGAGAAAGTCTTCTCAGTCTGATTTCACTCGGAATCATATTTATTTCACTCGAAAACATCTTCTCAGTCTGATTTCACTCGGAATCATATTTATTTCACTCAGAAACTCTTCTCAGTCTGATTTCACTCGGAAAACATCTTTATTTCACTCGAAAACTCTTCTCATTCTAATTTCACTCGGAATTATATTTATTTCACTCGGAATTATATTTATTTCACTTGGAATCAAACTCTTTTTACTCGGAAATCTGGTTTTCGACATTTTCACTCGAAATTTCATTTAGAAATTCTTCTTTAATCCTTTCATAAAGATTGGGATGTTACAATTATCATTATTATTCTTATTATTATCATTACTATTGTTATTCTTATTATTATTATTAACTATTATTATTGTTTTAATTATGAGTAATGAAATAAGGAACATATTACTTACTCTTTAAACGAAGCATTGTTTTAGCCAAGATATAACCGATATATTTTCTAGAAAAATAATAAAAATGACTTACAACGTCTAAAAAATCGATGGGACCCAAGAACTTGTTAATAAATATTATGAGACTGGAAACACATAGATACCCAAGGATCAAATGGTAAAAATAATGCATTTTGCATCATGAAAATATTTTTGAGGGAGTAAAACTAGAGCATACACCTGGTACGTTGGAGGACATTCACGTTCGATGCAATTCTGGTGTACTTTGACTAAATGACGGAATGTATCTATGATCATGTAGAGCCAAGTCCCAAGATGAAATAATATATTGATGAGAACCTGTGAGTTCACTCGTACCTTATGATAATGAATGGAGGACTTGGTGAGCTCCGATCGCTCTAGAATGGAAACGTTGTGCCCAAGAGGCAAATTGAGCAGAATGACTGCAAAAGAATGAGAAAAGGGTGATGGTGGAATGGTTTATTGGGCCCACATGCATCATGAGACTTAATTAAAGATAAATCATAATAAACCAAACTCATGCATTCGATGACAGTATACTTGATTGTTATAATTGTAAATATGTTAATTGTATGATTTATGTTATATTATCTGTTGTCTGGATATGTCCGCACCGGGAACTTCCAGGGTCTGGGGTTTATACTTACCCTTTCTGTTGATTAATAACAGAGGAGCTAGGAAACCAAGAACAAGAATACGAAGAACAGCAATATGCTGAACCAACTGGGAGCCCTCATTAAATGAAGATATATGTAGTTGAATATTTATGAATAATAAGACCATGGATGACTGTATAATTATTTAAGGGTGCCTGCGTACCCCATTCTGTTAAGAGTACAATTACTTATAGTTTGTGAATGACTATGTGAATTATCTATTATTTGCTTCCACTGATCTGCCATTATTTTATTTTTAAAAAAAAAATATATATATATATATTCACTTTTTCTGAAAACTGTTAACACTCTTAGTTAAATAGGATGATCCTACAGAAGGGACTATCTTATTTAACCGAGGGTGTTACAACTGTCACAATTTCTAACTCTCAACAAGAGAGGATATACAAGTTCTAAGCTCAAGGATTCAGAATATACAAAGAAAATGAACTCACTGAGCACAAATATAAGTAAAGATTGATTGCCTCTTGTTGTGTATCTTGTGCTTGAGTTGGGGATCCATTTATAGATCCTTGAAGGTCCTCCTAGCCGTTGTAAAATGAGTTCCAGGTTGTCCCTTCGTGTAGTGGGTGTTTGGATCTGAGTTTCCCACTCAAAAGTGTCTTTTTAATGGTGTTTCCCACTACTTGAATCGATTCATACCTTTTCGAATCGATTCAAGACATTCTGATTTAGGCATTTTGGACTTCCAGGAGCGTGTGAATCGATTCAGGCTTTGGTGAATCAATTCAGGACTTGGTGAATCGATTCAGGCCACTCTGTTTTCATATTTTTGGGACTTCCAAGCCTCTGAATCGATTCATGCGTATGTGAATCGATTCAATCCATGCTGTTGTTGTTTTTCCATGCCTTTGAGTCATGGTTCCTTTCCTTGATCCTCATGCTTTGTTTTCTTGATTCTTTGAACATATGGGATCATTATCTTCATGATTCTTTGATTTGAGTACATCCAACTTCACTTGTTTTTGATCCATAGATGATGTTCTTCTTGTTTGTTGGATACTTGTCATTATCAAAACCTGTCTACAACATGCAAATACACTCTGTTCCTTGACTGCATACACCAAATATTAGACACAAACAATTCAAAGCTACTGCTACACACAATCTACCGCTATACTAAAATCAAAAATTAAACTACTACCAAATGCAAAACAAAATTAAATGGTTCAGTCTCGTACCGGTCCAAGGATTGTTAATATTACTCAACAATCCCCGGCAACGGTGCCATTAACTTGATGCATAAATCCTGAGTCATTAACTTGATGCATAACTCTCAGAGAATTTATATTCTTTTGGCAAGCGCACCAATCGTTAGTGAATTTACAAATAAACAAATTTCCTTAACTACTTTCTCTTTTTAATCATTTTCTTGTATAATTTAAACACTTTTGATATAAATAAATAAAACCAGAATTAATGACAATTTATTAAATAATAGTGCCAAACTAAACAATATTTAATGGATTAAGTTAAATTAAAGGTGAAATTATTAAGTCTTTTCAAGACTTATCAACAAGATATAAAAAAAACTTCTAGAAAGATATACATATTTAGCACTCTTTTATCTCGCGTATACAAGGACGTATATACATCTGATTTCCTTTGAATATTGAAAGTAAAAAAACATTGTCTTTCAATATTTGTCCATAATGATAAAATAATTTATAGAAATCATAATTGATAAATCATTACAGTATTATATCCGGATGGGAAAGTTTATCAAAGTTTAACCTTTACCTTGTTACAATTATCTAACTCGATATTGTAATAAGGCAAGGTAAAACTAAATTATACCTCTACTACAAATGTGACCA
Source organism: Clitoria ternatea (assembly GCA_037962975.1). NCBI lineage: Eukaryota > Viridiplantae > Streptophyta > Magnoliopsida > Fabales > Fabaceae > Clitoria > Clitoria ternatea. The sequence goes on from CM075669.1 coordinate 247,660,089, forward strand.
ATCATTTCCTAGTCCTTGAACCATCGAGTTTTGGAATCCTACTCTTGTCATATATCTATCTGATTGAGGATGAGACCACTTTACCCTCTTGTAATTACATATCCTTTCATCTTGAACCGCTAGCTATATATCACATAACATATATTTTGGACACAAAATTCAAACAAGAAGGAGTGAGAAACAGAATACAATACTTTACAAATAAGACATAAGCATAAGGGTTTTCACAAACTAATAAATTAATATCATTCAAAATCTTGTACATAATTAATTACAAATATAGGGTTCTCATACATATAGCAATCATACTTTCATTCATAACCATCCATATAGAATATCACAATCACATGTATGACATGTAATGCTTTTAATACTACCTCATTCAGTTTATGCATATGGGCCCTTAAAGTTTTAATCTGCACTAGGCCAACCAGGAGTTTACACAGTTCCATAATTCCGGATAATAACATAAATGCCTTTGTAGCATATGAACAGCTCAACTGGCGTGGAAACACTTAGAGACTAGTCAGACTGAGAAGGTTTTTATTGTGAAAGTACCCGACACTAGGGAGCGACCCCAGGTCCCCTGAAGCACCCTTCCACACCCTCTCATCCCAAGGTTCGCATTTGAACCTCCTCTAATGTATCCTCGGTTTCTATAATCCGTCCCCAGGCAACATCACATCTCATTTCTCTTTAATGATTCATGATGCATGAACTACTCGCATATTTAGTAGGTTAAGACTTTTAGAAACTCAATTATTAAATACCATAAAGGTTCACAAGTCATCTCAATAAACTGTACATTTCCATAAGTCCTTCTTTGAACTTCTGTTATACAGAAATAAATTTAGTACAGTCTCTGAATTTAGATCTCACCAAAATTGAGTTTTCAAGCCTTAAATATTTCAAAACTTTCTTTTAAACAAAACTTCACATATTTACATAATCTTTCTCAATTTGAATTTTAACTAGATTGAGTTTAGAAATCTCGACTATAACAAAATATCCTTTAGTTATTTTTTTGGGGAAAACCAAAATAAATTTACTTTAATTTTCTGATTTCTAAAAGAAAATAATTTTTAAAATCATTAACTAAGAATACTTAAAACTATAAAAATTTAATTTAAAAATTAATTATCTCAACCTCTGATTTTCATAAAATAGTTTCTTTCTAATACTAGATTTTATTCTAGAGATTAAAAATAAAGTTAATGAAAATTATTTCTAAGAAGAAATAAAAGACTAAAATAATTATAAGATACTTTATCTTAAAACTTTAAAGAGTAAGATAAGAAAATTCTTACTGAGTTTTAACTTTCCGTCATGCTTGCTACATGCTCAAACTTCATATCACAAGGTCATCAATCATTCATCAACCACAATCAAGTATTGTAATGTCATCAATCACAATCAAATATCATCAATCGTAAATATTATCAATCATAATTACATATCATCAATCACAGTCTAATATTATAAATCACAATATCATTAATCAAAATCAAATATAGTTAATTATAATGAAGTCAAATCAACTAAATATCACTCATAAATATAATTTAAATTTTAATGGTTATTTAAATTAGTAGAGTTGATTTTGAGTCCTTATAGTCCATTCCTCGCACAGGTCTATATAAGTCCATATATATATAATCCAGTCTTCGCATAGGTATAGTTCAGTCCATACAGGTCATAATAGTCCAAGTCCTTGCATAGGTTTAGTCCAGTTCGCATAGGTTATCCAGGTATTTGCATAGGTATTCAGATCAAGTTACACAAGATACTCAATTTAAAATTTATTATAATTTTTTTTAAGTTAAACAGTTATTATTTAAAATAATAATATTATTAAATTTTAAAGGAGTAGGGGACTCCTCCCATTATTCTTATGTCTTTTCATATTATACTCCTATCACACTCCCCCTTACCTCTTGTATCTTGATTCATTATGGAAAGTCCGTGCGCGCCTCGTCTCTCAGTTCTAAAATATACCAATTTCACTTTAATATAGTTATAAGATGAAAATTAAGATTTCTACTTAAAACAGAAATGGTAAATTTTAAATAGTGAATAGTAAATAATGAATAGTGAATAGTGAATAGTAAATCATGAATAGTAACAGTAAATAGTAAAATGTGAATAGTAACAATAAATAGTAAAATATGAATAGTAACAGTAAATAGTAAAACGTGAATAGTAAATAGTAACAGTAAATAATAATTTACTATTTGAATAATGATTTACTATTCATAATAGTGATTTAATATTGACATAGTAATTTACTATTTAGAATAGTAACTTAAAATAATATTATATCTAATATAATAATAGATTTCTAAAACGATATAAAAATAAATCTAAAAAGTATAAAAAAGAGTTATTCTTACCTTATGATTTTGGCAGAACCTCCTTCCAAAAATTTTATTTCTCTCTCTTACTCCCACCACTATCTCTCTAGCACTACTATATTAAGAAATTTTAATATGAAATTATGATTTTTCCTTTAAAAATCCTTCGGTATTTATAGCAGAAAAATTTACTATGCATTTGAATATTTTATTATAAAAGTACTGTACAATTTTTGAAATTTTCGTTTCTGGTTACTGTGCAAGTTTGAAATTTTCGTTCATGCATAGTGTTTTGTATAGTAAATGTCGGCTGAATTATTAAGCCAAATAGTAACCATTTACTCGGTATATTTTAAATATTCAAAATCGATCCTTTTCGAAATTTAGCGATATTATATCAGTTCTCACTAATTTTATGAAAATTAATATAACGTTTAAATTTTAAAAATCTAAAATTTTCTGTTAATAAAAATTTATTGGTACATTTTTTATTTTTTTACGATTGGTAAAAATCAAGATTTTACTCAAACCAATAATTTTTAGATAAGTCTACTTGAAATGGATTTTTATAAAAAAATTTATAATTTAACTTCACTTTCTTGTAAATATATTTAATTTTAAGTAACTTTATATGAATTTAAAATTATTTAAAATATATTATTTTATTAAAATATTTCAAAAATTTCAAAAATTTCCAGAAAATCATAAATATTATGTAGATCAAAAAGTTCTAAAGAACTATAGTTTAATTCCTTCAAAATTTTATTTTAAAATTTTAATAAGAGTTAAATCATAAATATGTAAAAACATAAACATAAAAGAAAAGTTGTGAATAATAAAGATATTCAAAATTCTTAATATAATTTCATTAATCAATGAATACTAATTAAGTCATTTTAAAATTCTCATTCATAAATATTTTCATTTTATTATTATTATTTTATTTTATTTTAAAAAACAAATAATTAAATATAAATACCAAAATTTCATAAAAAATGATAAAAATAAACTAACTTATAGTAAGTATTTCTCATGAAAGATATATTAATATCTATTTTCTCTTTGTGTTGAAAATGAGATGTTACAACTGGGTCCGACTTGACCACTGGTAGCTCAACTGGGCACAAAGGCTACGGGAGCCAGAAAACGAGGGGTATACATATTGTTGGCCGTCCCAAACCACATAATCACATATCACATAACATAAACATGACATATCAATCAATAATCAACATACGCAACTGCCAGAAACTGGCGTGTGCTCACAACACAGGGCGACCATCTTGTCAAGCCCATTTGTACAATGCCATCACACACACACACACACACACACACACACACACACACACATATATATATATATATATATATATATATTCATACATACATCAATTTCTCATCATTCGATTCGAACTTATCTAAGTATATATCCATTTCAATATGAAATCATCACAGACACATATTAATCTCATTATTCGAATCATCGTTCACACCAATCAAAGTGATTATCTATTTACATAATTAACTCAATCAATATATTTCTTCATCGTTTAACCATTTAATCTCACTTTTACATACTTATATAATTATAAAAATTATATTTAACTAATCTACATTATTTCTAATAACATAGAATCAAATTCTAAACTTCCCGTACTTTGTTCGTATATCGGTTCTAATTCCGAACACCCCCTTACCTCTATTCCAAGCTTCTAAAATTTGCTTTTGGTGTCGGTTGCGTCCTCCGATCACTTGATTCACCGCTCCATTTCTGAATCCGATGCCCGCTTCGTCAATCGTTTGCCTAACGTTCGTTCCCACACCTACGGTTATCGAAACATGGAACCGGTTAGTACATTTCCTTCCTTACACTTCCAAACTCATCATTCAAGCTTCCCAATTCCATAAAACTTAGAATCCAAGCCCAAACTCACACATGCATGGTTCAAATTTCAAAAGAAAAGAGGAGGAGAAGAGGAAGCTTGAAATGGGAGGTTCGACGTGCCTCACCTTGGTTCCAATTTCCCAAAACCTCAAGAAATCAAGCCTCCACCGAGTCCCATGCCAAATCATGTGAAAATGAGAAGAAAATGGAAAAGAAAGCTTCTGCCCATCTGTTTTGCATGCGCTGCTTAAAACTGAATCGCGACGCTAACGCTATGCGTCCCATTGACGCTACGCGTCAGCTCATTAATTCATACCTGACGCTACGCTTCCCAGCCACGCTACACGTCAGGGTCCTGATTCCATCTTCCATAAAATTCTATTTTCCACTTAATTTTCCATATACTATTAAAATTTTAATCCAAATAATACTTTTATTTGTTTCCTATTTATTTTCTAATATTAAAACATCAAGGATGTTACATATCGTATTTAGGATTGTGTCATTTGATTCTTAATGGGATTGAATGAGAATTTTAGCATGGTGACGTTGTAAGTCCTGTTAATGGAACCCTTGCCAAGAATTAACAAGGTGCTTTCTCTTGTGTTGCAACATGAGAGACAGACTGGAGCTCAAAATATTAAAGAATCTGAAGTCGTAATCAACATGATCAGGAAGAAAAGGCTGTGGAAGAGGAAAAGGATATAATCCAACTTGGAAAAATAAGATTTACAGTTACTGCAGCAAACAAGGACATACTGTTGATGTTTGTTACAGGAAACACAGTTTTCCTTCTACCTTCAGATTTAAAAGTTCTAGTAATGCTAATAATGTGTACTTGGAGAATCCTGAGAATGATGTAGATGAGAAAATTTCAGCGAAAGAAGAGAAAATGGAAGATCCTAGAGAGGCTTCTTTCACAAATGAGCAGTTTAAGAGCATAATGGCAATGATCCAGCAAGCTACACAACAAAATCCAACAATGGCCAATCATGTAACCTCCATCTCCTCTTGTGTCAGCAATGGAGGTAATCATTATGTCTTGTCTAGTGGTTCACAATTCACACACAAGAATTAGATTCTGGATTTAGGTGCCACACACCATATATATGCACATAGAGAAATGTTTGAGTCCTTAAGAAGCATAACACCTCTTATGGTCCATTTACCGAATGGACATAAATTACATTCCGCACATTCAGGCACAGTTAAATTGTTTCTAAACTTAATACTGGAAAATGATGTGTCTACCAAAATTCACCTTTAATGCTGTATCTATACATAAGCTTTTGGCACAACATCCATACACTTTGAAATTTAGACAAAATACATGTGGGATCCAAGATCATACTTCAATGGAGATGATTGGTTTGGTTGAGGCCAAGAATGGTCTGTATGAATTGGAAGTAGAGCTGGGTAAACGGGTCTGGGCCCGTGGGCCAGTCCGTTTAGTCACTCCTTATGCGAGTTGCGGGTCAAAAAAATTGGACCATTTAAAAAGCGGGCTCATAGGTTGGGACCGCAAAACCCGCGGGTTGAAACAGGTCTGGCCTGCGGGTTCGTGGGCCAACCCGCGGGTCAGGTAAAAATAAAAAATATATCAAAAATAAATTAAAAATAGAAAAAAAACCTAAAAACTCTAACCCTAACTTAAACTCATGTAATTGTATTTTGAGTTTTTAAGACATTGATGATGTTATTATTTATTATCATGCATTTGAAACCTATTTGTCATGTTTAAGGTTTATATTTGATTAAAAAACTATTAAATTTAAAATTTCATGAGCTTATTTCATGAATCATGATTGGATTTTTTAGATTTTGGATAATTAAATATGTTAAAGTACATATGTTTTTGGTTTCATAAAAAAATAATGTAGGTCCAACAAATTCAAATGAATAAAAGAGAAGCAAACAAAATATTTCATAGGCGGGTTGGCCCGCGGGTTTGCGGGTTTGTCACAGGCCCAAAAAAATTGACCCATTTAGAAAGTGGGTTCCGCGGGCTGGCCCGTTGCGGGGCGGGCTTATGCGGGCCAGCCCGTTACGGGGCGGGTTGGCCTGTATACCCAGCTCTAATTGGAAGTTTCATGTAACAAGTTTGTTGAACAAAGTGGTAAGGTTTTGAACAATTTGGTTGTAATCCCTAATTCAGCTCTTTGGCATTATAGATTGGGACATTTGCCAGTCCCTAGAATGCAAACTTTTAATTTAATGCATGTTGATATTTGGGGGCCATTGTCCATTCCAGGAATCCATAAGCATAGATATTATCTTACTATCCTTGATGATCATAGCAGGTATATTTGGCTTGTTATGCTAAAATTGAAATCAGAAGCAACTAGTGCTTTGTAAAAATTCATTGAAATGGTAGAGACACAGTTTGGGAAAAGGGTTAAAGTAGGAAGGACTGACAATGGTGGAGAGTTTTTAATGTCCTCCTTCTATAGTTCCATGGGGATTTTTTACCAGAGGAGTTATGTACATACACCTCAGCAGAATAGGAGAGTTGAAAGATGTCATCAAACCCTCCTTGGAATGACAAGAGTCCTCCTATTCCACTTACATGCACCAAAACATTTGTGGACCTATGTAGTTGGTCATGCCGCATACTTAATGAATCTAGTGCCAAACACTGCTTTGGGCAACAAGTCACCTTACTCAGTGCTTTATGGTACTGGAGCATATTTGAAGGAGTTGAAAATCTTTGGCAGCTTGTGTTATGCCTCCACACTCAAAGAGCATAGAGGAAAGCTAGATCCTATAGGAAGGAAGTGAGTTTTTCTAGGCTATAAATCAGGCACCAAGGGATTTGTGTTACTAGACTTTTTCACTAGAAAGGTTTTCATATCTAGAGATGTCCATTTCTTTGAGCATATTCTGCCTTTCAGTTCCACTGCCAACCATAAGCTTGTAACATCCCTGATGTTTTAATGAGAATTATAAGAAATGGGAAATGTTAGTAAATGTTTTAGAAGTTTTATTTAATATTTGTTCTGTCCGAGCCAAAGACTGGAAAAGCCGGTGTCGAGATCAGAAGAGCGGACAGGGCCAGGAGGTTTGGTCTGAACCGTTGTGAGGAGAGCGCCTCACACGGAGTCATAGCCCGGATTAACCTCATAATGACTAAAACAACAGATGTAAGTAACCAAGAGGTGAGCACGGATGAGGTATCCAATCCCTCAGGTTGTAGCTCGGATTTCCGAGGTATGAACACTAAGCTAGAACGCCGGGGGGCCGATATTTATATTGGGCCTATACTCTTGCGAAGTATTAGAGAATTGTGAATAATTAAACGTTGAGGGAATAAATAAGTGTAATTGATTTGATAACTATGCAATAGTTTAATATAGTGAAATTGATTGAATTTAGTAAGAATACAAATAAAATAAAGGAAAAGACGATCTTGCCCATGAGCTATATATATATATAAGGAAATTCTCTTCCTTCCCTCTTCATTATTTACAAGCTACCTTTGCTGTTGGTCTGTTTCTTCACTTTCATTTTTCTCCTCTCTTAACGCTGATTTGCATGCGCTGGAAAGGGACTCCATTTGTGTCCAAACTTCAATTTATTCCCATTCCTGTGATCGAGGCTTCAAGGTGAGTCTACTGATCCGTTCCAATTGTGATTCCCTTATTCCTTTTATTCTTTGGCGGTTTAAAGCCATGCATGGCTATATTCGATGTTGTTCTCCACTCCTCTGGTGAGTGTAAGCCCAGATACTGTCCATGAACTAAGGGCGTTGAAGTGACGAGCTGTACTTTATGATCCGTAGGTAGTAGGTCAAGCAACGGAAGACTGAGTGACGGAGTTGAGACTGCGAAACCAGTGCTCAGAGGAAGGAATCGACACAGAGAGCAGATCATCGAAGCGTGGAACCAAAGTAAGGGGGGTGTTCGGGTTATAATTAATTAGAATAGGACTCGCTTCTTATATAGGCCCTTGAAGTAATGTAAACAGGTTAAGGAAAATGTTGCTAAACGTAGTTGTGTGTTTATGCTTGTGCATGTGTGACTGAGTACATTAATTAGTGGAGGATCGGATGTGGATGAGTTTATCATGTTATGATCTTGTGATATCTAATGTGAAATGATCAGTGTTATGTGACGTCGGGTTAGCAAGCAGGTTACCCAAGTGAGGAGGAATTGATATTATTATGTGAAAGATAAACTGTTGAATGATTATGTGGTGTGGGATGGCCGACGGTATATGATAGCCCCTCATTTCTGACTCCCGTGGTTTTCGTGCCCAGTTGAGCTACCCAGTGGTCAAGTAGGACCCAGTGGTCGAGGTAGAGAGTCAAGCAGGACTCGGTGAACCAAGTAGGGTTCACGGGGTGTCAAGTAGGACCCCCAGCTGAAGGCCAATCCTTTAGTATCCGGATACTAGGAGTCAGATTATATGAGAGTCAGTTGTGATTGTGATGAATGTGATGGAATTGTATGGTTGGTTTAATATAGTTACTGTATGTAATACACTATGTTTCGATATGCTTACTTACAAGTGATGTTTGGTGTGTATGTATAAATATGCATGTATATTTGTTAAGTTCCATTCTATATTAATTATAATGCCAAACACTCACCCTTGCCTTTTTTTTAGTAACCAGAGACAGGGAGGGGGAAGGAGCCATGGAGTTGCGCCAAGGGGGAGAACGGTGCCAGGGTCCGAGTGACTTTGAGTGACTCTCTATAGAGTTATATAGATGTATAAGAACTTCCGAGTAGTACTAATTAGTTGTGTTTAATTAAGACCGGACGAATGCAAATCTATATTTTAAAATACATTACTGTCATTTACATATGTTGTTGTGGTAGCTATGACAATCCTTTGATTAACAGAATCATTTTTAGGGTGAGACTTGCGGAAGTCCGTCTGCATGTCTTGTCTAATCCGGTGTGTGAAAGGTATTCGCTCAAGCGAATAGAAACCTCGTTTAAGTGAGAGTCCGGAATCTCGCTTAGACGAGTAGGGGCCTCGCTCAAGCGAGAAACCCTGATTCCCTTTCTTCCATCCGTTGTGCTTAAATTGACTTGCTTTTCTTTTCTAGACCTTATTTAATTAATCTAACTGTGACTGCTGTCACTTGAATAAGTCAGTAAAAATAAATGCTTTTTCACTAAATATCGATTAAGTTTCAAGAAAAGGAAAAATTTATCGTAGGATGTAATCGTTTGAATAAAAAATAAATGCAAAAATAACCTAGGATGTTACACTTGGTATCAGAGCGGTTCTTTCTAGAGTCGGTGTATGGGCCGATCTAGTGATTGTGATAGCCTTATGAATATTGATTGTATTTCGTTGTATTGAGATTGTGTGTGGCCTGGCATCGTTCCCTTGGCACTCCACTGGCGTAGTATTCTATGAATATAAGGTAAATTTACGATCCCCTGACTGATCTTGGTTATTAATGGTGATGTGTTTGCTCATTGTAGAATTACTAAATGGCCGGAAAGACTAGTTTTGGGGGAAGAGATGATTTCTTCTCTAGATTTACTCAGCTGATGAGTAGGACCGAGTCCGGTCCCACTCTGGATAAATTCCTGAAAAGGAATCCTCCGACTTACAAAGGGGGACATGACTATGACGGGGCATACATCTGGATCAGGGATATCGAGCAGGTTTTTGAATATTTTGAGTGCTCTGAAGAGCAAAAGGTTTTATTTGCTACTTACCAACTAAAGGAAGAGGCTAGAGTATGGTGGTCCCGAGTGAAGGTGCAGATGAACGCAGCCAATGAGCCGTTGGTATGGGCGAATTTCCGAAGGAGGTTCCTTGTTAAATACTTCCCAGACAACTACAAAATTTGGAAAGAAATGGAATTCCTGAAGTTGGAGCAAGACCGGATGTCTGTAGCCGAGTACACCAGCAAGTTTGACGAGCTGTGTGATTTTTACTATCCTTTCTCGTTAGAAGGGACTGAAGGTAGCAAATGCGCCAAATACGAAGCTGGACTACGGATTGAGCTCCGTAGTGTAATCGTACCAATGGAGATTAGGGACTACCCAACCCTGGTGAACAAAGCAAGACTGACTGAAGAGGTGCAGTTACAAAGGACGTCCCAGCCGAGAGATAAAACGCCACTGAAGGCAAAAGGATTCAACTTCAAGAGGATGAGTCAATTCTTCCGAGGTGGCAAGTCTTCTGCTACCTCCTCATCCTCTTCCGGTCGGGGTTCCACTGGTCGATCGGGTAATCCTTCTGGTAATCGTACCTGCTACAATTGTGGTCAGGAAGGTCACATTGCCAAACATTGCCAAGCCAATCAGATTGTGTGCTTCCAATGCGGACAACCAGGGCACCTCAGGCCCGATTGCCCTCAGAGGCAACAGCAGGGCAGGACGGATAACCGAACTAACTCTTCTGGGACCTGGGGTTCCAACTTTTCGAGGGGAGGTCGGAATGGAGCTGGTAGAGGGAACCAACAATCGGGAAGATATAATGCCCAATCTAGCGATGCCCAGAACGCCATGACCGGGCGTGTATTTGCATTTGATGCTTCAGAAGCTACGAGGAATGACAATTTGGTACAAGGTAAGTGCCTCATCTGTGGTTATCTGGTTGATGTAATTTATGATTCAGGTGCCACCCATTCCTTTATTTTGGAAAGTTGTGTGCGACGGCTTGGTCTGCCAATCAGTTTAATGGAGAACGCTCTTATTGTTTCCACTCCAACTGGTTCCACTTTCCGTGCAACTACAGTGTGTAGAGAATTGCCGATGCAAATCGAAGCCCGTACTTTTCGAGTAAATTTTATCTGTATGCCATTGAAGGACTTAGATGTTATTCTGGGTCTCGATTGGCTTGCTGCTAATCATGTGTTGGTCGACTGTTATCGGAAGAATATTGTTTTCTCTCAGGAACTTGACATGAAGAACGGGGTGAGCGATGTCCTAACCACGTATGTTGTTTTATTCGCTTCGGAGGGTCGGCATAACCTCCTGCTAAATGATATTCCAATTGTTTGTGAATATCCTGACGTTTTTCCGGAAGAAATTCTGGAGCTACCTCCCAGTCGGGAGATTGATTTCTCTATTGACTTGATTCCCGGGGCAGAACCTGTGTCTCAAGCGCCATATAGAATGTCTTCAGTGGAATTAACCGAAGTGAAGAAACAAGTAAACGAATTACTAGAAAAGGGCTTTATCCGACCCAGTGCCTCACCCTGGGGCGCTCCGGTGTTATTGGTAAAGAAGAAGGACGGTAGTATGCGAATGTGCATTGATTACCGATAGCTGAACAAACTGACAATCAAAAATAAATATCCACTACCTCGGATTAACGATTTACTGGACCAGTTGCGAAGCGCTGTTGTGTTCTCTAAGATCGACTTGAGGTCGGGATACCACCAGATCCGAGTGAGGTCGGAGGATATCCCAAAGACAGCATTTCGGACTCGATATGGGCACTTCGAGTACGTAGTAATGCCTTTTGGAGTAACGAACGCTCCTGCCATTTTTATGGACTATATGAATCGGACTTTTCAACCGTACTTGGACCAGTTTGTGGTAGTATTCATTGATGATATTTTGGTATATTCGAGGTCGGACGAGGAGCATGCTCAACATCTTCGACTTGTTTTACAAGTACTTCAAGAGAAGAAGTTGTACGCTAAACTATCTAAGTGCGATTTCTGGGGGAGTAGTGTACAATTCTTGGGGCATATAATTTCCCAAGAGGGAATCTCAGTTGATCCGACAAAAATTGAGGCGGTTATGGCTTGGGAGAGGTCGAAGTCAATAACTGAAATCAGGAGTTTCCTCGGATTAGCTGTGTACTATCGACGCTTCATTGAGGGGTTCTCTCGGATAGCACTTCCTCTGACTCGGTTAACAAGGAAAGGAAACCCCTTCGTGTGGTCGGAGAAGTGTGAGTTAAGCTTCCAAACTCTTAAGCGATGTTTAACGACTACCCCTGTGCTTGCACTGCCCGATGTAACACAGGAATTTGAAGTATATTGTGATGCATCCAAATTTGGATTGGGGTGTGTGTTGATGCAAGCTGATCGGGCAATTGCTTATGCTTCGAGGCAATTGAGGCCACATGAGGAGAATTACCCGACTCATGATCTGGAACTTGCAGCAGTGGTGTACGCACTGAAGATTTGGCGTCATTATCTGTATGGGGCTCGCTTTGTAGTATTCAGTGATCACAAGAGCCTAAAGTACTTGTTTGATCAAAAAAAGCTAAATATGAGACAGAGGCGATGGGTGGAGTATTTAAAGGATTATGACTTCGATTTAAAGTATCACCCAGGCAAAGCGAATGTTGTGGCAGATGCACTAAGTAGGAAGGTACTGCATGTGGCTTACCTGATGGGTAGAGAACAGGAATTGCTGGAAAGCTTTAGAGATATGAATGTTGGAGTTGTTATGGACGCACCAAACCGAATGACAATCGGAATGTTAAAAATCTCCAACGAATTTCTGGAGTCGATGGTAGCTGCACAGAAAGACGATAAAGAGTTACTGAGGCTGATTGATACTCAGACCCAAGGCAAAAATGTGGAGATAACTCAGGGTAATGATGGTATATGGAGATTCAGGAATCGAGTGGTGGTACCTGCACATGGAGGCTTCAGGCAGGCGGTGCTAGCAGAAGCACACAAGAGCTCTCTGAGTATACATCCGGGAGTGACAAAAATGTATCATGACTTAAAAAAGGAATTCTGGTGGCCAAGCATGAAGAAGGCAATAATCGAGTATGTGAAATCCTGTGTGATATGCCAGAAGTGCAAGGTTGAGCACCAACGACCTCCAGGTTTGCTTCGACCTCCAGAAATTTCGATCTGGAAGTGGGAAGGTATCACCATGGACTTCGTATCCGGACTACCCCGCACTCAAACCGGATGCAACGCGATTTGGGTGATTGTTGATCGACTAACCAAAAGTGCGCATTTTCTGGCAATAAATATGAAGTGGTCGCTAGATCGATTAGCTAAGTTGTACGTTACGGAAGTTGTACGACTGCATGGTGTGCCCTCAAGCATTATCTCCGATCGGGATCCCCGATTCACTTCAAGGTTTTGGGGGAGTTTGCAACAACAACTGGGTACTGAGCTCAAATTGAGCTCAGCCTACCATCCCCAGACCGATGGCCAATCAGAACGGACTATACAGACTCTTGAAGATATGTTAAGGGCACGTGTACTGGAACAGGGCAGATCATGGGATAAATACTTGCCCTTGGTAGAGTTTGCATATAATAATAGTTACCATAGCAGCATTGGGATGGCTCCATATGAAGCTCTTTATGGTCGGAAATGTCGTACTCCATTATGTTGGAATGAGAACGACGATACCCTTCATCTGGGGCCTGAGATGATTCAAGAGATGAATGAGCAAATCGCTTTAATCCGAGAGAAGATAAAAATTGCCCAAGACCGTCAAAAGAGCTATTATGACAATCGGCATAGACCCCTTGAATTCCAAGTGGGTGATTGGGTGTTCCTAAGGATTTCACTGACTAAGGGTGTAGGTCGAATTTTGAAGAGCCAAAAGCTTAATCCGAAGTATATTGGACCATACCAAATACTAGAACGGATTGGTGAAGTCGCTTATCGACTGGATCTTCCCCAATCGTTGACTAACATTCACAACGTGTTCCACGTATCGCAACTTCGAGCTTACATTCCGTGTGATACCATGATTGTACCGAGTGACTCCATTGAAGTGAAGGAGAACTTGACGGTGGAGGCGGTACCGATCGGCATTGAAGAGCATCAAACCAAACGGTTAAGGAACAAGGAGGTACCGCTGGTGAAGGTGAAGTGGCAGAATTTACATTGGATAAACTACACTTGGGAGTTAGAATCTGATATGAGACGAATGTACCCTCATCTTTTTCAACCGGAACACTGATTTCGGGGACGAAATCTCCTTTTAGGGGGGGTGGATGTAACATCCCTGATGTTTTAATGAGAATTATAAGAAATGGGAAATGTTAGTAAATGTTTTAGAAGTTTTATTTAATATTTGTTCTGTCCGAGCCAAAGACTGGAAAAGCCGGTGTCGAGATCAGAAGAGCGGACAGGGCCAGGAGGTTTGGTCTGAACCGTTGTGAGGAGAGCGCCTCACACGGAGTCATAGCCCGGATTAACCTCATAATGACTAAAACAATGGATGTAAGTATCCAAGAGGTGAGCACGGATGAGGTATCCGATCTCTCAGGTTGTAGCTCGGATTTCCGAGGTATGAACACTAAGCTAGAACGCCGGGGGGCCGATATTTATATTGGGCCTATACTCTTATGAAGTATTAGAGAATTGTGAATAATTAAACGTTGAGGGAATAAATAAGTGTAATTGATTTGATAACTATGCAATAGTTTAATATAGTGAAATTGATTGAATTTAGTAAGAATACAAATAAAATAAAGGAAAAGACGATCTTGCCCATGAGCTATATATATATAAGGAAATTCTCTTCCTTCCCTCTTCATTATTTACAAGCTACCTTTGCTGTTGGTCTGTTTCTTCACTTTCGTTTTTCTCCTCTCTTAACGCTGATTTGCATGCGCTGGAAAGGGACTCCATTTGTGTCCAAACTTCAATTTATTCCCATTCCTGTGATCGAGGCTTCAAGGTGAGTCTACTGATCCGTTCCAATTGTGATTCCCTTATTCCTTTTATTCTTTGGCGGTTTAAAGCCATGCATGGCTATATTCGATGCTGTTCTCCACTCCTCTGGTGAGTGTGAGCCCAGATACTGTCCATGAACTAAGGGCGTTGAAGTGACGAGCTGTACTTTATGATCCGTAGGTAGTAGGTCAAGCAATGGAAGACTGAGTGACGGAGTTGAGACTGCGAAACCAGTGCTCAGAGGAAGGAATCGACACAGAGAGCAGATCATCGAAGCGTGGAACCAAAGTAAGGGGGGTGTTCGGGTTATAATTAATTAGAATAGGACTCGCTTCTTATATAGGCCCTTGAAGTAATGTAAACAGGTTAAGGAAAATGTTGCTAAACGTAGTTGTGTGTTTATGCTTGTGCATGTGTGACTGAGTACATTAATTAGTGGAGGATCGGATGTGGATGAGTTTATCATGTTATGATCTTGTGATATCTAATGTGAAATGATCAGTGTTATGTGACGTCGGGTTAGCAAGCAGGTTACCCGAGTGAGGAGGAATTGATATTATTATGTGAAAGATAAACTGTTGAATGATTATGTGGTGTGGGATGGCCGACGGTATATGATAGCCCCTCATTTCTGGCTCCCGTGGTTTTCGTGCCCAGTTGAGCTACCCAGTGGTCAAGTAGGACCCAGTGGTCGAGGTGGAGAGTCAAGCAGGACTCGGTGAACCAAGCAGGGTTCACGGGGTGTCAAGTAGGACCCCCAGCTGAAGGCCAATCCTTTAGTATCCGGATACTAGGAGTCAGATTATATGAGAGTCAGTTGTGATTGTGATGAATGTGATGGAATTGTATGGTTGGTTTAATATAGTTACTGTATGTAATACACTATGTTTCGGTATTCTTACTTACAAGTGATGTTTGATGTGTATGTATAAATATGCATGTATATTTGTTAAGTTCCATTCTATATTAATTACAATGCCAAACACTCACCCTTGCCTTTTTTTTAGTAACCAGAGACAGGGAGGGGGAAGGAGCCATGGAGTTGCGCCAAGGGGGAGAACGGTGCCAGGGTCCGAGTGACTTTGAGTGACTCTCTATAGAGTTATATAGATGTATAAGAACTTCCGAGTAGTACTAATTAGTTGTGTTTAATTAAGACCGGACGAATGCAAATCTATATTTTAAAATACATTACTGTCATTTACATATGTTGTTGTGGTAGCTATGACAATCCTTTGATTAACAGAATCATTTTTAGGGTGAGACTTGTGGAAGTCCGTCTGCATGTCTTGTCTAATCCGGTGTGTGAAAGGTATTCGCTCAAGCGAATAGAAACCTCGTTTAAGTGAGAGTTCGGAATCTCGCTTAGACGAGTAGGGGCCTCGCTCAAGCGAGAAGCCCTGATTCCCTTTCTCCTATCCGTTGTGCTTAAATTGACTTGCTTTTCTTTTCTAGACCTTATTTAATTAATCTAACTGTGACTGCTGTCACTTGAATAAGTCAGTAAAAATAAATGCTTTTTCACTAAATATCGATTAAGTTTCAAGAAAAGGAAAAATTTATCGTAGGATGTAATCGTTTGAATAAAAAATAAATACAAAAATAACCTAGGATGTTACATAAGCTTGCCTCACCAACTTATACGTGCATTGATCCTCTCAACTCACCAGATCCAGTTCCCTCATTAGAGTCAACACCTACTCCCTGTAACACCCCTAATTTCATTATTTCTTATTTAAAATAAAATTTCAAAGGAATTTGATTATAGTTCTTTAGAACTTTTTGATTGTTATACAATTTATAATTTTTTGAAATTTTTATATTTTTTTCATTTTTTTGAGAATAACAAAAATACCTTTAACCTTTTATCTAATAACCAAAATGCTACTACCGATATCATCGATTACTTATTGCTTACATCATCGGTTGGTAAATACTTACATCATGAATAGTCACCGGTGGGTAAATACTTACATCATGAATAGTGACCGGTTGGTAAATACTTACATCATGAATAGTAAAATAAATAATTAAGTAATCTTAAATAGTAAAATTCTCTTCCTATAAATAGATGGCTCATTTACAATATTTACACACCAAAATTAGAGAGAGAATCTAGAGAGATAGTGCTTAAGAAATTAGTGGGAAGTAAACTCTTTTGGTAAAAAGAGATTCTACCGGAGGTGTAAGGTAATAATATCTTCTATATTCTTTTTATGATTATTTAATTTATTTTTTTTAGCACTCTTAAACTATTAATATACTATTACTATTATGAAATAAGTTACTATGGCAAAAATAAATTACCACTATACATTATTTTTACTATTTACTGTTACTATTTACTATTTAGTGTTACTATTCATAATTTACCATTTACTGTTATTATTCAAAATTTATCATTTACCATTATTATTCAAAATTTATTATTTACTGTTACTATTTAAAATTTACTATTTACCATTACTATTCAAAATTTACTATTTACTGTTACTATTCAAAATTTACTATTTACTGTTATTGTTCACGATTTACCATTTACCACTACTATTCAAAATTTACTATTCACGATTTACTATTTACTATTACTATTAAAAATTACTATTTACCGTTAATATTGATAATTTACTATTTACCGTTACTATTTACTATTACTACTCATAGTTACTATTTATCATTCTAGTATCAATCTTAATTTTCATCTTATACTTATACTAAAATAAATTAGTATTAATATTTTGTTAGAACTTGGAGGCGCATAGCGAATTCATTTTCGGTAGCAAATCAAGGTAAGGGTGGTGAGATAAGGATATAATATGAAAATACATAAGAATATTGGGAGGAGTCCCCTACTCCTTTTAAACATAACAATATTATTATTTTAAAACAATAACTTTTAACTTAAAATTTATAATAATTGTTATTAATAAATTAAGTATCTCGTGTAACTTAATCTGAAAAATTTATTCAAGAACTTGAACTATTATGACCTATGCGGATTGGACAGAACCTATGCGAGGACTTGAACTACTACGGACTGGACTAAACCTATGCAAGGACTTAGACTATTATGACCTATATGGACTGAACTAGACCTATGCAAGGACTGGACTACCTTGGACTTACATAGACCTGTATGAGGAATTGACTATAGGACTTAAAACAAACTTTATTAATTTAAATAACCATTGAATTTATAACTGATGTTTAATTATTTGATTTGATTATGATTGCTAATATTTATTTGTGATTGATGATGTTTAGTTGTGATTGATAATATTTGATTATGATTGATGATCTTGTAATGTGGAGTTTGAGCATATAGCATGCATGACGGAAAGCTAAAATTCAGTAAGAATTTACTTATCTCCTACTTCTTTATTTACTTATTCATTTTTATTCAAATTACTTTTAAGAAATTTCTTAGTTTTCAATGAAACTACACAAGTTCTTAGAAATCTCATTTTATCTTTTAATATATATATATATATATATATGTATGTATATATTTACTAAAATTAAGATTTCCTCTTGTTAGTGAAAGAAAAAGAAAGAGAAATTATTTTACAAAAATAAATTTTTACTAATATTCTTGATAATATTTAAACTCTTAATATATATATATATATATATATTATTTTCAAAATGTATAGAAATGTTATACAAAATTTTCAAGTACTAAGGTTTTAAAGATTGATAATTCCGAATTCGAGTTTTTAGTAATTGATTTTGAATTGACCTATAAACTTTCTAAAGAAGGTTGTGAAATATATTTAAGGCTTTGAAACTCAAATTATAAGTAGATTTGATTTGTGATTTGAAAAGGAACTGTACTAAAATTCTATGTGTGTATTTGAGAATTTGAAAAAGTACAGTTTACTGGGGTGACTATGTCACGATTCGTAGGCCCCGATAATATAATTGAGTTTCTAAAAGCCTTAACCAACAAAATACGCAAGTAGTTCATGCATCATGAATCATCAAAGAGAAACAAAATGATATTGTCTGGGGACGAATTATAGAAACCAAGGATACATTAGAGGAGGCTTAATTGTGAGCCTTGGGATGAGAGGGTGTGAAAGGGTGCTTCAGGGGACCTGGGGTAGCTCCCTAGTGTCGGGTACTTTCACAATAAAAATCTTCTCAATCTGACTAGTCTCTAAGTGTTTCCATGCCAGTTGAGCTGTTCATGTTATTATTATCCGGAATTATGGAACAGTGTAAATTCTTGGTTGGCCCAATGCAAATTAAAATTTAAGGGCCCGCATATATAGGTAAGTTATGATGAAGATATGGCATATCATTCATACATTCATAATTGATTGTGTATGTGATTGTGATTGATATTATTATACTAGTTTGTGAAAACCCTTTATTGTTTATGTCCCATTTGGGAATATTATTCTGTTTCTCACTCTTTTCTCCATGTTTTTGTTTCATATGTTTTAAATTGATAGTTCATACAGAGGGAAGGATCGAAGAATCTCGACAGTATATATAGCACGTTCTAGAAAGGGAGATCGGTATGAATACCGTGGTCCAATGAATAAATAATGTCATTAAGTAACTGCTCTTGGGCCATGGAGTTTCCTCTCTTTCTAATAATGTTTAATATTTATTTTCTTTGGATGAATGTAAAACTACTTTATAAATTTTAATGATATTCGTGAGGTATTTCAGAAATATTGTATGTAATTTATTCTGGTAGTTTCTTTTTAACGTTCATATTTTGTAAAAAAAATTTATGAATTTTTTTGAAATTATTAAGATGTAATAGAGGGTGTTACACTCCCTACTCAGAACCTTCTAGAAACCTAGATGAACATACCATTCACACACACCTACCACCATCAGGAAATCAACCAGAGCAGTTAGACCTCCTGCATACCTTGCAAATTACCATTGTCCTGCCTTACTTACTGATCAGAGTTCCACCATGCACCCTATCTCCACAAACCATACTTACTACAATCCTTCTCCTTCTCATAGATCTTATGCTTTATCTATGCTCACTGAGGTGGAGCCTCAATCTTATTCTGAGGCAGCACAGAATCCTCACTAGATTGGATGCACTCAACAGGAATGGAACTTGGCAGATTGTTGACACTCCACCTGGTATCAAACCTATTGGCCACAAATGGGTTTTTAAGATCAAGAGGCATATTGATGGTTCTGTTGCAAGATATAAGGCTAGATTGGTGGCAAAGGGATACACATAAGTGGAAGAGATAGACTACTTCAATACCTTTTCACATGTGGCTAAAATGACCACAATCCGAAACCTTCTTGCTCTAGTAATTGTTCATGATTGACACCTATATCAATTAGATATTAGATAATGCTTTCTTGCATGGTGATTTGGCAGAAGATGTCTACATGGAAATACCAGTTGGAGTCAGTGCTAGATCCAATCAATTCTGTAAATTCATCAAGTCCCTTTATGGTTTGAAGCAGACCAACAAGAGATGGTTCAAAAAATTAACTTCTACCTTGTCCACCTATAATTTTACTCCAGCACATTCAGACCCTTCTCTATTTATGAAATTCTAAGGATCTAGCTTCATTGCTTTAATAGTGTACGTTGATGATGTAATTCTTATAGGCAATGATCTTAGGGAATTTAGTCTCATCAAGGAGAATCTACACCATTATTTTGGGATTAAGGATCTAGGGCCTCTTAAATATTTCCTTGGTCTGGAGATTAATAGATCATATAAAGGGATTTCGGTTTGCCAAAGAAAATACTGCCTTGAGCTACTTATAGATGCAGGTCTGTTAGGCTGCAAACCTGCATCTACACCTATAGACTCTGGTCTCAAATTGTACACAAATTCTGGCTCTTCTCATGATGATGTTGTAGGTTATAGGCGGCTAATAGGCAAGTTGCTGTATCTCACTACCACTAAGCCTGATATAAGTTAAGCTGTTAATCAGTTGAGCCAATTCCTTAGTGCACCTCAATCCAAGCATTATCTTGCTGCCTTGAGAATAATGAAATACTAGAAGGCTTCTCTAGGAAAAGGGTTATTTTTCTCTGCCTCTTCCTCTCTTCAATTGCAGAGCTTTAGTGATACAGATTGGGGCAATTGCTCTATTATCAGAAAATCCATCACTGGTTATTGTTTCTTTCTTGGAAATTCCTTAGTCAGTTGGAGATCCAAGAAGCAATAAACCATTTTCAGATCCTCTAGTGAATCAAAATATCGCTCTCTCAGCAGTGCCTCTTGTGAACTCTAATGGTTGACATACTTGCTTAGAGATTTACACATTACTTGTCCCAAGCAGCCTCTCCTTTTCTGTGATAACTTGAGTGCAATTCACATAGCCTCTAATCCAATGTTTCATGAGAGAACTAAGCACTTGGATATAGATTACCACATTGTTAAAGAACGACTGCAACAAGGCCTCTTCAAGCTCCTTCCCATCTCCACAAAAGACCAAGTAGCTGATCTTTTCACTAAAGCCTCACTTCCCAAACTGTTTCACGCTCTTGTTGCCAAGCTGGGCATGGTGGACATCTTCTCCCCCTTGCTAGCTTACGGCGGAGGGGTTAACAAAACCTTCTAGAAAAAGGAACTAATTCTAATTAGTTAGCTCAGTTTTCCTTATTTTGTGTGTAACCGTTTTTTCCCTCTCTTTTTCCCTTGTTGTATATAAGGTACACCTTGTATCATTTTTCAGCAGAATGAATAATCAGTTTTACACTTCCATTTTGTGCCTTTGTTCATTTTCTCTTTTCATGAGCATTAGGTTCCTTTGACATCTTGAAAGTGATTCCTTTTCCATGAGATCCTAAGTTCAGCTTTCTAAACAGATGCGGCAACTCAATACAGTTTGTTTTGTAAAAGTAATAAATAAACTAGCTGAAATGTGAAGTTGAAAATTGATTAAAGTAAAATGTGAGTAAAATTGGTTGTTAAATGTAAATAATATAATTAATATATCTATTAAAAATAGATATAGTGATATTTTAAAAATTATATAAATTAGGATAAGTGTTACAAATTACTTCAACTAACATTTTAAAAAACGATACAAAGTACTGAGCTTATTTAATTTAAACAGAATTATTTTATTAAACAAATTTTTAAGTTAGTAAATAAACTAGAAGGTAGTTTAAATCATTACTTGTAATCTTATCAAATATAACCTATAAAATTGTGAGAATTTATATTTGGCTTAAAAAATGGGGAAACATTGTTGTTAAAATTATTTAGATTGGTTTAATAAGTTGATTGATTCAATTTTATTTTTCATAAATACTAATTTAACTATGGAATTGCATCTTGGTTCATTAGAGTCGTTACTCTTAACCATTCAGTGTGACTAATGTGATTTTAAAAATATTAGGGAAACCTAAAGAGAAAAGAAATATGCTTTGGGGTTTTGGAAGAAGCTATAGCAAATTTGTACATGAAAATAACGTATATCGTTACAAGTGATTTTTGTTTTAGTTTAATATATTTTTTATATAATTTATCAAAAATATATTATTTTTAGTTTATTTTGACAAGTTTTAAGTTTAATTTCTAATGACCCATTTCAATATTTGGGAGATAAAATGTAATAACCATTTATTAAAAGAAGTTGTTATATAAACAATTTTCAATCGGTAGTTGTTTGTATAGTTTATTTTCCAAAAGTAATCTCTCTGACACTGAACGAGTTAAATTCTTAAGAAAAATGAGCTAAAATGACATGGAATGAGACGGGGAAGAAGGGCTCCTGTTTTGTGTATTTTCATCTGTAGTTTGATTGAGGAAATAATACGAGTAATTCAATGTAGTGTACATTAACATTAGAGAATCAAAGGAGGAAAATAAAAAGAAAATGAAAGATAGTGTGATAAAAAGAATAAAGGTAAAATATGATATGCAGAACATTAGAGTAAAAATATTGAGATCGAGATATTTGCTAGTTGTGACTAGAAACAGGGTTTGTGTTGTGGCAATTCCGGAGGCTTCTATGGTTATCGTGTGAAACATAGAAAGTGACAAGTGTCTTATGGCTTCCCACATCATGCTACGTGCCTCGGGAACCTTCTTCCACTCATTTCGCTTTCTGCTGAACAAACAAAATATATAAGCGCAACACTAGATACTAGAAGACAGCAACTGCATGAAGCAACCAACTCCAACACCAACACCAACACCTTCATTCTAGCTAATTCTCTTCGCAATCATGGTTTTCAGGCCAACGGTAAAATTTTCTTCTTCCTCTATATCAATATTATTATTATTATTATAGTATATAGTATCACTTGCACACCTTATTATGTATGTATTTTCAACAGGCGGTTAATTGGTTAGCAGTGCTAAGCAATGGTATTCGAGGAGGCGGCAAGGCAACGTATGCAACCTCAACAATACCGAAAATGAAATCATATGCTCCTGCGGCTGATTATGGGTATGTCCAGCAGCAACAACGTGGGAATGGGAAGTCAGCAAAAAAGGATTTTGTACCAGTGTACGTGGCGATTGGGATGATAGCGTTGTCGACAGGGCTTGGTGTCCACACTATGTGGAACCATCTGAGGAATTCCCCGGGCGTGTATGTTAAGAAACAGAGGAGGGAGAGTCTTCCTGAAGTGTTCGAGCCCGAACACGTCGCTGAGGATGCTCAAAGATTCATCAACAAATCCTTCTTCAGGAAAGTGGCACACGTCCAAGACCGTAGCTATCCTGATCACGACCACATCCCCAGTCCCTATGCATATACCCCTCGTGTCGAGTCTCTCAAGTCCGTTGGCGTTGACCCCTAGTTCCCACGTGTCAACAAATAATGCTGTTTGTTTTATGATTAGTTATTATATTATACTAGTCAAAAATAAATAGGTGAAGCTGTAAATACAACTTTTCATGTTTCAAGAGTGTAGGAGCATAAAGCATATTAATGTAGTCTATTTGCAATCTTGGACTGAGAAAATGTAACAATGTTTGGCTAGTTTTTTACGCCGAGTTCTCTGATATTTCTTTGGACTGGATTCTGCAACACCACACTATGTAACAAGCTTTGAAGTTTACGTTCAAACGCTAACAAGAATTCCCATGGAATATGGGATGCTAAAAACTGTTGGGGGGAACTTTAGTTGCCTGTACCCGTTGGGCACAGTTGGTCTTTTAATCTGGATAGAATAAGGTTTCTTTTGCTGGCTACATTGCCATCAAGGAACCTGAAATAAAAAATTGATGATAAAAACGAGAGTTGTATGGTTAGTTTGGTACTCTAGTCTCTGGTTCTAGTTTAGTACACATGTGGCATTTCTAATTAAAGAAAAGGGACCACAGCACAAGAAATTGCTCCAGTTTTGAGTAGTTCCAAGGTTGGATGTCCACGAGGGTTCATCTTTAGTTGACGCAGAGATAGCTAAGAAGTTTGATTATGAAAGTGAAGTTGCTTTGCAGCTTAATTCCAAAAATGTGTACTTGGCCCGATGTTAGATATATAAAAGCTCCACAACTCTGCTTTCTAGACTACAATACACTGTGCCTTGTTGCTCTGTGTAACAGAGTCCAAATATGCAATAATTTTGGAAATTAAACGTCTTCTGAACTCTCTCCCTCAAATACTCCTTACTCAACAGATACATCTTCTATCTAGGACCTAAGTAGCTCGAGGGTTGAGGGTTTGGAAAACGTTTAGTTCCCAGAATTTATGTAAAACTATAGCTGTTAGGGACAAAATTTCACTCATTCTAATCTGGGGCTTACGCTTCCACCTCACCTTGTGCTAGTATAGTGCTTGTGCTTGTGAACTTGATGTTTCATTTCATATCATTTTAGTCTTGCTAACAATTTTATGGGCCCCGGGTCGAAACTTTCTCCATCAGCATTACCTTCATATATGCACTCGTGTGTCGATTTGGCATGTTATCTCGTGGCTTAATTCGATACTGGTGCATATATTAATGTTCAATATCAATATTTCCTTCATTATTGACGTGGAAGTTTTCAATTTCTACCGGTCTATTTTGGTATTTCTGTTTACGATTCTATCGTTTATGTCAGAATGAATCATTCAGCATTGCATTGTGCTTCTCTAAGAAGTTCTGTTATGAGCTTTTATCAATTCCGATTATGGCTTTCTTCTGCCGCGGTAGTGGGTTTTTGGATAATTTTAAAATAAAATGTTAGATATTTAACTCTCAAATATGACACACTAATTTTCTGTCGACTATGGATAAATAACTAAGCTTAATCAGTCTCCATTTATTTGTTTTAGGTGATTTTTAATTTCGACTTTTATAAATTACTTCTAAAACTGTTTCAGAGGGATAGGACCAAGAAGCAAAGGTTATGGCAAGTGATGGCAATGGGTGAATCGGGAGCAGATCTAAGTCTTCTTGATCCCAATCTCAATCCAATTAATTGGGCTTAGGGATGAATTTAGGATTTAAGATGGGTAAATATAAAATTACGAAACCTAAATTTATTCAGGTCTTCATTAAGTTTGAGAAAATTTATTGGTATGTAACTTAGTATATTTTTTATGTCGGCTAAAATACATTTTCAGTCCTCTTAAAGTTTAGGGTTTTAAAAAAGGCCCCTAAAAAAAATCTTGTAATTTTGATATAAGGTCTTCAAAATTAGGGAAACATTAGTCTTGACTGTTAACTGATGAGGTAGTTAACGTCTGTGTCACCTCATCAGTGACACATATCACTTGATATTATTAATTAATTACATGTATATCCAGATGGTTGCTGACGTGTAAAGTTCTAATCTTCCCTAAATTAAGAAACCTTAATTAATGAGGGTGGGAGCACATTAATCCTAGTCATCTTCTACCTCTCAACCAGAACGCAAAAATAGATGACAAGATCAAATGTTTCAACCGGGTCTTCCTCATCCATGAAGATTCAACACGTTCAGTGTAGGTGTGGGGAGCACCATGTGTTTCTCGTTTCAAAAACAAAAAAGAACAATGGAAGGGCTTTTTGAAGCCATGTTTCTTGGTAAGTGGAAGAATGACATTGTTTTCGTTATGCCATAGTTTTTGTTATGCCATCGTTTTCGTTAAGGGTTTTCATAGCTGGGTTTTTTGTATGGTTTGTATTGTCTTGTCTCAGAGCAATGATGATTGTGGGTTTTTATAGTGGGCTCCTACTGCTCAGGTTGAAGGGAGAGAAGGTTGTACCTACAAGTAGGATTTGGAGAAGATGCATGAGGAATTTCAGATGAAGAATGCAAAAATGAAATCTAAGTTGGAGGCTGAGAAGAGCAAATCTTCAATGTTTGTGACGGTTACAATTGTTTCCTGGGCCATTACGTTGTTGATGATGATGATGTTATATGTAGCAACTAAACATTTAGGAGAAATGAATTAATGGAGAATGGGGACTGGGGGTTAGGTTCTGGGGTTAAAACCTGTGTTTTGATTTTTTTTTGTAAGAGGAACTGTATATTAAATAGGGTTTTGAAATAAACCCCTATAATATTAAGGGTTTAGGGTTTAGCCCCTATTGGATGCAGTGTTTGTTATGAGTTTGTATTTGTTATGCTGTTGTGGTTTGTAATCAATAAGTATTCTAATAGAATGAACAATTTTATGGTTTGGTTAGTTCATAATGATTTAGTTTGTTCATTGTATTCATTTTATTTTTAGCAAAGGCAAATTGGAACCTAGTGCACACGAAATTAAATGAAATTACAAATTGAAATGAAACCTCAACATGATTAAATTAACATGTTATATATTCATAGGATAGATGGATCTATTGGTCAGGTTCCAAACAAATACATAAGTTTTGGAACATCAACAGAATGAAAAGGCAAATTGGAACCCAATGCACACAAAATTAAATGAAACTGTAAATTGAAATGACACAATAACATGAGTAAATTAAGATGTTATATATACACAGAATTGAAGGACCTATTGGTCAGGTTCCAAACTAATACATAAGTTTGTGGAAATTTAGCAAAATGAAAAGCTAAAATATTCCATTGTTGACACTTTGTTAGGTTCCTAGGAAGTCATAGGGTTCAGTTATGGTCTTTGGCTGTGTCACAGCCTCAGTTCCTCTCCCCTTCCTCATGCTCTTACTCTTGCTCTTGCTCTTCTTCTAGGTCTACCCCTCCTTGATGTTGTTATTGTGGCATTAGGTGCATCAGATTGACCACCACCAATGTCAGTATTAACATGTGCAGGAACATCAGGTTGACCACCACCAATATCAGTATCAGCATGTACAGGTGCATTCTGAAAAAATGATAGAACATGTTATACAGTAGGTGCAGGAGAATTGATATACATGTTATATAGTCTGGGTGTATGACCTCAATTTACCTTTGTAACAGGGGGATTTGGACATGTTGTTCTATTATGACCAGTACCATCACAGTTTGTGCAATGGTATTGGCTTGTAAATCTTGGGCGTTTTGAGGGGTTGTCTTCTTCATAAGGGTCTGTCCTCCTAAGCTTTTTTGGTATGCTAAGACCCCTTTTGTATAAGGGAGGTGTTAGTCCTCAAATTTTCAATAAAAGCTTGAATAAAAATTTCATAAAAATTATAAAAATTAGTTTAATTTGTTAGAAAATTAGGATTTAAATTCAATAAATGGATGTTGTTGGAAATAATCTGCCCTTGATCAATTTTCTCTAGTTTTGCAGTGAAAAAGTTAAGAAATCAAGAGAAAATTACACTGGAGGAGCTGACGCGTAGCCTCACCCCACGCGTAGCATCAACAGCTATTTTTGATGCTGACGCTACGCATCACAGCCACGCGTAGCGTCAGTGCTGCGTGGTCTCCACCTCCACTTTGACCAACCACTCCACTTGGACCCAATAATGGGCACTCCACTCAGCCACAAGGGTTATCCCACTCACCATGAAAGGCCAAAAATCGGTGGAGACATGTCCATATGGCCAAGCATGATCAAATTTAATAATTTGAAGTGGCCATTATCAAGTGTTTAATGGAGGCTGAGTCAGGGGTGTGACGCGTAGCGTCACAGGGACGCGTAGCGTCAGCACCCTTGCTCAGCCCTATAAATAGGGCCATCCAACACCATTCAAATCATCCCATCCCATCCCATTCCATAGCATTTCTTTTCTCTCTTGTGCTCGACTTTGAGTACTTCTTTTGTGAGTTGTAGTTCTAGAATAGTTTTCTAGATACTTGAGTGTGTTTCGGTGTATTGTGATCATTGTATCGTGAAGTTCCCATCGTCTTCGTAATGTCAAAATCTGTAAGTGTTGTTTCTACTTTCACCATGTGTAACTAATTTGTTTATGTTGGAATTGGTGAACTAATCTATTGAGTATAATGTTGTGAATTCGACCTCTGCATGTTTATGATTCAAGTCCATGTTAGTATTTTAACCTTTTATTAATATGAACGTCAAACGGGAGAATGATTTTCATGTGTATTGAAACTTGTTTTATTAGTATGAATGTCAAACGGGAGAATGATTGTTCATGCCGTATTGAAACTTGTTTTGACGAAAGTAAAAAGTTGGAATACCCTTGGTATCTCAATTCTATAGGGGTTGTTAACCATTGTTGCCATAAGGCCAGGTCTTAATGCAAGTTTTTACTAAGAAAGCTCACGAGGGATCGGACTTTACGGTGAATTCTTAGAATTTATATCACGAGGGATCGGTTATAATGATTTTAAGCTGCAATGACATGAAACTTGATGATTAAATATGCATGTCTTGAGTTCCTCATTGTTATTCTAGATTAGGGATCCAATTTCCAACATAATTTGTTTATCTGTGTTTATCTCAAGTATCTTACCTATTCTAGATTGCAACTCGTTTTTTTTTAGATAGATTTTATTTTCTTTTATCTTATGAACCACTCAATCATGCTATCCTGTGAATATTGTATAAATTGTATATAAATTATTCTTTTGTTTATAACTTCCTTCCCATTTACCATAGTAAATAGAAAATTACTGTTATTATTGGACTTTCAATCCCAGTGGAACGATATCTAAATTTTGAAAACTACAAACGAATGGTGCGCTTGCCAATTAACAAACCCGGTGGTGGAAAAGAACTGTTGAGATGCTATCGCCGGGTTAACAAGTTTTCTGGCGCCGTCGCCGGGGATTGAATTGTTTCAGTAAAACAGTAAAATTTTAATTACCGTGGTAAATATTTTTTTTTACCTTAGTTATTTTTTTTTATAATTTATTTCTTATCATTATTACACTAACTTTCTTTGTCTAGTTTGTGTATGCAAACTCGATCTACCACAGGTAAAATTTATTTTGATCCTGAGATAGAAAAGTTTGTAAAGAAAATCAAGTCTTTGAAATCTAAAACACAAACTAATTCTTCTTCTACTTCGAAAATTTTTGAAAATTCAAATATGGATGCTGAAAGGAGAACATTAGGCAGTTTGCTGCTATTAATGGTCCACCCCGAGTTTCGGGAATGTTTCAAGGACCAGTTTTACCAGTGGAAATTAAACCTGCCACTTTAAACATTATTCAAAACAACCAATTTGCTGGTTTAAATCATGAAGAACCATATAAACATTTAACTGTTTTTTATGAGTTATGCAGCACAATTGGTTTTGAACCCAATCAAGAAGAGTCTTTTTACATGAGACTTTTTCCTTTTTCATTGATTGGTAAAGCAAAAGAATGGTTTAAATCTTGTCCACCGGGTAGTTTTGCAAACTGGTCCGATGTTGAAAGAAAAGTTTTGGAAAGATTTTATTCTCCTTCAAAATATTTTGAAGCAATGACAGCCATACATTCTTTTTCTCAAAATAATGATGAATCACTAGGAGAGACATGGGAACGATTCAAGGCACTTTTGAGAAAGTGTCCAAACCACAACCTGAATGATGCCGAAAAGGTAAGAATCGTTTACCATGGTCTATTGCCTCAGTTCAAGATGATGTTAGATGCTTGTGCAGGTGGTTCTTTAATGAACAAGACTGTGGAGGAAGCCATAGAAATATTGGAATCAATGACTATCAGTGACCATCAAGCTAAACCAGAAAGAGGTAATAGACAAGGTATACTTGAACAAGGAGTAAATGATACAGTGTTAATTCAACAAAAATTGTTGATGCAACAAGTTGAGGCAATGAGTAAACAACTTGGAAAACTTCAAGTTACCCATGTACCACAACAACTCCCTGCTCAATTACAACAATGTGAGTATTGTATGGGCGAACAACCATGTGGTTACTGTGTTCTTAACAAAAATGAACAAGAACAAGCTAATTCCTTGATTCATCAAAGGTTACCTACAGGTAATTCTCTAAATCCTCTTGTAAATTCTTTTTCTAACAATTACCTGCAGGGAAGGCAAAACCAAAACTATGGTTGGAAACAAAATGCTAGACCCTTCAACAATCAAGGAGATTATAATGCTAGATTGATAAAAGCTGAAGAAAGTATTCAACAATTGATGCAATACATGGAGATAATTAATGTTGCACGTAAAGCATCAGATCAACAGTTAAGTCAGCTAGTAAAAGAAGTAGCCGACATCAAAGAATTCAAAGTGAAAGAACAATGTAAGGCTATTTTTACAAGAAATGGTAAAACTGTAGGTATAAATCATGAAAAAGAAAAAGAAGAAGAGAATGAAAAAGAAAAAGGAAAAGAAGAAGAAAAAGAAAGTGAAGAAAAGAAAGAAAAAAATCAAAAAAATCAAAAAAATCAGTATCTTGGACAGACAACTCCTGTCCAGGATTTACCTTATCCTCATCCACCATCAAGAAAAGATAAAGAGAAGGAATACAAGAGATTCCTTGAAATCTTTAAGCAGTTACACATAAACATCCTTTTTTCTGAGGCATTAGAACAGATGCCTACATATACTAAGTTTATGAAAGAACTGCTTACAAAGAAAAGAAAGTATGACGAAGAGATCGTAGAACTTGAAGCAAGTTGCAGTGCTATTTTACAATACAAGATGCCAGAAAAATCCAAAGATCCTGGTAAATTCACTATTCCTGTCTCTATTGGTGGAGTAAATATCGGTAAGGCTTTATTAGATTTAGGGGCTAGCATCAATCTAATGCCCCTAAGTATGATAAAGCGTATTGGTGATCTTGATCCACAGCAGACAAGGATGACTCTGCAATTAGCTGATAAATCCATCAAGAGACCTTATGGGATTGTAGAAGATGTGCTTGTAAAGGTTGACAAATTCTACTTTCCTGTGGATTTTGTGATCTTAGACATGGAAGAAGATGCTGATGTTCCTCTAATTCTTGGAAGACCATTCATGAAAACTACTCAAGTACTGATCGATGTGGACAATGGGAAGCTAGCAGTAAGAGTGCATGATGAGGAAGTAAATTTTGATGTCTTCAAGGCAATGAAACATCCTAATTCAAAGCAAGATTGTTTCAAAGTGGACATCCTTGATGAAACTTATCTTTCCTTATCAAAAGGTATGGTTATTTCTGACCCATTAAATAAGTTATTGACTAACTCTGTTGAATTTTTGAATGAAGAAGAGGAAAAACAGATTGAAAGATATCTTGAAGAATTTGATCAAGGGAAAGAAATTTTCTTTGAATCAAGAAAGATTGAAGAAATTCAAGAATCACCTGCTGAAGAAATCTAGAAACCTGAATTAAAAGTGTTACCTTCCAATCTGAAATACATCTTTTTGAAAGAAGGTAATTTAAAACCAGTTATCATTAGTAATCTGTTGAGTGAAACAGAGGAAGAAAAACTGGTGGAAGTATTAAAGAGGAATCAAAAAGCAATTGGGTGGACACTTAAAGATTTGAAAGGTATAAGTCCATCATACTGCATGCACAAAATCTTGTTGGAAGATAATTTCAAACCTATTGCTCAACCTCAAAGACGCCTCAATCCAACTTTGAAAGAAGTAACCAAAAAGGAGGTTCTGAAATTGCTGAAAGCAGGTATTATCTATCCTATTTCTGATAGTACATGGGTAAGTCCTGTTCAAGTTGTTCCAAAAAAAAGTGGTATGACAGTAATTATTAATGAAAAAAATGAACTAATTCCTACAAGAACTGTCACCAGTTGGAGAATGTGCATTGATTATAGAAAATTAAATCAAGCCATAAGAAAAGATCATTTTCCATTACCTTTTATGGATCAAATGCTTGAAAGATTATCTGGACAAGAATATTACTGCTTTCTCAATGGTTATTCTGGATATAATCAAATTGCTGTTGACCCTTTTGATCAGGAGAAAACTGCCTTTACATGTCCTTTTGGCATATTTGCTTACAGAAAGATGCCATTTGGATTATGTAACGCACCTGCTACTTTTCAAAGATGTATGTTTGCTATTTTTGCTGATTTAATTGAAAAGAGCATTGAAATTTTCATGGATGACTTCTCAGTTTTTGGGAATTCATTTGAAACATGTCTATCCAACCTAGACACCGTACTGAAGCGGTGTATTGAGACAAATTTGGTGCTTAATTGGGAGAAATGTCACTTCATGGTGAAAGAAGGAATTGTACTTGGTCATAAAATTTCTTCTAGAGGCATTGAAGTTGACCAAGCTAAAATAGAGGTAATTTCTAAACTCCCACCTCCTGTAAATGTAAAAGGTATTAGAAGCTTTTTAGGACATGCTGGATTTTATAGAAGGTTTATTCAAGATTTTTCAAAAATTGTAAAACCCTTGTCAAACCTTCTAAATAAAGATGTTGAATTCAAATTTGATGAAGCATGTCTTAAAGCTTTTAATTCCTTAAAAGAAAAATTGGTTACTGCTCCTGTAATTGTTGCTCCTAATTGGAATCTACCCTTTGAACTTATGTGCGATGCAAGTGATTATGCTGTTGGAGCAGTTTTAGGTCAAAGATATGAGAAAATTTTTAAAGTCATACATTATGCTAGTAAAGTCTTGAATGAAAATCAAATAAATTATGCAACTACTGAAAAAGAATTACTAGCTATAGTGTATGCTTTAGAAAAATTTCGATCTTACTTGATTGGCTCAAAAATAATCATTTTTACTGATCATGCTACAATCAAGTATCTTTTAACTAAACCTGATTCAAAACCTCGGTTAATCAGATGGATTTTGCTCCTTCAAGAATATGATCTTGAAATCAAAGATAAAAAGGGTAGTGAAAATATGGTAGCTGACCATCTTTCTAGATTAATGAATAATGAGGTTACTGTCAAAGAAAAAGAAATTTTGGAAGAATTTCCAGATGAAAAACTTTTCAAAATAACACAACGGCCATGGTTTGCTGACATGGCCAATTTCAAAGCAACAGGAGTTCTTCCAAATGATTTGACTTGGCAACAAAGAAAAAAAAATTTTAGAGATGCAAGATATTTTGTTTGGGATGACCCTCATTTATTCAAAATTGGAGCGGATAATTTGTTACGACGTTGTGTGCCTGACTGGGAAGTAAGAGATGTGTTGTGGCATTGTCATAAATCACCATACGGAGGACACTTTAATGATGAAAGAACATCTGCAAAAGTTCTCCAATCAGGTTTATACTGGCCCTCTCTTTTTAAAGATGCTCACTTGTTTGTTCAATCTTGTGATAACTGCCAAAAAATAGGTAATGTTGGAAGAAGGCAAGAAATGCCTCTCACAAATATACAAGAAGTTGAGGTATTTGATTGTTGGGGAATTGACTTCATGGGACCTTTTCCTAACTCATACTCAAATCAATACATTCTTTTGGCAGTAGATTATGTTTCAAAGTGGGTGGAAGCAATTTCTACCCCTAATGCTGACACTAAAACTGTTGTGAATTTCTTGAAGAAAAATATTTTTTGTAGATTTGGGACACCAAGAACTTTAATCAGTGATGGTGGTTCACACTTTTGTAATAAAATTCTTCAGAAAGTATTACAACATTATGGAGTAAAGCATAAGGTAGCCACATCATATCATCCACAAACCAATGGGCAAGCAGAGATTTCAAATCGTGAAGTGAAAAGGATTCTGGAAAAAACTGTGTCATCTTCTAGAAAGGATTGGTCACAAAAACTTGATGATGCACTCTGGGCTTACAGAACTGCATTTAAAACACCAATTGGTCTTTCGCCTTTCCAGATGGTTTATGGAAAATCATGTCACCTTCCAGTTGAAATGGAACATAAAGCATATTGGGCTTTAAAATTCCTCAATTTTGATCAAAATGTAGCAGCAGACAAACGAAAGTTACAGCTACTTGAGTTAGAGGAAATGAGGAACAATGCCTATGAATCATCTAGATGCTACAAAAGTAAAGTGAAGGCTTACCATGATAAAAAGTTAAAGAAAAGACACTTCACACCAGGTCAGCAAGTTTTATTGTTCAACTCAAGATTAAAATTGTTTCCTGGAAAATTGAAATCAAAATGGTCAGGCCCGTTCTTGATTAAAGAAGTCAAACCATACGGAGCAGTGGAAATTGAAGATCCAACTTCCAAAAGAAGTTGGATGGTAAATGGGCACAGGTTGAAACTATATTTGGGTGGTGAAATTAACAAAATTACCACCAGTTATCTTTTAACTGACCCTTGAAATGCAGGAATGTCAGGCTGGAGACATTAAACCTAGCGCTCAATGGGAGGCAACCCATTTTGTTATTTGTTTTTTTAAAAAATTTTTTTTAAAAATAAAATAAAAAAAATTTCTTTTAATAAATCAAATTTTTGTTAGTAAGTTAATTTATACACTTAGAGTTTTTACACAATAAAACTTAAATTTGTAAAATCAATTATCGATTTTTTTTTATATAACTTAGGAATTTTGATGAATTTAATTACAATAAGTTTATTAACCATCAAGCAAATTTCAATAACCCGGTGAGCAGAGAGATTTTTTTTAAACACTTGAGGGTTTAATCGACATATTTTCAATTCGAATTGATTTTGCTTTAATCTCTGATTTGTGTTGTTGTACAGAGAATTCGAGAAAATGATCAAGGCACATTTATTGGTGAAACGAAACCTTGGGCCAAACAGCTTACCTTGGTAAAAAGTCTTTTATCCTTTGCAAAGCCAATTTGAGCCTAAAATAAAATTTTTTGGTACCCTTAAAACCTAAATTTGTTTTAACCATTCCCTATACTTGATTGATTAAAAGAGCAGTTGAAATAAATGAAAAATATTTTGAGTGTTCTCACAAAAATGGGGAGTAAAAATAAGCAACTTGATTCTTTTCAAAAGGAAAGTATGAAAAAGAAAAAAATCAAAAATAGTGAAAAGAATCAAGTTGGGGGTATTTATTTTTCATCAATAAAAGAAATGAGAAGTTTGGGTCAAGAAAAAGCCTAAGAATTATAAAATGCTCTTTTATGATTTCAGGTTTTTGAATTCCAAGAAAAACCATTACTTCTTGAAAACCAAGCCTCATTACAACCCGTGAAAAGACCTTGTGATTTTTGAATTAACTCGGTATAAATAACCATTGATTAGATGACAAACAAAGTTAAATTCGTTTGATTTTATGATTGATTGAGTGAAATAGGTTACCAATTATATAGAGATAAACACTTGTGAGGTAAGCCTGAAATTCTGCTTGATTGTTAATAGAATATTGTAAACAATTTTATCATTAGACCTTTGTTATATTTGATATCAATTCTTGATTATTACAAATTAGTTAAATTGTGTAATTATTTTTTGTGGTAAATTTTCGGACTAACTTAAAAATTTGATTCCAAATTTTTATTTTTTTTCTTATTTTTCTCTTGCTCGAGGACGAGCAATGTCTCAAGTTGGGGGTATTTGTTAGTCCTCAAATTTTCAATAAAAGCTTGAATAAAAATTTCATAAAAATTATAAAAATTAGTTTAATTTGTTAGAAAATTAGGATTTAAATTCAATAAATGGATGTTGTTGGAAATAATTTGCCCTTGATCAATTTTCTCTAGTTTTGCAGTGAAAAAGTTAAGAAATCAAGAGAAAATTACACTGGAGGAGCTGACGCGTAGCCTCACCCCACGCGTAGCATCAACAGCTATTTTTGATGCTGACGCTACGCATCACAGCCACGCGTAGCGTCAGTGCTGCGTGGTCTCCACCTCCACTTTGACCAACCACTCCACTTGGACCCAATAATGGGCACTCCACTCAGCCACAAGGGCTATCCCACTCAACATGAAAGGCCAAAAATCGGTGAAGACATGTCCATATGGCCAAGCATGATCAAATTTAATAATTTGAAGTGGCCATTATCAAGTGTTTAATGGAGGCTGAGTCAGGGGTGTGACGCGTAGCGTCACAGGGACGCGTAGCGTCAGCACCCTTGATCAGCCCTATAAATAGGGCCATCCAACACCATTCAAATCATCCCATCCCATCCTATTCCATAGCATTTCTTTTCTCTCTTGTGCTCGACTTTGAGTACTTCTTTTGTGAGTTGTAGTTCTAGAATAGTTTTCTAGATACTTGAGTGTGTTTCGGTGTATTGTGATCATTGTATCGTGAAGTTCCCATCGTCTTCGTAATGTCAAAATCTGTAAGTGTTGTTTCTACTTTCACCATGTGTAACTAATTTGTTTATGTTGGAATTGGTGAACTAATCTATTGAGTATAATGTTGTGAATTCGACCTCTGCATGTTTATGATTCAAGTCCATGTTAGTATTTTAACCTTTTATTAATATGAACGTCAAACGGGAGAATGATTTTCATGTGTATTGAAACTTGTTTTATTAGTATGAATGTCAAACGGGAGAATGATTGTTCATGCCGTATTGAAACTTGTTTTGACGAAAGTAAAAAGTTGGAATACCCTTGGTATCTCAATTCTATAGGGGTTGTTAACCATTGTTGCCATAAGGCCAGGTCTTAATGCAAGTTTTTACTGAGAAAGCTCACGAGGGATCGGACTTTACGGTGAATTCTTAGAATTTATATCACGAGGGATCGGTTATAATGATTTTAAGCTGCAATGACATGAAACTTGATGATTAAATATGCATGTCTTGAGTTCCTCATTGTTATTCTAGATTAGGGATCCAATTTCCAACATAATTTGTTTATCTGTGTTTATCTCAAGTATCTTACCTATTCTAGATTGCAACTCGTTTTTTTTTAGATAGATTTTATTTTCTTTTATCTTATGAACCACTCAATCATGCTATCCTGTGAATATTGTATAAATTGTATATAAATTATTCTTTTGTTTATAACTTCCTTCCCATTTACCATAGTAAATAGAAAATTACTGTTATTATTGGACTTTCAATCCCAGTGGAACGATATCTAAATTTTGAAAACTACAAACGATTGGTGCGCTTGCCAATTAACAAACCCGGTGGTGGAAAAGAACTGTTGAGATGCTATCGCCAAGTTAACAGGAGGGAGGACCTTTGGTGCAACAACATGTGGCCATATAGACTGTCTATTTATTGGTTGGATAATACCAGCATAACACTTGGCATATGTACTTTTGGAGTACCATGGTGACACAAACTGCTCTGGGTTATCACCCCTATATTTCATAGCAGAGATTGCATGCGTGTAGGGAATATCATTCAATTCCCACCAATTACAGCTACACTATTTTTTGGCCAAATCAACAACAAACATATGATCAGAATTAGTATGTTTCAACTCAAATATCATTTCTCTTGCCTAAACTGGAACCCAATCCCTACTAAACTCAAGTTCTCTTAACAACCTCCTACATGGTCTTGGCATAATATCTCTCTCAAGTGTCCACATCTTGGATCTCAGTTTGACAAACCTACCTAACAAATATTGCCTTACCCACTCTAGCATTATAATTATTGGCTTATTCCTAGACGACAATATAACTGAGTTGAAAGTCTCACAGTTGTTGTTCATAATTACATCACATTTAAGGTAATGGGAAAAATCATGCCTACACCTGTAATATCCCATTTTCAACACAAATAGAAAATAGATATTAATATATCTTTAATGAGAAATATTTACTATTAGTTAGTTTATTATTATCATTTTTTTATGAAATTTTGGTATTTATATTTAATTACTTGTTTTTTTAAATAAAATAAAATAATAATAATAAAATAAAAATATTTATGTATTTTGAATCAGAATTTTAAAATGACTTAATTAGTATTCATTGATTAATGAAATTATATTAATAATTTTAAATATATTTATTATTTACAACTTTTATTTTATGTTTTTATATTTATGTTTTTACATATTTGTGATTTAACTCTTATTATAATTTTAAAATAAAATTTTGAAGGAATTAGACTATAGTTCTTTAGAACTTTTTGATCTACATAATATTTATGATTTTCTGGAATTCTTTAAAATTTTTGAAATATTTTAATAAAATAATATATTTTAAATAATTTTATATTCATATAAAGTTACTTAAAATTAAAAATATTTACAAGAAAGTGAAGTTAAATTATAAGAAAATTTTCTAAAATTCATTTCAAATAGACTTATCTAAAAATTATCAGTTTGAGTAAAATCTTGATTTTTACCAATCTAAAAAAATTGAAAACGTACCAATAAATTTTTATTAATAGAAAATTTTAGATTTTTAAAATTTAAACTTTATATTACTTATCATAAAATTAGTGAGAACTGATATAATATCGTTAAATTTTGAAAAGGATGGATTTTGAATATTTAAAATATACCGAGTGAATGGTTACTATTTAGCATAATAATTTAGCCGATATTTACTATACAAAACATTGTGCATATATGAAAATTTCAAAAGGTGCACAGTAAATAGAAATTAAATTTTCAAAAATTGCACAGTAGTTTTATAATAAAATAATGAAATACACAGTACATATTTTTGCTATAAATAGAGGGGAGTACCGAAGGGAAAATTCACATTTTAGATTAAATTTTCTTAATATAGCAGTGTTAGAGAGATAGTGGTAGGAGTAAGAAAGAGAAATAATTTTTATGGAAGGAGGTTCTGCTAAAATTATAAGGTAAGAATAACTCTCTTTTATATTTTTTAGGTTTATTTTCATATCATTTTAAAAATCTATTATTATACTGAATATAATATTATTTTAAGTTACTATTGTGAATAGTAAATTACTATGTCAATAGTAAATTACTATTGAGAATAGTGAATTACTATTCAAATAGTAAATTACTATTTACCTTTACTATTTATGATTTACTATTTACCATTACTATTTACGTTTTACTATTTACTGTCACTATTCACATTTTACTATTTACTGTTATTATTCATATTTTACTATTTACTATTCACTATTTAAAATTTATCATTTCTGTTTTACATAGTAATCTTAATTTTTATTTTATGCCTATACTGAAATAAGTTGGTATTAATATTTCTAGAAATCGAAGGCGCAAAGCGAACTCTCTTTTGGTAACAATTCAAGGTAAGGGGGAGTGAGATAAGAATATAATATGAAAAGACATAAGAATAATAGGAGGAGTCCCCTACTCCTTTTAACTATGAATAATTATCATATTTTAAAATAATACTTATTATCATCTCAAGTAAATTAAATTAAATAAAATTTATTCAAAAGTTTAAAATATTTGGATGATTCATATTGATTAACTTAACATAAAGTTTAACATATTTAGATGACTCATTAACCTAACATACCCTATCATTAAGATTTGGATTGTGATGGACTTATACGGACTGTTATGGACTTATATGGACTGTGAAGGACTTATATGGACTGTTATGGACTTATATGGACTAACTTATACCTTTGCGTTGATTGGACTATGATGGACCCATATGACCATTGGACTATTTTAGACTTGATATGGACCAACTAACATTA
The DNA here is from genome assembly GCA_037962975.1 of Clitoria ternatea. Classification (NCBI taxonomy): domain Eukaryota; kingdom Viridiplantae; phylum Streptophyta; class Magnoliopsida; order Fabales; family Fabaceae; genus Clitoria; species Clitoria ternatea. The sequence continues at coordinate 247,699,576 of CM075669.1, forward strand.
TGATTGGACTGCTATGACTTAAAATAAACTTTAATAATTAAAACACCTTGAAATAAATTGTGTAGATTTTGTATAGTAATTGTGTTATTTTTATTTGACTTAATTATAATCGATATTTGATTGTGAGTGATGATATTTAATTATGATTGACAATATTTGGTTGTGATTGATGAATGATTGATGATCTTGTGAGGTGAAGTTTGAGCATGTAGCAAGCATGACGAAAAGCTAAAACTCAGTAAGAATATTCTTACCTTACACTTTAAGTTTTTATTCTAAGAAAAAGTATTTTTTATAATCACTTTAGTCTTTTATTCCTTCTATAAAAAAATAAATATTTCCATCAACTTTACTTTTAATATTTAAGATAAAATCTAGTATTCTTTTTAGAAAGAAATTATTTTATGAAAATTAATTCATAAAAAGGTTGAGATAGTTAATTCTTAAATGAAAGAAAAATTTATAGTTTTAAGTATTTTTATGACTGTAAGAGTTAATTTCTTTTAAGTAAATTAGAATTTTAAAGTAAATTATTTTGATTTTCCTTAATGTAATAACTAAAGGATATTTTAATATAATTAAGATTTCTTAACTCGATCTTATTAGGATTCAATTTGAGAAAGATTATGTAAATATGTGAAGTCTTCTATGAGAAAAATTTGAGATATTTAAGGCTTGGAAACTCAATTTTTGGTGAGATTTGAGTTTGAAAGTTGTACTAAATTTATTTCTGTATAACAGAAATTCAGAGGAAAATTATGAAAATGTACAGTTTATTGAAATGATGTGGTAAACTGTTATGGTATTTATTAATTGAGTTTCTAAAAGTCTTAACCAACTAAATATGCGAGCAGTTCATGCATCATGAATCATTAAAGAGAAATGAGATGTGATGTTGCCTAGGGACGAATTATAGAAACCGAGGATACATTAGAGGAGGTTTAAATGTGAACCTTGGGATGAGAGGGTGTGGAAGGGTGCTTCAGGGGACCTGGGGTCGCTCCCTAGTGTCGGGTACTTTCACAATAAAAACCTTCTCAACCTGACTAGTCTCTAAGTGTTTCCATGCCAGTGGAGCTGTTCATATGCCATGAAGGCATTTATGTTATTATCGAAATATTGGAACAGTGTAAACTCCTGGTTGGCCCAGTACAAACTAAAATTTTAAGGGCCCATATGCATAGAATGAATGAGATAGTAGTATTAAAAACATTGCATGACATTCATGTGATTGTGACATTCTATGTAGGTGGTTGTGAATGAAAGTATAATTGTTATGTTTATGAAAACCCTTATGCTTATGTCTTATCTGTAAAGTATTATATTTTGTTTCTCACTCCTTCTTGTTTGAATTTTGTGTCCAAAATATGTTATGTGATATATAGCTAGCAGTTTAAGATGGAAGGATATGTAATTACAAGAGGGTAAAGTGGTCTCATCCCCAATCAGATAGATGAAGAGATATGACAAGAGTAGGATTCCAAAACTCGATGGTTCAAGGACTAGGAAATGATTGGTCACATTTGTAGTAGAGGTATAGTTTAGTTTTACCTTGCCTTATTACAATATCAAGTTAGATAATTGTAACAAGGTAAAGGTTAAACTTTGATAAACTTTCTCATTCGGATATAATACTGTAATAATTTATCACTTATGATTTCTATAAATTATTTTGTCATTATGGATAAATATTGAAAGACAATCTTTTTTTTTACTTTCAATATTCAAACAAAATCAGATGTATATACGTCCTTATATACGCGAGATAAAGAGTGATAAATATGTATATCTTTCTAAAAGTTTTTTTAAAGCAAGAAGAATACATATATATGTCGTGTATATAAGGGGGTGTTACAACACCAAATCTTGGTTGGAATTCCCATTAGCCACTAATAGGCCCTCTCATCCAACTCTTGGATTTGTTGCTGATCTGATCAGTGTCGTGGTATGAAGTTCCCTTTTTCAAACCGATGTCAAATATGTGTTTGTCTCTCTCTCTCTCTCTCTCTCATTTTTACATTGTCTCAGTGGGAGTACGATATTATACACATACGTCCAGTGGGAACTATGCTTTTCACGCTTAGGTACTGATGAGTCAATTCCAACCACGGGTTGAGAGGAGACACTGGAGGTGGACTTACAAAAGGGACTTTGATACTTAAGTCAGTACGGTTATTACAAAAAAGAAAAGAGATTACGGGAATATTAAGCTTAGTAAATGTTGTTCTATTATGAATTTAATGAATAAGTTGTATTTATAGATCTTCCCTAAGTGCAAGTGGTGATTTGACCGCTCCTGACAGTGTTTAATGACTACAGCCTTTGCAGGTGCAAGTTGCCCACTTGCATCTGACTCGAATTGTGGCAGCTTTACTGATCGGGATCATTATCATGATTCCGTATTGAAATTTTGATATATACTTCAACTTCTGTGCACCTCATCCTAAGTGGTAATTAAGACTTGTCACCTCGTCTTTATGATCACTTTGGTTGTTGTACACCTCATCCAATGTTTAATTCAATTTAACTTGCATTTATTTATTTTCTATAGTAACCAGTGTCGCTTGCTTCTGGGGCCGGTATGCACACCGGATCATTTGCCCCCTAGCTTGTTATTGCGACAGTGTTGTAATAATGAGCTATTTCTTTTTGGGCATCGACCCTTGCTTAAGGTACATCGGTAAAAATGATCTTTACCATAGTGGTAACTTCTGACTGTGGTGGTAGTTACTACAAGTTCAAGGGAATTTGCCATTGTACTTAATGAATTTTAGGTTCATTATCCAGTCTGGCTTCACTAACTGCGTCTGGTGGCTGCATTTATTATGCGTCGTTTAAAATCCTCCGGAAAAATGACATGGCATGCAATTGCTGACATGGCGAGCCACGATTGGTACATTTTAGCCACGCGCTATCCTGTCAGAACGGTCATGTCGTTAGGAGTTGAAGCGACGCTGGTTCAGTGGGCCATGATGTTTCATTTGCCTATAACTACTTCGTTGCCTATAAAAGCAGGTGAGATTTCAAGTGCTTCCTCACTTGCTGTTTCTGCCCTAAACCTCTGTCTCTTCGTCGTTCAAGCTAAATTGCACTCTGTCCTAGCCCGTACTCAAAGAACTACAAGAATCATCCGTACAGGTAGCCATTTTACTTCATTCCGACACCCTCTCTTCCTTTAAGATGTTTATTTTTTCTACTAACAACGGCTAAGAGGGAGACAATTCAGTAGAAATCATTTCTAACCCTTCCATTTCTTGACCAATTAGAGTTCCTCGACACAGACCACGGTTCACTCAAACAGATTATGCAGATGGGTGAGGACAGAATATTGGGGCGGTCGGGTTAGGGACTTACCAAACTCGACAGTTTTTCCCCTAATCCGGAGTCCTCCTCCTTTGATTTTCCTTTACCCCAGTCACCATTGCAGCTCTCGTCTCCAAATCGAGATGTGGATTCCAGCATAGTCCATTACTACACTGATGATACTGACTTTTACCTAACTGTTCCTTTTCTAGAACACATCATTGTCATGGACGCCTCTAGATCTCCCATGGTGAGAAATGATCCCGAAGACACATTTATGATAGCGAATCGAGTTGATTGGCTTGCCCGCAAGGTTGATGAACCCTATTTTTGGGTTGTAAGAGATGTTGTAGCCACCCAGAGTCGACATAATAATACCAACGAAAATATTGAGCTCGAGGCTGGCTCTTTTTGGCGCTCTGGGAGATATAAGAACTCTTTCATTCTTTATGCCCTGATATTTGAGGAACAGGTTGGCCACATCCCTCATGACAGATTTTTATTTTTTCATGATTATACACTGACGAAGGTTGGAGTCCGGTTCCCTTTCACCAAGTTCAAAATAGGGGTGCTGAGATTTTTGGACATCGCCCCAGGCAACTACATCCCAACGGTTAGGCTTTGATTCTTGCCCTCGAAGTTTTGGGTAAACATCTGGGCTTCACTCCGACCGTCGTATTTTTCTTCCAGTATGCTTGGGTAATGCATCATGGTGGCGCTAGAATTGCCTTTGTCAACTTGCGGTATCAGAGTGACGTAGTCAACTTTGAGGCCTTTGTGGAGTCCAATGTTACCTCACTAACTCTCTATTTTACGTCGTCTTAGTGGAGTATGGTATTATGTACCTAAGTCTAGTGGGACCTAGGCTCTTCACGTTTAGGGGATGAATTGATGTACAATCTGAACCGTTATGAACAAACACAACAGAGGTGGACCTGTAAAAAATTCTTCGATGCTTAAGTCAGTACGGATATTATAGGAAATAAAGAGATTACGGAGGCTCTTGAGAATGTGTTCAGAATCCGTTTTAAGTTAATAAATGAATTGTATTTATAGAACTTCCCTGAGTAGAAGACTTGATTTGACCATTTTTCTAACATACTGTATCAATAGTGTTGGCAGGGACAAGTTGCCCATACTTTGCCTGACTTGCATTCAGATGTTAGTTTTTTGACCGGGGTCATAGATTAATATCTGTTCTTACGATCGTTTATGACATCGGTTCATAGGGGCCGGTCGTTGGTTCTGTAATTCAGTTACCTTTTCATATAAAATTATGGGTACCCTGTCCATTGATTATGGGGTCCAGTATGCACTCCGTCCATTGATATATGGGGTCTAGTATGCACCCCGGATCATTTACCCCCTAGCTTGCTGTTGTGGCGGTGTCATAATAATGAGCTACTTTGTCAAATTGAGACTATATCCCGGAATCCTTGAAAACATCTTATACCAGAGTGACAACTTTGTCTGAAATGGATGATATTTATTGGACCAATGCGAGCTGGTGGTTAGGTGGAGCATTTAATATGTACCGCCTAAAATTCCTCTGAAAAGTTATTTTTCATCCGGATTGCTAACATGGCAGGGCACGATTGGTGTGTGTTACTCACATGTCATCATTGCGGCATGATGATGTCATCAAAATATGAAGCGATGCATATTTTTGGGTCGTGTTGTTTCATCTTCTACTTTGTCCATGGGCTGCGATGGTTGAACTTTGGCCCATTACAACCTCAACGCCTATATAAAGGGGAGTGCTTCAGTCGATCTTTCACTTTGCTTGTTTTTATCTTGAAATTCCGTTTGTCCTCATCTCTGCTACTCTTGACCATATCCTGTCCCGCACTAGAAGAACCACCTGAACCATCTATACAGGCAACCCTTTACTTTAACCTTTCACTTTATTTAAACATGTCTGCATTTTCAACTAACAACGGTCAAGATCAGGATAGTTCAGTTGAAATAATTTCAAACCCTTCAGTTTCTTGGCTAATCGAGGTTCCTCGTCTTGAACCACGATTAACTCAAACTAATATCCGTAGGTGGGTGAGGACGGGAAATCGGGGTGGCCAGGTTAGAGATTTGCCAACCTCAGTTATTTTAACCCCAGATCCAAAATCAACTTCCTTTGAATTTCTCGAATCCCAATCACCTTTATCGCCCTTGTCTTCAGACCAGGATGCAGATTCCAACATAGTGCACTACTATACTAATGATACTTACTTTTATTCAACTGTTCCATTTTTAGAACATGTTGTTACTATGGACGCCGCTTGAACATCTGTAGTGAGGAACGATCTTGACAACACCTTCAAGATCGTGGACAAGGTAAATTGGTTAGCCCGGAAGACCGAGGATCTGTACTTCTGGGTTGCCTAACATGTCTTAGTCGTCTATGGTCATCATGCCACTGCTAATGACAGTGTGTAACTTAAAGCCGAGAACTTCTAGTGTTCCAAGAAATATGCCAATTTCTTCAGCCTCTTCACCCCAACCTACTTAGAGCAGATTTGTCACATACCCTGTGTCCGCTTTCTATTTTTTCATTAGTATATTTTGGTAAAGGTGGGAGTCTGGTTCCCTCTAAATAAGTTTGAGATGGGGGTGCTGCATTTTTTAGAGATCTCCCTTAGCCAACTCCATCCCAATGGCTAAGCACTGGTTCTCGCCCTCGAAGTTCTTGGCAAGCACCTAGGCTTCACCCCGACCATCGTCATCTTCTTCCGGTATGCTCAGGAGATGCGTCGTGGTAGCACCAGAACGAGCTTTAGCAATTTGAGGTGTCAAAGCGACATCGTCAACTTTGAGGCATTTGCTGAATCCTACAAGATGACAAAAACCTTTTTCAAGAACTCATTTTTTAAACTTTTTGCTAAGGGGATGGATCCCATTTTCTGGAAAGACGAGGAAGGTCAGTTTTTGATCCATACTGGTTGGACTCATAAACATTTTCTTTTGGAGAGCTCGACGTATGCAGTCAAGGAGCGTTTTCTCTCTGAATCCTTCAGGGATCTCATTGACACCCTCCATATTATTTCCTGGGGTGCACCCATCAAATGTCACTCTCTCATTGATGTATCGGAGACGTGAAATGAGTATCTTGCTCATTTGGGTATTTACCCTTCATCCCTCTTTTTCCTTAGTAATTCATTTTGTACACCAGTCATAACTATTTCTTTTTCTTTGATGCAGGGAATATAAGATCTGATTCCCTAGAAGCTCTTTGCCAACTCTTAGAGGGCTCTGAGGCCAATGTGCCTGAAGAGAATAGGGTTACACCCTAGCTGAAGAAAGCCCCTCATCTTCAAATCCCAGGTGGAACTGTCCTAGTTGAGAATGCCCCTAAAAAGAAGAAGGGAAAGAAACAAATTGGCGGCCCCGCCAAAAAACAAAAAACTGACCCCGGGGAAGGGGTAAAAGACAAAGAAAAGGCCATTATCATCGAGGGGGACTCTGACAAGAATATTCCTATTGATAACTCTGGCATGAAAGCTTTTGAAGGGCTCATTGTCAAGACTACCTTTCCCGACGCCGAGTTTCTTATCCCATACCGGCTTAAGGACGGTCTTGGCCAAAATGACCTCGAATTCGCTCTAGAAACGACGATGTGGAATAATTTGAAGAGCTTATCCGTTATATATTCTGCCGCCTCTGATGGACCCAAACGAGAGATTGAGCGGTTAAAAGAGAAGAACTCCCGCCTGCTGGAAGATCAATCCTAGATCCATCAGAGAATCTAGAAGCTGAATGAAAGTCACCAGGCTCTAAAAAATCAGAGGGTGATTTAAAGGCCAAAAATGACAAACTCCGCCTAAAGATTGATGACTTGAAAAAATAGGTGGCCGAACTTTAACAAAAAAATGAAGTCCTCTCCACTACGGCTTAAGAAAACCAAACTAAATATCATACTAATATGGCTTCTTTTGTGAAATCCACTCTGGATGCTTTTAGCCACGCTGTCCGCGAGGTTGTCTTTCACAACCCAGGTATCAACTCGAACCTAAATGGGATCGGTTTCTTTAACTGATTCCAGGATGGGGAATTGGTTACCGAGGTTGGTGGTGAGTCTTTTGTTCCTGCTGACGTACCCTTCAAATTCACCCCTCTAGCTGCTGGAGAAGATGATACTCCTCGGTCTCTTTTGCAAAACACTAGGCATCAAGAAGGCTGGACCGGGGAGGATGAAGAATCTAGGGACAAAGATGAAGAAGAAACTACCCAGGAGGGAAGAGAAGATGGCGGCGGCCTTGTGGACCCATAGATTATTTTTCCTTTAGCTTTGTTGACGGGATGAGCTCAGTCCATTTTGCTTAACATTTTGACTTGGCCTTTGTGCCTTTTGCTCTGTTGGGGTGTTGCCACTCATTCTCTTTTTGTGAATAATAATTTGGTTTCTATATTGTGATTTTAACAATATCAATTATTGCTTGATACTACCTCAGATGACTTTCTTATCTTCATAACTTAGGAAATTTTTGCTTGTTTGTGCAATAATAACCGGAACAATAATTTTTTACTTTCTCATGGAATGATATTTTGTGCATATGCATTGTTACTTCGGTCTAAAAACATTTATGACAGTATTGTAATTAATAATCGTTCTTCAAGCACTTCAGTCATAGACTTTACTTCATAACCGTTATGGGGTTTTAATTAAGCAACCGCTTTGGGGTTTTTCAACCACTCTAAGGTTTTAATTAAGCCATCGCTCTGGGGTTTTTAACCACTTCGGGGTTTTAATTAAGCAACCGCTTTGGGGTTTTTTAACCACTCTGGGGTTTTTAAATAAATAACCGTTGTAGGGTTTAAAACAAATTAGAAGAGTATTTCTTCAAACTGATTTTATTTTCGAATGAGCATTCCGGTTGCATGCCTCATTAAAAACCTCCTAAGTAAAACCCTATAGGGAAAAACCTAGGTAGGAAAAATAGTACATGACTTGTGATACCGGTTAACTGTAATACACACGAAGGTTCTTTACATTCCACTTATTCTTAAATACTTCACCTTGTAACATTTACAAAAGGTAAGCTCCTCCTTGGGTAACTTCATTCACCCTCTATGGGCCTTCCCACATTGGTACAAGCTTCTCTTGGTGTGCCAGACGATTCCCAACTAATGCTTTTCTTAAGACCATATCTTCGACGTTGAACCTTCATCTTTGAACCTTCATATTATAACGTACAACGGCTTTGGCTTTAATTGCTTGATCCCGGATGAAGGCCGCCTCTCAGACTTCTTACATAAAGTCTGGTTCATTTCTCAACCTTAAACCGTTGATCTCGTCACTGAAATGCTGATATCTTGGTGAAATTTGGTTAATTTCCACTGGTATCATCGTATCTACACCGTATACTAACCGGAATGGCGTTTCTCCTGTAGACAAATGGGGTGTAGTGCGGTAGGCCCATAAAACATGGCATAGCTAATTTCCCCATTCCCCTTTTGTGTCTCTGAGCCGCTTCTTTAATCCTTTCAGGATTTCTCTGTTTGCTACCTCGGCTTGTCTGTTGGTCTGGGGATGCTCTACTGATGAAAAGACTTACTTGATCTGGAGTCCTTCAAGGAGACTTGTAAACTTGACGTCTATGAATTGTGTCCTATTATCCGTAATAACTCTTCTTGGTATGCCAAACTTGGTGATGACATTCTCATACACGAATCTCTGAGTCCAAACCAATATGATATGCACTACTGCCTTCGCTTTAATCCATTTAGTGAAATAATCCACCCCGATAATTAGATACTTGACCCCGCCCGGTGCTTTTGGGAAAGGTCCTAAAATATCCAAGCCTTATTGGTAAAAGGGCCACGGGATAACCAATGTGAGCAACTCTTCTACCAGGGTGCTCATTGCTATTTCTCTGGCAAGCATCATATTTCCAAACATAATCAATGACGTCCTTTGCTATAGTGGGCCACTTGTAACCTGCTCACAAGATTTTTCTGGCTAGGCTCCTTCCACCGTAGTGGTGGCCACATGCCCTTTCATGCACCTCGATCAACACCTCTTCAACTTCAACTTCATTTAAATACTTTAGATATAAGGCCAATATTCCTCTCCGGAATAGATTTCCATCAACTAAAACGAAGTTTGGCAGCTCCTTCTTCAGCTTCTTCTTCTCTAATGGGTCCTTAGGGAGTTGTCTGCTCACTATGTATCAAATGATACAGATTACCCATGAGTTCTTGGGATGAGCTTTAAACGGTATGGCATAATCCTTGACCGGAGCTAAAACACTCAGAGTGGCTAGAGTGCTCTGAATAATCGTTGTTGTAGACCCCGCTTTCTTAGTACTAGCCAATCGAGACAGGACATTAGCCCTGACATTGTCTTCCCTCGGGACGTGCTTATATTCAAATCTGATGAACTTACCCCCTAACTCCTTTACCTTGGCCAAATATTGTTGTAATAACAACTTCTTAGTCTGATAGCTTCCGTTAATCTAAGAAATCACAAGTTGTGAATCACTGTAGAGCATCATGGTTCGAGCTCCCACATTTAAAGCTGCCCAAAGTCCTGCTAAGCATGCTTCATACTCCGCCTGGTTATTCAACGTCTTGAAATCAAACTTAAGGGAGATTTCAGCACTCACTCTATCTTCACTTTCTATGACCACTCCAACTCCACATCCTTTCTCATTCAAAGAACCATCCACGAAAATGGTCTAATGTTCCTGTAATGGTATGGGGACCTCTCCTGTCAACTCCATCATAAAATTTTCCAACACCTACGCTTTGATGGCCGTTTTAGGCTCATAAGAAATATCGAACTTGAATAGTTCAATAGCCCACTTTGTCATTCTTCCTGCCAAATCTGGCTTATGGAAGATCGTCCTTAAGGGGTGTGAACACCTCTTTTTGTCCGGCCAATTGGTATAGTTCCATCCTTTGGGCACTCTCTGCTGCGCATGGTGCACTTAGAAATTCATAACTCCTTCATACGACCTTCGATTTGCGCAAACCCGGTCTCAAAATTTCCGTAACAGAATTGTCTACGACTTTTGTGAAGACCTTGAAGGCTATATCCTTACCAATTGGTACAGTTTTAATAATCTTCCTAGACTTGTTCCAGTTTCATGACTACTCTGCACATCTTTAGGAAAAAATTCATATCTCTCTCATATGATACCGAAATGGCTCCATTCTTTTTTCTGTGGCTTCATATCAAATATATCTACAAATTTCATGAAGGGTACCAAAGCTAATTCTCTACCCATTTTGCCCAGTGAATTTATTTTGCATGCAAAGGTATTTTCGTCATAGTCTGGAGCAGTTTTCGTAGATGAGTCATATCTCCCTCGTTTCTTGATGAAAATTTTTGTGCCATATATAAAATTAAAGCTAAGAGAAAGATCTATAAAATTCATGAAGGGCACAAAAGCTAATTCTCTACCAATTTTGCCCAGTGAATTTATTTTACATGCAAAGGTATTTTCGTCACAGTCTGGAGCAGTTTTCGTAGATGAGTCATATCTCCCTCGTTTCTTGATGAAAATTTTTGTGCCATATATCAAATTAAAGCTAAGAGAAAGATCTACAACTTTCATGTTGGACTCTTTTTCAAATTGGGCACGCATCAGCCCTCAAATGCACGAGCAATTTTGTGATGGTGGGCAAGGCACTAAAGATCATAATGGAGCACATAAGTTGATAATGGAGCACCATGGACTTGTTAATTGAAGAGTGCAACCTCCATTACAATTAATTATTGCATTGGCTTGCTTTTAGAATGCTATAAATAGGCACCATGAGCATTCATTCAAGACATGAATTGCAAAAGAGAGAATTCATTCTCCATTTTCCCCTTCTCTGTTTTTCTTCTTCATCATTCTTCATTCAAGAAAAAATTCCTTCTTCATTGGTTGCCTTCTCTGTTCTTCTTCTTCTTCAGTTAGTTCTTCATTTCCGGCTCAGCGCGTTTACCACAGATTTTAATTCCAGCACCACTACAACACCGCCACTGTTTCCAACATCCAACTACAACACCGGCTCATAATCCTCCACACCGGTTCCTTTCTGTTCCTTATTTCCTTTATTTTCATCATTTATTTTCCTGCCAAATTTCTGCCTGTTGGTTATGGTTTTCTGTGTAGTATAGCTTATATTGTCAATACTTACCCTTTACCCCTAAAAAAAAAATAAAAAATAAAAAAATAAAAAAATAAAAATAAAATAATTATAATAATAATAAATAATAAGTAATAAGTTTTGCATATGTTTTATTTTCTAGCCTAAAAATTTCCATTTTTTAAAACAGTGTCGTACGGGAATACCCACGTCTACACCATCTCCTTAGGATCCATACACGTGCGAAGAACTTCGTCTTGTATGAGTTCCTCACTTCAATAACTTCCATCATCATGTTCCGAGTCAAAAAAGGTTTTTTTTTTCTCTCTCTTAGAACTACGTAACCCTGATTTCTTGATAATTCAAGAATACGTAGGAGCGGGACTTTAACTCCTGTCGGGCCCATCTTTCTTTTTTTTTTATTTCCTCACTTTCATTTTTCTTTCATAAATGTTCTTCTTTTTGGTTGCTTCCGTGAAAATCAATTTAGACGTGACGTCTTGTTGATTTCCCCCTAGTTTTTGCTCAAGCCTCGCCATAATTCATAGGGAAGGGATACTTAGGACGAGACGTCCCGCTTATCTCTTTCCTATCCCTGTTTTTTTATCCGAGAATGTCTAATTTAGGCGTGACGCCTTATTAGCATTCTCTTCCCCTCTCTGTCTCATATCGAAGTCGAGTTTAATCCGGATGAAACGTTCCATTGACCTCGCTTCGACATTCTATGTTTGTACAGTTCTCTACTCCATTCTATCATTTTCAAACTAAAAGGGAAGAAACCATGTTTTATTTAAGGCTATTTATATTGTGCTTTCAATCTTGGTACTGTCTTTGACAGGCGATGTAGGGTGCTAATACCTTCCCTACTCGTAATCGACTCCCGAACTTGGATTTCAATTTTTTTTAACCAGTGCTTTACTGAACTTAGTTTTTTCCCAATGTTTTTCCTATGGATAAAAACGTTGGTGGCGACTCCCTGTTTCATTTGACACATCCTCTCTCTTCTCGCCGCGCCGTCGCGATCCAGGTTGCGACAGATGGCGACTCCACTGGGGACGCTTAAGAGAGTCAGGCCAGTTTAGTTGAAAGCGCGTTTTTTATATAGCCTTTGTTTAGCTTGGATTTCTTCCCCTTGTTTATTTTTATTTTTTTCCGTTAATTGTTGTGAATGTTCGTTATTATTCGCATCTTGTTATTCGTTTTATTTTCCATGTTCTGTATGATTGTTGAACCCTAGGGTAGAGGACTATGTTACTTTTCTGCAATCATTGAAACCTAGGATAGATGACTTTGTATATTTTGTTCTGTGTTTGTTCTCTGTGCAGAATGGTGTAAGGTAAAAAGGTATTGAATGCCCTTTCACACACTACACTCACAAATTACTCGCACACACTTATGAGTGGCGCCCTATACCCGGGCCCCAAATGAAACTTAAGTTAGGAGGGGTTGGTATACGGAATCGTATAGGATGTACTTCCTATCCGGTGATCGTGAGAACCCCAACTAGAGTTCGACCTCTTGTGACATACGCACCTAGTGGTTCCCCACTGTTGTGTCCCTGTCATGGGTAGGATCTTGGCTCTGGTAACCTTCTAGAAGTCTAGTATAAGCCACCCGGTGTGAAGAGTCACTTTTAGACAAGCCCTAAGGTCCAGAGAAAACCTTCAACAAAACCTGACTTAGGCCACGAAAGGGCAAACTTTACTTTACCTTATGTCATTTTCACTTTCCTGTTATTAAAAAGGGATTATCTATCATCCAAAGATTCGCTTAGTCTTGGAAAATTTTTTGGAACACACAAGTATTCTTCTGGTGAATAGATGATCCTCTCTTTTTTTCATGTATCTCTGAGTCTGAAGTCATAGGTTCTCCTAATCGTCAAAGGAAAAATCCAAAAAAAAATTATACTTCATTTCCCTCTGGTTGAAGTGGCAATGACGATTGGGAAAACCTACGACTTTTTGAGCTCGCATAACTGATTCCATTCTTTGTCTTGATATTCGCAGGGGACGATTCCGAATTTGTCGGTATTTCTAAGACAGTATGGAAATTAACATGGGACATAGTAATTGTGATATAGGGGTGACTGAATTGAATAAGTTATTGCACCTCAAGGCTAGGAAGGTCAATACTGACAGTTTACAAGCACTAGGGAGAAAACTGAGCTTGACACAGAAGATGACTTTCGCAAGGAAGTATGGGAAGATCCTGAAACTTTTGGAGGTAGACGTCCAAATAGAAGCCATCACAGCTCTGGCTCAATTCTATGACCCACCTCTCCGCTGTTTCACTTTCCAAGACTTTCAACTGGCACCCTCCATAGAAGAATTTGAACAAATATTGGGGATGCCAATGGAGGGACAAATTCCTTATCGCCATTTGGACCATCACGCGTCAATCACTTCTGTCGCTCGTATTTTGAAGGTCCATCCTGAAATGTTAAGAGGAGTACAAATGAACAGAAACCAGATTCCTGGATTTACTAGGGAATTTCTGGAGAAACACATGCATGTCCTGGCAGAGAAGGAAGAATGGGAAGCTTTCATTGATACCTTGGCTCTCACTATTTACGGAGTTGTCTTATTCCCTAACTTAGACAACTACGTAGATTATGATGCTATAGGTGTCTTCATCGCTCGCAAGCACAGACTGGAAAATCCCATCACAGCAGTGTTGGCCAATGTCTATTGCACCTTGGATTTCTGCCATACCCAAGGAGGAAAGAGGATTATTTGTTGTTTGCCTGTTCTATATGTGTGGCTCACATCCCACGCTTTTCATCAACTATGCAAAGCCGAGTGTCCCATCTCTGATTTGAAATTGTGTCAGTTGACAACAAAGAATGGGCGCGAGTGGGCTAATCACCTTGTGGGCCTTACGGCAGAAAAGGTGAGGTGGTATCCTCAATGGCTAGAAGTTGAGTCCATTATTTACAGCTGTGGAGGGTATCCGAATGTTCCTCTAATGGGGACACAAGGCTGCATCAATTATAATCCTGTTATTGCTAAGCGGCAGTTGGCTTATCCTCTACTTGGGCCGCCAGACGAAGCATTGCTTACTCCTTTCGTTGTGTACTATGCGAATGGGAATTACACCTCCACTATTCGGGACATAGCCAATGCCTGGAAGAAGGTCCATAGGATGGGCAAAGAACTGGGGGCACGAAGCCATGCTGTGAGAATTGAATACTTAGATTGGGTGGTGAACAGAGTCTCCATTGTGAAATTGCCTTTCAAGGGCCCTTCATACCAACTTGTGGACACAGTTCCTCCGCCATGCATTATGGAGGACAAGGTTACCATATCGCTAAGAGCCCAAATAGAAGAACTGAAGGCAAGGAATCAAGAACTGGAAGAAGACCTCTTGAAATGCCAACAAGAATGCGCCCTCCATAGGAAAGAGAACTCCGAAGGAAGACATGCTATGGAAGAAATGCGGAAAAAGAGAAAGATTGACAAAGATTACAGAATAAAACAAGATCAATGCCTTTGGGCGGCCAATTTGCAGCTGAAGATGAAGGGTCAGCAGAGCGATGCTGTATTGGCCGAAAAACAAATTTTAAAAGACATGCTGGTACAATCCAAGGAGAAGGGAAAGGAGGCTTTGATGCAAAAAGAAATGCTACAAACCCAAGTCCACAAATTGGAGCAACAGCTTGATGAAACGATGAGAGCTTATGAGCAAGAAATACATGCTGAACAGAAAAAAACCCTTGATGCCGAACGCCGCTGCCAAGAAGCCACACGAGCTTTGGGGACAGAGTTAGCTCAACGGGATGAAGTCATTCATTTATGGATGGACCGTTTTGCCAAGTTGGCATACCTATCCAATGGAATCTTGGAAGATTTTCCCTCAATGTTGAAGCAGGCCGAAGGCATGGTCAATCCCCTATCCACCCCAAAGGAGATATCATCATTTTTGAACTATTGTCAAGAAAGACTTTGCAAAATGAGAGTCATGATTGCCCAAGCTAGGAATGGCTGAATATTGTAACCGTATCTTTCAAGTAACATTGTACCTTTACAGATGAATGGAATGATGAATTAATGTGCCTTCACAGTTGTCTCATGTTAATTTCTAATATATTGTTATACTAAGTACTTTTGAACGCGACGTTCTGGGGAAAGGTCAAGGAATACGTGTCAAATTCGGAATCGTATCCCACGAATGCCCATTTATTTTTTATTTTTCTTTTTCTTTTATCTTCTTTAACTGTTCCCTCTATTTTTTCTAACCATTTGTCATGATTCTTTAGACACTACGGGTAAGCATCCCTACGCGACCAGGCTTAGAAAGAAACTCATGGCCGAAATAGAACAAGAGAATGAAAACCTGCGAGCTGAGGTTAATCAATTGAAAGAACAAATGGCTGAAATGGCCAAGATGTTTGAAAGGAGGATCGTAGAAAGGGATTCTTTAGCAGAAGTTGAAAATGCTAGGCAGCAATCTCCCATTCTCCAACACGCTCAAGGTCATGCTGGGGAACCGAGCTCAAACCCTGCAGGGCCTACTGTTACCGTTCGCCTTAGTAAGCCGAACCCTGCTCACATTCAACAACACTCTTTTGTTGATAAAGAAGGGAATGTTGTACCCTTCCCACAGTATGGGTTACCCCCAGGCTATTTCCTACCACTCCAAGAGGAGCCAGATTATCAGGAAACAATCCTTCACGCGGCTCAACCAAACATCCCACCGGTCCGAAATCCTCAAACGATTCCGGTCCATACACAGGCTGAACAACCACAAGCTGCCCAAGCCACAGCTGGACACCAAGCCTCAATTCTGAATGAGAGCCTGACACATGTTGACCGACCAGTCAAGAGTGCTAGTCACTATGTCGTCACAGGACCAAGTACTGCCACTGCTGCTACCCAGGAAGGAAGATTAGAGTTCTTGGAAAGGCGATTAAGGGAAATGGATGAGAGGAATCGATTTGGATTAGGCAGTGCTGCACAACTCTGCCTAATTCCTGACGTTATTATTCCTCCCAAATTCAAAACACCTGAATTTGATAAGTATCAGGGGCTGACATGTCCGAGAAACCATCTTACCATGTACTGCCGGAAGATGGCTTTGCATGCCTCCAACGACTTTCTGCTCATCCATTGTTTTCAAGATAGTTTGGCTGGAGCGCCTCTAACCTGGTATAACCATCTTGAACGTTCTCGTATACGCTGTTGGGAGGATCTAGCAGATGCTTTCATGCAGCAGTATAAGTACAATTTGGACATGGCGCCAGATAGAGTACAATTGCAGAACATGTCCAAGAAAGACAACGAGACATTCAAAGAATACGCCCAACGGTGGCGTGAAGTAGCAGCGCAAGTTGACCCACCTTTGTCTGAGAAAGAGGTGATCTCGACATTTATTGACACACTCCAATCGCCATTCTATGACAAGATGATCGGAAGTATTTCCTCCCACTTCTCCGATATCGTCACTATCGGAGAAAGAATAGAAAATGGCCTCCGGACAGGGAAGATCGCCCGAGGCCCAGCTGGGGTTAATGCAGCAAGAAGACCCTCCCATGGGGAAGGAAAGAGAAGAGAGGGAGAGACTAATCTGATCTCCCATAATCAGGGAAGAAACCAGCCAAGGCCACCTACCCCGGTCGCCTTTCCATCAACCTATCATAATACACCACATCCATATGTGGCCGCCGTTCAAACACCACATCCACCATATTTCCGCCCACCTATCATGCGATCGCCTGCACCCCTACAGGCACCATATCAACCACCACAAGCTCCGTACCAGCAGCCACAAATGAACCCGCCAAATCCAAATCAGAGGAGGCAAAACAACGACCATGCCCCACCGCAATTTGATCCAATTCCCATCACTTACACAGAGCTTCTCCCTTACCTCATCGAAAACACGATGGTAGTACCCTGCCCTCTAAAGCCACTTCAGCCACCGTATCCTAGAGGATATGACCCGAACGCACGGTGTGATTACCACGCCGGTGCACCGGGACATTCTACTGAGAACTGCTTGGCACTGAAGTTCAAGGTAAGGGACCTAATTCGGGCCGACTGGATAAGCTTCAAAGAAGGGAGCCCAAGCGTGACAACTAATCCCCTTCCAAACCATAAAGGATCGGATGTCAACGCTATAGAAGGGGATGAAGATTGCATTTCCAAAGTAGAAGACATCCAGATGCCTTTGGAAACAATACACTCCCATATGCTGAAGATGGGATTAATAGAGGGGTCGTGGGGTGAAGAGCATAATGACCTCCAATCCACAAAACGAAGGGACTTCCAGGAAACCCTTCAAAGACTCATGAATGCTCGAGTCATAGAGGTCTGTAGGCACCATGAAAGACAAATAAATGTGGTACAGGAACAGAGTAAGGCACGAGTTCCGAAACCCCTGGTCGTATACTATAACAAGGATACGCCAGCGGCTTCAGCTCCTGCCAAGACTGTCTTCACAGTAAGGGCACCAACTCCTTTCCCCTTCCAAAGTTCCCACGCTGTGCCATGGAGGTACAATACAGATGTGGTAGTCACTAATCCAGAGGCAGTCAACTCCATACCATCCTCCTCTATTACAAATATAACCGGAGTGGGAAAAATAACACGGAGTGGAAGAATATATACACCACCTGAGCCCAAGCAAGGCAAGACTACCGGAGAAGGAAAAACTGGAAAAGAAGTAGCCTCTGGCGAAACAAAGGGGGCTGTGACGGAAGAGGAAGCCCAGGAATTCCTGAAGTTTATTCGCCATAGTGACTACCAGGTGTTGGACCAATTGAACCACACCCCTGCAAAAATTTCCCTATTGTCTTTGCTAATGAGTTCTGAACCACATCGAAACACGTTGATGAAGGTGTTGAGCGAGGCGCACGTGAAGAATAATTTACCCGTCGAACAATTTAGGGGCATAGTGGGGCAGATCGTTGCCAATAATTACTTGACCTTCACAGATGAGGAAGTACCTATTGAAGGAAGGGGGCACAACAAAGCTCTCCATATTTCTGTGAAATATCGGGATTATATCCTGGCAAAAGTACTTGTGGATAATGGATCTTCTCTAAACGTCATGCCAAAATCCACGTTGGCAAAATTACCTTTCGACGGAACATACATGAGGCCTAGCTCTATGGTTGTGCGGGCTTTTGATGGGACACGCAGGGAAGTCGTTGGAGAAATTGAATTGCCTATACAAGTCGGGCCCTGTACTTTCCAGGTACTCTTCCAAGTAATGGATATTGCGCCCGCCTACAGCTGTTTATTAGGGCGACCCTGGATCCATTCGGCAGGGGTGGTCCCCTCCACGCTGCACCAAAGACTAAAATACATCATCGACAACAAGTTTGTGACTGTTTCTGGGGAGGAGGACCTTTTGGTCAGCAAACCCATATCCACTCCGTACATCGAGGCCGCCGAGGAAGCCCTCGAAACATCCTTCCAAGCCTTGGAGATTGCCAATGCAACAAGCATTGTGAAAATGTCTTTCCCCAACGTACCTCTAATGGTGACGCTGAACATGTTGCGGAAAGGGTACCAACCCGGAAAAGGATTGGGGCGGGATTTAGAAGGCATAACTCAACCGGTGAGTCTCCCGGAAAATAAAAACAGATATGGTTTGGGATATGAGCCCACTGTGATGGATAAGAAAAGGGTTGAAGAGGAAAAGAAGGGGAGGAGAGTTGCTCGCCTTACTGGTCAAGAGATCAACACTGCAAGAATCCCTATCTGCGATCTCTATCAAAGCTTTAAGAGCGCCAGAGTGATATATCCGGATCAAGTTTCCATGGTGGAGAATGAGCCTGACCTCAATGTGGAGCTGGTTCATGCTTGCCATCCAGATCAAGAGCTGAGCAATTGGGAAATCATGGAGTTCCCTACAACCATTAACGTTCTATCAGAGTAATCACTGTATTTCATAATTTGGTGGTCCCCTTGCTATGCCCAAGGCTCCGGGACCCATTTTGTAATAAGGGCAAAACTTGTTTACTTTGTTTTTGAAAATCAATGAACACATTTTTTATTTCCCATCACCTCATCTTTGTGCATTCTCTGTTTCTTAAACCTTTCACTTGCTTGCTTCTCTTTTCACTTTATAATATAACCCGAATGCAGATCCAAAAATGATTTCCCTGAGAACGACGAAAACTTGGATTTATTTCATGACCCTGTTTATCCAAATGATTGCGTCTACGAGGAAAGTGAGGAAGACTTTGGACCCTCATCTGAATTGACGAGATTATTGGAACAAGAGGATAAGGAGATCCGCCCACATCAGGAGGAAATTAAAATCATCAACCTTGGAGGTGAAGGAGAAGATAAAATGATCAAGATAGGCACCTGCCTGAGTAAAAACCAGCAAGATGAATTGATTGAACTGCTACGGGAATTTCGGGATGTGTTCGCTTGGTCATATCAAGATATGCCAGGGTTGGATAACAGCATAGTGGAACATAGGTTGCCTCTGAAACCAGAGTGTCCACCAATTAAGCAAAAGCTGCGAAGAATGAAACCGGAAATGCTTCTCAAGATCAAGGAAGAGGTCAAAAAACAATTCGAAGCCGGTTTCTTGGCCGTAGCCAAATATCCACAATGGGTAGCCAACATAGTCCTGGTCCCAAAGAAGGATGGAAAAGTGCGGATGTGTGTGGACTATCGAGATCTAAACAGGGCCAGCCCTAAAGACGATTTTCCTCTTCCACATATTGACATGTTGGTTGATAACACAGCCCAGCACTCCATTTTCTCTTTCATGGATGGTTTCTCCAGGTACAATCAGATTAAAATGGCACCCGAAGACATGGAAAAAACCACGTTCGTTACTTTGTGGGGTACTTTCTGTTACAAAGTAATGTCCTTTGGTTTGAAGAACGCAGGGGCAACTTATCAGAGAGCAATGGTCACTTTATTCCACGATATGATGCACAAGGAAATAGAGGTCTATGTGGATGACATCATTGCAAAATCCAGAATTGAGGAAGATCATGTCCGCGACTTAAGGAAATTGTTTGAACGGTTGAGAAGGTTTAAACTTAGATTGAATCCTGCCAAGTGCACGTTTGGCACAAGGTCAGGTAAACTGTTGGGTTTCATTGTAAGCAAGAAAGGAATTGAAGTGGATCCCGACAAGGTCAGGGCAATCCTAGAAATGCCACCTCCTTGCACAGAAAAAGAAGTCAGGGGGTTCTTGGGAAGATTAAACTACATCGCTCGATTTATCTCACAATTGACATCGACCTGCGAGCCGATCTTCAAGCTATTCCACAAGAACCAACCGGGGCAATGGAATGAGGACTGCCAAACGGCTTTTGAGAAGATTAAGCAGTATTTGAAAGAACCACCAATATTGGTACCACCAACCCCTGGGAGACCACTGATTTTATACATGACGGTACTGGATGAGTCCATGGGCTGCGTGTTGGGACAGCATGATGAAACGGGAAAGAAAGAACATGCCATATATTACCTAAGCAAAAAGTTCACTGATTGCGAAATGCGATACTCCGCATTAGAACGAACTTGTTGCGCGTTAGCATGGGCTGCGAAACGTTTAAGGCAATACATGTTGAGTTACACTACCTGGTTAGTCTCTAAGATGGATCCTATCAAGTACATCTTTGAGAAGCCAGCCCTGACCGGAAGGATTGCTCGATGGCAAGTGCTGCTAACTGAGTACGACATAACATATGTCACTCAGAAAGCCATAAAAGGGAGCGCTTTGGCTGACTACCTAGCCCATCAACCCATAAGTGATTACCAACCAATACCATTCGACTTCCCAGACGAATATATTTTGGCATTGTCCGACGAAGAAGAAGGCGGTAACAAGGACAAATGGATTTTAAGATTCGATGGAGCTTCTAATGCTTTGGGACATGGAATCGGAGCCATTTTGATTTCACCAAAGAAAGAGTTCATCCCTGTCTGTGCCAGGCTATGTTTCGATTGTACCAACAATGTCGCTGAATATGAGGCATGCTCCTTAGGGATCCAAGCGGCATTAGATATGAAAGTAAGAACACTGGAAGTCTACGGAGACTCTGCTTTAGTCGTCCACCAGTTGAAAGGTGAGTGGGAAACCAGAGATAGCAAGCTTCTCCCCTATCACGCCCACATTATGGAAATGATCAGAGATTTCGAAGAGATTTCTTTTCATCATGTTCCTCGGGAAGATAATCAAATGGCTGATGCTTTGGCCACTCTTGCTTCAATGTTCAAAGTAAACAATGACTATGACGTGCCCCTCATCGAGGTAGAAAGGCGTCATGAGCCCGCATACTGCCAAGTAGTCGAAGAACAGTCGGATGGAAAACCTTGGTATCACGATATCAAGAGGTATATCCAGAGGCAAGAATACCCTGACAATGCCACAGAAAATGACAAAAGAACCCTGCGACGGCTCGCCATGGGGTTTTTCTTAAATGGAGACGTGCTTTACAAAAGAAACTATGATTCTATCCTTCTTCGCTGTGTTGATACCGCTAAAGCAAATAGAATCATGAGGGATATCCACGAGGGATCTTTCGGAACCCACATCAATGGGCACGCCATGTCAAGGAAAATCTTAAGGGCTGGTTATTTTTGGATGACCATGGAAGCGGACTGCTTCGCCTATGCTCAGAGATGTCATAAGTGCCAAATATATACTGATCATATTCACGCACCCCCGTCATCTCTAAATGTTTTGTCAGCACCATGGCCTTTTTCGATGTGGGGCATGGATGTCATTGGTCCCATTGAACCAAAGGCTTCAAACGGTCATCGTTTCATTTTGGTCGCCATTGATTACTTCACAAAATGGGTGGAAGCAGCTTCATATACTAATGTAACCAAAGGTATTGTTGTTAAATTCGTCAAGCGTGAGTTGATATGTCGGTACGGCCTACCGGGTCAAATCATCACAGACAATGGTACAAACTTGAACAACAAAATGATGAAGGAGCTTTGTGAGAGCTTTAAGATCGCCCACCATAATTCCTCTCCGTACCGCCCAAAAATGAATGGGGCAGTAGAGGCGGCGAACAAGAATATCAAGAAGATAATACAGAAAATGGTGGTAACCTATAAAGACTGGAATGAAATGCTTCCTTTTGCTCTGCACGGTTATCGTACCTCAGTCCGGACCTCGACTGGGGCAACTCCATTCTCTTTAGTTTATGGCATGGAAGCAGTCCTACCTTTTGAAGTGGAGATTCCTTCCCTCCGAGTAATCATGGAAGCCGAATTGGTTGAGGCTGAATGGATCCAGACTCGACATGACCAATTAAATCTGATTGATAGTAAAAGATTGACTGCCCTCTGCCATGGTCAGTTATATCAAAGGGGTATGAAGCGAGCATTTGAAAAGAAAGTACGACCCTGACAGTTCCAAGAGGGAGACTTGGTGCTCAAGAAGGTTTTGTCAATGCATAAAGATCACCGAGGCAAATGGACTCCTAACTACGAAGGGCCGTATGTCGTGAAGAAAGCTTTTTCCGAAGGTGCTCTCATACTCACCAACAAGGATGGGGAAGATCTACCGATGCCTATAAACGCGGACGCAGTGAGAAGATACTACGCGTAAAAAAAAAAAAAATGCTCGCTAGGTTGAAAACCTGAAAAGGCGACCTAGGCAAAAGTTAGAGCAATTGGTGGGGTCAAAAATCCTAAGAAAGCGGCCCAAACAAATTCACACCCTATAGATTCAACACTGCAATGCCAATTTTCCAAGTCACAGTCAAGGGGATGGGTCTAGAACATCGAAGGCATTGTCAAGTCACGCCCTCGAAAGCAAAATCAGAAGATAAACAGGAAATCATGGAAAAGACTAGAATTTTGTCGCTCTCAGGAAATCGATGGAGGATCTAAAAGGCCTTCCCTTCCATCCTTAGCATCAATTCCTCACATCTTGTCATATTTTTGCATTATTATTGTAACCTGTACATATCTGTTGTTCATAAATAAAAAGTTTCCTTTCTTCCCACATGTGTTCATGACTAGAATGAATAAACAAGTTTTGCCTAAAAAGAGTTTCTTAAAAGATGAGTTTTGAGAAGAACGAAAACATAAAGTTATGGGGAACGAAGTGGACACCGTTGCCAGATCTTACCTCAAGCAAGCTCAACCAGCTCTGCGAAACAACCTCAATGAAGTCAGAAGTAATAATTATTTTGGCCATGAGTTACTTCAACGCCTGTCGCCAAGGGAGTCCACCTGTAAGTTTTTAATTAGTTTTACGTTTCTCTGTTGAAGGATGGCCAGGAACCATGATGTGTAGTTGCCCAACTCTCTCCTTAGCAGACCTTCGGCATATCCACAGTAAAACCCCAAGTTAATTCTCTTTCACCCAAAGGGACATTACCCCGAATTCCCAAAGTTTCTTCCCCAGTGGAACCATAATCGCCAAAAACTACACTTCCCAAATCCTTCCCCAGTGGGACTACACTTCCCAGTCAACCCAAAACTGGGGCATCACCCCGGGTTTAGTCTTTCATCCAAGGGACAGTTCCCCAAGATTTCTTTCGATCATGTCAAACCAGGGCATCTCCCCGAGTTTATTCTCTTATTCAAGGGGCAGTTCCCCAAGATTTCATCCAATCATGTCAAACTGGGGCATCTCCCTGGGTTTATTCTTTCATTCAAAGGACAGTACCCCACCCTTCAAGCTTCATCCAATCATGTCAAACTGGGGCATCACCCCGGGTTTAGTCTTTCATTCAAGGGGCAGTTCCCCAAGATTTCATCCAATCATGTCAAACTGGGGCATCACCCCGGGTTTAGTCTTTCATTCAAGGGGCAGTTCCCCAAGATTTCATCCAATCATGTCAAACTGGGGCATCACCCCGGGTTTAGTCTTTCATTCAAGTGGCAGTTCCCCAAGATTTCATCCAATCATGTCTAACTGGGGCATCTCCCCGGGTTTATTCTCTCAATCAAGGGGTAGTTCCCCAACCACCCACAGTCATGTCAAACTGGGACACCCCCCCAGATTCATTCTCTTGCGTTCAAGGGGCAGTTCCCCAAGGACCCGCAGTCGTGGCAACCGAGGGTCAACCTCAACCTTTACATTTCCTGCCAACAGTGAGTTAATTCGGACGAGACGTCCTGTTAGCTCCCCCAACCTTCACATTTCCAGTCAACAGTGAGCTAATTCGGACGAGACGTCCTGTTAGTTCCCCCAATCTTTATCTTCCTGTCACCGATCAAATGGCACCTTTACTTTCCTGTCGCCGATCAAATGGCACCCCTTTACTTTCCAGTCGCCGATCAAATGGCACCTTTACTTTTCTGTCGCCGATCAAATGGCACCTTTACTTTCCTGTCGCCGATCAAATGGCAGCTTTACTTTCCTGTCGCCGATCAAATGGCACCCCTTTACTTTCCAGTCGCCGATCAAATGGCACCTTTACTTTTCTGTCGCCGATCAAATGGCACCTTTACTTTCCTGTCGCCGATCAAATGGCACCCCTTTACTTTCCTGTCGCCGATCAAATGGCACCTTTTACTTTTCTGTCGCCGATCAAATGGCACCTTTACTTTCCTGTCGCCGATCAAATGGCACCCCTTTACTTTCTTGTCGCCGATCAAATGGCACCTTTATTTTCCTGTCGTCGAACAAATGGCATCCTTTTACCTTTCAGTCACCAAAGAAGGCATCCTTTTTCTCCCGGTCGCTGAATGAGGCACCCTTCTACTTCATGTCATTGGATAATTCCCAGTTAACTGCTTCTTGCTAAAGATTAGAGCACTACTTCACTTCTTTTTTCCAGATTCAAAAAGAAAAACACAAAAAAAAACAAAAACAAAAACAAAAAGAAAAACAAAAACAAAAAAAGAAGAAGGGAAATAGAGAGAGACAGATGTGGAAAATACTCGTCTTTAAAGAGGAAAAGGTCACACCGGCTCGTTGACTGCCAACACTGTCAGACACCATAACGATTAGGAGGTCCCACCTGGTCCCTACATCGGTGTTCATATCTTTACTTCATTTTCACTTCAAAAACACGGAAAGCTTCGTGTTTCTCTTGTGAAAAAGAAGTAAAGAGGGGCATCTGTGAACACCTCTTTTTGTCCGGTCAATTGGTATAGTTCCATCCTTTGGGCACTCTCTGCTGCGCATGGTGCACTTAGAAATTCATAACTCCTTCATACGACCTTTGATTTGCGCAAGCCCGGTCTCAAAATTTCCGTAACAGAATTGTCTACGACTTTTGTGAAGACCTTGAAGGCTATATCCTTACCAATTGGTACAGTTTTAATAATCTTCCTAGACTTGTTCCAGTTTCATGACTGCTCTGCACATCTTTAGGAAAAAATTCATATCTCTCTCATATGATACCGAAATGGCTCCATTCTTTTTTCTGTGGCTTCATATCAAATATATCTACAAATTTCATGAAGGGTACCAAAGCTAATTCTCTACCCATTTTGCCCAGTGAATTTATTTTGCATGCAAAGGTATTTTCGTCATAGTCTGGAGCAGTTTTCGTAGATGAGTCATATCTCCCTCGTTTCTTGATGAAAATTTTTGTGCCATATATCAAATTAAAGCTAAGAGAAAGATCTATAAACTTCATGAAGGGCACAAAAGCTAATTCTCTACCCATTTTGCCCAGTGAATTTATTTTACATGCAAAGGTATTTTCATCACAGTCTGGAGCAGTTTTCGTAGATGAGTCATATCTCCCTCGTTTCTTGATGAAAATTTTTGTGCCATATATCAAATTAAAGCTAAGAGAAAGATCTACAACTTTCATGTTGGACTCTTTTTCAAATTGGGCACGCATCAGCCCTCAAATGCACGAGCAAGTTTGTGATGGTGGGCAAGGCACTAAAGATCATAATGGAGCACTAAGGATCATAATGGAGCACTAAAGCATCATAATGGGGCACTAAAGATCATAATGGAGCACATAAGTTGATAATGGAGCACCATGGACTTGTTAATTGAAGAGTGCAACCTCCATTACAATTAATTATTGCATTGGCTTGCTTTTAGAATGCTATAAATAGGCACCATGAGCATTCATTCAAGACATGAATTGCAAAAGAGAGAATTCATTCTCCATTTTCCCCTTCTCTGTTTTTCTTCTTCACCATTCTTCATTCAAGAAAAAATTCCTTCTTCATTGGTTGCCTTCTCTGTTCTTCTTCTTCTTCAGTTAGTTCTTCATTTCCGGCTCAGCGCGTTTACCACAGATTTCAATTCCAGCACCACTACAACACCGCCACTGTTTCCAACATCCAACTACAACACCGGCTCATAATCCTCCACACCGGTTCCTTTCTGTTCCTTATTTCCTTTATTTTCATCATTTATTTTCCTGCCAAATTTCTGCCTGTTGGTTATGGTTTTCTGTGTAGTATAGCTTATATTGTCAATACTTACCCTTTACCCCTAAAAAAAATAATAAAAAATAAAAAAATAAAAAAATAAAAATAAAATAATTATAATAATAATAAATAATAAGTAATAAGTTTTGCATATGTTTTATTTTCTAGCCTAAAAATTTCCATTTTTTAAAACAATGTCGTACGGGAATACCCACGTCTACACCATCTCCTTAGGATCCATACACGTGCGAAGAACTTCGTCTTGTATGAGTTCCTCACTTCAATAACTTCCATCATCATGTTCCGAGTCAAAAAAGGTTTTTTTTTTCTCTCTCTTAGAACTACGTAACCCTGATTTCTTGATAATTCAAGAATACGTAGGAGCGGGACTTTAACTCCTGTCGGGCCCATCTTTCTTTTTTTTTTATTTCCTCACTTTCATTTTTCTTTCATAAATGTTCTTCTTTTTGGTTGCTTCCGTGAAAATCAATTTAGACGTGACGTCTTGTTGATTTCCCCCTAGTTTTTGCTCAAGCCTCGCCATAATTCATAGGGAAGGGATACTTAGGACGAGACGTCCCGCTTATCTCTTTCCTATCCCTATTTTTTTATCCGAGAATGTCTAATTTAGGCGTGACGCCTTATTAGCATTCTCTTCCCCTCTCTGTCTCATATCGAAGTCGAGTTTAATCCGGATGAAACGTTCCATTGACCTCGCTTCGACATTCTATGTTTGTACAGTTCTCTACTCCATTCTATCATTTTCAAACTAAAAGGGAAGAAACCATGTTTTATTTAAGGCTATTTATATTGTGCTTTCAATCTTGGTACTGTCTTTGACAGGCGATGTAGGGTGCTAATACCTTCCCTACTCGTAATCGACTCCCGAACTTGGATTTCAATTTTTTTTAACCAGTGCTTTACTGAACTTAGTTTTTTCCCAATGTTTTTCCTATGGATAAAAACGTTGGTGGCGACTCCCTGTTTCATTTGACACATCCTCTCTCTTCTCGCCGCGCCGTCGCGATCCAGGTTGCGACAAGGGGAGATCAGCCCGCACAATAATTGGATGTGCGTGGAAGTACTGCCTCAAACATTTGGACATCCATACCGAAGCTGAAATGACCTTTTCCAACTTCTGATACCAACATTCCGATCCTTAAAGCATTTTCCCAACAAAATGTACCCATCATTGGCCTTCTATCGTTTCTTTCACAAGTGTTGCTCTAATAGCTCATCCCATACGGAGAAATAAATGAAAAGCTCCTCTCCCGGGTCAGGCCTAGTCAACACCGGTGGGTTTGCTAACACCTCTTTGAGCTCCTAGAATTCCTTCCCTTGCTCCTCTCCCCATTTGAACTCCTTACTTTTCTTCAACGCCTTATACAGAGGGAGTGACCAGTGTGTCATTTTTAGCATGAACCGGGATAGGGCAGCAACCTTTCCATTCAACGACTGAACCTCCCTAATATTCGTAGGACTCTGGAGTTCTCTCACTACTTTAAATTTATCCAGGTTAGCTTCTATACCTCTTTTGGTTAACATAAATTCAAGAAACCGCCCTACGGGCATCGTAAAAGTGCATTTCAATGGATTTAACCTCATGTTGTACAACTGGAGTCTCTAGAATACCCTTCTTAGCTCTTTAACATGATCTCCGCCAACCAGGGTCTTAGCTATGATATCGTCCACATATACCTCCACTACCTTGGATCTCATTCCTTCGAAGACCCGATTCATCATTCTTTGATATGTAGCTCTAACGTTCTTTAACCCGAATGGCTTGACTATGTAACAAAATACTTCCTTATCATTTATGAAAGAAGTTTTATCTTCATCATCCTTCCATATTAGAATTTGGTTGTAACCGGAGTACTCATCCATGAAAGATAGGAATTGGTACCCGAAGGAATCATCAACCATCTGATCAATGCTAGGGAAAGGATATGGGTCCTTAGGGCAACACTTGTTCAAATTAGTAAAGTCCGTGCACATCCGCCATTTACCATTAGCTTTCTTTACCATGACCATATTAAAGACCGAAGAGGAGTACTAGATTTCCCTGATGAATCCAGCTTTTAGTAGCTCCTCTATCTGTTCACACACAGCTCTCTACTTTTTAGGCCCCATTCTTCTTTTCTTCTGGGCCACCACTCTTAACTCCGGATATACTGCTAACTTATGACAATAGAAGTTTGGGTCGATGTCAGGCATATCGGCCCCAGTTCATGCGAACAAGTGTTTGAACTCCTGTAAGACTTTCACCAAATGTTCTTCCATTTCGGCCTCTAGAAAGTCATTAATCTCAGTGCTCTTGACGATGTCTCCTTCTAATGGGACCTTCTTTACCCCCTTCCAGTGTGGGTCTCTAGGATTCTCTGGATCTATTATCAATTCTCCTCCTGGGTCTAGATCGATCAAATTCACCGACTCCAGCACTGCTCCGCCATTATTCAACCTCTTCCTCTTGACCGATTCTTCTGTCTTAGTCATTTGAACACTGAGGTTATAAGAGTACCTCGCCATCTCTTGATCTCCTCTGATGGAAGACACCTAGTTATCTTTGTCAATAAACTTAATCAATAGATATGGTGTTGAAACCATGGCTTCCAAAGCATTAAGAAAGGGTCGTCCAAGGATCCCATTAAAGGAGTATTTAACATCCATCACCAACACCCTCGTGCGTATCATCCTTGACCCTGACTCACCTTTAAACGTCAACCTCATGTCTAAATAGCCTTTGGTGGGCTATTTGGCTCTTTTGAACGTCGTCAGGTCTTAGGTATAGGGTTGCAAGTCAGAGTCTAAAAGCCCTATCTTCTTAAAGCACTCGTAAAAGATGACATCACAAGAGCTCCTTTGATCGACCAACATTCTTCTAATTATCTTGTTGGCTATGACGGCCTCAATCACCATTGTGTCATCACCTCTTGGGATAGTTGGATCCCACCCTGGAATGGCCTATTGTCTACCTGCGTCTGTACAGACATAATCATTCTCAAATGATTCTTCCGGGCAGTATTTGATACCCCACCTCCTGTAAAACCTCCAACAATCATATCAATAACATCTCACCTTCCTGATCCTGGAGGCTTCAACCGTGATTCATCATCCTCATCGATGTTATCCACTATGGCCTTTTCTTTATCTAGTGACTGTCTTTTGGAACTCCTAATTTCTTCTTCCTCGATCAAACTGGTCTCCTTCCTTTGTGGTGGTACCTTTTCTGGCTCTTGATAGGTTTGTTGTCTAAACAAATATTGTTTCAGCTTCCTTTCTCTAACCAGAGTCTCGATCACTTCCTTCAACTGCCAGCATTCATCAGTATTGTGACTGGTTTACTCATGGAACTTGTAGTACTTACTGGTGTTCCCTGCTCTCTTCATAGGTACTGGTTTCTTTATCACATACACCATCAATCCCCTTAAACTGACTTCCCTTAGAATTTGTCTAGGTCGGACTGCTAATGGGGTGACTGCATGAAATTAACACTCCACCGTTCTCTTGGTTTTTGCAACATCTCATTGCTTTGCCCTCTATGATCAAACTTCGGCGTCCTCTTATCTTGCGCCTGGGTACCTTCCAGGACCGTACTCCTATGACCAGCAGTTGTCAAGTGCATCTCTCTCTCAACATACTTTGCCACCTTCTTTCTAAATTCCTCAAAAGTATGAGGTGGTCCTTTTGCCAAAGATAGGGCAAATGGGGACTACAACTGTAGGGCCTCTACCACAATGTACAACTGGATTTCTTCAAATTAACCCCGCCATCAGTGCTGCCTCTTTATAAAATCTCCTCAGGAACTCCCTTAAGCTTTCCTCCAACCCCTGTTTAATCTGTGCTAAAGTATAAGATGTTTTGGGGATATCTCTTGATACTACGAAGTGCTATAAAAAGACATGGGCCATATCGTCCCATGAGTCAATGGATCCTAAAGGTAGACCCTTGAACCAGCCCAATGCCTCAGCAGATAACATCCTTGGAAACATCTTACACATAACGTCCTTCTCGGCTCCTAAGAATAAGGATTCGTTCCCATAGGCATCCAAATGGCTTCCTAGGTCTGACTCCCCCGTGTATTTCCCTATGGACAACGGTTGCGGAGTCTACAGGTTCTTGGGAATAGGGACACTCATCAACCTATTTGTGAAAGGTATCTTGAACCAGTATTCTCCTCCCCTATTCTGCTATGTAGCCCTTCTTTGGCTATTCATTTCTTTAGTTTGATACGTAGAATCTTGCTTATCATAGGTGTGAATCTGGGACCGGTCTTGCTGTTGGTGAAAATTATGTTGCCTTTGGTTTCCGCTAATGTTCTTTCTTCCTTTTGCTCTTCGAAGCTCTTAGAGTTCTTAGCGTGGTTGCCTAATAATCTCATCCCGTGGATTTAGTTGCGCCACTGCTTGTGCTCTCAACTCTGATTTTGGGGTCTCTACTATACCCTCGTCGTAGTCCAAAGTCCTTACTACATTCTGGACATGGCCCTCTGGGGTTTCATTTCTTCTGCTGTAATCCATGACTTGTATCTCGTTGTGATGTAGGACTTTCAATTTACGCGGTCCCACTAGGCGTGTTAATGATCTGACCGGTGTCTGAGGTAGAGATTTAACCTCTTCCAACCGGAGTCCAATGTTACCTCACTAACTCTCTATTTTATGCCATCTTAGTGGAGTACGGTATTATGTACCTGAGTCCAGTAGGGACCTAGGCTCTTCACATTTAGGGGATGATATATGATGTATAATCTGACCCATTATGAAGAAATACACCAGAGGTGGAGCTGTAAAAGATTCTCTGATGCTTAAGTTAGTACGGATATTATAGGAAATAAAAAGATTACCGAGGCTCTTGAGAATGTGTTTAAAATCTGTTTCAAGTTAATAAATAAATTGTATTTATAAAACTTCCCTGAGTAGAAGACTTGATTTGACCCCTTTCCTAATATACTGTAGCAATAGTGTTGGCGGGGATAGGTTGCCCATACCTTGCCTGACATGCATTCAAATGTCAATTTTTGACCAGGGTCATAGATTAATATCCGTTCTTACAATCGTTTATAACATCGGTTCATAGGCGTCGGTCATTGATTCAGTAGTTTAATTACCTTTTTGTGTAAAATTATGGGCACCTCGTCCATTGATTATGGGGTACGGTATGCATTCTATCCATTGATTTATGGGGTCTGGTATGCACCTCGGATCACCTCCTTTAAAAACTCATACTTCAAAGTTTTTGTAAAAGGGCCCGATTCCCCTTTTTTGAAAGACGAGGAAGACTAATTCTTATTACACACCAGTTGGACTTACAGTATTTTCTTCTTGAGAGCTTCATGTATGTGGTCAAGGAAAGTCATCTCTCCGATTGTTTTAGGACCGTTGTTGATGCCCTTCACACCATCTCCCGAGGTGTACCCCTAAAATGTTAATCTCTCCTTGGCTGTATGGAGACCAAAAATGAGTATCTTGCTCATTGGGGTATTCGCTTCTTCCCCTTCCCTTTTACTTTGTTTTTTGCAACACCGGTTATTAACTATGAATTTGTAATTATTTCAGGGAACCTAGGTGTCGATGCTTTGGAGGCTCTCCGTAATATCCTAGCCAGTTCGGAGGCCAACGTTTCTCAGGAAAATAAGGCCACTCCTCAAATGAAGAAGGCTCCCTCCCTCTAGATTCTGGGTGGTACCATTCTGGTTAAAGCTGACCCCACCTCAAAAAAGAAAGGAAAAAAAACAAGGTAGAGGTCCCAGTAAAAAACAAAAGAACGCCATGGGGCAAGGTGACTCCGGCAAGGGCAAGGTCATCGCTGTTGAGGAAGAGCCTGCAAAAGAGGTTGCCGGATGGGACCTCGGTATGGAAGTCCTGGACGAGCTCATTAAAAGAACCACCTCCCCAACAACCAAATTCCTCCACCCTTACCGACTTAAAGAGAGACTAAATGCCAATAACATCGACTTCGCCCTTAAGACAACGATATGGGGTCATTTGAAAACCCTCCCCGCCATCTACTCTACTGCTTCTAATGGACCCAAAGGGAGATAGAGCGGTTGAAAGAAAAGAATGCTCACCTTTTAGAGGACTAAGCTTGGGTTCACTAGAGGTTGAAAAATTTGAACGAGAGTAACCAAGCACTTCAGAAGTCAGATAGCGATCTAAAGAAAGAGAATGATGGACTCCGCTAGGAAGTGGTCGACCTGAAGAAGTAAACAACTAAACAGCAAAGCAAGAATGAAAGCCTCTCCACGGCGGTACAAGATGGGCAAGCAAAATATAGCAAAGATATGGCACTTTTCTCCTGTGCTGTCATAGACGCTTTCAGCCATGTTATCTTTCAGGTTGTCTTTTGCAACTAAGGTATCGAGCTTAACCTGAATGGGATTAGCCTTTTTAACAAATTCCATGATGAGGAGCTGTTCACTGAGGTCAATGACGAGTCCTTCATTCCTTCCGATGTTCCATTCAAATTCA
Organism: Clitoria ternatea; assembly: GCA_037962975.1. Taxonomy (NCBI): domain Eukaryota; kingdom Viridiplantae; phylum Streptophyta; class Magnoliopsida; order Fabales; family Fabaceae; genus Clitoria; species Clitoria ternatea. The sequence continues at coordinate 247,732,703 of CM075669.1, forward strand.
CTCCCCTGGCAGTGGGTGAAGATAACACTCCTCAACATTTACTTCACAGAACTTCCCCCGAGGGCCAAGAGAAGAAGAACGAGGAGGAAGAGGAGGATCTCGATGAAGGGGAGGACAACAGTGAGCCCGTGCATAAGGAGGAGAACAACGATGGCGGTCATATGGACCCTTGATTTTATGCTTTTACTTTCTCTGTTGACGGGATGAACTCTGTCCTTTTGATAATTATTTTCTGACTTGGCCTTAATACCTTATTAATTTTGCTAGGGTGCGGCCACCCATTTTTGGATGCTTGATATATATTTGTTTTTTCTGTATTGGTTTATGTGATCACCTTGTATATCTTTAATGATTATGTCCGCTATGCGATATTTCTTTGCGTTTTTTACAAGACATTTATTTTTATAGTAATTCACTCTCGGGGCTTGCTAACCACTCTGGTTTCAATTTTAATAACCGTTCTTTTGGGCTCATTATCCACTCAAGGTTTTAATATTAATAACCACTCTTGGGGCATAAAATCACTCCGGGGTTTTAAAGAATTAATAACCACTCTCAAGGCATAGAGCCACTTCAGGGTTTAAAGAATTAATAACCGTTCTTGGGGCATAGAGCCACTCTAGGGTTTAAAAATTAATAACCGCTCTCGGGGTATAGAGCCACTTTGGGATTTAAATAATTAATAACTTCTCTCGGGTATAAAGTCACTCCGGGGTTTAAATAATTAATAACCACTCTTGGGGCACAAAGCCACTCTAGGGTTTAAATAATTAGCAAAAGAATACAAGTCCTTCTAAGGATAAAATACAGTGGAAATCATATTTCTTCAACTGATTTTATTTTTGAAGTAACACCCCAGCTGCATGCCTTGTTAAAAACCTCCTAGGCAAAACCCTGTGGGAAAAAGCCTAGGTAAGGAAAATAGTGCATGGCTTATGATGTCAGTTAGCTGTAATACATATGCAGGTTCTTTACATTTCATTTATTCTTAAACACTTCACCTTGTAAGGTTTCTAAGAGATAAGCTCCTCCCAATGTGACGTCGTTGACCCGGTATGGACTTTCCCATGTGGGTGCAAGTTTTCCTTGGTACGTAAATTGGTTTCCAGCTGAGGCATTCCTCAAGACTAGATCATCAATGTTGAACCTTCATTTCTGAACCTTCTCGTTATAGCGTAGTGTGGCTTTAGCCTTGATGGCTTAATCCTAGATGAAAGTTGTTTCCCTAACTTCATGAAGGAAGTCCAGCTTATCTCTTAACCATAGGCTATTTTCTTCTTCCCTAAACTGTTGAATCCTTGGTGAAATATGATTAATTTCAACTACCAACCAAATAGGGACTCTCCTGTAGATGAATGGGTCATAGTGTGATATGCTCAAAGGATATGGCACAGTTGATTAGCCTACTCCCCTTTTGCATCTTCGAGCCATTTCTTTAATCCTTTCAAAATTTCTCTATTCGCCACCTCGGCTTGACCATTCGTCTGTGGGTGTTCAACTGACGAAAATACTTGTTGGATTTGGAGCCCCTCAAAGAGGCTTATGAACTTAGCATTTGTGAACTGCGTTCGATTGTCAGTAATAACCCTTCCTAGAATGCCAAATATAACAATTATTTTCTTATATAGGGATCTTTGAGTTCAAGCAGAAGTGATGTGTACTACTACTTCTGCCTCAATCCGTTTGGTAAAGTAGTCAACTCCCACAATCAAATACTTGACCCCTCCTAGGGCCCTTGGAAATGGACCTAGGATATCCATACCCCATTGATGGAAAAGCCAAGGGACAGCCGACATGAAAAGCTCCTCTGTCAAGACGTGATGTTTATTGTTGTACTTTTGGTAGGCGTCATAGTTTTTGACATACTTGATAGCATCTTTGGTCATTGTGGGCCACCAACCACCTGGCTGTAATATCTTTTTTACCCAACTCTTTCCACCGTCGTGGTCATACATGCCCTTTCATGCACTGCGGTCATCACTTCTTCCACTTTTGCTTTATTCAGACATTTTAGATAAGGGGTTGATATCCCCCTTCGAAATAAGCTTCCATCAACCAAAACAAAGTTTGGTGACTCCTTCTTCAGTTTCTTCTTTTCAAGTGGATCTGTTGGAAGCTGTTTGCTTATTAAATATCGAATGATTAGAACTACCCAAGAATTATCCAGGTAAGCCTTTGACTGGATGGTACAGATTCTAACCGGAGCCGATATGCTAGGTGCTACCAAAGTTCTTTGAATGACCATAGTTGTGGATCCCGCCTTTTTGTGCTCGCCAGTTGTGATAAGACATCGGCTCGTACATTATCTTCTCTTGGGACATGTTTATACTCTAATTTTTTGAACTTGTTTCCTAATTCCTTCATCTTAGCCAAGTACTATTGCAATAATGGCTCTTTAGCCTGATAGCTTCCACTAATTTGAGAAATTACCAGCTGTGAATCACTGTAAAGGACAACGGTTCAGACACCTACATTTAAGATAGCTCTTAATCCCACCAGACAGGCCTCATACTCCATTTGATTATTGGAAGTCTTAAAGTCAAATCTGACGGAGACCTCTATATTTACTCCATCTTTACTCTTAACGACTAATCTGGCTCTACACTTCTTCAACTTTAAAGATCCATCCACATAAATGCTCCAGTGCTCTCTTAAGGGCGTAGGTGCTTCTCCAGTTAATTCTGTCACAAAATCTGCTAAGACTTAAGCCTTTATAGTTGTCCTGGGTTCATAGGAAATGTCAAACTCTAAGAGTTTGATGGTCCACTTTGTTATCCTTCTTGCTAAATCTGGCTTGTGAAGCACTTCCCGTAATGGGAGATCAATTCAGACTACAATCAGATGAGTAAGAAAATATTGTTTCAAACGTTGGGACGTCCAAACTAAGGCTAAAACAGCCTTTTCAAGCTTCTGATACCATTCCTCCGAACCTTGCAGCACCTTCCCCCTAAAGTATACTGGTCGTTGTCCTTCAACAGTCTCCTTTACCAAAACTGTTCCTAAAGCCTCATTAAATATTGATAAATAAATGACTAATTGCTCTTTGGGGTCTGGTTTTGTTAACACCGTTGGATTTTCCAGTACCTCCTTTAGACTCCAGAAGGCATTTTTTTGCTTATCTCCCCATTCAAACTTCTTATTTTTCTTCAAGACTATATACAATTGGAGTGATTGATGTGCCATTTTGGGCATGAATCAGGATAATGTTATTTTTCCATTCAACGATTGGACTTCTCTAACATTGGTTGGACTATGAAGCTCCTTGATCACCTTGCACTTGTCAGGGTTAGCTTCGATTCCTCTCTGGGTCAACATGAATCCTAGAAACTGTCCTGCGGGAACCGCAAAAGTGCATTTCAACGAATTTAATTGCATATTGTACATTTGGTGTAACATCCTAAAATTTTAAAATAGAAGATTAAATTAAGGAAAATAAATATTAAAAAATTGTATGTGGAATAATTGATGTCTCAAAATATTGGAAATAATTAAATTAAGATTTTTGGGGATTATTGGTGATTTGCGGAGACCAGATAAGCCGATAATAAGCCCGGTTGAGATATGGGTGTCGGACCAAGTGTCTCTGATTGAGATGATATTGGTTAGGGCTATTAAGAATAATATTGGGAGTCCGAATATGTATTCGAAATAATTTTCAGATAAAGTATTGAGCCCAAACAGAGGTCCTGTCTATCATAAAATGATGAATCTTTTAATGAATGGTTAAAATTAAAACCAAAACTCACACTTTCCCCTCCTTTTCACGTGAGTTTGCTGAACTTCTTTGGCAAATACATTTTTCTTATTCTCCTTTTCATTTCTTCTTCAATCTCTTATCTTCTTCTTCTTCCAAACCCTAAGCCAAAAGGTGATACATTTCCCTCCTCTGTTTTCATTTTCATTGGAGCTTGGAAGGAGACCATTGGAGCTGAAATTTTCTTCCTCTTCTTCTCCATTTCATGTTGTGTTTTCCCTCCTTCTTGAACCCATTTCATTTTGGGTGTGAGGTAAGATATACTCACCATTTTATTGAAGTTTTTGCAAAGGATATGTGTTATTATGAGTTGGGGGAATAATGCATGTACATGGGTGCTTGTGGAGAGCATTTAATGCAAAAACCATAGTAGGGGTTGTCATAAATGCATGGTTTAAGTGGAATAAATATGGTTGATGTATTTATGTTGGTAGGAGATGAAGAATGATAAGGCATTAATGAGAGTTGTTAGGTTTTAGGTGAAAACCTTAACTATGAGAAATTAGGGAAAATGAATAATGTTAGTTCAAGAGTGTGTTTTAAGAAGGAATACATGTCATTGATGGGTGTAGGTGTTGATAAATAAAATTGTGTGAATGTTGGGCTATTGTTGTTGGTAGCCCTTGAATTTAATGAATATGACTTGATAGAAAGGAATTCCCGAAGCCTAACAAACAATGAAAATGATATTTATAACATGTTCCATACATGTTATGAATTGTAGATGTAATAATGGTCAATTTGAATTGAATTTGTGTTTTGAATAGTTGATTGATTGAGGTTTTACATTGTGAACACCTATTTCGGTCCGACCCAAATGGAAAGGACACCGGTCCCAAATGTAAATATAACCGGTCCAAATTCCAAAAGGGGGAACACCGGACCAGTTGTTGGAGTCCCTTGATGGCCGATGACATGCGCCTAGCAACGGAAGGATTGGTCAGTCCGGTCCCAAATGTAAATATAACCGGTCCAAATTCCAAAAAGGGGAACACCGGACCGGTTGTTGGAATCCCTTAATGGCCGATGTCATGGATCTGACAATGAAAGAACGAGTGAGTCCGGCCCAAGTAAGAAACGACGATCTCGTGGGCGGATTCAGATTGAAAATAGGCACACCGGCTGGTAGTAGATCCGGACAAGGAGGGAGAACACCGCCCCTGTGAACACCTCTTTCAGTCCGGCCCAATTTGTTATAACACCGAACCCGGCCTTAAAACTGGCAACACCGGACAAGGCCCAAATTAACACCGGACTGATGTCGTGCGCCTGACAACAGAATAACAGGCCAGTCCGGCCCCAAGGAAAGGGATCAGATCAAAAATAGGCACACTGGCTGGTAGTAGATCCGGACTAGGAGGGAGAACACTGCCCCTGTGAACACCTCTTTCAGTCCGGCCTAAATTGTTATAACACCGGACCCGGCCTTAAAACTGGCAACACCGGACAAGGCCCAAATTAACACCGGAAAGGGATCAGATCAAAAATAGGCACACCGGCTGGTAGTGGATCCGGACTAGGAATTAGAACACCGCCCCTGTGATTACCTCTTTCAGTCCGGCCCAATTTGTTATAACACCGGACCCGGCCTTAAAACTGGCAACACCGGACAAGGCCCAAATTAACACCGGACCGATGTCGTGCGCCTGACAACAGAATAACAGGCCAGTCCGGCCCCAAGGAAAGGGATCAGATCAAAAATAGGCACACCGGCTGGTAGTAGATCCGGACTAGGAGGGAGAACACCGCCCCTGTGAACACCTCTTTCAGTCCGGCCTAAATTGTTATAACACCGGACCCAGCCTTAAAACTGGCAACACCGGACAAGGCCCAAATTAACACCGGAAAGGGATCAGATCAAAAATAGGCACACCGGCTGGTAGTGGATCCGGACTAGGAATTAGAACACCGCCCCTGTGATTACATTGAAAGGCTCAACCGGTGTTAGACACAGGTAAAGGTTCTTAAGATACCACATCGGATCAACGGGAGACTCCGTCCAACCGATATCTTCGCTAGCCGATGTCACAGATTTGACAACGGATGGACGAGGTCGGAAGTTTGTGCACGATGACCTGGAATCGCACTCCCCAAAAGTGGCAGACAGGGGGAGGCGGAAGTGGACAATTAAAAATGCCATGCTGAAATCCTGTCCCCCACGAACAGTTAATGGCCAGGCTTGTACACCACTACGCGTATGGGTGAGTGGGAATTCTGGCTGTCCCAAACCCTCAGCCCATGGCCTCAAGGCCCTATAAATGCCCCAGCCAAAGAAGCTATGGAGGTGGCGTTTTCAAAGGGGTTGGTTAGCAAGGAAACTTTCCTCAAAATTCTCTCTGATTTCTTCGAAACCTTCTGAAGATCCCTCCTCACTTGAAACCAGTAATCTGCCATAATCACCAATATAAGTCCTTTGGCTTTGGGAAGCTTGGAAATTCTCAGTACTCAAAGCTATTGACCTTTTCATCGCCCCTACCCCGTACTCACACCGTCCTCACACAGAGTCCACCCCGTTCCAGTTCTTCACTGCCTCGCCCTGTTACTGCCTTCATTGCTCTTCCACATCATCTTTACACAGTATCCAGTAACTTCGGATCAACTTCCCACAACACCGGTCGCGTTTTCAGTTTTCAAGATTTGGATCTAACACCGGTCCACTGTTCCTGTTAGCGTGCGAGTCCGGAATCAGTCAGACACCGTCACTGCGTTTGACTCGCACATCGGTTCTGAGGCCATCACACCGCGTGCGAGTCCGGAATCAGTCAGACACCGTCACTGCGTTTGACTCGCACATCGGTGCTGAGCCCATCACACCGGTTCCACCCTGTTCCTTATTTCTTTTACTTTCAGTCTTTTATTTTCCTGTCAGTTCGCTGTTTGTTGGTTATGGTTGTCTGTGTGCCATAGTTTACATTGTTAATATTTTTGTCCTTTTCCCTAACAAGCACATATAATAAAAAATAAATGATTTTTTGTAAAAAATAGTGTCGTACGGGAGCACTCCCCTCTACACAACCCACTTAGGATTCGTGCACGTGCGAAGAATTTCGCTTTGTATGAGTCTTCCACTCTAATGACATCCATCAACATCACTCAGATTTCTTCCTAAAAATAATAATACTTAGAACTACGTAACCCTGATTTCTTGATAATTCAAGAATACGTAGGAGCAGGACTTTAACTCCTGTCTGGCCCGTCTTCCTTATTTCCTTTTTTTGTTGATTTATTTCCTTATTTTTATGTTTCTTTCATAAATGTCCCTTTTTTGGTCCCTTCCGTGAAAATCAATTTAGACGTGACGTCTTGTTGGTTTCCCCCTAGTTTTTGCTCAAGCCTCGCCATAATTTCATAGGAAAGGGATACTTAGGACGAGACGTCCCGCTTATCTCTTTCCTATCCCTGTTTTTTTTATCCGAGGATGTCTAATTTAGGCGTGATGCCTTATTAGTATTCTCTCACCCTCTCTGTCTCATATCGAAGTCGAGTTTAATTCGGATGAAGCATCCCATTGACCTCGCTTCGACATTCTATGTTTGTACAGTTCTCTCATTCAATTCCGTCATTTTTTTTAGTAAAAAATACAACAGTAAAAAGGAAGAAACCATGTTTTATTTAAGGCTATTTATATTGTGCTTTCAATCTTGGTACTGTCTTTGACAGGCGATGTAGGGTGCTAACACCTCCCCTACTCGTAACCGACTCTCGAACTTGGACTTCAATTTTTTAACTAGTGCTTTACTGAACTTAGTTTTTTCCCAATGTTTTTCCTATGGATAAAAACGTTGGTGGCGACTCCCTGTTTCATTCTATCTGAGTTCTCTCTGTTCGCCACGCCGTCGCGATCCAGGTTACGACAGATGGCGACTCCGCTGGGGACACTTAAGAGAGTCAGGCCAGTTTGATTGAAAGCGCATGTTCTTTTTATATAGCCTTTGTTAGCTTGGATTTCTTCCCCCTTGTTTTATTTTCGGTTAATTGTTGTGAATGTTTGTTCTTGTTTTAATTGTATCTTGTTATTTGTTTCGTTGTCTATATTTTTCATGTTTATTGAACCCTAGGGTAGGAGACCATGTTACTTTTCCGTAAACATTGAACCCTAGGGTAGACGACTTTGTATATTTGCTCTGTGTTTGTTCTTTGTACAGAATGGGTAAGGTATAAGGTATGGACTGCCCTTCCACACACTATGTAACATCCCAGTTTTGAAACTAAATGCCGAATGAAGAATAAACCATTAAGACTTGATTTCAACTAGAAAATAACTGTTAATTATATTTAAGCCATTAAAAATATAAAAAAAAATGGTGGTGGTCAGGGGATGGGGTGGAGTGCACGTGGCTGCTGAGCTCACACTCTCCCATCCCACTCTTCTCTTACTTGTGCGCATGTATATATATATATATATAAAACGTAAGCCTATGGTGATGAACACACTCACTATTCCTTCAGACTCCTTCCTCCGTCACTTCATCCTCTACTTTTCTCTCTTCGTCTCCATCCTCCTTCTTCCTCCATCTCACTCTTCGCTCCTGGAGATCTTGATTTCAGTACTGGAGAACGGACCACACTCCATCCCAGAATCAGGCGCAGGATACGACAAAGCCAAGGAAGACCGAACGAACCAGGAGAAAGACATCGGACCCAACGACAAGAACGGAAAGGTTTCTGAGGTTCTTCTAAAGGTAGGGGGCGCTTGCATGTCGAATGCATGGTCTAAGAATGGTACCGGATGAACGTACTGCTGAGTGTGGGTGTGTGTGTGTGCATGTATTCATAATTATTAAAACTGATGCATGATTTAAGATTCTGATAGTGATTTTCATGGCGATGGTGTAGCCTGTTAGTGGATGATAATGATGGATGATATGCATGGATCTATTTTCTTGTCACTATGAAAAATATGTATGTGCATGCTCTTAATTGGATTGTTCAATGTTGTTAGTCTGATGACCGATTGTAACATGTGCTGGAGTGATTGACTGAATGATTACGAGTAGTGTGGGGAAATCCGCTTTGCTTAATGACTACGGTGAAGGTGTTCGTGGCGCGATGATGTGTATTAATGAATGTGTTAGTTGCATGAGTGAGAGTGGGGCGACCCATAGAAGGTCAAGAACCCCAAGGGAAACGACTTCCAGTTACCAACCCTGGCTAGATCCCGATAGTGCTCGTGGTAGCCGTTGGAGCTAGAGAAGAGAGTTTCGAGACGCCGTGGGGAGGCCGGTGCCACCTGGTAAGAGCTGAGGGACGAGGGGCCAGAAGAAAAGGGGACCGTAACTGAGAGTCTTTACCCGAGTCGGATCCGCAGGCATGCATATAGAAATAAGGCCGATTGTGGTGATGTATAAATCTATGTATATATATGTGTATGATTTGAATGCATGAATGTAGATGTGCGTAGGAACTCTGAGTGCATGACTATATATGGATATGGGATAAACTCTGCGTATTATGTGTGTCATGAATATTGTTTGAACTGCATGAACTTGGTTACTTGAGAAAGGTTGAATGATGGCAGGAGCGTGTACTGACGCTGATACCGAGTCTGTGAGTATCATTTTACATGTAAAAGCTCACCCCTGCAGTGGCCATTTTTCAGTGAATGTCTCTCGTGAGGAGGATCAGAAGCAGAACTCGAACGCTGAGCGAAGTGTTGATGCATTTGGAAGGCTTAATTAAGGCGATGTTAGATTAAGCCCTGACTGGTTCATACCGGATGTTAATGTTTTGGGATAAATAGAACTTTATGGACAAGGAGAAATCCGATTTTGGGTTGTAAATATTGACATACACTCTTATGTATATATGGATGTATGGTTTTGTGTGTGTGATGCTATGTGCTACCTTGTTTCATAATTGTGCTTTAATGGATACGCAGGGACAGTATGATTGAGCAGGCTATAGCCAAGTCAGAGTGAATTGAGAATTGTCTTAGGAAAACTTATGTCGGATACGTTGGGCGGACATTTCGCCCAAGCGAGAGGACTCGCGCTGGAGCGAGTAGTTGTTAGTGGGACACCGTTCAATTACCTTTCCCCTCCGTTGTGATGCTAATGCAATCCAGACACCGGTGTTGACTCCTGATTTGGGCATTGTGGTTGAGTCCGCCCAGGCGTTGTCATAATTAGTTGAGTTGGGCGGAATAAGTTCAGGCTCCTCCTTCCTCCACAATCTACTACCGCATATGTACACTGTAACTTCCCGTTTTTCCTGAGTGAAGTGCGAGCGTGAGGATTTACCTAGTGAACCCTTGTCCATATCCGATTGAGGAATTACCTTGTGTTTGTGTTGAAGAGGCGTTGTGCTGACCTCGTTTAGGCGGTGTCATACCTCGCCCAAGTAACTAGGACGGTTCGCCCAAGCGCGTGGGACCATGCTGAAGCAAGCAGATATCAACTTGAGACTTCGCCTACGTACCTTCCTCCTCCATTGTCGCATTATTCTGCCTCGCAGGGCGGTGTTGGACATCGCCTGAGTGAGTGAATGTCGTGATGTAGTCCGTCCAGGTGTTGTTGTGCCTTGCTGAACTGGACGGCGGTGTAATCACTTCCTCTTTTCTTCACAAACTACTCCTACATATGTATATCTCTCTTCTTCTTCCCTTACCTGTCCTCTGAAGCTGAACGCCCGGTGTTCTCTGAGAAAGGATCAGCCTGTAGGAACAAATAGACGCTAATGTAAGGTTTACTTAAAGAGTTTCACGTCTGATGTTGCATTGTCACACATCGTTTAGGCGGTGTGAGACAACGGTTGAGCGGGTCACCTTCGCCCTGGAGTCCGCCCAGGACAAACATACCCCGCCTAGCCAAGTAGGATGATTCGAACTCCGCCCTTCTACCAAGTGCTACGCGTGTGAATGAATTAACATCCTTCCCTTATTTATTTCCTCCTATTGAGTGACCAGCGTTACTCGAAGGAAAGTTTTCCTTGTGGAATTCCCTCCATCCGCTGCTGCATTACCATACTCCGCCTGGACGGTGTCAGACCCCGTCTGAGCGAGCAAACGGTGTTGTGTAATCCGCCCATTGTTGGTGTGTTACGATAAACCCAATGAGCCAGTTCCAGTTTTAGCTTCTCTGTAGGTTGCTATATGCGTATGAATGCTCTTCATTCTTCCCTTGCCCGCTTCCTTCTATATCGAATAATACGTGCCTGTTTTTATGAAAAATTTTCTTATATTTTTGGAATTTTTAGTCGCAAATAAATAAGGTGTTACATTTTGGTATCAGAGCGGACCGAAAGGTCCAAGGCCAAAGTATGCTTACCGAGTGTAAGCGGTGGTGTGTATGTCTTTTTGATTGAATGGTTGAAATTGTTCTGATGCTAGTTGACTTGATTGATGTTGACTTGAGGACAAGAGGTTGTTTTCCCCTGGTCCAATTGTGTGTATGACCTAGGCGAATGATATAATGTGCTAAGCTATTAATTGTTGGACTAATAACCAGATCGGTAGTAAGTGGCTCCGTATACTTATCCTTAAATGTCAATTTCAAGATAAGGAATGGCGCATCGTCAAAGTATGGAGGCTATAGCCACAGCATTCCAACGCTTTGCGGATGTGTTTGAAAGGCAGGGCCAGACTCGACCTGAGGATGGCCATGTGCTGGACCGCTTCCTGAAGAGGAAGCCGAGTGAATTCTTAGGAGGACGAAACCCTGAGGCGGCGTTTAAGTGGACTCAGGAATTAGAAAGGATTTTTGGGGGTCTTCGCTGTACCGAAGCCCAAAAGGTGGAATGTGCAGTGTATATGCTGCGAGATGAAGCAGAGAACTGGTGGAAAATAGCCAGAAGCCGATTCCCCGAAGATGATAATCAACTGACGTGGAACGATTTCAAGGCCTGCTTCTTAGAGAAATACTTTCCCGACACAGTGAGGAGTCGGAAGGAGCTAGAGTTTATGGAGTTAAAACAGGGCTCCATGACTGTGGAAGAATACGCGACAAGGTTCGAGGAATTGTGCCTATTCTATCCGCCCTTCCAGCAGCCAGGAACGGAGAACTCCAAGTGTCTTAAGTTTGAGAACGGATTGAGATCGGATATCAAGAGGGCCTGCAGATACCATGAAATCCGGAGTTTCCCTGCATTAGTGAACAAATGTAGAATATTCGAAGAGGATGACAGGGCCCATTCGGGCCAGTGCAGCAGAGCCAACTAGCACCTGAGGCCTCAGCAATCACGTTTCAAGAGGCCAGGGAACGTGAGGAGGAATGAACCCTTCACTAGATATCAGAATCATGGTGACCGAGGGAGACAAATGAGTAGACGACCAAGATATGGCGGATGCTTTAACTGCGGCGGTGACCACTTTGCTAAGGATTGCAATGATACAAATGTTAAATGCTACCACTGCGGAGAGAAGGGACACGTTCGTCCTGACTGCCCCCAACTCCGCCAGACAAACGCCAATGTACGTCAAGGAGGATCTCAAGATAGAACCCGAGTGAATGATAACCAACGACCTGGTGGTAGAGGCAACGGAACCAGAGGAAACATGATGCGTGCTCCGAACAGCCGAGAGAGGAATACTGGTCCGCCAGCAGCAGGAAGGATCTACACCATCAATGCAGAAGATGTTGCACCAGCAAACGACCTAGTACAATGTAAGTGCTCACTTGGAATGAATACGCTTAATGTTGTTTTCGATTCGGGAGCTACCCATTCTTTTATAGCTGATGAGTGCGTGGAACGGTTGAAGTTACCAACTGTGTCTATGGATCGGACTTTGGAAGTGGCCAGCCCTACTGGCGCTAATGTGTGTTGTTCAAGTGGCCTCAATACTCAAGAGGGGGGGTGAATTGAGTTTTAAAACTTTTGATTGGAATACCTTTGAAATTGCTTTTTATAACCAAGTTTGTGAGATTATGCAAGTGAAATAGAATGGAGGATAACAAGCAATGCACTATAATGAGAAATGTTGCTGAAGCAATTTACCAAACACTTGGTGTGCAATATTAGAGATATAACAAATTAAGCAAGTTCAAGTATGCTCCTCTCAACCAATCAATACCAATCAACAAATATGCAGTAAATGAAAGTAAAAGAGTAAGGAAGAGAAGCTTGCAAACCGATATAACGAGTTCCACCCAATCCGGTGTACGTCTCGCCTCTAAGCAACCCACTTAGAGGATTTCCACTATTGTAGATTAGAGATACAACTTTGAGCAATTGCGGCTTCCTAGTGTCCCACACTCAAGAACCCAATCCTCACAAGTATAAGGGCAACCCACCCAATCTCTCAATCTCACAATATCCCAAAGGTTGAATCCTCAACCTTTGTAACCACTCAACCTAGAGTGAACAACCACTCAACCTAGAGTGAATAACTTGTGTTTGGTGTTTGTTTACAATCAATACACTCTCTCAATAGAGCAGATATACAAATGAAAAGCTCTCACAACTTCTAACTCTCAAGATGAGAGGATATACAAGTGAAGTATAAGATACAAGAAATAGGCTTACAAAGCACAAAATAGAGCTAAGGATTTGTTGCTTCTTGGTTCTTGTTGGGTGTTATTTGTGCTTGTGTTCTTCTTGCATTTATAGAGCCAAGATAGCTATTGAGGAGTCCCCTAGCCGTTGCAAGATGATGGCTCTGCGCATAGTGGGATTTGAGTGCTTGTTTTCCACTTAAGTCTGTCTATTTAGTGGTGTTTCCCACTATGTGAATCGATTCGTAGATCCTTGAATCGATTCAGAGTATTCTGTTTTATGCATTTTGGAGTTCCAGAGTCGAATGAATCGATTCGAGCCTTGTTTGAATCGATTCAGAGCATTCTGTTTTGGGTTCCTGGTCTGTCAGCATCGTGTGAATCGATTCAGGGTCCTTGTGAATCGATTCAGGACATACTGGTTGCAATCTTAGTGACTTCCAGGGCTGTGAATCGATTCAGGGTCATGGTGAATCGATTCAACCCATTCTGTTTCTCATTTTTATGACTTCCAGGGCTGTGAATCGATTCACTCGTGCTTGAATCGATTCAGGCTCTTCATTTTGACATTTTCTCATGCCTGTTGGTCATCCATTTGAATCTAATGATGCATGGTTACTTTCCTTTTGTTTGATTCATTGGTTTCTTCATCTCTTGAACCTTTGTGAGATTATTTTCTTCTTTTATATGATATCTCTAGTTGTTTTTGATTCTTTGAAGACTTCCCATTGCTTGTTTCCATTGTCATTATCAAAACCTGTTATCACATGCAAATACATTCTCCCCCTTTTTGATGATGACAACCAATGGCCATCTCTTGGGGTGTTTATTAGCCAATAACAAGTTATGAAAACTAATGTCTCTGTTTTAAGCAATTATTTCTTTTAAGAAAATAGGTCTCCCCCTTTGTTTTTCAATAAAACCATCAAATTATCTCAATCGTTGAAATAATGTCGCACATGTATCACATTCACATATATCGCACATATATCATATCGCACATGTATCTCTCTATTTCTCCCCCTTTGTCATTATCAAAAACAAATGTTGGGAGTATGCAGTAAATCGAGTAATAATCGCAGGCAATGCAGTTGAGATAAACCAAAATGATTAACCAAACGAGATAATTGTTCAACCGACATAGTCATAAAGCAAAGTAATAAACCAAAACGAGATAATTGTGCAAATAAGTGACCAAAATAGAAACCAAAGTAAACAACCAAGTCTGAATGTGAAATAGAAAGAAAGAAAAATAAAGATCAATCATGGATGTGGGAAGTGGATGCTGGATATCTGGGTGGCAAGCTCCGTGTATCGCTCTTCCATGTTTGCTTCAATCCTGTCCAGTCGAGCGTAGATGTTTGCTTCCATGGAGTTCAGGCGCTGGTCCAGGTGGGCAGTGAGTCTTGTGAAAAGATCATCAGTAGGAGCGGGTGGAGGAGGAGGAGGGGCATCATCTTCAACTTCGTGACGGGGACGTCTAAGAAATTGCCACCTGCCATGGTATTCCACAATATTCATCTTGGTGAGATGAGATTTGCCTATTGGTGCTTTGGGACCGACTACTTCCTTGATTTCATTTTTCAAGTCCACTTTAAAATGGTGGAGCAATTTGGTAATGAGTATGGCATATGGAAGATGAGCGAGGTTTTGGGTTTCAATCATGTGATGCCTAACCAAGTCAATCCAATTTATGTCTTTCTCATTGACAATTGCCCAGAGCAGCAAGATTTGGGCCTCATTTAGCCTTGCATAATTTCCACCAGAGGGGAGGAGAATTTTGACAAGGACAAAGTGCAAGAGGCGGTGATGGAGACTTAAGGTGCCAACCGTGCTCGAGGGACCTGCAAGATTAAAGAAAGCTCTTGCCTCCAATGGATTATAATTCCATGCAAGAGGAGGTTCTTTGCCATGGAAGGAAGCGTTGCTAAGAGGGAGTAAGCCAACTTGATTCATTACCTCATTATCAAGAATGATAGTCTTACCTTTCACTCGGGCAATATAGCGAGCATCTTGAAGGCGTAAAGTGGAGTAGAATACACGAATCAGTTCGGGGTAGATTGCTACTTCCTCAAGAGCCATGAAGCCAACTAGCTCTTGTTGATGTAAGGTAGTGAGTAGAGGAAGTCCAGATGCTTCAAAGAATAGGAGATCAAGCCAATGAGGAGAAATGAGATTTTTCTCAGAGAATGAAGATTGGTACCTTTCAAGATCCTTTTGGGTAGTGAATAATCTAGATAAATCAGAGTGTTGAGGCATGGAGGCTGCAGCAGTGTTTGCACGTTGCTTCTTGCGAGGTTGAGAGGAGGAAGCCATGGAAGATGAAGGATTTGAGTGGAAGGTTGAGGAGATTAGAAGGTGAGAGGTTTGAGAAGAGAGAGTGGGAGATAGTGGAAGAGTGAAATGAGGAAGTGTGTGATTTAAAGACTTGAATCAGCGTGAATATGCAGTAACTGACGCGTGAATCGATTCGAAGGATGGGTGAATCGATTCGAGCGTTACTGATTTGAGAGAAATGGAAGGGTCAGGTGCGTGAATCGATTCGAGGATGCTGTGAATCGATTCGAACCTCTCTGTTTGAGGGAATATGGACCATCAGGTGTTTGAATCGATTCAAAAGGAGTGTGAATCGATTCGAACGATGCTGTTTTGAGGATTTTTGAACCATCAGGTCTTTGAATCGATTCGAGGGGATGCTGAATCGATTCGAAGGGCTGTTTTCACTCCAAAAATCATTTCTTTCCATTCCAATATATTCAAGGCATGAGGAATTCCATATAGGATCATTAAATCTCCATTTCCATGGGGTTCTTTTGCATTAATCACTAGTAAAGGTGTCACGTAATCAATACACAAGATGAAGTGATCATTCAAACACAATTTGTCATATCAAGAATGCCCAATTCTCTTCTAATGTAAATAAATTGCTCTCTAGCCAAGGGTTTTGTGAAAATATCTGCTAGTTGCCTAGAGGTTTCAACATGTTCAAGTACACAATCCCCTTTTAACACATGATCTCTAATAAAGTGATGCCTAATCTCAATGTGCTTGGTTCTAGAGTGCATTACTGGATTTTTCGAGATATTAATGGCACTAGTGTTATCACATTTAATGGGGACTTTATTCAAGGTAATACCAAAATCAAGAAGTTGTTGTCTCATCCAAAGAATTTGAGCACAACAACTACCAGCTGCTACATATTCTGCCTCAGCCGTTGATAATGCAACACTTGCTTGTTTCTTGCTATGCCAAGAAACAAGGGAACTTCCAAGCAAATGGCATGTACCACTAGTACTTTTTCTATCAAGCTTACACCCCACAAAGTCGGAATCAGAATATCCTAAAAGATTACATTCAACGCCTTTGGGATACCATAAGCCAACATTTTGAGTACCCACAAGATATTTCAAAATTCTTTTTACGGCAGTCAAATGTGATTCTTTAGGACATGCTTGATATCTAGCACACATGCATACCGCAAACATAATATCAGGTCTACTCGCAGTTAAATACAGTAAGGATCCAATCATACCTCGATATTTGGTGATTTCAATGTCCTTACCCTTTTCGTCTTTGTCTAGATAGCAAGATGTGCTCATGGGTGTAGCTATCTCGTTTGCCTTGTCTATTCCAAACCTTTTAAGTAGTTCCTTACAGTATTTAGTTTGGCTAATGAACGTTCCATCAATGGCTTGTTTTATTTGTAGTCCAAGGAAAAAGGTGAGTTCTCCCATCAAGGACATTTCAAACTCATTCTGCATAATCTTGGCAAATTCTTGACAAAGATTTTCATTAGTAGCACCAAATATTATGTCATCTACATAAATCTGTACCAAGAGGATGTCATTATGTTTGCGTTTTATAAACAATGTAGTATCAACCTTTCCTCTTTCAAAGTTGTGTTCTAGAAGGAATTTGCTTAGTCTTTCATACCAAGCTCTTGGAGCTTGTTTCAAACCATATAAAGCTTTTCTCAATTTGAAGACATGGTTTGGAAATTTATGATTTTCAAAACCGGGAGGTTGATCTACATAAACTTCTTCTTGAATGTAGCCGTTTAAGAACGCACTTTTGACATCCATTTGATACAGTTTGAAATCCATACAACATGCAAAAGCTAGCAATAATCTAATGGCTTCTAACCTAGCTACGGGAGCATATGTTTCTTCATAGTCTATTCCTTCTTCTTGGTTGTATCCCTTTGCAACTAGTCTAGCTTTGTTTCTAGTTATTATACCATTTTCATCTAGCTTATTTCTAAAAACCCATTTGGTGCCTATTATTAGATGATCATTGGGTCTTGGCACAAGTTCCCAAACTTCATTTCTTTCAAATTGGTTTAACTCTTCTTGCATGGCCAACATCCAATGTTCATCAATGATGGCTTCATCAATATTCTTGGGTTCTATTTGGGATACAAAAGCTAGGTGATTACAAGTATTTCTAATAGCATTTCTAGTACTTACACCTTGAGTCATTTCACCTATGACTTTGTCTAAGGGATGATCCTTCAAAGTTACCCATTCTTGTTGTCTCTCAAGTTGTGCTGCATCTCTATCATTGTTGACTTCTTCTTCTTTGTCTTGCAAGTTCATTTCTTGAAAAGTACCTACAAGATCATCAACATCTTCCTTTCTCGGAGGGTTATGGCTATTTTCATCAAATTTGACATGAATAGATTCCTCAATGGTATTTGTTTGTTTGTTGAAAATTCTATAAGATTTACTTGATTGAAAATATCCTAGGAATATTGCCTCATCAGATTTTGCATCAAACTTTCCTAGATTATCCTTTCCATTGTTGAGCACAAAACATTTACATCCAAAAATATGAAAGTATGCAATGTTGGGTTTTCTACCCTTGTAAAGCTCATAGGGGGTTTTCTTTAAAATAGGCCTTATCAAACATCTATTCATGACATAACACGCGGTGTTTACCGCATCAGCCCAAAAATGTTTTGCAATATTGTTTTCATTTAGCATGGTTCTAGCAAGCTCCACTAAAGATCTATTCTTTCTTTCAACTACTCCATTTTGTTGTGGAGTTCTAGGAGCTGAAAAGTTGTGATTAATACCATGTTTTTCGCAAAACTTTTCAAAAGATTGATTTTCAAATTCTCCCCCATGATCGGTTCTAATGGATGCAATTTTTGAGTTTTGCTCATTTTGGATAATCTTTGCAAGCTTCTTGAATGCATGATATGCTTCATTTTTATGAGGAAGAAACAATGTCCATGTATATCTTGAATAGTCATCTACTATAACTAGACCATAGTAATTACCTCCAAAGCTTTTGATTTTGGATGGTCCAAATAAGTCCATGTGCAAAAGTTGTAAAGGCCTTTGAGTAGAAACAATGTTTTTGGATTGAAAAGATGCCTTTACTTGTTTTCCCTTTTGACATGCATCACAAAATCTATTTTCAAATTTAAGCTTTGGTAGACCAATTACTAAATCTTTAGAAACAAGTTTGTTCAAGTGGTCTACATGTATATGAGCTATTCTTCTATGCCATAGCCATGTTTCATCCTCTTTTGAAATGAAGCATTGTTCATCATTTGTAGACAAACTATCCATATCAATCATGTAAATATTATCAATTCTTTGGCCTACAAACTTAATTTCCTTATTAGTCTTATGCTCAATTATGCAATAATTTGATTCAAATAAAACTCTATATCCTTTGTCACATAATTGACTTATGCTAAGTAGATTATGCTTGAGGCCTTCAACATACAATACGTCACTTATGGAGGTGGAAGAATTCTTACCAATATTTCCAATGCCTAGGATTCTTCCTTTAGTGTTGTCTCCGTAGGTGACACTTCCTTTCCTTTTGGGAGTGAATGATGTAAATTTGGTTATGTCTCCCGTCATATGCTTTGAACACCCGCTATCCAAGTACCAATGGGTGTTGCTTGCCTTGAAGCATACCTACAAAACAAAATCATTTTAGAGAACTAGGTACCCATTTTATGTTGGGTCCTTTAAGGTTAGCTTGTGGAGATGTTCCTTTGGGAACCCACACCTTTCTTAAGACCTTTGGTCCTAGTTTCCTAACACTACACTTATAAGCACTATGTCCTTTGGTACCACAATGATTGCATTTCATAAAAGGTGAGGAGGATTTGCTTGGTGGTGCAAAGAAGTTTTTATAGTACTTCTCCATTTTGTGATTACTATGTTCATGGTCATATCCTAAACCGGTTTTACTAAACATGCATTTTTGTTGCCCAAGTAGGATATTCAAATTATCTCTTCCATTTGTGAATTTCTCTAGTGTCCTATTTAGGTCTTCAACCTTGGTTTCTAATACAATGCACCTTTTTGCAAAATCACATGGTTTATCCTTAGAGCATGTTTGAACTTTCTCTAGTTCTTCTTTTAAGCTCTCATTTTCTTTACATACTTCCATGAGATGCAATTCAAGGGTATCACTAGTTTTCCTAGATGCTTTGAGTTTACTAGAGATTTTTGTAAATTTATCATATAATTCTTCAAATGCATCTAACAGCTCATTTTTATCTAAGTCAAGAAGATTTACCTCATTATCTTCTTCTTGATGATTTGCCATCAAGCAAAGATTGGCTTGCTCATCTTCCGAGTCGTCGGAGCTGCTCACATCGTTCTCATCCCAAGCAATATAGGCTCTTCTTCTTCTTTGTTTGTCCTTGCCCTTCTTTTTGAGGTTTGGACAATCGGCTTTGAAGTGCCCTTCCTTGCCACATTCAAAACAACTTGGTGAAGAGGAAGTTTCATTAGAGGTAGGTTTCTTACCTTGGGGCTTAAAGTTCTTTTGGAACTTTTTGTTCTTCATGAATCTTCCAAATCTTTTTACGAATAGCCCAAACTCTTCTTCTTCATCTAAGTCACTGCATGATTCTTCCTCGTGCATGGAGGTGGCTTTGAGGGCTAGCCCTTTCTTCTTGGTGGATTTCTCCTCTTCCTCGGCTAGCTTCAATGCTTTAAGTTCTTGCTCTTGTTCTTGCAATTTTCCAAAGAGTGTTGCAAGAGACATTTCATTGATGCTAGGAGATTGTTTTATTGCTGTGACAAGAGGTTGCCATTCCCTGCTAAGACTTTTCAAAATTTTGTGCACAAGCTCTTTGTTAGTATATACTTTGCCAAGAGTAATAAGATGGTTGATAATAAGTGTAAACCTTTTTTGCATATCTACAATAGATTCTCCTGAATTTATCCTAAAGCATTCATATTGGCTAGTCAAGGTACTAATTTTGGAGTCCTTTACATCATTAGTACCTTCATGGGTTACTTGAAGAGTATCCCACATTTCTTTAGCAGTTTGGCATGTCATTATCCTAAAAAATTCATCTTGTCCTAAAGACATAGTAATGAGATTTTTGGCCTTGTAGCCATATTGGACTTTCTTTTCTTCCTCGCTTGTCCATTCATCTATAGGTTTTTCAACATTCTTGCTATCTATAGTATGCATTGGTATATAAGGACCATTTTCAATGGTATTCCATATTCTCAAGTCAATTGATTGAATGAAGATTTTCATTCTTTCTTTCCAAAAAGCATACCCTTCCCCATTGAAAGCGGGAGGTCTATTTATCGCACCACCCTCAGGAAAAACATTTTGAGAACTTGAGGCCATTTAATCTCTTGAAGCTGTTAAGCTTGATCTACCAAGAGTCAAGCTCTGATACCACTTGTTGTTCAAGTGGCCTCAATACTCAAGAGGGGGGTGAATTGAGTTTTAAAACTTTTGATTGGAATACCTTTGAAATTGATTTTTATAACCAAGTTTGTGAGATTATGCAAGTGAAATAGAATGGAGGATAACAAGTAATGCACTATAATGAGAAATGTTGCTGAAGCAATTTACCAAACACTTGGTGTGCAATATTAGAGATATAACAAATTAAGCAAGTTCAAGTATGCTCCTCTCAACCAATCAATACCAATCAACAAATATGCAGTAAATGAAAGTAAAAGAGTAAGGAAGAGAAGCTTGCAAACCGATATAACGAGTTCCACCCAATCCGGTGTACGTCTCGCCTCTAAGCAACCCACTTAGAGGATTTCCACTATTGTAGATTAGAGATACAACTTTGAGCAATTGCGGCTTCCTAGTGTCCCACACTCAAGAACCCAATCCTCACAAGTATAAGGGCAACCCACCCAATCTCTCAATCTCACAATATCCCAAAGGTTGAATCCTCAACCTTTGTAACCACTCAACCTAGAGTGAACAACCACTCAACCTAGAGTGAATAACTTGTGTTTGGTGTTTGTTTACAATCAATACACTCTCTCAATAGAGCAGATATACAAATGAAAAGCTCTCACAACTTCTAACTCTCAAGATGAGAGGATATACAAGTGAAGTATAAGATACAAGAAATAGGCTTACAAAGCACAAAATAGAGCTAAGGATTTGTTGCTTCTTGGTTCTTGTTGGGTGTTATTTGTGCTTGTGTTCTTCTTGCATTTATAGAGCCAAGATAGCTGTTGAGGAGTCCCCTAGCCGTTGCAAGATGATGGCTCTGCGCATAGTGGGATTTGAGTGCTTGTTTTCCACTTAAGTCTGTCTATTTAGTGGTGTTTCCCACTATGTGAATCGATTCGTAGATCCTTGAATCGATTCAGAGTATTCTGTTTTATGCATTTTGGAGTTCCAGAGTCGAATGAATCGATTCGAGCCTTGTTTGAATCGATTCAGAGCATTCTGTTTTGGGTTCCTGGTCTGTCAGCATCGTGTGAATCGATTCAGGGTCCTTGTGAATCGATTCAGGACATACTGTTTGCAATCTTAGTGACTTCCAGGGCTGTGAATCGATTCAGGGTCATGGTGAATCGATTCAACCCATTCTGTTTCTCATTTTTATGACTTCCAGGGCTGTGAATCGATTCACTTATGCTTGAATCGATTCAGGCTCTTCATTTGACATTTTCTCATGCCTGTTGGTCATCCATTTGAATCTAATGATGCATGGTTGCTTTCCTTTTGTTTGATTCATTGGTTTCTTCATCTCTTGAACCTTTGTGAGATCATTTTCTTCTTTTATATGATATCTCTAGTTGTTTTTGATTCTTTGAAGACTTCCCATTGCTTGTTTCCATTGTCATTATCAAAACCTGTTATCACATGCAAATACAATGTGTTCACATCGTTAATATGTAAAAATGTAGCATTTGAGTTGTATGATCGGAGTTTCACCTTCGATCTGATTTGCATGCCTTTAAAGGGTCTTGATATCGTGCTTGGGATAGATTGGCTTTCAGCCAATAAGGTATTAGTAGATTGTAGAAACCGAGAGATAGTTTTTCCGAAACAGCCCACTGAGAATGACACGGCACTAGGTATAACCCAACTATTTGTGATGCTTTGTCTAACCAAAGATGAGAGTGAGACCCTAGTGAACGAAATTCTGGTTGTCTGCGAATTCCCAGAAGTGTTCCCTGAAGACGTTCCGAGTGTGCCTCCCAATAGAGAAGTCGAATTCTCTATAGACTTGATCCCTGGAGCCGAGCCGGTCTCCAGCGCACCCTATAGAATGTCCTCAACTGAGTTGGCTGAGTTGAAGAAACAAGTAGATGAGTTACTCGAAAAGCAGTTCATTAGACCGAGCGTGTCACCATGGGGCGCACCTGTGCTACTTGTTAAGAAGAAGGATGGCAGCATGAGACTTTGTATAGACTACCGACAGCTAAACAAACTCACAATCAAGAATCGGTACCCACTGCCTAGAATTGATGATTTAATTGACCAGCTGCGTGGAGCCTCAGTCTTCTCGAAAATTGATCTACGATCGGGGTATCACCAAATCCGAGTGAAGGACTCGGACATTCCTAAAACTGCCTTTAGGACTAGGTATGGTCACTACGAGTATGTAGTGATGCCGTTCGGCGTGACAAACGCCCCTGCTGTTTTCATGAATTACATGAACAACATATTCCACTCCTTCTTAGATCGGTTTGTTGTTGTCTTCATCGATGACATTCTAGTTTATTCTAAGACGTCTGAGGAGCATGAAGGACATCTCTGAGCGGTACTCCAAGTGTTGAAAGAGAAACAATTGTTTGCAAAGCTCTCGAAGTGTGAATTCTGGATGGATGAGATCTACTTCCTCGGGCATGTGATCTCCGAGCGAGGCGTCTCAGTGGACCCTGCGAAGGTAGCTGCTGTAATAGCATGGGAGAGGCCCAGATCGGTCTCGGAAATAAGAAGTTTTATGGGCTTGGCAGGTTATTATAGGAGGTTCATCGAAGGTTTTTCTAAATTGGCATTACCCCTGACTAAATTGACTCGGAAAAATGTTCCCTTCGTGTGGAATCCCGAGTGTGAGAACAGCTTCCAAGAGCTGAAGAATAAGTTGATGACTGCTCCGGTGTTGGCATTACCTGAGTTACGAGAAAGCTTCGTGGTCTATTGTGACGCGTCAGGACTCGGATTAGGGTGTGTACTCATGCAGAAAGATCGAGTGATAGCATATGCCTCTCGACAATTGAGACCCCACGAGCAGCATTACCTGACCAATGACTTGGAGCTGGCAGCAGTAGTTTTTGCATTGAAAATCTGGAGACATTACTTGTACGGGTCCAAATTTGAAGTGTACAGCGATCATAAGAGCCTCAAATACCTATTCGACCAAAAGGAGCTGAACATGAGGCAGAGGAGATGGATTGAAATTTTAAAGGACTATGATTTCGAGTTAAAATACCACCCAGGTAAGGCAAATGTCGTGGCCGACGCATTGAGTCGGAAATCCCTCCACATAGCAGCCATGATGGCAAAAGAAGTTGAGTTGTTGGAACGGTTTCGAGACATGAACTTGCATGTTGACACCCCTTCCTCTCAGAAAATGACAATCGGTACGTTGAGGATTGCCAATGAATTCTTAAAATCCGTGTACGAGCAGCAACAGGCGGACTCTTACCTAGCTGAAATGAAGGAAATTCAGGCCAAAGGAAAGGATTTATCCTTGGCCGAGGGGTCAGATGGGATCTTCCGGGTGAGAGACAGAATATACATACCGAGTGGAGGAAGATTGAGAAGAATGGTGCTTGACGAAGCCCATAAAAGCCTACTCAGCATTCACCCAGGAACCACGAAAATGTACCACGACTTGAGGAGACAGTTCTGGTGGCCCGGACTAAAGAAGGATGTGGCGGAGTACGTGGCCCGGTGTATCACTTGTCAGAAATCGAAGGTAGAGCACCAAAAACCGTACGGTGCAATGCAGCCTCTAGAGATCCCCGTGTGGAAATGGGACTCGATTGCGATGGATTTTATCATGGGATTACCCAAAAACCGAGCGGGCCATGATGCCATTTGGGTCATTGTTGACCGATTGACGAAGAGTGCACACTTCTTACCTGTAAATATGAAGTACCCATTGCATAAGTTGGCTCGGATTTACATTCAAGAAGTTATCCGACTGCATGGCATACCTACTTCCATCGTATCAGATAGGGACCCTAGGTTTACGTCCAGGTTTTGGACCAGCATGCATCAAGAATTGGGGACGAAGCTTTGGCTTAGTTCTGCCTACCACCCCCAATCGGATGGACAATCCGAGCGAACAATTCAGAGTCTAGAAGATTTATTGAGAGCGTGTGTGTTAGAGCACGGTGGGGACTGGGAGCAGTACCTTCCCTTGATCGAGTTTACGTACAACAACAGCCATCATCACAGCATTGGCATGGCACCTTACGAGGCATTGTATGGACGCTGATGCCGGACCCCACTCTGCTGGTCGGAAACGGGTGAAAGTCTACTATTGGGACCAGACGTCGTGAAGCAAACCACAGAACAGATCCGAGTGATACGGGAGAAGATGAAAGCATCACAAGACAGGCAAAAGAGCTACCATGACAAGCGCATCAAGCCATTGGAATTTTCAGTCGGAGATCGAGTGTTTCTGAGAACCTCTCCGAGTAAAGGAGTTGGACGAGCCTTAAAAAGTGGGAAGTTAAGCCCTCGATACATTGGACCTTATGAAGTGTTAGAACGGATCGGCCCCGTAGCATACCGCATCGCATTACCAACTCACTTGTCCCGATTGCACAACGTATTTCACGTGTCTCAACCAAGGAAGTATTTGCATGATCCCAGCCACACGATGCCTGACGACGAGGTAGAGATCAAGGAAGACCTAACCACTGTGACTACACCGGTTGGAATTGTAAACCGATCGGTAAAACGCTTGAGGAACAAAAATGTAAAGCTGGTTAAAGTGGAGTGGCAGCAAGGCAAGACTACCTCTTGTACCTGGGAACGCGAAGATACCATGCGACAGCAGTACCCCGAGTTGTTTACCTAGGTAAGTACCGACTGAATTTCGGGGACGAAATTCTTTTTCAGTGGGGGAGAACTGTAACATCCCAGTTTTGAAACTAAATGCCGAATGAAGAATAAACCATTAAGACTTGATTTCAACTAGAAAATAACTGTTAATTATATTTAAGCCATTAAAAATATAAAAAAAAATGGTGGTGGTTAGGGGATGGGGTGGAGTGCACGTGGCTGCTGAGCTCACACTCTCCCATCCCACTCTTCTCTTACTTGTGCGCATGTATATATGTATATATATAAAACGTAAGCCTATGGTGATGAACACACTCACTATTCCTTCAGACTCCTTCCTCCGTCACTTCATCCTCTACTTTTCTCTCTTCGTCTCCATCCTCCTTCTTCCTCTATCTCACTCTTCGCTCCTGGAGATCTTGATTTCAGTACTGGAGAACGGACCACACTCCATCCCAGAATCAGGCGCAGGATACGACAAAGCCAAGGAAGACCGAACAAACCAGGAGAAAGACATCAGACCCAACGACAAGAACGGAAAGGTTTCTGAGGTTCTTCTAAAGGTAGGGGGCGCTTGCATGTCGAATGCATGGTCTAAGAACGGTACCGGATGAACGTACTGCTGAGTGTGGGTGTATGTGTGTGCATGTATTCATAATTATTAAAACTGATGCATGATTTAAGATTCTGATAGTGATTTTCGTGGCGATGGTGTAGCCTGTTAGTGGATGATAATGATGGATGATATGCATGGATCTATTTTCTTGTCACTATGAAAAATATGTATGTGCATGCTCTTAATTGGATTGTTCAATGTTGTTAGTCTGATGACCGATTGTAACATGCGCTGGAGTGATTGACTGAATGATTACGAGTAGTGTGGGGAAATCTGCTTTGCTTAATGACTACGGTGAAGGTGTTCGTGGTGCGATGATGTGTATTAATGAATGTGTTAGTTGCATGAGTGAGAGTGGGGCGACCCATAGAAGGTCAAGAACCCCAAGGGAAACGACTTCCAGTTACCAACCCTGGCTAGATCCCGATAGTGCTCGTGGTAGCCGTTGGAGCTAGAGAAGAGAGTTTTGAGACACCGTGGGGAGGCCGGTGCCACCTGGTAAGAGCTGAGGGACGAGGGGCCAGAAGAAAAGGGGACCGTAACTGAGAGTCTTTACCCGAGTCGGATCCGCAGGCATGCATATAGAAATAAGGCCGATTGTGGTGATGTATAAATCTATGTATATATATGTGTATGATTTGAATGCATGAATGTAGATGTGCGTAGGAACTCTGAGTGCATGACTATATATGGATGTGGGATAAACTCTGCGTATTATGTGTGTCATGAATATTGTTTGAACTGCATGAACTTGGTTACTTGAGAAAGGTTGAATGATGGCAGGAGCGTGTACTGACGCTGATACCGAGTCTGTGAGTATTATTTTACATGTAAAAGCTCACCCCTGCAGTGGCCATTTTTCAGTGAATGTCTCTCGTGAGGAGGATCAGAAGCAGAACTGGAACGCTGAGCGAAGTGTTGATGCATTTGGAAGGCTTAATTAAGGCGATGTTAGATTAAGCCCTGACTGGTTCATACCGGATGTTAATGTTTTGGGATAAATAGAACTTTATGGACAAGGAGAAATCCGATTTTGGGTTGTAAATATTGACATACACTCTTATGTATATATGGATGTATGGTTTTGTGTGTGTGATGCTATGTGCTACCTTGTTTCATAATTGTGCTTTAATGGATACGCAGGGACAATATGATTGAGCAGGCTATAGCCAAGTCAGAGTGAATTGAGAATTGTCTTAGGAAAACTTATATCGGATACGTTGGGCGGACATTTCGCCCAAGCGAGAGGACTCGCGCTGGAGCGAGTAGTTGTTAGTGGGACACCGTTCAATTACCTTTCCCCTCCGTTGTGATGCTAATGCAATCCAGACACCGGTGTTGACTCCTGATTTGGACGTTGTGGTTGAGTCCGCCCAGGCGTTGTCATAATTAGTTGAGTTGGGCGGAATAAGTTCAGGCTCCTCCTTCCTCCAC
Source organism: Clitoria ternatea (assembly GCA_037962975.1). Lineage (NCBI taxonomy): Eukaryota > Viridiplantae > Streptophyta > Magnoliopsida > Fabales > Fabaceae > Clitoria > Clitoria ternatea. Next base: position 247,760,208 of record CM075669.1, read on the forward strand.
AATCTACTACCGCATATGTACACTGTAACTTCCCATTTTTCCTGAGTGAAGTGCGAGCGTGAGGATTTACCTAGTGAACCCTTGTCCATATCCGATTGAGGAATTACCTTGTGTTTGTGTTGAAGAGGCGTTGTGCTGACCTCGTTTAGGCGGTGTCATACCTCGCCCAAGTAACTAGGACGGTTCGCCCAAGCGCGTGGGACCATGCTGAAGCAAGCAGATATCAACTTGAGACTTCGCCTACGTACCTTCCTCCTCCATTGTCGCATTATTCTGCCTCGCAGGGCGGTGTTGGACATCGCCTGAGTGAGTGAATGTCGTGATGTAGTCCGTCCAGGTGTTGTTGTGCCTTGCCGAACTGGACGGCGGTGTAATCACTTCCTCTTTTCTTCACAAACTACTCCTGCATATGTATATCTCTCTTCTTCTTCCCTTACCTGTCCTCTGAAGCTGAACGCCCGGTGTTCTCTGAGAAAGGATCAGCCTGTAGGAACGAATAGACGCTAATGTAAGGTTTACTTAAAGAGTTTCACGTCTGATGTTGCATTGTCACACATCGTTTAGGCGGTGTGAGACAACGGTTGAGCGGGTCACCTTCGCCCTGGAGTCCGCCCAGGACAAACATACCCCGCCTAGCCAAGTAGGATGATTCGAACTCCGCCCTTCTACCAAGTGCTACGCGTGTGAATGAATTAACATCCTTCCCTTATTTATTTCCTCCTATTGAGTGACCAGCGTTACTCGAAGGAAAGTTTTCCTTGTGGAATTCCCTCCATCCGCTGCTGCATTACCATACTCCGCCTGGACGGTGTCAGACCCCGTCCGAGCGAGCAAACGGTGTTGTGTAATCCGCCCATTGTTGGTGTGTTACGATAAACCCAATGAGCCAGTTCCAGTTTTAGCTTCTCTGTAGGTTGCTATATGCGTATGAATGCTCTTCATTCTTCCCTTGCCCGCTTCCTTCTATATCGAATAATACGTGCCTGTTTTTGTGAAAAATTTTCTCATATTTTTGGAATTTTTAGTCGCAAATAAATAAGGTGTTACACACTACACTCACAATTATTTGCACACACTTATGAGTGGCACCCTATACCCGGGCCCCAAATGAAGCTTAAGTTAGGAGGGGTTGGTAACGGAATCGTATGGGATGTACTTCCTATCCGGTATTCGTAAGAACCTCAACCAGAGTTCGACCTCTCATGATATACGCACTTAGTGAATTCCTCACTGTTTGCGTCCCTGTCATGATTAGGATCTTGGCTCTGGTGACCTTCTAGATGTCTAGCGGAAGCCACCCAATGTGAGAAATCCACTGTTAGATAAGCTATAGGTCCCAGAAAAGACTTTCAGAAAAAAAACTGGCTTAAGGCACAAAAGGGCAAGCTTTACTATACCTTATCTCATTCTCGCTTTCCCTTTAAATCCAAAATTGATGAACTGCTTACGTGTTCAAAGGGTTACTTTATTCCAAACAAAGGGTGAATCATTTTTCTTTCTAAAAAATAGTAATCCTTTAACAAGTAAGCAGTTCCCTCTCTTTTTGTGTACTTATGAGTCCTGGGTTATAGATCTTCCCAATCGCCAAAGCAAAAATGAAAACAAAATTCTATTCAAGCAGATATTGATGACGTTAGGAAGATCCATAACCCGTGCGACTTTAGTTTCACATGAGTTTTGTCGACCGCTACTTCTCAAACTGAAAGTGTTATCCGATAAATTAATAAAGAAGTAGTGGTTCACAAAACATGACAGAAACTGATTTCTTTTTCTCTCTCTCTTTGCTCTTGCAGGAAGCTGTTTGGAACTTAGCGGGTACCTTTGAGCAATATGGAAATTAACATGAGATCTGATAGTTGTGACACAAATATGACCGAGTTGAGGAAAGTATTGCACCTTAAGGCCAAGAAGATTGACATGGGTAGTCTGCAAACAATGGGGAGAAAATTAAACCTGACGCAGAAAATGGCTTTTACAAGAAAGTATGGAAGGATTCTGAAGTTGTTAGAAGTGGAAGTGCAAACTGAGGCGATCACGGCCTTAGCACAATTCTACGACCCACCTCTCAGATGTTTCACATTTAGAGATTTTCAGTTGGCCCCATCTATTGAAGAATTTGAACAAATCTTGGGGATGCCTTTGGGAGGACAGATACCTTATCGTCATCTTGACCATCATGCAACTATTGCTTCCATCGCCCGTGTTCTGAAGATCCGTCCCGACACCTTAAGGGATGTACAACTAAATAGAAATCAGATCCCTGGATTCACTCGGGAATTTCTCGAGAAACATATGCAGGTCCTGGCAGAAAGGGAAGATTGGGAAGCCTTTATGGATGCTTTAGCTATTACCATCTATGGTGTTGTTTTGTTCCCCAACATTGATAACTATGTGGATTATGATGCTATTGCCGTATTCCTAGCTCGCAAGCACAGGCTTGAGAATCCTGTCACGGCTGTATTGGCAAACGTGTACTGCACCATGGATTTCTGCCACACACAAGGTGGAAAAAGGGTTGTTTGTTGTTTACCTGTTTTGTATGTATGGCTCACATCGCATGTTTTCCACCAAGTCTATAGGGCCGAATGTCCGGTTTCTGATCTGAAGCTATGTCAATTAGCAGTGAAAAGTGGGCGTGAGTGGGCCAATCACCTTGTAGGGCTCACAGCTGAGAAAGTTAGATGGTATCCCCAATGGTTGGAAGTTGAATCAATTGTTCATCACTGTGGAAATTACCCAAATGTTCCCCTTATTGGTACGCAAGGATGTATCAACTATAATCCCATCATAGCCAAGCGTCAGCTAGCTTATCCTTTGCTTGGACCACCTGATGAAGAGTCTCTCACTCCTTTCATCTCATATTACTCGAAGGGAAGCTATGTCTTTGTCATTCGGGATATAGCAGATGCATGGAAGAAAGTCCACCGAAAGGGAAGAGAGCTGGGGGCCCGAAGCCATGCTGTCAGAGAAGAATATCATGAGTGGATCCTGAATAGGGTCTCTATTGTTAAATTACCCTTCAGAAGTCCCCCTCATCTCCAGGGAAATCCTTCTGCTCCATCACTTGTTGCGGAGGATGAAGCAACCAAGGCGCTAAAGACCAAAATAGAAGAGTTAGCTGCCAAGAACAAGAAGCTAGAGGAAGACTTATTAAGATGTCAGCAAGAATACACCCTTCAGAAAAGAGAGAACCTGGAGAACAAGCAAGCTGTTGAAGAGATTTAGAAGAAACGAAAGATTGATGAAAACTACATGATAAAACAAGACCAATGTCTTCAAGCGGCCAATTCTCAACTAAAAATGAAAAACAAGCAAAGTGATACCATCCTGGCTGAGAAACATCTTCTGAAGGATATGCTGGCGCAATCAAAAGAAAATGAGCAGAATATCATGGTGCAAAAAGAGCTCCTACAGACACAAGTCCACAAATTGGAACGACAGCTCAATGAAGTGGTAAAGGCTTGTGAGCAAGAGATAAATAGGGAACGACAACGCGCCATGAACATTGAACAAGATTGTCAAGAGACCATACGCCTCTTGGAAGCTGAACAAAATGAAACTGTTCGCTTATGGATGGATCGCTTTGCTAAGCTGGCGTACCTGGCTAACGGGACTCTAGAAGATCTCCCGTTTTTACTCAAACAAGCGGAAGGAATGGCCAACCCTGTCAATACTCCTAGAGAAATTGCAACGTTCTTAGATTACTGCAGAGGACGAATTTGTAAAATGAGGGAAATGATTGCCCGAGCTAGGGATGACTGATTTATTTTCCCGCTTTGTAACTCAGCGCTTTATGGCAATAATGTACTCTTTTCGAGATAATGGATTCCTTTGTCTTCACAACTATCTCATGTTAATTTCCATTCAATGCTTTACTTAGTACTTTTGAACGTGACGTTCTGAGGAACAGTCGAAGGATCCGTCAAGTTCCAACATTGCTTCCCGCGTAATCTCATTTCACTTAATTTTTTTTCTTTAATTCACTTATCTTTTCTAAATTTTTGTGTTCCTTTCTAAAGGCAACACGAGGACGCACCCTTACGGAACCCGACTACAGAGGAAGCTCATGGCTGAGACAGAACAAACGAATGAGAACCTCAAGAATGAGAATAATCAGCTAAGGGAACAGATTGCAGAACTAACAAAGCTCTTGGAAAAAAGGGTCACTGAAGGGGGGCCTTCTGCGGGAAACGAGGGTCTGACATCAAGCCAGGTTATAAATCCCACGGCAGTTCCCCTCACTATTAATGTTGGGAATCCCAATCAGCCTACCGATTCCCACGCCAGGCCTCATGGCCATACGCCACCACACATTTTCATTGGCTCAGACGGTAGCCCTGTACCCTTTCCACCGTACGGCCTACCTCCAGGATATTTCCCTCCTCTATTAATCAATTCCCAAGATGGCAATGCCCTACAATGGACAAACTTCCAAATTCCAAACCCTATCCAAACACCCATTCCACCAGTCAACCAAGCCTTAGGTCCTCAAACCGCCCAAGCTCAAGCTCAAATCACTCAAACTCAAACCATCCCGGCTCAAGCAACCCAGACTCAAACCGCCCAAACAGCTCAACCAGTTCCCATTACCCAAGCAACAGCCCAATCACAGGAGCCGGCATAAAACACTAACCTGGTGAACCAACCTCATTCGACAACACCCTACTACCCATATTATGGCTACCCGTATGGATACATGAATCCTTACACTGCCAACCCGCGAGACGTGGCCCAGACGTTGAATCCGGTTGTTGATCATGGCATAACCGTAGAGTCTCAGCAAAGAGGGAAAATAGAGATCCTGGAAGAGCGACTACGAATTATGGAAGGTGTGGAAGGCCTTGGCTTAACAAGTGCTTCTAAACTCTGTTTAGTTCCAAACGTCATTATTCCACCAAAGTTCAAAATGCCAGACTTTGACAGATATCGAGGAGTGACTTGCCCTCGAAATCATCTTACGATGTATTGCCAAAAGATGGCTTCCCATGCCTCTGATGATAAGCTGTTGATACACTGCTTTCAGGACAGCCTAGCTGGGGCTGCACTCACTTGGTACACTCATTTGGAGCGAACTCGTATTCGCTGTTGGAAAGATCTGGCGGATGCCTTTTTGAAGCAATACAAGTATAACTTAGACATGGCGCCTGATAGAATTCAACTCCAAAACATGACAAAGAAGGATAATGAGACTTTCAAGGAATATGCGCAGCGCTGGCGTGAGATAGCCGCGCAAGTAGATCCTCCACTCTCTAAAAGAGAAGTAGTAGCCATGTTTATTGACACTCTCCAATCACCTTTCTACGACAAGATGGTCAGCAGTGTTTCATCCAATTTCTCTGACATTGTAATTATTGAAGAAAGAATAGAGAGTGGTCTAAGGACGGGGAAGATTTCCAAAAACCCATTTGGGGCACCCACTGCAAAAAGATCAGTACTAGGTGAGGTAAGAAAGAGGGATGGGGAAACCAACTCTGTCTCTTATGACCAGGGGAGAGCTCAGCCCAGACCATTTGGCTCTACCACTTTTCAACATACCAATCACTTCCCTCATACTCCATACCCCCATATGGCAGCCGCTACCCATAACCAGATCCCCTATCCCGCATCTCCACAACCCCACGTCCGTCCGCCCATTGCCAGGGCACCGAATCCACAGCCAGCCCAGTATAATCCTCTACAACAATGGCCGCAACCACCTAATCCCAACCAAAACCAAAGGAGACCAAACAATGACCGGACACCAGTCCAATTTGACCCTATTCCTATGACATACACTGAACTTCTACCTCACCTTATTCGATACTCCCTTGTAGTCCCTTGTCCTTCTAGGCCAGTGGAACCTCCATACCCTAGAGGATACGATCCAAACGTCCGGTGTGATTATCATGCTGGAGCACCTGGGCACTCCATGGAAAATTGTATGGCCTTGAAATATAGAGTGCGAGATTTGATCAAAGCCAATTGGTTAAATTTTAAGGAAAGAATGCCAAACGTGACTACAAATCCCTTGCCCAACCATCAAGGTCCTGAGATTAATGCTGTGGAAGGAGGTGAAGAGCTTGTGGCGAATGTCTCTGATGAGGTAAACGTGGTACATGGGGAAACAGGAATGTCCGTTCCTAAACCGTTGGTAATTTACTACACCAAGAACACCTCAAAGACTGTAAGCCCTACGCATCAGCCTGTCATAATCCGGACACCCGCTCCTTTTGCATTCAAAGATTCTCACGCTGTTCCGTGGAAATATAATGTGGAGGTAACAGCTGAAAGCCCAAAAATGAATGACTCATTTCTGTCAAACATATCAGGGATAGGAGGGGTGACCCGGAGCGGTCGAGTTTACTATCCACCGGAATCAAGGAGAGAACCGACTCCAGTGAGTGGAACTAGTGGTAATGGAAAAGCCAAGATGGTCAAAGGAGGCATTGATGAGGAAATCAAAAGAGCTGTGACCGATGAGGAAGCTCAAGAGTTTTTGAAATTTATTCGCCAGAGTGAGTACCAGGTGATAGACCAGTTGAACAATACCCCTGCGAAGATTTCCCTTTTATCACTTTTGCTGAATTCTGAGCCCCACCGAAAAATTTTGATGAAAGTGCTTAATGAGGCTCACGTTACTCACGATATCACCATTGATAAGTTCCAAGGAATAGTGGGGCACATCGCAGCTGATAATTATCTGTCATTCACAGATGATGAGATACCCGTAGAGGGAATGGGGCATAATAAAGCCCTCCATATCTCAGTGAAGTGTCGAGATCACATATTGGCAAAGGTGCTGGTCGACAATGGGTCGTCATTAAATGTCATGCCAAAATCTACATTGGCCAAGCTCCCTTTTGATGGAACCTATATGAAACCGAGCTCTATGGTGGTGAGAGCATTCGATGGCACTAGGAGGGAGGTGATAGGTGAAATTGAGCTTCCAATTCAAGTAGGGCCATGTACTTTCCAGATCCTCTTCCAAGTGATGGACATTATGCCTGCCTATAGCTGTTTGTTGGGCCGTCCCTGGATCCACTCAGCTGGAGTGGTTCCCTCTACCTTGCACCAAAAACTAAAGTTTATTATTGATAATAAACTAATTATCGTTTCTGGTGAGGAAGATTTTCTGGTCAGTAAACCCCTATCTACCCCCTACATCGAGGCTGCAGAGGAAGCACTTGAAACTTCATTTCAAGTGCTGGAGATCGCAAATACCACATATGTTGGGGAAAGAAGTGTAGAAATGAAAGCCCATATGCCGAATGCATCCCTTATGATGGCCAAAATAATGCTACAAGGGGGATATCAACCTGGGAAAGGCTTGGGGCTTGGTTTAAAAGGAAGAATGGAACTGTTGCATCTGACAGATAATAAAGACAGGTATGGTTTGGGATACCAGCCTTCAGCTGCTGACAGGAGAAGAGTAGTAGAAGAAAAGAAAGAGAGAAGGATTGTCCGTTTAGAGGGTCGAGAGCCCCGCATCGCTAAAGTCCCCCTATGTGACCTCTACCAGAGCTTCTGAAGTGCTGGTTTGGTACCCCCTGATCATATAGCTGCTATTGAAGATGATCCCTATGAAGGTGGAAGCTTTGTGATCCCGTGCTCATCAGGCAGAGATCTTTGTAACTGGGAAGCCATCGAGCTACCCATAACTTTAAATGTTCTATCAAAGTAATTGACAAAAACTTTAATGAATTGTTGGCCTCATTGCTATGCCTAAGGCTTTGAGGCATTTTTTCTGTAATAAGGGCAAACACATGTTTTTATCATTTTCAGTCTTCATAAATAAATGCGTATTGAATCCCATTCCTTCTGGCTTTCCATATCTTTGCATTGATTCCTTTATCCTCTACTTATTCATTTTTATTATTCACCGTAATAACCTGAATAAACGCAGATCTAAAGATGATCCTCTTGAGAATAATGAGCTTGCAACCCCATTTCATGACTTTGACCACCCGATTGACTATGCTAATGAGGAATATGAGGAAGTTTGTGATCCTTCGCCTGAATTAACAAGGTTATTGGAACAAGAGGACAGAGAGATTCGGCCTTATTTGGAGATAGTCGAGATTATTAATTTGGGGAGTAAAGAGGATAAAAAAGAAGTCAAGATTGGTACCTTCTTGAATAGGGAGCGGAGGCAAGAACTAATTAAACTGTTAATAGAGTTCTGCGACATCTTCGCTTGGTCTTACCAAGATATGCCCGGCCTGGATACTAGCATTGTTGAGCATAAATTGCCTCTAAAGCCAGACTGTCCCCCAATAAAGAAAAAATTGCGCAGGATGAAGCCCGAAATGCTCTTGAAAATCAAGGAAGAAGTTAAAAAGCAGTTCGATGCCGGATTCTTAGCAGTGGCAAAATACCCTCAATGGGTAGCAAATATCGCCCCTGTCCCGAAGAAAGATGGAAAGGTATGAATGTGCGTAGACTATCGGGATTTAAATAGAGCTAGCCCCAAAGACGATTTTCCTCTGCCACAGATTGATGTCCTGTGGATAACACAGCCCAACATACAATCTTCTCATTCATGGATGGTTTCTCTGGGTATAATCAGATTAGGATGGCACCCGAAGACATGGAGAAAACCACGTTTACCACTTTATGGGGCACCTTCTGTTACAAAGTTATGTCTTTCGGTCTGAAAAATGCTGGGGCAACCTACCAAAGGGCAATGGTGACCCTTTTCCATGACATGATGCATAAGGAGATAGAGGTTTATGTGGATGATATCATTGCTAAGTCAAAAACTGACGAAGAGCATATTGTTGATCTGAGAAAGCTTTTTGAAAGATTAAGGAAGTATAAGCTCAGGCTGAATCCGGCCAAGTGTACTTTTGGCGCAAGATCAGGAAAACTGTTAGGGTTCATTGTAAGCAAGAAAGGAATAGAGGTAGACCCTGACAAGGTCAAAGCGATTCTCGAAATGCCTCCTCCCTGTACAGAAAAAGAGGTCAGGGGATTCTTAGGAAGGTTGAACTACATTGCTCGGTTTATCTCACAGCTGACGGCAACTTGTGAGCCGATCTTCAAGTTACTTCGTAAGAATCAACTGACGCAATGGAATGAAGATTGTCAAGTGGCTTTTGAAAAGATAAAACAGTATTTACGGGAGCCACCGATATTGGTACCGCCGACCCCTGGAAGGCCCCTGATCTTGTACCTGACAGTGTTAGATGAATCTATGGGTTGTGTATTGGGGCAGCATGATGAGACTGGAAAGAAAGAGCATGCCATTTACTACTTGAGCAAAAAGTTCACTGACTGTGAAATGAGATATTCGGCTTTAGAGAGAACTTGTTGTGCATTAGCATGGGCAGCCCGACGTTTAAGGCAATATATGTTAAGCCACACCACTTGGCTTGTTTCCAAAATGGATCCTGTCAAATATATCTTTGAAAAACCGGCCTTAACAGGAAGAATCGCTCGTTGGCAGGTTCTATTAACTGAATACGACATAATCTATGTCACTCAGAAAGCCGTAAAAGGGAGCGCTTTGGCGGAATATTTAGCCCATCAACCTATAAGTGACTATCAACCCATGCACTTTGAGTTCCCGGACGAGGATATCTTGGCATTGTTTAATGAAGAAGATACCCAGAAAGACAAATGGGTTTTGAGATTTGATGGAGCTTCTAATGCACTGGGGCATGGGATTGGTGCCATCCTAATTTCCCCAGATCAAGAATTCATCCCTGTATGCGCTAGGCTTTGTTTTGACTGCACTAACAACATAGCCGAATATGAGGCATGCTCTCTGGGAATCCAAGCCGCATTAGGTGCAAAAGTGAAGAAGTTAGAAGTCTACGGGGATTCCGCCTTGGTCATTCACCAATTGAAAGGTGAATGGGAGACTAGGGACAGCAAGCTAGTCCCTTATCAAGCTCATATCATGGAACTAATCAAGGAATTTGATGATATCTCTTTTCACCATGTCTCCCGAGATGACAATCAAATGGCTGACGCTTTGGCCACCCTTGCCTCAATGTTTAAATTGAGCAATGACTGTGATATGCCCCTCATTGAGGTAGAAAGGCGCAATAAGCCCGCATACTGTCAAGCAATAGAAGAAGAGTCGGATGGGAAACCATGGTACTATGATATCAAAAAATATATACAGACTCAGGAATACCCTGAGGGTACCACAGAGAATGATAAGAGGACCTTGAGATGACTTGCAATGGGTTTCTTTTTGAATGGTGATGTGCTTTACAAGAGAAATCATGACTTTATCCTTCTCCGTTGCGTCGATACTGTTGAAGCAAGCAAGATCATGGCGGATATTCATGAAGGATCCTTTGGAACTCATACCAATGGACATGCCATGGCGAGAAAGATCTTGAGAGCTGGATACTATTGGATAACCATGGAGGCCGACTGTTTCTCTTATGTTCGAAAATGCCACAAGTGTCAGATATACGCTGACCATCTTCATGCGTCTCCATCATCCTTGAATGTCTTATCAGTGCCGTGGCCTTTCTCGATGTGGGGCATGGATGTTATTGGACCCATCGAGCCAAAAGCCTCCAACGGTCATCGTTTCATTTTGGTTGCTATTGATTATTTCACCAAGTGGGTGGAGGCAGCTTCATATACCAATGTGACAAGGAACGTTGTAGTCAAATTTGTCAAGCGAGAATTGATATGTCGGTATGGCTTGCCGAGCCAGATCATTACTGACAATGGCACAAATTTGAACAACAAGATGATGAAAGAACTGTGTGAAAGCTTTAAGATTCGTCATCATAATTCCTCTCCTTATCGGCCAAAAATGAACGGGGCAGTCGAGGCGGCCAACAAGAATATCAAGAAGATTATACAGAAAATGGTCCTAACTTACAAAGATTGGAGTGACATGCTCCCTTTTGCACTACACGGGTATTGCACCTCAGTTCGAACTTCGACAGGCGCAACCCCTTTTTCACTGGTTTATGGTATGGAAGCAGTCCTGCCTTTTGAAGTAGAGATCCCATCCCTTAGGGTGATAATGGAGGCGGAACTAAAAGAGGCTGAATGGGTCCAAGCTCGATATGACCAATTGAACCTAATAGAGGGGAAGAGACTGGATGCCCTCTGCCATGGACAGTTGTATCAGAGGCGTATGAAACGAGCGTTTGAAAAGAAAGTATGACCTCGACAATTCCAGGAAGGAGACTTAGTCCTCAAGAAAATCTTGCCAATCCAAAAAGACAACCGGGGCAAATGGACACCTAACTATGAAGGTCCATATGTAGTGAAGAAAGCCTTTTCTGGGGGAGCCTTGATACTCACAACCATAGACAGTGAAGACTTGCCAATGCCCATAAATGTGGATGCGGTCAAAAAATACTTTTCTTAGGGAAATAATGTCAAAAATAAATAAAAAAAAAGAGAGACGCTCGCTAGGCTGAAAACCTGAAAAGGCGGCCTAGGCAGAAATTAGAGCGACCCGGTGAGTCGAAAACCTGAAAAGGCGGCTCAGGCAAAAATTAGGGTCAAGATCCTGACAGTATGACTGAGACTTCCCATGCAAAAAGTACGAGTCCAAACTGGGGCATATAAGTCATGACTGAATCGCTTTCCTAGAAGCAAAGTCGAAGAGGTAGCTTGAAGTCATGATGTGGGGTTTAAGATGTGCGTTATCCTCAGGAGTTCACCAAGAGATCAGCGAGTTTTCCCTGTTCCCTCAACTATCAACTTGTGTATTAGACTTCTTTTGTTTTCCCTACTTCCCTCTCTATGTACTTACTCAACTCGTAAATAAATTTCACCTCTTTTTCGATACGTGTTTATATCGTGAATTTCATGAATCAGATAAGGCATGTGTTTCCCTTTATCGAATAAAATGAAAATATAATTATTTAAAGTTGTGGGGCAAGATGATCCTATTGCTCAAATCTCACCTCAGGGGATTATTATGAAGACTTGAACCCTGACACACTCTTTGAAGTTAGAGTTACTTCGTTCGTTCTGTTTGGTCATGAGTCGCCTCAAAAGATCACGGTTCCATGGGGAGCTTCCTCAGATCTCTATTTACTTTGCCATTGCTATGCTTATCCCTTTTCTGCAGGTTGTTATAACAAGCAGTCATTTGGAGCCTCAAATTCTCCTTCCCAGTGGAACCCTAATCGTCAAAACTGGCACTTCCCAAGTTTCTTCAACAATGGAACTACACTTCTCAAAACTGGGGCATCTCCCCCTGGTCCATTCTCTTACAATTAAGAGACAGTTCCTCCTAGATTCCTCCAAACCATTCTAAACTGGGGCATCTCCCCTGGTCTTTTTTCTCGCCAAGGGGCAATCCCCCACCTTTTATCTTTTTGCAAACCAAGGGCCATACCCCACATTTATTTTTCTGTCAGTCAAGGGGCAATCCCCCACCTTTTATCTTTTTGCAAACCAAGGGCCACCCCCCATATTTATTTTTCTGTCAGTCAAGGGGCAATCCCCCACCTTTTATCTTTTTACAAACCAAGGGCCACCCCCCACATTTATTTTTCCTGTCAGTCAAGGGGCAATCCCCCACCTTTTATCTTCCTGTAAACCAAGGGCCACACCCCACATTTATTTTCATGACAGTCAAGGGGCAATCCCCCACCTTTTATCTTTCTGCAAACCAAGGGCCACACCCCACATTTATTTTCATGACAGTCAAGGGGCAATCCCCCACCTTTTATCTTTCTGCAAACCAAGGGCCACACCCCATATTTATTTTCCTATCAGTCAAGGGGCAATCCCCCACCTTTTATCTTTCTGTAAACCAAGGGCCACACCCCACATTTATTTTCCTGTCAGTCAAGGGGCAATCCCCCACCTTTTATCTTTCTGCAAACCAAGGGCCACACCCCACATTTATTTTTATATCAGTCAAGGGGCAATCCCCCACCTGTTATCTTTCTGCAAACCAAGGGCCACACCCCACATTTATTTTCCTATCAGTCAAGGGGCAATCCCCCACCTTTTATCTTTCTGCAAACCAAGGGCCACACCCCACATTTATTTTCCTGTCAGTCAAGGGGCAATCCCCCACCTTTTATCTTTCTGCAAACCAAGGGCTACACCCCATTTATTTTCCTGTCAGTCAAGGGGCAATCCCCCACCTTTTATCTTCCTGCAAACCAAGGGCCACACCCCACATTTATTTTCCTGTCAGTCAAGGGGCAACCCCCCACCTTTTACCTTTCTGCAAACCAAGGGTCACACCCCACATTTATTTTCCTGTCAGTCAAGAGGCAATCCCCCACCTTTTACCTTTCTGCAAACCAAGGGCCACACCCCACATTTTATTTTCCTGTCAGTCAATGGGCAATCCCCCACCTTTTATCTTTCTGCAAACCAAGGGTCACACCCCACATTTATTTTCCTGTCAGTCAAGGGGCAATTCCCCACCTTTTATCTCTCTACAAATTAAGGGCCACCCCCCCATGTTTTATCTTCAGTAAAGGGGCAACTCCCCACTCTCGCCTTCCTGTCACCCAAGGGACGGCACACCACTTTTTGGAAAAAAAAATAGCTCTCTTGATTCTTCAAAAAAAAAAAGGGTGTTGATCCGATATGGACGCTAGGTAGAGGTTCACTCTATTCCAAGACATGGGTGGTAGTCCAAAGGGCGGTGTCATGACCCTCAAATCGAGTAAACTAGGAACCGTGAATTAGGTCACAAGGGACGGTGTCCCAGTGGTTACACTGGTTACTACTTTGGGGCGTAACAAACGGTATCATGAAACTTACCTCGGATAGAATTGGATCCAGGGTTTAAGTTGCTAAGGCCGATGTCATGCACAATACACCGGCCATTCAAAAGGGAACAAAAGTTGAGGATGGGGTGGTCATGATGCACTAATCCGAGGTTCTATACTTTGCGAGGACAATGTCCGGTTGATGGGTCCCATTTATCCCCTACATCGGTGTTCATGTCTTTACTCCCTTTTCACCTCGGAAATACGAAGATTCCGTATTTCTCTTGTGAAAAAGGAGTAAAGAGGGGCATCTGTGAACACCTATTTCGGTCTGACCCAAATGGAAAGGACACCGGTCCCAAATGTAAATATAACCGGTCCAAATTCCAAAAGGGGGGAACACCGGACCAGTTGTTGGAGTCCCTTGATGGCCGATGACATGCGCCTAGCAACGGAAGGATTGGTCAGTCCGGTCCCAAATGTAAATATAACTGGTCCAAATTCCAAAAAGGGGAACACTGGACCGGTTGTTGGAATCCCTTAATGGCCGATGTCATGGATCTGACAACGAAAGAACGAGTGAGTCCGGCCCAAGTAAGAAACGACGATCTCGTGGGCGGATTCAGATTGAAAATAGGCACACCGGCTGGTAGTAGATCCGGACAAGGAGGGAGAACACCGCCCCTGTGAACACCTCTTTCAGTCCGGCCCAATTTGTTATAACACCGGACCCGGCCTTAAAACTGGCAACACCGGACAAGGCCCAAATTAACACCGGACCGATGTCGTGCGCCTGACAACAGAATAACAGGCCAGTCCGGCCCCAAGGAAAGGGATCAGATCAAAAATAGGCACACCGGCTGGTAGTAGATCTGGACTAGGAGGGAGAACACCGCCCCTGTGAACACCTCTTTCAGTCCGGCCTAAATTGTTATAACACCGGACCCGGCCTTAAAACTGGCAACACCGGACAAGGCCCAAATTAACACTGGAAAGGGATCAGATCAAAAATAGGCACACCGGCTGGTAGTGGATCCGGACTAGGAATTAGAACACCACCCCTATGATTACCTCTTTCAGTCCAGCCCAATTTGTTATAACACCGGACCCGGCCTTAAAACTGGCAACACCGGACAAGGCCCAAATTAACACCGGACCGATGTCGTGCGCCTGACAACAGAATAACAGGCCAGTCCGGCCCCAAGGAAAGGGATCAGATCAAAAATAGGCATACCGGCTGGTAGTAGATCCGGACTAGGAGGGAGAACACCGCCCCTGTGAACACCTCTTTCAGTCCGGCCTAAATTGTTATAACACCGGACCCGGCCTTAAAACTGGCAACACCGGACAAGGCCCAAATTAACACCGGAAAGGGATCAGATCAAAAATAGGCACACCGGCTGGTAGTGGATCCGGACTAGGAATTAGAACACCGCCCCTGTGATTACATTGAAAGGCTCAACCGGTGTTAGACACAGGTAAAGTTTCTTAAGATACCACATTGGATCAACGGGAGACTCCATCCAACCGATATCTTCGCTAGCCAATGTCACAGATTTGACAACGGATGGACGAGGTCGGAAGTTTGTGCACGATGACCTGGAATCGCACTCCCCAAAAGTGGCAGACAGGGGGAGGCGGAAGTGGACAATTAAAAATGCCATGCTGAAATCCTGTCCCCCATGAACAGTTAATGGCCAGGCTTGCACACCACTACGCGTATGGGTGAGTGGGAATTCTGGCTGTCCCAAACCCTCAGCCCATGGCCTCAAGGCCCTATAAATGCCCCAGCCAAAGAAGCTATGGAGGTGGCATTTTCAAAGGGGTTGGTTGGCAAGGAAACTTTCCTCAAAATTCTCTCTGATTTCTTCGAAACCTTCTGAAGATCCCTCCTCACTTGAAACCAGTAATCTGCCATAATCACCAATGTAAGTCCTTTGGCTTTGGGAAGCTTGGAAATTCTCAGTACTCAAAGCTATTGCCCTTTTCATCGCCCCTACCCCGTACTCACACCGTCCTCACACAGAGTCCACCCCGTTCCAGTTCTTCACTGCCTCGCCCTGTTACTGCCTTCATTGCTCTTCCACATCGTCTTTACACAGTATCCAGTAACTTCGGATCAACTTCCCACAACACCGGTCGCGTTTTCAGTTTTCAAGATTTGGATCTAACACCGGTCCACTGTTCCTGTTAGCGTGCGAGTCCGGAATCAGTCAGACACCGTCACTGCGTTTGACTCGCACATCGGTTCTGAGGCCATCACACCGCGTGCGAGTCCGGAATCAGTCAGACACCGTCACTGCGTTTGACTCGCACATCGGTTCTGAGCCCATCACACCGGTTCCACCCTGTTCCTTATTTCTTTTACTTTCAGTCTTTTATTTTCCTGTCAGTTCGCTGTTTGTTGGTTATGGTTGTCTGTGTGCCATAGTTTACACTGTTAATATTTTTGTCCTTTTCCCTAACAAGCACATATAATAAAAAATAAATGATTTTTTGTAAAAAATAGTGTCGTACGGGAGCACTCCCGTCTACACAACCCACTTAGGA
The DNA here is from genome assembly GCA_037962975.1 of Clitoria ternatea. Taxonomy (NCBI): domain Eukaryota; kingdom Viridiplantae; phylum Streptophyta; class Magnoliopsida; order Fabales; family Fabaceae; genus Clitoria; species Clitoria ternatea. Next base: position 247,776,404 of record CM075669.1, read on the forward strand.
TTCGTGCACGTGCGAAGAATTTCGCTTTGTATGAGTCTTCCACTCTAATGACATCCATCAACATCACTCAGATTTCTTCCTAAAAATAATAATACTTAGAACTACGTAACCCTGATTTCTTGATAATTCAAGAATACGTAGGAGCAGGACTTTAACTCCTGTCGGGCCCGTCTTCCTTATTTCCTTTTTTTGTTGATTTATTTCCTTATTTTTATGTTTCTTTCATAAATGTCCCTTTTTTGGTCCCTTCCGTGAAAATCAATTTAGACGTGACGTCTTGTTGGTTTCCCCCTAGTTTTTGCTCAAGCCTCGCCATAATTTCATAGGAAAGGGATACTTAGGACGAGACGTCCCGCTTATCTCTTTCCTATCCCTGTTTTTTTTTATCCGAGGATGTCTAATTTAGGCGTGACGCCTTATTAGTATTCTCTCACCCTCTCTGTCTCATATCGAAGTCGAGTTTAATTCGGATGAAGCGTCCCATTGACCTCGCTTCGACATTCTATGTTTGTACAGTTCTCTCATTCAATTCCGTCATTTTTTTTAGTAAAAAATACAACAGTAAAAAGGAAGAAACCATGTTTTATTTAAGGCTATTTATATTGTGCTTTCAATCTTGGTACTGTCTTTGACAGGCGATGTAGGGTGCTAACACCTCCCCTACTCGTAACCGACTCCCGAACTTGGACTTCAATTTTTTAACCAGTGCTTTACTGAACTTAGTTTTTTCCCAATGTTTTTCCTATGGATAAAAACGTTGGTGGCGACTCCCTGTTTCATTCTATCTGAGTTCTCTCTGTTCGCCGCGCCGTCGCGATCCAGGTTGCGATATACATGTATATCAATGTCGGACCTATTCCAAACGACGAGGCGGGTACGTCGTATCCATCAAAATTCTTCTCTTGAGATATGAGAGGAGTCTTATATTCTAATTGCATGAATTGGATAGTGTTTGATTATCATATGTGACAATATAAATGTTTGCCTTATTTTGATGTTATGGAAATATGAATTATGTGTGTAATGTTGAGAATAATGTTTGGCATCATGCTTGTACAATTAGAATAAATATGGTGTGCTATATGGTGGTGTGGTTTGTTTGATAAATTGATGATATTCTTATGTCCACCATAGATGTGAAATGAATGTTGTTGATGTTTGTTTGAGAATGGGTATAAGTGAATAACATACCATGATTTGATAATGGAAAGTTGATGATTAAAATTGATGTTGAGTGCCATTGTAAATGGTGTATGAATGTTAATGTGCCACACTTAAAACTTGAGAACAAAACTAAACCCAACAATGATAAATCCACTAAGAAATGTGAAGTGGTGTTGGTGATGATGATGGTAATGATGTTTGATGAGTGGCATGTATAGGATGTATAGAGTGAGAAATGCATATGATTTGCATTTGCATCCATGGCATACTGCATAGTCGCCGATGTTGGAACATTAGGGGAGTTCCCTCGGCCAACCTAGTGGGAGGGTGGCTTAGTGCACGAGCAATTTTGTTCTTCCCCTGTGACTCGGTGTGTAAGTCACGAAGTCGCCCATGTATTGCTGCGAGGAGCTACATGTGGCCGACCCTTGTGGGGGGTGGCTCTTAACGAGCAGGTGACCCCGGTGGTCCTTGGGATCACAGCCGCCATGATTCGAGATCTGGCCAGCCCGCAACACCATATGTCGATTATGTTATATACCACGGTCATGGTGGAAATGACTAGGTGTTGCAAGATGGGCGATGCGGTTTGGTACCAGTAAAATAATTGGTGAAATACATGCAAATTAAGAATAAGTGTACACATTTTACTACTACAGTAGGGGTATGGTTAGATGATCATACTTGAATCCCATAATTGGTGTTTATTTTCCTACAGTCAGATCTGTAATTATTGAAATATTCCATTGTGCATATGCATTAGCTTAAGAGCATTCACATATAGCAATGAGGTATGCCAAAGGTGATGGTGTATGGTGATGGTTGAGTTGAGAATGAGGAATTATAATTAAGACAACATAAAACATGCGAATACCAAATAATAATAATATGAGAAAGATAATGAAATGTATGATGGTCCAATTGTTGAAGGACTAGATCATGTGTGGTTTTATACTTGCTTGATGTACAGATGTGAACACCTCTTTTGGTCCAGTCCAAGTGGAACGGATCTTTTTTTATACTGAATTCCGACTCAGAATGGTCAAATCCGAGTAGAATGACTCAAAAATAATCAGATCCGAGCAGGATGACTCAGATTGAAGCATTTTCCAGTAAAATATAGCCCTGTTGGAGATGAATCTGAGTAGAATGGTTTAAAAATGATCAAATCTGAACAGGATGGCTCAGATTGAAGCATTTCCGAGTGAAATATTGCCCTTTTGGGATAAATCCGAGTGAAATGACTTAAGGAATGATCAAATCCGAGTGAAATGACTCAGAATGGATTAAATCTGAGTGGAATATGCTCCTGTTGGAGTGAATCAGAGTGGAATGACTCAAAAAGGATCAAATCCGAGTAGAATTACTCAGAATAAGTCAGTTCTGAGTGGAATGCTTCACTGATGAAGGTAAATAGAAATGGAATGACTCCCTGTCAGAGCCATTCCGAGTGATGAATAGCTGACTCTGTTGGAGGATGAATGCTGAGAAGGATTGCTTTCTGATTGCATCTAATCTGAGTGAAGAAGTGCTGATTGAAGTGAATCTGATTGGGGAATGTTTTTCTGGGCGAAGGCTGAGTCTGAGTGAAATAATCCCAACATCTGAGTAAGCACATCCGAAGGAAAAATGTTGATTGAAACCTTCTGATTGAAGTGTGAAGTCCGACTCTCAGTGAATCTGGGTGGTTAGATTCCGATAGGAGCAGAAGTCCGATTGTGAGTATATCTGGGTAGTCATATTTTGATAGGAAGAAAACTGATTCCGAGTGAAAATGTAAAAGTTTCCAAGCCCTGATTGCAAAGAAGGTCAACTCTGAGTGACAAATCCGAGTGACAACTCCGAATGAATATTTGCTGACTGAGCCATTCTTCAATTAGTTTCGTTGTCAATCTTCAATCGGTTTCCGAGTGACAACGACTGAATAAAAGGATTTCTGAATAAATGTGTCCGATTGGACTGAAGAAAGGAAAATCCGTGTGAAATCCTTCTAAAGACGACTCCCAAGTGAGTGCACCGAGCAGCTGATTGCCGAGTGAAAGCCATTCCTGATTGGAAAATAAGGGCGAGTGATTGCACTGAACAATTGACGACTGAATGAAAATTCTGAGTGAGGAGAAGGCTCTTTCCGAGTGAAAATTGCCAAGATCCCAAATTCTGAGTGAGAAGGCTCTTTCCGGGTGAAGAATCTCCGAGGTTAGCACTAAGTGAAGAATCTCCAGTCAGCACCGAGTGAAGAATCTTCAGTCGGTTCCGAGTCATTCCTTTCTCACCCACTCCCGAGTGAGTACTCTCACTCAAATCCGAGCTATCCTTTCACCCATTCCCGAGCCAATTTTCAGTCAGAACCGAGTGACACTTCAGTCAGTCAGCCCTCTTCAAACCAATTCCGTGTCATCCCTCCTCAAACCAATTCTGAGCCCCTATTTTCACCAATTCTGAGACACTTTTCACCAATTCCGAGTGACATTTTTCAATCAGCACCGAGTCCTCTTCAATCGGTTCTAAGTCAATTTTCACTCGGTCTGATTGATGGTTCCAATCAGATTGCCTTGTTTGTTCCCTCAATCCATTGCACACTTTTTCACTCGGATTCTCCTCACAAATAACCCACCACCGAGCAAAACCTCCACTCGGCCTTCTATAAAAGAGCTCCTCTCAGAAGAATTCTCACACAGAAAAGACCATTTTCACTTGGAAAACCTTCATTCCTCTCAGAATTCACTCCCACTATGGATGAATGCTGACTGAGAGGCCAATCTGAGTTGTCTTCTCTCAGATTTCCACATCCTCTCTCGGATTTCCAATATCTTCTCTCAGATTTCCATCATGCCCTCTCGGATCGCAAGTGCTGACTTGGATTCCCACAATCCAAGTGGATCCAGGAATCCTGGGAGTGGCAGACAGCTGGGCGGAAGTTGAGAAATTAAAAATTCTCCACCAGCCGCTGCTCCCCATTACTTTAGCCAGGCTGTCTCCACTAGGCACATGGGTGAGTGGAGATTCGTGTTGTCAAAGCACTTAGCCCATGTCCTAAAGCCTCTATAAATGCCTCAATCGAAGAGGCACAGGGGGCTGGTTTTTTTTTAGATTGGATCTTGGTTGGCTGAAGAAGGGTAGAAACTTTGAATCAGCAGCATTGTTCTAGCCCTCTGCCAATTATCTCACCAACCGCATACCGATCCATAACCGAGTCCTCCATACCATTTAGATCCTCACCAACTGCACCATTTTTCCTTATGTCACCAGCTCTCCCATAAATCAACGTTGCCTCCTCTCCAAAATCCTTTCAACATCGGACGGTTTCTAAACTCCACACCGTCCATCCCCTCTACATCTCCCAAACACCCTCACCACTCCGTCCTCACCACTCAGTACCGTCCTCCTTCCAAACCAGCTCCACACCATCCCAATCACCTCACATACTGCATACCGTCCACTCCCATCACCATTACACCGTCCCCCTCCTCTTAACTCCAACACCGTCTCTCTCCATCACTCGGTTTCCCAACTTTCACTCGGTATTTTTATTTTTCACTCGGTATTTTCATTTTGCACTCGGTTTTCTATTTTGTTACTCGGTTTTTCCATTTTTACTCGGTTTTCCCTTTTTCTCACTCGGTTTTCTCTTCTTTCACTCGGTTTTCCCTCTTTTTTCCGAATTTACTATTTCTCTTTCTCTCTTGTAGCTTCTGCTACCCTCCATCCTTTGCTTCGTAGTGTTTTTAAAAAAAAATATTAAAGGGAAATGGATGTTTCATGTGTTTTCTTTCAAATCTAAGTAAAATCAAAAATCAAAAAAACAGAAAAAAATCATTTTTAGTCAGTGTCGTACGGAAAATACTTTCGTCTACACAACCTCTATAGGATCCGTACACGTGCGAAGAACTTCGTCTTGTATGAGTTCCTCACGAAAATGATACCCACTAACATTTTCCCAATCTTTTCCTAAAAGAAAAACACTCAGAACTACGTAACCCTAATTTCTTGATAATTCAAGAATACGTAGGAGCAGGACCTCAACTCCTGTCGGGCCCATCTTTCTTGTTTCTTTTTACTGATTTATTTCCTCACTTTCGTGTTTCTTTCATAAGTGTTCTTTTTTGTCGCTTCCGTGAAAATCAATTTAGACATGACGTCTTGTTGATTTCCCCCTAGTTTTTATTCAAGCCTCGCCACAATTCATAGGGAAGAGATACTTAGGACGAGACGTCCTGCTTATCTCTTTCCTATCCCTGTCCCTTTTTTATCCGAGGATGTTTAATTTAGGCGTGACGTCTTATTAGCATTCTCTTCCCCTCTCTGTCTCATATCGAAGTCGAGTTTAATTCGGATGAAACGTCCCGTTGACCTCGCTTGGACATTCTATGTTTGTACAGTTCTCTTACTCCATTCCGTCGTTTTCAATAAAAATAAAAAAGGGGGAAGAAACCATGTTTTATTTAAGGCTATTTATATTGCGCTTTCGATCTTGGTACTGTTTCTGACAGGCGATGTAGGGTGCTAATACCTTCCCTACTCGTAACCGACTCCCGAACTTGGATCTCATTTTTTAAACCAGTGCTTTTACTGAATCTAGTTTTTTCCCAATGTTTTTCCTATGGATAAAAACGTTGGTGGCGACTCCCTGTTTCACACAAGGTTTTCCTCTCTCGCCGCGCCGTCGCGATCCAGGTTGCGACAGATGGCGACTCCACTGGGGACACTTAAGAGAGTCAGGCCAGTTTGATTGAAAGCGCATGTTCTTTTTATATAGCCTTTGTTATCTCGGATTTCTTCCCCTTGTTTTATTTTCTGTTGATTGTTGTGAATGTTTGTTCTTGTTTTAATTGTATCTTGTCATTTGTTTCATTGTCAATGTTTTGCATGTTTGTTGAACCCTAGGGTAGAGGACCATATTATTTTTCTGCAATCATTGAACCCTAGGGTAGACGACTTTGTATTTGTTCTGTGTTTGTTCTTTATGCAGAATAGGGTAAGGTAAAAGGTATTGACTGCCCTTCCACACACTACACTCATAATTACTTGCACACACCTATGAGTGGCGCCCTATACCCGGGCCCCAAATGAAGCTTAAGTTAGGAGAGGTTGGTAACGGAATCGTATGGGATGTACTTCCTATCCGGTATTCGTGAGAACCTCAACCAGAGTTCGACCTCTCATGATATACGCACCTAGTGGATTCCCCACTGTTTGCGTCCCTGTCATGGTTAGGATCTTGGCTCTGGTGACCTTCTAGATGTCTAGCGGAAGCCACCCGGTGTGGAGAGTCACTTTTAGACAAGCCATAGGGCCAAGAAAAGACTTTCAACAAAACCCGACCTAGGCCACAAAAGGGCAAACTTTACTTTACCTTACGTCATTTTTGCTTTCCCTTTTATCCAAAAAATGAATTATCTACCACCCGCAGATTTACTGAGTTTTTAAAATAATGACTCGTTTTGGAACACACAGTATTCTTCGGATGAATAGATAATCCTCTTTTGGTCGTGTACCTCTGAGTCCTGAGTCATAGATTTTCCTAATCTTCAAAAATCAAAAAAATATATAACTTTATTTCCGCTCCAGCAGGGGCGTCGATGATGATTAAAAAACTTATGACTATTGTGACTTGGACCCTTGGTAATCGTTGTTTCCCCAAAAACAATTTTTACTTTACGTTAAATCAATAGGGAAGTACCGATTCCAAAACATGACATCAACTAATTTCTTTTCCTTATTCTCATTTCGTGGAAAGCTATTCAGAACTTAACGAATACCTTTTGAGTATCTATGGAAATTAACATGGGATTGAACTTAAGAAATGAGGGCTGTAACTACCCGAAGAAAATGTTTGAGCTTGGGGCTCCCGCCTCAGGATGAAAGATTTCTTCTGTCTTCACAATTATCCCATATTAATTTCCATGTTTACCATACCTAGTACTTTTGAATGATAAGTTCTAAGGAATAGTAAAGGGATACTCGCCAAAGCCTGTAATTGCTTCCCATGACATTCTCATTCTTTCTATTTCCACCTAACATTTTTGTTTTTTAAAAAAAGAGACACAGGCGTCACGGGTAGGCATCCTTACCAGACCAGGCTCCAAAGGAAACTCATGGCTGAGGCAGAAGCTGTTGACGGAGACTTTAGAACCGAGTTTGATCAGTTGAAAGAGCGAGTGGCGGAGTTAACTAAACTTTTAGAAAAGAAACTCACAGAAGGAGGCTCCTCTACAGGTATTGATGACGCCCAACAGCAGCCTGCCAACGCACCACCTCCCCTTGTTTCTGACCCAACAAGAACCCAACTCCCTAACACAACGACACCCCCTCTCATCATTCATGTCGGAAGACCTAACCCTACCATGGAGGCCCAGCCACCTTACGGTCAGTCTTATGCATAACAGCATACATTTGTCGGTCCTGACAGCAACCCAGTACCTTTTCCACTTTATGGCCTACCATTGGGGTACTATCCCCCGCTCGCTAACCAACAAGACGCCCACGACCAGCAAGCGATGAATCCTCACGCTTCATACCCCACCCAGCCAAACGTGCCACCACTCCACCAAACCCAAAACACGCAAGCCCATGACCCACAAACCTACCAAACCCAAAACACACAAGCCCCGATGGCCTAGCCAACCTACAACGCACAAGCCCAAAACACACAAGCCCAGATGATCCAGCCGACTTATGCCATACAAGCTATGGCCCAACCCTAAGGACCCTCACCGAATACAGGCCTAATGAACCAGTCCCATGTGCTGCCTCCGTTCAACCAGCCACTCGGCTATCCATACGGATACGCAACTCCTTATATGACCAATCTCCAAGATACAACCCGCATGATGAATCCGGTAGCCGGTCATAACACGGTCGTAGCTCCCCAAAAGGAAAAGATAGAAATCTTAGAAGAGCGTTTAAGAATGATGGAATGCGCCGAAGGTTTTGGACTGATAGATGCTTCTGAACTATGCCTAGTCATAGATGTTGTCCTCCCGCCCAAATTCAAGATGCCAGACTTTGACAAGTATCAAGGAATGACTTGTCCAAAGAACCATCTCATGATGTACTGTCGAAAGATGGCATCTTACTCTTCTAACGACCAACTGTTGATCCACTGCTTCCAAGATAGTTTGGCAGGGGCTGCTCTTACATGGTATGCTCACCTTGAGCGGAACTATATTCGTTGTTGGAAGGACCTAGCAGATGCCTTTCTTAGGCAATACAAGTATAATATGGATATGGCACCCAACAGGGTTCAATTACAAAATATGTTGAAGAGGGATAGTGAAATGTTTAAGGAGTATGCCCAACGCTGGAGAGAAACAGCGGCACAAGTGGACCCCCTATTGTCGGAAAAAGAGATAGTCGCGATGTTTATCGACACGCTCCCATCACCTTTCTATGGCAAGATGATTGGTAGTGTTTCATCCAATTTCTCTGACATTGTGACTATTGGGGAAAGGGTGGAAAGCGGAATACGAACAGGAAAAATCACTCAGGGCCCATCTGGGGCAAGCATGACAAGAAAGCCGGCGCCTGGGAGAAGGGATGGAGAAACTAATTCCATCTCTTCTAATCAAAAGACAGCTCCGCCAAGACCATTCGCCCCTACCATGATTCAAGCTCCCAATCCTTATGTGGCCGCTGCCACTCAGGGCCCGACGGCTTATACTCCTCACTTCCGTCCACCTATGGTAAGAGCACCAATGCCACAACCCATGCCATACAATCATCCGCAACAAGCGATTCGACCACCTGATCATAATCAGAATACGAGAAACCCCAACAATGAGCGCACCCCTGTGCAGTTCGATCCAATTCCCATAACATATACCGAACTTTTACCAATCCTCGTTCAGGAGGGTCTGGTAGCTCCATGCCCCATGAGGCCGTTGCAACCTCCTTACCCAAGGGGGTATGACCCAAACGCTCATTGTGATTACCATGCTGGGGCACCAGGGCATTCTACAAAAAATTGCATGGCTTTGAAATATAAAGTGAGAGATTTGATCAAAGCCGACTAGATTAATTTTCGGGAAGGAAGCCCTAAAGTGACCACAAATCCCCTGCCCAATCATGGAGGTTCAGAAGTTAATGCCATGGTGGCCGATAATGAAGATGGTTTTGATGATAATACTGATTTGGTGATCGCTTGCCCGCTGGGCCAAGAGTTCAGTAATAGGGAGGCTGTCAAACTCCCTTTGATTTTAAATGATTCACCAAAATAATTTGCCATTGCCTCAAAGTCTTGTTTATCCCTCTGCTATGCCTAAGGCTTTGGGATTTTTCATGTAATAAGGGTGAAAAAAAAACTTGTTTTACCAGTCGATCAATAAATACGTATCGAAATTCAAAAAATTCTCATCCCTTTATCCTTGCTTTTGACTCATTCTCTTTAACTTGCATTTCCTTTCTCTTCTTTATTTTGCCATAACGCACTAAATTACAGATCCAAAAATAATCCTCTTGAGACTAGTGAAATCACAATCACGCTTCACGATTTCGATTACCCGGTCGACTATACCGACGAAGAAGGTAAGGGAAACCTGTGAGCCACCGCACAAGTTGACAAGATTGTTAGAACAAGAGGTTAAAGAATACCCCTAAGTCAAGAACAACTGAAGGAATTACGGGGGTAATCTATCAGAAGGCATTAGTAATTTTGTTTCAGGACGTGGAAGGAATCTATGGAATGACAACATGGCCAAGTCCCAAATTGGACAAGTAGTAGACCAGTCATTTAAGGAAACCGCAACAGTTGCCAGCATAAATAGGGCAAATTGCTTATGCCTATAAATGTAGACACAATTGAGGAAGACTTTGCCAAAAAAAAACACAAAAAAATACAAAAAAAATGAAAAATGAAAAATAGAGCCAAGCTTGAAGTCCAATGCACATACCAAGCGGGAAAAGCTAGTTACGTCCAGATCATCAAGCAAGCTGTCATTTTCTGTATTGGGGGAATGAATGTCACTAGACCAAGAACTTGTATTCTTGTCATCATCAACACCTCAACCTTAAAAGGTACGCTATTCCTCATGCTCATGTAACCAAGGAAATAGTCTATCAGATTGAGTCATTGTATCATCAAGGGGATAAAAAAAATAAAACAAAACAAAAAAAAGGGGCAAAAAAAAAATCAAAAATGAAAAAGAAAAAATTCAGAAAACGAAAAAAGAGAAAAAAAATAATAAAGGCCAAAATAATGATTCAAAGTAATTCCCTCTCATCGATGCCAAAAGACTCACCAATATTTCCTTGGATACATGGCATAGGAGTAGAGTCTCCTATTTGAAGTAACATCAGTTTCCCAAAAGATCAAACTAAATTTGGAAAAGGGTAGGCAGACTCAACTGGAGTGTGATCAGTTTCAACTTTTTACTGTAAAGGATGCAGCCCAAAACAAACAAGAACACATTATAAAGAAAGAGAAAAGCTCGCTAGGCTGAAAACCTGAAAGGGCGGCCTAGGCAAAAGTTAGAGCAACCCGGTGAGTTGAAAACCTGAAAAGGCGGCTTAGGTAAAAATTAGGGTCAAGATTTTGGCAGAGTAACTAAGGTTCCCAATGCAAAACGTACAAACTGAGGCATATGGACCATGGTTAAACTACCCTCTCAAAGGCAGAGTTGAACGATGTACTTGAGGTCGTGACGTGGGATTAAGGTTCTCACTAGTCTCAGGAACTCACTAGAGGATCCTCGAACCTTACATGTTTCTCCTGGCCTTGACCTGTCTTACTTAACTTTATTCCATCCCATCTATTTTCCCCTTTGTCCATTCTCTGTATTCTGTTTGACATACATGAATAAAATTTATCCTTTTTCGATACGTGTTATGAATTGCATTGATCTGATAAAACATTGTGTTTTTATAAAAATAAAATGAAAGAATGGAGAACATTTAAAGTCGTAAGGGATAATACACTCCCACTACTTGAACTCGACAATCATCACAAAGACTCAGCCAGGCACGCGCTTCAAAGCTATGATCGCCTCTTTGATTCTCCTCTGTCCATGAGTTATCCTAAGGGCCGCGGTTTCATAGGACCTACCTAGTTTTTGAATGTATCTTTGCACTACTTACCCTTTTTCTGCAGGTTATTACAATGGACAGTCATGTCAAGCATTGACGCCTCAATCAAGTCCTTTTCCTCAATGGAACCGCAGCTGCCAAAACTAGAATCTTTCAAGTCTTCTCCTTAATCGCCAAAGTTGACACTCTTCAGAATCCCTTCCAAATCGCCAAAGTTGGCACCTCCCGAAGTCTTTTCCTCAACTGCCAAAGCTGACACTTTTTCAAACTCCCTTCCAAGGATTCTACCTAATACATTCTGACAGTCAAGCGTATCTCCTTCCCAAGCCCAAGGATAGTTTCCAGCAAGATTCTTTCCCCCCAGTAGAATCACCAAACTTTCCCCAGTGAGCTTACAATTCAGATCATCTTCTCCTACTAGTAAGAACATTTTCTAATCAGGCTTAGAAGAACTCTCCCCAAAGGGGGCCAACATATTTCTCTCAGTAAATCCACATATACCAGGTGGACCTCAGATTTTCCCTTCCCAATCAAGGGGCGATGCTCGAGCCATCAATCCTTCTCCAGTGGAACTACACTTCCCAGACAAATCAAACTGGGGCATCTTCCCCTGGTTCATTCTCTTTCACCCAAAGAGGTAGCACCGACCCGAACCATCAATCCTTCCCTAGTAGAAATACATTTCCTAAACAACTCAAACTGGGGCATCTCCCCAAATTTCTTTTGTTCATTCAAGGGGTAGTTCCCCAACAACCTTCAAATCACCTTAAACTGGTGCATCTCCCTAGATTTCTTCTGTTCCAGTCAAGGGGGCAATTCCCCAAGATCCCTTCAAAATATGTCAAACTGGGGCATCGCCATGAGCCTTTAAGTCTAGTGAGTTAATTTGGACGAGACGTCCTGTTAGCTCCTCCAATCTTTGCATTTCTGTTCGCCTATTCAGGCACCCTTTACTTTCTGTTCGCCTATTCAGGCGCCCTTTACTTTCTGTTCGCCTATTCAGGCACCCTTTACTTTCTTTCGCCTATTCAGGCACCCTTTACTTTCCATTCGCCTATTCAGACACCCTTTACTTTCTATTCGCCTATTCAGGCACCCTTTTACTTTCTGTTCGCCTATTCAGGCACCCTTTACTTTCCCTTCGCCTATTCAGGTACCCTTTACTTTCCATTCGCCTATTCAGGCACCCTTTACTTTCTGTTCGCCTATTCAGGCACCCTTTACTTTCCGTTTGCCTATTCAGGCACCCTTTACTTTCCGTTCGCCTATTCAAGCACCCTTTACTTTCTGTTCGCCTATTCAGGCACCCTTTTACTTTCTGTTCGCCTATTCAGGCACCCTTTACTTTCTGTTCACCTATTCAGGCACCCTTTACTTTCCATTCACCTATTCAGGCACCCTTTACTTTCCATTCGCCTATTCAGGCACCCTTTTCTTTCTGTTCGCCTATTCAGGCACCCTTTAATTTCCATCCACCTATTCAGGCACCCTTTACTTTCCATTCGCCTATTCAGGCATCCTTTACCTTTCCGTTCGCCTATCAGGGCAATTTTCCTTTCCAGTCTACCAGGGGTCAACCCTAATCTTCTCACTTCCTGTTCTTTGAAAGATAATTTTTCCGGTTCAATTCAGAGTTCAAAAAAAACAAAAAAAAACAAAAAAAAACAAAAAAAGAGAGAAAAGAGAGATACAGATGTGGAAAAGAGGAAAAGGTCACAATAACTCGTGATTTCCAACACCATCAGTCGCCATATCAATCAAGAGGTCCCACTTGGCCCCCTACATCGGTGTTCATATCTTTACTTCCTTTTCACTTCAAAAACACGGAAAGCTTCGTGTTTCTCGTGTGAAAAAAAAGTAAAGAGGGGCATCTGTAAACACCTCTTTTGGTCCGGTCCAAGTGGAACGAATCTTTTTTTATACTGAATTCCGACTCAGAATGGTCAAATCCAAGTAGAATGACTCAAAAATAATCAGATCCGAGCAGGATGACTCAGATTGAAGCATTTTCCAGTAAAATATAGCCCTGTTGGAGATGAATCTGAGTAGAATGGTTTAAAAATGATCAAATCTGAACAGGATGGCTCAGATTGAAGCATTTCCGAGTAAAATATTGCCCTTTTGGGATAAATCCGAGTGAAATGACTTAAGGAATGATCAAATCCGAGTGAAATGACTCAGAATGGATCAAATCCGAGTGGAATATGCTCCTGTTGGAGTGAATCAGAGTGGAATGACTCAAAAAGGATCAAATATGAGTAGAATTACTCAGAATGAGTCAGTTCCGAGTGGAATGCTTCACTGATAAAGGTGAATAGGAATGGAATGACTCCCTGTTAGAGCCATTCCAAGTGATGAATAGCTGACTCTGTTGGAGGATGAATGCTAAGAAGGATTGCTTTCTGATTGCATCTAATCTGAGTGAAGAAGTGCTGATTGAAGTGAATCTGATTGGGGAATGTTTTTCTGGGCGAAGGCTGAGTCCGAGTGAAATAATCCCAACATCCGAGTAAGCACATCCGAAGGAGAAATGTTAATTGAAGCCTTCTGATTGAAGTGTGAAGTCCGACTCTCAGTGAATCTGGGTGGTCAGATTCCGATTGGAACAGAAGTCCGATTGTGAGTATATCTGGGTAGTCAGATTTTGATGGGAAGAAAACCGATTCCGAGTGAAAATGTAAAAGTTTCCAAGCCCTGATTGCAAAGAAGGTCAACTCCGAGTGACAAATCCGAGTGACAACTCTAAATGAATATTTGCTGACTGAGCCATTCTTCAATTAGTTTCGTTGTCAATCTTCAATCGGTTTCTAAGTGACAACGACTGAATAAAAGGATTTCTGAATAAATGTGTCCGATTGGACTGAAGAAAGGAAAATCCGTGTGAAATCCTTCTGAAGACGACTCCCAAGTGAGTGCACCGAGCAGCTGATTGCCGAGTGAAAGCCATTCCTGATTGGAAAATAAGGGCGAGTGATTGCATTGAATAATTGACGACTGAATGAAAATTCTGAGTGAGGAGAAGGCTCTTTCCGAGTGAAAATTGCCAAGATCCCAAATTCTGAGTGAGAAGGCTCTTTCCGGGTGAAGAATCTCCGAGGTCAGCACTAAGTGAAGAATCTCTAGTCAGCACCGAGTGAAGAATCTTCAGTCAGTTCCGAGTCATTCCTTTCTCACCCACTCCCGAGTGAGTACTCTCACTCAAATCTGAGCTATCCTTTCACCCATTCCCGAGCCAATTTTCAGTTAGAACCGAGTGACACTTCAGTCAGTCAGCCCTCTTCAAACCAATTCCGTGTCATCCCTCCTCAAACCAATTCTGAGCCCCCATTTTCACCAATTCTGAGACACTTTTCACCAATTCCGAGTGACACTTTTCAATTAGCACCGAGTCCTCTTCAATCGGTTCTGAGTCAATTTTCACTCGGTCTGATTGATGGTTCCAATCAGAATTACCTTGTTTGTTCCCTCAATCCAATTGCACACTTTTTCACTCGGATTCTCCTCACAAATAACCCACCACCGAGCAAAACCTCCACTCGGCCTTCCATAAAAGAGCTCCTCTCAGAAGAATTCTCACTCGGAAAAGACCATTTTCACTTGGAAAACCTTCATTCCTCTCGGAATTCACTCCCAATGTGGATGAATGCTGACTGAGAGGCCAATCTGAGTCATCTTCTCTCAGATTTCCACATCCTCTCTCAGATTTCCAATATCTTCTCTCAGATTTCCATCATGCCCTCTCAGATCGCAAGTGCTGACTTGGATTCCCACAATCCAAGTGGATCTAGGAATCCTGGGAGTGGCAGACAGCTGGGGGGAAGTTGAGAAATTAAAAATTCTCCACCAGCCGCTGCTCCCCATTACTTTAGCCAGGCTGTCTCCACTAGGCACATGGGTGAGTGAAGACTCGTGTTGTCAAAGCACTCAGCCCATGTCCTAAAGCCTCTATAAATGCCTCAATCGAAGAGGCACAGGGGGCTAGTTTTTTTTTTAGATTGGATCTTGGTTGGCTGAAGAAGGGTAGAAACTCTGAATCAGCAGCATTGTTATAGCCCTCTGCCAATTATCTCACTAATTGCATACCGATCCATAACTGAGTCCTCCATACCATCTAGATCCTCACCAACTGCACCCTTCTTCCTTATGTCACCAGCTCTCCCATAAATCAACGTTGCCTCCTCTCCAAAATCCTCTCAACATCGGATGGTTTCTAAACTCCACACCGTCCATCCCCTCTACATCTCCCAAACACCCTCACCACTCCGTCCTCACCACTCAGTACCGTCCTCCTTCCAAACCAGCTCCACACCATCCCAATCACCTCATATACTGCATACCGTCCACTCCCATCACCATTACACTGTCCCCCTCCTCTTAACTCCAACACCGTCTCTCTCCATCACTCGGTTTCCCAACTTTCACTCGGTATTTTTATTTTTCACTCGGTATTTTCATTTTACACTCGATTTTCTATTTTGTTACTCAGTTTTTCCATTTTTACTCGGTTTTCCCTTTTTCTCACTCGGTTTTCCCTCTTTTTTCCGAATTTACTATTTCTCTTTCTCTCTTGTAGCTTCTGCTACCCTCCATCCTTTGCTTCGTAGTTTTTTTAAAAAAAAATATTAAAGGGAAATGGATGTTTCATGTGTTTTCTTTCAAATCTAAGTAAAATCAAAAATCAAAAAAATAGAAAAAAATCATTTTTAGTCAGTATCGTACGGAAAATACTTCCGTCTACACAACCTCTATAGGATCTGTACACGAGCGAAAAACTTCGTCTTGTATGAGTTCCTCACCTAAATGATACCCACCAACATTTTCCCAATCTTTTCCTAAAAGAAAAACACTCAGAACTACGTAACCCTAATTTCTTGATAATTCAAGAATACGTAGGAGCAGGACCTTAACTCCTGTCGGGCCCATCTTTCTTGTTTCTTTTTACTGATTTATTTCCTTACTTTCGTATTTCTTTAATAAGTGTTCCTTTTTGTCGCTTCCGTGAAAATCAATTTAGACGTGACGTCTTGTTGATTTCCCCCCAGTTTTTATTCAAGCCTCGCCACAATTCATAGGGAAGAGATACTTAGGACGAGACGTCCCGCTTATCTCTTTCCTATCCTTGTCCCTTTTTTATCCGAGGATGTCTAATTTAGGCGTGACGTCTTATTAGCATTCTCTTCCCCTCTCTGTCTCATATCAAAGTCGAGTTTAATTCAGATGAAACGTCCCGTTGACCTCGCTTCGACATTCTATATTTGTACAGTTCTCTTACTTCATTCCGTCGTTTTCAAATAAAAATAAAAAAGAGGAAGAAACCATGTTTTATTTAAGGCTATTTATATTGCGCTTTCGATCTTGGTACTGTTTCTGACAGGCGATGTAGGGTGCTAATACCTTTCCTACTCGTAACCGACTCCCGAACTTGGATCTCATTTTTTAAACCAGTGCTTTTACTGAATCTAGTTTTTTCCCAATGTTTTTCCTATGGATAAAAACGTTGGTGGCGACTCCCTGTTTCACACAAGGTTTTCCTCTCTCGCCGCGCCGTCGTGATCTAGGTTGCGACAACAGAAATGATTGTATATTATGACGATAGTTGATGGTGGATTGTGTGGATGCAAGTATACATGTTGTGGTACATATGCACATGATCATATGGTATTCATATTCATTCTTTTAGAATGTATGACTCACTCTCCCATGTTGTCCATTTTTAGATTTGTGATACAGGGCATTTATGGGAAGAGTGAATAGATGTATAGGAAGTGCCTTGACTGGTAAAATTTAGATTTTTGTATAGCATATATGGTGTATGTATGCTTATTTTGTTATCTAGATTGTAATTGATGATTTTGAGGGTCATGTAGGAAAATTGGACCTTGGTGTGCATGGCCAATTTTCATTAATGACCCAAATAATGTAAGACGATGAACTATGATGTGTGTTGGTGATAAATTCTATGAATGAATGAAGGTCCATGTGAAAGTTTATGTCTTGGTGATTACATGAGATGATGTGCTTAATTTAATGTGATACTTAGGTAAGAAGGGAATTCAAAGGGAATTAATACTTGAGACAAGTTATAAAGGTGTAATATGATATGTATGTTATGTTAAATTTGATTGATTTAGGATGGGATGAGTTTTGGCATGTTAGATTGCAAGGAAATCTGGTGTTTTTCGTTTCCCTACAGAACTCGCTCAAGCGAGTGAGAATCTCACTCAAGCAAGATCCTCTTGCATTCGTGGTTTGGCCACTGGCCAAAATTCGCCCAAGCGAATGCAGTCCTCGCCCAAGCGAGATTTGCCTGGAAACAGAGGTTGGACACTGGACCATTTTCGCTTAGGCGAAATGGTCATGGCTCGGGAATTACTCAAGCGAGAGGAAGGGAAATGGACACTGGACAATTTTCACCCAGGCGAGCCTTGCCTCGCTCAAGCAAAAATCGGGCAGTGAGTCCCTAATGCTACAGGAGTAATCTCGCTCAAGCGAGATGGAACTTGCTTAAGTGAGATTGGCCCCTGAAGCTAATCTTCATTCTCGCTCAAGCGTTTCGCTGGCTCGCCCAAATATGGTCCTCAAATCTCGCTCAGGTGAGATGGGGCTCGCTCAAGCGAGAAGACCCCCCTGATGCTTAATCTTTTCCTCGCTCAGCATTCTTTTGGCTCGCTCAAGTATCGCCTCATGGGCTCGCTCAAGTGAGTGTGACTCTCGCTTGAGTGAGTGGCTCTTTGATGCCCTTATTTGTTTTGTTCCAATTATCCCTTATTTCTCTTGCATCAAATCATTTTTATTGCATTATCTTAAGTGTATCTTGGGCATATTATGAATTATGGAACCTTTTGAAATCTTCTCTCTTAAAATTCAATCATGCAACAACCAACTTAATTAATTCTTCCGCTGTTTTTAAATGGAAATTTCTTATGAAATCACTTTTAATTCACCCTCTCATATCTTCATATATGAGAGTGGCATTTCATAGATCCAGGCTGTTGAATTTAAAGCTTCACCACTTTAATTATTTGCTTTATTAATGATTTATAAAACGCAAAAAAATTTACTCGTGTTTTTTAGGGCATCTTATTTGGACCCTTAGAAAAATTTTCCTCAAGTCTTTAATGTGGTCACTACCCACCAGGGTTTTTGCTATTATATTGTCCATGTATACCTCAAGTTTTTTGGTCCTCATTCCTTCAAAGACTTTATTCATCATCCTTTAATAGGTAGCTCTAACGTTCTTGAGTCTGAACGACATGATGATGTAACAAAAAAACTCGTTTATCATTAATGAAAATGGTTTTTCCCTCGTTGTCCTTCCACATTGGGATTTGATTGTTACCAGAGTATGCATCCATAAATCATAGGAATTGGTACCTATAGGAGTCATCTACCATTTGGTCAATGATAGGTAGCGGGTATGGATCTTTCGGGCAACACTTATTCAAATTTATGAAGTCCGTACATATCTGCCATTTGTCGTTGGCTTTCTTTACCATTACAACGTTGGAGACCCAGGACAAATACTGAACTTCTCTAATGAAATCAGCTTTTAGTAGCTCCTTTGTTTGCTCATACTCTGCCTCCTGCTTTTCAGGCCTCAACCTTCTTTTCTTTTAGGCAACCGCCCTTGACTCCGAGTATACTACCAGCTTGTGACAACAGTAATTCAGATCAATATTGGGCATGTCTGTTGTTGTCTAGGAAAATAAATGCATAAGCTCTTTCAAAAGTTTTACTAACCACTCTTCCATACTCACCTCCAGACAGTCATTAATCTCGATGGTTCTGGCAGGATCCTCATCTAATAGAATCGTTTTAACACCTCTTTCCGGTGTGGGCCTTTGAGGGCTCACCGGATCTACCACTAACTCTTTCCTAGGATCCAGGTCAATTAAATTCACCGACCCTAGGACCAATTCTTAGTTATTCAATTGTTTTCTTTTAATTAATTCTTCCACCTTAGTCATTTAGACACTAAGGTTATAATAGTACCTTGTCGTTTGTTGGTCTCTTCGAATAGAAAACAGTTGGTTGTCTTTGTTAATAAATTTTATCAGCAAGTGTGGTGTTGAAACCACGACTTGTAATGCGTTCAAAGATGGCCTTCCCAAGATCCCATTGAAAGGGGATTTTACATCAATTACCAAGACTCAAGTCCGAACAGTCCTGGACCCCGGCTCTTCCTTAAATGCCAGCCTTGTATCCAAATAACCCTTTGTAGCCCATTTTGCTCCATTGAATACTGTTAAGTCCTGTGTATAAGGTTGTAGATCAGCATCTGGCAATCTCATCTTCTTAAAGCATTCGTAAAAAATCACATCATAGGAACTCCCTTGATCAATTAACATCCTCTGAATTGTCTTATTTGTAACCACGACCTCGATAACTACCGCATCGTCCCCTCCTAGGATGGTTGGACCGTAATCATCATCTAAAAATACAGTAGGTAAAGTCTGAATCCTACCTCGGTACGGTCGATTGTCTATTTTTATTTGTACAGACATTATCATTCTTAAGTAATTTTTTCGGGCGGTGTTGGATACTCCGCCTCCTGTAAAACCTTCTGCGATCATATTAATCACATCATTTCTTCCTGAGCCTGAGGATTTCATCCAAGAATCACCATCCTCCTTGATGTTATCCACCATTGCCTTGCCCTTGTCCAGGGCCTATTTTTTGAGCTTCTTACTTCTTCTTTCTCCACCAGACCAGTGTCTCTTCTCCAGGGTGCTTTCTTCTCCTACTCTCCATACCCTCGCTGCTTGAATAGGTATTGTTTTAACTTTCCATCTCTAATCAAGGTCTCAATTTCCTCCTTTAATTGCCAACATTCGTTGGTACTATGACTGGTCTGTTCATAAAACTCGTAGTACTTGTTGGTGTTGCCTGGTCTTTTCATCAGCATATGTTTCTTTAGTTTGTACACCATTAACCCCCGCAAGCCAACCTCTCTTAGGATTTATCCTAGCCAAACTATTAAAGGAGTGTACTGGGTGAACTTAATGCTTCAATATTCCTTTTTCCTTGGGGATACATCCCGGTGTCGGCTTTTATGGTCAAACTTCTATCCTCTCCTCAAGAACTGAGGTCTTCCCTTTTGTTGTGGCAAGGTGCATTTCTCTTCCCACATACTTGGCCGCTTTCCTCCTAAATTCTTCAAAGGTTTGGGGGGATCCCTTTTCCAAAGATAAGGCAAAAGAGGATTGCGGTTAGAGAGCTTTCATCGTAATATGTAATTGGATTTGCTTCGTTAACCCTAGTATGGGTGCTGCTTTTTTATAGAACCTTTTCAAGAAATCTCTAAGGCTTTCCTCCTGGCCTTGCTTTATTTTTGCCAAAGTGTGGGATGTTCTTGGGACGTCTCTTGAAACCACAAAATGCTGTAGAAAAATGTCAGGGAATCCCTAGTACATGAGCAGCGGAAATACAAGGATCCTATAGGATTTGCAAAGCGTCGTATTACAAAGCATAAGACAAACACACACACAAAAATTCATTTTTAAGATTACCTCTTAAGGACATCGAAGCAGTCGTAGCCTCGTCCTTTAGGAGTCCACACGAGCACTCCAACCAGAATCGCAACACTTGTCAACTGCTAGTTTGACGGCGTGTAGCTCTTGCAACTTTTACAAATTTGTTTCTCTTTTTAGTGAATGGCCTATGAGCATCTTATGCTTTATTTATAGGCTTAGGTTTGACCTAATTTGTTCTCTCTAAAGAGTGGGCTCCTTACTCATTCTAAATGAGTTAGGCCCAATAGCTTTATTTTAGTCCAACTAAAATAAAACAAAACATTTTCTGATAGGCTTACTCTATGTGTGTGACCCTATATGTAACATCCTTGATGTTTTAATATTAGAAAATAAATGGGAAATAAATAAAAGTATTATTTGGATTAAAATTATAATAATATAAGAAATTAAGTGGAAATGGAATGTTAAGGAAAATGGCATCAGGACCCTGACGCGTAGCGTGGCTGGGACGCGTAGCATCAGGTATGAATTAATGAGCTACCGCGTAGCGCCAGGGGGACGCGTAGCGTCAGCGTCGTGATCAGTTTTAAATGAAGGCATACAGAACAGAACCCGCGAGCTTCTTTCTCATTTTCCTCTCCTTCTCTCATATGATTCTGCTTGGATGCTTGAAGAAGGCCTAATTTCTTGAGGTTTTGGGGGATTGGAACCAAGGTAAGGTATTTAGGACTCTAATCTCTAGTTTCTTCCTCTCCCTCTCATGAATCTGAATATGCATATGAGGATTGGGGTTTTGATTTTGAGTTTTAGTTAGTTGAAAGCTTGGGTAATGAGTTTGGAAGTGTGAGGAAGGAAATGTATTGATTGGTTTGACATTTCGATGACCGTAAGTGCCAGAACGAGCGTTAGGCGAGCGATCAACGAAGTGGACATTGGAAGCAGAAGAGGAACGGTGAATCCAGCAGCCGAAGGACGCAACCGACACCTCGAGCAAACTGGAAGCTTGGAATCGAGGTAAGGGGGTGTTCGGGTCATAATTAATTAGAATCGTTATTCAAATAAATTTCGGGAAGTTTAGAATTTGGGTAAGAGTTGTTATAAATAGCATAGATTGTCTAGATATATTTGTTATGATTATATGAGATGTTAAAGTGAGATCAAATGGTCGAATAATGAAGAAATGTGTTGATTAAATTAATTATGTAATTGAACGGTTATTCGATTAGTGTGAAGGATAATTCGAATGGTAAAATTAATATATGTATGTGTGCGATAATTCCATTACGAGGTGTATATGCATATTTGAGTACAAATAAGAATATGGAATTATGGATTATCGGTGATTATGTGTGTATGATAATATATGGGATGGCATGTACGAATGGGCTTGACAAGTCGGTTGCCCTGTGTTGTGAGCACACGCCAATTTCTGGCAGTTGCATATGCTGATTATTCATTGATATATCATGTTTATACTATGTGATATGTGATTATGTGGTTTGGAATGGCCAACGGTATGTATACCCCTCGTTTTCTGGCTCCTGTGGCCTTTGTGCCCAGTTGAGCTTCCCAGTGGTCAAGTCGGGCCCAGTGGTTGATGTGGAGAGCCAAGTCGGGCTCGGTGAACCAAGTTGGGTTCCTGGGATGTCAAGTCAGACTCCTAGCTGAAGGTCGATCCTTAGGTATCCAGATACTAGAGAGTAAAATGCATGCGAGTCAATTGTGAAATATGCAAATTGATAATTGATGTATGATTGATAATGAATACATGGTATGTGTGACACCCTAAAAATAGGGGCCAATTTTTCGCAAGAACATACCTGGATCTATCAAAATCCACTCTCATATATGAAGATATGAGAGCTGGTCCCATGGCCAAGGAGAAAAAGGAAAGGAAGACAAAGGCAAATGAAATCTTCCACAGCGGAAAACAACAGCGCCTGAGCGATCCCACAAACAGCGTGTATTCGCTCAAGCGAGATCCGACTCCGCTTGAGCGAGACAACACAATTCGCTCGGGCGAACACACATTCGCTTAAGCGAAACCGAATACGAAAGCCTTCCCAAACAACATACTCGCTGGAGCGAGGAATCACTCGCTAAAGCGAGAAGCCACTCGGCATTCAATCACTCGGGAAACCGAGACATTCATTCACTCGGTAAACGATCAGGTCCAGTTGGAATTCATGCCTAAGTCCTCTCGGAATTTAATGTCTTAGTCCACTCAGCATTATGGGGTTCCGTCACTCGGGAAACAACCCCAACACTCATACACCCCATAACTTAGTCGTTAAATTTATACACCAAGGCACACACACAATCCACTCAGTAACTGAAGGTTATCCCACTCGGATTCCATAAACCCTCACTCGGAATATCTTCCAACCCAACACCACTCGGTATAATTCAACCTCTAGTCACTCGGTAAACATCAACCCTTTAGCACTCGGTATATTGAACTCCATCACTCAGAGAATACATAGGCTTCCTCTCAGCCATAAATCACTCGGTTTAATCATTCTTAACCAACTCATCATCAGAGTGGTATTCCACTCGGTAACTAATATCATTGCCGACCAATACTCATTCGGCCATACACTCGGTATTCAAGCCTATTCTCACTCGGAGAATATATGGATCTTCCTTCACTCAGAAGGGATCTCCACAACCATACTCCACTCAGAATATTCCTCATTTCTCACACGGAGAATACCTTAACATCTATCACTAGGAAATAGCTTCCTAAACAATTCCACTCGGAATTGTCTGAACTCCTCAATACTTAGAGGAATTTCCCAAGTAGTTCATTCGAATTCATTCCATAACTTAGCCATTCAAATTACATATTACCCTATCCACTCGGAATAGGTAACCATGTTCACTCGGAATACATGCGTAGCTCCACTCGGATCATATATATATATATAAACACTTAGATTATTTCTTATCTGAGCCACCAACAACCCTTCCCTCGGAGAAGTTCACTCGAATTATACAAGATCATTCCCCACTCGGGGTTCACTATATATTTTTCACTCGGAATCCACAAAGGTTATTAATATACAGATGTGTCACACTCAGATAAAGAGTCACCTACACAAGACTCACTCAGAAAAGCATCTAAGCCACTCATATTTCACTCCGGATTCATTAACTTAGAAATATTCATACATCATCATTTCCTAGTCGGTAGGAAGCATCAAATCAACATAAATCACTTATATATATATTCTCTAATTCCAAGTCCGACTACCACTACAGCAATGCACTTCCACCGATTCATAACCATGTTATCAACATAACATATATATGTATATACTCGTAAGCATACACTCGGATACTTATTAACTTTATACTTTCCATTCACCAACACATTCAGTCGGCATGCATATAATACCATCACTCGAAGTATATATATATATTAACATGCACTCGGGTTTCCAATAACCCAACTTCAATACATATATAAAGTGTATTCATTATACAACATTAATATGAGCCGACCAAGATTTAACACATCAAAGACACTCGGTACATTACATTATGTACACAACCACATCAATAAACACCTAACACTCGGGTTTAAGACCACCACATCATCCAAACCGACCTGCATACACTGAAAAACAGTGTAGGGGTGAGCATTACATATTAAATGACAGATATTGGCTCGGATTAATCATAGAATCCATAACATGCCATAACACATACATCAATCAGCTCAACATTCACTGCCATTCAAATATAAACAATCACAACCATCTTCAATCGGGTTTCTTACCCCTTCCACTCGGCTATAAAGCCTAATATCCTCATCAATAATATAATCCCTCAATCGGATTTCACCTCAAGTCTATCCCAAGACTATCTCAACAATATTCATACTCCGAGCCATACTCAAGGAGTCTGTCCGAGCCCAGCTCTAGGACTTAAATATATTCATCATATGTTGTCATCTGATTGCCGATCGGTATAAAAATCCAACGCATTCCAGTGGCGAATCGGATGCATACGGTTTCATTCACTCGGCGTTCAACGCCAATGCACTCTGCATTTCATCAAGCGTCTCATTCACGCTTAGTGCCCCAGGCACTGCCCGAGCCCAACCCGGGTCTTTCATCATATTCAACATTAGGACCATGTCCTCTGCACTCGGGATAATACCCTCGTGGCAACCCGCAAGGTGTTCATATTCAGTAACACAATAACACGTATGCGTATAAATTCGACTCATATTCATTCGATTGCCCACTCGGAAGTCTGCGTTCAACATTAATTTCATTCGACAACTCAACAACAGTCAGATGACTCGGCTTATACCACATTCACTCAGCAATCCTATGCCATCCACTCGGATTATCATCTATTCACTCGGATTTATCCTCTATTCACTCGGATTTATCCTTTACAGTAAGTATTTCATGCTTTCCTCCATAAAGCCCACTCGAAATTCATCATAACAGTCCCCATACATGCATTTATCACAAGTATATGCATGAATAAGCATCATACGCATTTAATCATATTATCACAAATATAGGGACCAATAACCACCACACAATGCACTCAGCATCAACGTAACATGCGTCTCAAGCATCACAACATAATCATCATACATCATATGGACAAATAAGCATGCACCATGCAGCAACAAATAATCATACAACCGGGTTCAACTCAACAACAGCACACAATACATATCAAACACAACACAATACAATTATGTCACCTGGAAATCCGTCCATAAGCCATGCATTTGAGATGCAAAGCTCCCCTTACCTGGATGAAGCTTCCAAGAGTCACATGGACACTCGGCCCAGCCACGGTAGTACTCTGCTCGGCTTTCTGAACGTGGGAAGAGCCACACAGCTTCCCTGCCAACCAGCATCAGTCTTCAGCCTTTCGCTCAAGCCACACATGTACTCGCTTGAGCGAAACGGGTCCAGTGACCATTTCTTCACTGGCTCGCTCAAACGTGACCATTCTCGCTTAAGCGAGATACGTCCAGAAGCTCATCAACACTCCATGCTCCACTCTGCTCTGCCACCCAGTCAGTGGAGAAGCTTCCAAGCTCCACCCAACCATGACTTCTTCCTCACAACGTCCCAATCTCAACACAGTGGGTCATCTTCCACAAACCAAGACACTCCATGCTGCTGGCACAGGCTCCCAACCGAGCCACAAACAGCCTCATCAACAAGAGGAAGAAGAGGAGAAGAAGAAAGACCAGCAAGAAGGAGAACACCAGGGAACAGAGGAGGGACCTGAACCCAACCTCCAAAACACACAGCCACACGCAGTTTCACCATCACCATGCAGCTCCTCATCACCACGTAGTTCCACTCGGTTCTACACCATACGTGAGTGGAAGAAGTGGATAAAAAGGAGGAAGAAGATGAAGCAGAAGCTCCAACAAGTTCTAGAGAGAAGGAGGAGCACTTCTCTCATTAAGATATACACTTCCAAGGAATGAAGGGAGAGAGTGAGAAGAAAAACATGCAACCAAGGCCTTATTATCTCAGCCTCATCAGCATCCAATTCATCACAACATCCCACCCTCATTTAATGCAAGTCCATCAACATTTAATGCCAATTCTCTCAGCAATGATTACACAAACACCATGTGGACAAAGAGGGAGAGAAAACCGGACCCATTTGACCATCAAGGCACATGAGTCATCACTATGGGGACCACACAGAAAAAGAAAAGAGAAAAGGGAAACCGGGCCCTACAATGATCCAAGAGCACCAGTGGTCCCTCATTAATCAATTGCCTCGCCTGAGCGAATTTCATCCTTCAAGACCTTTCGCTCAGGCGGGTTCCATCCAGCAACTGATTCCTTTCGCCCTCGCTCGGGCGTCCCAAGCTCGCTTGAGCGACCAACACTCAGAATCCATTTCTTCTCTCGCTCGCTCACGCTGATCCCTCATTCGCCTGGGCGAGATCGGGCCAGAGCCCTTGTAATCAACATAAAGGATTCTCGCTTGAGCGAGAATCCCTCTCGCTTGGGCGAGAAGTATCAGGACCTGGGCAGAAACGTGAGCTCTCAATATCACACATAACAAAATCTATTCAAAGCCAATTTAACTCAATTCCATCCTTCATATATCTTACAATAATTATTTAAAACTTGTCTCCAGTGTTCGTGCACAACAATTTCCATTCAACTCATATTCAACCATTTGCCATTCTCATCAATTACTCATTTTTATAAAATTCGGGGTGTTACAGTATGACATATGTATTTGATGTATGAAGTATTATGTTGATTATATGAATTCTGTGGTGTTAATTAAATCGGGAATTAAGGTGTATGACTTGTGTTAGTATGGAAATTATGAGAGGAGGTGATATACATACGAATATATACATGTATATGTATATGTATATATGCATGAATGCAGGAAGCTCAAGAATTCATATAATGTGAGTTGTAGGTATTAATAAGTTTAATATTTCATTCTATATTAATTATGATATTACAAACACTCACCCTTGCTATTGTTTAATTTTAGTGACCAGTGATAGGGAGAATGCTAATGCCACGGAGGTATGCCAAGCGGAAGATTCATGCCAAGGAATAAAGGATGAATGAATTTATGTAATATATGAATATATATGTAATGTATAATTATGTGTGTGGTAGATAACAAATCATGTGTGAAAATTTTGTTATGATTATGTTTGATGTGATGTGATGAATGGTTGATGATGATGATGTGAAATTATGGCACAGAGCCAATGATGTATGAATACTGAATGATATGGGCAAGTTCTGTTATATGCATGATTGATGTGTGTGTGTCATATGATTGATGTTTGATTGATGATTTGATTGAATTAGGAAGTTGTGCATATAGTGAATAACTATGGGATTTAAGGAACTGGATAGGTGAAAATGAGATCCGGTGGGTTTCGGGACCCCCAAAAAGTACCAATAGTTCCCCTAGGGCATTTAGGATCCGTGTGTATTGGCCTTAGGCCAATTGGAACCCATTTAGGGTTTGGTGCAAAGGTTTTGCACTTAAATGGTTTAAACTGCAAACTGCGCATAACTTGTGCATACGGTGGAATTTTGGCGAACAGACGGCGCCAACAGTTCCAAAATAGGGAAAACATGTGGCCCGTGAAGTTTCGTGGCAATCGGACCTAAAACGGGCCAATTGGGTAGGTTAAAAGTTGGTCGTTTGGCCTAAAATGTGTATCAGCACCTATTGTTGCTACTGTCATGCCCACGCTACGCGTGAGGTGCGCAGCTTGGGCTGAAGCTACGCGTGGGGTTGGCGCACAACATCATACCCCTGTTTCAGGTTTTTGGTTTTCTTTTCAACCTAAATGATTTTAAAGTTTATAAATTTATTATTTAATTTATATTTAGGTACTATTATTGAAAATACATATTTTTAATTATGATGTAGTTTAATTATTTAATTAAATGCAAAAAAATTATTGTGAAATTTATTAAACGACGAGGAATAAATATAAATTGACGTGGGACGTCACAGGTGGTATCAGAGCGGTTCTTTCTAGAGCCGGGGAAATAGGCAGAGTTAGTGGATTGTTTGA
This sequence comes from Clitoria ternatea, assembly GCA_037962975.1. Taxonomy (NCBI): domain Eukaryota; kingdom Viridiplantae; phylum Streptophyta; class Magnoliopsida; order Fabales; family Fabaceae; genus Clitoria; species Clitoria ternatea. The sequence goes on from CM075669.1 coordinate 247,804,628, forward strand.
GTCCTATACCAGACTATTTTTGCACCTTATTGCAATTGTTTGTGTGTTGTTTGAGTCCTATACCGGACTATTTTTTCACCTTGGCACTCCAACAGCATCTTGTTATTTATGTATGTGAGGTAATTATTTTACTCCCTAGTTAATTATTGGTTATTAATGGTGATGTGTTTGGATATTGTAGAATTGAGTTATGGTCGAAGGAACTAGTTCGGGCGGTGGTGATGATTTCTTTGCAAGGTTCTCGCAAATGATGAGTAGGGCTAAATCTGGCCTGACTCTTGATAAATTCCTGAAGAGGAATCCACCTACCTATAAAGGAGGACATGACTATGATGGTGCGCATATATGGCTGCATGATATCGAGCAAGCCTTTGAATACTATAAGTGCTCCAAAGAGCAGAAAGTGCAGTTTGCTACTTATCAATTGAAAGATGAAGCCCATGTATGGTGGTCAAGGACTAAGGTTCAAATGAATGCTGCAAGTGAACCCTTGGTATGGATGAATTTTCAGCAGAGGTTTCTTGCTAAATATTTTCCTGGTAATTATAAAATCCGCAAGGAGATAGAATTCTTGAAACTTGAGCAAGGTAAAATGTCAGTAGCTGAATACACAACGAAGTTTGATGAGTTGTGTGATTTTTACCATCCTTTCTCTCTTGAAGGAACTGAAGGCAGTAAATGTGCAAAATATGAAGTTGGTCTTAGGATTGAACTCCGAAGTGCAATTGTTCTCCTTGAAATTCGTGATTATCCTACTCTGGTAAACAAAGCCAGACTTGCTGAAGAGGTACAATTACAAAGAGCATCCCAATCAAGGGACAAGAAACTATTGAAGGCTAAAGGATTCAGTTTTAAGAAGATGAGTCAGTTCTTCCGTGGTGGCAAGTCTTTTACTTCATCATCTTTTTCCTTTGGGCGTGGATCTACTAGCCGTTCTGGAAGTCGTGCATGTTATAACTATGGTCAAGAAGGCCATATTGCTAAACATTGTTTTGCTAACCAAACTGTTTGCTTCCAATGTGGACAACCTGAGCACCTTAGGCTTGGTTGCCCATAGAGGCAACAACAGGGTGGGCATGGTAATCGGGCTAATGCTTCTATGGTTTATGGTGGTAATCTTCAGTGTGGAGGCCAAGGCAGCGGTGGCTGTGGAGGCCAACACATTAGGCGGTCTGATGCTCAGTCCAGTAGTGCTTAGAATATTATGGCTGGACGTGTGTTTGCTTTTGATGCCTCTGAAGTTGCAAGAAATGATAATTTGGTAAGGGTAAGTGCCTTATTCATGACTATCTTGTAAATGTTATTTATGACTTTGGTGCAACCCACTCTTTTATTTTTGAGAGTTGTGTTCAGCGGCTTGGGTTACCGGTGGTGTTAATGGAGAATGCTCTTAGTGTCTCCACTCCTACTGGTTCTACATTCCAAGCAACTACTATGTGTGGAGAATTACTGATGCAAGTTGAAAATGTTCTTTCTTGGTGAATTTAATATGTATGCCATTGAAGAATTTAGATGTTATTCTGGGTCTTGACTGGTTGTCTGCTAACCGTGTCATGGTGGATTATTATCGGAAGGCTATAATCTTTTCTCAGGAGCTTGATAATAAAAATATGGTGAGTGATGTTTCTGCAACTTATGTTATTTTGTTTACTTTAGAGGGGCGGTATAATCTCAAACCTGATTTCCCTGAAGTGTTCCCGGAAGATATTCCGGAATTGCCTCCTGGTAGGGAAATCGATTTTGCTATTGATTTAATCCCCAGGGCGGAACCTGTGTCCCGTGCACCATATAGGATGTCTTCGGTAGAGTCTGAAGTAAAGAAGCAAGTGAATGAGTTACTAAGTAAAGGATTCACTCAACCGAGTACTTCACCTTGGGGTGCTTCGGTATTACTGGTGAAAAAGAAGGATGGCAGCATGTGGATGTGCATTGATTATCGGCAGTTGAATAAATTGAAGGCTAAGAATAAATATCCTTTACCAAGAATAAATTGAAGTTTCGTGGAAATCGGACCTAAAACGGGCCAATTGGGTAGGTTAGAAGTTGGTCCTTTGGCCTAAAATGTGTATCAGCACCTGTTGCTGCTACTGTCATGCCCACGCTACGTGTGAGGCTGACGCGTAGCGTGAGGTGCGTAGCTTGGGTTGACGCTACGCATGGGGTTGGCGTGCAGCGTTAGACCCCTGTTTCAGGTTTTTGGTTTTCTTTTCAACCTAAATGATTTTAAAGTTTATAAATTTATTATTTAATTTATATTTAGGTATTATTATTGAAAATACATATTTTTAATTATGATGTAATTTAATTATTTAATTAAATGTGAAAAAATTATTGTGAAATTTATTAGACGACTAGAAATAAATATAAATTGACGTAGGACGTCACACTATAGGTAAAATACCTGGTCATATTAATAATAAATTGTTTTATTATTAATATAAAATAAGAGCGGCATCTAGCAATGCATCATTATGTCTGAATATTATTTAATATCAATATAACCTATAAGTGATAATTATTTTATATGTTTATTCCTTTTGTCACGATATCCTAATTGGGCCCAAGGCATGGTCGTGTGATCCATGTACGGCCCAATTTATTTTACTTGATACCGGAGTAGACTTTATCCGAATAAATATCTAATATTTATTCTTTCTAGCATGACCATGCGTTTCCTTAGTCTCACTCCATCAAGTGGCCTACAGATATCACTCTTGTCACATAGGAGAGACAAATCTCATCTACATCACTTATATCCCTTTGCATAATTTGTTCATTGCCTAATCACAACCTTTATAGTCCTCTTGTTACAGAAGATGTTTGATTGTATTAAAACAACAAACTCCTCATATAGGAATGGTAGTGACTTCAGGTCAAAGGACTACATATACCATTATCACATTGAGAATCGTTTATGACATTCATGTAACGATCCATGCAACGTTCTCATGGTGGGTCTATCCAGTACATCATTACTCTTAATGTGTACCCGTGTGAAGACTTGATATCATCTATATCTATGATTTGTGAGATCAAGTCATCAGTACACTTACACACTAGTCTCAATGTATTTACATGTCCCCATGTAAATACTTGACTAGGGACATTTTAGGAATAACTTTCATATGACCTATTACTCCAAGGATAAATACGTTTTAAAACAATTTTAAACTGAAATACTTATTTTATTGATAAGCAGAAAAATGATACAAATGAAAAAGCATAAAAGCTCATAGTACATACACCAACAAAAAGCATGTGCCATATCGTCCCAATAGTCAGTGGATCCCGATGGCAGACTTTGAACCATCCTAAGGCTTTAGCGGATAATGTCCGTGGGAATATTCTACACATTACGTCTTTCTCAGCTCCCAGGAACAGTGATTCATTAGCATAAGCATCCAAGTGATGCCTTGGGTCAAATTCCCCGGTGTAGTTTCCTATTGATAATGGTTAGGGGGTCTGTAGGTGCCTTGGAATGGGGACATTCATCAATCTTCTCGTGAAATGTACATTGAATCGGTACTCTTCACCCCTACCTTGCTGTTGTGGTTTTCTTTGGTTGTTCAGATCTGTAATTCGATATGTGAATTCCTACTCATCGTAAGTCTAAGCTTGCGAGTTCTCTTAGTGTGGAAAGATTCACGTTGCCTCTGATCTCCAGCTGCATTCTCTTACCAAATTTTGAACATGGCCCTCCAGAGTTCCATTGCTCCTATTATGCTCCATGACTTGTTTACTTTGTTGCGATGTGGGACTTAAGTTTATGCGGTCCCACCAGGCGTTCCAATGATCTGACCGGTGTCAGGGTATGAAGTTCCCCTCTTCAAACCGATGTCAAATGTCTCTCTCACACACACACTTTTACATTGTCTTAGTGGAAGTACAATATTATACACACAGGTCTAGTGGGAACTGTGCTTTTCGCGCTAAGGTACTGATGAGTCAATTCCAACCGTAGTTTGAGGGGACACACCGGAGGTGAACTTGCAAAAGGGACTCTGATACTTAAGTCAGTACAGTTATTACGGAAAAGAAAAAAGATTATGGTAATATTAAGCTTAGTAAATGTTCTTCTGAATAAATGGGTTGTATTTATAGGTCTTCCCTAAGTGTAAGTGGTGATTTGACTGATCCTAACAGTGTTCTGTGACTACAGCCTTTGTACATGCAAGTTTCCCACTTGCATCTGACTCGGATTGCGGCAGCTTTACTGACCGGGATCATTATCATGATTTCATACTAAAATTTTGATATATACTTCGAGTTCTGTGCACCTCGTCCCGTGGTAATCAAGACTTGTCACTTCGTCTTTATGATCATTTCGATTATTGTACACCTAGTCTAGTGTTTAATTCAATTTAACTTACGTTTATTTATTTTCTGTAGTAACCAGTGTCGCTTGCTTCTAAGGCCGGTATGCATACCGAATCAGTGTTATTTTGGCTCCCAACCTTGAACAAATGTAGCTTTGCTTGCACCCAACATGAGATGTTTGATTAAGGCACATCCACCATAGCTCTTCTTCAGGTTTGTGTACAAATGTCTGACATAATACTTGTACTCCACACCATCCAAAAACTCCTCAAAAACCTGTAACAGACCTAGCAAGGACAAAATAAAGTCGAGTATATATGAACCCTAAACTTTCAATACCAACTTTCAATTTACAATATAGGGCAAGTAATTTAAGATAATACCTTCTGCTAGTCAGAAATAAAGATATACTTTTTGCTCCTCACATTACCAATATCCTCAAACAGTAGGCTCAAAAACCATTTCCAACTTTGCTTGTTCTCAACCTCTACCGCTGCCACTTCCAATGGAAAGTACTGATTATTCGTATCCCTTCCAACTATAGTTAAAAGCTGACCACTATACTTATTCTTCAAATGACACTCATCTACTCCAATAAAAGGTCTGTATCCATTCAAGAAACCCTACTTGCAGACATCTAAACATATGTAAAATGAACCAAAATGAGGTTACAGACCTCTATTTGGGTTTTCCAAATGTAACTTGCATCTATTACCATTTGATACACACTTTAACTCAGCATTGTAACTCCACAATAGGTTGTACTACTTACTACCCTCACCCTCCAAGATCTCACATGCAAGTCTCCTCCCACTGTAGGCAGACCAATTAGATAATTACACAACATACTCGGATCTAAAAATTTCAATGATCTTAACTATTGAAATTTTAGGATTTATGCTTAAGTGCTTTAAAAGCATCTTGGCAACCCATTTTGAATTCTGGTTTTTGTTTTCAAAAACTCTAGGACAGCTGTGTTGAGGTCCAAAAGTCTTTAACATGAAACATTTGTCTTCCCTACCTTGCTCCCAAATGCCTTCCAGCCACAGTCTTTGTTTATACAGTTCATACGGCACCGTTCAGGCTCATTTTTTTCAAACTTTCCCTGTCTACCTCTGTACAAATTGTACTCCTTGATGGTCTGCCTAAATTGAGCCATAGACTAGAACTCCATACCAACTTTTAGTTCATACTTCTCCCTCATTTTTCTTCATCAAAAGCCTCGGTTTGAACTCCACATTCCTCATCTGTCTCAAGATCAGTCTGCATCTCAGTAGTATCATACCTGTCATCTATGTCTCCATAATCATCACCCTTAAAACCATGTAGGTCTTCATTTCTAAAATATGTCCTACACTTAGGCTCCTTACTAGTTTTGGCTCCAACATTTTCCCTTTCTAAAGATTCAAAATTAACCCCTACACTAGCTTCAGCTATGGACTTAGGTTCAGGCATATCATCTACCTCTAGAACCCCATCCTATTTAGTGTTTAGACTACACAAAAAGCTTTCAGCAAAAAAATTACCCCCAATTGACACCTCACTTGGCCCACCAGTTGGCCCCTCACTTGGCCCACAAGTTAGCATCTTAGTTGGCACCTTACTAGACCTTAAACTCCCCAACCTATGCAGCTCATTCTTGTAAGTTTTTTCCTAATCACTACTTTATTATGACTCATATAAGGACTATACTTTTTTCTCCTAGTTCTGTTGCCCTCTTAGGTTTGTTGGGTTTGGGCTACACCTTTTGGCCCACACCTTCTTAGACCACTGATTCTTGAACAACCACATCTTTTTCCCTAGCCAAGCAAATAACCTCCTTAGCCTTATTCAAACAATGCTCAATATACATATCAACCTCACAATTCTTATTAATTACATACTCACTCATTTCCAGTGCATGTGAGTCCCATGTGACACTCTTGTATTTGGACTCTCTTGGTTTCTTCCACCACAATTTAAATTCTCCTTTATACCCAAGGTCTTGAACCAGTGACTGTGCCTCAAAATAAAACTATATATCCAAGTCTATATTGTGAATGATATATATGTTTTTATCAATGTATAACACTAGTGGACCCTCATCAAATTTCCCCTTATGGTGTACCACAACATTAAAACTCATACCTACATAGAATATACATAAACACTAAAGTATGCTTTTTTAATCAGGGAAATTAACACACCTACAAAAGACAACCAACATATGGTCCTTCCACACCCCAAACCTCATCCCAAAGCAAATTTAAAATACTAGGGGTTCAACACTACAACATTTAAAAAACATACCTAGATACTCAAACGACTGACCCACGCCTTCTTTTTAGTTATTGATATCCCACATGACGTCCCGCATGGCCTTCTATAGCCACGCAATTTTAGAGCTTGCACAATAGTGACACTGAACAAATGAGTATGAGGGAACACAAGAGTTTTAGAAATAGTCAAAGAGAAGATAAGAATACGAGGGAACACAAGATTCAAAAAGACTCAACTATTCAAAATGCACGTTTTGTAAAAAGAAAAATTTAATTACCTTAATTCTAAATTAACTTAACTAATGACTTATTTAATTAATCAAACCACCATTTAACAAATTCTAGCCACGTCATATGACATGTGTGTTAGGGAATCCCTAGTGCATGAGTAGCGAAAATACAAGGATTTCCATAGGATTTGCAAAGTGTCGTGTTTCAAAGCATAAGACAAACATAAAAAATATTGCATTATAGGATTACCTCTTGAAGATTATCGAAGCAGTCGTATCCTCGTCCTTTAGGAGTCCACATGAGTACTCCCACCAGAAACGCTAAATCTTCTAAATGCTAGTTTGACAGCATGTAGCTTTTGCAACTTTTATGTATTTTGTGTCTCTTTTTGGGTAGTCGCCTATGAGCATCTTGTGCTCTATTTATAGACTTAGATTTAACCTAATTTGTTCTCTCTAATGAGTATCAACATAACCTATAAGTGATAATTATTTTATATGTTTGTTTCTTTTGTCACGATATCCTAATTGGGTCCAAGGCATAGTCGCTTCATCCTTGTATGGTTCAATTCATTTCACTTGATACCGTAGTAGACTTTATTCGAATAAATATCTAATATTTATTCTTTCTAGCATGGCCATACATATTCTTAGTCTCACTCCATCAAGTGTCCTATAGATATCACTCTTGTCACATAGGAGAGACAAATCCCATCTACATCACTCACATCCCTCTGTATAATTTGTTCATTGCCTTACTCATTCTAAATGAGTTAGGCCCAATAGTTTTATTTTAGTCCAACTAAAATAAAAAGCTATTTTCTAATGGGCTTACTCTATGTGTGTGACCCTATAGGTAAAATACTCGGTCATATTAATAATAAACTATTTTATTATTAATATAAAATTAGAGCGGCATCTAGCAATGCATCATTGTGTCTGAATATTATTTAATATCAACATAACCTATAAGTGATAATTATTTTATATGTTTGTTTCTTTTGTCACGATATCCTAATTGGGTCCAAGGCATAGTCGCTTCATCCTTGTACGGTTCAATTCATTTCACTTGATACCGTAGTAGACTTTATTCGAATAAATATCTAATATTTATTCTTTCTAGCATGGCCATACATATTCTTAGTCTCACTCCATCAAGTGTCCTATAGATATCACTCTTGTCACATAGGAGAGACAAATCCCATCTACATCACTCACATCCCTCTGTATAATTTGTTCATTGCCTAATCACAAGCTTTATAGTCCTCTTGTTACAGAAGACGTTTGATTGTATTAAAACAACAAACTCCTCATGTAGGAATCATAGTGACTTCAGGTCGAAGGACTACATATACCATTATCACATTGAGAATCGTTGATCACATTCATGTAACGGTTCATGTAACTTTCTCATGGTGGATCTGTCCAGTACATCATTACTCTTAATGTGTCACGTGTGAAGACTTGATGACATTTATATCCATGATCTATGACATCAGATCATCAGTACACTCACACACTAGTCTTAATGTATTTACATGTCCCCACGTAAATACTTGACTAGGGATATTTTCGGAATAACTCTCATATGACCTATGTGTTTGAATATGCTTTCAGGTTCACAGATTTTGAGAATGACAAAGGACTCTTGAAGAAAAATTGGAGAAACAAGAAAATGTATTAGACCTACAAAAACACGCAGGCTAATCGATTAGGAAGACATATCTAATCGATTAGATGGCTTCTGTTTTAACAAATAATCGATTACACACACAAGAATAATCGATTACATAGTTTCTGTTTGTACAATAATCGATTACACCCTAACCCTAATTGATTACCAAGATGAAAATTTGATTTAAATGTATCAGGTACTTATGCTAATCGATTGCAAGACATTAGACAATTGATTACAAGGCTGCTGGAATGATGAATCGATTACAGTGAAGACATAATCGATTACCCAACTGCATAACCTAATTAAATGCATCAGGTGCCATCACTAATCGATTACGAGACAAGACATAATTGATTACCAAGGTTTTGAGTTGAAGCTAATTGATTACAAGGTATTGGCTAATCGATCACAACACGAATTACACTGAAGATTTCAAAGTGTAATCGATTACAGCTCGAGGCGCAATCGATTACGATCGTGCCAGAATTTGGGGAAAGTGCTTTTTAAGTGGAAACCAACTCATTTCTCTACATCTCTCAGGCACCCACGAGCTGCAACGGCTAGGAACTCCATTATGCTCATCTCCAAGCTCTATAAAAGCAAGACTCCTTCAAGCTACTCAAAGCATTAATTACATCCATCAAAAGGAGATCAATTCTTGAGTCTTGTGAGTTTTACTCTTGTATAGTTTCATTTTTTCTAAAACTTAGAACTATAACTTGTATATCCTCTCTTGTTGAGAGTTTGAATTTGAGAGAGCATTCACTTGTATATCTACTCTATTTAGAGAGTCTATATCTTGTAAACACTACCAAACACAAAGGCTTTTCACTCTTGGTTGAGTGGTCACAAAGGTTGGGGTTCAACCTTTGGGTATTGAGAGTTTGAGAGATCGGGTGGGTTACCTTTGTGCTAGTGAGGATTGAGTTCTTGAGTGTGGGACACTAGGAAGCTGCAATTGCTCATAGTTTGTAATCTCTAAACTTCAATAGTGGAAATCCTTCTAGTGGGTTGCTTGAAGGCGAGACGTACACCGGGGTTGGTGGAACTCGTTAAATTGGTTTGCAAGCTCTTCTCCCTTGCTCTTTTACATTCATATACTGCATTTGACTAATTTGTGTTGGTTGATTGTGATTTGGTTACTTGAGCTTGCTTAAATTAGTTAACTTTAAATATTGCACACCAAGTGTTTGACAAATTGCCTTAGCATATTTACTTCTTATTTTGCATTGTATCTTGCATTAAACTTGACTTCACTTGCATAATCCTTAAACTTGTGATAAAAGAATCAAGTTCAAAAGCATTCCAAGCAAAGTTTTAAATACTCAATTCACCCCCCCTCTTGAGTATTGAGGCCACTTGAATAACAAGTGGTATCAGAGCTTGACTCTTGGTAGATCAAGCTTAACAGCTTTAAGAGATAAAATGGCCTCAAGTTCTCTAAACCTTTTTCCCGAGGGTGGTGCCACAAATAGACCTCCCGCTTTCAATGGGGAAGAATATGCATTTTAGAACGAAAGAATGAAAATCTTTATTTAATCAATTGATTTAAGAGTTTGGAATACCATTGAGAATGGGCCTTTTATACCCATGCATACTATTAATGGTAAAAACGTTAAGAAACCCATAGATGATTGGACTAATGATGAAGAAAAAAAAGTACAATACAATTATAAGGCTAAAAATCTAATTACTCTAGCATTAGGTCCTGATGAATTCTTTAGGATAATGACTTGTCAAACGGTTAAGGAAATGTGGGATACCTTGCAAGTAACCCATGAAGGTACTAGTGATGTAAAAGATTCTAAGATTAGTAACTTGACCAGTCAATATGAAAGTTTTAGGATAAATCCCGGAGAAACCATTGTAGAAATGCAAAAGAGATTTACCCTTATAATCAATCATCTTATTACTCTTGGAAAAGTCTATACTAACAAAGAACTTGTGCATAAAGTTTTGAAAAGTCTTAGCAGGGAATGGCAACCTCTCATCACTGCCATCAAACAATCCCCAAGCATCAACGAGATGTCTCTTGCCATACTCTTTGGAAAGCTACAAGAGCAAGAGCAAGAACTAAGGGATTTAAAGCTAGAAAAGGAAGAAGAAAAATCCTCCAAAAAAAAAGGTCTAGCTCTCAAAGCCACTTCTACACATGAAGAAGAATCATGTAGTGACCTTGACGAAGAAGAAGAATTTGGATTGTTTATGAAGAGATTTGGAAAGTTCATGAAAAACAAACGATTCCAAAAGAACTTCAAACCCCAAGGTAAGAAACCAACTTCTAATGAAACCTCTTCCTCACCAAATTGTTTCGAATGTGGCAAGGAAGGACACTTCAAGATAGATTGCCTAAATCTTAAGAAAAAGAACAAGGAGAAAAGAGGAAGAAGAAAAGCTTACATCGCTTGGGACAAAAATGATGTAAGTAGCTCCAATGAGTCTGAAAACGAAGAAGCAAACCTTTGCTTGATGGCCAATCATCAAGACGAAGATAATGAGGTTAGTCTTTTCGACTTAGACAAAAATGAATTGCTTGATGCATTTGAAGAACTGTATGATAAATTTATCAAGCTTTCTAGCAAATACAAATTGTCAAGAAAAACTATAGATACTCTGGAAACGCACCTTGTAGAACTTGACAAAGAAAATGCATGTCTAAAAGAAAAATTAGCAAATGTTCAAATATGCTCTAAGGATAAACCTTGTGACTTTGCAAAGAAATGTAATATCTTAGAAACCAAGGTCATAGACTTAAATAGGACATTAGAAAAGTTCACTAATGGTAGAGATAACTTGAATGTATTACTTGGAAACCAAAGATGTATGTTTGATAAAACTGGTTTAGGATACAACTCCACCAAAAAGGAAAAACACTACAAAAACTTCTTTGTACCACCTAGGAGATCATCATCACCTTTTATGAGATGCAATCATTGTAGCTTTAAAGGACATAACTCTTCAAATTGTAACGTTAGAAAATTAAGACCAAAGGTCATAAGAAAGGTGTGGGTTCCCAAAGGAACATTACCACAAGCTAACCTAAAAGGACCCAACATAAAATGGGTACCTAGTGCTCTAAACTAATTTTGTTTCATAGGTATGCTTCAAGGCAAGCAACACCCATTAGTATTTGGATAGTGGGTATTCAAAACATATGACAAGAGATATAAGTAAGTTCATATCATTCACTCCCAAAAAGAAAGGAAGTGTCACCTATGGAGATAATACCAAAGGAAAAATACTTGGTATCGGAAATATCGGTAAAAACTCTTCTGCCTCCATTAGTGATGTGTTGTATGTTGAAGGACTCAAACATAACTTGCTTAGTATAAGTCAATTGTGTGATAAAGGATATAGAGTTCTATTTGAATCCAATTGTTGCATAATTGAAAATAAGCTAAACAAAGAGGTTAAGTTTGTAGGTCAAAGAATTGATAACATTTACATGATTGATATTGATAGTTTGTCCTCAAATGATGTGTAATGCTTCATGTCTAGAGAGGATGAATCATGGCTATGGCATAGAAGGATAGCTCATATACACATAGACCATTTGAACAAACTTGTTTCTAAAGAACTAGTAATTGGTTTACCAAAGCTCAAATTTGAAAATAAATTTTGTGATGCATGTCAAAAGGGAAAACAAGTAAAGGTATCCTTTCAAGCTAAAAACATTGTTTCCACACAAAGGCCTTTACAACTTTTGCACATAGATCTATTTAGACCTTCCAAAATCAAAAGTTTTGGTGGTAATTACTATGGTCTAGCGATTGTAGATGATTATTCAAGATATACATGGACCTCGTTTCTTGCTCATAAAAATGAAGCATATCAAGCATTCAAGAAACTTGCCAAGATTATCCAAAATGAGCAAAACTCAAAAATCGCATCCATTAGAACCGATCATGGGGGAGAATTTAAAAATCAATCCTTTGAAAAGTTTTACGAAAAACATGGTATCAATCACAATTTTTCAGCTCCTAGAACTCCACAATAAAATGGAGTAGTTGAGAGGAAAAATAGATCCTCAGTAGAGCTTGCTAGAACCATGCTAAATAAAAATAATATTGCGAAACATTTTTGGGCCGATGCGGTAAACACCGCTTATCATGTTATGAATAGATGTTTAATAAGGCCTATACTAAAGAAAACCCCCTATGAACTTTACAAGGGAAGAAAACCCAACATTTCCTACTTTCATATTTTTGGATGTAAATGCTTTATGCTCAATAATGGAAAGGATAATCTAGGGAAGTTTGATGCCAAATCTGATGAGGTAATTTTTCTAGGATATTCATCATCTAGTAAATCTTATCGAACCTTTAACAAACAAACAAACACCATTGAGGAGTCTATTCATGTGAAATTTGATGAAAATAGCCATAACTCCCCGAGAAAGAAAGATGTTGATGATATTGTAGGTACTCTTCAAGATTTAACCTTGAATGACAAAGAAGAAGAGAACAAAGACAAAGATGCAACACAACATGAGGAACCACAACAATGGATCACTTTGAAGGACCATCCTTTAGACAAAGTCATAGGTGAAATGACAAAAGGTGTAAGTACTCGAAACGCCATTAGGAATGCATGTAATCACTTAGCGTTTGTATCACAAACAGAACCCAAAAGTATTGATGAAGCTATTATTAATGAACATTAGATGTTGGGCATGCAAGAGGAATTGAATCAATTTGAAAGAAATGAAGTTTGGGAACTAGTGCCAAGACCCAATGACCACCAAATAATAGGAACAAAATGGGTGTTTAGGAATAAATTAGATGAAAATGGTATAATTACTAGGAACAAAGCTAGGCTAGTAGCTAAAGGTTATAATCAAGAAGAAGGCATTGATTATGAAGAAACGTATGCTCCCGTAGCTAGGCTAGAAGCTATTAGATTACTGTTAGCCTTTACATGTTGTAAGGATTTTAAATTGTACCAAATGGATGTCAAAAGTGCTTTCTTAAATGGATACATTCAAGAAGAAGTATATGTTGATCAACCTCCAGGTTTTGAAAACTACCAATTTCCAAATCATGTTTTCAAACTAAAGAAAGCTTTATATGGGTTAAAACAAGCTCCAAGAGCTTGGTATGAAAGATTAAGTAAATTTCTTTTAGAAAACAATTTTGAAAGAGGAAAGGTTGACACAACATTATTCATCAAGCACAAGAAAAATGACATACTATTGGTTCAAGTGTATGTTGATGATATAATCTTTGGTGCTACTAATGAATCGTTGTGCAAAGAATTTGCTAAGCTAATGCAGGACGAATTTGAGATGTCCATAATGGGAGAACTTACATTCTTCCTTGGACTGCAAATTAAGCAAACAAAGGAAGGCACTTTCATTAATCAATCAAAGTATTGCAAGGAGTTGCTTAAGAAATTTAACATGGACAAGGCAAATGATATTGCCACACCTATGGGCACTTCATGCTATTTGGATAAGGATGAGAATGGTAAGGATGTTGAACTCACTAAATATAGAGGAATGATTAGATCCTTACTTTACTTAACCGCTAGTAGACCAGATATCATGTTTGCTATTTGTATGTGTGCAAGATATCAAGCATGCCCAAAAGAATCATACCTAACTGCAGTAAAAAGGATAATGAAATATCTTGTTGGAACTCAAAATGTTGGCTTATGGTACCCCAAAGGGGTTGAATGCACTTTAGTTGGATACTCTGACTCTGATTTTACCGGATGTAAGCTTGATAGAAAAAGCACTAGTGGAACATGTCACTTGCTGGGTAGTTCTCTTGTATCTTGGCATAGCAAGAAACAAGTGAGTCTTGCATTGTCAACAGCTGAGGCTGAATATGTTGCAGCTGGTAGTTGTTGTGCTCAAATCCTTTGGATGAGACAACAACTCCTAGATTTTGGTGTTATACTAGACCATGTGCCTCTAAAATGTGATAACACAAGTGCCATAAATATTTCAAAGAATCCTGTAATGCATTCAAGAACCAAACATATTGAAATTCGACATCATTTCATTAGGGATCATGTATTAAAGGGTGATTATGTGCTTGAACATGTTGAAACCTCCAAGCAACTAGCAGATATCTTCACAAAACCCTTGGCAAAAGAACAATTCATTCACATAAGAAGAGAATTAGGAATTCTAGACATGTCCAATTGTGTTTGAATAATGAAAATTTTGATAATTTCTTGTTTTAAATCATGTTTTAATGAGCTTGTAATAAATTGTTGTATGATTCATTAAGTTTCCAACAATCTTGTATGAAATCGGTAAAATCTATGCATTTTTTAAACTATCTAATCGATTACCAAGAGACCCATAATCGATTACTAAGCCTCTGTCTCATATATAATCGATTACCACTTGCTAGATAATCGACTACTCAGATTTTGTTTCATGCCCAATCGATTAAATCATCCAGATAATCGATTACCAACGTTTCAACTGCCTAATAATCGATTACCATCCTCCCCTAATCGATTGTAAAGATTCTGTTTTTAAACCTAATCAATTACTCATATGCCCTAATCGATTACCCCAAGTGTAAAATGGTTTAACTTCCTCAGAAACCGTGTCCTAATCGATTACCTATGATGCCTAATCGATTAGCCTCGGTACTGCAACGGTCAACCTGCAGGTTTTTAAGGCACTCCATTTTTCCCACCCCATTCACTCACTTCTCTCTATTCTAAACCTATTTTTTCCCTATAAATTCCCCTCTCCCCACTCTCTCATCTCACACTACCTCTTCCTCCTTCAATCTCTCAAAGCTTCAAGAGCTTTCCTATTCATTCTCTCATTCTCTTCTCCTTTTCTCTGCACTTTACTGGTATCATGTCTTCATCAAGAACCATTAAGAGGGCAAGGTATTCCATGGCCCAAACCAACAACCCTCTTGACTTCTCTAGATTCTTCACTACCCCTAGAGATCTTCAAAACTTTACCAACAACTTTTCTGAGAAGGATATCATCTCCCCCCACTACATCAACGCTGAGACATTTGACCACCCTAGCCTCACCTTTACTCAAAGCCTCCACCATTATAACCTTTTCCCCTTCCTCATCCTTAAGGAAGAGCTCTATTACCCTGAACTCATAAGGGTATTTTACTGCAACCTTAAGCTTGCAAATGGGTTGCTGGAATTAAAGGTCAAAAATGTGACCCTTAGGCTCACAAATGCCCAACTGGAAGAAATCACTCTACTGCCACTCAATGATGCTGAGTTTGATAGAGGAGATCCCGAGGACGAATGGGATTTCAATGCCATCACTGCCTGACAATCGCTGTGGAAGGCTGCTCGCCCAAGGAGCAACCACAAACTGGTAGGCCACCTGACCTGAACAACCGTCTCCTTCACTTTTTCTTGGTCAAGATGTTGGTTCCTCATGGTGGGAACTATGCTCTGGTGGAAGAGGATGATGTCCTCTTAATGTGGGCTATGCAGAACCAAAAAGAAATAAATTGGGTTCAAATGCTTAAGCTGCACATGCTCCATGCCAAAGACCAGCAAAAGCTTCCCTAAGTCATCCTGCTCACTAAAATCTTCAAAGCTTTTAGAGTAGACTTGGCTGGAGAGTTGTCGGAAAAGGTTCCTCCCAAGGCTTGCATTGGCACCCATCATCTCACAAAAATGGGTATCATTTTTATGAATGGAGCTTGGCACTCAAAAATGGAAGGCATTAATGCCAACATTCCTTTTGAAGCTCCTGCTGAAGAACCTGCTCCTCTTCCTCCAAATCAAGCTGAATCATCCGCCCCCACTGACCCCTTCGCCTCCCTCTATGCACACCTTGACAGTCAGTTTGACCGCATTGAGAACTCTATTCAAGAGTTCCAAATGACTGAGCAGCAACACTTCGAAATGATACAACAATGTTACGATGAGCTGTCTTACCAAATCTCAAAACTTCGTTTTTTTCATCCAGATAATTAGATCCATTTTATTGTGCCTTGTTTCAGTTATTTTAATTCAGTTTCTTTGAATTTCTACAACATTTCCTTTGTGTAATTTCCTGTTTCTGCATTAAATAAACATTTCAATTTCAATATATCTCTATGTTGCTTTATTGTTTTTGATGATTCCAAAGGGGGAGAAATACTTGAGTTCATCTAAATACTTTAGTTCATTCTGATTACAAATGAAACAAGTGCTAAAAACTGTTTGATAATAACAAATGGTTAACAAATTAGAAAATTATCTCTAAGGCATAAACTCTCTTAGATAGGGGGAGATATTTTGAAATAAGATATAATGATAACTAGTTAAAAAGATAATGCAGAATCTGAAATAGATATAAAGATAATGCTCAAAAGATAATATTTTTGAATTAAGAGATAACATTGTGTAAAATTTGAATATGTTTTTGATAGAGAGATAATAGATAAGTTTTTGAACTAACAACCCTCAAGAGATGAACATTGTTTGTCATCATCAAAAAGGGGGAGAATGTGTTTGAATATGCTTTCAGGTTCACAGATTTTGATAATGACAAAGGACTCTTGAAGAAAAATTGGAGAAACAAGAAAATGCATCAGACCTGCAAAAACACGCAGGCTAATCGATTAGGAAGACATATCTAATCGATTAGATGGCTTCTGTTTTGACAAATAATCGATTACACACACAAGAATAATCGATTACATAGTTTCTGTTTGTACAATAATCGATTACACCCTAACCCTAATCGATTACCAAGATGAAAAATTGATTTAAATGTATCAGGTACTTATGCTAATCGATTGCAAGACATCAGACAATCGATTACAAGGCTGCTGGAATGACACTAATCGATTACAGTGAAGACATAATCGATTACCCAATTGCATAACCTAATTAAATGCATCAGGTGCCATCACTAATCGATTACGAGACAAGACATAATCGATTACCAAGGTTCTGAGTTGAAGCTAATCGATTACAAGGTATTGGCTAATCGATTACAACACGAATTACACTGAAGATTTCAAAGTGTAATCGATTATAGCTCGAGGCGTAATCGATTACGATCGTGCCAGAATTTGGGAAAAGTGCTTTTTAAGTGGAAACCAACTCATTTCTCCACATCTCTCAGGCACCCACGAGCTGCAACGGCTAGGAACTCCATTATGCTCATCTCCAAGCTCTATAAAAGCAAGACTCCTTCAAGCTACTCAAAGCATTAATTACATCCATCAAAAGGAGATCAATTCTTGAGTCTTGTGAGTTTTACTCTTGTATAGTTTCATTTTTTTTGAAACTTAGAACTATAACTTGTATATCCTATCTTGTTGAGAGTTTGAATTTGAGAGAGCATTCACTTGTATATCTACTCTATTTAGAGAGTCTATATCTTGTAAACACTACCAAACACAAAGGCTTTTCACTCTTGGTTGAGTGGTCACAAAGGTTGGGGTTCAACCTTTGGGTATTGAGAGTTTGAGAGATCGGGTGGGTTACCCTTGTGCTAGTGAGGATTGAGTTCTTGAGTGTGGGACACTAGGAAGCTGCAATTGCTCATAGTTTGTAATCTCTAAACTTTAATAATGAAAATCCTTCAAGTGGGTTGCTTGAAGGCGAGACGTACACCGGGGTTGGTGGAACTCGTTAAATTGGTTTGCAAGCTCTTCTCCCTTGCTCTTTTATATTCATATACTGCATTTGACTAATTTGTGTTGGTTGATTGTGATTTGGTTACTTGAGCTTGCTTAAATTAGTTAACTTTAAATATTACCCACCAAGTGTTTGACAAATTTCCTTAGCATGTTTACTTCTTATTTTGCATTGTATCTTGCATTAAACTTGACTTCACTTGCATAATCCTTAAACTTGTGATAAAAGAATCAAGTTCAAAGGCATTCCAAGCAAAGTTTTAAATACTCAATTCACCCCCCCTCTTGAGTATTGAGGCCACTTGAACAATAACCTATTACTCCAAGAATAAATAAAGGTTGTTAAACTATTTAACACAAAATGCCTTATTCAAAATGATACGTCCTATATATAGGCTCTTAGTGCATATTTCCAACAATGTATCACTGATGAGGTGACACATACGTTAGGCACCCCATCAGTTAACAACCAAGGCTAATGTTTTCTTAATTTCAAAAACCCTAAAATTTTATAAAGACCAAAATTACAGAGTTTTTTTAAGGGGCTTATTTTTAAACCCTAAACTTTAAGAAGGCTAAAAAGGTATAACATTTTACGTTTATTAATTAATGATATATCATTGACTTTGAGAAAAATCACTAGTATGCAATTTGGTATATTTTCTATGTTCATTAATTAATAACATAAATATATATTTTAACACCTCTAACATTCTTTTTAAAATAATAATTAAAATAGAGCTTAAAAATCTTTTAACACACAAACTTAAAACTAGATTACATTTTAAGAAAAATATATTAATTTAATATTATTTAACTATTATTATAATTAAAATTACTTGGGATGTGTTTAGGGTTAGTTTAGAATGAACACTTGTATTCTAAATTTGTCCCCATCACATCTAAATTGGATTAGGGTGGTTTTTTAAAATCTAGTTAAAAATAGATTTTTCGTGTCAAAGTTGATATGGGGTGATGGATATCTATGAATTTGAGTTCAATTGTCATCTCTAATTACGAGAGTGTTGTTAACTAGCTATTGAGGAAAATGGGTAATCCATCAAATATTCATATTTTCCTTACAAGTTCTTTTATCCATCCAACAATTGAAAATAATTTAAAATTTTCTTTTTCTCTTTTATTAAAATGGTACAAGACTTGTCATTACTTATATGAATCTTCTTCACGTGATTTCCAATCTGAAGGTTGGATTCTCATTGTTAGCCAAAGCCTTATTACTCTTTTATGTTTCGTAAATAACATTTCTCTTTAAAGGTTTTGTTAGATGATGATCGTTCAAATCCACTTAAGACTTTATATATTATTTCATCGTTTAGCATATGTTTCACCATATCATGTTTTATATGAACGTGTTTGTTTTTACCATTGTAGGAATTAGTTTTAGTTATAACTATAACTGATTGACTATTGTAACATCCTAGGTTATTTTTGCATTTATTTTTATTCAAACAATTACCTCTTACGATAAATTTTTCCTTTTCTTGAAAATTAATCGATATTTAGTGAAAAAAAAACATTTATTTTTACTGGCTTATTCAAGTGACAGCAGTCACAGTTAGATTAGTTAAATAAGGTCTAGAAAAGAAAAGCAAGTTAATTTAAACACAACGAATGGGAGAAAGGGAATCAGTGCTTCTCGCTTGAGCGAGGCCCCTACTCGTCTAAGCGAGATTCCGGACTCTCACTTAAACGAGGTTCTATTCGCTTGAGCGAATACCTTTCACACATCGAATTATACAAAACATGCAACCGGACTTCCAAAATTTCACTCTAAAAATGGTTCTGTGAACCCAAAGAGTTATCATAACTACCATGAAAGCATATGCAAATAACAGTGATGTATTTTAAAATATAGGTTTACATCCGGTCCGGTCTTAATTAAACACAACTAATAATAATACTAAGAAGTTCTTATACACATACACATGACTCTATAGAGAGTCACTCAAAGTCACTCGGACCCTGGCACCGATCTCCCCTTTGGCGCGACTCCATGGCTCCTTCCCCCTCCCTGTCTCTGGTTACTAAAAAAAAAAAGTGCAAGGGTGAGTGTTTGGCATTGTAATTAATATAGAATGGAATTTAACAAATATACATGCATATTTATACATACACATCAAGCATCACTTGTAAGTAAGCATACCGAAACATAGTGTATTACATACAGTAACTATATTAAACCAACCACACAATTCCATCACATTCATCACGATCACAACTGACTCTCATACAATTTGGCTCCTAGTATCCGGATACTAAAGGATTGGCCTTCAGCTGGGGGTCCTACTTGACACCCCGTGAACCCTGCTTGGTTCACCGAGTCCTGCTTGACTCTCCACCTCGACCACTGGGTCCTACTTGACCACTGGGTAGCTCAACTGGGCACGAAAACCATGGGAGCCAGAAATGAGGGGCTATCATATACCGTCGGCCATCCCATACCACATAATCATTCAACAGTTTACCTTTCACATAATAATATCAATTCCTTATCACTCGGGTAGCCTGCTTGCTAACCCGACGTCACATAACACTGATCATTTCACATTAGATATCACAAGATCATACATGATAAACTCATCCACACCCGATCCTCCACTAATTAATGTACTCAGTCACACATGCACAAGCATAAACACACAACTACGTTTAGCAACATTTTCCTTAACATGTTTACGTTACTTCAATGACCTGTATAAGAAGCGAGTCCTATTCTAATTAATTATAACCCGAACACCCCCCCTTACTTTGGTTCCACGCTTCGATGATCTGTTCTCTGTATCGATTCCTTCCTCCGAGCACTGGTTTCGCAGTCTCAACTCCGTCACTCAGTCTTCCGTTGCTTAGCCTACTACCTACGGATCATAAAGTACAGCTCGTCACTTCAACGTCCTTAGTTCATGGACTGCATTTGGGCTCACACTCACCAGAGGAGTGGAGAACAGCCACGAATATAGCCATGCATGGCCCTTAACAGCCAAAGAATAAAAGGAATAAGGGAATCACAATTGGAACGGATCAGTAGACTCACCTTGAAGCCTCGATCACAGGAATGGGGTTCAATTGAAGTTTAGACACAAATGGAGTCCCTCTCCAGCGCATGCAAATCAGTGTTAAGAGAGGAGAGAAAAACGAAAGAGAAGGAACAGACCAACAGCAAAGATAACTTGTAAATAATGAAGAGGGAAGGAAGAGAATTTCCTTATATATATAGCTCATGGGCAAGATCGTCTTTTCCTTTATTTTATTTGTATTCTTACTAAATTTAATCAATTTCACTATATTAAACTATTGCATAGTTATCAAATCAATTACACGTATTTATTCCCTCAACGTTTAATTATTCACAATTCTCTAATACTTCGCAAGAGTATAGGCCCAATATGAATATCGGTCCCCCGGCGCCCTAGCTTAGTGTTCATACCTCGGAAATCCGAGCTACAACCTGAGAGGTCGGATATCTCATCCGTGCTCGCCTCTTGGTTACCTACACCCGTTGTTTCAGTCATTATGAGGTTAATCCGGGCTATGACCCCGAGTGAGACACTCTCCTCACATCGGTTTGGACCAAACCACCTGGCCCTGTCCGCTCTTCTGATCTCGACACCGGCTTTTCCAGTCTTTGGCTCGGACAGAACAAATATTAAATAAAACTTCTAAAACATTTACTAATCATTTCCCATTTCTTATAATTCTCATTAAAACATCAGGGATGTTACAACTATCACATTGCATAGATGATGAAGGTGTTGGTTTTATTCATAGAGGAATATTTTTTAAGAAGCTTCCCAATCACTAAGCCTCATCACCAATCAATTCCAAAACAATAAACTATGACTTCATGATAGATCTGACAATAAAAGTTTGTTTGACCGGTCTTTACATAACATCACTTCCTAGTATAAGTACATAATCACTAGTGAATTTTGTCTCATTGACATATAAGATCTAGTTCTTAAACTCATACAATACTAACACCAAGACAAAAAAAAACCAAGAGAGATCAATTTAACCCGATTAATCAATAATCATTCAAGCAAACATGTTGTGACATGTTCTTTCTAAAACATATACACATAAACATACATATATATATATATTAAATATTAAAATGTTTAAGCAATTCTAAAC
This sequence comes from Clitoria ternatea, assembly GCA_037962975.1. NCBI lineage: Eukaryota > Viridiplantae > Streptophyta > Magnoliopsida > Fabales > Fabaceae > Clitoria > Clitoria ternatea. The sequence goes on from CM075669.1 coordinate 247,826,844, forward strand.
AATATATGTGAAAAGTATGATAGTATTACATATATATATATATATATAACATAAATTTAAAACTCTCCTTAAAAATAAATTTATTGTTACATTTTTGTTTACATTTTCTCTTGAAAAGTTGAAACCGTCTTAATTCCCACTAAACATATTTATAAGGAATGAGAAAAGAATCTTAACTCTTTGAAGATTCTCTAAATAAAAAATCCTTATAATTAAAAAAACCTAGTATAATTAAGAAAGATCATTGAAAAATGTAAATTATCAGAAAGAAACACCAGTAAAGAACTCACTTTTAAGAGACGAGAATAAAATTGTACTATAAACTAATAAGTTATGAATAAAAAAACGGTTATCATATAGTAATTTGAGGAAAGAAAAATAATTTTAATAGGAAAAAAAGACAACATAGCAAGTTTGATTTTTGAAATGTTGCTGTGGCGTAGGAGTGATGCTAAAGGACAACGTGGCGATATACTATTGGTACTACCACGTGGTGCATAAATTTATTGGTTGAAACAGCTCGAAGCAAGCGTAAAGGAGATCTATAAGTACTGTCATTCTCTAACAGTGACATTCTCTAGAATATCTTAGAACTGCAAAAATTTTCACCGTTTCAGGGTTAGGGTTTCATCGTAACAATGGGACAAAGATGGCGAATCCCTCTCTTGATCTTTGCGGTGCTCTTCTTGATTTCCACCTCTTCGTTTCAGCTTCTCCGCGCTTCCGATGATGATGCCGATGACGCGGTAATTCGTCTTCTCTTCTCCATTTTTTTGTTCGTTTCTGTTTCTGCTCTATAGTGAATGATTGGATCTCCTTTTTGCGTGGATGCGATTGACGAATTGCTGTATTTGGATGTGGTTTAGATCTTCTACGAATCGTTTGACGAGAGTTTCGAAGACCGTTGGATTGTGTCGCAGAAGGATGAATACAGTGGTAAATACTATAAACTCTATCATTCTTTGTTTTAGAGGTTACGTGATTGCGAATCGTGATGAATACACTGTTTTTTAGGGTTACGAGTTATCTTATTACTTCTGGATGTGTTAAGTTTTGAAAAGAACTTCTTACGGAATATTTTAGTTCTTGTCAGGTATTTTTATCACTCTGCTGGCTCACTTGTTCACTCAAATTTATGAAAATTTTCCTTCGGGTGGAAGGAGTAGAAAAAAGAATTTGACAAAGAAATGAAGTAAAAGTAAAACTGAAGTGTTCGGACTTGGATTAATGATTGGACGGGATTGAGTAATAAACTTTCTAATTCTATGATTCTAGACGAGCAAAACCCCTGGCGAGAATTGAGAAGTATAGTAGTGGCGGTCCTGGTAGGAGTGATGGAGTAGTAAATGATAATAGTAAATGATAATAATAATAGTAATAATAATAATAATAATAACAGGGGTTAGTTAACCTGATTTTAAGCCACTAAAAAATGATAAGCTTTTATTGAAATGCATGTAATAATTGCATAAAATAAATATTTATTTTCTGATTTTATATATTACTCTTAGGGTTCCCGTTCCCTCCACTCTTTAGATCAACGGGGACATTATTGATAAAATTTCAATTAATACTCTCTTAGAATTCTTAAGGGATATCCACTCTTAAGTTTAACATTGGGACATTATTGAAAATAAATTAATGTACTCTTGAACATCTAAATGAACACATTTGGAAACATTTATTTTTCTACATCAGTGGATCGTTAAAAGGAAATGGAGTGAGCGAGTTGTGTTTAAGAATTTTTGTATTTATGACAGTACTATATAAATTTTCTCTTCCAGTAAGTACCTTTTACTTTTGTTAAATGTGGGGTAAATCCTAATTGATGTGGTTAGCAGTTACCTAGTGATATCAAGGCGTTTCCTTCTATGTTAACTAGTTAAGAAACATCTATTACCTTTTATTAATGGCTTATAATTACTTCAGAATAAATATTAAATTTTTTGTTTATCAATGTCATAACGGTTTTTCTAACTTGTGTCTGAATTATATAAAGTGTAACGTTTGCATTTAAAATTGACATTGATACCATCCCAACACATATTAGAACAACTGATGTAGTAAAGACTTTTTTTATTAATACGGTGAGGATACTGCTAGCATATCCTTGATAATAATGTTAGACAAATGTTAAGTGATTGGCACATTCTTTAACTAATTATAAGCATTTAATAGTGTATTTAGTGTTCCTAAACCAGCGTGACACTTGTTAACAAGATCCTTATTTTAGAGTTATTAAGAAGTATCTAAGACTCATGATGGAAACTGTGGCTGTTCAATCCTATCATATAGGAAAGGATAAATCGTGTGAATGGGCAATTATTGGTGTTGCCCTTCAAATTTAGTTTTGGAATTATTATCCCTTGTATGCTTCAGCTTGTTGGCTCTCCTTGTTAGTAAAGTTCATGAATGAAGGCATTTGATGATGAGAGATGTTTTATTTTCTATTTATTTGCTTGTATTGTGACAACAGAAGTTTTAGTCTTTCACTTTGTGCATATTTTCCAAATCCCACTCCAATTGTTGTGACATGATAGATATTATGATCTTCTGTAATTTGATAGTCATTGATATGTTGATTGGGTTCTAGGTGTTTGGAAACATGATAAGAGTGAGGGGCATGATGATTATGGGCTACTTGTCAGTGAGAAAGCAAGGAAATATGCTATAGTAAAAGAACTTGATGAGACTGTGACTGTCAAGGATGAAACAGTTGTTCTTCAGTTTGAAACTCGACTCCAGAATGGCCTTGAGTGTGGTGGTGCGTACCTAAAATATCTCAGGCCACAGGAGGCCGGATGGAAGGCCAAGGAGTTTGACAATAATTCTCCATATTCTATCATGTTTGGTCCTGATAAGTGTGGTGCCACCAACAAAGTGCACTTCATTTTCAAGCACAAAAACCCCAAAAGTGGGGAATATATTGAACACCATCTCAAGTATCCACCTTCTGTCCCATCTGACAAACTATCTCATGTCTATACTGCTGTTTTGAAGCAGGACAATGAGTTGGAAATTTTGATTGATGGTGAACAGAAGAAAAAGGCAAATTTCTTATCGGCTGATGATTTTGAGCCTCCTCTTATCCCTCCCAAGACAATACCAGATCCTGATGATAAGAAACCCGAGGATTGGGATGAGAGAGAGAAAATTCCAGACCCTAGTGCAGTTAAGCCAGATGACTGGGATGAGGATGCACCCTTGGAAATTCTTGATGAAGAAGCTGAGAAACCTGAAGGATGGTTAGATGATGAGCCTGAGGAAATAGATGATCCAGAGGCAACAAAGCCTGAAGATTGGGATGATGAGGAGGATGGTGAATGGGAAGCCCCAAAGATCGATAACCCAAAGTGTGAAGCTGCCCCTGGTTGTGGTGAGTGGAAGAGGCCAATGAAGAGGAATCCAGCTTACAAGGGAAAATGGCACGCCCCCCTCATCGAAAATCCAGCTTATAAGGGTATATGGAAGCCTCGGGATATTCCAAACCCTGACTACTTTGAACTTAAGAAACCTGATTTTGAGCCTATTGCTGCTATTGGAATTGAGATTTGGACCATGCAAGATGGTATCTTGTTTGACAATATTTTGATAGCTAAAGATGATAAGATTGCAGCATCCTATCGGGAGACCACATGGAAGCCCAAGTTTACCATTGAGAAAGAGAAACAGAAGCAAGAAGAATTGGATACTGGATCAACTGGTCTTGCAGGCTTCCAGGTAATGTCCTTTTGCTGTTTCTTGTCTCTGTTTTTTACCTCCTTGCCCATCCCATTTTAAATCTCGCACTTTGCCTTATTTTTAGTCTGCTGTACCTCCTCTATTGCTACTCTTTCTTAGTGTGATTTTACTTTTGACCTTGCAGAAGAAGGTTTTTGATCTGTTATACAAGATTGCAGACTTGCCTTTCCTGAGTGCCTACAAGCTTAAAATCTATGTGAGTTCGTGAAAACCAAATCTACGCTTCTTTTGGAACCTGATTTCAAATAATATTTTCTTTTGCATGTTGGAATAGACTTGAATTCTACGCTTCTTTGCAGGATATCATTGGAAAGGGTGAAACGCAACCGAATCTCACCGTTGGAATTCTTGTAGCTGTCGTGGTTATAATCTTAACAATTTTCTATAGGATCATATTTGGTGGGAAGAAGAAGCCGGTAAATAGTGAAACAATTTTTTCCCCCGCCCCTATCTTTACTTGGAATTGTTGACTCAAAGTTAATCTCTGGATAATGTTGTCTCCTTCTGTGCAGGCAAGGGTGGAAAAGCCTAGCGTTAACCCTACAGAATCTGGCAGTAACCAGAGCAGTGTTGAGAATGAAGAAAACAAAGAGGAGGAATCATCTGGTGCCGCGCCGCGTCGGAGGACAACAAGGCGGGATAACTAAAATGATGGAAACGGGACAGGGGCGGCGGAAAGCACAAATTTTGAGCTTAGTTGGACATTTTTAGGCCAATTTCGTAGCACTTTGTCATTTTTACGCTTCACTTTTGAAAGATCATATGCATAAGTAGTGTAAAATCAGATATTTTGCGTGGTGCTGGTCGCTTTGGAGACTTTAAGCATGTACAATTATTTTTCTAGTGACGTAGCAGAGAGATCAATTTACCGGAGCTACATGGTTGAGTAGGTAGGTGGGAATATGCGTTTCTTCCGTACTTTACCTATGTAAGGATTTTACTTATGTTGAGTATTGCCTATTGCTTAAATTCTTCTCTCTTCATTATCTTTTGAGAAGAACAATTGCTTTATCGGTCTATATTAAATTATAACCGAATATACTACTTGGATCTTGGCTTAATTACAATTTTTTAAAATTTTATCAGATAATTGATTATGATTTTTTAACGATTTGTTGACCACCATTGATCCTATACTGTTTGATTTATTTACATATTTGCTTTGTTACTTATTTTTTATGAACCGGAAAGTTACGGTATATTTTTGGTTTTTAACAAAATATTTTACTAAGATTTATATTTATATTAATTTTATAAATCAGAATCAGTATTATTGTTTGTAGTATAATAACTATGAATATTTATAAAAACAATATATCGATATTAGATGGAAAATAAATAGGAGACAAATATGTTGACTAATTAAATAGTTTAGGAAATTAAATCTTTTAAAGATAAATGTTGGGGAATAAAAATCAAACGTTTGACAATTGAGGGATTTTAGAAATGTAATTAAGCTTTGGGTTTTCATTACATCCTTATTCTTTTTATATAACTAGAGTTTGTATTTCGTACGTTACCAAAAATATATATTGGTAAATTTTTACTTTATTATATTTGTTATTTATATTTATCTTATTAACTGAATATTCATATTAATAAATAATTATGATTTGAAAATAATAATAAATTATTTATTTGTATATTAATATATATTAATATAGTTGTAATAAATAATTTTCTAAAAATTTATGATATTGAATGAATTTATCTTTTATTAAAATAAATATTTTGTTAAGACATAAATCTAAATATTAGTTATTTTGTTAACTTATAAATTAAAGAATTGTTTTTTATATGATATGATAAATTTAATATAAAAATATTTTATTAAATTAATATTAAATGAATATTTGAAGGATAAAAAATAGAATATTTAATTTATATTTCTTGTAAATTATGTTTTTTGTTGATACTCACTTATTAAAATTAAGTTATTAATTTTTTTATCATATTTTATTCAAACCGATAGATACAATTATTTTTCAACTTTGATGATTAGGAAATTTTGAATAAAGTCAAATATTATTTAATAAACATAAATACTTAAACTTTATATCTATTGAATGGTTAAAAAAAATATATCCCATATTATATAATATAAAGCAAGATTTGTGTTTTAAAAATTTGTATTTATTGTAAAAATTATGTTCTTTTTGTTAATGAGTGATATAAATAAAATTAAAATTTACAACTAATAAAATAAAAAATTAAACCAATACTAAATTTTTCTAATTTTTAAACGCTCCTGTTTTACTTTATAACACACGGTAGGTATTATATTGTTATATATTTTATTTTATGTATTAAAAATAAACACATGTAAATAAATAAGAGTGTTTTCTATGTTAAAAAGTAATGGTATTTTTATTGTAGCTTAAAAAAATACAAAAAATGAAAAAGTGAATTAAAATGATAGAAAATATAAAATGTCAAAATTGTATGATATGATTAAAAGGGAATCTAATGACTATCAAATTTATGTAATAAATATGGAACTTTTAGTGTAAGAACTTTTACAAATACAATGATTATATCTTCTGTAACTCCTTATTTCATTGCTCTTTTAGTTTAACCTTATGTCTCCGAACAATAAAAAATTATAATAAAGGATGTATACATAACATTTTTCTTCTTTTCTTATTTAACATATTTCTAAAATTGCAGTAAATAACCAGTCCAATTTTTTAAAAGAAAATTGTTATTTTTTTAAAAAAGGTTTAATCTAAAATAATTATTAAGTAAATAAAAAGATTATGTATAATATTTACATGCAATTACTATCATTTTTTATTTATCATGAGTTTTTTTAATCTTTTAAGTCGTAACATGATCTTTGCACACTATTTTTAAATTTCACTTAACTTCATCTTTATATAATTTATTATTAATATATCATAGATGAGTGTTATATTAAAATACATATTTTATTATCAATTTTTACCTCAATTAAATAAAAGAATGAATCATGAATTAATATCTTCATCGGTTCAATTATCAATCTAATTAATTACCATTAATTTAAAGAATTTTGACTGTAAATGAGGAGACTTGATGTAATTCAGCATCTGCATATCTTATGTTTTTCAAAAATCTTAAAACTTAATTTTTATATTGTAAGATGTAGGGGCGTTCGCGGATTGGATTGGATCGGTTTTAAGACCACAAGTCATTTGATTCAATCAAGAAATCATTATGCGGTTTGGATTGGATAGGTTGGGATATACCATGAAATCTAATCCAATCTATATTGGTTTGGATTAGATTAGATTTCAGTTTTTAGAAAATACCTTAAAAATAAATCACTTACAATAAAATCATATAGTAACAATAGTAACATGATAATTTCAACTAAAAAATTTCAAAAACTAATATGATAAATCCAACAACCCACAAGGTCACAAATGACATACTACTACTAAGTTACTAACATAAAATAAACCAATATTAAGAAATTCTAAGAAATACATCATTGAATAAATCCATAAAACATATTTCTAATCACTTACTAGAATTCACCTTCCACCAATTCAAGATATCAAAATTATGAGTTGTCTTCTTTAGTGTGTCCATAAGATACAAATCCACCTCATTTCTATTCATGTTTTCACTCATATGAATATCTTTTTCAAATTCCAAAGCAAATGAATGGTTATCAAAGGTGGATTCAAAATTTTCAACATGATCAAAAGATTGTTCAGTTTGTTGAAATTGACCATTCCCCTAAAAAAGTCTATAGCTATCAAATAGCTTGTTAAAGGTGTCCTTTACTTTTCCACTTAAAAATTAAGCACCTTTTTTTCATAAAGCTTCTCAAAACTCCATTCCACAAATCGTAACTTATACCGTGGATCAAGTATGACAGTAACAAAAATAATCATGTTTATATTTTTAATGTTGATGGTTCAGAGTTAGACTTAGAAGGGGGTTGAATAAGTCTTAACTTGTTTTACACGATTTTATGGACTCTGAATAGTTAATATTTTGTGATCAGACCTTGAGAGTAAAGAGAGAATCACACTACAGATTTATACTGGTTCACTTCCAAAGCAAAAGCTACATCCAGTACCTTCAGACTTGAAGGATTTTCACTATTGCAAAAATACTTTTTACAACAACAGCACTAGACCAATGCTACAAGTATTTTTGACTCCAATCACTTCTGACTTAAACCTAAGTATTGTTTCAACAAGCTACTCCTGGCTTCAAATACCCAAGTATTCTTTCAAAAGCCTCTTCAGGCCACAAAGTGTTTCTTACTAATACTATAAGCTGGTGAACAACACTAAACATAAAATACAGAGATGAGAGATAAAGAGCTTTTGTGTTACAACATGTTAGAACTAAGAAGACTTTTGAAGAACCTTTAGATTTGTTGATAACCAACATCAAGCACCTCAATTTAATCAAGTTATGAATTGTTAAACATTTGATAAGGTTATCTAAGTGTTTCAGGATATAAAGCAAAGGTTATAAATCAAAGGGGGAGCTTGCATTCAATAAGTCTGGTAAGACTAAGAAGAATATGCACCAAAGAAAGACGCAAGATCTGGGAACGCTACTCAAAAGAAAAGCGATCATCTGGACGTGTGCCAGACCCAGACCCATCAAGTCATACAGGGAATGATTCACTGCTTAAGGCAACCTTCACCAATCAGACTCTATTCTCACATAAAAGCTGCTTTAGACCTCTTTCAAGTTGGCAAGCAAGGATCTGATTACCTTTCGAGTTTGAGTCTTATCATCAACATTATGATTCACCAGATCTCAGTCTAGTTTCAAATGTTTCCTCTGATCAAAACAAGTCTGGACCTATATATGATGACTTAACAAAGCATCTTTTCTTCTCAGCATAAAGACTTATCATAAGAAAGGAAAACTCTAAAGCAAAGCAAATCAAGATCCATATCTCGATAAAGAACTTTCCTTTTAATGAAACTGACTCTATGCCGGCAACTGCACGAATCTCGAAAGCTATCCAATCTATGAAGAATAACTTTTTCTAAGGATCATATCCATTAAGAAGACTCCTATCAAGCATTTGAATGATGCACTTTTCAATAGTCATCCAACGGATCTATCTCTCTCAGCAGAAAAATCCTATATATTACAATTCTCTTCTTAATAGAGGGGGTGTGCATGAAAGACTCATTAAGAGTGGTAGAGAAAAATGTAAGAAGGAAAAAAATATCAAAAGAGATCTTTAAGTCAGAAGATCATAGAGAAGAAAAGAAAAATAGAGAGAGCTTGTGAGAGCATTTTAAAAAAAATAGAAATGGGCATATCACACAAAAGATAGTGTGATCAAAGTAAAAGGAGAACACACACAAGCCCCAAATGTTTGTATACAAAAGCCCCAAAAGAATAAGGCTAATTTTAATTGTATTAATATTTCCAATCTCTTGTAAACATAGGTCTGATTGACTTGTTGGGAAACATTGTTGGCCTGAAGAGGCTTTAGAAAGAATACTTGGGTTAAGCCAAGAGTGACTTGTGAAAGAATACTTGTGGTCTGCATAGGAGTGGGTGCTTGCTAAAGAATACTCAGTTTAAGTCAGGAGTGGTTGGAGTTTACAATACTTAGAAGCTGTAACATCCCTGATGTTTTAATGAGAATTATAAGAAATGGGAAATGATTAGTAAATATTTTAGAAGTTTTATTTAATATTTGTTCTGTCCGAGCCAAAGATTGGAAAAGCCGGTGTCGAGATCAGGAGAGCGGTCAGGCGGAGTTAAAGATTGGGAGTGTAAGAGAAGAGCGGACAGGGCCAGGAGGTTTGGTCCGAACCGTTGTGAGGAGAGTGCCTCACACGGGGTCATAGCCCGGATTAACCTCATAATGACTGAAACAACGGATGTAGGTAACCAAGAGGTGAGCACGGATGAGATATCCGACCTCTTAGGTTGTAGCTCGGATTTCCGAGGTATGAACACTAAGCTAGGACGCCGGGGGACCGATATTCATATTGGGCCTATACTCTTGCGAAGTATTAGAGAATTGTGAATAATTAAACGTTGAGGGAATAAATACGTGTAATTGATTTGATAACTATGCAATAGTTTAATATAGTGAAATGGATTAAATTTAGTAAGAACACAAATAAAATAAAGGAAAAAACAATCTTGCCCATGAGCTATATATATAAGGAAATTCTCTTCCTTCCCCCTTCATTATTTACAAGTTACCTTTGCTGTTGGTCTGTTCCTTCACTTTCGTTTTTCTCCTCTCTTATCGCTGAGTTGCATGCGCTGGAGAGGGACTCCATTTGTGTCCAAACTCCAATTTATTCCCATTCCTGTGATCGAGGCTTCAAGGTGAGTCTACTGATCCGTCCCAATTGTGACTCCCTTATTCCTTTTATTCTTTAGCGGTTTAAAGCCATGCATGGCTATATTCGTGGCTGTTCTCCACTCCTCTGGTGAGTGTGAGCCCAAATGTAGTCTATGAACTAAGGACGTTGAAGTGACGAGCTGTACTTTATGATCCGTAGGTAGTAGGCTAAGCAACGAAAGACTGAGTGACGGAGTTGAGACTGCGAAACCAGTGCTCGGAGGAAGGAATCGATACAGAGAACAGATCATCGAAGCGTGGAACTAGAGGGGGGTGTTCGGGTTATAATTAATTAGAATAGGACTCGCTTCTTATACAGGTCATTGAAGTATCGTAAACAGGTTAAGAAAAATGTTACTAAACGTAGTTGTGTGTTTATGCTTGTGCATGTGTGACTGAGTACATTAATTAGTGGAGGATCGGATGTGGATGAGTTTATCATGTATGATCTTGTGATATCTAATGTGAAATGATCAGTATTATGTGACGTCGGGTTAGCAAGAAGGCTACCCGAGTGATGAGGAATTGATATTATTATGTGAAAGGTAAACTGTTGAATGATTATGTGGTATGGGATGGCCGACGGTATATGATAGCCCCTCATTTCCGGCTCCCGTGGTTTTCGTGCCCAGTTGAGCTACCCAGTGGTCAAGTAGGACCCAGTGGTCGAGGTGGAGAGTCAAGCAGGACTCGGTGAACCAAGCAGGGTTTACGGGGTGTCAAGTAGGACCCCCAGCTGAAGGCCAATCCTTTAGTATCCGGATACTAGGAGTCAGATTGTATGAGAGTCAGTTGTGATCGTGATGAATGTGATGGAATTGTGTAGTTGGTTTAATATAGTTACTGTATGTAATACACTATGTTTCGGTATGCTTACTTACAAGTGATGCTTGATATGCATGTATATTTGTTAAATTCCGTTCTATATTAATTACAATGCCAAACACTCACCCTTGCATTTTTTTTAGTAACCAGAGACAGGGAGGGGGAAGGAGCCATGGAGTCGCGCCAAGGGGGAGAACGGTGCCAGGGTCCGAGTGACTTCGAGTGACTCTCTATAGAGTCATATGTGTGTATAAGAACTTCTTAGTATTATTATTAGTTGTGTTTAATTAAGACCGGACCGGATGTAAACCTATATTTTAAAATACATCACTGTTATTTGCATATGCTTTCATGGTAGTTATGATAACTCTTTGGGTTCACAGAACCATTTTTAGAGTGAAATTTTGGTAGTCCGGTTGCATGTTTTGTATAATCCGATGTGTGAAAGGTATTCGCTCAAGTGAATAGAACCTCGTTTAAGTGAGAGTCCGGAATCTCACTTAGACGAGTAGGGGCCTCGCTCAAGCGAGAAGCCCTGATTCCCTTTCTCCCATCCGTTGTGTTTAAATTAACCTGCTTTCTTTTCTAGACCTCATTTAATTAATCTAACTGGGACTGCTGTCACTTAATTAAGTCAGTAAAATCAATGCTTTTTCACTAAATATCGATTAATTTTCAAGAAAAGGAAAAAAATTATCGTAAGAGGTAATTGTTTGAATAAAAATAAATGCAAAAATAACCTAGGATGTTACACTTGGTATCAGAGCGGTTCTTTCTAGAGCCGGTGTGTGGGCCGATCTAGTGATTGTGATAGTTTTATGAAGGTTGATTGTATTTTGTTGTATTGAGATTGTGTGTGGTCTGGCATCGTTCCCTTGGCACTCCACTGGCGTAGTATTCTATGAATATAAGGTAAGTTTACGATCCCCTGACTGATCTTGGTTATTAATGGTGATATGTTTGCTCATTGTAGAATTACTAAATGGCCGGAGAGACTAGTTCTGGGGGAAGAGATGATTTCTTCTCTAGATTTACTCAGCTGATGAGTAGGACCGAGTCCGGTCCCACTCTGGATAAATTCCTGAAAAGGAATCCTCCGACTTACAAAGGGGGACACGACTATGACGGGGCATACATCTGGATCAGGGATATCGAGCAGGTTTTTGAATATTTTGAGTGCTCTGAAGAGCAAAAGGTTTTATTTGCTACTTACCAACTAAAAGAAGAGGCTAGAGTACGGTGGACCCGAGTGAAGGTGCAGATGAACGCAGCCAATGAGCCGTTGGTATGGACGAATTTTCGAAGGAGGTTCCTTGTTAAATACTTTCCGGACAACTACAAGATCCGGAAAGAAATGGAATTCCTGAAGTTAGAGCAAGACCGAATGTCTGTAGCTGAGTACACCAGCAAGTTTGACGAGCTGTGTGATTTTTACCACCCTTTCTCGTTAGAAGGGACTGAAGGTAGCAAGTGCGCCAAATACGAAGCTGGACTACGGATTGAGCTCCGTAGTGTAATAGTGCCAATGGAGATTAGGGACTACCCAACCCTGGTGAACAAAGCAAGATTGACTGAAGAGGTGCAGTTACAAAGGTCGTCCCAGCCGAGAGATAAAAAGCCACTGAAGGCAAAAGGATTCAACTTCAAGAGGATGAGTCAATTCTTCCGGGGTGGCAAGTCTTCTGCTACCTCCTCATCCTCTTCCGGTCGGGGTTCCACTGGTCGATCGGGTAATCCTTCTGGTAATCGTACCTGCTACAATTGTGGTCAGGAAGGTCACATTGCCAAACATTGCCAAGCCAATCAGATTGTGTGCTTCCAGTGCGGACAACCAGGGCACCTCAGGCCCGATTACCCTCAGAGGCAACAGCAGGGCAGGACGGATAACCGAACTAACTCTTCTGGGACCCGGGGTTCCAACTTTTCGAGGAGAGGCCGGAATGAAGCTGGTAGAGGGAACCAACAATCGGGAAGATATGATGTCCAATCTAGCGATGCCCAGAACGCCATGACCGGGCGAGTATTTGCGTTTGATGCTTCAGAAGCTATGAGGAATGACAATTTGGTACAAGGTAAGTGCCTCATCTGTGGTTATCTGGTTGATGTAATTTATGATTCAGGTGCCACCCATTCCTTTATTTCGGAAAGTTGTGTGCGACGGCTTGGTCTGCCAATCAGTTTAATGGAGAACGCTCTTATTGTTTCCACTCCAACTGGTTCCACTTTCCGTGCAACTACAGTGTGTAGAGAACTACCGATGCAAATCGAAGCCCGTACTTTTCGAGTAAATTTTATCTGTATGCCATTGAAGGACTTAGATATTATTTTGGGTCTCGATTGGCTTGCTGCTAATCATGTGTTGGTCGACTGTTATCGGAAGAATATTGTTTTCTCTCAGGAACTTGACATGAAGAACGGGGTGAGCAATGTCCTAACCACGTATGTTGTTTTATTCACTTCGGAGGGTCGGCATAACCTCCTGCTAAGTGATATTCCGATTGTTTGCGAATTTCCTGACGTTTTTCCGGAAGAAATTCCGGAGCTACCTCCCAGTCGGGAGATTGACTTCTTTATTGACTTGATTCCCGGGGCAGAACCTGTGTCCCGAGCGCCATATAGAATGTCTTCGGTGGAATTAACCGAAGTGAAGAAACAAGTAAACGAATTACTAGAAAAGGGCTTTATCCGACCCAGTGCCTCACCCTGGGGCGCTCCGGTGTTATTGGTAAAGAAGAAGGACGGTAGTATACGAATGTGCATTGATTACCGACAGCTGAACAAACTGACAATCAAAAATAAATATCCACTACCTCGGATTGACGATTTACTGGACCAGTTGCGAGGCGCCGTTGTGTTCTCTAAGATCGACTTGAGGTCGGGATACCACCAAATCCGAGTGAGGTCGGAGGATATCCCAAAGACAGCATTTCGGACTCGATATGGGCACTTTGAGTACGTAGTAATGCCCTTTGGAGTAACAAACGCTCCTGCCATTTTTATGGATTATATGAATCGGACCTTTCAACCGTACTTGGACCAGTTTGTGGTAGTGTTCATTGATGATATTTTGGTATATTCAAGGTTGGACGAGGAGTATGCCCAACATCTTCGACTTGTTTTACAAGTACTTCGGGAGAAGAAGTTGTACGCTAAACTATCTAAGTGCGATTTCTGGGGGAGTAGTGTACAATTCTTGGGGCATATAATTTCCCAAGAGGGAATCTCAGTTGATCCGACAAAAATTGAGGCGGTTATGGCTTGGGAGAGGCCGAAGTCAATAACTGAAATCAGGAGTTTCCTCGGATTAGCTGGATACTATCGACGTTTCATAGAGGGATTCTCTCGGATAGCACTTCCTCTGACTCGGTTAACAAGGAAAGGAAACCCCTTCGTGTGGTCGGAAAAGTGTGAATTAAGCTTCCAAACTCTTAAGCGATGTTTAACGACTGCCCTTGTGCTTGCACTGCCCGATGTAACACAGGAATTTGAAGTATATTGTGATGCATCCAAATTTGGATTGGGGTGTGTGTTGATGCAAGCTGATCGGGCAATTGCTTATGCTTCGAGGCAATTGAGGCCACATGAAGAGAATTACCCGACTCATGATCTGGAACTTGCGGCAGTGGTGTACGCACTGAAGATTTGGCGTCATTATCTGTATGGAGCTCGCTTTGTAGTATTTAGTGATCACAAGAGCCTAAAGTACTTGTTTGATCAAAAAGAGCTAAATATGAGACAGAGGCGATGGGTGGAGTATTTAAAGGATTACGATTTCGATTTAAAGTATCACCCGGGCAAAGCGAATGTTGTGGCAGATGCACTGAGCAGGAAGGTATTACACGTGGCTTACCTGATGGGTAGAGAACAGGAATTGCTGGAAAGCTTTAGAGATATGAATGTTGGAATTGTTATGGACGCACCAAACCGAATGACAATCGGAATGTTAAAAATCTCCAATGAATTTCTGGAGTCGATGGTAGCTGCACAGAAAGACGATAAAGAGTTACTGAGGCTGATTGATACTCAAACCCAAGGCAAAAATGTGGAGATAACTCAGGGTAATGATGGTATATGGAGATTCAGGAACCGAGTGGTGGTGCCTGCACATAGAGGCTTCAGGCAGGTAGTACTATCAGAAGCACACAAGAGCTCTCTGAGTATACATCCGGGAGTGACAAAAATGTATCATGACTTAAAAAAGGAATTCTGGTGGCCAAGCATGAAGAAGGCAATAATCGAGTATGTGAAATCCTGTGTGATATGCCAGAAGTGCAAGGTTGAGCACCAACGACCTCCAGGTTTGCTTCGACCTCCAGAAATTCCGATCTGGAAGTGGGAAGGTATCACCATGGACTTCGTATCCGGACTACCCCGCACTCAAACCGGATGCAACGCGATTTGGGTGATTGTTGATCAACTAACCAAAAGTGCGCATTTTCTGGCAATAAATATGAAGTGGTCGCTAGATCGATTAGCTAAGTTGTACGTTGCGGAAGTTGTACGACTGCATGGTGTGCCCTCAAGCATTATCTCCGATCGGGATCCCCGATTCACTTCAAGGTTTTGGGGGAGTTTGTAACAACAACTGGGTACTGAGCTCAAAGTGAGCTCAGCCTACCATCCCCAGACCGATGGCCAATCAGAACGGACTATACAGACTCTTGAAGATATGTTAAGGGCATGTGTACTGGAACAGGGCGGATCATGGGATAAATACTTGCCCTTGGTAGAGTTTGCATATAATAACAGTTACCATAGCAGCATTGGGATGGCTCCATACGAAGCTCTCTATGGTCGGAAATGTCGTACTCCATTATGTTGGAATGAGAACGGCGATGCTCTTCATCTGGGGCCTGAGATGATTCAAGAGATGAACGAACAAATCGCTTTAATCCGAGAGAAGATAAAAATTGCCCAAGACCGTCAAAAGAGCTATTATGACAATCGGCACAGACCCCTTGAATTCCAAGTGGGTGATTGGGTGTTCCTAAAGATTTCACCGACTAAGGGTGTAGGTCGAATTTTGAAGAGCCAAAAGCTTAATCCGAAGTATATTGGACCATACCAAATACTAGAACGGATTGGTGAAGTCGCTTATTGACTGGATCTTCCCCAATCGTTGACTAACATTCACAGCGTGTTCCACGTATCGCAACTTCGAGCTTACATTCCGTGTGATACCATGATTGTACCGAGTGACTCCATTGAAGTGAAAGAGAACTTGAGGTAGAGGCGGTGCCGATCGGCATTGAAGAGCATCAAACCAAACGGTTAAGGAACAAGGAGGTACCGCTGGTGAAGGTGAAGTGGCAGAATTTACATTGGATAAACTACACTTGGGAGTTAGAATCCGATATGAGACGAATGTACCCTCATCTTTTTCAACCGGAACACTGATTTCGGGGACGAAATCTCCTTTTAGGGAGGGTGGATGTAACATCCCTGATGTTTTAATGAGAATTATAAGAAATGGGAAATGATTAGTAAATATTTTAGAAGTTTTATTTAATATTTGTTCTGTCCGAGCCAAAGATTGGAAAAGCCGGTGTCGAGATCAGGAGAGCGGTCAGGCGGAGTTAAAGATTGGGAGTGTAAGAGAAGAGCGGACAGGGCCAGGAGGTTTGGTCTGAACCGTTGTAAGGAGAGTGCCTCACACGGGGTCATAGCCCGGATTAACCTCATAATGACTGAAACAACGGATGTAGGTAACCAAGAGGTGAGCACGGATGAGATATCCGACCTCTCAGGTTGTAGCTCGGATTTCCGAGGTATGAACACTAAGCTAGGACGCCGGGGGACCGATATTCATATTGGGCCTATACTCTTGCGAAGTATTAGAGAATTGTGAATAATTAAATGTTGAGGGAATAAATACGTGTAATTGATTTGATAACTATGCAATAGTTTAATATAGTGAAATTGATTAAATTTAGTAAGAACACAAATAAAATAAAGGAAAAGACGATCTTGCCCATGAGCTATATATATAAGGAAATTCTCTTCCTTCCCCCTTCATTATTTACAAGTTACCTTTGCTGTTGGTCTGTTCCTTCACTTTCGTTTTTCTCCTCTCTTATCGCTGAGTTGCATGCGCTGGAGAGGGACTCCATTTGTGTCCAAACTCCAATTTATTCCCATTCCTGTGATCGAGGCTTCAAGGTGAGTCTACTGATCCGTCCCAATTGTGACTCCCTTATTCCTTTTATTCTTTAGCGGTTTAAAGCCATGCATGGCTATATTCGTGGCTGTTCTCCACTCCTCTGGTGAGTGTGAGCCCAAATGCAGTTCATGAACTAAGGACGTTGAAGTGACGAGCTGTACTTTATGATCCGTAGGTAGTAGGCTAAGCAACGGAAGACTGAGTGACGGAGTTGAGACTGCGAAACCAGTGCTCGGAGGAAGGAATCGACACAGAGAACAGATCATCGAAGCGTGGAACCAAAGTAAGGGGGGTGTTCGGGTTATAATTAATTAGAATAGGACTCGCTTCTTATACAGGTCATTGAAGTATCGTAAACAGGTTAAGAAAAATGTTACTAAACGTAGTTGTGTGTTTATGCTTGTGCATGTGTGACTGAGTACATTAATTAGTGGAGGATCGGATGTGGATGAGTTTATCATGTATGATCTTGTGATATCTAATGTGAAATGATCAGTGTTATGTGACGTCGGGTTAGCAAGCAGGCTACCCGAGTGATGAGGAATTGATATTATTATGTGAAAGGTAAACTGTTGAATGATTATGTGGTATGGGATGACCGACGGTATATGATAGCCCCTCATTTCCGGCTCTCGTAGTTTTCGTGCCCAGTTGAGCTACCCAGTGGTCAAGTAGGACCCAGTGGTCGAGGTGGAGAGTCAAGCAGGACTCGGTGAACCAAGCAGGGTTCACGGGGTGTCAAGTAGGACCCCCAGCTGAAGGCCAATCCTTTAGTATCCAGATACTAGGAGTCAGATTGTATGAGAGTCAGTTGTGATCGTGATGAATGTGATGGAATTGTGTAGTTGTTTTAATATAGTTACTGTATGTAATACACTATGTTTCGGTATGCTTACTTACAAGTGATGCTTGATATGCATGTATATTTGTTAAATTCCGTTCTATATTAATTACAATACCAAACACTCATCCTTGCATTTTTTTTAGTAACCAGAGACAGGGAGGGGGAAGGAGCCATGGAGTCGCACCAAGGGGGAGAACGGTGCCAGGGTCCGAGTGACTTCGAGTGACTCTCTATAGAGTCATATGTGTGTATAAGAACTTCTTAGTATTATTATTAGTTGTGTTTAATTAAGACCGGACCGGATGTAAACCTATATTTTAAAATACATCACTGTTATTTGCATATGCTTTCATGGTAGTTATGATAACTCTTTGGGTTCACAGAACCATTTTTAGAGTGAAATTTTGGTAGTCCGGTTGCATGTTTTGTATAATCCGATGTGTGAAAGGTATTCGCTCAAGTGAATAGAACCTCGTTTAAGTGAGAGTCCGGAATCTCGCTTAGACGAGTAGGGGCCTCGCTCAAGTGAGAAGCCCTGATTCCCTTTCTCCCATCCGTTGTGTTTAAATTAACCTGCTTTCTTTTCTAGACCTCATTTAATTAATCTAACTGGGACTGCTGTCACTTAATTAAGTCAGTAAAATCAATGCTTTTTCACTAAATATCAATTAATTTTCAAGAAAAGAAAAAAAATTATCGTAAGAGGTAATTGTTTGAATAAAAATAAATGCAAAAAATAACCTAGGATGTTACAGAAGCACGGGTTGTGCTTAAGCCAGGAGTGACTGGAGTCAATAATACTCATGGGCTCGGTTTGAGCTATTTTTGTAAAAGAGAGATTGTATGTAACATCCCATTTTCAACACAAATAGAAAATAAATATTAATATATCTTTCATGAGAAATACTTACTATAAGTTAGTTTATTATTATCATTTTTTATGAAATTTTGGTATTTATATTTAATTATTTTTTAAAATAATAATAATAATAATAATAATAATAATAATAATAATAATATTTATGAATGAGACTTTTAAAATGAATTAATTAGTATGCATTGATTAATGAAATTATATTAAGAATTTTAAATATATTTATTATTTACAACTTTTATTTTATGTTTTTATTACATATTTGTGATTTAACTCTTATCAGAATTTTAAAATACAATTTTGAAGGAATTAGACTATGGTTCTTTAGAACTTTTTGATCTACATAATATTTATGATTTTCTGGAATTTTTTTAAAATTTTGAAATATTTTAATAAAATAATATATTTTAAATAATTTTAAATTCATATAAAGTTACTTAAAATTAAAAATATTTACAAGAAAGTGAATTTAAATTATAAGAAAATTTTCTAAAATCCATTTCAAGTAGACTTATCTAAAAATTATCAGTTTGAATAAAATCTTGATTTTTACCAATCGTAAAAAAATCGGAAACATATGAATAAATTTTTATTAACAGAAAATTTTAGATTTTTAAAATTTAAACTTCATATTACTTATCATAAAATTAGTGAGAACTGATATAATATCGCTAAATTTTAAAAAGGACTGATTTTGAATATTTAAAATATACCGAGTGAAAGGTTACTATTTGGCTTAATAATTCAGTCGATATTTACTATGTAAAATACTGTGCATACACGAAAATTTCAAAAGGTGCACAGTAACTAGGATTTAAATTTCAAAAAATACACAGTACTTTTATATTAAAATAATAGAATGCATAGTAATTTTCCTTCCTATAAATATCAAAGGAATTTTTCTTTAGAATTCACAATTTCAGATTAAGTTTTCTTAATATAGTAGTGCTAGTGAGATAGTGGTGGAAGTAAGAGAGAGAAATAAATTTTTTTGGAAGAAGGTTTTGCTAAAATCCTAAGGTAAGAATACCTCTCTTTTATATTTTTTAGGGTTATTTTCATATCATTTTTAGAAATCTATTATTATACTGGAAATAATATTATTTTAAGTTACTATTCTGAATAGTAAAATACTATTTCAATAGTAAATTACTATTTGAATAGTAAATTACTATTTATTGTTACTATTTACCTTTACTATTCACGTTTTACTATTTATCATTACTATTCACGATTTACTATTTACCGTTACTATTCATGATTTACTATTTATTGTTACTATTCATGTTTTACTATTTGCTGCTACTATTTACTATTTACTATTCAATATTCAAAATTTACCATTTCTGCTTTAAGTAGTAATCTTAATTTTTATCTTGTAACTATATTAAAATGAAATTGGTATGTTTTAGAACTCAGAGACGAAAAGCGCACGGATTTTCAATAACGAATCAGTATACAAGAGGTAAGGGGGAGTGGGATAGGAATATAATATGAAAAGACATAAGAATAATGGGAGGAGTCCCCTACTCCTTTAAAATTTAATAATATTATTATTTTAAATAATAATTATTTAACTTAAAAATATTTATAATAAATTTTAAATTGAGTATCTTGTGTAACTTGATCTAAAATACATATGCAAAGACCTGGATAACCTATGCGAACTGGACTAAACCTATGCAAGGACTTGGACTATTATGATGGACTGAACTATACCTATGCGAAGACTGGATTATATATATGGACTTATATAGACCTGTGCGAGGAATGGACTATAAGGACTCAAAATCAACTCTACTAATTTAAATAACCATTAAAATTTGAATTATATTTATGAGTGGTATTTAGTTGATTTGATTTGATTATAATTAACTATATTTGATTTTGATTAATGATATTGTGATTTATAATATTAGACTGTGATTGATGATATGTAATTATGATTGATAATATTTGTGATTGATGACATTACAATACTTGATTGTGGTTGATGAATGATTGATGACCTTGTGATATGAAGTTTGAGCATATAGCATGCATGACGGAAAGTTAAAACTCAGTAAGAATTTTCTTACCTTACTCTTTAAATTTTTATTTTAAGAGAAAGTATTTTATCATTTTTTTAGTCTTTTATTTCTTCTTAGAAACAATTGTCATTAACTTTATTTTTAATCTCTAGAATAAAATCTAGTATTAGAAAGAAGCTATTTTATGAAAATCAGAAGTTGAGATAATTAATACTTGAATTAAAGAAAATCTTTATAGTTTTAAGTATTCTTAGTTAATAATTTTAAAAATTATTTTCTTTTAGAAATAAAAAATTTAAATTGGTTTTCCCCAATGAAATAACTAAAAGATATTTTGTTATAGTCAAGATTTCTAAACTCAATCTAGTTAAAATTTAAATTGGGAAAGATTATGTAAATATGTGAAGTTTTTAGATATTTAAGGCTTGGAAACTCAATTTTGGTGAGATCTGAATTAGATCTGAATTCGAAGACTGTACTAAATTTATTTCTGTATAACAGAAGTTCAAATAAGAACTTATGAGAATGTACAGTTTATTGAGATAATTTTCTGAACCTGTATGGTATTTAATAATTGAGTTTCTAAAAGTCTTAACCAACTAAATATGTGAGTAGTTCATGCATCATGAATCATTAAAGAGAAATGGGATGTGATATTGCCTGGGGACGGATTACAGAAACCGAGGATACATTAGAGGAGGCTTAATTGCGAGCCTTGGGATGAGAGGGTGTGAAAGGGTGCTTCAGGTGACCTGGGGTCGCTCCCTAGTGTCGGGTACTTTCACAATAAAAACTTTCTCAGTCTGACTAGTCTCTAAGTGTTTCCACGCCAGTTGAGCTGTTCATATGCTATGAAGGCATTTATGTTATTATCCAGAATTATGGAACAGTGTAAACTCCTGGTTGGCCCAGTGCAAACTAAAACTTTAAGGGCCCACATGCATAAACTGAATGAAATAGTATTAAAAGCATTACATGTCATACATGTGATTGTGATATTCTGTGTGAATGGTTGTGAATGAAAGTATGATTGTTATGCGTATAAAAACCCTACAATTATAATTAATTGTGTATGAGATTATGAATGATATTATTTTATTAGATTGTGAAAACCCTTATGCTTATGTTTTATCTGTAAAGTATTATATTCTGTTTCTCACTCCTTCTTGTTTGAATTTTATGTCCAAAATATATGTTATGTGATATATAGCTAGCAGTTCAAGATGAAAGGATATGTAATTACAAGAAGGTAAAGTGGTCTCATCCTCAATCAGATAGATGAAGAGATATGACAAGAGTAGGATTCCAAAACTTGATGATTCAAGGACTAGGAAATGATTGGTCACATTTATAGTAGAGGTATAGTTTAGTTTTACCTTGCCTTATTACAATATCAAGTTAGATAATTGTAACAAGGTAAAGGTTAAACTTTGATAAACATTCCCATCCGGATATAATACTGTAATGATTTATCACTTATGATTTCTATAAATTATTTTATCATTATGGACAAATATTGAAAGACAATGTTTTTTTTTTTACTTTCAATATTCAAACGAAATCAGATGTATATACGTCCTTGTATACGCGAGATAAAGAGTGATAAATATGTATATCTTTCTAAAAGTTTTTTTTTATTTATCTCATGTATATAAGGGGGTGTTACATTTTACATAGTGGAAAAACCCTTCAAGTCTGAAGGTACTAGATGTAACTTCTAAGTTGGAAGTGAAACAATATAAATCTCTTGTGTGTTGTTTCTCTCCTTATCCTTCGCATAAGTCTGGAACATTCTTGCTCAAATTTATTTCCACCATTACTCTGGTGATCATACCACCGTGAAATACGCTCTTCATTTTAAGTGCCTCGTTTAAGGAATGAAAAAGTGGACAGACTTATTCAACCCCCCTTCTAAGTCTGCTTCTCCGAACCATTACAACAAATAACTCGACGTACAAAGATATGAAGTATAAAGACAGGTACGCTAAGTTACAGACTACGATAAGTCAAGGTCTGCTAGAAGCAGAACTACAAAGAAGACTTACGCAAGATACAAGAACTTAGAAACTATTATAGAGAAAGTCTTTCAGACTTTTGTTCTTGTAAGAGAGAGATATCAAATAGTGTTCAATAATGTCAACAACCATACGCATGTTTTGAAATCTTCTTATATTTATAGACTTCCTTGAGATAATCGTTGGTTTAGCCTTGATGGGAATGAATCCATTGATCTTTTCAAGGACAAGATAAGCAGCAATTGCAGAAGCCTGAGTCTGTCATGCTTCAGAAATATACACCAAAAAGGATTGCCTCGATAGTCTTTATCAAAAGATGTCTTTTTGCTTATCTTTTTTAAGCAATTGGGTACATCTTTATAGTCGTTGACCTATAGGCTTTCTGATTTGTACAGTTTCAGCTTTTACTGACAATTTGGGATATGCGAGGCAGTTTTTGTAATTTGTGCGAGTAATCCTTTAACTTTTTCGTTTGTTACCTCTTTGAGGATAGACACATAGTTGATATGATAAAGTCCTTGTAGTTCCTAATTCATAAAGGAAAGATTCTTTTTAGATGCTGTTAGAAGGGAAAGGAGAAATCATCCTAGGGTCTGTAGCTTTAATTAGGCTTGATTCCTTGAAGCTATTGATGAGTATAGACTCTTCATTTCAGGAATGATTTGAGTTCATAGACTCCCCCTATTTCTTACGACTAGAGCATTACAAACTTTCCTGTCACACTTATCAGAATAGTTAAATAAACCATACGTACAGACTTCATTTTAACTAAGAGTCTTGATGGGTATTATTAACAAATCTCAGGGTTCAGACTTCTTAGTCTTGAATTTAGACTTGGTTCTAACAAATGCTACCCCAATATTTATCATGCTTGACTTTCATTTTCTTAGTCATGCCCCCAAATAACGAATCTAAACTTCCAGCCCATGTCTTTAAGGTGTGTACTATCAAACAATAATCATGAAAATATTGGGAGGAAGTCACATACTAAGAGCCATAAACTTTCTTGGTGACATCAAAAAATATTTTAAAAAATCTCAGAAGCACTCTTGCATTATCCCAATCCTCTGATTTTGGAACACCACCATTCAATAATGCATACTTTGTATCTCGTTCTCCTAGTCTTTTAAATGCCTTTTGAAACTTAAGAGCACTTTCTAACATGATATAGGTAGAGTTCCACCTAGTAGGAACATCTAATTGTACAGTGCAAGTCTCTATTATCCTACCGTCCTTTATGATGCTTTTACATCTATCAAAACGAGTAGGTGAAACACGCACAAATTTAACAGCTTTTCTAATTTTGGAAATTAAATCATGCATGTCTTTTAATCCATCATTAACCTCAAGATTTAAAATATGAGCACAACATCTAACATGTAGATATTCACCTTTCAAAGGATGTGAGTTCCAATCCTCCATTCGACACTTCAAGTATGAAATAGCAACATCATTCAAACTATTATTATCAACAGTTATGCTAAAAACTTTGGAGATCCCCCAACTCAAAAGACATTTTTCAGTTTTTCTTCCTATAGTGTTACCTTTATGATTCTTAATCAAACAAAAGTTCAAAATCGTTTTATGTAATTTCCATTCATGATTAATGAAATGTGCAGTCAAGAAAAGATAATTCAAAATTTGCACAAAACACCAACAATCAGTGGTTAAACAAACACTTTGACTTGGAGCAGTAAAAACAATTTTCAACTTCTTCTTTTCATTCACATAAAGATTCCAACAATCCCTAGCAATAATGTTCCTCCCAGGAAGACTTAGCTGAGGCAAAGAAAGACTCATGAAATGCTTGAACCCTTCCTTCTCCATAAATTTAAAAGGCAACTCATCCATAATAATCATTCTAGCAAGAGATTGTTGTCATATTTCAACATCAAAAGAAACAGCAACAAGCCTCTTTCCCATCTTCCTTTTTAAAGTGTTGGATACTAAGAACTGTTTGACTAGAATCATTCGATGCTTTTGGAAACTTTTTGAATTGGTTTAATAAATGATTTTTCAAATTACTTGTGCCATTTTTATATGAATCACATGCATAAGTAGTTTCAAACCATTTATATTTAGCTCTATAGTCAGATGAGTTAGCAACAGACTCTTTAGGAAAATGATCCCATGTCCAAGATCTTGATTTAATAGGTTTTCGTTTACCTATTTCTCCTTCGACTGCATTTTCTTGAGCCTTTCTTTTCTTATCACCCTTGGGAGGCATCAAAGCTAGTGCCGCAGGTTGTAAGGCTACTTGTCGTGACTCGTTTCAGCTGCAGAAGATTTTATGGATTCCACACTTGTAATAATTATTCTCTCGGTGTCTTGAGAATTGTTTGTCTGCCACATAAAAAAGAGGTGATTAGAATTATGTTGAATAAATAAGTGATTGACAACAATAAAAAAATTTAATACTTAATAGAACTAGTAGTTTACCTTACTTATTTTAGGCATGATAATTCAATTCAACACAAGCAATGAAGTGACAAACAATTTTTATTGTTCCTATAAATTAGTAATAATTAATAAACTATTAATGATTTTTATAGCAATAATAATTAACAAAGAAGTAAACCAATAAATAAAAGTAGCATTGTACTAAACAAAATACAAATAGGGACAAACAATAATTACCTTTATGCAAATGGAGGAGATGAATGGTGAATGAGGGAGAATGGATAGACGGTGACGAAGTGCTAGTGCACAAGTAGAAAGCTAGAAAGCAACCGCAATTGCCAAGAGAACAAAGAGAATGAAGAGAGAGAATCACATATGCACAAAAGCAAAGCGAAAGTTTCTTTTCTTTCTAATTTGAGCAATTGATGAGCGTGAATCATAAAATATTAAAATTAAAACATTCGACATTTCTATTTGGGCTTAAGTTGTTTTGCGCGTGAAGTATAAAATTTAAACATTGGACTTTGTCATTTAGGTTTAAGCTATTTTACTTTGAAGAGTTATAGAAACAAGAAATATAGAGCTTTTATGTACCAGGTCTAGAGTAGTACTAGTAGTAAAAAAAACTTTGGATTAGTTCCTAAAGGTGGAACCGAAATCCAATCCAATCCATTAAAAAATATCAATTTTTTCAATTATTGGTATTTTCAGTTCGATTGATCGGTTTTTTTGGATTGGATGATGAACACCCCAGTAAAATGACTATAGTAAGTGTAATCCAAATTATATTATATTATAATTTGATAATCCAAGTGTAATCCAAATTATATTATATTTTGATAATTTAAAAATCAGAGTATCTTAATTATTAACTCTTATTAAAATTATATTATAATCTAAAATAAAATTATAATATGAATTAAACTTTAAAAATTATGATTACAAGTTAATAAACAAGTAAACTAACATAGTAATCTTTGACATCACATGGATGTTCAATTAGGTCATTGACCCTTCAAAATAGACAATTGAATCCCCTCCCTGTTGAAATCCAATTTGCATATACATTCAAAAGTTAACCTAAATCCGTTAAATTTGGATGATGTGTAATATAAAGTAACACGTTCGCATCCCTCTTGAAATTCGTTTAGTAGATGCATCCCTAACTAGGAATGTCGCATTTAGGTTCCTGTAAGATGTTTCAGCCTTTTGAGCTTTTAAAAATCTTAGTATGCCTTAGATCCAAGGTTTCCAAGTTCTATAGCTTAATAATGGATTTGGATTTGGAAGACTGTTTATATTTATTTGTATTGTGCAAGCTTAAATAGCTCAACTGGAATAAATTCCCTCAAATTTTCAAGAATATTACCTAGTGAAATTCAAAATTTTCAATCAGCCTATATTTCTGCAAGGATACTGATTTTGGATATTTTTATGTCTAAAAATTTCATAATATACACCTCAAATTCCATCAAAGGTTGATTGATCATTGTTACCAACATAATGGCAAAAGCTCAAACCCTCCCTTTTTTTAACAATCATCTTATGTACCAAATCATGAACACCACAACTTTCAACTTTGCCGTTGGCTTCAGTTGAGATTTGGCCAATCTTCTAAGGACCAACTCAGCCAAATATTGTTCCGCAACTTCCTCCAAAGTCTTTCTCTTCAGGTCCTTGACAAATCTCTCGGCTATCCACGGCTAAATTAATCTCTCAAACTTGACTATATAATCCTAAAGATAGTAAGACAAATCATCATAACTCAACGCCAAAATTGATAGAGGTAACTCTTTACATTTGTTGACGATTTCGGAAAATATATCCACAAGCTCTTCTTAACAGCATCCATCAAATTCAAATCTAAATGTCTTATTGTAGAAAAACTTCCAAGAAAGGCTTGCATTTAAGACTCAAATGCAACATTAAACAGGTCAGGATGTATATGCTAGATGAATGCCAACGGGGATACCAACGTGTCACAACATGACACCCAAATTTAATAGATTTATGACAAGAGGTTAATAGTTGGACTTATATGCAAGATTATTTCCTAGCCAACTTTTATTTTTAGATTTTATCTTCATCAACTAAATAATTTAAACACATACCTAAACTACTACAGATAATTTCAATTTTTAATTTTTTTTTACCTCAAAACAATCAATTATTTTAAACAATCTAAGCGTCATAAAATATCTTAAAATCATTTTCACCTGACGCATTCTAACCTTATATAATAATCAATTATTGAATAATCTTTAAAAATAACCTAATCCAAACACACGATAAACTTAAACTACTAGAAAGATTCAGAGACCCCCAAAATTCTCAACAGCTGTTAATGGTAAAATAATATATCCGCTGTTTATTAGAACATCTATATAAAAAATAATGTCTCCTCAACCTAACAACAAAATTCAAAACAGAACAAAACTTAGGATTACATGCGGCATTTCCCCCTCTCTACATTGGAGTAAAATATTCTTGCCTACAACTTGACTCATTTTCTTTGAAAATGTCTATATTATAATTTACCTCTCCTCATAGAATTGCACACTTACTTCTTGCCACCAGCCTTTCTAGCAGGAGGAGCAGTATCCTCGTCATCCGACTCTACATCTCCATACTGCCAGATTCCACGCCTACTGGTCCGTGCTTCTCCCTGGAACGTCTCCAAATTATCAAGGGCCAGTTGTTTTTCTTTTCTGTCCCACCTATTTCTTTTTTCTAGCCTAGCAAGTCCTTCCTGGAGATTTTCACACAGATAACAAAATAAGGCAAATGGGGTTCGCAGGTATTACTATATGCACACAATCTACGTATATGCTTATAAAAGCAATTTAAGTAAAGGAGTGAGTAGTAGCAATAAAAACCTGTAGCATGGCAGCATTAACACTGATCTCAGAATCCACAGCAACAAGGGTTACTGCAAGAACTGTCCCAGTACCCTGCCCTTTCACTTTGCCTCCTGAGGCATCTTTCTCTTCAACCTTGGCCCTAAACTCTTTCCCACTGTTTAAAGTGAGTTCGCTCAAATACTCAGCTGCTTCTTGACCAAAATCCTCTTCCAAATTAGGGACTTTCACGTATGCAAGGCTGCACAATTGTGCAAGACCAGGAGCAGCAGATACAGATGGATCCAGTGGGCGTAGCTGACTGTAAGATACTTCTTCTTGATTTCCATAATCCATGTAGAATACTTCAAACTTGTCATTAGCAGATTCAATGGCTCCCCGTGGTCCATTGACAATCTGCACAATTCAGATCCATTTCATATAAATAAGGTCTTTGAGTGAAAACAGACTAGGTGATTATCTAACTATTTTGCATCTCACCAACTCTATTCATAATGCAGAAAATTGCAAAACATGGTGATAGGGTAAGAACATATGCACAGAGTGCTGATCATAAAAGGAAATATCTTGCTTAATAAACCAGACACCACTAGCTGAATTAGATGAAATCACTCCACAGTAATATAGTCGGTTAAAACTCTAGTAGCTGACTTTAATCATTCAAAAAAGAAAACAAAACAGCAGGTTAATTAAAAACAGTAAGTTTCCATGACGAGTGAGATATTTCTCATAAATTAATGGTCGGTCAAATTTTTTCAACCCTATAGCATGGCAATGTCTTACTCCTAGTATGGAACTAATATTAAGAACTTACCATTGCCCGGTTCCAAGACTTATCAGCACCATAAAGGCACAGGACTATCTCTCCCTTCTTAGGATTAAAAGCTCCAATGAGAGGAGCTTCTTGAAGCTTCAAAAAGGAAAGTTGTTGCTGAATGGATGCTACCCTTTGATCCCCAACTGGCTGGACATAGAATTTACCACCACCCAGGACTTCTGTTACAGTTACCTAAGAACATATAACAATGGGACAAATCATTCAGCATTTTTTTAATACAATAAAAAATGCCATCTATGCAAAAATTAATCTAAGCACCTTAAGCACTTCTTGTTTGTTTTCAACAGGTGCACCATTAGATACTTCCTCTCCTTCAACATAATTCTCCCATATCTGCAACACAGATCACTTAAGAACAGTAAACAGGAAAAGAAAAGTGGTAATGTCGACCATGTTTGAGATGTCCATCTTACTTTCAGCTTTTGCCTCTTGGCAGATTGTTCCGCTTGCTCCAGAAGGTGAAAATCAGGAATTCTGTCACTGCCAAAGGAGGTTTGAAGTTTTGCAAGACCAGCTTCAAGGAGTGTTATTGCCATATTGGTCCTTGACTCCCATAAAGAACCCAAGAAAGTTCCAGTTCTATCAACAGTTTCTACCTCAATCTGAAAATTTTGAAAAAGAATCGAGTAAAAAAAAAAAAACAAAAAGTAACAACAGGGTTAGCTTTTAAGTTTACAAAGGAACACCTAGTTACCTCAACATCTCTCTGCATTATCTTTCGCCTCATTAGTGCGATTGCTTCATCAGAATATGGCTCATCACGACCTGGACATCTGACACCAGAGAATGAGAAAGCAACACTGCAAGTTTCTTTCGGAATTAACAATTTAAAACGATGGCCACTGAGGACATATTCCACAACAGCAGGGATTTTTCTACTTCTGTGCAGGAATGGCAAGAAATCTTTGGCCTTCTTTGCTGATGCCTAAAATGATTCAAAAGGGGAGAGAAGTTAAGAATATTTCAGAGTAAAAGTAAAATTTAGTACAACAATCATCTGTTTTCTCACTATGGTCAAGTCGGTTATATGCATGACTGGTGGATCCTTGGCAGAATGGATCCCTTTTCTTCCAGAAATAGCACGTGATTCAGCAGCAAGGAGAGCGTCATAGTAGTTTGATCTCTCTTCAAAGTCACGGTGTCTAATGACAGTTCCAAAGCCACGGCCAACTACCAACTCAGCAACATTCACCCCAGTTTGCGGACCTCCAGTTGGTGGAACAGATGAAGGGGTATCGTCACCTTCAGCCTTGGCGGAGGAGAGAAGGAATACAGATCCAAAATCCATTGCTCTGTCAGCAGGTCCTGATGACGCTGCAGACCCATCTGCTGGACCAACCTTTCTAGAATACTCCATTAGAACATTCACCTGATACAAGGTAACAGAATAATTATATCTGATTAACTGTATTCACCAACAAGATCAATATAAGCCATAATATAATAATTTTGTACTTGACGACCAATGAGACGTGTTCTCAAGAACTCTTTTGCTTCACGAGCATATGGAGCTGGTTTTTCATCTCTACGAGGATTGCCCATTTTTGGACACCTAACACTCGAAAGATTGACTCGCCGCTCTGCAAGCGGACTGCCAAATGGAATGGAATCATCGGCAACAATGATGCAGTCTCCACTAACAACCTCAACTACCTGGTGAAAGAGAGGTCAAAATAATAAACATAAATGACTGCTGAAGATTGAATATTTGGGATATACCAATGATTGGAAATTTTTTTTACCTTTCCTGTAAAATTCTGGTCATGTATTGCCTTCGAATTTGTTGCTGGAGGTACATAGTTTGTCCAAATCCTTAATCTGTTTTTCTTTGACTGAAGTTCTGAAGCCTTCAGCTTCCGCTTTGCCTCTTCTTCCATCATATTTGCACTCCATTCAACGTATTTAGCAAAACCCTGTATGATTGAAGAAACCAAAATGGCAAAGATTTCAGGGTAGTTTAAGTGATATCTTGTCAAATGAAGAGACATGGTGCAGAAATATTACTAGTCCAACAAGTATAGAGTTAAACAAACTAAACCACAGTATATCACTGCACAAGTGATGCACATACATTTTCCACAAGCTCCAATGCTAGGTCTTTTGCTGAGTCTCCATCAGGATAATACACCGACCCAATCAAGTTGCTGAACTTATCAACACCTTCCAGGACAATCCGAACCTACATACCATCTTGGAATTTAGAAAACATGCAGAAAGGAAACAAGCAATATAAATTACAGAAGCAGATGACCCACATCTCGATTCAATACTCTCATCTCAGTGAAAAATTTAGCTTCAGGTGCAAAAGGATCAGCAGAAGTTTCAGTAGATGCAGAAGCTGCAAGTCTTTGGGCTGTTGTAAGTGGGGCCCGAGGCTCACCAGGAACATCTCCATTAGTCTCATCAGCTGTTACCTCTGGTTCAACAACACTTTCAGCTGCAGCTCTCCTTCCCATTAGTGGGGCCTAATTCAAAGGAAAAACAATTATTTGCATGCTTAAAAAGGGTAGCAATGGTAACAGCATTTATGATATGCATGTGTATCTATATATATGTATTAATGTATGTGTATATAATTAGGGTTTGTCTAACCTATACAACCTTGTTCGGGATAAGAGATTAAAAGTAGAAGTTTTTTGTGGTAAATTCTGTAGGAATTGCTTAAAAATCAGGGTGAGGAGATATTAATGATGTTTTTTTAATGAAAACTCTTTTCGACTTCTTATCTTGTACAAGGTTGCACAAGTTAGATAAACTCATATAGTTATAACATACCTGAATTCCGGCTACAAAAACTTGGACAAACTGAAATTCTGGGAGCAAATAGACACGCAGGGTGCTGCCATCGCGAACCTGCTCAACAATCCCTTCCATCGGCCTGCCCTTGTTTGCAGCTAATAAACTCATAGCATCTAAGTTGCTAGGATCACCAATGGCTGACGGTGGTAGATTTCTGATGGAAGCCTCAGCAGCACCAGGAAGCTGCAATCAGTAACAAAAGAAAATAAAGTTAACTCAGATAGAATTTTATATTAAAATGGGCATTAATTACACTTATCCAATTTATCCATTTTGAATGGAAGTATAAAAAATATATTGAATTACAATGCGACAAAGCGTAAACTCATTCTGCAATTAAACCTCATTTTTGTAAGGTAAAAGCAAAATACTCATTAACAAAATATACAGGTGAATAACATGCAACACGCAAATAAGTTATGTTTCTCCATCCATATAGTATATGGTAACAGAGTTTGAGAAAAGTCAAAATTTATCATTTTCATCCAACTTGAATAGAAAATCATGCAAAGCTTATATTAACCGTTGGATTGCCATTTGAAAGATAATCTCTTTTTGGGATAACACCAATAAAAACAGGTGTTAAATCAATGCTTAGATAACGTCTGTGGGTAAGTTAACACTTCACGTAAGCAAAGATGGGCAACCGAAATCATGTCAATTCGCATAGAAATATGCCAAAAAAGCAAGGGGTTTTTGCATGTCATTTCTTTGAAGTTGCCACTAACGCCATGCATTATTTGTCAATGACAGTTTTTGAAATTCCCTGTTATGCTGTTAACTGTCTAACGGTCCAACGTAAAAGATAAAACTCAAACGAACCTTGCTCCAACGACCAAGGCCCTCTTGTTTGGCTTGTTCTTCCAATCGTAACAATTCTGCTAGGTAAGGGCTCACTTCTCCCTTCTGTTGCCCTTGCTCTCTTATCTGTACCGACAACACCGCAATAACTCAATTCAGCAAAGCATAAATATTCAAACATTGTCACAATTACACAGAAAGTCACAGCATTCTACCTTTGCCCATCCTCCAGAAACAACTAGCATCCCAACATTCTTATCCCCAAGAAAAACAGTGCCAAAATCACGGTTTATCGACGGCACAGTGTAGTCAACCCTGAAGGTCACCTCCTGTTCCAGTCAGGAACAAGGTCAGAAACTCACAACAATGCTTCATCTTAAACAAACAAGAGCAAACTACCAGCCACGTAAGTAATAAAACCACAAACTTCATTTTCCTCACCTTCCCTATGCAGAGCTTCCTCAGAAACTCTCTACTTTCCCACGCAAACGGCTCATCTACACCACCTCTCCGCGCCTAGCAAAATTTCCAAACAGAACAAAAAAAAAATCAAAAGAAACACCTCAGCAGTATCACCACCATTGATTTCTAAATTACAACACTTAAAAGTATCATCATTGCTTCACAAATTACAACACGTAAAGTATCACCATTGATTTCCAAATCACAACACATAAAACATCACCATCATAACACCAAAACACTAAGACGACAGAATTTTGAAAACCTTTGGAATCACAATCAAAACAAGATATCAAAGAACGCAGTAAAATTACCAGCCTAGGAGCCATTAGAGAAGAGAGAGTGATGGTCTTCTCAGGCAAGGGACCAGGCTTGGATGTAGCCATGGCCACGATGACCAAGCAATCTCCGGAAGGAACAGCTTTCACTCTTCCTCTGTACCATCCCGTTGCACCGGTCGCTGCAGACGCCATTCACGATCTGAGAGAGATTGAAACAGCGAAAATATCTCTATCAATCTAAGCAATCACTTATAGATCCACAAACAGAAAATCGCACATGCATTAACGAAAATAACTTAAAATCTGAATCCGAAGAGTGCGAATTAAAAACTGAGATCCGATGAAATTGAAGGCATGCAGAGAATAACAAGAGCAATAATGAAGATTGAAGTGTGATGAAACTGGTGATCTAAAATATTGATAAGAAGAAGATTGATAATTCATAGAAGAATGAGAAGAACCTTTTTGGAGAAAGAGGATTCGGCGGCGGATCACGATTCAGGGTACAGAGAGAAAGAACAGAGAGAGAGAGATTGGTTTTGTTGTGTTATATAAATGGCAATGGAAAGGGAGGAAGAGAGAGTTCAATTCTACAATTCGGAACTATGCGTTGAGTGTGTTGCCCTCTTTTTCTGGTAAAATTACGGAAACTGCCACTTTGAATCCAAATCCAAAGTCCTTATTAATGACGTCCTTATTTAGTCTACTACTAGTATTTTCTCTTTTCAGATTTTTGTCCTAATAATTTAAACAAAATGTAGTTTTTAAATTGATTTTATCTTCCTTTTGGACAAGGAACCCACTGACTCGCTGTTGTGTTTTTGGTATGTGGTTGCATTGGTGTTACAAACTATCGTCATAAATTGCAAATGTTGGTATGCATGTAAAAGTCAAGAAATCCTCCTTGTGATATTTTTAATTTAAATGTTCCTATTAATTTTTTTTTCTTTGTTTTTGTTTGATGGGATTTTAAGCCCTGAAAAAATAAAGTTCTATTATAATCTTATGTAAATAGAAGATAATTATAAGTGAGAGTTAATAAAGAGAATGAATAAAACATCCCAATATTGATAATTCGGTAGGATCCAAGCTTACACAATAGTCATAAAGAATGTTGTCATAAGAAAACATAATTTATATAGGGAGAAACAAGACATCAATGTTGACTCTAAACTAATCTAACGGCTTTCATCTATTAGTGGTAGTGGCTAGATCAATGTATTTACTTTGTTATCATTTGAATAACTAAAATTATTCTATCATTAATTCAAATATTTGCATCCATCACTTAAGTAGTATATCATTTAAAGAACACACATATATTATAATTTAAAAGATTTATATTGTGATAATCTTACTTGTCTTATTGTTGAGGGAGCACATATTCAATATTCTTAAAGGTGATGAATTTTAAAAGGAAATGTCATGAAAATAACACTTATATAATATAAAAGAAACAATAATTTAAAAATTTATTCATAAAAAATAATCTCAATAATTTTGTGTTCTGATAATTTTATTACTTTATACTAAATATGAAAAAAATTTCCTCATATTACGCAGCCGAAGATATAGAAAACATACCATGTATACCAAATACCCCTTTAAATTTTATTACATAATAAATATTTTAAGCCTTTTTATTATATAAATATTTCATTTTATTATACAATCAAGGTTATATATTAACATAAGGACATATTGTATTATATATAGCATTATATTAATATATTCTATGTATATCCTATATATAATGGGTCACTATAGCTTGCTACAGTATCCGACCCACGCGTTATATATATAATATATATGTATGTTATGAGAAAAAAAATTATGTGATGAGATGATTAAATTTGGGTATAATTATACAATTGATGATTGAGATTAAAAGCTTTTGAAAGTCACATGATCACTTAAAAGTAATATGACTTAAAAGAAACTCATATGATTAATCTCAATCATTTATTCTTTCTATATATATATATAATAACTTTATATTGAATTCGTTTGTTTAAACTTATTTTTAAGTGCTTTTTAAAAGACACTTCTTTTTATAAGTGTTTTTTTAATAAGCTGATCAGAATTGTTTTTTAAAATAAGCTAAAATTAGTTTATTTTCAGCTTCTGTTTATTTTTAAACACTTAAAACAAACACATAAAATTAAGAGAAAGAAAAAATATTTAAAAAAACAAGTGAGAAAAAAGTATTATTTTTATGTTGTTTGATATAGTAAAAAAAGTAGAGAATAAGAAAAAAAATATTTAATTGTTTGACTTGTACGATAAAGTTAAGAGAAACTCTAATGAGTGATTCAATATCCTGAATACCCTTTGTATGCATACAGAAATCACACTCACATGATGTGCCAAGAGTTTTTCATTCTTTTTTTACGAGGTTGTGATTGAATTTTTCCAAGTTAATACAACAAATGATTGTTTTGTGTTAGCTAGAAGTGTATTTCTAAATACTCTCTAATTATGAAAAGATATAGGATTGAATATAAAATTAATCTTTAAAGTTTAAAATTAAGGATAACTTTTTAGAATTATTTATTTAGAATTTGTTTATGAAAAATATTTTTTTATGATTAAACTTCTGTGGTAACTTTTTTGTTCGTTGTAAAAAACAAATTTATTGTCAACGATTTATATATCTAATCACAAATAAAAACAAACATATATCTACATAAAAATTTATTGTTTGTGGTTTCTTTATTTAACCTCAAACAAAAACATTATTACATAAAAAGCTTAATGTTAACCATTCATTTATTTAACAAAAACAAAATAAACACACTGCATAAACATGTTATCTCTGGCACAGATCAACTTTTGTGAAGCTTCTGGTGCTGCTACTGCACCATTAACTTAATTTGATTAATAAAGGAGAGCAACTTCTTAAGCACATAACAACAGAAATTTAATGAATATGCTGAAGAGATTATATAAGTCATCTTTCTAAAAGACATCCATCACTGATTACAGGAAATAACAAGCATCATTTGCATTAAGAGCATTCTTATCTTGTTAGAACAACAATTAGGTAAGATAATGAAAAATGAACTTCCAGTTGTTGAAAATAAATATACAAAGATGATTCAAATTGTGAAAAATGTTTTAAAATGACCTAGTCTCAATGAAATTTGATTTGTCTTCTCAACTTTATTTAAAGACCCTTTCTTCCCTCATATGAAAATTTTATAAGCATTGATCTAAATAAGTATTTTACATTCATGGGGCAATTTCTGAGAGAATAAATTAATACCTTTGTTGAATTAAATGTTGATCTAAAAAATTCACCATCAAACACCCTCTAATTCTTTAGATATTTCACTGAAACGACCTGAGAATTAACTTGGAGTTCGGTTTTCTCCGATTGAAAAAAAAACGAGCCTTTTGACAATACAAATAATCTATTTGACAATACAAATTAAATTCTTTTTCATTAAGTAAATATATAAATAAAAAATTTATTTTTAAATATCTTTTAAAATAAAATAATGGTTAATTTAATATATAATATTTTTCCTATTTGATATTTAAAAGTTAGTTGAAATGAATTTTTTTCATTACCAATCAAACTTGTATCTAGTGTCCCTTGACTTGGAATGAATTTAATTAGTGATACAAAAATATTAAATATTTAATACACTTTATCAAATATTTAAAAGTTGTTTATGAAAATAAGTTGTTTTTAAAAATATTTTTTATTTCATTTTATGAAACAAAGGATAACAAACAACTTATTAAATAAGATTTTCAATTTTTTTTAAAAATCAAATAGCGTTATTAAGAACAATTACCAAACATGTCCTTAATATCTTTAATTAATTTTATCATTATTTTTTGTTTAATTACATCTGTTCCTCCCACGAGGTCAGAGGGTGCCCCCATCATCCCCTCGAACCTCTTCACGTTTCTAAGAGCCTGATTAGTTTAAGTTATTGCTTAATGGGCCAAGTCTACTTGGTAACCTAGGTATAAATATACTCCCCCTAAGCACATTGAGACCACGTGACACATATTGGGAATTAATAAACCTGATCCCTAGGGGAATTCTCTAGGGTTTCGTGCCTAAGCTACTCTTTGTGTGAACATTTTGGTGCTCATTGTGGGGTCCGGTAAAACGAATCCTACACCACCTTTTTCCAAACCTTAATCCTAATTCTGACCATGGTTAACACCTGCAACACACAACAAGAGGAAGGTAGCAGGCGCAAAGGGCCATCCGATCATGATGATCAGGTGCAACATCTCACCAACATGGTGGAAACCTTACAAAAGACAATCGCCAACCTGCAACAGGAAAACACAGAACTCAAGGGACAAAAGGGAGGCAAGCGTGAGGCTTCCAGCCACAATACTGGTCAATCTGCCTATCAAAGAGCCACTGGCCAGACCTCTTACCAGACGGAGACAACCAAGTACGAACCTGAGCTACCTTTCACTGCACATCCCTGGACCGACCCGATCATGGAGGCTCTCACTCCCACCAACTACAAACCCCCATCAATAGAGAAATACGACAGAAGAGGCAACCCTGAAGACCACCTCACCATATACACCAACACTATGCTAGTGACGAAGGCGTCCGATTCCCTTTTTTGTTGGACCTTCCCCACCACATTGACCAAGTCAGCGCTCTGTTGGTTCTCTCACCTTCCTTCAAAAAGCATTGCCAGCTTTTCCGACCTGATTAAGAAATTCCTCAATCAATTTTCCACCAGTAGGGTTGTTGAGTAAACATCGCACAACCTAGTGAATCTGCATCAGCTTTTGGGGAAAACCCTAAAACAATACATGGCGCGTTTCTTTGAACAAGCCATTCAAATTCGGGACCTCAACCCGGAAGTGGCGCTACATGCCATATAAACTGGCTTGTGCTCAGGGAAATTTGCTGATTCCTTAGCCAAAAAGCCACCGTTAAACATGGATGACTTCCGAGCAAGAGCGTCCCGGTACATCACTATTGATGAGCGTGAAGCCGATCGGGTCGACCCCGCTGAACGGGTCAATCGCCGCCCCGAGCCGAAAAGGAGAAGCCTTAGGAGAAACTGAGACAGATATGTTGATGGCTACATTGCTCCCATTTACACAAGCTTTACGCCATTGAATAACTGTCGTGATCAGATAGAACACCTAATCCGACAAGGACACCTGGAAAGATTTGTCTCCTACAAAGATGAAACACCCTGAGAAGGATTTCAGAAGAGAGAAAGGGAACGCCCTGATCAAGTGGAGCTCCAGACTCGAAATCGATCTCGAGCCCCCCACTCTCGATCCTTGAGACCTGCAGAAGATAGAGGAGATACACGACGAGTCATACATACCATCTCAAGAGGTTTCCTAGGCGCCCGCACACGCTGGTCACACCAAGTAGGACAGGTAAATTTATTGCAGGAATAAGTGGACTCAGCGATCATCACATTTGACGGGTCAGACTTCCCCAAGGGCGAACGAATCAAGACGAATGAAGAATTTATGGTAGAACGAGTGCTCATAGACCAAGGGAGTTCAGCAGACATCCTGAATTAGAAAGCATACCAGACAATGGGTCTCCCCACCCACCGGTTGAAAAGGTATGATGAAGCTTTACTTAGTTTTTCTAATGATTATGTGCAAGTCCTAGGTTGCATCGATCTAAGGACCACTTTTGGAGTCGGGAAAAATAATCGTGCAATTATGGTCAGATTCCTCATGGTGGACTTTCCCAGCTCCTACAACGTGTTGCTGGGACGCCCTTCGCTCAATGCCCTGGGTGTTGTTGTCTCCACCATGCACCTAACCATGAAGTTTCCGCTCGGAGATGGAAGAGTAGGAGTTGTCAGGGCAGACCCAGAAGTGGCCAGGCTTGTTACTATGAAAGTCTCTACCCCAAATCAACGTTTATTATCGATGAGGATGTGGAGACGAGTTTCGACCCTCGAGACGATAAAAAATACGAGAGACCGCAACCAGTAGACTCACTCAAGCTCATTCAAGTTGGGTCATCCCCCGACCAATTCACACAGATCAGCGTTATTCTCGGCCTAGGCCTAGAAGACGCCCTGGTTAGTCTGCTGAGAGCAAATGCAGACCTATTCGCTTGGAGCCCCACTGACATGCCCGACATTGACCCCGTTGTAATCTGCCACTCCCTCAATGTTGAGTCAGACGCCAAGCCTATGTCCCAACGGCCCCCGAAAGATGGGCCTTAATCGAAAGCACACAGTCAAAGAAGAGACGGACAAGCTGGTATCCGCCAACTTTATTAGGGAGGTCAAATACCCAACCTGGCTGTCGGACGTAGTCATAGTCAAAAAGGTGAGCAGAAAATGGCGGATGTGCATGGATTTCACCGATCTAAATAATGTATATCCTAAAAATACCTATCCTTTACCTAGCATTGACCATTTTGTGGATGGTACGTCAAGGTACAGGATTTTGAGCTTCATGGACGGATACTCGGGGTACAATCAGATCAGAATGGTCCCCAAAGACGAGGAGAAGACAACTTTCATCATGGGTGGTCTAAATTATTGCTACCGAGTGATGCCTTTTGGCCTAAAAAATACAGGGGCCACTTACCAAAGGCTGGTAGACAAAATCTTCGCTAAGCAGATAGGAAGAAACATGGAAGTATATGTCGACGATATGGTGGTAAAAACTAAGCAGATAGACTTACATGCACAAGACCTGGAGGAAACATTCATCGAGATGCGCAAGCATAATATGCGATTGAACCTCAAGAAATGCTCTTTCAGGGTCCAAGGAGGAAAATTTCTAGGGTATATGCTTACCTACAAAGGTATTAAAGCAAACCCAGATCAGTGCTAAGCCATACTAAAGATGCGGAGTCCTCGAAGTATTAAAGAAGTACAACGCCTCATCGGACGGATCACAGCCCTCTCCCGATTTCTCTCAAAATTTGCTGAGAAGTCAATGCCATTCTACAAAGTGCTGAAGAAGACAAACTCATTCGAGTGGACTTCCAAGTGTGAAGAGGAATTTCAAGACTTAAGAGCCTACCTCGCATCCCCACCAATCCTGACACGGGCATAAGTGGGGTTGAAATTAATTCTCTACCTTTCCACAGGAGTCAAGGCGGTAAGCTCAGTTCTAGTCCTAGAAGACGGCCTAGTCCAGAGGCCAGTTTACTTCACCAGCAAAACGCCGCAGGGAGCTAAAGCCCGATACCAGAGGGTCGAAAAGTTTTCATACAGCCTTGTGGTAGCTGCAAGATGACTCTGCCCTTACTTTCATAGCCACCATATGGTAGTAAGAACCGATCAACTACTCGGGAAAATCCTCTAAAAGCCAGAACTCGCGGAAAGGATGGTGTAACATCCCATTTTCAACACAAATAGAAAAAAGATATTAATATATCTTTAATGAGAAATACTTACTATTAGTTAGTTTATTATTATCATTTTTTTATAAAATTTTGGTATTTATATTTAATTATTTGTTTTTTAAAATAAAATACAATAATAATAAAAAATAAAAATATTTATGTATTTTGAATGAGAATTTTAAAATAACTTAATTAGTATTCATTAATGAAATTATATTTAGAATTTTAAATATATTTATTATTCACAACTTTTATTTTACGTTTTTATATTTATGTTTTTACATATTTGTAATTTAACACATATTAGAATTTTTAAAATAAAATTTTGAAGGAAATAGACTATGGTTCTTTATAACATTTTGATCTACGTATTATTTATGATTTTATGGAATTTTTTGAAATTTTGGAAATATTTTAATAAAATAATATATTTTAAATAATTTTAAATTCATATAAAGTGACTTAAAATTAAAAATATTTATAAGAAAGTGAATTTAAATTATAAGAAAATTTTCTAAAATCCATTTCAAGTAGACTTATCTAAAAATGATCGGTTTGAGAAAAATCTTGATTTTTTCCAATCGTTAAAAAATTGGAAACGTATCAATAAATTTTTATTAACAGAAAATTTTAGATTTTTAAAATTTAAACTTTATATTACTTATCATAAAATTAATGAGAACTGATATAATATCGCTAAATTTCAAAAAGGACTAATTTTGAATATTTAAAATATACCGAGTGAAAGGTTACTATTTGGCTTAATAATTCAGCCAACATTTACTATAGAAAATACTGTGCATGTACGAAATTTTCAAAAGGTGCACAGTAACTAGGATTTAAATTTCAAAAAATGTACAGTACTTTTATATTAAAATAATAGAATGCATAGTAATTTTCCTTCCTATAAATACCGAAGGAATTCTTCTTTAGAATTCACAATTTCAGATTAAGTTTTCTTAATATAGTAGTGCTAGTGAGATAGTGGTGGAAGTAAGAGAGAGAAATAAATTTTTTTGGAAGAAGGTTCTGCTAAAATCCTAAGGTAAGAATACCTCCTTTTATATTTTTTAGGGTTATTTTCATATCGTTTTTAGAAATCTATTATTATACTGGAAATAATATTATTTTAAGTTACTATTTTGAATAGTAAAATACTATTTCAATAGTAAATTACTATTCAAATAGTAAATTACTATTACCGTTACTATTCACAATTTACTATTTACCGTTACTATTCACGTTTTACTATTTACTGTTACTATTCATGATTTACTATTCACTATTCACTATTTAAAATTTACCATTTCTGCTTTAAATAGTAATCTTAATTTTCATCCTGTAACTATATTAAAATGAAATTAGTATGTTTTAGAACTCAGAGACGAGGCGCGCACGAATTTTCAATAACGAATCAGTATACAAGAGGTAAAGGGGAGTGGGATAGGAATATAATATGAAAAGACATAAGAATAATGAGAGGAGTCCCCTACTCCTTTAAAATTTAATAATATTATTTTAAAATAATAACTTCTCAACTTAAAATTAATAATAAATTTAATATATTGTGTAACTTCTTCCGAAATACTTATGCATGGATCTGAATTATTATAACTTATACGGACTGGACTAAACCTATGCAAGGACTTAGACTTTTATATCCTATATGGATCGAACTAAACCTATGCAAGGACTTAGACTATTATAACCTGTATAGACTGAACTATACCTATGCGAAGACTGGATTATATATATGGACTTATATAGACCTGTGCGAGGAATGGACTATAAGGACTCAAAATCAAATCTACTAATTTAAATAACCATTAAAATTTGAATTATATTTATGAGCAATATTTAGTTGATTAGATTTGATTATAATTAATTATATTTGAATTTGATTAATAATATTGTGATTTATAATATTAGACTATGATTAATAATATGCAATTATGATTGATGATATTTGATTGTGATTGATGACATTACAATACTTGATTGTGGTTGATGAATGATTGATGACCTTGTGATATGAAGTTTTGAGCATATAGCAAGCATGACGGAAAGTTAAAACTCAGTAAGAATTTTCTTACCTTACTCTTTAAATTTTTATTCCAAGAGAAAGTATTTTATAATTATTTTAGTCTTTTATTTCTTCTTAGAAATAATTTTCATTAACTTTATTTTTAATCTCTAGAATAAAATCTAGTATTAGAAAGAAGCTATTTTATGAAAATCAGAGGTTGAGATAATTAATTCTCGAATTAAAGAAAACTTTTATAGTTTTAAGTATTCTTAGTTAATGATTAAAAAAATATTTTCTTTTAGAAATCAGAAATTTAAATTGGTTTTCCCTAATAAAATAACTAAAGGATATTTTGTTATAGTCGAGATTTCTAAACTCAATCTAGTTAAGATTCAAATTGGGAAAGATTATGTAAATATGTGAAGTTTTTGTTAAGAGAAAGTTTTGA
Organism: Clitoria ternatea; assembly: GCA_037962975.1. Classification (NCBI taxonomy): domain Eukaryota; kingdom Viridiplantae; phylum Streptophyta; class Magnoliopsida; order Fabales; family Fabaceae; genus Clitoria; species Clitoria ternatea. Next base: position 247,869,910 of record CM075669.1, read on the forward strand.
GATATTTAAGGCTTGGAAACTCAATTTTGGTGAGATTTGAATTCGAAGACTGTACTAAATTTATTCTGTATAATAGAAGTTCAAAGAAGAACTTATGAGAATGTACAGTTTATTGAGATGATTTGCGAACCTTTATGGTATTTAATAATTGAGTTTCTAAAAGTCTTAACCAACTAAATATGCGAGTAGTTAATGCATCATGAATCATTAAAGAGAAATGGGATGTGATGTTGCCTGGGAACGGATTATAGAAACCGAGGATACATTAGAGGAGGCTTAATTACAAGCCTTGGGATGAGAGGGTGTGAAAGGGTGCTTCAGGTGACCTAGGGTCGCTCCTTAGTGTCGGGTACTTTCACAATAAAAACCTTTTCAGTCTAACTAGTCTCTAAGTGTTTCCACGCCAGTTAAGCTGTTCCTATGCTACAAAGGCATTTATGTTATTATCCGGAATTATGGAATAGTGTAAACTCCTAGTTGGCCCAGTGCAAATTAAAACTTTAAGGGCCCATATGCATAAAATGTATTAGATGGTAGTATTAAAAATATTGCATGACATTCATGTGATTGTGACATTTTATATGGGTGATTGTGAATGAAAGTATAATTGTTATGTTATGATAACTCTACATTCATAATTGATTATGTATATGATTGTGTTTGAAATTATTATAGATTGTGAAAACTCTTATGCTTATGTCTTATCTGTAAAGTATTATATTCTATTTCTCATTCCTTCTTGTTTGAATTTCTGTATCCAAAATATATGTTAAATGATATATAGCTAGCAGTTCAAGATGAAAGGATGAAATTACAAGAGGGTAAATTGGTCTCATCCTCAATCGGATAGGAGAAAAGATGTGACAAGAGTAGAATTCCAAAATCACATGGTTTGAAGATAAGGAAATGATTGGTTACAGTCGAAGTAGAGGTATTAAATCTTTAGTTTTAGATTACCTTAATACAATATGAAGTTGGATGATTGTAATTCAAGGAAAAGGTTAAACTTTAATAAACCTTATTCTTTGGATATGATACTGTAATCTTTGATCACTTATGATTTTCTGAAAGTTCATTATATTATTTTGAATAATTTGAAACTTTTTACTTTCAAAATTTAAAGAAAATCAGATGTATATACGTCCTTGTATACGCGAGATAGGAAGTGATAAATATATATATCTTTCTAAAAAATTTTAAAAGCAAGAAGAATAGATATATATCTCGTGTATATAAGGGGGTGTTACAAAGTGGTATCAGAGCAGTTCAATCCAAATCGGCTTGGGGTATGGTCTTACTAGCGTGTTAGTGTACTCTGATGGTTAAGTTTGTCAAGAGATTTTATGGTTGACAAAGGAGGAAATTTTATTGGAGTAGATGGTAAGAAGTAAGTGAAGAAAAATTAGGAATATAGAAAGAAGAAACTAATTTTAAGTTCATAAAAAGTGTAAGTTAGAACTCTATAGCCTGTTACTTGAAAAATGTTATTGCAAGGATTATCAGAAACTGGCCATTCTGAAGTCCTTCTTGACATTGTTCAAGTACGGGCGTTAATGTATGGTGGAATGATAAGGTAAATTAACTAATGCAGTTATTTCTTTTTATTCCAAATGTATTGTGTGGTGTTTGATTCTCTGATTAATATGTGATAATGAAATATTCTAACATTTGCCTGTTTTACAATATGGTATGAGACAACAAGAGAGATAAGACAATAGAAAATTCTTAGAAATATTTTGGTATGAATTCTGGACTGGAGCTGTCATGACTTTGACTACTTAGTTATAAACTACCGGGACTGATCACCCCGAATGATTTACACTAAGTAGTGAAAGACATGTCAAATGAAGGATGTTAAGATCAATGAATTTAACCCTAGGTTAATGTGGTATATGGAGAAATGGAGATAAACTCAATAAATTCTATTAGGATATTCCTTACCATGTCCTTGAAGTTGTAGAGATACTTGTGTGAATTAGAATTCCAATGGGTAGATAAATGTTGTAATCCGAAGTAGTATAACAAATTGTCTAAGATAGAATCATAGTTTTTCCTTTGGTGATATATTTTGAAAAGAAAAATGTGTGGATGTATGCTTCATGAAAGAAATATGATAATTTGTTCACTAAATTGTTTGGTATAACAAATAATCATATTAGGAATTGTATCTCTGGCTATTTGTATTGATTCTTCTTTTGTATGACATATAAGATATGTTAATTATTGTTTGATTTGATGAAGTTTTCATTTATGATGTCTACGATTGAATAATATATATGATGATTATGCGTATAAATATATGAATTAATGAAACTTTTATGGTTGTGACATCGAATGTAATTAACCATATATTTTTAAATTTTTTTAAGTGATTTATTATGATAAATATGTCAATGAATGACCTAAAATAAGTATTATAGATCTTTGGGAGACATCGATATTGGTTTAATATTAAGAAATTATGACATAAAATATTTTTGTGATTCCTAACAATATGATACATGTTTATCAAGTTATTTTCTTTTAGTCATCGATTTTGTTCGATGAATATACATACCTAATATAAATCATTGTTATGTAATGACCATTGTAGATTTAAAATAAAGAAATGTGTTAGTAAACCATGAGGAAGTAGATATGAACCTTTACTTATTGATTTTCCTATAAAGAGAATTACATAAATCTTAGTTACCCATAAAAAAAATTCAAGTGAGTTTTCTAAGTCAACGTAGTGATTTGTGATCATTTAAGATTAGAGAATTTATCAAATCTATGTAATGGTTGTAGTCAATTATGATGGAAAGAGCAATCACTTAGTTAAGGAATATTTAATTCATTATAAAGGACAATAAGAAATGATTACATACCATGGATGGTCATGAAGCAAAGAACACAAGGATTTAACTAGATAAACAAGTACAACATGGACTAAGACATATTTATCCTTTCTCACTAGGATAATTTATTATACGCGATTACATTAAGGAAAATAAAGTAGAACATCTAGTACATCATAGATAGAGGTCTAAGAGTCTTGGCAATACAAAAAATATTCAAACTAGAGAAATCACCATAATGATTATAAGAAGTGAGGCACTTGTTAGCACGAACTGTAGTCCATCTTGTCTTCGTTCTTCATCACTTCTAGGAAGGTTGGCCATCGAGTAGTACAATATTACTTGAGGGAAAAGATTGAAGAAATTAGATAGAAGAGAAAAACTAGGAGACCTTGAAGTTGTGATAGGAGGTAAGAATGGATTGGAAATTTATAAGCAAGCAAAGGAGAGTGATGCAACGATCATAACGGCTAGTTTAACGGCTAGTCCAATGGCTAATTGCTAACGGCTAGTTGTCCAGTAATTAATTCTTAGCAGTCCATTTTACTATGTTGCGAGTAGGAATTTTAATTTATAGATGTTACAGATTATATTAGGTGATGTTTTGATGAATTAAGAAATGTAATTATTGAGATGTTTAGAGTTACTCATCAGTTTAAGATGAGTATGGTTAACAAAATTAAGAGGGTAATATTTTTGAGTTTAGGAGAAATTACCTGATAAGATTGAAAAGAAGTAAGTAGCAACATCAAGGAAAGGATACATAATTATCAATAAAACTAGAAAATATATTAGGATAGTTCACTTAGTTTATCCTTGGTAAGATTTAACAATATAAAATTTTGAGGACAAAATTTCTTTTAGGGGAGTAGAGTTGTAACATCCCATTTTCAACATAAATAGAAAATAGATATTAATATATCTTTAATGAGAAATACTTACTATTAGCTAGTTTATTATTATCATTTTTTATGAAATTTTGGTATTTATATTTAATTATTTGTTTTTTAAAATAAAATAAAATAATAATAAAATAAAAATATTTATGTATTTTGAATGAGAATTTTAAAATAACTTAATTAGTATTCATTGATTAATGAAATTATATTAAGAATTTTAAATATATTTATTATTCACTTTTATTTTATATTTTTATATTTATGTTTTTACATATTTGTGATTTAACTCTTATTAGAATATTTAAAATAAAATTTTGAAGGAATTAGACTATGATTCTTTAGAACTTTTTGATCTACGTATTATTTATGATTTTATGAAATTTTTTGGAATTTTGGAAATATTTTAATAAAATAATATATTTTAAATAATTTTAAATTCATATAAAGTGACTTAAAATTAAAAATATTTATAAGAAAGTGAATTCAAATTATAAGAAAATTTTCTAAAATCCATTTCAAGTATACTTATCTAAAAATGATCGGTTTGAGAAAAATCTTGATTTTTTCCAATCGTTAAAAAATTGGAAACGTATCAATAAATTTTTATTAATAGAAAATTTTAGATTTTTAAAATTTAAACTTTATATTACTTATCATAAAATTAATGAGAACTGATATAATATCGCTAAATTTTAAAAAGGACTAATTTTGAATATTTAAAATATACTGAGTGAAAGGTTACTATTTGGCTTAATAATTCAGTCGATATTTACTATGCAAAACACTATGCATGTACAAAATTTTCAAAAGGTGCACAGTAACTAGGATTTAAATTTCAAAAAATACACAGTACTTTTATATTAAAATAATAGAATACATAGTAATTTTCCTTCTTATAAATACCGAAGGAATTCTTCTTTAGAATTCACAGTTTCAGATTAAGTTTTCTTAATAAAGTAGTGCTAGTGAGATAGTGGTGGAAGTAAGAGAGAGAAATAAATTTTTTTGGAAGAAGGTTCTGCTAAAATCCTAAGGTAAGAATACCTCTCTTTTATATTTTTTAGGGTTATTTTCATATCGTTTTTAGAAATCTATTATTATACTAAAAATAATATTATTTTAAGTTACTATTCTGAATAGTAAAATACTATTTCAATAGTAAATTACTATTCAAATAGTAAATTACTATTTACTGTTACTATTTATCTTTACTACTTATGATTTACTATTTACTGTTACTATTCATGATTTACTATTTACTATTACTATTCACGTTTTACTATTTACTGTTACTATTCATGATTTACTATTCACTATTCACTATTCAAAATTTATCATTTCTGCTTTAAATAGTAATCTTAATTTTCATCCTGTAACTATATTAAAATGAAATTAGTATGTTTTAGAACTCGGAGACGAGGCGCGCACGAATTTTCAATAACGAATCAGTATACAAGAGGTAAAGGGGAGTGGGATAGGAATATAATATGAAAAGACATAAGAATAATGAGAGGAGTCCCCTACTCCTTTAAAATTTAATAATATTATTTTAAAATAATAACTTCTCAACTTAAAATTAATAATAAATTTAATATATTGTGTAACTTCTTCCGAAATACTTATGCATGGATCTGAATTATTATAACTTATACGGACTGGACTAAACCTATGCAAGGACTTAGACTTTTATATCCTATATGGATCGAACTAAACCTATGCAAAGACTTAGACTATTATAACCTGTATAGACTGAACTATACCTATGCGAAGACTGGATTATATATATGGACTTATATAGACCTGTGCGAGGAATGGACTATAAGGACTCAAAATCAAATCTACTAATTTAAATAACCATTAAAATTTGAATTATATTTATGAGCAATATTTAGTTGATTAGATTTGATTATAATTAAGTATATTTGAATTTGATTAATAATATTGTGATTTATAATATTAGACAATGATTAATAATATGCAATTATGATTGATGATATTTGATTGTGATTGATGACATTACAATACTTGATTGTGGTTGATGAATGATTGATGACCTTGTGATATGAAGTTTTGAGCATATAGCAGGCATGACGGAAAGTTAAAACTCAGTAAAAATTTTCTTACCTTACTCTTTAAATTTTTATTCCAAGAGAAAGTATTTTATAATTATTTTAGTCTTTTATTTCTTCTTAGAAATAATTTTCATTAACTTTATTTTTAATCTCTAGAATAAAATCTAGTATTAGAAAGAAGCTATTTTATGAAAATCAGAGGTTGAGATAATTAATTCTCGAATTAAAGAAAATTTTTATAGTTTTAAGTATTCTTAGTTAATGATTAAAAAAATATTTTCTTTTAGAAATCAGAAATTTAAATTGGTTTTCCCTAATAAAATAACTAAAGGATATTTTGTTATAGTCGAGATTTCTAAACTCAATCTAGTTAAGATTCAAATTGGGAAAGATTATGTAAATATGTGAAGTTTTTGTTAAGAGAAAGTTTTGAGATATTTAAGGCTTGGAAACTCAATTTTAGTGAGATTTGAATTCGAAGACTGTACTAAATTTATTCTGTATAATAGAAGTTCAAAGAAGAACTTATGAGAATGTACAGTTTATTGAGATGATTTGCGAACCTTTATGGTATTTAATAATTGAGTTTCTAAAAGTCTTAACCAACTAAATATGCGAGTAGTTAATGCATCATGAATCATTAAAGAGAAATGGGATGTGATGTTTCCTGGGAACGGATTATAGAAACCGAGGATACATTAGAGGAGGCTTAATTACAAGCCTTGGGATGAGAGGGTGTGAAAGGGTGCTTCAGGTGACCTAGGGTCGCTCCTTAGTGTTGGGTACTTTCACAATAAAAACCTTTTTAGTCTGACTAGTCTCTAAGTGTTTCCACGCCAGTTAAGCTGTTCCTATGCTACAAAGGCATTTATGTTATTATCCGAAATTATGGAATAGTGTAAACTCCTGGTTGGCCCAGTGCAAATTAAAACTTTAAGGGCCCATATGCATAAAATGAATTAGATGGTAGTATTAAAAACATTGTATGACATTCATGTGATTGTGACATTTTATGTGGGTGATTGTGAATGAAAGTATAATTGTTATGTTATGATAACTCTACATTCATAATTGATTATGTATATGATTGTGTTTGAAATTATTATAGATTATGAAAACTCTTATGCTTATGTCTTATCTGTAAAGTATTATATTCTATTTCTCATTCCTTCTTGTTTGAATTTCTGTATCCAAAATATATGTTAAATGATATATAGCTAGCAGTTCAAGATGAAAGGATGAAATTACAAGAGAGTAAATTGGTCTCATCCTCAATCGGATAGGAGAAAAGATGTGACAAGAGTAGGATTCCAAAATCACATGGTTTGAAGATAAGGAAATGATTGGTTACAGTCGAAGTAAAGGTATTAAATCTTTAGTTTTAGATTACCTTAATACAATATGAAGTTGGATGATTGTAATTCAAGGAAAAGGTTAAACTTTAATAAACCTTATTTTTTGGATATGATACTGTAATCTTTGATCACTTATGATTTTCTGATAGTTCATTTTATTATTCTGAATAATTTGAAACTTTTTACTTTCAAAATTCAAAGAAAATCAGATGTATATACGTCCTTGTATACACGAGATAGGAAGTGATAAATATATATATCTTTCTAAAAAAATTTTAAAAGAAAGAAGAATAGATATATATCTCGTGTATATAAGGGGGTGTTACAGATGGTGGCATGGGCCGTCAAATTATCTGAGCACGGTATTCAATATGAACCGTGAAGACCCATTAAAGCCCAAGTATTGGAAGACTTTTTAGTGGAATTGGGAGAAGACAAAGATGACTATGATGTAGAGCATGGACTATGAACGTTTTCGGTGGATGGATCCTCCAACACAAAAGGCAGTGGAGCAGGTGTTGTGTTGGAATCTCTAACTGGCTTAGTAGTCGAGGAATCGCTGAGATTCCAATTTAAAGTCAATAGCAATCTGGAAAAATATGAAGCTATCATCGCCGGATTGTGGACAGCCATCGACTTAGGTGCTTGGTGCATCCAAGCGAAGACTGATTCCCAGCTGGTGGCCCGGCAGATTGAAGAATCATACCAGGCCAAAGACCCGACCTTGGCGAAATATCTGGCCCGAGTAAATAAGACAGTAAAAGACTTGAAGCACTTCCAAATGGTCCACGTCCCGTGACTAATGAATGAACGTGCGGACATACTCTCCAAGCTTTCCAGCACGGTAAAAGCGGGAAAACTTAAGACGATCGTTCAGGTCATCCTAGAGGAGCCCATAATCCAGGAATCTCAGCATATTCACCAGGTAACTAAAACTCCAATTACGAATACATGGATTACCCCCATTGTTGATTTTCTTAAGCAGGGGATTCTCCCGGAAGATCACCAATAAGCCAAAAAGTTACAAGTTCAAGCAGCTAATTACACCTTGCTAGACGGACAACTCTGCAAGAAGGGTTTTACTGTACCTTTTCTAAAGTGCCTGAATAAAGAGCAAGTCAACTACATCATATGGGAGTTACACTCAGGAATCTGCGGCCTTCATGGAGGAGTTCATCCCCTAGCTGCCTGGATCCTCCGAGCGGGGTACGAGCTGACTATTCTGAGTTTATCAAAAAGTATGATTCGTGTCAACACAATACCAATTGGATCCATAGCCACCCCGAACCATTACACATAATCTTGTCTCCCTGGCCCTTCAACACCTGGGGAATGGACATCCTGGGCCCTTTTCCCCCAGGGAAAGGACAACTCAAATTTCTCCAGATAGCAATAGACTTCTTCACTAAATGGATTGAAGTTGAAGCCCTCGCAACCATCACTGTGGCCAAAGTACAGACTTTTACCTGGAACCACATCATCTGTCGACACAGACTCCCCCACACTATTATCTCAGACAATAGCCGATAATTCATGAACAAAGGCTTTGTAGAGTTCTGTGAGAATCTGGGTATCAAGCGAAGATTTTCCTCTATAAAACACCCATAGACCAATGGATAGCCTGATGCAGCAAACAAAATCATCCTTCAAGGACTCAAAAGGCAGCTTAGATAAGCCAAAGGCAGATGGGAAGAAGAGCTGCATGGAGCACTGTGGGCCTATCACACTACCCCATATTCATCGACCCACGAAACCCCGTTCTGAGTTATATACGGGGTTGACGCCATGATACCAGTTGAATTGGGTGAACCTACTCTCCGACGCCTCACTTACAACGAAGATTCAAACGACAAAGGAAGATGGGAAGACTTAGATCTCAACATAGAAGAAAGAGAAGTGACATATGTGAAGATACAGGAAGCCAAACAAAAGTTAGCCCAACGATGGAACTTAATTCTCTGACCCCGACCCTTTCGGAAGGGCGACCTTGTTCTGTGAACTGCAGATAACAATAGAAGGCCAAGAGAGGAAGGCAAACTCGCTCCCTCTTGGAAGGGCCCATACCGAATCAAAGAAGTGCTCAGAAAAATGTGTGTACCGTTTAGAAGAGTTATCAGGAAATGAGCTACCTAGAACATGGAATGCAACCCATTTGAAGTTTTACTTTAGCTAATCATTTGTACTCTAGGGCACTCTTTTTCCTACCCGAGAGGTTTTTCCCACAAGGTTTTTCTCTCGGGAGGTTTTAACGAGGCCCCGTTACTTCAATAAAAGTTTTATTCAGTCAAACATCATGTCATACTTAAAGTCCGAGCGTGGGACCGATCCCTTAGAAAATACGTTCTAAATCCTTAAAGTCCAAGCGCGTAATCGATCCCTCAATAAATACGATATAAGCTTGAAAATCGTTCAAGTACGAAAACCCGAGCGCGGAATCGATCCCTCGGCAAATACAATATGAAACTTAAAAATCGTTTAAGTACTTAAAGTCCAAGCGCGGGACTGATCCCTCAGCAAATACATTCTAAATCCTTAAAGTCTAAGCGCAGAATCGATCCCTCATCAAACACGATATGAAACTTAAAAATTATTGAAGTATGAAAGACCGAGCGCGAAACTGATCCCTCGGCGAATACGATATGAAACTTAAAAATCATTTAAGTACTTAAAGTCTGAGCGTGGAACCAATCCATCGGTAAATACGTTCTAAATCTTTAAAGTCCGAGCGTGGAATAGATCCCTCTACAAACATGATACGAAACTTACAAGCTCGTTTTAGCTCACCAATACGGATAACGATACAGACAAAGCAAATAAAGTAAATTATGACATAAGTAAGTGTAGAATGCTAATTTTCCATTCATAAAGTAAGAGTACGACATAAAGCGCAAAGTAAAATAAGCAAACAAATAATAAATTCAAGCATCAGTAAGTAAAAGGTCAACAGCCGGGGCATCAACAGAAGGAGTCTTAGTAGCCAGGGCATCAAGGGCAAGGGTGTCCACAACTAGAGCATCGTCCTAAGGAGCCTCGGGATTTGTGTGAGCCTCTGATCCAACTCCAACAGCAGTACCAACGACCACCTCCTCCTCTCTTTCGAAGTCAGAGAGGTCCACAATTTTGCCATCCACAATAATGCGGAATAAGTGAACACCCTCCAGATTAAGCTCCAAGGAAGGGTTCAACACTTGTATCTATTGCTGACAAAGATTGAAAACGGCTACATACTTCTTTGAGAACTCCTCCTCTATAAAACATGCATAGGCCTTTCTTTTTTCCTTCTGTTTCTCTAGTGTAGATTTCGCCCCCTTCAGCTTCTCCTCGACCTCCCTTTTGGCCGTACACACCAGGCCATAAGCCTCCTCGGCCGAACCTAGTCGCCTTCCAAGGTTAGCACACTATTCTGCGGTTGTACTTAACTTTGCCTCGGTAAGCTCTTGCTCCTTCCGAGCCTCCGTCAACTCAGCTTTGGCATTTTCAACTCGTCGGCCATCCCCTCGACTTCTTTCAGGGCATTCCCAAGTTGCATAACAGTGAAATCATAAGACTGCTGCAGCTGGTCCTTCTCATGTTGAAGGGTGACCTTTTCCTCCCTCAAAAGGGCCAACTTCTTCTCCTGCTCTGAGAACCTCTTCTTCAAAAACTGAGTTATCGAGGTAGCTCAGAGGTTGAACATCTCGATCTCCCGACATATAGACATCACATTCGAATCTTCAAACTTCCTCTCATCCTCTTTAAAGACCACTATCCGGTCCACAAAGCCCGAAATAGGGAAGCGAACGTCCCACAATGAATGAGCAGGGTTATGGGTGCCGCACAATGACCCATTGGCGAAACTCTCCCACCGCCTGCCCTCAATGTCCATCTCATTGGGAAGAGTTGTAGCAATCCATTCTGCTAACACCTCTCGTATAGAACTAACTTCCACAAACCCCTGGCTCACCCGACTTCGAATCTTAGGAAACTCCCTCTCTTTTTAAGGACTGTCAGATATCACAATCTGAGAGACCCCATCCCCGGCTTGATCCTCAGTATGCTGTGGAGAGTCAGAATGACCCGCTCCGGGGGTTTCTGACCTTGTCTCACCCCCTGGAACAAACTCCTCAGAGCGTTTCCTTTTTAAAGATCACCTCACTTCTCTCTTCAGTTGTGAGGTAGTAGGAACCACAAAGATAGGAACAACTGTAGTGATAACTTGGGGGAACCAATAGGAGCAGCAAAAGGAATAGTTGAACTCTCCCTTTTCTGGCCTACCCCTTTCCTTCCCGCCGCTCAGGAGTCTTTCCTAGGATATCGCTTCTTCAAGTCCTTTAAAGATAACTTCTCGAGGGCCATATCAGCTGCACAAATAGACACACTCGGTCAGAAAACACAAACCAGAAAACCAAAACGCATGCACACTAAATAGCAGAAACTACTCTCACCTATCCAAGCATCAAGAGAACTCGGATGAGAGGATAGGGGAAATCAATGCCTGAGGGCTAAAGAAGATCCCCGAGTCCTCAAGCAAAAATTTAGCATCTGCCCTCTCAGATAGAGACAAATCATCCAAGGATACTCGGAATTAGACCGGGATACGAGTCCAGTAAAGCAGGAAGCGAGGGGTAATGTAAAAAATCCTCCCTGGGTGGATCCAACCTAACTCGGATCTTGAAGAATCACATCTTGAAGTTCTTATAGGATTGGTCAAAGGCCATATCAGGTTACGGCGAGCGATACCATTAACGGAAACCCACCCTACGGGTGTCCCCGCCTTAGGAATTTTGGCATTGAAAAATAGAAGAATAAAGGCACGGAAGGGGTGCGACCGAAGTGCTCGCATAGCATTTCGAATGCTCGTACGAACGCCTAACCATTCGGGTGTAGCTGAGTGGAGGCGATGTTCAAGGCACACAAAACCCCGATTTGGAATTTAGAAAAGGAAAAGACAGGTGGAGTCAAGAAAAAAGGGTCTCATACATCAAGGTAAAATCTAACTCACTCGGATCCATACGCTCATTATTAATATGAATGAAATAACTAAAATATAAATGTATCACTAACAAAATATACAAAAAATAAACTAAATTGAATGAACACTTAAATATTTTTTCTTGAAACTTGCAATGGTGTAGACTCACATATTTTTTTTTCTTTCATGTGAAGATTTGTATTATTCTTTATTTAGATACACATATGTATTACAATTATAAATGTGGGTATGGATGTTTTTTGTTATTATTATTTGTCAACAATTGTTTTTTGTTACATTTGTCAACAACTGATATAATAGAGAAAACAAAGCCTTAAAGGGCCAACGAAGTCAATCGGTTACGAGATGTCATTCACTAAAAGAAACATCCTGAATCATAGCCCAAACTAACAAAGGGTGATTATATATATATATAAGAATTTTATTATCATCTCTTGTAAGAGTACTATCAGTCTATCATACTAATTAAAGGAAAAAAAAGGAAAATAATGTGTAGCTTTTACCACCCCTAAAAATTGGATATAACAACGGGATATAATCACGGGTTAAAGTGGATCAGTGATAAAAACACGTACGGTGACATTTTTGAAATTATAATGTAACTATATGATCACGGTTAGTTAACCTCTATGGATGTAGGTTCAGGGTTAAGTATATAATCACAGTTAACCAAACAACCGTGGTTGTATCCTTAAATATATAATCATGGGTAATACTTCCAACCGTGAATATATAGTTTAGGGTTCAGGGTTCATAAGTTGGGGACTCTATAATCACAGTTGGCTCTACAACCGTGGATATATATTACGTATACAATCACGGTTGTTGGACTAACTGTGGATATAATATTTATATTCAACCACAGTTGTTGATTTAACCGTGAATATATATGTAATATAACCACGGTTTTTCATTTAACCGTGATTATATATATTTTCAGAAACTTCAAAAGCCGCGCCTGATAGCTTTTTTGCTTCTTCTCCTTCTTTCGCACTAGTCTTTCTTTGCTTCCTCCACCTTTCTTTGCCCTGTTGCTCTTGTATTTGTGCAGGTTCTCTTCCTCCTTTTGTCCTCTTCTCTCATCGTCCTTGTCAGGTAAGTCATCCTTTTTTTTCCTTTTTCATTTTCTCCTTCTTCGTCGAGCTATTTCTCATCTTCTCACATCTATCCCAGTGTGCTTGTTGCTATTGTTGCCTACTTCTTGCTCGTTACTTGTCCCGTTGTGCTTGTTGCTTGTCCCAGTGTTGCTGCATTATCCTGTAAGTTGTCCCTGTTTTTGCTCGTCACTATTTCTGATGGTCCCTGTTTGAGTGAAATCTGTTTTAAGTTATGTTGATGCGTTATATGGGTTCTGTTTTGTGTTGAAAGGGGTTTCTGTCTCTGTTTTGCTGGTTCTGAGTATAATGTGCCTGTTCTTTATTGTTGGTTCTATGTATATCAACATTTTGCTTTTAGTTTTTAGTTAATTTTAGTTTTTAGTTCAAAACCATTTCCAAGAAACTTATCAGTGTACTGTGTAACACAGCCCGCACTCCACGTTCATCAGTTTAACCAGTTATACTATTGTTAATTTGGACTATGTTATGTATTTGTTGTATAAAAGTGAAGGTTGCTTAAGATGGAGACATTTTTGCTTCAATCTATTTTACTGTAAAGTGAAAATGAAAGTGATTATTATAGATGGTAGTTCATAAAATGTTATCTAAAACCAATTGATTGTTATACTATAAAGTGAAAGTGATGTTTGCATCTATTTCCCTCCCATTCTCCTCAAATTCATCTCTTTCTTGCCTTTTTCTTTTGTTGGGTAGGAGGGCTTATTAAGATGGTTAACTTTTGTACTTAATACAATGATAAAATTTGTCTGAATTAAAATTCAAAATACTAAAATAAAATTAAAAAAAGTATACATAATTAATGTATTTTGGCTGGTTTTCTTATTTTGTTTTTGAAAAAAATAAATTGAAATATTAAATTTTTGAAAATTCAACTAATATCAGACACATGAATATCATTTGAAGCTAAAAAATAAAAGTAAATTAGTTAATGAGAATTAATTAAAAATTAGAGTTGAAGTTATTTTTAACTAAAATTTACCCACCAAAACATCATATTTAAAATTGTAAAAAAGGTTTCCCCTTTAGATTTTATCAAACAAATCACCCTAAAATTGTTTGTTTTATCAAGTTTTAATCAAATTTCTTATTTATAAAATATTCAAATTGTTTCAACTATTAATTAGTTCTTTCACCATATTCATAATCTATAATCCATAATCCAACATCCAACACCATATCCATAATTCATAATCCATAAAATAATAGTTCAATCTAATACTAAATAAGAGTCTTATAATCCAACACCATAATCCATAATCCATATATCCAACACCATAGTTGTACTTGAAAATAACACAAATTAAAAACATCATACTGATTTAGGAGAAAAGTTAACTAAATTATTATACATTTTTAAGTATTATTTTTAATCAAAGTATACATTTCACTGTACAATATATAATGTTATTTTTGTTGCTGTTTATTGCTCTCATATAATGTTATTTCTCTTGTTGTATGTGTGTGGTTGTCAATCTTGCAAACTCGTAGGCTGATACTAGTTAATTAGTATGAAAGTTACTTTGCATGAGTAAACCGTAGTTTCCCGTTTGAGATTCGACACAAATGGTCATTAAATTAATTAATTTCATCATTTATGTTGAATCTTGAATTGTCCGTTTGGACAGTTTAGAAAGAACAATTTTTTTATACATAGTTGGTATGTACAAGTTAGGAGTTATTTTAAAATTTGATAAAGTTTTGGTAACTTGTATTTTGTTGTTCTATGGGTGCATATTTGGTTGTGGTTGAATTTGATTTGACCGCTCTCATTTTGTGTACTTAGAAACCAATGCGAAATGCTACTGAAATTTCATCAAATTTTAAAATAACTCCTAACCTGTATATATCAATGACATATGAAAACAATTGTCATCCTGAATGGGTATAGGACCACCACCTTTGTAAGAAAAGTGAGATTAATCATAACACCTTGTAAACAGTTGGTATAGATCAGAGTTGGATAACTGCATCACACATAAGTCTAGAGTACGAGGGGGGAGTTGAATCATTTATAGAATTCGTTGTGAGGAATGCTGAGGAGGTGAATGGAAGGTATTTTTGCCCTTATGTTAAATGCTTAAACCTGCGTCGGCTAGACTTGGAAGAGGTGCGAGAACATCTACTGTGTGATGGTTTTCTGCGTAGTTATACACGTTGGATATGGCATGGTAAAGATGTGGTGGTGCCAAGTAACAGCTCTCAAACTGAAAATCGAAGCTCGATGCATGACACTGATGTTGACATGGATGACCGACTCGAGGATATGATCTGTGATGTAGGTGTAACACCCTTATTTTAACAAATAAATAAACCCAAAACAAGGGAAATTTTTCCCAATTTTCCAATTTAGAAAAATACCTGGATCTATAAAAAGCCACTCTCATATATGAAGATATGAGAGCCAGGTCCATAGACCATGAAGAACCGAGTCCAATTAAATAAAGAAAGGGGAAGGAAGGCAAAGGCAATGAAAAGCCGACCAAGAAAGGCATATAGCAGAAGAACAACAGCGCCTGAGCGAACCACAATACAGCGTGCACTCGCTCAAGCGAGATCCGACTCCGCTTGAGCGAGGCCGACCAACTCGCTCGGGCGAACGCCCCTTCGCTTAGGCGAAACCGATCCAAAAGCCTTCCAATAACACACACTCGCTGGAGCGAATCCTTCATTCACTGAAGCGAGGAGTTACACTCGGCAATCCCATCACTCAGGGTTTACCTATATTTTCACTCGGTAATGTTTAGGTCTATGATCACTCGGAAAAAGGAGGCCAAACACCACAGCCTCACCCAGAATCATTAACTCAACACTATTTCATCCATCAAGACTTCTCGCATAATTCAACAACACATTCCAGTCAGTAAGAAGCATCAAATCAACATAAACACTTATATATACATATATCCATTTATTCACTCAGAATTCATATTATGTTATTCCATCGGGACAGATACCCACCTTCTATTCGACATCTAAATAATGTCTTTCACTCAGGATCCACTAGAGCTACCACCACACAGAAACAGGCTCACACATGAGTCACACTCGGATATGGAGTCATATACATAAGACTCACTCGGAAAAGCATCTAAGCCACTTATATTTCACTCGGAATGGATTTCTCACCATAATATTCTACTCAGAATTCATAGACTTGGCATCATCCTAACCATCAATACTTCACCAAGTAATTTAACAACATTTTTCAGTCAAAACAGTGGAAGTCACCCATATCATCACACTCATGCACATATGACACACTCGGATACTCATTGTCTTTATATTATTCATTCACCAACTCCTTTCATCCGATACAAGTACATGATATCAAAGTAATCCATGTATATATAAACATGCACTCGGATTGTTCAATTATCTTATCATTATTCATTCAACATCAAGTCCTAGCCGTCTCCAATACATACAACCCATGTAAAACACATATATAGTATAGGCATACACTCGGATTCTAATAACTCAGATTCAATATTTATAAATTCGTATTCATTTTACAACATTGTTATTAAGAGTCGGCCAAGGCTTTAAATACAACCATATATACACTCAGTACACTACACTATGCACACAGCCTCATCATAAACACCCAACACTCGGGTTTAAGGCCATCACATCATTCCAAACCAACCTGCATACACTGAAAAATGGTGTAGGGGTGAGCTTTACATATTAAATGACAGTTACTGACTCAGATTTATCTTTGAATCTACAACATACAAATATATATATATCATCAATCAAATATACACACTCCTATTTAAATATGAGCAAACACAAACATCTCCAATCAGGTTTCTTACCCATTTCACTCGGCTATAAAGCCTAACCTCCTTAACAAACAGCTACTTATCCAATCGGATTTCACCTCATGTTTATCCCAGCTCTATATCAAATAACATCCACACTCCGAGCCACGCTCACGGAGTCTGCCTGAGCCTAGCTCCAGGACTTAATCATATTCTATTTAACGTCATCTGATTGCCGATCGGTAATAGACGTCTAACACATTCCAGTGGTGAATCGGATGCATACAGTCACATTCACTCGGTGTCCAACGCCAATGCACTCGGCATTTGCCTTGAGTCCAACCCAAGGACTTTCATCACATTTAACATTAGGACCACGTCCTCTTCACTCGGCATTATACCCTTCGTGGCACCCCGCAAGGTGATATACTCAACACCTATGCATATACATTCAACTCATATTCATTCGATTGCCCACTTGGAAATCTGCGTTCAACACTCTAGGCACTCGGCATTTTCACAGCAAATCAGATGACTCAGCCCACATCACATCCACTCAGCAATCACTATGCCATTCACTCGGATTTATTGTTTACAACATACATCTCATGCTATCTCATGGGATCCATTCGGCCTTAGTATTTCTAAGCCTCACATGTCATTCTATATAAAATTCCACTCGAAATTATCATGACGGTCCCCAATATATTCATCTAACATAACCACAACAGGGACACACTCACTGTCACCCTGCCTATTACACTCAGCACAACATGACAATAACAGTCACATGCATTTCATACATTTACATATGACATTCCACTCGAGAATCAGATAATGAACACGAAATTGCACTCAGCATTTATAATATAACCCCATGCATCTCATGCATTCTAACATAAACCACAACATGCATTATATATCTCATGGACGGAATTCAACAACACCAAGCAATACATATTCATCACATATCCGGGCTACTACTCAATAGCATACAACACATAACAAGCATAACACAATGTATAATTTCACCCGGAATCCGTCCATAAACCATGCATTTAAGATGCAATAGCTCCCATTACCTGGAATGACGTTCCAGAAGTCACATGGGCCACTCAGCCCAGCCACAGCAGCACTCTGCTCGGCTTCCAAATGTGGGAAGAGCCAACATGGCTCCCAGTCGTCCCAGCACACGTTCTCAGCCTTGGAGAACCAGCCACTGCTTCCTCTCGAACCAGATCAGCTACCAAGCACACCATGCCAAGCTTCCAAGGCACCACAGACCTCACTCGGCCCAGTAGAGGTCCCAAACGCTATCTCCACTCAAGCCTTCAAGCCATCGAGTCAGTGGAGAAACCTCCCAGCACAACATGAAGCTGTTCCATACTTCCCACAGCACCGTGAGCTAGTGCTCACCAACAGTGGAGGACAACCAAGCTTCCATGCACCATCTATGCCTTCCTCTTCACAACAGCAGCATAACACAGTTTCAACAACAGTGAGCCACTCTTCCCAAACGAGGCACCCACACACAAACTGCTGCAGGCTTCCAACCCGAGGCTCCAACAGCCATCAAATGGAAGTAGAAGAAGAGGAAGAAGAAGGACCAGGGGAAACAAAGGAGGAACCCATCCTCCAAAACACAACACCAGGCTGTCCCACACACAGCCACACGCTGTTGCCATCACCACGCTAATTCCACTCGGTTCTACACCATGCGTGAGTGGAAGAAGAAGATGAACAGCGAAGAAGAAGCACCAGGAAGAAAAGGGAGCAAGGCTTCAAAGAGTTCTAGAGAGAAGAAGAAGCACTTCTCTTATCAGAACATGCACCAACGAGGGAATAAAGAGAGAGTGAGGAGAAAAACATGCAACCAAGGCCTTATCATCTCAGCCCCATCAGCGTCCCCCTCTCATCATATCAACATCCCATCCTCATTTAATGCAAGTCCATCAGCATTTAATGCCATTCCCTCAGCAATGATTACCCACATCCAATGTGGACAAGGGAGAGGAAGGGAACCGAAACTCCTAAGGCACCACCTACCACCAGCGTGTATAAGGAGAGAGAAAGGGAGAGAGAACCGGGCCCACCAAGCCACCAAGGCACATGGTCTATTCTTGCATTATTATTATTATTATTATTATTATGATTTTCCTCTTAGTGAATTTTGCCTAGAGTCCCAGCATCAGACCCCCTTCACTCGCTCAAGCGTCCCAAGCTCGCTTGAGCGAAAAACACTCAGAACCCATTTCCTCTCTCGCTCGATCAAGCGCGACAACATCCGCTTGGGCGAGATTCGTCCAGAATCTCTCCTGCTCGCTTCACACTCGACTCGCTTGAGCGAGTAGCCCACTCGCCTGGGCGAGATTAGGCCAGAGGCCACAATAATGGTGCAGGGGATTCTCGCTTGAGCGAGAATCCATCTCGCTTGAGCGAGAATATCAGTTCAAGTGTAGAAACGTGAGGAATTTAACAACTCTTCATACCAAAACTCCTACCAATTCAATTTGAACAATTCCAACACATTATTCACCTCTTATTAGGTATTTAGAACATGTCTCAACCATTCATACACATTACATGAGTTATATATATACCACTCTCTCTATCCATTCATACTCGAGAAGTCTTTATTTCCACTCATCAATCACTCTCTTTTAAATTCTGATTGTCAACTATAAAATGAAGGTTTTAAAACACCTCTCATTACCACATTGCTCATCTTCATAAAAATTTGGGATGTTACAATCCACCCCACCTTTAAAGAATTTCTTCCTCGAAATTCCAATAAGGACTCATCTTAACAACAACTCTGGAAGTGCCACCATTGACTCAGAAATCACAACTTCACTTCACTCAGCATAACTCTCACCTTGCTCGGAGCAATCCGATAGACTCAAGCCATCCCCATAAGCAGCTACAGTCTCACTTGCCTGACCTATGAACTGCTGCATCCAACTTATAGGATCCTCATTCCTATAGGGTCACAACAATTGCATAGAGTCACTGCAAAATGCATACTGCCACAATACCTATGGTATACAGAGTCATACCGAAACAGTATCCTCGCACCCTTTTTCACTCACACCGACTGCATTCACTCAGGTAATGTCAATCTACATGAAAATTAATGGTAATTCTTACCATTTTATAAGTAATACATCCGAATCAACATCACCATTAGGCACCAACAGTGATGCATCTCATGCCATCAGTCAACAAACATCAATCATCATGACTTAAACATGGCGTACTAGCAATGTATTTCCGACCTACACAAGGCATACATCTTGCCCATACACCTATTCTAGTGTAAATTGCAGGGTGATAATCATCAAATGCCAACCACATTCACCATAAAATGGCATAATGGCAATCAGTTTTCCAGTCCAAACCGAGCAACAATTCCTTCTTTAATCTTACTCATCACAAAATCATGGTCAATCAGCCAATCAATCCCTCAATTCATCATTCATCACTAGCCATCAATTAATTAAAGCCTAGGGAATTCATCAAATTCTCTTAGATATACCACTCGGTTTTCAATATGATTTTCAATCATAACAGTAGGTTTCTACATTGGTAACTCTCTTCACTGAGCATAAACACAGTCCGCCAGTCGGATATACAATCATCATAATATTATTTCCATTATCACCATATCCAGTACCAAGGTGTACTCGGATTTCAACCTTAAGACACTTCAAACCTCAACAATTTGTTATACCATAACTTGACTCGACAATCCATAAGGTCAATCAGATTATCCGACTCGGAATTACAAGGGTTACCGAGTACCCTCACAACATCCAACTATCACCTTATGGGTCATAATTCAACCATCCAATCACTCGGCTTTCAACCACAAGACCGAGTCTAACCCAAATCTTCAGGTATCCAATTTCATCAATTTCACACCCAGTTTTCTAAACTCTCATGCATCCATTTCAATAATATTCCGATCATACTTGATCATGCCCAATCAATTGGGTTACCCCACCTAGTGGTCCAACATCCACAATCATTCACTCGGTTTTCACAAACCAGAAACCGAGACACAATCTCCATACATATACCTGATTTCACATTTATTCATTCATGACCATATTCAAATTTTCAACCTAGGGACTACAACTAATCAATTACATCATATACCATATAGGATTCACGTGCCAAGGGAAGAAAACATCCTTCACAAATGGTACAAGCAATTACACAATTTCAAATCCTCCCACTATGGGATTCCTCAATATTATTCACTTCATCAACTCAAACATGAGTTCTAATCAGTTCAACAAACATGACTCGGCCATGAACCATTAACATGGCATATACAAGAGTCCTAGCCAATTATTCCGACCTCTATCTGTATAAAAGGGGATCTCAACATATGCCATTTCATTTCTTTTCCAATCAACCCAGGCTTAGAATAACTTCAAGTATTTTATGAACAACAGAATCAGGGTAGTAACAACTCTATCCCCAATCAACATTTCAATAGTAGTACCTCACTCCTGCCCCCCAGCAAACACATAGGCATATAGCCATACAAACCATGTATAAGCATGCATCGAACCAATAAAATACCAACAACAATAATGACAATCGGTCATATTGCATACAACCGCCCATACACAGTAGGCAAACCTTGGCCTTAGACCTTTTGGTCTGCTCTGATACCAAAATGTAACACCCTTATTTTAACAAATAAATAAACCCAAAACAGGAGAAATTTTTCCCAATTTTCCAATTTAGAAAAATACCTGGATCTATAAAAAGCCACTCTCATATATGAATATATGAGAGCCAGGTCCATAGACCATGAAGAACCGGGTCCAATTAAATAAAGAAAGGGGAAGGAAGGCAAAGGCAATGAAAAGCCGACCAAGAAAGGCATATAGCGGAAGAACAACAGCGCCTAAGCGAACTACAATACAGCGTGCACTCGCTCAAGCGAGATCCGACTCCGCTTGAGCGAGGCCGACCAACTCGCTCGGGTGAACGCCCCTTCGCTTAGGCGAAACCGATCCAAAAGCCTTCCAACAACACACACTCGTTGGAGCGAATCCTTCATTCGCTGAAGCGAGGAGTTACACTCGGCAATCCCATCACTCGGGGTTTACCCATATTTTCACTCGGTAATGTTTAGGTCTATGATCACTCAGAAAAAGGAGGCCAAACACCACAGCCTCACCCGAAATCATTAACTCAACACTATTTCATCCATCAAGACTTCTCGCATAATTGAACAACACATTCCAGTCAGTAAGAAGCATCAAATCAACATAAACACTTATATATACATATATCCATTTATTCACTCGGAATTCATATTATGTTATTCCATCGGGACAGATACCCACCTTCTATTCGACATCTAAATAATGTCTTTCACTCAGGATCCACTAGAGCTACCACCACTCAGAAACAGGCTCACACATGAGTCACACTTGGATATGGAGTCATATACATAATACTCACTCGGAAAAGCATCTAAGCTACTTATATTTCACTCGGAATGGATTTCTCACCACAATATTCTACTCAGAATTCATAGACTTGGCATCATCCTAACCATCAATACTTCACCAAGTAATTTAACAACACTTTTCAGTCAAAACAGTGGAAGTCACCCATATCATCACACTCATGCACATATGACACACTTGGATACTCATTGTCTTTATATTATTCATTCACCAACTCCTTTCATCTGATACAAGTACATGATATCAAAGTAATCCATGTATATATAAACATGCACTCAGATTGTTCAATTATCTTATCATTATTCATTCAACATCAAGTCCTAGCCATCTCCAATACATACAGCCCATGTAAAACACATATATAGTATAGGCATATACTCGGATTCTAATAACTCAGATTCAATATTTATAAATTCGTATTCATTTTACAACATTGTTATTAAGAGCCGGCCAAGGCTTTAAATACAACCATATATACACTCGGTACACTACACTATGTACACAGCCTCATCATAAACACCCAACACTCGGGTTTAAGGCCATCACATCATTCCAAACCGACCTGTATACACTGAAAAATGGTGTAGGGGTGAGCTTTACATATTAAATGACAGTTACTGACTTGGATTTATCTTTGAATCCACAACATACAAATATATATATATCATCAATCAAATATACACATTGCCATTTAAATATGAGCAAACACAAACATCTCCAATCGGGTTTCTTACCCATTTCACTCGGCTATAAAGCCTAACCTCCTTAATAAACAGCTACTTATCCAATTGGATTTCACCTCATGTTTATCCCAGCTCTATATCAAATAACATCCACACTCCGAGCCACGCTCACGGAGTCTGCCTGAGCCCAGCTCTAGGACTTAATCATATTCCATTTAACGTCATCTGATTGCCGATCGGTAATAGACGTCCAACGTATTCCAGTGGCGAATTGGATGCATACAGTCACATTCACTCGGCGTCCAACGCCAATGCACTCGACATTTGCCTTGAGTCCAACCCAAGGACTTTCATCACATTTAACATTAGGACCACGTCCTCTTCACTCAGCATTATACCCTTCGTGGCACCCCGCAAGGTGATATACTTAACACGTATGCATATACATTCAACTCATATTCATTCGATTGCCCACTTGGAAATCTGCCTTCAACACTCTAGGCACTCGGCATTTTCACAGCAAATCAGATGACTCAGCCCACATCACATCCACTCGGCAATCACTATGCCATTCACTCAGATTTATTGTTTACAACATACATCTCATGCTATCTCATGGGATCCATTCGGCCTTAGTATTTCTAAGCCTCACATGTCATTCTATATAAAATTCCACTCGGAATTATCATGACGGTCCCCAATATATTCATCTAACATAACCACAACAGGGACACACTCACTGTCACCCTGCCTATTGCACTCGGCACAACATGACAATAACAGTCACATGCATTTCATACATTTACATATAACATTCCACTCGAGAATTAGATAATGAACACGAAATTGCACTCAGCATTTATAATATAACCCCATGCATCTCATGCATTCTAACATAAACCACAACATGCATTATATATCTCATGGACGGAATTCAACAACACCAAGCAATACATATTCATCACATATCCGGGCTACTACTCAATAGCATACAACACATAACAAGCATAACACAATGTATAATTTCATCCGGAATCCATCCATAAACCATGCATTTAAGATGCAATAGCTCCCATTACCTGGAATGACGTTCCAGAAGTCACATGGGCCACTCGGCCCAGCCACAGCAGCACTCTGCTCGGCTTCCAAATGTGGGAAGAGCCAACATGGCTCCCAGTCGTCCCAGCACACGTTCTCAGCCTTGGAGAACCAGCCACTGCTTCCTCTCGAACCAGATCAGCTACCAAGCATACCATGCCAAGCTTCCAAGGCACCACAGACCTCACTCGGCCCAGTAGAGGTCCCAAACGCTATCTCCACTCAAGCCTTCAAGCCATCGAGTCAGTGGAGAAACCTCCCAGCACAACATGAAGCTGTTCCATACTTCCCATAGCACCGTGAGCTAGTCCTCACCAACAGTGGAGGATAACCAAGCTTCCATGCACCATCTATGCCTTCCTCTTCACAACAGCAGCACAACACAGTTTCAACAACAGTGAGCCACTCTTCCCAAATGAGGCACCCACACACAAACTGCTGCAGGCTTCCAACCCGAGGCTCCAACAGCTATCAAGTGGAAGTAGAAGAAGAGGAAGAAGAAGGACCAGGGGAAACAAAGGAGGAACCCATCCTCCAAAACACAACACCAGGCTGTTCCACACACAGCCACACGCTGTTGCCATCACCACACTGATTCCACTCGGTTCTACACCATGCGTGAGTGGAAGAAGAAGATGAACAGCGAAGAAGAAGCACCAGGGAGAAAAGGGAGCAAGGCTTCAAAGAGTTCTAGAGAGAAGGAGAAGCATTTCTCTCATCAGAACATGCACCAACGAGGGAATGAAGAGAGAGTGAGGAGAAAAACATGCAACCAAGGCCTTATCATCTCAGCCCCATCAACGTCCCCCTCTCATCATATCAACATCCCATCCTCATTTAATGCAAGTCCATCAGCATTTAATGCCATTCCCTCAGCAATGATTACCCACATCCAACGTGGATAAGGAAGAGGAAGGGAACCGAAACTCCTAAGGCACCACCTACCACCAGTGTGCATAAGGAGAGAGAAAGGGAGAGAGAATCGGGCCCACCAAGCCACCAAGGCACATGGTCTATTCTTGCATTATTAGTATTATTATTATTATTATTATTATTATTATTATTATTATTATTATTATTATTATTATTATCATTATTATTAGTTTCCTCTTAGTGAATTTCACCTAGAGTCCCAGCATCAGACCCCCTTCACTCGCTCAAGCGTCCCAAGCTCGCTTGAGCGAAAAACACTCAGAACCCATTTCCTCTCTCGCTCGCTCAAGCGCGACAACATCCGCTTGAGCGAGATTCGTGCAGAGTCTCTCCTGCTCGCTTCACACTCGACTTGCTTGAGTGAGTAGCCCACTCGCCTTGGCGAGATTAGGCCAGAGGCCACAATAAAAGTGTAGGGGATTCTCGCTTGAGTGAGAATATCAGTTCAAATGCAGAAACGTGAGGAATTTAACAACTCTTCATACCAAAACTCCTACCAATTCAATTTGAACAATTCCAACACATTATTCACCTCTTATTAGGTATTTAGAACATGTCTCAACCATTCATACACTTTACATGAGGTATATATATACCACTATCTCTATCCATTCATACTCGAGAAGTCTTTATTTCCACTCATCAATCACTCTATTTTAAATTCTGATTGTCAACTATAAAATGAAGGTTTTAAAACACCTCTCATTACCACATTGCTCATCTTCATAAAAATTTGGGATGTTACAGTAGGGGTAGAAGGTTTTAAGAAAGCTCATGTATATACGACTCTGTGTGAGGATTCTGAGCAGCCGTTGTATCCAAACTGCGTCAATTTCATAAGGTTATCAGCAGTTTTGTGATTGTTTAATTTGAATGCCATAAACAGGTGGACAGATAAAAGTTTTACTGACTTGTTGAAGTTGTTGAAAGAAATGCTCCCAGCTGGAAACACCTTGCAGAATCGTAACTATAAGGCCAAAAAGGTGTTGTGTCCTATGGGTTTAGAGTATGAGAAAATACATGCATGCCTAAATGATTGTGTATTATTCTGGGGTGAGTTAGAAATGCTGCATCGATGTCCTAGGTGTGGGGTGTCACGGTATAAGAAAAAAGAGGCGGATTCTGATGAGGTCTGCACTAAAGGGTCTCCTGCAAAGGTGTTATGGTATCTTCCTATAGTTCCAAGACTAAAGCGTCTGTTTGCCAATATAGATAATGCAAAACTTATGAGATGGCATGCTGATGAAAGGGTTGTTGACGGACTACTTAGGCATCCGACCGATGGATCGCAATGGAAGAAAATGGATACGATTTTTCCAGATTTTACCCATGAACCAAGAAATGTTAGGCTTGCACTAGCCACAGACGGCATGAACCCGTTTGGGAACCTGAGCACAAACTATAGTTCGTGGCCTATTTTGTTGTTTGTTTACAACTTGCCGCCATGGTTGTGCATTAAGCGGAAATATGTCATGTTATCAATGATGATTTCTGGTCCACGACAATAGGGCAACGACATTGATGTATATTTAACTCCATTACTTGAAGAACACAAAATGTTGTAGGAAGAAGGGGTTGATGTGTTTGACGGTTTTACTGGGCAATCATTCAAATTGCGTGTCATGCTATTTTGCACTATCAATGACTTTCTAGCATATGGTAACTTATCCGGGTACAACGTGAAGGGTCATAAAGCTTGTCCTGTATGTGAGGAGGGAACTAGTTCTGTGCGGCTGCACCATGGTAGGAAAAATGTTTAGCTTCGACATCGAAGGTTTCTTAAAGCGAATCATCCATTTCGGAGGTTGAAGAAGTCATTCAACGCTGCCCAAGATTTTGAAATGGCTCCTCCACCACTGTCTGGTCATGAGACATATGAAAAGGTAAAATACGTCAACATGGTGTTTCGTAAGTGTGAAAAATAATCCCCAACACAAAATAACTGGAAGAAGAAGTCAGTGTTTTTTGACCTGTCATATTGGAGGGAGCTTGATGAAGACAGTGCATTGATGTAATGCATGTGGAGAAAAATATGTATGACAGTTTGGTTGGTACACTCTTAAACATACCCGAGAAGACTAAGGATGGCCTAAATTCGTGTATGGACTTGGAGCTGATGGGTATACGTCAGGAGTTGCATCCACAATCAAAGGGCAAACGAACATATTTGCCCTCAGTATGTCATATATTGTCCAGAAAAGAAAAGAAAAGTTTGTGTGAATCGTTACGTAGTGTGAAAGTTCCATCTGGTTATGGTTCAAACATCAACACATGTGTTTCCATGAAAGATTTGAAGTTAGTTGGGTTGAAGTCTAACGATTGTCATATGTTGATGCAATAGTTTCTGCCTATCACCGTTCGTGACATTCTTCCTAAAAATGTAAGAAATGTCATAACAAGGCTGTGTATTTTTTTAATGCCATATGTTGCAAAGTAATCGTGCCCGACGAATTGGATATGTTGGAACAGGAAGCATCACTTATACTATGTTAGCTTGAAATGCATTTCCCGCCCTCTTTTTTTGACATAACGGTCCACTTAATCATCCATTTGGTGAGAGAGGTTTGTTTGTGTGGTCTAGTGTTCTTGCGGTAGATGTATCCCGTTGAGCGATATATGAAGATATTGAAAGGGTATATGAAGAATCAACGTCATCCCGAAGCTTCAATTGTGGAAAGATATATTGTAGAGGAAGCAATTGAGTTTTGTACTGATTACATGTCACATGCTGCAAGCATTAGGGGTGAGCAAGTACTGGATTGGATTGGATTTCGCGTAAAAAATAATCCGATCCGATCAAATTTCATTGGATTGGATTGGATTAGATTTGTGTAATTTTTTTTTGAAATCCAATCCAATCCGATCCGATTTAAATTGGTTTAGATTGGATTGGATAATTGGATATCCGATTAAAGAAAATTTATTATATTTTTATGAAACCACAATATAAAAAAACTTCTAACATCTTAAAGTCCATGTCAAACATCACAACATAGTACTTATTAGTGTTTAATAACACACATAATCAATAAAAATATAAATCAAATCCATTTTAACAATACATTTCAATTTAAAATAAAATGAGAACAATAACAAGGTAGCTATGCCATATTTTTTTTATTAACGTGGGTGTGGATTGAGTATTTCTATTTTTTAACCTTGGATTGGGTATTCCCTTATTTGCTCTAAAGGGAAAAACATGAGTATGTGAGAAAAATATTAATATTAATATATATATATATATAATAAATAATATAAAAATAGGTTGGGTACTCATCGAGTACTCGGATTTTTAAACGTCAAATCCGATATCCGATCCGATTATAATTGAATCTTGGTTGGATTGGATTGGATTGGATAATCGGATTAAACGGGTAAATCTGACCCGCTGCTCAGCCCTAGCAAGCATTGGTATTCCAAAGACTCGTCATGATGGGCGATTAGATGGGAAAGGTACGATCGGTAAAAAAATGAAGAGCATGCCATGTGATGATGTCCTCCAAGCGCACTTGTATATTTTAAACAGCACAGATGACGTGCAACCGTATCTAACCACTCACAAAGAGCTAGTCAAGAGAAATAACCCTAGAATGACTGAAAAGTGGGTGTTGAATGAATACAACAAGACATTCATGCAGTGGTTCCAAAAGAACATTCTGAAAGATATATATGCATCCTTGACATTACATCGACTAGCACAGGGCCCGAATTTTGATATCTTCACCTTTTGTGGGTATGACATAAACAACTATTCATTTTATACAAAGACACAGGATGAGAAGAGTACAAATCAAAATAGTGGAGTGATGGTTGTGGCTCAGTCAATGCATTTCTTAACTTTAAATGACAACAACCCTGTCATGGCCGAGTCATGCTACTTTGGTGTGTTCGAAGATATATGGGAAGTCGATTACGGTCCCTTTACCGTTCCTATATTTAAATGCAAATGGGTTGACAATAAGAATAGTGTCAAAACTGATGATTTTGGAGTTACATTGGTGGACCTCAACAAGATAGGGCATAAGGAGGAACCATTCATCATGGCAACGCAAGTGAAACAAGTTTTTTATGTTGCTGACCCAACTGACAAATGGTGGTCAATTGTTATCCAAGGTAGACACAACATTGGAGACCTCAATCTTGATATTATGGAAATTCCATCCACCACAACACGTATTCCGACATCTATCGTGGAACATGACATAGATGATGTAGTTGCCAGTCGTCATGACCACCATAAAGGCTTGTGGGAAAATATTTCAACTTTATAGGGTATTAAACATGTTATATTAATTATTGTATTAAATATTATATTAATTATTCATTGTATTAAATGTTATATTAAATATTTGACAATTGTGTTTCCTTGTTTAGACAGATACTCATGGCTGACCAGGATCCACGTTCTAGGTCCAACTCACAGGCTACTGATTCCTCTACTCGGAAGAGTAAAGGTGTTACCCGGATACCAGACGTTTCACTTAGGCATCACCGGGGAGAGAGGTTACGTGTTGACATCGATGTCAACACTGGTAGATTTGGAAGACCACATGCCGTGAAGTTTAGTAGTTATTTGGGAGTTGTGGCTCGACCGAAGGTGTCCATTATTATCCCTGACTGGGATAATGTCGAGGAGGTGGTGAAGAACCAGATTTGGAGTGATATTTTGGTAACTTAGATATCATTTAAGTTTTATTTTAGTGTATTATTTCATGTAATTCATAATAAGGACTCTTTTATGGACTAACTCCTTTCATGTAGGATTCTTTTGAGATACCAGCACATGACACAGCGATGAGGAAGATCCTCGGTATTATTGCTGAACGATGGAGGTCGTTCAAATCCACACTCACCAGGAGGTATATTTGGAATTTAAATTCTTAATCAACACTTTGCAAAATTGTACCAATCCTTAGTTTAAAAGTATATGAATTGTAGGTATGTATTCGGGGAGGACCGAGGATAGTTCCCCAGAGAAAAATATGCCTTCATTGATCAGGAGACTTGGGATGCTTTCGTTGCATCTAGGTATTCTGACCAGCTTCAGGTACGTTGGTTTTTAAATGCTTAAATTATGTATAATTTATAAGTCTAACTCTAAATAACTTTGTTTCTTGTTGTAGGCGGTCAGATCAAAAGCACAGAACATTAGGAAGCTGAATGACTGCCCCCACAGATTGTCACGTGGAGGTTACCGTAGATTGGAGGAGCAGATGGCCCAGAAGAGGCTGAGTCAGTATCAGACTAGCCAGCCTGACACTGGTATTGTGGATTCCCCTTCCCCACCTACACGCCATAAGAAATGGAAGCGGGTCAGGATTAGGAAGAGTGGGAAATACACTTCCTCACAAGCTCAGGAGGTCGTCTCATGGATAGTAAGTATTCCCCTTGTAAATGTGTCAGCTTTTTTGGTTTATGTGAAGCAAGTGAATACTAACTTGTTTGGTTTCAGGATTCCTTGGTTGAGCAATCAACCCAAGGGTCTTTCGTAGTCCATGGTGCGTGTTGTTGGTCGAGGTATAGGTAAGTTGTAAATAACTGTATCATTTCATTTTGTTATCTATTAAACAATCATGGGCTAATCATTCACATTTCACAGGCCTCGGAGCTATTACGGTGCTCCCGACCCTGCCCCCTCCGTTGAGCAGTTGGTGGAGCAGAAGGTTGAGTTGAGGGTGGCTGTTATGAAGGCCGAGTATCAGGAGGAGATTACGAAGCTACAGCAGGAGATGGCCCAATTCAAGGAAGAGATGAAGGCCTTACTCAGCCACCACCAGAAGACTACTACACCAGCTACCGACCCACAGGTTAGATTCCTTATACTATTTAACTATTTGTTGTTTGTAATCACTTTCTTTCATTGTTGAATAACTTCTGCTTGATGTGTAAATATGTAGGTTTGGAGGGTTAGTACTAAGGGGTCGTGCGCTACAGCTGACCCTGACGATGATGGGGTCGAGCCTACAGATACCCATCAATGTGACCTGTTCATTGATGGGTCGGAGGAGCCAGTTGCCACTGGCATGGTCCACAACTTAGGCCCTGTGGTTTACCATCAGTTATTACCTGATGGTATGTCCAGGGTCTCTGTTGTACTCGTCCTCGAGGAGGATGCTGCTGTGCCAGTGGCAACTCCAGAGGTGAAGACCGTTAGTCAGGTGGTGGGCCACTTTCTTATGTGGCCCAACAGACTCTTATCAGTTGCTCCTATACAGGTAAAAACCTGAAACATTAACTGATTTTGTTATATTGTCAATTATGGTACAAATTTTGATGGTTGTCAATTGTTCAACAGGAATCGGCATTGAAGAAGCCAGACCGCATTGATGATCCGATTCGAATGCTATGGCAGATCAGGGCTGAGCTAGGAGAGGACGCTCTTTAGGTCCCATGGTGGCCACTGGTGTTCGGCCATCCAAGTTCACTACCGGTTTACATTACATGGAGTGACTTGTGTGAGATTATGATGGGGTCGACGATGCTGAACATCTCCATCATTCAACTGTGGGAGCTGTAAGTATATCATTTTATGTCTAATTTTTTCATTATACAAGTTATTTGTCGCTAACCATGTCTTAACTTGTTTAGGTTTCTGTATAAAATCTGTGTGAACTTAGGTTTTGATGGAACTTATGGTTTCTTAGAGCCCTATTTCATACAGAGGAAATGAAACAACACGCAGGACACCCAGGCATACATCCAGAATTGGATGTTTGAGTCTAGGAAAGGTATATACCCGAGCCCTTATCATAAAGGGTAACATTCTATTCCATAATTATTGTCCATTAATTTTTGCATTTTTAAGTCTCACTTATCACTAGTAACTATAGTGCTCATTGGACGCTTGTAGTGATCAGTCCCCAGGCTTATGATGTTCTGTACTTTGATTCTATGCACGGGACAGTTCCACAAGACCTGAAAAGTATAGTAGACGTGTAAGTTAATCCCTAAAAAATAAGTACAAATTCGATTACATCATTTTTAGTCTTATACGATTCTAACTTATCTTGTGTTTTATTTGATGTAGGGCGGTGGTTGGATACAATCGACTGCTTGGAAGTAAGTCCAGCGGAAGAAAACTTACGTGGGTGCACCTAAAAGTAAGTCAGTCGTATTCATTCAAATCTTTAATATATATTTTTTAAGTTGCGAATTCACTTATTCTATATTTTATGTCCATTGTAGTCTTATAGGTAGGAGGGTAGCTTCGAGTGTGGTTATTACGTCATGCACACCATGCTGACCATCGTCCAACAACATTTAGTAGATGGATGGACAGATGTAAGTCTCATCACTTGGACTAGTTTTCTACTAATTTCATCAAATTCATGTAATAAATATAACTTTTATTCTAATTGTTTTGTGCATTGTTTGTAGTACTTTCAGGACCGGTCATACTTCCATAGGACACTTATAGATAATGTTAGAAAGCAATGGGCCGCATACTTCATTGAATTCAGGAAAGGACTTAGCTAGATATAGGATCTTTATTCTCTTATATATGTATCTAGTGTAGGATTTAGGGTTTACATTTTATTAGGTTACATTCATTTGAATTGTATATACTTTCATTTTTTAGGTTGTTATGAATTGATAGCAAATTAATTAATGTTATATGCATACCATTCTTTTTATATATTATTGCTGGATATGCTGGGATATACTGTATATTGTGTTGGTTGTCTGATTGCAGGTTTGGGAAAAAATAAAACAGAACCCATATTAAAAAAAACCTCATTATTTAATCACAGTTATGGTAATAACTTTGATTATAGACCCTCTTTATTCACGGTTACTACCATAACCGTGATTATACATAGTCTGTAAATGAAGTTTTATGACTACTTATATTCACGGTTATGCTCGACAACCGTGATTATAGACTCTCTTTATTCACGATTGCTACTATAACCGTGATTATACATAGTCTGTAAATGCAAGTTTTATGAACCTGTGTTCACAGTTATGATTGACAACCGTGATTAAATAGGTTCTTATTTAATTACGGTTAATAGCAACCGTGATTAGATGTGATTTATAACCACGGTTGTGAACCGTGATTAAAGGACCTCATCTACTACCACGACTGCAACAACCATGGTTGATTAACCGTGATTAAATGCCAATTTTAACCGTGATTATATCCACTTTTTCCACTAGTTTGGAAAAAGAGCTAAAAATCGTATTGATTTATAGGCTTGCAGTTTCTGAAATATCTAAAAATAACAATAAGAAGTTATCTAAGAACAACCTACAATTCTATAGATTATTGGACAACATCTATAACATTAGGTAACAACAAATTGAACTATTAATTTTTAATTAATGATTGTTAATGTGCTTTATTTTGTAGAGTGTAACCGTAAGTTACCACATCTATAACTTCCTTTGTTGTATTAGCATAAAAACGAAACTTAATTTAATTTCCCCTCCTGTTATGTATATAAACATTGCATTCGTTGTTTAGCATAGCTCCAATTCACTAAACCAATCTGAAAATGGCTAGATCCATGAGAAGAATTCTCCCCCTTGCCTATGTTGTAGTCATTGTTTTCTTCATAGGTAATTGCTAATTTTTTTGATTTAATATACTTTATTTTAACCCGAATTGTAAGAAAGAACTCAGTTTTTACCCAATAGTTTTCTGATCTTGACACAAAGACCTTGAAAAATAATTTGCTTGTCTGAAGTGTTTGATGGGGATTGACATTAGTTTTAAATTCTTGATTTTTGTCTAATTAGATTCTTTTTATTTTGAAGAATTGAAAAGGAACTTGTAAATAGCTCTATCTGTCTAGCAACGTATCCTAGTGTGGTTTTCTTCATTTAAGGCTTGGGTTGCTTGCCTTTGTTTGTTAAATGGGCCTAGAATCATTCGTTGAGAGGCCACTTACCAAGAATCTGTTAATTATTTAGGTGTAGCCTTTTATTCTAATTTTAATTCTAATTTGCTACCTTATGCTCTATTGAGCATTGTGATGCTATATTATTCGTATATTTATGCAACGTAATCTATGCATGTTATGAAGTTAGTTTCTTGTGCCTTTGTCAACTTTTTATGCAGTAGGGGCATGTATGGAAAAGCCTTGTTTTTATCTTGTTTCTCTTCATGGCTATAACCTACCAAACACTAATGACTATGTATAAACAACTTCCTTTTCATATAAGCTCAAGTCAATCTTTCTTGGTACTAAAATTTCTAAAATGTTATAGATAGTTATTTTAATTTATTTAGTAGAAATTTGTTTGCCCATACACTTTTTTAAATTGGAGAATAATTAATAGAGATTTAATTCTCGGACCAAGGCTCATTATTCCTTTTAATGATATAATAAGAATAGTGGTGTACAAAAAAACTTAAGTGGGCATATTCCGTATAATTGATTTACTAATTAATGGGAAACATGTTTACTTAGACAGTTAAAATTAGGTGCACAGAACTAATCTTTAATGTTATTTGACATCCCTCTTATTTTTTATACAAAGGTTATAAGCTTATCAGCCTTACTCATCTTTTTCCCTTACTCATTCTTTCCTCAATGCATGTTATGACGTTATGACTTTGTTATGTAAGGGTCCTTTGGTTATGTAAGGCCGCTAACAAAAGATTTCCATCCAGGATGCAGTAGTGAGATAGTCGTCATTAATGAGCTGGCCAATTTATGTAACTATAACTTCCGTTTCATATACCTTATTGTGCACTATATGGTACTGTTTTTGTTCCATTTTTTTGTCAAAGGTTAAGAGGACACAAGTGTCTATTAAGAGCATTTGAGAGGGCAGTTTCTGAGGGGAATGTTCATATCTTCTCAAACTTTGTTGTGGCTTTGAACGACCAATTGTACAAACCCATCACTCATGAATTTAGGGTCTTCTTCAAGAGGGAGACTTAAGTTCGCTTGAGACATTCCCAAAAATGTATTCAAGATTATTTCTTTTCCTGAAGTACTCAATGAGCCACTTGAACAAACAAATTAGTGGGTGAACTGGTCTAGTCTGGGGTCAAGGATTCGGACTGGGAACCAGCCACAAAAGTTTGAGATTTGAGTGTTTGTACACTGGTACAGTGGGTATCCGGTATTATAATCTGACCTCTCAGTGAGAGAGTCCGGTCTTGTTGTTCTGGACATCCTACACACCAAGCTTTCACGTTGATGGGGGCAAAAGGTAGTGTCACCTGTGAAGATTCTCCGATGCTCAAGTTAGTAAAGTGAATGAAAACTCAGAGAATACTTGAGCAATGCAATAGTATATTAAGAGTTAGAACGACGTAAGCTTGTGTGTGCATGAGAATCGGCTATTTATATCTGAGCAGGGAAAATGAGTCGTTAGGCACAAGTGGGGCTAGGAGACTCTGATGCCATGTTCAGCGTACCATTCAGAGTAGTTCAATGCTCAGTGTACGATCAAGAGTAGTTCAATGATCAATGTAAATTTCTGACATAGAAATAGGGAAGATCCACCTTTTCCATGTATCACTCCTATAGCTGTACTTTGTGCCTTTTGACAGGTGGTGTAGATACTTTTCGCTGTGCAGGGTATCAACCATGGAAGCGGAAAAGCCACTTATCCTCTTGAAGTATAGGTTAACGGTTATATATAACAGAATAGTGAAACCAGATCAGGTTATCCGATGTCCTAGGTGTTATCGCGGATAAATCGGTGAAGGGGGAGCGCCTAACATGGTATTCTTATAGTCCGGATGTTAACCTATGATATTGGTTAATATTCCTGAACGGACAAGATGACGTCTTAGTCTGGAGACCGGTATCTAGACCGGATCATCTGTCCACTAGCTTGTGTGAGGGACTGTTAACTTGCTCATATAAGATATGTTGTTTGCAAGAGGTTTGGATGCCGGTGTTACATGCAAAAATACTTGTTGAGACGCGTATGAGTTTCGTGTCGATATATTGCATGTTGGGCCGTTCTGTGAGTGAAGGTATCATTCTCATAATGTTCCTACAACAGACTTAGACAAAGATTCGTAGTGTGAGGAATCCCAAGAGTTTTTGGAACTCGTAACTCTTGATATTCGAGTGACTGCTGAAGTGTGTTAACACTTCAAATGATTAGACAATAAATGCTTTTAACACGTGAGTCATTATTACTCCAAATTTGTAACCGTCGCTGGGCTGTTATGGGCCTAAAATTTGAATTTTTTGGCCTATTTCGAAAGATACTTTTTTCATGAATCGTCGCCATTTTCGCACACTTGGGCTTGAAACGACTACGTCGTTTGGCTCGGTGACGTTGCGTTTTGCTTCAAACGACACATCCTCTGATTGACGGTTGGACATCTTCGTTACCTATAAAAGGGGGACTTGGCAAATTTCAGAAATCATATTTTCCTTCAAGCTTTAGTGAAACTCTGCAAAAATTTTGAAGAAACCTTCACTGCCATTTTTGTAAAGTTTCCTCCTCTTCCAACCTTAACTTTCTTTAGGTAACCTCACTTTTCCCTTCTTCTTAAACTTGTGTTTCTTTAAATTCCTGTAAACCTCAACCATGCACCCTAATCTACGCTGGTACCCTGAATAGGGGGAGACAAAGTTCTCGTGCCCCCTCAGGCCACTGTGGTGGGAGGATCCCTGTGGGTCTCCCAGTGGCTGGGTCCTATCGCTCAGAGAGGGTAGAAACTTCCACCTCACGACGGCCAGTGGTTAGGCCTCGCCCTGAGGATTCCTCCAACTCGAGGGCTAATAATTATTCTGACAGTGAATCAAGTGTGGATAGATATCCCTCTGACAATGTTGTGTTTTATCACAACATCGAAGCCTTTCAGCATGCTCAGGGCGAGATGGAAATCCCTGGATCTGTAAAAACATTGATCCTTCGAACTGCTAAAGGGTGTGTCAACGTTGTTGCACACTGGCTCAATTAGGAATGGCTAAATCAGACGCACCCATACTGTTGGGTTGAAGAAGAGTTTAAAGAGATTGCCTCTCGCCACGTAAGGGAAGATAGGGGTACGGTCAGTCCACGCTTCAGAGTTTATTCTGAAGATAAATACAAGAGTCGCTTCCTCATTCTCACACCCCAGCCAATGGAAAGGATTTGCCATCGAGCCCCTGATGAGGGGTCGGTATATATGTGACAGGGCCCGTAAGCGCACGGGTTATGTCGCGTGATATAAAAGATTATCGTATCCACAAGGACTGTTTTCAAAGTACCAGCATATTGAAATTTAATTATCCATACAATTTAATTTTTTTTTATGTTTGTAAAATAAAACTAAAAACAAAGTTTACCCAGAATAAAAATAAATACAGAAACAAAATTTTCTAGACACTTAAAAATCAGAGTTGAGAGTATCTTGGGATTTCAGGGGATTAAGACTCTATTTTATGTTAATGAATTGACTTTTCATAAATAAGAATCAAATTAAGTTTTCTAAGGCAGATTTTCCTTAAGCTAATTAATATATTCCCCTCGGAATCCTATTAATGTTATTAACGTATGAAGAACCGCGTTCAATCCCTAAGATAGGTCCTTTACTGTTTTATGAAAATCCCTTTTTATTCTTCAAACGATTTTTGATTACTTTCACGGTTTTACCGAGGTCATAAAAAGTATTTCAAAACCTTAGGTTTAGTTCAAAAGCTTTCCAGTAACAATAAATCTTTCGATTTTATTAATTACCCAAACTTACTAATATACCCGCAAGTATACAGTTTTATCACTTAGGTTCTTGTTAGGAATTAGTAAGAGCATTGAGCATAATTTGAACTAAACGGAAAGCAGAAATTTATTTAATTCAAAGTCAAAACAATATTAACATAAAATATTGTCACACCCGCATCATCCCAAGATAATTAATTTAGTTACTCATGATGTGATTAAATTCATACACATAAATGAAGAAAAATAGAACATACAACACATGGTAAAAATAATGACTTACAGGTTTCTCCAAAAAAGCCAAATAATTTCACCACTGGAATTTCTTGTTGTATTTGTAGTATTTTCCCACCGTATACAAATTAGAACACTCAATTTCACAACTCTCTCAATTCTTATACAAAGTAATAACAAGAAAATAAACAAGGAAATGAATTTCTCTTGCTCTCTACTACCCTCTCTGCTGAACGCCCCTGTTCTCTGCTCCCCAAAGGCTTACTTTTATAGTTGATTTTCTCTAATTCTTTTCCTTAAAACCGTGGCACTTTGCTTGGTGGTTGCCTTACAATTTTAAGTGGCCAGCTTTTCCCTTCATTTCTGTGGTTATTTTACTAGACAAATGGAAGTGGAATTTTGTTGAATGGAGCATAGATTGGCCGTGGAAATTAATTAAGAAAATGAAAACTTTGGTTTCAAATAAAATATGGTGCATATGCAGGCCTTTTCACGTGAATCTGGTCAGGTGAAATAAAATATTATGGTGGAATGCTTAGTTGACTATGCAAAGGAAAAAAAACAAATGATGGTGACTTTTTCTTATGCATTGCAATGAGAATAATTGGAATAATGGACAAAGGCTTTGAATGAAAATTAATTGAGAGAGGAAGGCTTTGGGTGAAAAGAATATGCACATGGGTCCCTTTGGTGAGTATTTCAACGTGACATAGAGAGAGTGGACAGCTTTGTGGCCTAAAGAATTAAGCAAAAGAGACCCCTCTTTCTTTAGCTTTTCACGTGAAAGGTTTAAGTGGGAATGGAAGGCAATTGTTGACTTTGTCAAAATTGAAGCAACGGGACCCTTTCAGGATGGCTTTGCACCTTGGAACCAATTGAATCCAATTTTGACCAAGTCAAAATTAGATTACCATGTGAAAAATTCTACACCATGTCCCTTTGAATTTTTTTGTTGCAAGAGGGAATGAAAATTAATCAATTCATGCTACCATTCAACTATGTATTTACATGAAAGGCATAGTAAAAATAAGGGTTCATTTGCTTCATTAAAGATTCAACACTTTGCCTTTAATTTCCATCAGCATTTACGTACAACACATGGTAGTTGAATGTTGCTTTTTGATTATTGGATAAAGAATGCAATTTATGGAAAACATGTGCTGTACCACTCAAATTTAAAATATTAAACAAATAAGAGAGGAAAGGGTCCCATTTACGCTGCACCATGTTACCCATCAGCCTTGTAATTCACGTTGGAAGCTTGTTGCAAGTAGGAAAAGATTAAATTATTCATGAAACATTGGACCAAGCTGCACACAAAGTCACGTTGGTTTATTGCTAAAAAGAGTATGTTAACGTGAATTAAGAGAGTATAAAGGGAAATGGATTTTTTTTATTTTTTTAGAGAAACAAACACCTTAATTAATTTAAATGAAACATTTAATTTTTATAGAAAAGGAATTATGATTTAAGTTCTTGGAGTTTTCCAATTCTACAAAAAATAATTTTTTTTAACGTTCCATTTAAATTAATTCACATAAAATACCACAATTAAATGAAAACAGTAAAATAAAACAAAAATTATGAAAATTGAGAAAAAATGATATAGTGAACATTTTATTTTAAATAAATTAAACAGTGAAAAACAGTGTTTTAAAACACTTATCAAAATACCTCAAACCAAAACATTACTTGTCCTCAAGCAATCACCATATTTACAAGATAAGATACAGAAAACACTAAGCTCAGTAAACTAAGGAATCCAAAACAGAGAAACAGATTTATTCAAATGCCAAAATTAATTTTCTTATGTGAGTCAATTTTCATTGTTAAGACAGAGGATACTCTTCTCGTAATTTTCACTCAAGTGTTTCAAGGTTTGTGTATCACTCCAATCACCATAGTCAAAAAATATTACCATACGCTTGTTAATAAACCAGAAACTCCAAAGTTTAGATAGAAAGTATGTCAGAGTCAAAAGGTCTTTCAAAGGGTTGTAACAGGGCTATGGGTTGTATTGTCAAGGTAGGAATTTCAAGAAAAATGGAATACAAAAGGGCTTAAACAATCATGAATGATTGTTATTACCATCATAAATTTAGAAACTAACAGAGCAAATTTTTGAACTTTTATGGACTTTTTGTAATTCATTCAATATCATCCTCTTGATTTTCCTTTCTTTTTCTTACTTTTCTTTGCATCCCATAACATATTTTTCTTAAGTCCTTTTTATTTCTTTGCTCCACTAGATTTCCAACTTTTTCACTATTAAGAGAACATCAGTCAATGAAAGGCTTCAAAGAAAAATTTTCACTTTTAGGCTTAAAAGGGGCAACTAGGGGTAAAATTGTGCAAAAATTCTGCGGCTTAAGAATAAGACCTAATTGTGCCTTTGTCATCCTAAGACATACATTCAAAAACCATTTTGAATCGGTTGAAAAACAAGTTCTAGAATATTAATGACTATGAGATTCACTCAATCAAGAAAATATGAGTTTGAAAATTTTGATAAATTACCCTTTTAGGCTCAAGTCTCACCATGGAAAGTCTTTCCAAAGAAAATTTAAATCACATAAGGTTCGTTTAAACATTTATTTGGCATTTAAACAATCAAATTTTTGAAAAATTTTACTCAAAATTTTGGGGTCCTTAGATACTTTAGCTTTATGTTCAAAGTTAATTATCATGCAATCATGGTAAATTACAAGATGACAAACAAAACAAGGAAAACACATATGCATGAAAAACATAACAATCACACAATGCAAACAAAACAATTAAGTTTTCTTATCTACCACCCCAAACCAGAATTTGACATTGTCCTCAATGTTAAAATGGATGATAAAAGGATAAGAAAACTTACTTGTAGTAACCTCAAACCGGGATTTGACATAAGTTTTTTTTTCTAAATTCAAAATGAAACAACAAATATATAGGGTTACCTCCCTATCAGTGCTAAGTTTTAAGTCTTCAGCCAGACTTCTCACCATTTGGATTTATTCATCAGGAGCATCAAACAAGTCTAAGTTACTTGATTGTTGTATTGGTTGACCTCTCAAGTAGTGCTTTACTCTCTGTCCATTTACCTTAAATGTACTAGATTTCTCGCTCTATAACTCGACAGCTCCAAAGGGAAAGACCTTTGTTACCTTGGATGGTCCTGACCATCGGGATCTCAGTTTACCTGGAAAAAGCTTTAATTTGGAATTAAATAGTAAAACCATATCACCTAGATTCAGTGTTCTCTGTAGGATGTGACGATCATGCCATTGTTTGGTTTTTTCTTTATAAATTCTGGCATTTTCATATGCATCTAAACAAAGCTCTTCAAGCTCGTTTAATTCCAACAATCCATGTTCACCTGCAGCCTTATGATCAAAGTTAAGAGTTTTAACAGCCCAAAAAGATTTATATTCTAGCTCAACAGGTAAATGACAGGGCTTCCCATATACTAGCTTAAAAGGTATGGTTCCAATGGGAGTTTTGTATGCGGTTTGATACGCCCATAAGGAATCATCTAACTTAATAGACCTATCCTTACGTGATGTATTCACCACTTTTTGAAGAATATTTTTAATTTCCCGATTGGATACCTCAACTTGTCCACTAGTTTATGGGTGGTAAGGTGTAGCAACCTTATGCTTAACTCCATATTTTTTTGGAGGGTCTGAAAAGTTTTCTCAATAAAATGAGACCCTCCATCACTTATAACACATTTTGGGACCCCAAACCTTGGAAATATTATTTTCTTGAAAAGTTTAATAACAGTTTTAGCATCAGAATGGGGTGAAGCAATGGCTTCCACCCATTTTGATACATAGTCAACTGCCACTAATATGAACTGATTTCCAAAAGAGGAAGGAAAGGGTCCCATAAAATCAACACCCCATACATCAAACAATTCAACCTCTAAAATGTTATTCCATGGCATTTCATGTCTCTTACCAATGTTACCTGTTCTTTGGCAAGCATCACAAGTTAGAACATACTTACGTACATCTTTAAAAATATGTGGCCAATAGAACCCGGCTTGTAATATTTTAGCGGCTGTCTTGGAGGTGCTCATGTGCCCTCCACAGGAAAGAGAATGGCAATGGTCCAAGATAGCATGACCTCATCTTGTGGAACAAACCTTAGAATCAAACCATCAGCACATTGCTTGAATAGGAGGGGTTCATCCCAATAGTAGTGTTTAACATCTGCAAAAAACTTTTTCCTTTGTTGAAAGCTAAGATCAGGAGGTAAGATACCACATGCAAGAAAATTTACAAAATCAGCAT
This sequence comes from Clitoria ternatea, assembly GCA_037962975.1. Taxonomy (NCBI): domain Eukaryota; kingdom Viridiplantae; phylum Streptophyta; class Magnoliopsida; order Fabales; family Fabaceae; genus Clitoria; species Clitoria ternatea. Next base: position 247,912,268 of record CM075669.1, read on the forward strand.
ACCAAGGAATATGTTGGATACTAAGTCTCAAGAGTTGTTCATCCGAAAAAGATTCATTGATAGGAATATTATCTGTTTCTACTTTTTTGGATGTCAACCTACAAAGGTGGTTAGCAACCAGGTTCTCTGTACCCTTTTTATCCTTAATTTCCAAGTCAAATTCTTGCAATATTAGAATCCACCTAATCATCCTAGGTTTTGCTTCCTTTTTATTCAATAGATACTTAATGGCAAAGTGATTGGTGTAAATAATAACATGTGAACCCACCAAGTAAGATCTAAATTTATCAAAAGCAAAGACAGTGGCTAACAGTTCTTTCTTAGTTGTGGCATAATTTACCTGAGCATCATCCAGCATCCGACTGGCATAATGAATTACATGGAGTTTTTTGTCCTTCAGTTGCCCAAGCACAGCCCTTACTGCGTAATCACTCGCATCACACATCAACTCGAATGGGCGTTCCTAATCAGGGGGTTGCACGATGGGGGCAGAGATTAGAGCTTGCTTGATCCTACAAAAAGTTTCCATACAAGATGAATCAAAATTAAAAGGCACATCCTTACCCAGAAGAGTTTTAAGAGGCTTTGTGATTTTGGAGAAATCTTTAATGAACAGACGGTAAAACCCTGCATATCCAAGAAAACTCTGAATACCTTTCACATTTGTAGGTGGGGGTAATTTTTCAATCACTTCCACTTTAGCCTTATCAACTTCTATACCTCTCTCGGACACTAAGTGTCCAAGAACTATGCCTTCTCTTACCATAAAATGGCATTTTTCCCAGTTCAAGACCAGATTGGTCTTTTCACAACGCTGTAAGACTTCGCACAAATTTGTTAAACAATTATCAAAATCCAAACCATGCACTAAAAAATCATCCATAAAGACTTCCATCACATTTTCAATAAGGTCAGAAAAAATTGCTTGCATACACCTTTGAAAAGTCGCAAGTGCATTACACAGACCAAAAGGCATGCGCCTATAAGCATAAGTTCCATAAAGACAAGTGAAGGTAGTCTTTTCTTGATCAGATGGATGAATGGGAATTTGATGAAAACCTGAATACCCATCCAAATAACAGAAATAAGAGTGTTTCGCAAGTCTTTCAAGCATCTGATCAATAAAAGGGAGAGGAAAATGATCTTTTTTCGTGGCGCTATTTAATTTCCTATAATCAATGCACATACGCCAACCAGAGACAATCCTAGTAGGAATCAATTTATGTTTATCATTTTCAATCACAGTTATTCCCCTCTTTTTAGGCACCATATGAACAGGACTTACCCATTTACTACTATCAACAGGATATATAACTCCAGCATCAAGCAATTTCAAAATTTTCTTTTTAACCACTTCTTGCATTTTTGGATTTAACCTCCTAAGTGGTTCTACTGTGGGCCTACTTTCATCTTCTACAGTAATCCTATGCATACAAAGAGAAGGTCTAATCCCTTTGATATCATCCATTGCATAACCTATTACCTTTCTATACAACCTAAGTTATTTTAAAAGTTTTTCAATTTCACATGGATTCAATTCAACATTAACAATCACAGGATATGTGGAATTAGGACCAAGAAACTCATTCCTTAATAAAGCTGGTAAAGGCTTTAATTCCACATTGGGGCTTACCACTTTGTCACACATGACCTTAGTATCATGTTTTAGTGGGGCCTCAGAGCAATCAGATGTTCTTGCAGGCTCAATCATGAAAACAATTTCAAGTGGGTCATTAGGAAGGGTTGCTTCCTTTACCACTTGTTCAACAAAATCCGCACTACAGTAAACATCATTATTAAAAGGTTTTTCTAAAGCATTTTTCAAGTTAAAATCAACCTTTTGGTCTCCAACAGTCAAAGACAACTTACCATTCTTGACATCGATCACAGCACCTGCAGTTGCTAAAAATGGTCGACCTAAAATAATAGGAATCAAAGAATCTTCGTCCATTTCTAGCACAACAAAGTCAATAGGTATAAAAAATTTTCCTACCTTAATAGGAACATCCTCTAAAATTCCTAAAGGATATTTGACAGATCTATCAGCCAACTATAAAGATATCTTAGTAGGTTTTAGCTTACCCAATCCTAACTTTTCAGCAACAGATAATGGCATTAAACTCACACTCGCTCCTAAATCACACAATGCTTTATCTATATTCATGTCACCAATCATACAAGGAATAGAGAAACTACCTGGATCTTGGAGCTTGGGTGGAAGCTTCCTTTGAATTAGAGCATTGCACTATTCAGTAAGTGCCACTGTACCATCTTCCTCCAGTCTTTTTATATTGGACAAAATGTTCTTCAGAAACTTCACATATGTAGGCATTTACTGTAAAGCATCTGTGAAGGGAATATTGATATATAATTTCTTTAAAACATCAAGAAACTTACCAAATTGTTTGTCCAATTTTGCTTTCGCTAAGCACTGAGGAAATGGAATAGGAGGTTGATAGGGCTTAACCTCTTCCTTCTTTTCTTGTGGTTTCTCTTCTTCAATCATTGGATGAGATGAGGATTCATCCACTTTCTTTTTATCCTTTCCAGTCTTGCCAACTGGCCCATCATATTGAGTACCATTCCTAAGAGTGACAGCCATGGTTTGGTTGGATGGTCCAGCTTCAGGTTTTCCAAGAAATGTTCCTGGTTCTCTTGTAGAATAAGAAGCTTGTTGGGCAATCTGATTTTCTAATATTTTATTATGGGTGACAAGAGAATCCACTTTTGAAGCTAAGTTCTTTATTGCCTCAGAGAATTCATCATTTTATTTAAGTTGAGTAGCTACAAATGTCTCCATCAAGGATTCTAGCTTTGATTTTTATGGAATATAGGGTCCTTGTTGAAGTTTGTAGTTACTTTGATTACCTTAGAATTGAGGTGGCCTATTTTGAAAGCCATGTGGACCTTGTGGAGGTCTGTAGTTATTTTGAAAATTTCCATCGTAGTTTCCAATAGCATCCACCTGATGCATTTCTTGTTCTTGATTAAGGGTCATTGCTAAATGGCAGTTTGTAGCTCCATGTCCTGAAATACCACAAACTTCACAAACAATATTAGTAGCACCTGTTGACCCTATTTTATCAAGTTTTAATGTTAATGCTTTAACTTTGGCAGAAAGTAGGGAAAGAGCATCAACAGAGTACTTACCTGGTGTTTTAGCAGGTAATCCTCTCTCAGAGTTCCACTAGTGAGTGTTTTGAGCTATTTCCTCAATCAGGTTCTGAGCTTCATCAACATTTTTACTCATGAAGGCTCCTCCAGCTACAGCATCTAAAGAGATCTTTTGCGTGGAAGTTAGTCCATTATAGAAAATATGGATTGTCAACCACCTTTCTATCCCATGGTGAGGACATTCTCTCAGCAACTCCTTGTATCTTTCCCAGGCTTCATATAAGGATTCATCATCTTTTTGTGCAAAATTAATTATTTGTTTTCTTAACAAATCAATTTTATTTCTTGGGTACCACTTATTGATGAAAGCACTGGATAGTTGTTCCCAAGTTATGATAGATCCTTTAGGAAGAGAGTATAACCACGCTCTCGCTTTATCTCTTAAGGAGAAAGGGAAGAGTCTCAAGCGAATGGCATCATTGATGGCTCCGTTCATCTTCAGAGTGTCACAGTATTCAAGAAAGATTTGAAGATGAAGATTTGGATCTTCAGAGGGTAATCCTCCGAATTGGTTCTGCTGAACCATAGAGAGTAGTGAAGGCTTCAATTCAAAATTATTAGCCTCCACTGTGGGTCTAAGGATGCTAGACCCTCTTCCATTTGTACTTGGAGCAGCAAAATCTCTTAAGGCTCTATTTTAGTCGGCCATTTGTTTTTCTTTTTCTTGTTTTTGTTGTTTTCTCAAAGCTCTAAGGGTACGTTCTATCTTAGGGTCAAATCCTAAGTTTAGATCGACACTACGGCTTTGTCGCATAAAAAGAAAATAAATGACAAATAAAATAAACAATCACAAAAATAAAACAACAACAGATACACAGAATAAAGAACAAAGTACAAAATAACAAACAAAATAAAATAAGTAATAAAAATACAGAAAAAGAAACAAACAAATAAAATAAAATAAAATAAAATAAAAAGAATATTAACAAGTATGATCTAATCAAATTTCAATATTGCCGATATTTGAGGGACACAGTCCTCGGCAACGGCGCCAAAAACTTGACAGGGCCCGCAAGCGCACGGGTTATGTCGCATGATATAAAAGATTATCGTATCCATAGGGATTGTTTTCAAAGTACCAGCATATTGAAATTTAATTATCCACACAGTTTAATTTTTTTTATGTTTGTAAAATAAAACTCAAAACAAAGTTTACACAGAATAAAAATAAATACAAAAACAAAATTTTCTAGACATTTAAAAATCAGAGTTGAGAGTATCTTGGGATTTCGGGGGATCAAGACTCTATTTTATGTTAATGAATTGACTTTTCATAAATAAGAATCAAATTAAGTTTTCCAAGGTAAATTTTCCTTAAGCTAATCAATATGTTTCTCTCAGAATCTTATTAATGTAACTAACATGTGGAGAACTGCATTCAATCCCTAAGATAGGTCCTTTACTGTTTTATGAAAATCCCTTTTTATTCCTCAAAAGATTTTTGATTACTTTCACGGTTTTACCGAGGTCACAAAAAGTATTTCAAAACCTTAGGTTTAGTTCAAAAGCTTTCTAGTAACAATAAATCTTTCGATTTTATTAATTACCCAAACTTACTAATATACCCGCAAGTATACAGTTTTATCACTTAGGTTCTTGTTAGGAATTAGTAAGAGCATTGAGCATAATTTGAACTAAACGGAAAATAGAAATTTATTTAATTCAAAGTCAAAACAATATTAACATAAAATATTGTCACACCCCCATTATCTCAAGATAATTAATTTAGTTACTCATGATGTGATTAAAATTCATACACATAAATGAAGAAAAATAGAGCATACAACACATGGTAAAAATAATGACTTACAGGTTTCTCCAAAAAAGCCAAATAATTTCACCATTGGAATTTCTTGTTGTATTTGCAGTATTTTCCCACCGTATACAAATTAGAACACTCAATTTCATAACTCTCTCAATTCTTATACAAAGTAATAACAAGAAAATAAACAAGGAAATGAATTTCTCTTGCTCTCTGCTATCCTCTCTGCTGAACGCCCCTGTTCTCTGCTCCCCAAAGGCTTGCTTTTATAGTTGATTTTCTCTAATTCTTTTCCTTAAAACCGTGGCACTTGGCTTGGTGGTTGCCTTACAATTTTAAGTGGCCAGCTTCTCCCTTCATTTTTGTGGTTATTTTGCTAGACAAATGGAAGTGGAATTTTGTTGAATGGAGCATAGATTGGCCGTGGAAATTAATTAAGAAAATGAAAGCTTTGGTTTCAAATAAAATATGGTGCAAATGCAGGCCTTTTCACGTGAATCTGGTTAGGTGAAATAAAATATTATGGTGGAATGCTTAGTTGACTATGCAAAGGAAAAAAAAAATGATGGTGACTTTTTCTTATGCATTGCCGTGAGAATAATTGGAATAATGGAAAAGGCTTTGAATGAAAATTAATTGAGAGAGGAAGGCTTTGGCTGAAAAGAATATGCACATGGGTCCCTTTGGTGAGTATTTTAACGTGACATAGAGAGAGTGGATAGCTTTGTGGCCTAAAGAATTAAGCAAAAGAGACCCCTTTTTCTTAAGCTTTTCACGTGAAAGGCTTAAGTGGGAATGGAAGGCAGTTATTGACTTTGTCAAAATTGAAGCAATGGGACCCTTTCAGGATGGCTTTGCACCTTGGAACCAATTGAATCCAATTTTGACCAAGTCAAAATTAGATTACCATGTGAAAAATTCTGCACCATGTCCCTTTGAATTTTTTTGCTACAAGAGGGAATGAAAATTGATCAATTCATGCTACCACTCAGCTATGTATTTACGTGAAAGGCATAGGAAAAATAAGGGTTCATTTGCTTCATTAAAGATTCAACACTTTGCCTTTAATTTCCATCAGCATTTACATACAACACATGGTGGCTGAATTATGCTTTTTGATTATTGGATAAAGAATGCAATTTATTGAAAACATGTGCTGTACCACTCAAATTTAAAATATTAAACAAATAAGAGAGGAAAGGGTCCCATTTACGCTGCACCATGTTACCCATCAGCCTTGTAATTCACGTTAGAAGCTTGTTGTAAGTAGGAAAAGATTAAATTATTCATGAAACATTGGACCAAGCTGCATACAAAGTCACGTTGGTTTATTGCTAAAAAGAAGTATATTAACGTGAATTAAGAGAGTATAAAGGGAAATGGATTTTTTTATTATTAATTTTTAGAGAAACAAACACCTTAATTAATTTAAATGAAACATTTAATTTTTATAGAAAAGGAATTATGATTTAAGTTCTTGGAGTTTTCCAATTCTACAAAAAATAATTTTTTTTAACGTTCCATTTAAATTAATTCAGACAAAATACCACAATTAAATGAAAACAGCAAAATAAAACAAAAATTATGAAAATTGAGAAAAAATGATATAGTGAACATTTTATTTTAAATAAATTAAATAGTGAAAAACAATGTTTTAAAACACTTATCAATATGTACGACTATGTTTTCCAAAATCTGGGGCTACGCTTTCCTTTGACGGAATTCCGGATGGCCATCCTACATTTTCTGGAATGCGCCCCTTCACAATTGCATCCAAACGGATGGGGTCTCCTCCGTGCTCTGGAGGTCCTCAGAGAGCACTTTAATTTCAAACCCACTGTGGCTAAGCTCTTTTATTATTGCCATGTGGTCCGCCGTACAAATAAGAAGGACGGTCTTGGATTCATCACGCTCCGATATGATTCAAGGATCATCAACTTCAAATCCTTTACTGAATCCGTAAAGATCGACGGGCACTCCTTCAAACAATATTATACGTAAATTCGGGTGCAACCAAATAAGCCAGTATTCTGGCACAATAAGGAGGGGATATTGAAGTTCCCTACGAGCTGGACTCATAAGCACTTTTTGCTCGTCAGCCGTGCTTACTATACCGAGGAGGATGAGCTTTCGCCACACTCTGTTTAGGTGCTGAGTGCTATGAGATCTTGTTCTGCATCCCTTAAAGGGTTCTCCTGCAAGCATCTCCTCGGGAGTGCCGCTGTCTGGGATAAATATCTTAGTAAATACCCGTTCTCTTACTCTTGTGTCTGCTTTATAACTGTTTTTTAATATATCTCGCTTTGACCTTAGTACTTATGTTGCTTTCCTTCTTTGCAGAATAAAACAAAGAAATCTTTGCCGACATGCTTTCATTGAAGTCCATGCTGGTAGAAGATGATTCTTTCTCTGATGAGAACAACATTCAAGCCAAAAGGAATTCCTTCAAGGCTCAAACCCCATTAATCCCTCTGACCTCTGAAGTGGGTGACGATGTACCCCTGAATGAAGAGGAGGACGTCACGGAGGGCGGTGCACAAACTGAGCAGCAGTCGGACCAACCAGTTGTTTGTGAAAAGAAGAGAAGAACTCTGGTTAAGGCGTGTGACAAGAAAAAAATCTTCTGCTGACCAGCCTCCTGAGAAGAAACAGAAGACTCTAGAAGAATTCAGTCTTCAGAAGAAGGACAAGGGTAAAAAACCAATTAATTCTCCTCTTACCCTGCCTTCTAATACCAATTCTCCTCTTACTCAGATCCTGAAACTGTTATCATCCACTCTCCTCCTAAGGGGTCCTTTCTCTCTCCCTTCCTGTGGTACCAAGGTTCAATGCCGCCTACCCTTCCCAAGCCAAGGTACCGCCTCAGGCCTACTCTTGAGGCGGCTGAAGTTAGAGGAGCTTGCAAGGCCGGTTGCTGGCAGTTAGATAAGCTTTCCGGTCTGTGGATTCCCTGAGTGATTCGGTGGATTATATGGAACAAATTGAGAAACTTGAAGCCGACATCACAGTGAAGAAGGCCTGGGCGGCTAAACAAACAGAAGCTACAAGGGGAGTTGAGATGGAGCTGAAGAAAGTTAAAGATTTGGAGCAAGAGCGAGTTGTTAAAATAAGTCATCTTCACGATGAACAAGTCTCTAGAGCGACAAGTTTCCGAACTCCAAGGAGAAAACAAGTCCATTCCCCTTTTGCAAGAGGAGCTCTAGCTTGAGAAGAAGAAGTCTGCTAAGCTGAGTAAGGACCTCACAGTAGTAGAGGCCGGTAGAAAGAGGAATGTTGAGGAATGGGAAGTCAGGGAGAAGGAGTTGCTAGCTCAAATTAAGGAGTTAAAGCAGGGAAGTGCAACAATTGGGTCCATGGAGGAGGAGAATGCCAAGCTACGAAAAAGGCTGGCTGCCTCCAAGGCTAAGGCGAGCAAGGCTGTTGAAATTTGCAAGAACGTAGCCTTCGAATCCTTTGGCCTAGCTGTTTGCAGATCTTTTATCGCAATCCCAGCGTGAAACTAAATTTATATGGGCTTTATCCGTTCTATGAGTTTTACGCAGGGAAATTAGTTGAGGTTAAAAGTGATGGCAGGCACAAGGATCCTATCACTTCTCTTTATGAGCTCTTCTTGAAGGCCAGAGCATGGAGCCTCCGTCATCTACTCTGTGCCCTGAAGGTGCTACCAAAGAAATCATTACGAAGGAAGCCACCACAACAGAAAATCAGATTCTAGCCTCCTAGTTTTGTGTTTTTCTTTTTTTTTCTTACTGCTGTGTCCTGGGATCAGCTCCAGTTTTATTTTGACTCTGCACAAACTTCACTTTGAATAGATGAGAATTTTCTTTAAACATTGCCTCTGACATGATTACGAGAAATGAACTGCTATAGTACTATTAAAATTCATTAAGTCGTTCTCTGAGTTGAAACTTTAGAATAAGTAATGATTGCTACGTAGAATGAATTCTCAGTAACCATATCGTATAACACATACTCGAACTCAACGAATATTGTCCCCAAGCAAGTGTTGATTGTGAAAGGAGTGGGCATTGTATAGAATATTATCCTTTAACTCTTAAGAATGAGAGCTTTAGTCCGCTCTATTAGTAGGCAAAACTATCGAATTTCCTGTATAGTGATATTGTTTGAAATAGAAATAACGACTAGGCATATCCGTCCTGTAAGAAGCTGCCTCAATCATAAGGATGATGATTGGGCCTTCAATCACAAAAGTAATGATTAGAATTATCCGCGCCAGGAGGTACACCATCAATTTACAGAATAAGTGATTGAGATCATCTGTCCTGGGGGAAATATACCTCAATCATAAGAATAATGATTGGGTCTTCACCAGTGTTCGGTCTAACCTACTAACTGTACCCAGAGTTCAGTTTAATCCTACAATCTGGGCCTTCAAATGGGATTCGATACAGCCTTGAAGAAGGTTTAATCCTACAACCCTTTGGTCTGCTCGAGGAGTTACATCGCCAACTACCTAGTAGGTGGTTGGGATCATCCGTCCTGAGGGTCTTCACATACACCAGTGTAATGTTATAAATTGCAACATAGAAAAGAAAAGTGAACGCATCATATTCATGAATTGAGTTCTCATTAAATTGAATGTGGATTATAAGAAGAGCGTAGTTGGGGTCATGCCTCGTTAAAACCTTCTTGAGAAAACCCATTGGGAAAAAACTCAAGTAAGGAAAAAGAGTACACGCCGTCTTACCAACTAGCTGTAGTAAATACATAAGTTTTGAGTATTCCACTTGTTACAGATTGATGTGCCATCGAGATTCTCTAACCGATATGACCCTTTGCCAGTCACCTCGGACACTCTGTAAGGGCCTTCCCATGTCGGTGCTAACTTGCCTTGGTGAGCAAACTTGTTTCCTACACTTGCCTTCCTTAACACAAGATCTCCTATGTTGAACGCTCTATGCTGAACGCGCTTATTGTATCTGAGGGCGGCCTTTGCTTTAATCGCCTGATCCTTAACAAAAGCTTCCTCTCTAAGTTCCTGGAGAACATCCAACTCCGATGCTAGATTGGCATCATTATTCTCCTCAGAAAAATACTCCACCCCTGTTGACCTGGTCTGGAGCTCGACTGGAATTATCGCCTCGACACTATAAGTAAGGCGATATGGAGACTCATTGGTGGAGGAATGAGGTGTAGTACGATACGCCCACAAGACGTGGCATAGCTGATCAGTCCATCCGCCCTTTGCTTCGCCTAGACGCTTCTTTAGCCCCTTTAACACTTCTCTATTGGCTACCTCTACCTGGCCATTTGTCTGAGGATGTTCGACAGATGAGAAGAGTTGGACTATCCCTAGTCCTTCAAGCAACTCTGTAAACTTCTTGACTGTAAACTAGGTGCTATTGTCAGTAACGATCCATCCTGTGACTCCGAATCGTGCTATGATATTCTCATATACGAAGCGTCGTGTCTGAGCTCCGGTGATGTGCACCACGGGTTCTGCTTCGATCCATTTGGTAAAGTAATCCCCCTAACTATAGGATACTTGATTCCACCAGGAGCTGTTGGGAATGGACCCAGGATATTGAGGCCCTACTGATGAAAAAGCCATAGCACGGCTGATGAAGAAAGTTCCTGGGCCGGTGTGTGATGGAGATTGGAAAATCTCTTACACGAATCATACTTCTTTACAAACTCGATGGAGTCTTTCTTCATTGTGGGCCACCAGTAACCCACTCTTAGAACCTTTCTCATCAGGCTTCTACCTCCAGTGTGGTGTCTATATTGCCCCTCATGCACTTCTTCTAGCACTTCTTGTACCTTTTTTTCATTTAAACAACGAAAATAAGGTATAGAGAACCCCATTCGAATGAGCATGCCATCCACCATCGTAAAATAAGGCAGCTCCCTTTTCAACTTTTTCCTCTCTAAGTCATCAGTGGGCAGCTGTCCATCGATGAAGTACCGTATGTAAGGGAGTACCCACAAATTTTCGTTGAAGGCATAATATAAAACCGCATTCAACGATGGGGTCAAAGGGATGCTGGGTAACGTCAAAGTACTCTACACCACTGTTGTTGTACTCCCGGGTTGCTTCGTGCTTGCGAGCCTTGATAGGATATCTGCCCTGGTGTTTTCCTCTTTGGGTACATGCCTGAATTCTAACATAAAAAATCTTCCTTTCAACTCATTCACATAATTCAAGTACAGTTGGAGCTGAGGCTCACGGACTTGGTATTCGCCCTAAATCTGCGATATCACTAGCTGTGAATCGCTATAGAGGGTTACTTCTGTTGCTCCGATATCAATTGCGGCTCGAAGTCTGGCATTACAAGCCTCGTACTCAGCCTGATTATTAGAAGTTTTAAAATTGAATCGGAGAGAAATCTCTAAATGCACACCATCATCACTCTCAATGAAGACACCAGCCCCACATCCTTTACTGTTCAATGACCCATCTACATAAATGGTCCAGTGAGCACGAGGTGTGGCTGGGTCTTCCCCCGTCATCTCCATGACAAAATCAGCTAGAACTTGGGTTTGATAGATCTTCGTGGCTCATAAGAAACCTTAAACTCTAAAAGTTTGATAGACCACTTAATCATTCTCCCAGCGAGGTTCGGTTTGCTCAGTACCGACTGGAGTGGCATGTCTGTTCTCACCATAATTGGGTGTGCATGGAAGTACAGCCTTAACCATTGTGAAGCCCAAACGACTGCAAGAGCGGCCTTCTCAATCTTCTGGTACCGGCTCTCTTCTCCTTGTAGCGTCTTGCTAGTGAAGTATACTGGCCTTTGTCCCTCTGAGGTCTCCTTCACTAACGCTACCCCCTGAGCCTCATCCGAGATTGCCATATATAAAATCAGAGTTTCCCTAGGGTCAGGTTTTACCAAAATCGGAGTGCTTCACAACACCTCCTTAAGCTCCTGAAATGCCTGCTCTTGCTCTTGTCCCCACTCGAACTTCTTGGACTTCTTTAACACTTTGTATAGGGGAAGGGATCTATGCGCCATCTTAGGCATGAATCGAGCCAATGCTGCCACCTTTCCGTTCAGAGATTGCACCTCCCTTAGGTTCTTTGGAATTTGCATGCCCAGTATTACCTGGCATTTCCCTGGATTAGCCTCAATGCCACGCTGAGTTAACATGAAACCCAGAAACTTCCCAGCTGGGACAGCAAAAGTACACTTCAATGGGTTTAGCCTCATGTTATACTGCCTCAAGCGTATGAATACCTGGCACAAATATTCGATATGATCACCCCTAGCCGGTGTCTTGGCTATGATATCGTTAATGTACAACTCCACCAGCTTGGTATGCATGCCTTCAAATACCTTGTTAATTATACGCTGGTAAGTGGCCCCAGCGTTCTTCAAACTGAAAGGCATGACGATGTAGCAAAAAATACTGCGATCATTGATGAAAGCTATCTTCTCCTGATCCTCCTCCCACATCAGAATTTGGTTGTACCCCGAATATGCGTCCATGAAACTTAGGTACTGATAACCAGAGGAATCATCCACCATGCGATCATTATTAGGGAGAGGATATGGATCTTTCAGGCAACAACGGTTAAGGTCCACATAATCAATATATATCCTTCATTTAGCGTTGGCCTTTTGAACCATCACCATGTTCGAGAGCCAAGAGGAATAGCAGATTTCTCTGATAAATCCGGCCTTCAGCAGCTTCTCCGTCTGCTCACAAGTTGCCCTTTGCTTCTCTGGACCTAATCTTCTTTTCTTCTGGGCAACTGGCCTCATCTCAGGGTAGACAAATAACTTGCGACAACAGAAATTGGCGTCCATCCTAGGCATATCCACAGTAGTCCATGCGAACAAGTCCTTAAACTCGTGAAGGAGCACAAGCAGACACTGTTCCATCATGGTTTCTAACTTGTTGTTGATATGCGTTATTTTTTCTGGGGAATCTCCCAACACAACGTCTCTAGAACCTTCTTCTGGTGTGGGCTTGGAAGGGTTGAGCAGATCAATCTTCAATTTCGCTCTAGGGTCGAGGTCAATCAGGCTGACAGACCCTGCCACGTTCCTCCATCATTCAATTTCCTCTTCTTGTTTAAGTAATGATGAGGGAGGAATGTGATATTGTTGTTGTTGGGTATGGTAACCCTTTGAAGTTTAGAAAGTCTTGGTTTTGGGAAAGGAATTCCCGAAACCTAACACGAGTATGTGAATAGGTGTTTTAATAAGTCTAATACTTGATATTGGAGCTTAAGAGATGTTGTCAATTGTTTAGATTTATGATGGTGCCTTGTGATGGCTTATAAATTGAATACATATATATTTATGTGTATTGATAGGAGATTATATTCTGGACAATGTGGCAAAACTTTCGGAGCATACGAATCGTTGCGGTTCTTCTCTCGAGGTAGGAGAGGAGTTTATATTCCAAATACATGAGTAGAATAATTAGTGATTTATGTATATCGTAGTGCTCATGCTTGCCTTGCCATGAATATGTTGTATGTTGAATAGACAATGTGATGGATGATGGCTTAGCTCATGTTAATTGTTATGAAAATATATATATGTGATGATGATAACTTAATTTTGATATGATTAATGAATTAGAATGGAAATTATTGAGTATGAATGTGTGAGACAAGTTTTAAATGCTTAATAAGAGGCATATGATGTGTTAAATTTGACCAATTTGGCTTTGTATGGGTTTTGGTATGTAAGGTTATGAAATTCTCACGTTTCCTATACTTGGGCTGATAATCTCACTCAAGCGAGAATCCCCTATATTAGTATTACGGTATCTAGCCCAATCTTGCTCAGGCGAGTGAGTGTCTCGCCTAAGCGAGACGTGTGTGGGATGAGTGGATGAGATACTGGACAAATCTCGCTCAAGCTGGTGTGGCCGCGCTTGAGCGAGTGAGAGAGGAAATGATTCTGGATGGATCTCGCTCAAGCGAGTGGTGAGGCTGGTGGAGTCTCGCTCAAGCGAGACGTATATGCAACAGAGGGATGTTTTCTGGACAAATCTCGCTCAAGCGGGTATGGCCGCGCTTGAGCGAGCGAGAGGAAAAAATGGTTTTGGACGAATCTCGCTCAAGCGAGTATCGAGGCATGTTGGGTCTCGCTCAAGCGAGCGAGCAGGGAATTGGCTACTAGATGGTTCTCGCTCGAGCGAGTGACCAAGTGTGAGGAAATCTCGCTCAAGCGAGCAAGCGTGGAAACGCTACTGGATGATTTTCACTCACGCGAAGGGGCTCGCCTAAGCGAGATATGTTAATCTCGCTCAAGCGAGTAAGGGTCTCGCTTGAGCGAGTGACCCTAATTGAAATTTTGTTTTCCTTTCCTTAGTTTGTTAGTGATAGGTCCCATTCCATTTATGGAAAATTAATGAAACATATATATGTGGGGCATATAATGGTTATGAAATAATGAGAGAATGCATTGAAGGGATTTAATGATAGTATGCCTTAGTGGTGATGGCTAATGGCTTATGGCCTTAACTAATACGAATGTGCCTATGATAGATTATGAAGACACAAATGCCTCACTACCAAAGATGAAATAAAATGACTGACGAATGAATTGTAAATGGTGTGGAATATAAAATACACACATTGAATGATGGAACAAATATAGAGAGACAATGACTTGACATTGTAAATGTTATGAATTGATAAAACAAATAGGAAACAATGTCTAAGGCATGCCATATGGTGTTGTTGTTATTCGGTAAATGATATGCCTTGAATGTTATGATAAACTATGGAATACCGCAATATGAATTAACATTTGATGATAATAAATGAATTAGTTGTGAAAGATGAGTATACCTAGAATATTAACAAAGAATTGATGCATATCCTTAACGTATGTAATTGATACAAGTTAAGCGTGCAGTGATAAGTCAATATTATGATTGCTAAAAGATTATTAATGATGAACAAGGACGTAATTATGGTGGGCATAAGTATAATTGTCATACATGTGGAATGATAAATATGCCTTGAATGATTCTATGTGTGGATTAATGTTATGATGTTGTTATGCTTTTGATTTCTATGTGTGGATTGTTATGAAATGATATTGTAGCCATTGAGATGCCAAGTATGTGAATAAAATACCTTGAAGGGCTTTGTAAATGATTGTATGTTATTGATTGAAAATGTCAAATTAAAATATATCCCTGTGTGAGAGGGTGAAATATCCTTGCGAGGTTGATTGGCATATGCATTATGGTATTTTGCATTCATGGCATGGCATAACATTGAATGTGTGGTTGCGATCATAATGATAAAAGATCATGCGGGATTCTATGAAGGGAGTAACCCTTACGAGGAGGGAAACCAACATGATGATGATATGATATTGAGCCGGTGGTTGTGATCACTTGGTTGTTGAAATGAAAAGCCCTGCAGGGACTATTGTGAAATGATTGACATGCGGTTGTGATCACAATGAGACATCCTGTGGGATCGTATGATGATAAGCCAGTGGTTGCAATCACTTGGTACTTGAAATGAAAAGGGCTTGCGAGTTCCTATGATATTCCATGGTTGCGATCATGAGGAGGGAGTACCCCTTGCGAGGTGGGAAACCAATATGATGATGATATAAGTTGTTGCGATCACTTGAGATACCATGTGCGCATGGGTGATTGAAATAGATCCATTGCATATGCATTAAACAGTCGATATATGCATTAGCCATAGGTGCATGGTATTTGAGATGAAATGACCAAGAGAGATAAAAACCCCTTGCAAGGAGGAAATGATTAAAGACTTAATAATTTGACGATGATGACTGTGAATGCCCATGATTGATATGTGGCAAAGTGATTATGTATGTGCTTGTGCTTGCTTATGTTGTGAATTACGATTCATGAGGCTTGTATGCCTATTATGACAATGTGATGATGATTGAATGATGAATTAATAATTTTATAGCAAAGTACACATGATGAATGAATGCATGTACACTTAATCATAATATATTATATTGGTCATTTTAAATGTATAACTCACTCTCCCATGTGGTCTCCTTTTTAGCATTGTGATGCAGGTTGCCATAGGATGAGTTTGGGTTTTTGAACTGAAGCTCATGAAGAAGGTAAATAGTGGTAACAGAATGCCTTGGTCGGCAGCATTTGTTAAATATGATGTAATAATTGATTTATGAATAATAATGTTGATAAAGAGAGATTTATAAACATGTATATATCATTGTATATTGATGATGTGTGATGTTAACTATGGAATATGATTAGTGAATTTGAGTGTTGTATAATCTCATATTTATACTTGAGGCATCAGGGATGTATGTATGTTAGGTATAGGATAGCTTATATTCTTATTTAATGATTAATACCTCATGTAAAGGCTACATGCAATTAATGATGTATGACTATGTTCTAGGTGCGTAGTCAATTGTGGCCTAATAGGCTTATATTATGAAATTGTATGATTGCTTGGGCCTTTTCTCATATCTTCATATGTGGGACTAGACATGTGCCCGATATACACATTCTTTTTCCGCTGTAAACTCTATTATCTTGTATACCGTTATGGGCAATTTAGTTATCGATCCAGTTATATTTTTACAAATCTCACTCTTCAGTTTTCTGTGGTTCGGGTCTTGGTGTGATATCAGACTTACTTTGAAAATGTGAAAAATTACCCGTATTTTATTAATTATTTATATCGATCACATCGGGATTCGGGTCCGGAAAATCGGGGTGTGACACCCTGCATATTTTGACTAATTCTCAGCTTTGCTAAACTTAAGGGATATTTTCAAAGGAATCAATTTTGAAAATCCTCAGATTACAACGGCTAGTTATCTCTTGAAACACTATGAATAGATGCCTAAGTCTTCATTGAAAAACACAACATATGCATTGAACTTTCTTATTTTCTCTTTCATGTTTTCAAGAAGCAAAGCTTGGTCTGCGCTTTTAATTTTCATATTTTTCTCTAGAAGAGAGCTACATTCTTGTGAGTTAAGGTAATTTCTTTTGTGCTTTGATTTTTAAATTTGCTCTATCAAAAGAGAGCTATAGTTTTTGATCAACTTTTCTATGATTACGTTTTTTAAATCTGCTCTATCAAAAGAGAGCTACATTCTTTGAGTTGATCATATTGTGTTTGCGCTTTAAATTTTCTATTCTACTCTATCAAGAGAGTTTTTATTATAGCTTCAAACTTGCAAAATCTGCTCTACAAAGAGAGCTATATTTCGTGATCATTATCAAGTATCTTTCTTTTCTTATTTTTTTCATATATTCATTATAAGAGGAGTTAAAAGTTTTTATTTTTACTCCTACACAAATTGGATTGAAGCATTGTAACAAAGACAAGGTTGTAGCCTTTGGGGTTGTTGTTAGGTAAGAATTGTGAGAAGGATAAAAGAGTGAGGGATAAAGTTCTTGGTAGGGAAATTAAGAGACTGTTATTGGCTCATCTTGTAAATCTCAAATTCTTATTAGTGGAAAATCTTAAGTAAGTTTACTTGGGGCCTGGACATAAAGGATACGAACCAGGATAAAAATTTGAGTGTGCTATTATCTCTCTTCCCTAACTCTATTTAATTCCGAGTCATTTATTTATTTGCTTTACTTACTTGCTTAAATTGTTATTACTTGTTTATTAATAGACTAATTTCTTCTTTTCTCTAAGTAAATCAAAGTAAAAGTGAAATAAAGTTATTATAAGGTGATTAATTTTAAAACTCAATTCACCCCCCTCTCTAGTTATTGATGCCACTTGGTTAACAGAATAAGCTTAAATATTTTATTAAATTAGAAATTAAATATTAAATAATGATACATATTAACTATAATGTTAAATATGTTAAGTTAAACCACCATTAATGCAAGTACAAAGCCATAAAGATTAGTTTCATTTCTCCTTTTCACATGAATCAAACTTGAGTGTAGGTTGGCTCCACTGACTGTTCCCTAAACATAATTTTTATGTTAGCAAGGTCTTAGAAAAGACTAATGTAACTTATTCTAATATTAAAATGTGATTCTTGCATTACCATACAATCTAGGTGAGTAAACTCACCTACACCTAATTTTCACTGTCTAAGTAAACATGTTTACCATCAATTAGTAAACCAGTTATACGGAATATGTCTAGTTAAGATTTTTTGGCCATTCTGTTTACACCACTATTTTTATGTATATCATTTAAAGGAATAATGAGCCCTAGTCTAAGAATTAAATCTTTACTAATTATTCTCCAATTTAAAAAAGTGCATGAGCTATGTATCTTGACTTACTGTAAACAAATTTTTATTAAATAAACTGAAACAACTATCTATGGCATTTTAGAAATTTTAGTACCAAGAAAGATTAACTTAAGCTTTTGGCCATCAAAGACAATAACAATAACATTAACATTAACAAGTATATGAAAAGGAAATTGTTTGCACATAGTCATTAGTATTCGACAGGTTATACCCATAAAGAGAATCAAGGTAATAACAGCATCCCACGATACCCCCTCTCTTCCGGAATGTAAGGCAGCATCCCATTCACGCGTCATATTGAGCCCAGACCTAAGGGCCTCGCAATTAGTTCCCCCTTGTATGAGTATTTGTATAAATGACCACGAAGCCCCCTAATATAATTTAAGTGACACATTTGAGCTAATAAACACTAATCCCTAGAGTAGTTTTCTAGGTTTTTGTGTATCCTAGCTTAGTGTGAACACTAGGGATATTTGTGTTGAAAATATACAGGTTATACACTCCCATCAACCAAAGGGATTACTAAATCTCCATGATTTACTTTTTAAAAGAAAGAGACATATTCTGTCACTTTAAATTAATACATAACTGTACAAGTTATTAATTTTATGGAAATATTTGTAAGAATGCAAATATTTTTTCTCTGTTAATAATAGTATAAATAATTATTTATTCAGTTACTATTCAAATTTATAAAATTTCTTAGGTTAGTTACATCAACGTATCTACAACTAAGCAATCCTTTTAAATAATTATTCATCAATAAATTTTAAAACACGGCTACCATTATATCAATCTAAATAATAAATAATAAATTTTAAATGCTATCTTGTAGCCTATGATATAGAGCTAATTATACATGTATAATTTGATCAATATAATTTACAATAATAAAATATAATGTTTCTTTCTTTATTTTAGTTTGACGAACCGTAAATCCGTATCAACTCAAATAAATCAAAGACGATCTAAATGGATATTTATAAAGTTAAAATAAAACACTCAACATTAATATCAATACAACTAATTAATATTTTAAACAAATATTCAGACATATTGTGAACACCTATTTTTGTCCGGCAAAATATAAATATATATATATATATATAAAAGAAAAAAAGAAAGAAAAAAAAGAGAGAAAAAAAGGAAAAAATGTATATTTATTTCATTTTTGATCTGTCCTGACATCCGTAGTCAATGTTAATTGTATTAACCGGGGTCGTAGCACGATCTCCTGACCGGTGTTACCTCACTAACTCTAAGTTTACACCGCTTCAATGGAGTACGGTATTTTATACCTCAGTTCGGTGGGAGTCCGAGGTTCTTCAAGTTAAGGTGAAAATTAATGTCTTAATCCGTACTCAAACTTCAAGACACACTGGGGGTGAACTTGCAGAAGATTCTACAATGCTTAAGTCAATATATGTTTACGGAGTGTTTGCGGGGTCAGGTTGCTCATACCTCTTCTGACTGATTGTCGGGATGTCAGTTATTGACCGGGGTTAAGAGAAATGTCCATAGTCAACCAATGATTTCAGACCCTGGTTATGACTTACCAGTTCTTATTGGTGACGTGGTACGGTGCTTAGAACCTCATCCATTCTAGGTTGCCACCCCAGATCACATTTTTATTTTATAAAAAATAAAATAAAAATAATAATAAAAAATTACATTGTGACCGTTGGAATAATAAGTCTTCTCTATTTCTATAAATACTCAATCCCTCTTCATTTCCTACCACACCTCTCTTTTCATCAACTCTCTTCCATGATTCCTATCAAGCAATGGCCGATGGATGTCGAAGCCAAGAGGAAAGAATAAGGGAGGGAAAACGATGTTTTGTGACTACCTTCTTGCTCTTTATAGCGTGGGTAGTAATTTTTCTTTATTGGATACTTTATTTATGGCCACATGTGTAATAAATAATTTATATTTCCATAAAAGTAAGTGATTACTCATTTGTTTTAAAAAAATTTAATTTTTTTTAAAAAAATAAATAATAAAAGGGCAAAAAAATATGAAAAAAATGAAAAAGTTGGCCCAACAAAAAAAAGAAAAAAATTCTAAAAAAAAGGCCAAAAAAATTCAGATCTAAAAAAATGAAAATGGGCCAAAAAAATATGCCATAAAAGTCCAAAAAAGGTCTTTAAAAAAATGAAAATCAGAATTAAAAAAAAAGGTGTTCGGTGGTTTAATTGAGGTGGGACCTAGTTTGGTTAGATAATTGGAGAAAGTTAAGGAAATTGACATCAAATTTGGACAAATTGGAAAAGTAGGAAAGTGATGTCATTTTATGGAGAATCCAATGCCAATTTTCTTCTATAAATAGAAGGTGATATTAAAGTATTTGAGGAGGAAGAAGAAAAAAGAGGGGAAAAAGTGCTAAATTTTTTAGAGATTTCTTAGAAGTTTTTGTTTCCTAAAATTATGTTATGTAATTATTGTTAGGAAAATGAGTGCATCATTGTAGTATATCTTAGAATGTGAGTTTTAGTGAGCCAAAATACTATCCAAGTGTTATAACCGGTGTCCAAACACCCTTAAATCGAATCCAAACGAAGCCAAAAGCAAAGGAAATCTACACGGAATTGATTTCTCGATGTCCGTTCTAGTTCATCTTTAATTGTTTTTGTTCTAAAGTATTTTTTATTAATACAAGAATATTTATTTATTTTTATTTATTTATCTTTATTTAATTGTTATTTATTTTTCTACACTTTTATTTTTCTTTATTTATATTCCTGCACTTTATTTTCCCGTACTTTATCTTTCTGCAGTTATTTATCTATTTATTTATTTTTCTGCATTTTTTATCTTTATTTATTTATTTGTACTTTTATTCATATTTATTTACTTTTCTACACTTTTATTTGTTCTTTATTTACTTTTATGCACTTTTATTTCTGTTAATTTATTTTTCTGTCTCTTTATTTTTATGTATTTATTTTTTTGCCCCTTTATTTTTATGTATTTACTTTTCCACCCCTTTATTTTTATGTATTTACTTTTCTGTCCCTTTATTTTTATGTATTTATTTATCTACCCCTTTATTTTCATGTATTTACTTTTCCGCCCCTTTACTTTTATGTATTTATTTTTTTGCCATTTTATTTTTATGTATTTATTTTTCTACCCTTTTATTTTTATGTTTTTATTTTTCTACCTATTTATTTTTATTTATTTATTTTATTATTGTCATGATTTCCTATTATTTTCTCTTAGTAACCTTTTGATAATTAAGAAAAATCATTACCATAAACAAATAACAAAAAAACAAGACTAATAAATAGTGTGTTATTTATTCATCTATCTTTCTCTTAAATTTAAAATAAGATTAATTTAGATGAGACATCTTATTATTCTTATTTTTTATTATTTTTATTTTTTAAAAAATAATTAAATAATTTTCATTTGTCAATTTTAATTAATTAAGTGTACATATATTTCTTATTTTCATGTTGGTGTGTTTAATTCTATTTCTTTCCTTTCTTATGTTTATGTTTTTTTTACTTTTTCATTTATTTATTTATTTGTTTTTTTATAAACCATATATTTCTCAATAAAATCAATGGACTTTTTTTTACTAGAAAATAATTAAGACAAGACGTCTTGTTGTTTTTTTATTTTATGGTCTTTTAAGCATTTATTTGTTTATTTTCTTAGAACTAAAAAAATGAAAATTTAGGAAATATATTTTATTATTAATTTTGTTTTATTCTTATTTATATATATTTTTTATTATTATGTATATTATGCATGATCAATTTGGGTAACCTTTTTTTTACGGAAAATATGGGGTGCTAATACCTTCCCCTCCTGTAATTCGACTCCCGGACTAAACAGAATCTCATTTAAAAAAAAACTAGTGTTGTTTAAAGGTTTTCCTAATATTTTCTTTAATAAATATTAGTAGCGACTCCTTGAACCCTTTATTTTCTCTAGGCTCCCCAAAGGCCTCATTTCAATGCAGTTTCAATTTTCTTTTATTATCTTTAACCAGTCGTGCTCCGGGACCCCGATCGCGACACATATATTTAAAAATACATATTTTTTTATCTTAATGTTAATAATAAATTTCAAATATTATCTAATTATTTAGATCCATATAAAGTTATATATTAAGTCAAAAGAAAATCGTTAAACTTAATCTTGTGTGGGGATGGTATGGAGATGAGCTGTCATCTTATTTTTCATGCAAAATTTCATATTCCTTATAACAAATGTATTATGCTTGGTTGGGTTTCTCTACAGCTCTACAAGTTAAGTGTAAATATCATTTCGAAGGTGAACTGGTCTGGACCGGGGCCTACGATCCGGTGTTGGGACCAACCACAAAAGTGTATGTTTCGAGTATTTCTACACCAGTACAGTGGGTATTCGGTATTATAATCCAACCTCTCAGTGGGAGAAGTCGGTCTTGTTGTCCTGGAGATCCTTCACACTAAAGTTTCACGTTGTTAGGGGGCGAAAGGTGGTATCACCTGCGAAGATTCTCTGACGCTCAAGTTAGAAGAGTGTATGCGAACTCAATGAACACTTAAGCAATGCAATAGTAAAATGAGAGTAAGAACAACGTAACCTTGCATGTGTTGGTCAATATGCTATTTATAGTTGAGCATGGAAAATGAATTGTTGGGTATAAGTGGGCCCATGAGTTCTGATGCCGTGTGCAAAGTATCAATCAGAGTAGTTCAGTGTTCAGAGAGTGACAGTGGGTAGGTCAATGATCAGTGTACGATTCTGACACAGGGATGAGGATAATCCATCTTTTTTATATATCACACCTGTAATCGTACTTACTCCTTTCAGTGAATGATATAGACATATTCCGCTGTGTAGGGTATCTACTTTGATAAGCAATGACTCCACTTATCTTATCATGTCACTGAGGCAAATGGTTATATGTAACGGAGGAATGAGAGCGGATGAAGGAGTCGGTGTCTCAGATGCGACTTCGGATGACCGGTGTAGAAAGGGATCCTACATGGTGTCTTTTCAGTACGGATATGTGACTATGACACCGGTTATCCTTTAGTATAGTTAAAAGGATGTCTCATCATAGGGGCCAGTATCCAGATCGGATCATTTGTCCCCTAGCTTGTGTGAGGGACTGTTAAGTTGCTCATATAAGCTACACTGTCCTCAAGAAGTCTGGATGCCGGTAGGACACACCGAATATACCCATTTAAAACACATGTCAGCTTCGTGCTGGTACTCTGCCCGTGCAGCTGTTCTACAAGTGAAAGATCCGCTCTCATGATGCCCTCATAGTGGATTTGGACAAAGATTTGTAACGAGGGAAATCCCAAGAGTTTTTGGAAATCATAACTCTTGGTATTCGAATAGTTGTTGGAATGTATTTAATGCGTCTGAAATGATTAGACAATAAATGTCTTTTAACATGTGAATCATCATTGCTCCAAAAATATAACCGTCGTTCGGGCTGTATTGGGTGTGGACTCTGGATATTGGGGGCCCATTTCACTCGAAACCTTTTGTGAAGCGTCGCCACTTCGTGTCTTTGACTGTGAATTAACAGGGTCATTTAAATTCGAAAAGTTGCATTTTGGGGCATGCGACACAATCCTTGGTTGATCGTTGCACTCCTTTGTTACCTATAAAAAGGTGACTTAATGAGTTTTGAAATTCACTCTTGCCTTCAAGCTTAGTGAAACTCTGCAAAAATTCTGGAGACCCTGTTGTTGTCATTCTTGTGAGGTTCTCATCGCCTTTAACTCCCTTCCTAGGTAACCTCTTTCATCCCTAAACTCATATTTCTTTAAATTTCTTTACACCATTGTCATGTGTCCTGGGTGAAATAGCGCTGGTACCTCGAACAGGGGGAAATATAGCTCTCGTGCCCCCTCAGGCCACCGTGGTGGAAGGATTCCTGTGAATCTTCCTATGGCCAGGTATCACCGTCCAGAGAGGGTTGGAACCTCTTCTTCGCAGTTTCCAGTGGTTTGGCACCACCCTGAGGATTCCTTCAGCTCGAGGGCTATCAGTCTCTCTGACAGTGAATCGAGTGCAGAAGGGTACCTCTCTGACGATGTTGCCTTTTACCACAACACTAAAATATTTCAGCGTGCATCAGATAAAATAGAGGTTCTAGGATCTGGGAAAATGATGATCCTCCGTATTGCTGAGGGGTGTGTCAACGTGGTTGCACACCGGCTGAACTGGGAGAGACTGAACAGGGAACACCCATATTGCTGGGTTGAAGAAGAATTTAAAGAAATACCCTCCCGACATGCCAAGAAGGATGGGAGCCCAGTGAAGACGTGCTTCCAGGTCTATTCCGAGGAAAAATATAAGGGACGTTTCCTCATTCTTGCACCCCGGCCAATGGAGAGAGTATGTCATCTGGTCCCAGACGAGAGGTCGGTGTACATGTACAATTTCGTCTTTCAAAATCTGGGAGTGCGTTTCCCCTTAACAGAATTCCAAATGACCATCCTCCGCTTCCTGGATTATGCCCCACGCAACTGCATCTGAATGACTAGGGCCTAGTGCGTGTCCTAGAAGTTCTTGGGAAACACTTCAACTTTAAAGCCACTGTGGCAAAACTCTTCTATTACTGCCAAGTGGTCCGCCGTGCGAACAAGAAAGGCGGCCACAGGTTCATCACGCTCTGGGCTGACTCGAGGGTGATAAACTTTAAAGTTTCCACCGAATCTGCGAAGATTAACGGTCATTCATTCAAGCAGTACTATACGTGAGTGAAGAGCAATAAGTCGGTCTTCTGGCTTAATAAGGAGGGGATCCCAAAGTTCTCCACCAGCTGGACACACGAGCACTTTCTATTAATAAGCCGTGCTTATTATATCGAAGAGAACGAACTCTCTCTTCACTCCATAGAGGTGTTGAGTGCCATGAGGTCCTACTCTGTGGTCCTGAAGGGATTTTCGTGCAAACTCCTCCTTGGGAGTGCCGACGTCAGGGACGAATACCTTAGAAAATATCTGTTCTCTTGCTTTTATATCTATTTTTTATTACATTTTTCATTCTGACCATTGTACTAATGTCTATCCTTCTCCTTTTTGTAGCTCAAATCGAAAAAGCATCCGCCGAAATGCTCTCTTTGAAGTCTATACTGGCAGATGATGATTCTTCCTCTGATGAGAACCGATTCAAGCCAAAAGGAATTCCTTCAAGGCTGATGCTCTACTGATCCCATTAACTTCCAATGTGGGGGATGACGTGCCCGTCTTTTTGTGGAAAAGAGCGGCAAGGAGTAGGCTCAAGAGCAAGAGCAGGAGTAGCCTGCCCCCGAGAAGAAAAAAAGGAGGAGGTTGCCGGTCAAGGCTGCGGAGAAGAAAAAGCCTTCTGCTGAGGGGTCTCCCGTGAAACTACAGAAGACCCTGGAAGAGACTGGTATAAAGAAAGATAAAGGGAAAAAACTGGTCGAATCCCCTTCTGCCCCTCCCTCTCACACCGGCTCGGAGACGGAGTCAGAGAGTGAACTTCCTATGATCAACTCCCCTCTGAAAGGGTCCTTCCTCTCTTCTTTCCTCTGGTTCCAAGGCTCCATGCCTCCTAGACTACCGAAACCAAGATATTGCCTCTGACCTTCTCTTGAGGCCGCTAAAGTAAGGAGTGCCTACAAGGCCGGCCGCTGGCAGCTGGATGAACTTTTAGGCCTGCTGGATGTAACACCCTTGGTTAGATAAGACAAATCCTTCTGTAGGTTCATCCCATTTAACTGAGAGTGTTAACAGTTTTTAGAAAAAGTGAATATTTTTTTTTTAAAATAAATACGTGGCAAATCAGCGGAAGTAACATTGTATAAATCACATAGTCATTCACAAACTGTAAATAAATGTACTCTTAACAGAATGGGGCACGCAGGCACCCTTAAATATTATACAGTCATCCGGTGTCTGATTATAAACGTTCTATTCCTAGTGATTATTCTCACTGGGTTCAGCGTACTGCTGATCTTCACACTCGGGTTCTTGAGTTTCTAATTCCTCTGAAAAATGTTCAACAGTAAGGGTGAGTATAACCCAAGACCCTGATTGGTTCATCCGATGCGGACATAATCCAGTTAACATACAATGTCACATATATCATACATTTAGCATATTTATAACAATCAAGCATGTTATCATCATATAATCATATATTTAGCATGTTCACAATCATAACAATCAGATATGCTGTAATGAATGCATGAGTTCGGATTATGATTTATCTTTGGTTAAGTCTCATGATGCATGTGGGCCCAATAAATCAATCCATCATCATCCTTTCATTCTTTGGATTCCATCCTGCTCAAGTTAGTTCTTGGGCACAACGTTTCCATTCTAGAGCGATCAGAGCTCACCAAGTCCCATTTCTTTTATCATATGGTACGAATGAACTCACAGGTTCTCATCATTATATATATCATTTCATCTTGGGACTTGGCTCTTCACGATCATAGATACATCCCGTCATTTAGTCGAAGTACACCAGAATTACTCGTCTCACCCGGCTATCAGGGCGCGACTCTGATGCCATTGGGTTGCCGTTCCAGTTGTACTCCCCAGATTCTTCTACTGAGATCGAACGTGAATGTCCTCCAGCGTACCAGGTGTATGCTCTAGTTTTTCTTCTTCAAAACACATTTTCATGATGCGAAATGCATTATTCTTATCATTAGATCCCTGGGTATCTTATGTGTTTCCAGTCTCATCTTATCATTTAATCCTTGTAAGATATTCGTTTATTATTTTAGAAATATATCTATTATATACATATTCTTTCATAAAGAGTAAAATAATGTATACTTTATGTATTTATACATAATTTAGATGTTTAACAAAGAATAATGATGATAAAAATAATAATAAGGATAACAATATTAAGTTTGACAAGAAATAATGATAATAAAGGAATAAGAATATTATTTATAGCTTACCAATAACTTAAATAAATATTAAAAATAGGTTTCCAATTGAGATTTCAAGTGAAAAACACTAAAATAGAGTTTTCCGAGTGAAACATAGGTAAATTCGAGTGAAATATGTATGATTCCGAGTGGAATCATACAGAGAGGGGTTCTTCAAGCGATCTGGTTCAAAATCTGAGTGAAATGACACTGGAAAAACTGTTTTCCGACTGGAACAACTTAAATCCGAGTAGAAATGAGTTAAATCCGAGTAGAAATATTGATTTCCAAAAGAAAGGTTTAATATTGAGTGAAAAATTGAGTTTTCCGAGTAGAATTATGAGTTTACCGAGTTATATTAATTAAAAGGGCTCTGTCTGAATAAGAATCATGCGAATAAAGTGAAAACCGAGTAAGATAATCCTGATTCCGAGTGAAATCAGGTTTTGGAAGGGTCTTCTGGTGAGTTGTCTTTATAAACCAAGTTGCATCAAGTGAAAGGACTATCTTTAGTGAAAAATAACAATTTGCTGAGTGAAATAATTGTTTTGGCCGAGTGAAATGAATAGAAAGCTACTGTCCGAGTTAAATAATGATGTTTCTGAGTGCATTTACTAATAAGGGGTTCTGAGTAAAGGCAAATATATTTTCTGAGTGGTATTAAGTCAAAATCCAAGTGAGATATAACTTGGGAGTTGCTGTCCGAGAGAAATATAGTGTTTACCGAGTGAAATACTATGTTATCCGGGTGAAATCAAATGAAAGGCTAATATCTGAGTATAAGTAAGCAAATCCGAGTATATATATATATATGCAAATCCGAGTATAAATAAGCAAAACCAGTTGGATTATCATAAAAACCGAGTAGAATAACATGTTATCATATTTATTTCACTGGAATCCACACGGTACCCATGCTTTCTTAGTAATTTCAGTGCAATCAATACATGTCATATCACAATTCACTCGGTAACAGATATATATATATATATATACATGCATATACATACAATAATTTCAAGCATTTCATACATACTGGACCTATCCTCACTCGGTTTTCCCACAAGGCACCCAAGAATATACCCCCTTACCTCGAATGAAGCTCCTGGAGGAGAAGAAAGAGACTCCCTTTACTGTCCTGCCTGGAATCCGAGTGAAACAGAGAGGAAAGGAGAGGAAAAGAACTTGCTGGGAAGAAGAGTGATGAAGTGTTTGGTTCGTGTGTGTAGTGTGAGGTCTGAGGACCTTCAGCTCGTTTAAATAGAGAGGAAATGAGTGGGGAGACAAGTGGGAGACATCGATTGGAGAATTAGGTGGGATAATAGAGCCTTTTGACTCCTTTTACAGTCAGCTTTGCATTAGATTGGGATAAAATATATAAAGTTATCATAATGGATGCAACTTTCTCCTCTGATTGGTTCGTTGTGCCAATCATTCTTGGCTTTATATGATTAAGTGGGTTGACCACTATCTAAAGTGGAATTCAGTGTTGGCAAAGAGGCCGGTATCACATGTGAGTGCGGTATTGAATTATGAGGGCGGCATGGAGTGAAGAAGACGGTGTTGAATGTGAAGGCGGAGTGAAGTGAGGGCGGAGTGAAGTTGTGAGGCGGTATAGAGTGTTAAGGCGGTATTAAATTATGAGGGCGGAGTGCAGCATGAGGGCGGTATGTGGGAAGGAGTTAAGGACTCCGTCTGTGGAAAGTGGGCGGTGTTGTGAGGCTTACAAAGAGATCGGTTTTGGTGAACGCCGTCTCAGAATTGTTTGGTGTGCACATCGGTTTAAAAACAACTTCCTCTAGCCGGTGTGACTCCTAATGTAAGGACGGATCTAGTAGCCATCCGGTGTGTACATATGCTCATTCGGTGTGGTGTAAGTAAGCAAATCTTTTCTTACTTCAGCCATCCGAGGTGACATAGAAGACATCGGATGGTTATGACATCGGATCGCTTTAGCGAAATCCGATTCGCTTGAACGGATCCGCCCTCATGGCTCGGAATTCTTCCAAAACTGACTCAACACTTGCTTTCTCACTCGGTAATGGTTCAGCTTCTCTAAATTTCTCTCGGAATGGTTCCTTCTTCCATTTCCACTCGGTTCTCTAAGTAATTACATAAGAAACCGTTCGGAATACTTCCATAACACGTCCCACTCGGTAAGAAGCATCAAATCAACATAAACAAAAGCTTTCTTACATTCTTTCACTCGGAACCGAGCCTTTCTAGGGCGTTTTCACTTGGTTTTTCACTTAGAAAGTGTTCTTTTGAACATACTTCACTCAGGATTGTATTTCTTGTCAGGATTCCTCTCAGTGGTAGTCCCCTCAGTCATGTCTCACTCAGAAAACATGACACTAACTCGGAATGCCATCCTACAGTCGGATTTTCTAAACCTTCACTCGGAATTCTTCATTTTTCACTCGGAACAGGGCCCTTTTCACTCGGTTTTTGCATCTTTTCACTAATATTCCATATAAATTCCATTATTAAGTGCAAGAATGATATTTTTGAGGTACCATAGACCATCAACAAGGTATATATTGACTTATTCTTGCTTACAAACCCTCCATAATCAAAATTTACAAAGATAAAATTGTTTCTAAAAACAGGGATGTTACATTCTCCCCTCCTTTTATAAATTTCGTCCCGAAATTTAAAGCTAAAATAATTGAGGGTACAATTCTCTCATTTTCTCCTCAATTTCCCAAGTAGCATCCCATCATCTGTCTGACTCCAAACTACCTTGACCAAAGGGATTTCTTTGCCTCTTAGTTGTTTGAGACGTCGGTCAGCAATCTTAACTGGCGATGCTTCAAAGGTAAGATTTTCCTTCAGAACAAATTGATCAGGGCTTAGAACATGATCAGGGCTTGGTACATATTTGCGGAGTTGAGAGACATGAAATACATTGTGAAGATTTGTCAGCTCGGGTGGCAGAGCAATGCGGTACGCATGAATTCCTATCTTTTACAAAATCTGATAGGGTCCTACGTATCTGGGGCTTAACTTCTTGGCCTTCAAAGCTCTTCCTACTCCAGTGGTAGGAGTAACTTTGAGAAATACATGGTCACCTTCTTCAAATTCTAATGGCTTCCGTTGCTTGTCATAGTAACTCTTTTGTCTATCTTGCGAAGCCTTCATTGCCATTTGAATCCTCTGAACTTGTTCTGTTGTTTTCTGAACGATCTCTGGTCCAATTATTGTTTTCTCACCAGTTTCATACCAACATAAAGGTGTACGGCACTTTCTTCCATACAAAGCTTCATATGGAGCCATTCCGATGCTTGCATGATAACTGTTGTTGTAAGTGAACTCAATAAGTGGGAGATACTCTTGCCAACTTCCACCATGTTCCAATACACAAAGACGTAATAAATCTTCAAGAGTCTTGATCGTTCTTTCTGATTGTCCGTCTGTCTGTGGGTGGTATGCGGAACTTAACTTCAGACGAGTTCCTAGAGCTTGTTGCAGGCTCTTCCAAAACTATGATGTGAAACGAGGATCTCGATCGGACACAATCGCAGTGGGAGTTCCATGTAATCGTACAATCTCCTTGATATAGATCTGGGTGAGTTTTTCTATGGAATACTTCATATTAACAGGAATGAAGTGAGCGGTCTTTGTTAATCGATCCACGATTACCCAAATAGCATCACATCCAGCTGATGTTCTGGGAAATCCACTCACGAAGTCCATAGCAATCTCATCCCATTTCCATTCTGGAATATCCAGAGGACGAAGGGTCCCACTTGGTCATTGTTGTTCCGCCTTTACCTTCTGACACATCAAGTAAGCTGTTACGTACTCAGCGATATCCCTTTTCATTCCTTGCCACCAGAATAATTTCTTCAAGTCTTGGTACATTTTGGTTGATCCTGGGTGGATGCTGTACTTACTTTTGTGTGCTTCATCCAGGATAGATCTCTTAAGATCTGCGTTGACTGGAATACAGAGCCTCTGTTGATGCTTGATCACTCCATGTTCATCTTTGGTAAACTCAGAGACTCCTTCTTTTGTCTTTTCTGCTAGATCTTGTAATTCCTGGTCATTGGCTTGAGCTTCTTTGATTTGTTCCAAGAAATCATTGGAAATCCTTAGCATTCCAACCATAAGGCTTCCTCTTTTTGGTATTACTGCTAGATTCAAATCGCGAAACTGTTCAATCAGTTCTAACTCCTTCGTCATCATGTATGATAGACGTAAAGCCTTTCTACTGAGTGCATCAGCCACAACATTAGCTTTCCCAGGATGATATCGGAGTTCAAAATCGTAATCTTTGATGAATTCCATCCATCTACGTTGTCGCATATTCAACTCCTTCTGGTCAAATAGATACTTCAAGCTTTTGTGATCACTGAAGACTTCGAAGTAGATACCATACAAGTAGTGTCTCCAGATTTTCAAGGCAAACACAACAGCAGCTAATTCCAAGTCATGTATGGGATAATTAACTTCATGGGTTCTTAGCTGTCTTGAAGTATAAGCAACAACTTTTCTTTCTTGCATTAGGATACATCCTAGTCCTTGTTTTGATGCATCACAGTATACTTCATATGGCTTGGCAGGATTTGGCAAAATCAAGACAGGTGCACTAGTGAGTCGTTGGCGTAACTCTGTAAAACTGCTTTTGCATTTATCAGTCCATTCGAATGGTTGATCTTTACGAGTTAGCTTAGTTAAAGGTGCTGCAATTCGAGAGAAATTCTCGATGAATCGACGATAATATCCAGCCAGTCCAAGGAAACTGCGGATTTCCGTCACATTCTTAGGTCGTTCCCAACTTAGTACAGCTTCTACCTTTGTAGGGTCCACAACAATTCCTTCCTTAGAAATGACATGTCCTAAGAATTTCACTTCCGTCAACCAGAATTCACATTTTAAAAACTTAGCGTACAATTGTCTTGCACGCAAAGTGTTCAGAACAATTCGAAGATGCTCCTCGTGTTCCTCATGGCTCTTGGAGTAAACGAGAATATCGTCAATGAATACGACCACGAATTTGTCCAAGTACTCATGGAAGATTCGGTTCATGTATCCCATAAAGACTGCAGGTGCGTTTGTAACTCCAAAGGGCATAACAAGGTACTCATAGTGCCCATAGCGTGTTCTGAATGCCGTTTTGGGTACATCATCTTTCTTTACCCTGATTTGATGATAGCCTGATTGCAGATCAATCTTCGAGAAGATAGTGGCTCCTCGTAATTGGTCCATCAAGTCATCAATCCTTGGAAGAGGGTAACGATTCTTGATCGTAACTTTAGTCAACTGACGATAGTCAACACATAACCGCATACTGCCATCCTTCTTTTTGACTAGAAGAACTGGTGCTCCCCAAGGTGAGACACTGGGTCTAATCATTCCTTTCTCTAGAAGTTCTTCTAATTGTTCTTTGAGCTCACTGAGTTCCTTGGGTGACATCCGGTAAGGAGCAATAGAAATTGGTCCCACGCCCGGTATAATATCAATACTGAATTCGACTTCTCGCTCTGGAGGTAACTCGCTTATATCCTTAGGGAATACTTCTGGAAATTCTTGAACAACAGGAATCTGTCCAAGTTGAGGAGTGGCCTTACTTTCAGTTTCAGTAAGGATCATTTATAGTTGGATTTCTTTTGAACTTACCTTTTCTGAATTAACAAGGCAAGAATCTGTGACTTGATCACATTCAGAGGTAGTAGACCCGTGAGAGATGGATCTATTATGACAGTCAATCAGAATATGATTGGCAGCAAGCCAATTCATCCCTAGAACAATGTCTAGATCAATCAAAGGTAAATATATCAGATCTACTTGATAAGATTTCCCTTCGATGTTAAGAGGACATTCTAGACATATGCGAGTAGAGCAAATAGGCTTATTGGCGGCAGTTGTGACAATCATTTGATAGGGCAGAGAGGTTGTAGGAAGCTTTAAATGTTTTACACAATTCTCAGATATGAAAGAATGAGTGGCTCCAGAATCATATAATACATTTAATAGAGTATTTCCTATAAAGCATGTACCTTGCACAAGATCGTTCTCTTGTGATACCTCTACACCATTCATGGTAAAAACTCTGGCATTTCCCCCTGGCCCTCCGGTTGAGTTGTTTCCGGGCTTTCCAGGATTATTGTTCTGTCTGAAGTTGTTGTTGCGAGGAACATTCTGTACTCTTGGGGCATTATTTGCAGGGGTATTTGTAGCAGGTCCTCTATTCCCTTGGCCTGTTGGTCGCACTACCTGTCTTTGAGTCGTCTGTTGCTGGTTGTTAGTATTTTTAAACCAACAGTCAGCATCACGATGTCTAGTTCGTCCACAAATTGTGCAGGCTCTACAATTTACTGCCATATGTGGTCCTCCGCAAATATAGCATTTCAGGTTCCGATTGTTCCCTTGATCTTTTGAAGGATTTCGGTTGGCTGAGTAAGGTGGTCGGGAATATGGTCGATCTCCTCGATAATCCCTTCTTTGTTGTTGGTCTGGCATCCGTCGCTCGGGGCCATGACTGGACGTTCCAGGTCGTCGAAGATTAGAGGTGTTCTCAAATATGCGACATCTGTCAACCAAAGTAGTGAATTGGGTAATTTGTTGACAACATATGGCTTGGCGAATCTCTTGTCGTAGCCCTGCCTCAAACTTTGCACATCTTGATGCTTCTCCCATATGAGTGTAGTAGGGACAACATTTTGCCAGTTCATCAAACTTAGCAGCATACTCCCCAACAGTCATATTTCCTTGTTTCAGATTGAAGAACTCCTGCTCTTTTTGCCTCCTTATGTCTTCGGGGAAATATTTAGCGAGAAATTCTGTCTTAAATCATCCCCAAGTAATGATATGCCCATCAGTAGCTAGTCTGACTCTAGCATGAGTCCACCAGTGTTCTGCTTCTCCAACCAGCATGAAGACAGCAAAGGTTACACAATCCTCATCAGAACATCGCATAGCGACAAAAATCTTTTCAAGATGTTCAATCCATAGTTGTGCTCCTTCTGGATTGAAGCCCCATTTGAACTGCGTAGGATTGTTCCTTTGAAAATCAGCTAATCCTTGTCTAACAGGAGCATGAGGTAACTCTTGTCTTTCTATTACCTCCACAATTCTGGTGAGAAGATTCTCCATCACGTGATTGTTGTTTTGGCGTGCCATTGGGAATTTGCTGAAAGAATATCAACAAATAGATTCAGGGTATGCGTTATGTGGAGTATTCCACATAGGATATTTAGTCTTAGGAGTGTTATGGACTGTTCAATATTTCTATCAGAGTACGTGGAAACCTAATGGTCCACTCCACAAGCTTAATGAATCGACTATGCTCTGATACCACCTTTGTAACACCCTTGGTTAGATAAGACAAATCCTTCTGTAGGTTCATCCCATTTAACTGAGAGTGTTAACAGTTTTTAGAAAAAGTGAATATTTTTTTTTTAAAATAAATACGTGGCAAATCAGCGGAAGTAACATTGTATAAATCACATAGTCATTCACAAACTGTAAATAAATGTACTCTTAACAGAATGGGGCACGCAGGCACCCTTAAATATTATACAGTCATCCGGTGTCTGATTATAAACGTTCTATTCCTAGTGATTATTCTCACTGGGTTCAGCGTACTGCTGATCTTCACACTCGGGTTCTTGAGTTTCTAATTCCTCTGAAAAATGTTCAACAGTAAGGGTGAGTATAACCCAAGACCCTGATTGGTTCATCCGATGCGGACATAATCCAGTTAACATACAATGTCACATATATCATACATTTAGCATATTTATAACAATCAAGCATGTTATCATCATATAATCATATATTTAGCATGTTCACAATCATAACAATCAGATATGCTGTAATGAATGCATGAGTTCGGATTATGATTTATCTTTGGTTAAGTCTCATGATGCATGTGGGCCCAATAAATCAATCCATCATCATCCTTTCATTCTTTGGATTCCATCCTGCTCAAGTTATTTCTTGGGCACAACGTTTCCATTCTAGAGCGATCGGAGCTCACCAAGTCCCCTTTCTTTTATCATATGGTACGAATGAACTCACAGGTTCTCATCATTATATATATCATTTCATCTTGGGACTTGGCTCTTCACGATCATAGATACATCCCGTCATTTAGTCGAAGTACACCAGAATTACTCGTCTCACCCGGCTATCAGGGCGCGACTCTGATGCCATTGGGTTGCCGTTCCAGTTGTACTCCCCAGATTCTTCTACTGAGATCGAACGTGAATGTCCTCCAGCGTACCAGGTGTATGCTCTAGTTTTTCTTCTTCAAAACACATTTTCATGATGCGAAATGCATTATTCTTATCATTAGATCCCTGGGTATCTTATGTGTTTCCAGTCTCATCTTATCATTTAATCCTTGTAAGATATTCGTTTATTATTTTAGAAATATATCTATTATATACATATTCTTTCATAAAGAGTAAAATAATGTATACTTTATGTATTTATACATAATTTAGATGTTTAACAAAGAATAATGATGATAAAAATAATAATAAGGATAACAATATTAAGTTTGACAAGAAATAATGATAATAAAGGAATAAGAATATTATTTATAGCTTACCAATAACTTAAATAAATATTAAAAATAGGTTTCCAATTGAGATTTCAAGTGAAAAACACTAAAATAGAGTTTTCCGAGTGAAACATAGGTAAATTCGAGTGAAATATGTATGATTCCGAGTGGAATCATACAGAGAGGGGTTCTTCAAGCGATCTGGTTCAAAATCTGAGTGAAATGACACTGGAAAAACTGTTTTTCGACTGGAACAACTTAAATCCGAGTAGAAATGAGTTAAATCCGAGTAGAAATATTGATTTCCAAAAGAAAGGTTTAATATTGAGTGAAAAATTGAGTTTTCCGAGTAGAATTATGAGTTTACCGAGTTATATTAATTAAAAGGGCTCTGTCTGAATAAGAATCATGCGAATAAAGTGAAAACCGAGTAAGATAATCCTGATTCCGAGTGAAATCAGGTTTTGGAAGGGTCTTCTGGTGAGTTGTCTTTATAAACCGAGTTGCATCAAGTGAAAGGACTATCTTTAGTGAAAAATAACAATTTGCTGAGTGAAATAATTGTTTTGGCCGAGTGAAATGAATAGAAAGCTACTGTCCGAGTTAAATAATGATGTTTCTGAGTGCATTTACTAATAAGGGGTTCTGAGTAAAGGCAAATATATTTTCTGAGTGGTATTAAGTCAAAATCCAAGTGAGATATAACTTGGGAGTTGCTGTCCGAGAGAAATATAGTGTTTACCGAGTGAAATACTATGTTATCCGGGTGAAATCAAATGAAAGGCTAATATCTGAGTATAAGTAAGCAAATCCGAGTATATATATATATATATATGCAAATCCGAGTATAAATAAGCAAAACCAGTTGGATTATCATAAAAACCGAGTAGAATAACATGTTATCATATTTATTTCACTGGAATCCACACGGTACCCATGCTTTCTTAGTAATTTCAGTGCAATCAATACATGTCATATCACAATTCACTCGGTAACAGATATATATATATATATATATACATGCATATACATACAATAATTTCAAGCATTTCATACATACTGGACCTATCCTCACTCGGTTTTCCCACAAGGCACCCAAGAATATACCCCCTTACCTCGAATGAAGCTCCTGGAGGAGAAGAAAGAGACTCCCTTTACTGTCCTGCCTGGAATCCGAGTGAAACAGAGAGGAAAGGAGAGGAAAAGAACTTGCTGGGAAGAAGAGTGATGAAGTGTTTGGTTCGTGTGTGTAGTGTGAGGTCTGAGGACCTTCAGCTCGTTTAAATAGAGAGGAAATGAGTGGGGAGACAAGTGGGAGACATCGATTGGAGAATTAGGTGGGATAATAGAGCCTTTTGACTCCTTTTACAGTCAGCTTTGCATTAGATTGGGATAAAATATATAAAGTTATCATAATGGATGCAACTTTCTCCTCTGATTGGTTCGTTGTGCCAATCATTCTTGGCTTTATATGATTAAGTGGGTTGACCACTATCTAAAGTGGAATTCAGTGTTGGCAAAGAGGCCGGTATCACATGTGAGTGCGGTATTGAATTATGAGGGCGGCATGGAGTGAAGAAGACGGTGTTGAATGTGAAGGCGGAGTGAAGTGAGGGCGGAGTGAAGTTGTGAGGCGGTATAGAGTGTTAAGGCGGTATTAAATTATGAGGGCGGAGTGCAGCATGAGGGCGGTATGTGGGAAGGAGTTAAGGACTCCGTCTGTGGAAAGTGGGCGGTGTTGTGAGGCTTACAAAGAGATCGGTTTTGGTGAACGCCGTCTCAGAATTGTTTGGTGTGCACATCGGTTTAAAAACAACTTCCTCTAGCCGGTGTGACTCCTAATGTAAGGACGGATCTAGTAGCCATCCGGTGTGTACATATGCTCATTCGGTGTGGTGTAAGTAAGCAAATCTTTTCTTACTTCAGCCATCCGAGGTGACATAGAAGACATCGGATGGTTATGACATCGGATCGCTTTAGCGAAATCCGATTCGCTTGAACGGATCCGCCCTCATGGCTCGGAATTCTTCCAAAACTGACTCAACACTTGCTTTCTCACTCGGTAATGGTTCAGCTTCTCTAAATTTCTCTCGGAATGGTTCCTTCTTCCATTTCCACTCGGTTCTCTAAGTAATTACATAAGAAACCGTTCGGAATACTTCCATAACACGTCCCACTCGGTAAGAAGCATCAAATCAACATAAACAAAAGCTTTCTTACATTCTTTCACTCGGAACCGAGCCTTTCTAAGGCGTTTTCACTTGGTTTTTCACTTAGAAAGTGTTCTTTTGAACATACTTCACTCAGGATTGTATTTCTTGTCAGGATTCCTCTCAGTGGTAGTCCCCTCAGTCATGTCTCACTCAGAAAACATGACACTAACTCGGAATGCCATCCTACAGTCGGATTTTCTAAACCTTCACTCGGAATTCTTCATTTTTCACTCGGAACAGGGCCCTTTTCACTCGGTTTTTGCATCTTTTCACTAATATTCCATATAAATTCCATTATTAAGTGCAAGAATGATATTTTTGAGGTACCATAGACCATCAACAAGGTATATATTGACTTATTCTTGCTTACAAACCCTCCATAATCAAAATTTACAAAGATAAAATTGTTTCTAAAAACAGGGATGTTACACTGGACTCCTTAAACGAGAAAGTAGATTACATGGAACAAGTTGAGAAACTTGAGGCCGATATCGCTGTAAAGAAGGCTTGGGCAGCCAAGCAGGCAGAAACTGTGAGGGGAGTCAAATCAAAACTAAAAAAGGCTAGAGAGCTGCTAGAGAAGAAGACTGGAGAAATAAGCCGTCTTCATTTGGCAAACAAGTCTTTGGAGCGGCAAGTTTCTGAGCTTTAACAGCAAAATAAGTCTATTCCTCTCCTAGAAGAAGAGCTCCAGCTTGAAAAGAAGAAGTCTGCTAAACTAAACGAAGATCTTGCAGCAACAGAGGCTGGCCATAGCAAGAGCTTAGGAGAATGGGAGGCCCTTAAGAAGGAGTTGCTGGCCCAGATCGAGGAACTGAAGAAGGGGAGTGCGTCTGCTGGCCCATCAGAAGAATAAAATGCCAAGCTTTGGAAAAAGCTGGCTGCTTCCAAGGCTAAGGCTACCAAGGCTTTGGAAATATGTAAAAATTTAGCCTTTGAGTCCTTTGGCCTAGCTCTTTGTCAGGTCTTCTATCGCAACCCTAATGTGAAACTCAATTTGCACGGGTTTTATCTGTTCTACGAGTTTCACAGAGGGAAACTAGTCATGGTGAAGAGTGATGGCTGGCACGAGGATCCTCCCAGTTCCCTTTATGAATTGCCTCATCTTCCTGAGGGCCAGAGCATGGGGCCACCACCAATCACTCCGGGCCCAGAAAATGCTGCTCATGAAAATGTTCCAAAAGATAAAGAGCCCGGAGGTGAAGGAGCTCAAGACCAGAGAAACAAGGGGGGATAAAAGAAAGTGCCCGCAGCGGAAGATCAGATGCTTGCTTCTTAGTTTTGCACTTTTTACTTTATTACTGTGTACTGGGATTAACTCCAGCTTTATTATTACTCACGTAATTTTCTTATGAATGAATAAAATTTCCCTCAATCCTCTGACTCTGATGTTTACAAGTCATATACCGTTATAACATATTTTGAGTATATACGTTATGCTTTTACCTCCTCCGTATCCGCTTATAGCGTTTTGTTCACTTAACTTGAAGTTTAGTTACGATAAACAGACGATAAAACAAAAAATTAAACATGCGAATACTGTCCCCAAGTGTGAGTGTGTTGGGAGATGAATATCCGTTATAAGATATTGCCCTTAAGTCCTTAGGGATAGGGGATTTAATCCGCCCTGATAATAAGTGAATAATCATTTCCCATAGAAGTATCCTGCTGTAAGCAATTGCCTCGATCACAAAGATGATGATCGGGCCCTCAATCACAAGAGTGGTAATTGGAATTGTCCATGCCAGGAGTTACATCATCAATTCACAGAATAGGTGATTGAGATCATCCATCCTGAGGAAATTATTTTGACTATAAGGATATCGATCGCAACTTCACCAATGTTCGGCCAAACCTACTAGTTGTACTTGGAGTTCGGTTTATTCCTATAATCCAAGCCTTCGAGTGGGATTCGGTACAACCTTGCAAAAGGTTTGATCCTACAACCCATTTCTTGAGGTTCGATTTAATCCTACAACTCAAGCCTTCAACGGTGTTCGGTTTAATCCTACTAACCATACTCGGAGTTCGGTTTAGTCCTACAATCTGAGTCTTCAGATGGGGTTCAGTTTAACCTTGGAGAAGGTTTGATCCTACAACCCATTTCTTGACTCGAGGAGTTACATTGTCAATCACAGAATAGGTAATTGAGATCGTCCATCCTGAGCTTTACCACGTAGCCTGGTCAATGTTATAAATTGCAATACATGAGAGAAAAAGGTGAAATTAATGTATTCATGAATTAGATCTTTATTGAGTTGAATGTGAATTACATAAAAAGCGTAGCTGGGGTCATGCCTCATTAAAACCTTCTTGAGAAAACCCAATGAGAAAAAACTCAAGTAAGGAAAAAGAGTACATGCCATCTTACCAACTAGCTGTAATAAATGCGTAAATTCTGAGTGTTCCACTTATTGTGGATCGGTGTTTAATCGAGCTCTTCTAGCCGGTATGATCCTTTTCCAGTCACCTCGGATACTCTGTAAGGGCCTTCCGACATCGGCGCTAATTTTCCTTGATAGGCGAACTTATTTCCCACACTTGCCTTTCTCAAAACTAGATCCCTAGTGTTGAAAGCTCTGTATTGCACACGTTTGTTGTACCAGAGGGCGGCCTTCACTTTTATCGCCTGGTCTCTGACAAAAGCCTCTTCTCTTAACTCATGGAGAACATCTAGTTCTGATGCCAAATTAGCACTATTATTCTCCACAGAAAAATATTCCACTCTCGCCGATCTTGTCTGGAGCTCCACGGGAATCATCGCTTCAACCCCGTAAGTGAGACGGTATGGAGACTCATTGGTAGAAGAATGGGGTGTGGTACGATATACCCATAAAACATGACATAGCTGATCAGTCCATCCCCCCTTTGCTTCACTAAGGCGCTTCTTCAATCCTTTTAACACTTTTCTATTAGCTACCTCAACTTGGCCATTTGCCTGAGGGTGTTCGACAGATGAATAGATTTGGACTATCCCTAGATTTGGACTACCTCAACTCTGTGAACTTCTTATTTGTGAACTGGGTGCCATTGTCAGTTACTATCCATCCTGGAACACTGAATCGGGCTATGATATTCTCGTACACAAAGCGTCATG
Source organism: Clitoria ternatea (assembly GCA_037962975.1). Taxonomy (NCBI): domain Eukaryota; kingdom Viridiplantae; phylum Streptophyta; class Magnoliopsida; order Fabales; family Fabaceae; genus Clitoria; species Clitoria ternatea. The sequence goes on from CM075669.1 coordinate 247,953,088, forward strand.
TCTGTGCTGATGTGATATGCACTACTGGCTCGCTTCAATCCATTTAGTGAAATAATCAACTCCCACAATGAGATACTTAATGCCTCCAGGTGTGGTTGGGAATGGACCCAAGATATCGAGGCCCCATTGGTAGAAAGGCCATGGTACCGCAGATGAAGAGAGTTCTTGGGCCGGTGTGTGATGAAGATTAGAAAATTTCTAGCAAGCATCGCACCTCTTAACGAAATCAATGGAATCCTGCTTCATCGTGGGCCACCAATATCCAACCCTGAGGATTTTTCTAATTAAGCTTCTTCCTTTGGTGTGGTGCCCACATTGCCCCTCATGTACCTCTTCCATTACTCCTTGTATCTCGTTCTCTTTTAAACAAAGAAGATATGGCACTGAGAATCCTCTTCTATAGAAAACACCATCAACCATGGTGAAATATGGCAATTCCCTTTTTACTCTTCTCCTCTCCTTCCCATCAGTGAGCAGCTGTCCGTCAGCCAGGTAACGGATATATGGGGTAACCCATGAATTCTCGTAGGAAGCATTAACCATTATGGCATTCAGAGAAGGGAACAAAGAAATACTGGGTGATGTCAACGTACTCTGGACCACTGTTGTCCTACTGCTAGGATGTTTCATACTTGCGAGCCTCAATAAAATATTCGCTCTAGTATTTTCTTCTCTTGGTACATGCTTAAACTCCAACACATCAAATCTTCCTTTCAACTCATTCACACAATTCAAATATAGTTGAAGTTAAGGCTCACGAACCTGGTATTCACCTTGAATCTGCGATATCACTAGCTATGAATTGCTGCACAATATCACCTCTGTTGCACCAATATCAATTGCCACTCGGAGTCCAGCCAGACATGCTTCATATTTAGCTTGGTTGTTGGAGGTTTTAAAATTAAATCGAAGAGAGATCTCCAGGTGCACACCGTCATCACTCTCCACAACAACACCAGCTCCACAACCTTTACTATTTGATGACCCATCCACATAAATGGTCCAGTGGGTGCGAGGTGTGGCTGGATCTACCCTTGTCATTTCTACAACAAAATCCGCCAGGACTTGGGCTTTAATGGCTCCTCGTGGTTCATAAAAAATTTCAAACTCAGAAAGCTCGATGGACCATTTAATCATCCTCTCAGCGAGGTCCAGCTTGCTAAGCACAGAACGGAATGGCAAATCCGTTCTTACCAGAATTTGATGTGCATGGAAGTACGGCCTCAATCGTCGTGAAGCCCAGATAACTGTGAGAACAGCCTTCTCTATCTTCTGGTATCTACTGTCTGCTCCCTACAACATTTTGCTGGTGAAATACACTGGCCTCTGCCCCTTTGGGGTTTCCTTGACCAATGCTACGCCCAAGGCTTCATCTGAAAATGCCAAGTACAAAATAAGGGATTCACCAGGGTCTGGTTTTACTAAGATCGGAGGACTTAACAACACTTCCTTGAGCTCCTGGAACGCTTGCTCTTGCTCCTGTCTCCACTCAAACTTCTTAGACTTTTTGAGCACTTTATATAGAGGATCTATGCTCTATCTTGGGCATAAATCGAGCCAAAGCTGTAACTGTCCCGTTTAAAGATTGCACCTCCCTCAAATTCTTCAGACTCTACATGACCAATATCGCTCGATATTTCCCTGGATTAGCTTCAATGCCACGTTGCGTCAACATGAAACCCAAAAACTTCCCAGCAGGGACGGCAAAAGTACATTTCAATATGTTTAGCCTCAAGTTATATTGTCGTAAGCGTGCAAATACCTGATGCAGGTCCTCAACATGATCACCTCCGGCTGGAGTCTTGGCAATGATATCGTCAATGTACACCTCCACCAGTTTAGTGTGCATGCCTTTGAACACCTTGTTAATCATACGCTGGTAAGTAGCCCCAGCATTCTTCAAACCGAAGAGCATGACGGTGTAGCATTGATAAAAGCTATTTCTTCTTGGTCCTCGTCCCACATCAGAATCTAATTATACCCCGAATAAACATCCATGAAACTGAGGTATTGGTAACCAGACGAATCGTCCACCATATGATCAATATTTGGGAGCAGATATAGGTCCTTTGGGCAACAACGGTTGAGGTCTACATAGTCAGTGCATATTCTCCACTTGCCGTTGGCCTTCTGTACCATCACCACATTGGAAAGCCAAGAAGAATATTGGACCTTCCTAATAAATCCGGCCTTCAACAACTCCTCCGTCTGCTCACAAGCTGCCTTCTATTTTTTCAGTTCCAATCTTCTCTTCTTCTGGGCAACCGACCTTGTCTCTGGATAGACAGATAATTTGTGGCAGCAGAAATCAGGGTCCATCCTAGGCATGTCTACAACAGTCCATGCAAAAAGGTCTTTGAATTCCTAGAGGAGTGCTAACAGGCGCTGCTCCATAACAGACTCCAGCTTATCATTAATGTGTGTGACCTTCTCTGTGGAATCCCCTAAGACGACGTCCCTGGAACCTTTGTCCGGTGTGGGCTTTAAGGGATTGAGAGGGTCAATCTTCAACTCCGCTCTGGGATCAAGATTGATCAAATTGAAAGACCCAGCCGCTGTTCCTCTGTCATTCAACTTCTTCTTCTTATTAAATGCCTCTAACTTCACCATATTTAGGCTCAGGTTGTAGCAATACCTGGCCATCTCTTGATCGCCTTGGAGGGATGACACACCGTTATCTTTGTTAATGAATTTAATAAGGAGGTGTGGGGTGGACACGATTGCTTCCATTGTGTTCAGAGTAGGACGGCCTATAATCCCGTTGTAAGGGGATTCCATATTGATCACCAGGATCCTGAACTTCACCGTTCTTGCTCCAGGTTCGCCCTCAAAAGAAATGAGGGTATCAAGATACCCCTTGGTAGGCTGCTGCGCTCCGTTGAAAGCTATGAGCTCTTGTGTATATGGTTATAAATTTGCATCATTAAAGCCCATTCTTTTGAAGCAATTATAAAAAATAACATCACAAGAACTTCCCTGATCGACGAGGATCCTTTTGATGTCTTTGTTGGCTATGACAGTGATGATAACTATTGCATCATCACCTCCTAGAATTGTTGGGCCAAAATCGTCATCTGTGAACGACACCGCCGATGCTGCCATGCCATCCCTGAAAGGGCTGTTGTCCCTGGGCTTCCCCTGTACTGATAGGATCATTCGGTGGTGGTTCTTACGAGCTGTGATTGACGCTCCCCCTCCAGCAAATCCTCTAACAATCATATCAATCACCTCGCGCCGGCCTTGCCTTTGCTGTTGAGGCATGTCGTCCTGTTGAGCTCCTTCACTAATCACCACTCCCTTCTGTTTCTCAGCAACTGTGAACCTTTTGACCAGATTACGACTATTGTCGCCCTCGTCATCGCGGTCCCTCCCTCTCTTCTCCATCCTGTCTGGCTCGTCCAAGGATTTCTCCTTCAATAAATACTATTTTAGCTTTCCCTCTCTGAGGAGGGTCTCCACTGCATTCTTCAATGCCTTACATTCATCGGTGGTATGGCCAAACTGCTCGTGGAAAGCACAATATTTTCAAGAATTACCAGGTCTTTTCAAGAATTACCAATGCTACGCCCAAGGCTTCATCTGAAAATGCCAAGTACAAAATAAGGGATTCACCAGGGTCTGGTTTTACTAAGATCGGAGGACTTAACAACACTTCCTTGAGCTCCTGGAACGCTTGCTCTTGCTCCTGTCTCCACTCAAACTTCTTAGACTTTTTGAGCACTTTATATAGAGGATCTATGCTCTATCTTGGGCATAAATCGAGCCAAAGCTGTAACTGTCCCGTTTAAAGATTGCACCTCCCTCAAATTCTTCAGACTCTACATGACCAATATCGCTCGATATTTCCCTGGATTAGCTTCAATGCCACGTTGCGTCAACATGAAACCCAAAAACTTCCCAGCAGGGACGGCAAAAGTACATTTCAATATGTTTAGCCTCAAGTTATATTGTCGTAAGCGTGCAAATACCTGATGCAGGTCCTCAACATGATCACCTCCGGCTGGAGTCTTGGCAATGATATCGTCAATGTACACCTCCACCAGTTTAGTGTGCATGCCTTTGAACACCTTGTTAATCATACGCTGGTAAGTAGCCCCAGCATTCTTCAAACCGAAGAGCATGACGGTGTAGCATTGATAAAAGCTATTTCTTCTTGGTCCTCGTCCCACATCAGAATCTAATTATACCCCGAATAAACATCCATGAAACTGAGGTATTGGTAACCAGACGAATCGTCCACCATATGATCAATATTTGGGAGCAGATATAGGTCCTTTGGGCAACAACGGTTGAGGTCTACATAGTCAGTGCATATTCTCCACTTGCCGTTGGCCTTCTGTACCATCACCACATTGGAAAGCCAAGAAGAATATTGGACCTTCCTAATAAATCCGGCCTTCAACAACTCCTCCGTCTGCTCACAAGCTGCCTTCTATTTTTTCAGTTCCAATCTTCTCTTCTTCTGGGCAACCGACCTTGTCTCTGGATAGACAGATAATTTGTGGCAGCAGAAATCAGGGTCCATCCTAGGCATGTCTACAACAGTCCATGCAAAAAGGTCTTTGAATTCCTAGAGGAGTGCTAACAGGCGCTGCTCCATAACAGACTCCAGCTTATCATTAATGTGTGTGACCTTCTCTGTGGAATCCCCTAAGACGACGTCCCTGGAACCTTTGTCCGGTGTGGGCTTTAAGGGATTGAGAGGGTCAATCTTCAACTCCGCTCTGGGATCAAGATTGATCAAATTGAAAGACCCAGCCGCTGTTCCTCTGTCATTCAACTTCTTCTTCTTATTAAATGCCTCTAACTTCACCATATTTAGGCTCAGGTTGTAGCAATACCTGGCCATCTCTTGATCGCCTTGGAGGGATGACACACCGTTATCTTTGTTAATGAATTTAATAAGGAGGTGTGGGGTGGACACGATTGCTTCCATTGTGTTCAGAGTAGGACGGCCTATAATCCCGTTGTAAGGGGATTCCATATTGATCACCAGGATCCTGAACTTCACCGTTCTTGCTCCAGGTTCGCCCTCAAAAGAAATGAGGGTATCAAGATACCCCTTGGTAGGCTGCTGCGCTCCGTTGAAAGCTATGAGCTCTTGTGTATATGGTTATAAATTTGCATCATTAAAGCCCATTCTTTTGAAGCAATTATAAAAAATAACATCACAAGAACTTCCCTGATCGACGAGGATCCTTTTGATGTCTTTGTTGGCTATGACAGTGATGATAACTATTGCATCATCACCTCCTAGAATTGTTGGGCCAAAATCGTCATCTGTGAACGACACCGCCGATGCTGCCATGCCATCCCTGAAAGGGCTGTTGTCCCTGGGCTTCCCCTGTACTGATAGGATCATTCGGTGGTGGTTCTTACGAGCTGTGATTGACGCTCCCCCTCCAGCAAATCCTCTAACAATCATATCAATCACCTCGCGCCGGCCTTGCCTTTGCTGTTGAGGCATGTCGTCCTGTTGAGCTCCTTCACTAATCACCACTCCCTTCTGTTTCTCAGCAACTGTGAACCTTTTGACCAGATTACGACTATTGTCGCCCTCGTCATCGCGGTCCCTCCCTCTCTTCTCCATCCTGTCTGGCTCGTCCAAGGATTTCTCCTTCAATAAATACTATTTTAGCTTTCCCTCTCTGAGGAGGGTCTCCACTGCATTCTTCAATGCCTTACATTCATCGGTGGTATGGCCAAACTGCTCGTGGAAAGCACAATATTTTCAAGAATTACCAGGTCTTTTCATTGGTGGAGGCTTCCTTATCCCATAAACACTGAGTATGGGCCAACCAACTTCCCTCAGGATTTGAGAATGCCTGGAGTTTAACAGGGCGTAGTTACTAAAAGAGTTGGGACCAGCCACAAAAGTGTATGTTTTGAGTGTTTATACACCGGTATAGTGGGTATCCGGTATTATAATCCGACCTCTCAGTGGGAGAAGCCGATCTTGTTGTCCTGGAGATCCTTCACACCAAAGTTTCGCATTGTTAGGGGGCGAAAGGTGGTGTCACCTGCAAAGATTCTCCGACGCTCAAGTTAGAAGAGTGTATGAGAGCTCAATGAACACTTAAGTAATGCAATAGTAAAATGAGAGTAAGAACAACATAACCTTGCATGTGTTGGTCAATATGCTATTTATAATTAAGCGTGGAAAATGAATCGTTGGGCGCAAGTGGGCCCATGAGTTCTGATGCCGTGTGTAAAGTATCAATCAGAGTAGTTCAGTGTTCAGAGCGTGACAGTGGGTAGGTCAATGATCAGTGTACGATTCTGACACAGGGATGAGGATAATCCACCTTTTTCGTATATCACGCCTGTAATCGTACTTACTCCTTTCAGTGAATGATATAGACACATTCCGCTGTGTAGGGTATCTACTTTGATAAGCAATGACTCCAATTATCTTATCATGTCACTGAGACAAACGGTTATATGTAATGGAGGAATGAGAGCGGATGAAGGAGTCGGTGTCTCAGATGCGACTTCGAATGACCGGTGTAGAAAGGGATCCTACATGGTGTCTTTTCAGTACGGATATATGACATATGACACCGGTTGTCCTTTAGTATAGTTAAGAGGACGTCTCATCATAGGGGCCGGTATCCAGATCAGATCAGAAGGGTTCTTGGATTTGGCCAATGACTCAGGATGTAAACATGGTCTTGCTACGGTGTGGTTTGCTTGTATTTGGATGATTTGGGAATGCCGTAACAATGTCATTTTAAAAATTAATGTATTTGTTTACATAAAATGTTTGAATTAGTATAATATAGGAGTTGGGTTTGGCTTAAATCTAGACTGAAAGGTTTTCTAGAGGCTTTGTTGACTTGTATAAGGAACCTATTTTATGCTGTTCAGGTTTATAATTGTTTAATTTTGTATATGGTTTAAGGTAACCTTATACCTTTTTAATGTTAATTTTTTTGCTGATAAAAAAATATAACTACAAACAATTAATCATTTCTAAAAAGTATTCATCAATAAATTTTAAATCAATATAAAACCATGATATACACCAAAGTATAGATGTACAAATTCATCAATATAATTTACAAAAAAATTAACGGTTATTTCTTTATTTTACTCTCATCAACCGAAAAACTATATCACCTCAAATAAATAGTAGAGGATCAAATTAGATATATACAAAGTTAAAATCAAACACTTTACAATAATATATATTATTATCAGTTCAGTATCAATACAAATAATTATATATTTTAAGAACTCATTCATTGATATGTGACTTTAAAACTACATATGTTCTTATTTTAATGTTAATAATGTATAATATATTTAAAATGGTCTCTGTTATAAAAAAATCACAAATACATACTTTTGTTATCTTAATCTTAACAATAAATTTCAAAAATTATCTAATTATTTGGATCCCTATTATCTAAGAGAGGATCAAATTATATAAAGTTAAAATTAAACACTCTACAGTAATATCAGTACAAATAATTAATTATTTTAAAAAAACATGCATTGATACATGACTTTAAAAATATGTATATTCTTATTTTAATATTAATAATATATAATAAATTTAAAATGGTCCCTACTAGCCTATAAAAAATCAATGATATAGAGCAATTAAACATTTATAATTGGATCAATCTATTTTAAAATAAACAAAACTGCATTCAATTTCTTTGTTTGATTTGGCTGAAATAAAAAAATAGATATGTTAAAATAATCAATATTTTGTTATAATTATTTATTAATGAATTTTAAAGTACAGGTACCCCTATTTCAATCTCCATAATAAATATTAAATTTAAAATGGTTCCTAATAGGCTAGAAAATCCAAATATAGAACAAATTATACATATATATATCGACCAATATTATTTACAACAATCAAATATAACGTTTCTTCCTTTATTTTAGTTTGATGAACCAAAAAACTATATGAACTCAAATCAATAAAAGAGGACCAAATTAGATATAATACATTCTAAGAACTTACTAATATGTAACTTTAAGAATAAAACACTTTGTAACATCCCAATTTTAATAAAAGTAACCGCGCAAAATAAAAAGCCATTTAAAATGACAAGTAAGATCTGTCCACTAATTACACTTAACAAAATTAACTAAAAAGAGTGAAGTGATTAGCGTTAGTGGGTACTGATGGGATTGGGTGACGTGAGCAGACTGCTCCTCACGTTTTCCCACCCCACCATTCCTTCCTTCATGCATGCGTTATAAGTGGACGATGGTTCTCCTTGCCATTCGTTCTTCAGAGTTCCCTGCGAATTCCTTCTTCTTCTCTTCTCCTTCTCTGCTCTCTATTTCATCCCCTGTTTCTGAAGATGAGTGACGGTGTTGCAGAGGAGTCAGATCTCCCTCACACGAGTAGAAGAAGAGCGTCGAATCAGAAATAGCCCTACACCATTCGTGGCTAGCATTCCAGTTAAGGTTAAGCGAGCAGGAGCACTGAGTGAAGCAGCAAAGAAAGGAACCAACACCCAAGCAGAAAAGCCTCTCGGAGTCTCGTAGTTGGTAGGGGGAGTACCTTACATGTTAAATGCATGGATTATAATTTGGGTTTTGAGTATTGAAGCGATAGCTCTGCATCCTATTGTATGATAATGCTTGCATGTGAAGTAACCGAGTGTGAGATAAGTAAGAATGAGTGTTGCATGCTAGTATCGTCCTTGATGTTTGCATGTTATGTTGTGATTATTGGGAATGCGTTGTTGAATATGTTCATATTCATATGATGCATGCGTTGATTAAGTTCTAACACTGTGGTATATTGATCGCATGTTAACTTGAGTTGATGAAAACGCCCATAGGAACTTGATATTAAATGACACCGACTGCATTAGATTGATATGCTGCTATAATGATAATTGCATGGAAGTTTGTATGTGCTAAATTAACATGCGGAGTCCTGAGAATGTGTGTTACCGACTGCATGTGAAATCTGTGTGATTGAATAAGAGGATGTGTGCAAAAGAATTCAATGCTGTGTGTTGAACCCGCGTGTGGCGCATGGGATGCGTTGTGCTAAGAGCACGTAGTGTGGGACACTACCATCGGTCATAAAGCGTGGGACGCTATGAAATCCTTGAGTGGGACTCAAGGTAGCCCTGAGTGGGACTCGGGCTGCCTGTGAACACCTCCGTTGGCGCTAAGAGCGTTGGTGTCACCTGTGGGCAAACGGTTGGGTACCTGTAAAATGGCCAAGCAGCTGGGAGCTGAAATGATAGCTAAGAACTATGTACAAAAGGCTGAGAGCCTACGTTGCAACGTCAGGACCGATTACACACGAACGCGGAACCGAGTGAATGATTTGTGTATATTAACTGTTGATATCGCTGGAATTGATTATGCATGAGATGAGGAATGTATATATATATATATATCCGTGTGCATGTGTTATTGATGCTAAGTAAAACCTGCCTTATGAATGTATGTTATATTCTCGGAGAGTTATGTATATATATATATGGCCGAGTGAGAATCAGGGATCCTGACTGTTAAATATTCCAGAGATTCATTCTGATTCACGGACCTTAGTATCATGCCACTGTTTATTGTATGTTAATATTATTGAGTTGGTATGTGTAAGGGGCCGAGTGACAATTGGAGGTTCCTAATCGGTAAGGATCTTGTGCGTGCGTTCTGGTTGATCAGTTATACTCTGACCTTAATTACTGCTACGTGTGACTGTGTGTACATATATATAGTTGTATAAATGTGAAACAACCTGAGTAAGTATCTATCATTTAAAATTTAAGATGCTCACCCCTGCCGTGGCAATTTCCTTTCAGTGAACATCTCTCGTAATGAGGATTGGAAGAGGAGCGGAAATGCCGGGTGAAGTGTTGAAGCACTATGGAAATTTTATGACTGTACATATGCTGTATATAGTGTTCTGGGTTAAGCCTTGGCCGGCTCGTGTTTTGCTGTTAGTCTCTTATACAGAGTTGATTCCCTTAGAATGGGAACATGACAATGTGGTCGTAGATCCGTGATATGCACTCCTATATATATATGCCTATGTTATGCCATGCTGCATGTCTGTTTTATGCTATGAAATGCCTGGGTAACCTTTATATATACGTGTTCACATTCCCGAATGTGTAAGAAATAACATAATTTAACGTGTAGGAAGCCAATTTAGGGTCTAGAGGGTGAGTTTGTGACGCTGTCACCGAGTGGGGAAAGTTCAGACGTTTTGAGTGAGTGAAATCAGATAGCTTCGAGTGAGAGTTGACATAGAAGACTACCCTAACAACGAGTTATTAGGGTCAAGGTTGAGAGTCTAAATACACGTTCTGAGTGGTTAATACAAGGATTTCCCCGAGCGTAGGATAATCAACGAACCCCGAGTGAGAATTTGCTGAGTGATGATTCTTCCGACTAGAGAGTGACCTCTTAGACTCTTGGGGACCCCCGCTGTAGTAAGCTGTTAGTGACAAAAGGATCCGAGTGAGTCTTAGCCTAGTAGAATGTTTAGAGTCGGAAGGATATGGTCACCGAGTGAAAATTAAGTAAAAATACCCCGAGTGACAAAAGGACGTAAAGATTACTCTGAGTGAGGAGCCCCATAGATCCTGAATGAGTGTTAGTGGGGGCCATGTCAGTATTATCCGTGTATGTGTTCTGATTGATGAAATCGTAGAATGAGTTACATTTTCCTAATGGGACTAGTAGGTGTAAGGGCCAAGTCCGAGTGAATCAGGTGATGAAATCCGAGTGCGGAATTACCGAGTGAAATGAGCGAATACCGAGTGAAGCTTTCGCTTGAGCGCGTGCGCGTTGCTATATGACCGCCTATGCGATTTCCCTTCTTCCGCTGTTAGTTCCTTGTAATTCTTTTGTACTCTCGTTCTTCTTCCCCTTTCATTCCTTACGGTGGCATTCTAGTTTAATTGTGGAAAAATTTTCCTCTGTTTTTCTCGTCTATGATTTTTTAAAATTAGGGTGTTACATTTTGGTATCAGAGCAGACCGAAAGGTCCAAGGCCAAGGTATGCTTACCGAGTGTAAGCGGTTGTATGCTTCTGACCGAGTGGTCATCCTGATTGTAATGTTAGTTGAACCTGATTGATATTGACTTGTGGATAGGGGGGTTGTTCCCTCCTGGGCCGATTGATCGTATAACATATGGGAATGGAATGATGAGTTAAGATACTAAAACATTAGGCTGAAATCCGATTGGTATTGAGTGGCTCAGTGTACTTATCCTTGGATGTTAATTTCAGGATAAGGGATGGCAAATCGACAAAGCATGGAGGCTATAGCCACAGCATTCCAACGCTTTGTGGATGTGTTTGAAAGGCAGGGCCAGCCTCGAGTTGAGGAGGGCCAAGTACTGGACCGCTTCCTAAAGAGGAAGCCGAGTGAATTTCTAGGAGAAAGGAATCCTGAGGCAGCGTTTAAGTGGACTCAGGAGCTGGAAAGGATTTTTGGGGGTCTTCGCTGTATCGAGGCCCAGAAGGTGGAGTGTGCAGTGTACATGCTGCGAGATAAGGCGGAAAACTGGTGGAAGATAGCCAGAAACCGATTCCCTGATGATGATGCTCAGCTGACATGGAACAATTTCAAAACATGCTTCTTGGAGAAGTACTTTCCCGATACAGTAAGGAGTCAGAAGGAGTTAGAGTTTATGGAGTTGAAACAAGGCTCCATGACCGTGGAAGAGTATGCGACCAGATTCGAGGAGTTGTGCCTATTCTACCCACCTTTCCAACAGCTTGGGACGGAAAGTTCCAAGTGCCTTAAGTTTGAGAATGGGCTAAGATCCGATATTAAGAGGGCTTGTAGATACCAAGAGATATGGAGTTTTCCTGCATTAGTAAACAAGTGCAGCATATTTGAGGAAGATGACAAGGCCCATTCGGGCCAGAGCAGCAGAGCTAACTATTCTTTGAGGCCCCAACAATCCCGCTTCAAAAGGGCAAGCAACGTTGGTAGAAACAAGTCTTTTTCCAGATATGGAGGGCGGAATCAGTCTGAAAGACGACCAGTGGTGGGAGACGGTAAATGTTTCAAGTGTGGAGGAAGCCACTATGCTCGAGACTGCAACAGCAGTGGTGAAATGGTGTGCTTCCATTGTAATAAAAGAGGACATATTCGCCCCAATTGCCCCCAACTCCGTCAAGCAAGCCCCAGCGTACGTCCGGGAGGTTCCCAAGGGAGAGGCCGAGTGCATGATAACCAACAACCGGGTGGCAGAGGCAACAGAGCTAAGGGGAACATAATACTTGCTTCAAGTAACCATGCAGACCAACCAGCAGTGGGGAGGGTCTATGCCATCAACACAGAGGGTGCTACACAAGCAAATGACCTGGTACAATGTAAGTGCTCACTCGGTAGACGTACACTTAATGTTGTTTTCGATTCGGGAGCCACCCATTCTTTTATAGCTGATAAGTGTGTAAATCGTTTAAAGTTACCGACTGTATTTATGGATCGGACTTTGGAAGTAGCCAATCCGACTGGCCCTTCAGTGTTGACATTATCAGTATGTAAGGATGTGACATTTGTGTTGTGTGATCGGAGTTTCACTTTCGATTTGGTGTGCATACCTTTAAAGGACCTCGATATTGTGCTTGGAATAGATTGGCTTTCAGCCAACGAGGTGTTAGTGGATTGCAGAAGCCGAAGGATAATCTTCCCGAGGCAGCATAATGAGGATGACCCAGCACAAGGTATAACCCGATTGTTTATGATGCTTTGTCTAACCCAGGGTGAGAGTAAAACCCGAGTGAATGAAATCCCAACTGTCTGTGAATTCCCTGAGGTATTTCCTGATGACGTACCGAGTGTCCCTCCCAATAGAGAAGTCGAATTCTCTATAGACCTGATCCCTGGAGCCGAACCAGTCTCCAGTGCACCCTATAGGATGTCCCCAACTGAACTGGCTGAGCTTAAGAAGCAAGTGGACGAATTACTCGGAAAACAATTCATTAGGCCGAGTGTATCGCCTTGGGGCGCACCTGTACTGCTCGTTAAGAAGAAGGATGGCAGCATGAGGCTTTGTATAGACTACCGACAGCTAAATAAACTCACGATTAAGAATCGGTACCCGCTGCCCAGAATTGATGACCTCATTGACCAACTACGTGGAGCCTCAATTTTCTCAAAAATCGACCTGCGATCGGGATACCACCAAATCCGAGTGAAGTAGTCGGACATTCCAAAGACTGCCTTCAGGACTCGGTATGGTCACTACGAGTATGTAGTGATGCCGTTCGGTGTGACAAACGCCCCTGCTGTCTTCATGAATTACATGAACAGTATATTCCACTCCTACTTAGACCGGTTCGTAGTTGTTTTCATTGATGATATTCTTGTCTATTCTAAGAATTCCGAGGAGCATGAAGGACATCTCCGAGCGGTACTTCAAGTGTTGAGGGAGAAGCAGTTATTTGCAAAGCTTTCGAAATGCGACTTCTGGATGGATGAAATCCATTTCCTCGGACATGTGATTTCTGAGGAAGGTGTCTCGGTGGACCCTTCAAAGGTGGCAGCCGTAATGGCATGGGAGAGACCCAGGTCGGTCTCAGAGATAAGGAGCTTTATGGGCTTGGCCGGATACTATAGGTGGTTCATTGAAGGTTTTTCTAAGTTGGCTTCACCACTAACTAAATTGACTCGGAAAAACATTCCCTTCGTATGGAGTCTTGAGTGCGAGAGCAGCTTTCGAGAGCTGAAGAACAAGTTAACGACTGCACCAGTGTTGGCATTACCTGACTTGCAACAGAGTTTCGTGGTTTACTGCGATGCATCAGGACTCGGATTAGGATGTGTACTCATGCAGGGGGACCGAGTGATAGCGTATGCCTCTCGGCAACTGAGACCTCACGAGCAGCATTACCCTACCCATGACTTGGAGCTGGCAGCAGTGGTTTTCGCATTGAAAATCTGGAGACATTACTTGTACGGGTCCAAATTCGAAGTATACAGCGATCACAAGAGCCTCAAATACCTATTCGACCAAAAGGAGCTGAATATGAGGCAGAGGAGATGGATGGAATTTTTAAAGGACTACGATTTCGAGCTAAAGTACCATCCGGGTAAGGCAAACGTTGTTGCCGACGCGTTGAGTCGGAAATCCCTTCATGCAGCGGTGATGATGGTGAAGGAGGTGGATTTATTAGAACAGTTTAGAGACATGAACTTACACATTGTCACCCCCTCTTCTCGGAAGATGATGATCGGCACGCTGAAGATTTCCAACGAATTCCTAAAATCCGTATACGAGCAGCAGCAGTTAGACTCCTACTTGGCTGAGATGAAGGAAACTCAGGCTAGAGGAAAGAACTTGCCCTTAGCCGAGGGATCAGACGGGATTTTCTGAGTGAAAAATAGGATATACATTCCGAGTGGAGGAGAGTTAAGGAGAATGGTGCTAGATGAAGCCCACAAAAGCCTACTCAGTATCCACCCGGGTACCACGAAGATGTACCACGACCTGAGGAAACAGTTCTGGTGGCCCGGACTAAAGAGGGATGTGGCAGAATACGTGGCTCGGTGTATTACTTGTCAGAAATCAAAAGTGGAGCATCAAAAGCCGTACGGTGCAATACAGCCCCTGGAGATTCCCGTATGGAAATGGGACTCAATTGCCATGGATTTTGTCATGGGATTACCAAGGAACCGAGCGGGACATGACGCCATTTGGGTCATTATTGACCGACTGACGAAGAGTGCACACTTCCTACCTATAAACATGAAGTACCCGTTGCATAAGTTGGCTCGGATTTACATTCAAGAGATTGTCCGACTACATGGTATACCCTCTTCTATCGTGTCAGATAGGGATCCTAGATTCACGTCTCGGCTTTGGAACAACCTACACCAGGAAATGGGCACGAAGCTTTGGCTTAGTTCTGCCTACCACCCCCAATCGGATAGACAAACCGAGTGGACGATTCAAAGTTTAGAAGATTTACTAAGAGCGTGTGTGTTAGAGCACGGTAGAGATTGGGAGCAGTACCTCCCCTTGATCGAGTTTACGTACAATAACAGCCATCACAGCAGCATTGGCATGGCACCCTACGAAGCACTGTATGGACGGAGATGCCGAACCCCACTTTGCTGGTCGGAAACGGGTGAAAGTCTGCTATTGGGACCAGACATTGTGAAGCAAACCACAGAGTAGATCCGAGTAATACAGGAAAGGATGAAGGCGTCTCAAGACAGGCAAAAGAGCTACCATGACAAACGCACCAAACCATTGGAATTTTCAATCGGAGAAAGAGTGTTTTTAAGGACTACTCCGAGTAAAGGAGTCGGACGAGCCTTGAAAGGTGGAAAGTTAAGCCCTCGATACATTGGACCTTATGAAGTGTTGGAACGAGTCGGCACCATGGCATACCGAATAGCACTACCAACCCACTTATCCCAATTACACAATATGTTTCACGTATCTCAACTAAGGAAGTATCTACATGACCCTAGCCACACAATGCCGGATGATGAAGTAGAAATCAAAGAAGACCTGACCACTGTGACTACACCGATTGGAATCGTGGACCAATCGGTAAAGCGCCTGAGGAACAAAAGCGTAAGGCTGGTTAAAGTGGAGTGGCAGCAAGGCAAGACTACCTCTTGTACCTGGGAACGCGAGGACGCCATGAGACAGCAGTACCCCGAGTTGTTTATTTAGGTGAGTAACCGACTGAATTTCGCGTGAATTACCGACTGAATTTCAGGGACGAAATTCTTTTTGAGTGGGGGAGAACTGTAACATCCCAATTTTAATAAAAGTAACCGCGCAAAATAAAAAGCCATTTAAAATGACAAGTAAGATCTGTCCACTAATTACACTTAACAAAATTAACTAAAAAGAGTGAAGTGATTAGCGTTAGTGGGTACTGATGGGATTGGGTGACGTGAGCAGACTGTTCCTCACGTTTTCCCACCCCACCATTCCTTCCTTCATGCATGCGTTATAAGTGGACGATGGTTCTCCTTGCCATTCGTTCTTCAGAGTTCCCTGCGAATTCCTTCTTCTTCTCTTCTCCTTCTCTGCTCTCTATTTCATCCCCTGTTTCCGAAGACGAGTGACGGTGTTGCAGAGGAGTCAGAGCTCCCTCACACGAGTAGAAGAAGAGCGTCGAATCAGAAATAGCCCTGCACCATTCGTGGCTAGCATTCCAGTTAAGGCTAAGCGAGCGGGAGCACTGAGTGAAGCAGCGAAGAAAGGAACCAACACCCAAGCAGAAAAGCCTCTCGGAGTCTCGTAGTTGGTAGGGGGAGTACCTTACATGTTAAATGCATGGATTATAATTTGGGTTTCGAGTATTGAAGCGATAGCTCTGCATCCTGTTGTATGATAATGCTTGCATGTGAAGTAACCGAGTGTGAGATAAGTAAGAATGAGTGTTGCATGCTAGTATCGTCCTTGATGTTTGCATGTTATGTTGTGATTATTGGGAATGCGTTGTTGAATATGTTCATATTCATATGATGCATGCGTTGATTAAGTTCTAACACTGTGGTATATTGATCGCATGTTAACTTGAGTTGATGAAAACGCCCATAGGAACTTGATATTAAATGACACCGACTGTATTAGATTGATATGCTGCTATAATGATAATTGCATGGAAGTTTGTATGTGCTAAATTAACATGCGGAGTCCTGAGAATGTGTGTTACCGACTGCATGTGAAATCTGTGTGATTGAATAAGAGGATGTGTGCAAAAGAATTCAATGCTATGTGTTGAACCCGCGTGTGGCGCATGGGATGCGTTGTGCTAAGAGCACGTAGTGTGGGACACTACCATCGGTCATAAAGCGTGGGACGCTATGAAATCCTTGAGTGGGACTCAAGGTAGCCCTGAGTGGGACTCGGGCTGCCTGTGAACACCTCCGTTGGCGCTGAGAGCGTTGGTGTCACCTGTGGGCAAACGGTTGGGTACCTGTAAAATGGCCAAGCAGCTGGGAGCTGAAATGATAGCTGAGAACTATGTACAAAAGGCTGAGAGCCTACGTTGCAACGTCAGGACCGATTACACACGAACGTGGAACCGAGTGAATGATTTGTGTATATTAACTGTTGATATCGCTGGAATTGATTATGCATGAGATGAGGAATGTATATATATATATATATATATCCGTGTGCATGTGTTATTGATGCTAAGTAAAACCTGCCTTATGAATGTATGTTATATTCTCAGAGAGTTATGTATATATATATATGGCCGAGTGAGAATCAGGGATCCTGACTGTTAAATATTCCAGAGATTCATTCTGATTCACGGACCTTAGTATCATGCCACTGTTTATTGTATGTTAATATTATTGAGTTGGTATGTGTAAGGGGCCGAGTGACAATTGGAGGTTCCTAATCGGTAAGGATCTTGTGCGTGCGTTCTGGTTGATCTGTTATACTCTGACCTTAATTACTGCTACGTGTGACTGTGTGTACATATATATATAGTTGTATAAATGTGAAACAACCTGAGTAAGTATCTATCATTTAAAATTTAAGATGCTCACCCCTGCCGTGGCAATTTCCTTTCAGTGAACATCTCTCGTAATGAGGATTGGAAGAGGAGCGGAAATGCCGGGTGAAGTGTTGAAGCACTATGGAAATTTTATGACTGTACATATGCTGTATATAGTGTTCTGGGTTAAGCCTTGGCCGGCTCGTGTTTTGCTGTTAGTCTCTTATACAGAGTTGATTCCCTTAGAATGGGAACATGACAATATGGTCATAGATCCGTGATATGCACTCCTATATATATATGCCTATGTTATGCCATGCTGCATGTCTGTTTTATGCTGTGAAATGCCTGGGTAACCTTTATATATACGTGTTCACATTCCCGAATGTGTAAGAAATAATATAATTTAACGTGTAGGAAGCCAATTTAGGGTCTAGAGGGTGAGTTTGTGACGCTGTCACTGAGTGGGGAAAGTTCAGACGTTTTGAGTGAGTGAAATCAGATAGCTTCGAGTGAGAGTTGACATAGAAGACTACCCTAACAACGAGTTATTAGGGTCAAGGTTGAGAGTCTAAATACACGTTCCGAGTGGTTAATACAAGGATTTCCCCGAGCGTAGGATAATCAACGAACCCCGAGTGAGAATTTGCTGAGTGATGATTCTTCCGACTAGAGAGTGACCTCTTAGACTCTTGGGGACCCCCGCTGTAGTAAGCTGTTAGTGACAAAAGGATCCGAGTGAGTCTTAGCCTAGTAGAATGTTTAGAGTCGGAAGGATATGGTCACCGAGTGAAAATTAAGTAAAAATACCCCGAGTGACAAAAGGACGTAAAGATTACTCTGAGTGAGGAGCCCCATAGATCCTGAATGAGTGTTAGTGGGGGCCATGTCAGTATTATCCGTGTATGTGTTCTGATTGATGAAATCGTAGAATGAGTTACATTTTCCTAATGGGACTAGTAGGTGTAAGGGCCAAGTCCGAGTGAATCAGGTGATGAAATCCGAGTGCGGAATTACCGAGTGAAATGAGCGAATACCGAGTGAAGCTTTCGCTTGAGCGCGTGCGCGTTGCTATATGACCGCCTATGCGATTTCCCTTCTTCCGCTGTTAGTTCCTTGTAATTCTTTTGTACTCTCGTTCTTCTTCCCCTCTCATTCCTTACGGTAGCATTCTAGTTTAATTGTGGAAAAATTTTCCTCTGTTTTTCTCGTCTATGATTTGTTTAAATTAGGGTGTTACACACTTTACACCAATATGAGTACATTTAACTATATATTCTAAGAACTTACTTATGTATAACTTTAAAAAAAACATACATTCTTATTTTAATGTTAATAATATATAATAGATTATTTTAATGTTTGCAATATATAATTTTTCCGTTAGACTAATAATTATTTTAATGCTAATACATTATTTGTACAAATAACTTATTTTAATGTTAATGTTAATAATATATAATACAATAATCTCAATTCAAATAATTAATATTTTTAACAAATATTGAGAGACATGCTTAAAAATTAACTTATCTATAAACACTTCCCCATAATAGGAACTTTTACCTATTTTAAATGAATCATTAGCCTTACTACTTTTAATGCCTATATTAGATATTACATATTGGATATTACACTTACAATGCAACATACCAGAGACTTTCCATATTCCTTTCACTCTATCTTTATAGATACAGAGATTTTCCATATTCCCTTCAATTTATCTCTATAGATACGAAGTTTACAAAACTTTAACTCATTTGTAGAGCAAAGGTTGCAATGTGAAACTTTATTCTACAATGGATATGCATTGGTCAACTTATCCAAATTCCCTTCATACATCTCTCTTCCTGAATGACTACAAATGAACACCAACATTATTTTCATTTTTTTTGCTCATGTGCATGTTCTATCAACTCCTTACATTATATTTTTCAATCATAGTGCACATGTTGCTATGGATCTTATAAACAAGTTCGGAATAGAACTTTCTTTTGTGTGACTTTTAAGAGATTCAAATAACCATTGTCTTGAACTGACATTTCATAGGACTGAAAAAGGAGGCTTTCTAAAAAAGGATTTTGTCAAACATGAGAGAATTTTATGGTTTAATATCTGACTTTTGGGTGGTGCCTCATTATATGAGAAGTGGTGAGTTTAACATTAAGATATATGATGATGATGAAGGAAATGAGATGTCGTATTTAGTACTTGAGAACCATACTGCAGACTTCAATATGAGGTTGTATTCTTATCAAGCAAAGGCTAGATAATTGGTAACTATTTTCTTCTCATCTCTCATTTTCTAAACTTTCTGCTCCATCATTATATAGTCATCCAGACATAATTTTAAAGACCTATTTTTACTTCCCTTTCATTTTTTATATAAGCTTATAAGGTTATTAGTTTTACTGACCTTCCTTTGGCTTCTGATAGAACATGATTTTGATGACAAAATTTACCCAAAATACCTACGAGCATCTTATTGCATCTACAACAACCCATTGGACTCTTTTTGGACTTACTGGCACTGAGGTAGTTTGTCGTATCATTAAGAAAGAAAAGGGCAAAAGATATATAAAACTTGGACCTGGATGGAAGGTCTTTTACAACACTCATTCTTTCAAAAAGTATGATCAATACTTCTTTTCATTTCATTCAGACAGAAAATTTTTGTAGATCAATAGATCGAGTAACTTTTACCATTTGCAATTATTTTGTTTTAGACGGTTTCAAACCATTAAGCAACTTTCTATGTTGGTGATCATTATTAATTTGATTTCACTGAAGATTAAATAAAAATGAAGACTAATGTTCAGTGTAGATTGATATAGACTGAGTCAGTTCTAGCTATGTCTTTTATATATATGTCAGCTTCAATGAAAATCTATCTTGCAATGTTGATTTATCCGAGTATAATATTATCCAATTTCATCATGTTAAATTTCCCTAATGTGTCACACATTATTAAGTCAGTACTCACTTTTGTTAATCATAATCACTATTGGTCAATATAAAACTTAATTGGCTTCTGGGTTTAAGTCATGCTATAGAAATAACTCACTGGACCTTATTCTAAATTGCTATTTGTTCTAACAGATGATTGCCCTTATTGATCAACCTTAACCTTTTGGAATTGTATTTTTAATATTAGAAAAAATTGACTCTCTAAATTCAACACTCTAACCATAAACTGTGACCTATATCTATGTGTTAGAAAAATTCATATTGTAATTTAATATAACGGACTAATGATTCATGAAAATAATGCTCCTCTAATTTAAGAATACAAGCTGATTTTTTAGTACTTGTAGCATGAATTGTTCATTTTAACGTTGCTATGTTACCATGAACTACATAATAAAATGATTTTCTAATGACCAACAAAATCAAATTTTTGGAACATTAGTGAGAATACTTTAGAGGAAACGACTATCATATTTCTAATTCATAGATAATTTCATAGCAGCATTTGGTTTGAAAAAACCCCTATACATGTAAAGATTGAAAATGCAAGAAAACAAAGTATATTTTTTACATATATTTTGAAACTTGTTTGGTTATATATATATATATATATATATATATATATATATATATATATATATATATATATATATATATATATATATATATCGCTCTTTTAATCGTTTGCATATGTTTTGTTCATTCTCAACATGTTTCATGATTAGATAAATAATTGATGAACATCTAAATAAAAACATGACCATTGGCCTTATGGGTAATTCATGACCTTTATGTCACCATATAAATTAATGCAATCAATCATATAAACCCGTCATGCAAAAAAAATTGCAAGCAAAATAGAAGTAGAAATATTTAGGACAAATTACCATTAGTTTAAGTTAATTCAATGCAACTATTTTCTAAAGTGGATCAAAATGTGCACAAACAACTTTTTCAACAATTATTTAATAGCAACAATAACATATTATGCCTGATCTTGAACCTGATTGACAGACCCAAGCTGCCCATTATGCCAAAACTAACATCTACTTGATTATGTAGTGTAATACCCACGGTTAACTAGGATAATCCCTTCCACTAGATCATCCTACTTAACTGAGAGGCTATGAGTTTTAGAAAAATATAAAAGTTTTTTTTTGTATGATAAAACTTGGTGGAACATATACATTATATACAACATAGTTATATACAATACATGGTCATACTTAACACACTATACATACTCTGAACCTTAAGGGCACGCAAGCTCCCGTAGGACTATGTTGCTATTGTTTACTTTGCCGCACTCTTCTAATGACTCCCTGTGATCTATAGCCAGGTCTGTCTATTGTGAGCAACTTTTTCTGGTAAGCCTTGTCCTCTACGCGGAGTCTCTCCTGATCGTTATGGTGGTAGAGGCGTAATCCAATCAGGGGGTCTGAAATAATCTATAAAGGTGAGTTTCCTCTTCCACGACAATCGGAGGAATGTCATTTCTGACATCCTCCCACATAGCATAACATATATATCACAATTCTTGTTCTAGTCATAACACTAAACTCTTTCATTATTATTTTTCTGATATATACTACTTATCTTATACTAGTTTACTGCATTACTTATCCGCTTCCAGCTATCTCTGACTATATGATCCTTTCCCTCACTTCTCTTTTCACTCGCGGTTTTATAAAGGTATTATGTATATATATATATGTATATTATATTTTCTATCATAGTGTTCAATAACAATCATCATAAAAATCAATAATCATAAACACAATGTAGATTAATCAAGGAATGATTATGCAATGTTATGCATAGGTTCGATTCAATTACATTTTATCTTGTCTTTAAGTTAATATAATGCATGTGGGCCCAAACCATCTCATCAATCATCATAATCACTAGAACCTGTCTCGCTTAGTCTGTCACTGGGCACAATGTTTCTACACTAGAGTGACTGGAACCCACCAAGTCCTCCAGAACACGAGGTATAAGGATACATAGGTCCTCACAATATGGATCCATCTCACCACCATTCGTGGCCACTCAACAAAGGGACTTGGTTCTCAACGTCCATAGATTACTATCCTAAGTCAGAGTACACCAGGTTTGCATTGTTTCGCTTGGCTTTGGGGCACTATCCTCAAGCCATTGGGGGTCCTAGCCCGGTGTACTCCCAAGATCCAACTTAGGGATCGTGGCTCGTATCTCCATCATACCCCTCAATGTGTGATGTAGTCTTCCAAAGATCATATGCATATGATGCATGATCAATACAAAATCCTTTTATCTTTTAAGATGTTCTTCATCGGTAGGGTCATTCCAACTGTCCACTTTTATTCTTAATGTTTGAATTTACGTTGTATTATCTTTGTCCTTTATTGAATAATTCTATCTTTTAATTTACTCTTACTCATTTTATAGGGTGTGGCCAGTCAGGGGTTATCCTAATTTCCTTATGATATTATTCTTGGTATAACTGGGGAAAAGTTTATTTGATTTAAGATATATTAAATATTAAGGGTATAAATTACCTTAGTTCACTTATGAGTACACTAAATTTTATGATTGCTCACCTAGTCTATATACCTCTAACTTTATTTGTTTAGTAGTGGTTTAATTAATAAGTAATATTTAGTTCTCATTCTTTTAACTCACACTCTCATGGTAACTCATTGATGTTTATTCAGGTTGTCTTAGACTATTAACTTACAATTAAGAATAAAAAGGATTGTTCATCATCATTCATCATATCCCCGGGGTATTCATTTGCACCTCAGTATGCCATTAACTCATCATAACAATTCCAGTATCATTCTATGCTACCATGTCTATTTCCAGATCATACCAAGACCCTATTAAGACCCATCCTCCTTTTATGGTTCTTATTATCATTCACAATAGCATTCATAATCAGTTCTTACATCATTATCACATGCATTCCTTTTTCATTCACACATAAATACACATTCCATGTAATTCATTTAGAAAAGCATACATCCAAGCATTTCATCAATCAGTCACAAACATATAGGTATATCTAGTCAGTATATTTTTGATAAAAATAGGTGAAATATATTTATAAAATTATATAATTTTACTAACTTATGAAAATATCTTCTTTTTTCCTTCTAAAATCTGGTTATTTACACATAATTAACTTTATATCAATATATATATATATATACACATACATATATATAGGTATATATGTATCTATATTAAACGTATACATATGTAGGTATGTACATGAATACATTTGTAAAATCTCAAAATATGATTTTGAACTGGTCTGAACCCGGGTCTACGATCCGGTGTGGGAACCAGCCACAAAAGTATAAGCTTTGATTGTTTATACACTGGTACAGTGGGTATCCAGTATTATAATCTGACCTCTTAGTGGGAGAAGCTGGTCTTGTTGTCCTGGAGATCCTTCACACTAGAGTTTCGCGTTGTTAGGGGGCGAAAGGTGGTGTCACCTGTGAAGATTCTCCGACGCTTAAGTTAGAAGAGTGTATGGGAACTCAGTGAACACTTAAGCAATGCAATAGTAAAATGAGAGTAAGAATAACGTAACCTTGCATGTGTTGGTGAATATGCTATTTATAGTTGAACGTGGAAAATGAATCTTTGGACGCAAGTGGGCCTATAAGTTTTGATGCCGTGTGTAAAGCATCAATCAGAGTGGTTCAGTATTCAGAGTATGACAGTGGGTAGGTCAATGATCAGTGTACGATTCTGACACAGGGATAAGGATAATCCACTTTTTCTGTATATCACGCCTGTTATCATACTTACTCCTTTCAGTGAAAGATATAGACACATTCCGCTGTACAAGGTATCTATATTGATAAGTAGTGACTCTACTTATCTTATCATGACATTGAGGCAAACTGTTATATGCGATGGAAGAATGAGAGCGGATGAAGGATTTGATGTCTCAGATGAGACTTCGGATGGCCGGTGTAGGATGGGATCCTATATCATGTCTTGCAGTACAGACGTTGACCTGTGATACCGGTTGACCCTCTGGGACAGCCAATATAATGTCTTATCCTAAGGGCCGGTATCCAGACTGGATCATTTGTCCCCTAGCTTGTGTGAGGGACTGTTAAGTTGCTCATATAAGCTACATAGTCTTCAAGAAGTCTGGATATCGGTAGGATACACCTAAAATACCTATTAAAACACATGTCAGCTACGTGCTGGTACTCTGCCCGTGCAACCGCTCTACAGGTGAAAGATCTGCTCTCATGATGCCCTCTTATCAGATTTGGACAAAGATTTGCAATGAGGGAAATCCCAAGAATTTTTAGAAATTGTAACTCTTGGTATTCGAATATTTGTTGGAATGCATTTAATGCGTCTAAAATGATTAGACAATAAATGTCTTTTAACACATGAGTCATCATTGCTCCAAAAATATAACCGTCGTTAGGGTTGTATTGGGCCTGGACTTTGGATATTAGGGGCCTGTTTTACTCGAAACCTTTTGCGAACCATCGCCACTTCGCGCCTTTGACTGTGAAACGACAGGGTCGTTTAAATTTGAAAAGTTGCGTTTTGGGGCATGCGACACAATCCTTGATTGATCGTTGCACTCCTTCGTTACCTATAAAAAGGTGACTTAGTGAGTTTCGAAATTCATTCTTGCCTTCAAGCTTAGTGAAACTCTGTAAAAAATTCTGGAGACCCTGTTGCTGTCGTTCTTGTGAGGTTCTCATCGCCTTTAACTTCTTTTCTTAGGTAACCTCCTTCATCCCTAAACTCACATTTATGTAATTTTCTTTTACCACTACCATGCGCCTTAGGCAGAATAGCGCTAGTACCTCAAACAGGGGGAAACATAGCTCTCATGCCCGCTCAAGCCACCGTGGTGGGAGGATTCCTGTGAATCTTCCTGTGGCTGGGCCTCACCATCCAGAGAATGTTGGAACTTCCTCCTCATGGTTGTCAGTGGTTCGGTACCGTCCTAAGGATTCCTTGGCTCGAGGGCTATCAGTATCTCTGAAAGTGAATCGAGTGTAGAAGGGTACCTCTCTGACGATGTTGCCTTTTACCATAGCACTAAAATATTTCGGCTGACATCAGATAAAATGGAGGTTCCAGGATCCGGGAAGACGTTGATCTCCGTACTGCTGAAGGGTGTGTCAATGTGGTTGCACACCGGCTGAACTGGGAGAGGCTAAACAGGGAACGCCCATATTGATGGGTTGAAGAAGAATTTAAAGAAATACCCTCCCGATATGCCAAGGAGGATGGGAACCTAGTGGAGACGCGCTTCCAGGTTTATTCCAAGGAAAAATATAAGGGGCGTTTCCTCATTCTCGCACCCCGGCCAATGGAGAGGGTATGCCATCTAGTCCTAGATGAGAGGTCGGTATACATGTACGATTCTATCTTTCAGAATCTGGGAGTGCGTTTCCCCTTAACAAAATTCCAAATGGCCATCCTCCGCTTCCTAGATTGTGCCCCTACGCAACTACACCCGAATGGCTGGGGTCTAGTGCGTGCCCTGGAAGTTCTTGGGAAATATTTCAACTTCAAAGCCACAGTGGCAAATCTCTTCTATTACTGCCAAGTGGTCTGCCGTGCAAACAAGAAGGGTGGCCTCGGGTTCATCACACTCCGGGCTGACTCGAGGGTGATAAATTTCAAATCCTTCACTGAATTTACGAAAATTGATGGTCATTCGTTTAAATAGTACTACACGCGGATTCGGGTGAAGGACAACAAGCCGGTCTTCTGGCTGAATAAAGAGGGAATCACAAAGTTCCCTACTAGCTGGACACACGAGCACTTCTTATTAATAAGCCGTGTTTATTACACCGAAGAGGGCGAACTCTCTTCTCACTCCGTAGAGGTGCTGAGTGCTATACGGTCCTGCTCCGTGGTCCTAAAGGGGTTTTCCTGCAAACTCCTCCTTGGGAACGTCGAAGTCAGGGATGAATACCTTAGTAAATATTCGTTCTCTTACTTTTATGTTATATTATATTTTCATTCCATCCACTATACTAATGTCTATCCTTTCCCTTTTTGCAGCACAAATCGAAAGCGTTTCCTCCGAGATGCTTTCCCTGAAGTCTATGCTGGTGGATGATGATTCCTCCTCAGGTGAGAATAATATCCAAGCCAAAAGGAATTCCTTTAAGGATAAGGCTCCGCTGATCCCATTAACTTCCGATGTGGGGGATGACGTGCCCCTCTTAGAGGAGAAGAGCGGCAAGGAGCAAGCTCAAGAGCAGGAGCAGGAGCAACCTGCCCCCGATAAGAAGAAAAGGAGGAGAGTGCTTGTCAAGTCTGCAGAGAAGAAGAAGCCTTCCGCTGGGGGGTCTCTGGTGAAATGACAGAAGACACTGGAAGAGGCCGGTATGAAGAAAGATAAAGGGAAAAAATTGGTCGAATCCCTTTCTGCCCCTCCCTCTCACACCGGCTCGGAGGTGGAGTCGGAGAGTGAGCTTCCCTCTGAAAAGATCCTTCCTCTCTCCTTTCCTCTGGTTCCAAGGCTCCATGCCTCCTAGACTCCCTAAACCAAGGTATTGCCTCCGACCTTCTCTCGAAGCTGCTGACGTAAGGAGTGCTTGCAAGGCTGGCCGCTGGCAGCTGGATGAACTTTCTGGCCTGTTGGACTCCTTGAGTGAGAAAGCAGATTGCATGGAACAAGTTGAGAAACTTGAGGCCGATATCACTGTAAAGGAGGCCTGGGTGGCCAAGCAGGACGAAACTGCGAGGGGAGTTGAGTCAGAACTGAAAAAGGCTAAAGAGCTGCTGGAGAAGAAGACTGAAGAAATAAGCTGTCTTTATTTAGCAAAAAAATCTTTAGAGCGGCAAGTTTTTGAGCTTCAACAGCAAAATAAGTCCATCCCCCTCCTGGAGGAAGAGCTCCAACTTGAGAAGAAGAAGTCTGCCAAGCTGAACGAAGATCTTGCAGCAGCGGAGGTCGGCCATAACAAGAGCTTGGGAGAATGGGAGGCCCTCAAGAAAGAGTTGCAGGCCCAGATCGAGGAGCTGAAGAAGAGGAGTGCGTTTGCTGGGCCATCGAAGGAAGAAAATGCCAAGCTTCGGAAGAAACTAGCTGCTTCCAAGGCTAAGGCTACCAAGGCTTTGGAAATATGTAAAAATGTAGCCTTTGAGTCCTTTGGCCTAGCTCTTCGTCAGGTCTTCTATCGTAACCCCGATGTGAGACTCAATTTGTACGGGCTTCATCCGTTCTACGAGTTTCACGGAGGGAAACTAGTTATAGTGAAGAGTGATGGCTCGCACGAGGATCCTCCCGATTCCCTTTATGAATTGCCTCCTCTTCCGGAGGGCCAGAGCATGGAGCCACCATTGTAACACCCTCGGTTAGATAAGATAAATCCTTCTATAGGTTCATCCCATTTAACTGAGAGTGTTAACAGTTTTTAGAAAAAGTGAATATTTTTTTTTTTTAAAATAAATACGTGGCAGATCAGCAGAAGTAATATTGTATATATCACATAGTCATTCACAAACTATAAATAATTGTACTCTTAACAGAATGGGGCACGCAGGCACCCTTAAATATTATACAGTCATCCGGTGTCTGATTATAAATATTCTATCCTTAATGATTATTCTCAATGGGTTCAGCGTATTGCTGATCTTCACACTCGGGTTCTTGAGTTTCTAATTCCTCTGAAAAATGTTCAACAGTAAGGGTGAGTATAACCCAAGACCCTGATTGGTTCATCCGGTGCGGACATAATCCAGTTATCATACAATGTCACATAGATCATATATTTAGCATATTCATAACAATCAAGCATGTTGTCATCACATAGTCGTATATTTAGCATGTTCACAATTATAACAATCAAGCATATTATCATGAAATAAATCGTACATATAACATATTCACAATTATAACAATCAAATATGCTGTAATGAATGCATGAGTTCGGATCTATTATGATTTATCTTTGGTTAAGTCTCATGATGCATGTAGGCCCAATAAATCATTTCATCTTCTTCTCATTCTTTGGAATATCACCATTCCAATCATCTAGAGCGATCAGGGTCCGCCCAAGTTCCATGTGGTACAAATGAACTCATTGGTTCTCATCATTGATTTAAATATTTTTGGAACTTGGATCCCTACGATCATAGTTACACTCCGTCATTTAGTCAAAGTACACTAGAATTGCATCGTCTCACCCGGCTATCAGGCGCGACTCTGATGCCATTGGGTTGCCGTTCCAGTTGTACTCCCAAGATTCTTCATGGAGATCGAACGTGAGTGTCCTTCACTGTACCAAGTGTATGCTCTAGAGGTTTTTCTTCTTCAAAAATATTTTCATGATGCGAAATGCATTTATCTTATCAATTGATTCCTTGGGTATCTTATGTATTTCCAGTCTCATCATATCATTCTCAAGTTCTTTGAATTCCATCAATCATTTAAACCTTGTAAGATATTCGTTTATTATTTAAAGAAATATATCTATTATATATATTCTTTTATAAAGAGTAAAATAATATATGTTCTTTATGTAATTACGCATAATTTAGATGTTAACAATGTATAATGATAATAAAACTAATAATAAGGATAACAATATTAAGTTTGACAATAAATAATGATAATAATGGAATAAGAACGTTAATTATAACTTACCAATAACTTAAAAAGTATTGAAAATTGGTTTCCAATTGAGAATTCAAGTGAAAAACACTAAAAACAGAGTTTTCCGAGTGGAACAGGGGTAAATCCGAGTGAAATAAGTATGATTCCGAGTGGAATCATACAGAGAAGGGTTCTCCAAGTGATCTGGCTAAAAATCCGAGTGAAATGACACTGGAAAAGCTGTTTTCCGACTGAAATAAGTTTGGATCCGAGTGAAATGAAGTGGAATGCTGTTTTTCGACTGGAACACCTTGAATCCGAGTGAAAAATAAGTTTTCCGCATGAGATAGCTATGAATCCGAATGAAATAAACTGAGCAGAGTTTTCTAACTGAAATTAATAAGTAATCCGAGTGAAACAGAAGTTGAAAAATAATTTTCTTAACTAAATATCTTGAATTCTGAGTGAAACAAATTTCTGAGTGAATTAAAATATAAATCCGTGTGAAGTCAGTAGGAAAATGGTTTCCTGAGTAGCATTGTTTGTAAATCCGAGTGAAAATGAGTCCCTAAGTGAAATAAAGTATATTTCCGAGTGGTATTCAGTCAAAAAGGAGTTTTCTGAGTGAAATTAAGGTGTTTACCGAGTTAAAATTACTGGAAAAGGTTTTCCTGAGTGAAGCTTCTTAAATTCTGAGTGAAAATGAGTTCCTGAATGAAATTAAGTATGATTCCGAGTGGAATCAGTAGGAAAAGAGTTTCCTGAGTAAAAATAAGATACTTTCCGAGTGAAACATGAGTTTACCGAGTGAAATTAGTTGAAAAGAGTTCTGTCTGAATGAAATAATATAAATCCGAGTAGAATAACTGCTTGCTGAGTAAAATAAAGTGTTTGCCGAGTGAAATAAGACTGGGAAACTACTGACCGAGAGCAATAGAGTGTTTTCCAAGTGAATTTACTGAAAAAGGGTTTGAGTAAAAGATGATTATATTTTCTGAGTGAAATTAAGACAAGTTCCGAGTGAAATAATTTAAGAAAGAGATTTCCGAGTAAAATAAGACTTGGGAGATGCTGTCCGAGAGAAAAAGAGTGTTTTCCGAGTGAAATATGGTGTTTTCCGAGTGAAATATGTTATATCCGAATGAAAATGAGTTGGTAATATAAAGAATCCGATTGAAATGATACCAAAACCGATCGGATTGGCCTAAAACAGAACCTATTATCATTAAACTCATAGTTTTTCACTGGAAATCACACGGTACCCATGATTCTTAGTATTTTCAGTCCAATAAGTACATGTCATATCACAATTCATCACTCGGTAACAGATATATGTATATATATATATATATATATACATGCATATACAGATAACAATATAAAGCATTTAATTCATACACACTGAATCTGTCCTTCACTCGGTTTTCCCACAAGGCACCCAAGAATATACCCCTTTACCTCAATGAAGTTCCTGGAGGAGAAGAAAGAGGTTCCCTTCACTGTCCTACTTCAAATCCGAGTGAAATGGAAGGGAAAAGAGAGAAAGAAACTTGCTGGGAAGGAGAGTGATTAAGGTGTTTGTGTCGTGTGTGTGGGTTCCTTAGGGTCCTGGCACTGGTTTAAATAGGGAGTGAGTGAGTGGGTGGAAAAGCAAGTGGGGGACAGCTTTTCTGAGTGGGCTGTGAGTGGATTGCTAATGGAAGGGTCACTTAGGGATTAAATAAGATATATGCTGAGTCAGTGTCCATTTCTGGTCGTTCACTATCCATAATGCGCACGATTGGATTTAAATATCATTAAAAGACAAAATTGAAGTCAATACGCACTTCTGTCACTGAATTCCGAGTGGAATTACACTCAGTTAAGGGCTATTCCGACTGGAATTCCTACTTCCGAGTCAAAAATTTCAAGGCTCACTTGAGTGAAGCTTCAATTCTTCACTCGGAATTCCTTTGAAACCGACTCAGGCACTCGGTTTCTCACTCGGTAATACATCTTCAGACCGAGTCCTCTCTTTCTCAGAATCTTCACTCGGAAATCCGAGTCTTCTTTCACTCAATTCACTCGGTTTAGGCCATTACCTTTCGGACCAATACCCCCACGTACTTCTCTCACTCGGTTTTGGTCCAGTAGAGTG
Source organism: Clitoria ternatea (assembly GCA_037962975.1). NCBI lineage: Eukaryota > Viridiplantae > Streptophyta > Magnoliopsida > Fabales > Fabaceae > Clitoria > Clitoria ternatea. The sequence continues at coordinate 247,984,210 of CM075669.1, forward strand.
TATCTCACTCGGAATTGACTCCCTCCATCATTTCCACTCGGTTTCCTAAGCAAAACCATTCGGAAGCCTTCCCAATTGTTTCCACAACATACTTCAGTCAGAAAAGAAGCATCAAATCAACATAAATAGAAGTATTTATGCATTCTTTCACTCGGAATGCTCCAATCACAGTGATTTCCTTCAGAAAAGGAAACATTCAACTCGGAACCGAGCCTTTCTAGGGTGTTTTCACTCGGATTTTCACTCAGAAGTGATTCTTTTGATCACTCTTCACTCAGAATTGCTTCTCAGGTCAGGACTCCACTCGGTGGTAGCCTTCTCAGTCATGTTTTACTCGGAAAACATGGTACTAACTCGGAATTCTCTCCTTCACTCGGAATTCTTCTCTGTCACTCGGAACAGAGCCCTTTTCACTCGGTTTTTGCATAATTTCACTAATATTCCATATAAATTCTATTATTACGTGCAAAAATGACATTTTTGAGGTACTTCAGACCATCAACAGGGTATATATTGACTTATTCTTGCTTACAAACCCTCCATAATTAAAATTTACAAGGATAAAATTGTTTCTAAAAACAGGGATGTTACAACCACCCATCACTCTGGGCTCTGAAAATGCTGCTCAGGGAACTGTTCCAAAAGACTAGGAGCCCGGAGGTGAAGGAGCTCAAGATTCAAGAAACGAGGAGGGAGGAAAGGAAGTGCCCACAGCGAAAGATCAGACACATGCTTCTTAATTTTACACCTTTTACTTTATGGATGTGTACTGGGATCAGCTCCAACTTTATTATGACTCACGCAATCTCTTTATGAATAAATGAAATTTCCTCCAATCCTCTGACTCTGATATTTACAATTCATATACCCCTATAACATACTTTGAGTATGTACGTTAAGCTTAAACTGTTCTGCACACTTAGCTTGAAGTTTAATTGTGATAAACAGATGATAGAATAGAAAACTAAACAAACGAATACTGTCCCTAAGTGTGAGTGTGTTAGGAGATGGATATCTGTTATAAGGAATTTCCCTTAACTCTTTGGGAATGAGTGATTTAATTCGCCCTAATAATAAGTGAATGATCGTTTCATGTAAAAGTATCCCGCTGTAAGCAATTGCCTCGATCACAAAGATGATGATCGGGCCCTCAATCACAAGAGTGGTGATTGGAATTGTCCATGCCAGGAGTTACATCATCAATTCACAAAATAAGTGATTGAGATCATCCGTCCTGAGGAGATTATTTTAATTACAAAGGTATCGGTCGCAATGTAACACCCTCTGTTACACCTTAATAAATTCTAGAAAAATTCGTAATAATTTTTTTTTTACTAAAGATATGTTTGTTAAAAAGAAACTATCGGAATAAATTATATACATTATTTCTGAAATACCTCAATATTATTAAAACTTTATAAAGTATTTGTACATTCATCCGAAGAAAATAAACATTAAACATTATAAGAAAGAGAGGAAACTCCATGGCCCAAGAGTAGTTGCCTAGTGACATTATTTATTCATTGGACCACGGTATTCATACCGAGCTCCCTTTCTAGAACGTGCTATATATACTGTCAATGTTCTTCGATCCTTCCCTCTGTACTAACCATTAATTTAAAACATATGAAACAAAAACATAGAGAAAGGAGTGAGAAACAGAATATAATATTCCCAAATGGGACATAAGAAATAAAGGGTTTTCACAAACTAGTATAATAATATCAATCACAATCACAAGCACAATCAATTTATGAATGTATGAATGATATGCCATATCTTCATCATAACTTATCTATATATGTGGGGCCCTTAAATTTTAATTTGCACTGGGCCAACCAGGAGTTTACACTGTTCCATAATTCCGGATAATAATAACATGAACAGCTCAACTGGCATGGAAACACTTAGAGACTAATCAGATTGAAAAGGTTTTTATTGTGAAAGTACCCGACACTAGGGAGCTACCCCAGGTCCCCTGAAGCACCCTTTCACACCCTCTCATCCCAAGGCTCACAATTAAGCCTCCTCTAATGTATCATCGGTTTCTATAATCCGTCCCCAGATAATATCATTTTGTTTCTCTTCGATGATTCATGATGCATGAACTACTCGCATATTTAGTTGGTTAAGGCTTTTAGAAACTCAATTATATTATCAGGGCCTATGGATCACGACATAGCCACCCCAGTAAACTGTACTTTTTCAACTTCTCAAATACGCACATAAAATTTTAGTACAGTTCCTTTTCAAATCACAAATCAAATCTCTTTATAAATTTGAGTTTCAAAGCCTTAAATATATTTCATAACCTGTCAATTCAAAATTAATTTCTAAAAACTTAAATTTAGAATTATCAATATTTAAAACCTTAGTACTTGAAAATTTTATATAATATTTTTATACATTTAAATAATACGTATATATATATTAATAAAAATTTATTTTTATAAAATAAATTCTCTTTCTTTTTCTTTCTGATAAACTAACTAAAAATCTAAATTTTAGTAAAGATATATACATATATATTAAAAGATAAAAAGAGATTTCTAAAAACTTATGTAGTTTTCTAAGAAATTTCTTAAAAGTAATTTGAATAAATAAAAAAAAGTAAATAAAGAAGTAGGAGATAAGTAATTTTTTACTGAATTTTAGCTTTCCGCCATGCTTGCTATATGCTCAAACTCCATAATACAAGATTATCAATCATAATCAAACATTGTCAATCACAATCAAAACATCATAAAGCATAAATAAATATTAACAATCATAATCAAATCCAATAATTAAACATTAGTTATAAATATGATAATTTAAAATTCAATAATTATTTAAATTAATAAATTTTGTTTTAAGTTCTATGGTCAATTCCTCGCACAGGTCTATGTAAATCCAAGATAGTCCAGTCCTTGCATAGGTCTAGTTCAGTCCATATAGGTCATAAATAATCCAAGTCTTTGTATAGGTTCAGTCAAGTTCGTAATAGTTCAAGTCCTTGTATAGGTTCAATCCAGTCCGCATAGGTCATAATAGTTCAAGTTCTTAAATATTTTAGATATTAAGTTACACAATATGCTTAATTTATTAATAACAATTATTATAAATTAAGTTAAAAGTTATTATTTTAAAATAATAATATTGTTATGTTTAAAAGGAGTAGGGGACTCCTCCCAATATTCTTATGTAATTTCATATTATATCCTTAATCTCACCCCCCCTTACCTTGATTTGCTACCAAAAGTGAATTCGCTCTGCGCCTCCAAGTTCTAACAAAATATTAATACTAACTTATTTCAGTATAAGCTTAAGATGAAAATTAAGATTGTTATCAGAATGATAAATAGTAAATGTGCATAGTAATAATAAATAGTAACGGTAAATAGTAAGTCATTAATAGTAACGATAAATAGTAATTTTTGAATAGTAATAGTAAATAGTAAATTGTGAATAGTAACTTTTTGAATAGTAGTGGTAAACGGTAAATCATGAACAATAACAGTGAATAGTAAATTTTAAATAGTAACGGTAAATAGTAAATTTTGAATAGTAACAGTAAATAGTAAATTGTGAATAGTAACTTTTTGAATAGTAGTGGTAAATGGTAAATCATGAACAATAATAGTAAATAGTAAATTTTGAATAGTAACGGTAAATAGTAAATTTTGAATAGTAATAGTAAATAGTAAAAATAACACAGTGATAATTTATTTTTACTATAGTAACTTATTCATAATAGTACTAGTATATCAATGGTTTAAGAGTGCTAAAAAAAATAAACTAAAATTATAAAAATAATATAGAAGAAAGTTATTACCTTACACCTCCGGCAGAACTTCTTTTTACCAAAAGAATTTACTCTCCACTAATTTCTTACGCACTATCTCTCTAGATTCTCTCTCTAATTTTTGTGTGGAAATGTTGTAAATGAGCCATCTATTTATAGGAAGAAAATTTCACTATTTAAGATTATTTAATTATTTATTTTACTATTCATAATGTAAGCGATGATGTAAGCGATGATGATGTAAGCGATGATGTCGGTAATGGCATTTTGGTTATTAGATGAAAGGTTAAGGGTATTTTTGTCATTCTTAAAAAAATAAATAATAATAATAAAAATAATAAAAAAAAATAAGAAAATTCTAAAAAATTATAAATTATATAACAATCAAAAAGTTCTAAAGAACTATAATCAAATTCCTTTAAAATTTTATTTTAAATAAGAAATAACGAAATTAGGGGTGTTACAACTCTACTCCCCTAAAAAAAAATTTCGTCCTCGAAATTTACATTTTTTTTTATTAAAACAATTGGGGATGAGACTCTTTCATCTCATTTTCTAGTTCCCATGTAGCATCTTCCCCTCTCGTTTCACTCCAAATGACCTTCACGAGTGGAATTTCCTTATCTCTTAGCTTCTTTATTCTTCTGTCAGCTATTCTGATAGGTGGTGCATCATATGTAAGATTATCTTTAACTTGTATGACATCAGGTTCAATAACATGTGTAGGATCAAATATATACTTTCGTAAGTTTGACACATGAAAAACATTATGGATATTAGAAAGAAAAGGTGGTAATGCTATTTGGTAGGCAAGAGGACTAACTTTATGAATTATTTGATATGGACCAATAAATCTAGGAGTTAGTTTTCGAGATTTCATTGCCCGACCGACCCCAGTCGTAGGTGTGACTTTCAAGAATACATGATCACCTTCTTGAAATTCGAGCGGCTTTCTTCTTTTGTCATAGTAACTTTTCTGCCTGCTTTGTGTTGCCTTCATCTTTTCCTGAACTATTTTGATTTTATCCGTGGTTTGTTGTACCAACTCTGGTCCTAGCATCAAGTTTTCACCAGTCTCAAACCAACATAGCGGAGTCCTACATTTTCTTCCATATAATGCTTCAAAAGGTGCCATGTTAATGCTAGCATGGAAACTGTTGTTGTAGGTAAACTCCACATATGGTAAGAATTGATTCCAACTTCCTTTATGTTCTAACACACAAGCTCGTAACAAGTCCTCTAGAGATTGAATTGTTCTTTCTGACTGTCCATCCGTCTGAGGATGATATGCTGAACTCAGACGTAATCTTGTTCCCAAAGCCTTGTGTAAGCTCTTCCAGAATTGTGATGTAAAACGAGGGTCCCGATTAGAAATGATACTTGAAGGAATTCCATGCAATCTCACAATCTCCTCGATATATAATTTTGCCAGCTTCTCCATAGAGTAACGAATATTGATGGGAATAAAGTGGGCAGATTTGGTTAATCTATCAACTATTACCCATATTGAATCATGTCCTAATAGAGTTTTAGGTAGAGAAGTCACAAAGTCCATGGTAATGCTATCCCATTTCCATTCTGGTATTTCCATTGATTGTAGCATTCCAGGGGGTTTTTGATGTTCCACTTTAACCTTCTGGCAAATTAGACATGCAGCTACGTACTCTGCCACTGCTTTCTTCATTCCAGGCCACCAAAATAACTTCTTCAAATCTTGATACATTTTAGTAGCTCCAGGATGAATGCTCATATAACTTTTATGGCCTTCTTCCAGAATTGCTTTCCTCAACTCCTCTTGATTAGGGATACACACTCGATCCTTATACCTCAGCAATTGGTCACTTCTTACATTGAACTCGACTTCTTTTCCTTGTTTCAAGAGTTCTTTCTTTTCTTGCAGGAATTCATCATCTCTTTGAGCCTCTAAAACTTGCCTCAAGAATTCACTTATCACTTGCAACGCTCCTAATCTGTAGCTATTAGCATTAACCTTTACTGCTAGGTTAAGATCTCTGAAGTTTTCTATCAATTCCAGCTCTTTAATCATCATTATGGACGCATACAGAGACTTTCGACTTAAAGCATTAGCTACTACGTTCGCTTTTCCAGGATGGTACTGTAACTCAAAGTCGTAATCCTTTAAGAACTCCATCCATCTCCGTTGCCTCATGTTTAACTCCTTTTGGTCGAATAAATACTTGAGACTCTTATGATCGCTAAACACATCGAATGTTGCACCGTATAGATAATGCCTCCAAATCTTTAAGGCAAAAACTACAGCGGCTAATTCTAAGTCATGGGTAGGGTAGTTAATCTTATGTTGCCTTAATTGGCGCGACGCATAGGCTACAACCTTCTTGTCTTGCATGAGTACACTTCCTAGTCCTTGTTTAGACGCATCACAGTAAACTTCAAAACTTCGATGTGGATCAGGTAGTACTAACACCGGCGAAGAAGTAAGTCGATCTTTCAGCTCTTGAAAACTATTCTCACATTGTGTCGTCCACACAAAAGGTTGTCCTTTCCGTGTTAGCTTGGTCAGTGGGTATGCTAACTTTGAAAATCCTTCGATGAATCTCCTATAGTATCCAGCCAAGCCCAAGAAACTTCTGATCTCAGTGATTGTGGTTGGTCTCTCCCATTTTAAAACTGCCTCCACCTTGGAAGGGTCTACAGCTATTCCTCCTTGACTAATTACATGTCCTAAAAAGTTCACTTCTTCCAACCAGAATTCACACTTTGACAACTTTGCATACAGTTGTTTCTTTTTCAGAATTTCCAACACAACCTTTAAGTGTTCAACATGTTCTTCTTTGCTTTTAGAGTACACTAATATATCATCAATGAACACCACTACAAATTTATCTAGATATGGATGAAAAATCCTATTCATGTAATCCATGAATACGGCTGGTGCATTAGTTACACCAAAAGGCATTACTAGATATTCGTAATGGCCATAGCGTGTTCTAAAAGCAGTTTTTGGTACATCTTCTTTCTTCACCCTTATTTGATGGTATCCAGACCTCAAATCAATCTTGGAGAACACTGTGGCACCACGCAGCTGATCCATCAAGTCATCAATTCTTGGCAGAGGATATTTGTTCTTGATCGTCACCTTGTTCAGTTGCCGATAATCTACACACAACCTCATGCTACCATCCTTTTTCTTAACCAACAACACTGGTGCACCCCAGGGGGATACACTGGGTCGTATAAATTGTTTCTCTATCATCTCTTCAATTTGTTTCTTCAACTCTGCTAATTCTAGAGGTGACATTCGGTATGGTGCAATTGAAATGGGTCCAACTCCAGGTACTAGATCAATGGCAAATTCCACATCTCTTTCTGGGGGTAAACCAGGGATATCTTCAAGAAAAAACGTCAGGAAATTCACACACAACCGGTAGATTTTTGATTTTTGATTCTTGCTCTCCTTTCGTTGAAAGCAATAGCATGAATCCTTGAGCCCCTCCTTTTAAAGAGGCACTCACTTGGTTGGCGGTTATAAATCTCGAATCCTCAGGATTAAAATTCACTGGTTCTTTAAACATTATGGTTTTATTATGACAATCTATTAGAACATGATTGTCAGACAACCAATCTAGCCCAATAATAACTTCTAAGCCAGAAAGGGGTAAACAGAAAAGATTGGCCTTAAAGTCCCTACCATCTATGACAATAGGGCATTTCCAACAGGCTTTAGAAGTGACAATGGGATTGTTTCCAGGAGTATGTACAGATAAGTCAAATGGCAGTTCTATCACAGGTAATTTTAGTTTTTCTACACAGTCATTGGCAATAAAGGAATGTGATGCACCTGAGTCATACATAACAGTTAAAGGAATCTTATTAATGATACACTTACCTTCCACCATGGAATCAGAATGAGATGCTTCTTCTCCAGTGATTGCAAAAACCTTTCCTTTTGCCTTCGGCCTTCCGACTGCACTGTGCGCGCCTCCTTGAGTATTTATGCTTGTACTTGCACCTTCAGGGTTTTCCCTCTTCATCTCTGGGCAATCCTTGATGTGATGACCTGGTTTGTTACACTTAAAACAAACATAAGTGTTTTTAGGACAATCCCTTTTCAAATGGGGTCCTCCATAGACAAAACATTTAAAATTTGGTGCAGATGTTGGGTAATAGCTTCCAGTTGAAGCTTGGGGTCTGTTAGGAACAGATGCTACTCCAAACTGGCAAAATGGCGCTTGGTAAGGCTTATTTCTCCTGAAGTCTCTTCTTTGGTGATGGTGAGGTCCTCCACTTCTCATTTCTCCTACCTTGTGAATGGGCTCACGACTTTTGGTCATTCTATCCTTATGATCTTCTTCAAAGATCCTACAGCGATTTACCAATACAAAAAAATCACGGATTTCCTGCATTCGTATAGCTTCCTTAATTTCTGGCCGCAATCTATTTACAAACTTTGCACACCGATCTCTTTCATTAGTAGCATCATTATAATGAGAATGAAAACGAGATAGCTCTTCAAACCTGGATGCGTACTCTCCAATAGTCATATTTCCTTGGGTCAGCGACAGGAATTCGAATTGTCTTTTCTCTTTAACATCAGCTGGAAAGTATTTCTCCAAAAACATATCCTTGAAATAATCCCAAGTGATCTCCACGTCGTTGACTTTGAATTGTCTACGCGTGCTATCCCACCAATGTTTGGCATCTTCAGATAAGGCATAAGTAGCGAAGACTACCTTATCAGCTTCATTACATTGCAATGCTCGAAATATCTTCTCTATCTCTCGAATCCAGATTTGTGCTCCATCAGGGTTATATCCTCCCTTGAAACGAGGTGGATTGCGCTTTTCGAATAGGTCCAGCCTTCTCAAGGCATCGTTACCTTGACCTTCACGTGCTCTCATTGTATTGATTAAGCGTTCTACAACTCCAGCAAGATCGTTTCCAGCCATTAGTTTCCTGTTTCACAGTAACTAAGATTTGTCACATCAATCACAGTTACTACCAAGTCGGATATTCTATTCTCTATCACCTATACAGAGTTTACAGACAAAGCAAGATAGACCTTTTCCCCAGGCCTATTGGATTAACTGCTCTGATACCACTTTGTAACACAACTCTATTACACCTTAATAAATTCTAGAAAAATTCGTAATAATTTTTTTTTTACTAAAGATATGTTTGTTAAAAAGAAACTATCGAAATAAATTATATACATTATTTCTGAAATACCTCAATATTATTAAAACTTTATAAAGTATTTGTACATTCATCCAAAGAAAATAAACATTAAACATTATAAGAAAGAGAGGAAACTCCATGGCCCAAGAGCAGTTACCTAGTGACATTATTTATTCATTGGACCACGGTATTCATACCGAGCTCCCTTTCTAGAACGTGCTATATATACTGTCAATGTTCTTCGATCCTTCCCTCTGTACGAACCATTAATTTAAAACATATGAAACAAAAACATAGAGAAAGGAGTGAGAAACAAAATATAATATTCCCAAATGGGACATAAGCAATAAAGGGTTTTCACAAACTAGTATAATAATATCAATCACAATCACAAGCACAATCAATTTATGAATGTATGAATGATATGCCATATCTTCATCATAACTTATCTATATATGTGGGGCCCTTAAATTTTAATTTGCACTGGGCCAACCAGGAGTTTACACTGTTCCATAATTCCGGATAATAATAACATGAACAGCTCAACTGGCATGGAAACACTTAGAGACTAGTCAGATTGAAAAGGTTTTTATTGTGAAAGTACCCGACACTAGGGAGCTACCCCAGGTCCCCTGAAGCACCCTTTCACACCCTCTCATCCCAAGGCTCACAATTAAGCCTCCTCTAATGTATCCTCGGTTTCTATAATCCGTCCCCAGACAATATCATTTTATTTCTCTTCGATGATTTATGATGCATGAACTACTCGCGTATTTAGTTGGTTAAGGCTTTTAGAAACTCAATTATATTATCAGGGCCTATGGATCACGACATAGCCACCCCAGTAAACTATACTTTTTCAACTTCTCAAATACGCACATAAAATTTTAGTACAGTTCTTTTTCAAATTACAAATCAAATCTCTTTATAAATTTGAGTTTCAAAGCCTTAAATATATTTCATAACCTGTCAATTCAAAATTAATTTCTAAAAACTTAAATTTGGAATTATCAATATTTAAAACCTTAGTACTTGAAAATTTTGTATAATATTTTTATACATTTAAATAATACGTATATATATATATTAAAAAAATTTAATTTTATAAAATAAATTCTCTTTCTTTTTCTTTCTGATAAACTAACTAAAAATCTAAATTTTAGTAAAGATATATACATATATATTAAAAGATAAAAAGAGATTTCTAAAAACTTATGTAGTTTTCTAAGAAATTTCTTAAAAGTAATTTGAATAAATATAAAAAAGTAAATAAAGAAGTAGGAGATAAGTAATTTCTTACTGAATTTTAGCTTTCCTCCATGCTTGCTATATGCTTAAACTCCACAATACAAGATTATCAATCATAATCAAACATTATCAATCACAATCAAAACATCATAAAGTATAAATAAATATTAACAATCATAATCAAATCAAATAATTAAACATTAGTTATAAATATGATAATTTAAAATTCAATAATTATTTAAATTAATAAATTTTGTTTTAAGTTCTATGGTCAATTCCTCGCACAGGTCTATGTAAATCCAAGATAGTCCAGTCCTTGCATAGGTCTAGTTCAGTCCATATAGGTCATAAATAATCCAAGTCTTTGCATAGGTTCAGTCAAGTTCGTAATAGTTCAAGTCCTTGCATAGGTTCAATCCAGTCCGCATAGGTCATAATAGTTCAAGTTCTTAAATATTTTAGATATTAAGTTACACAAGATGCTTAATTTATTAATAACAATTATTATAAATTAAGTTAAAAGTTATTATTTTAAAATAATAATATTGTTATGTTTAAAAGGAGTAGGGGACTCCTCCCAATATTCTTATGTAATTTCATATTATATCCTTAATCTCACCCCCCTTACCTTGATTTGCTACCAAAAGTGAATTCGCTCTGCGCCTCCAAGTTCTAACAAAATATTAATACTAACTTATTTCAGTATAAGCTTAAGATGAAAATTAAGATTGCTATCAGAATGATAAATAGTAAATGTGCATAGTAATAATAAATAGTAACGGTAAATGGTAAGTCATTAATAGTAACGGTAAATAGTAATTTTTGAATAGTAATAGTAAATAGTAAATTGTGAATAGTAACTTTTTGAATAGTAGTGGTAAACGGTAAATCATGAACAATAACAGTGAATAGTAAATTTTGAATAGTAACGGTAAATAGTAAATTTTGAATAGTAATAGTAAATAGTAAATTATGAATAGTAACTTTTTAAATAGTAGTGGTAAATGGTAAATCATGAACAATAATAGTGAATAGTAAATTTTGAATAGTAACGGTAAATAGTAAATTTTGAATAGTAATAGTAAATAGTAAAAATAACACAGTGATAATTTATTTTTACTATAATAACTTATTCATAATAGTACTAGTATATCAATGGTTTAAGAGTGCTAAAAAAAATAAACTAAAATTATAAAAATAATATAGAAGAAAGTTATTACCTTACACCTCCGGCAGAACTTCTTTTTACCAAAAGAATTTACTCTCCACTAATTTCTTACGCACTATCTCTCTAGATTCTCTCTCTAATTTTTGTGTGAAAATGTTATAAATGAGCCATCTATTTATAGGAAGAAAATTTCACTATTTAAGATTATTTAATTATTTATTTTACTATTCATGATGTAAGCGATGATGTAAGCGATGATGATGTAAGCGATGATGTCGGTAATGGTATTTTGGTTATTAGATGAAAGGTTAAGGGTATTTTTGTCATTCTTAAAAAAATAAATAATAATAATAAAAATAAAAAAAAAAGAAAATTCTAAAAAATTATAAATTATATAACAATCAAAAAGTTCTAAAGAACTATAATCAAATTCCTTTGAAATTTTATTTTAAATAAGAAATAACGAAATTAGGGGTGTTACACGCAACTTCACTAACGTTCGGTCAAACCTACTAGTTGTACTTGGAGTTCGGTTTATTCCTACAATCCAAGCCTTCGGATGGGGTTCGGTATAACCTTGTAAAAGGTTTGATCCTACAACCCATTTCTTGAGGTTCGGTTTGATCCTACAACTCAAGCTTTCAACGGTGTTCGGTTTAATCCTACTAACCATACTCTAAGTTTGGTTTATTCTTACAATCCGAGTCTTCAGATGGGATTCGGTACAACCTTGAAAAAGGTTTGATCCTACAACCCATTTCATCCCTCAAGGAGTTATATCGCCAATTCACAGAATAGGTGATTGAGATCATCCGTCCTGAGGGTCTTCATGCACAGTGGCTTAAGGCTATAAATCATAGCATAGAAAGAAAAAGTAAAGACAATAAGTTCATGAATTGCATTCTCATTAAATTGAAGGTAGATTATAGAGGGAGCGTAGTTGGGGTCATGCCTTGTTAAAACCTTCTTGAGAAAACCCAATGGGAAAAACTTAAGTAAGGAAAAAGAGTACATGCCGTCTTACCAACTAGCTATAGTAAATACGTAAGTTCTGAGTGTTCCATTTATTGCGCATCGGTGTTCCATCAAGCTCTTCTAGCTAGTATGAATCCCTTTCCAGTTACCTCAGACACTCTGTAAGGGCCTTCCCATGTCGGCGCCAATTTTCTTTGATGGGCGAACTTATTTCCCACACTCGCTTTCCTCAAGATGAGATCTCCAGTATTGAAAGCTCTGTATTGCACACATTTGTTATACCGGAGGGCGGCCTTTACTTTTATCGCCTGGTCCCTAATAAAAGCCTCTTCTCTTAACTCATGAACATCTAACTTTGATGCCAAATTGGTATTATTATCCTCTACAGAAAAGTATTCCACTCTAGCCGATCTGGTCTGGAGCTCCACCGGAATCATCGCCTCAACCCCGCAAGTCAAACGATATGGGGATTCATTGGTAGAAAAATAGGGTGTAGTACAGTATGCCCACAAAACATGGCATAGCTGATCAGTCCATCCCCCTTTTGCTTCACCAAGGCACTTCTTTAATCCTTTCAGCACTTCTCTATTGGCTACCTTAGCTTGGCCGTTCGTCTGAGGGTGTTCAACAGATGAAAAAATTTAGACTATCCCTAGTCCTTCGAGCAACTTTGTGAACTTTCTATCTGTGAACCGGGTGCCGTTGTTAGTAATAATCCGCCCTAGAACACCGAATCGGGCTATGATATTCTCGTACATAAAACGTCGTGTTCGTGCTGATGTGATATGCACTACTGGCTCCGCGTCAATGCATTTGGTGAAATTATCAACTCCCACAATCAGATACTTAACGCCTCTCGATGCGGTTGGGAATGGACCCAAAATATCGAGGCCCCATTGGTAGAAAGGCCATGGCACCACAGATGAAGAGAGTTCTTAGGCCGGCGTGTGATAAAGATTAGAAAATTTCTGGCAAGCATCGCACCTCTTCACGAAATCAATAGAATCCTGCTTCATTGTGGGCCACCAATATCCAGCCCTAAGGATTTTTCTCATTAAGCTTCTTCCTCCAGTGTGGTGCCCATATTGCCCCTCATGTACCTCCTCCATGACTCCTTGTATCTCGTTCTCTTTTAAACAAAGGAGATATGGCACTGAAAATCCTCTTCTATAGAAAACACCATCGATCATGGTGAAATATGGTAACTCCTTTCTTCTCTTCTTCTCATTGGTGGGCAGCTGTCCGTCAGCCAGGTAACGGATATATGGGGTAACCCAAGAATTCTCATAAGAAGAGTTAACCATTATAGCGTTCAGAGAAGGAAACAGAAGAATGCTGGGTGATGACAACGTACTCTGTACCACTGTTGTTGTAGTGCTAGGCTACTTCGTACTTGTGAGTCTTAATAGAATGTCCGCTCTAGTATTCTCTTCTCTTAGTACATGCTTAAACTCCAACACGTTAAATCTTCCTTTTAACTCATTCACACAATTCAAATATAGCTGGAGTTGAGGCTCACGAACCTAGTATTCACCTTGAATCTGCGATATCACTAACTGTGAATTGCTGCACAACGTCACCTCTGTTACGCCGATATTGATTGCCGCTCGGAGTCTGGCCAGACATGCTTCATATTCAGCCTGGTTGTTAGAGGTTTTAAAATTGAATCAAAGAGAGATCTCCAGATCTCCAGATGCACACCGTTATCACTCTCCACAACAATGCCAGCTCCACAACCTTTATTGTTCGATGACCCATCTGGATCTGCCCTTGTCATTTATACAACAAAATCCGCCAGGACTTGGGCTTTAATGACTCCTCGTGATTCATAAGAAATTTCGAACTCAGAAAGCTCGATAGACCATTTAATCATCCTCCCAGTGAGGTCCGGCTTGCTAAGTACGGAACGGAGTGGTAAATCCGTTCTTACTAGAATTGGATGTGCATGGAAGTACGGTCTCAATCGTCGTGAAGCCTAAATAACTGTGAGAGCAGTCTTCTCTATCTTCTAGTATCTGCTTTCTGCTCCCTGTAATGTTTTGCTAGTGAAATACACTAGCCTCTGTCCCTCTAGGGTTTCCTTGACCAATGTTACGCCCAAGGCTTCATCTGAAATCGCTAAGTACAAAATGAGGGATTCACCAGGGTCTGGTTTTACTAAGATCGGAGGACTTGACAACACTTCCTTGAGCTCCTGGAACGCTTGTTCTTGCTCCTGTCCCCACTTAAACTTCTTAGACTTTTTGAGCACTTTATATAGAGGAAGGGATCTATGCGCCATCTTGGGCATAAATCGAGCCAAAGCTGTAACTTTCCCATTTAAGGATTGCACCTCCCTTAAGTTCTTCAGACTCTGCATGTCCAATATCACTTTACATTTCCCTGGATTAGCTTCAATGCCTCGTTGCGTCAATATGAAACCAAGAAACTTCCCAGCGGGGACAATAAAAGTACATTTCAATAGGTTCAGCCTCATGTTATATTGTCTTAAGCGTGCAAATACCTGACACAGGTCCTCAACATGATCACCTCTAGCCACAGTCTTGGCAATGATATCGTCAATGTACACCTCCACCAGTTTGGTGTGCATGCCTTCGAACACCTTGTTAATCATACGCTGGTAAGTGGCCCCAATGTTCTTCAAACCGAAGGGCATGACGGTGTAGTAGAACACACCACGGTCGTTGACAAAAGCTATTTTTTCTTAGTCCCCCTCCCACATCGGAATCTGATTGTACCCTGAATATGCATCCATGAAACTGAGGTACTGGTAACTAGATGAATCGTCCACCATACGATCAATATTTGGGAGTGGATATGGGTTTTTTGGGCAACAACGGTTGAGGTCCACATAATCAGTGCACATTCGTCACTTGCCGTTGGCCTTCTATACCATCACCACATTGGAAAGCCAAGAAGAATATCGGACCTCCCTAATAAATCCGACCTTCAACAACTCCTCTGTTTGCTCGCAAGCTGCCTTCTGTTTTTCCGGTTCCAATCTTCTCTTCTTCTGGGTAACCGGAGTTGTCTCTGGATAGACAGATAATTTGTGGGAGCAGAAATCAGGGTCCATCCCAGGCATGTCTACAGCAGTCCATGCAAAAAGGTCTTTGAATTCCTAGAGGAATGCTAACAGGCGCTGCTCCATAACAGACTCCAGCTTATCATTAATGTGTGTGACCTTCTCTGGGGAATCCCCTAAGGTGACATCCCTGGAACCTCTGTCTGACATGGGCTTTGAGGGATTGAGAGTATCAATCTTCAACTCTGCTCTGGGGTCCAAATCAATCAAACTGACAGACCCAGCCACTGTTCCTCCGTCATTCAACTTCCTCTTCTTGTTAAATGCCTCCATCTTCACCATATTCAGGCTCAAGTTGTAACAATACCTGGCCATCTCTTGATCACCTCGAAGGGATGACACACCATTATCCTTGTCAATAAATTTGATGAGAAGGTGAGGGGTAGACACGATTGCTTCCATCGCGTTCAGAGTAGGACGGCCTATGATCCCGTTGTAAGGGGACTCCACATCAATCACAAGGATTCTGGACTTCACTGTTCTTGCTCCAAGTTTACCCTCGAAAGAAATGAGGGTATTAAGATACACCTTGGTGGGTTGCTTCGCTCCGTTGAACGCTATGAGCTCTTATGTATATGGTTGCAAATCTACATCATTAAAGTCTATTCTTTTGAAACAATTATAAAAAATAACATCACAAGAACTTCCCTGATCGACGAGGATCCTTTTGACATCTTTGTTGGCTATGACAGCGATGATAATCACTGCATCATCACCTCCTGGAATCGTTGGGCCAAAATCGTCATCTGTGAACGACACCACCGGTGCTGCCATGCCATCCCTGAAAGGGCGGTTGTCCCCGGGCTTCCCCTGTACTGATAGGATCATTCGGTGGTGGTTCTTACGAGCTGTGGTTGACGCTCCTCCTCCAGCAAATCATCCAGCAATCATATTAATCACCTTGCGCTGGCCTTGCCTTTGCTGCTAAGGCATGCCGTCCTGCTGAGCTCCTTCACTGATCACCACTCCCTTCTGTTTCTCAGCAGTTGTGAACCTCCTGACCGAATTACGACTATTGTCGCCCTCGTCATCGTGATCTCTCCCTCTCTTCTCCATCCCGTCTAGCTCATCTAAGGATTTCTCCTTGAATAGATACTGTTTTAGCTTTCCCTCTCTAATGAGGGTCTCCACTGCATTCTTCAACGTTTTACATTCATCGGTAGTATGGCCAACCTGTTCATGTAAAGTGTAATATTTTCAAGAATTTCTAGGTCTTTTCATTGGTGAGGGCTTCCTTATCCCATAAACACTGAGTGTGGGCCAACCAACCTCCCTCAGGATTTGAGAATGCCTGGAGTTCAACGAGGCGTAGTTACTGAAAGAAGCCACGCACCTATCTCGCTGTTGAGGTCGAGTGCTCATGAAATCTTCCCTCTGGGCATGCTTCTCTAGCCTTACCCTCTCCTTGTCTCTCCGCGGTTGCTGTGAGGGTGCTGCTAGCTTCAATCTAGCTACAGTAGCTTCCAAATACATCTCTATGCCCACATATTTTGATGTTTTCCTCCGAAACTCCTTAGACTTCGTCGGAGGACTCTTTGCCAAAGACAAGACAAAGGCTGATCTAGGTTGTAAAGCTTCAACAACAATATGAAGTTGAATGGCCTCCGATAGATTAGGCACCAAAGCAACCTCCTTATAAAATCTCCTCAAGAACTCCTTAAGAGTTTCATTTTCTCTCTGTCTGATCTGGGCTAGGGTATGAGAAGTCCTGGGAACATCTCTAGAAATAACAAAATAGCTCTCGAATGTAGCTGCCATTTCTTCCCAAGAATCTATCGTACCTGAGGGTAAACTATTGAACCAACTAAGAGCTTCCTTTGTTAAGGTTCTTGGGAACATTCTACACATCACATCCTCATCAGCTCCCAAGTACATGGCCTCATACACATAAGCATCAAGATACTTAGTGGGATCAGTCTCACTATTATACTTTCCGAACGAAAGTAGCTGGGTTGTTTGCAGGTGCTTGGGGATAAAAACATTCATGAGCCTACTTGAGAAAGGGACGTTGAGTTTGTATGCCCCAGAGATCACCACCGCCTGCTCTTTCCTCCTTGCACTAACCCTATCTCCAAAATATTGAGTTTGTTCCCTCTCCTCGTAAGTGGGAATTTTTGAATACTGGAGAGTAGTGGACTTTTCTCTGGCAGATGCATGGTGAGTATCCTCAGCCTGAGACATCACTCTGTCCTCAGTTCCCCTTTTCTCCCTCCTCAACTCCATCAACTCCTCTCTGAGTTGCCTTATAACTTCATCTCGAGGGTCAGGGGTTACAACAGGTACTATTCTCCTCGTGTGGGTTACAGGAGACTCGAAAACAAGTCTCCTACCAGCTTGCTGATGGGTCACATCTTCCACATGACCATCCATAAAATCGTGTCCATCTCCTTCCATGGTGAGCTATTGAACTTCTGTGAAAAGTGGGAATAACACTATGGTGTCCCACTGGGCGTGCCAATGAACTGGTCTGAATCGGGGTCTACGATCCGGTGTGGGAACCAGCCACAAAAGTATAAGCTTTGATTGTTTATACATTGGTACAGTGGGTATCCGGTATTATAATCTGACCTCTCAGTGGGAGAAACCGGTCTTGTTGTCCTGGAGATCCTTCACACCAGAGTTTCACGTTGTTAGGGGGCGAAAGATGGTGTCACCTGTGAAGATTCTCCGATGCTCAAGTTAGAAGAGTGTATGGGAACTCAGTGAACACTTAAGCAATGCAATAGTAAAATGAGAGTAAGAATAACGTAACCTTGCATGTGTTGGTGAATATGCTATTTATAGTTGAATGTGGAATTTGAATCGTTGGATGTGGGTGGGCCCAGAAGTTCTGATTTCGTGTGTAAAGCATCAATCAGAGTGGTTCAGTATTCAAAGCGTGACAGTGGGTAGGTCAATGATCAGTGTACGATTCTGACACAGGGATGGGGATAATCCACCTTTTCCGTATATCACGCCTGTAATCGTACTTACTCCTTTCAATGAATAATATAGACACATTCCGCTGTACAGGGTATCTACATTGATAAGTAGTGACTCTACTTATCTTATCATGACATTGAGGCAAATAGTTATATGCGACAGAAGAATAAGAGCGAATAAAGGATTTGATGTCTCAGATGAGACTTCGGATGGCCGGTGTAGGACAGGATCCTATATCATGTCTTGCAATACGGACGTTAACATGTGATACCGGTTGACCCTCTGGGACAGCCAAGATAATGTCTTATCCTAAGGGCCGGTATCCAGACCGGATCCGATTTTAATTATAAGAACCTTTAGAAGTTAGATAAATTTCATCGTAACTTATTATTATTTCTTTCTACGGTTACCCTAATATATCTTATTTAAATACTCGTATAATCTAATTAGGTGAATTTCTACTTTAAAATAACTAAGTCCATATGTTATTACCACTATTATTATTATTATTATTATTATTATTATTATTATTGTTATTATTATTAATATTATTATTTTGTAACCTGAATACTAGCAACTAGTTATTTACCCATTTTTAATCTGATTTTATCTTAGTAAAAAAATCCAATATTTTAATTAGTTCATTAATTATTTTTATTTCTAAATTCATTATATATATATATATATCTTTGAAATTCATAAGAAAACGTAGTTTGGTTTTGGACATAAACAATATTGTCAAAATTATTATTATTATTATTATTATTATTATTATTATTATTATTATTATTATTATTATTATTATTATTATTATTATTATTATCATTATTCATTATTTCTCATTTAACTCTTTTTAACTTATTACTTATTTTTCTTATAAAATTCATTTTTAAGTCACTAAAACCCACGTGGTTAATTATTTAAATCGTTGGCATGATGAATTTAAAATAAACTTAAAATAAATCGTAATTAGGCATAATATTGGCTGGAATGCCCGTAACGCGTAATTTCTTTAATGATGCGTCTCGGACTCTGACAGGATGACAGAGCTTACCAGAAAATTATAGAAAATTACATAAAATTAATAATTAATTACAAACCCAAATAAAAATATAACCGGGCCCACAATAAATTCTTGTAAGCCACAAATCTCAGCAACGAGATTCCAAACTCTGGTAAAACTTAGGCAAGGCTCATGATCTTCGAGGCACGCTTTACAATAATTTAAGGAACATATAGTTACATCAAAAATTATAAATACAATTTACCGGCGGCAATAGAAAATTGTGTAACTTTCGATAAGAGCATTAAAACTTAACAAAACTCAACGGAGCTATTCCTAGAGGCCATAAATATAATTTAGGACAGCTAAAAATGAGGTAAAATGAAGAAAAACTCCCCTTACCTCATTGGTAGCTCATGGTTTTGAAGGGGGAGGGGGAACCGTGCGTCAAAAATTCACCAATCTCCGAATACTTCACGCCGATCATTCTCGATCGTTCCCCAGACCTTAGCAAAAAAACATGCAACATTAATCAAGGAATGAGGGTCACAGTTTTGAGTAAGATCAAAGGAGACAACCATGCATGTTGCTGGATTTTTAAGGAGAAATGAAAAAGGTAAGGAACCAAGATAAAAAATTTAAAAACTAACCTTAGTGGCCAAGATAATGGCCATGACAATGAAGGATGATGGAGCATGGTGATGGCAACCTAGATGGTGATTTTTGGTAATGCAAAGAAGCCAAAATGATGGTTATTTTGTGAAGGAGGGACGTGGATCTTGAGTTAAATGAGGAAGAAAATTGTTGAAATTAAGAGGTGATGGTGGCCTTTTATGGTGTGGCCATGAGGAGGAGGTGGCTATAATGGGTTTATGGCGGCGTCTAGGTGGCTAGAGAAGAGGAGAATGCTACTGGATTTGGAAGAGAGTTGATGAGAGGAGAAAGTAAGAGGGTTGGTACCGAGAGAGTGAAGTTAGAGTGGTGGAAGGTGAATTGAATTAATGGCTTAGTGGTGTGTGGTGAGATCATAATGGAAGAGGTGAGTGATGGTGAGCAGTGTGAGGCTGACACCTAAGGGAGGTATGTGGCATAGGGTGGTAGTGTGGTGCGGCGGTGCCGAAAAATGATGGTCAAAAAAATAACTTATCGCGCAAGGAACCAGAAATGACATGGATTTTAGGTAACTGAAAATTAGACTAGTTTTATTAAATCTAGAATAATTTGTAGGATGAGAATTTGGAAAAACTCCCAGCACGAAGATTGTAGATCCTTATTTCCTCTTTGAAGTGGTATATCATACGCAAAATTCCAATAATGGTAGTCTGAGTTATGGCCAAACCAAGGAAAAGTGCTCTCGACGCTCCTGAATTTCT
The DNA here is from genome assembly GCA_037962975.1 of Clitoria ternatea. NCBI lineage: Eukaryota > Viridiplantae > Streptophyta > Magnoliopsida > Fabales > Fabaceae > Clitoria > Clitoria ternatea. The sequence continues at coordinate 248,004,925 of CM075669.1, forward strand.
AAGGGTTGAAAAGATAAATTTACTGGGAAAAATCCCTTGGGAATCAGCTTTTGTACCCTTCATCAAAGTTGTAGGGTTTTTCAATATAAAATCATAGAATAAGAATGAAGTGGTTTCGATGTTCTATAAGGGAGATATGCGCGTTTTGGTAAAACTGGACATAGCTATTGTGAGTTGGAATCAGGTATTATAAAATTTTTCAACTAATTAATACTTAATCAAACAAGATTATTATTATCAAATATTAATTAATATTAAACTAAGGTGTTATCACTAATTAAACAACATTATTAAATATTATTATTATTATTCTCTCATCTCAGCTCCTCTCTCACTATCATCACACATTCTAATCCTTCCTCTAATTGTTTGTATCTCCCTAAACTAGATTTCTCATTACTTACACTCTCTTGATCCCTACATCTCATACTTAACATCTTAATTAGGTTCAACTCTTATCATTTTCTTACGCTAAGGACAACTCAAGGGAATAGGTCCCTCATGCTTTCTACAGAAAGCTTAGCAAGACACCCTCATAACTTGAGGGTCTGGGTTCCTATCCTAAAATCCTTGCTGTTACATGCAGCCTCCTACAAAAACTTCAAATCATATCAAAAAATTTGGAATAGATAAATGTCAATTATTAGTGTCTAAATCAACTCATTAAAATCAATGTTTAGTAATAATGGGGCCTATTCTTTCAATTCTCCATGTCCCTTGACCATTCATGAACAAAATAATGATGTAAGTAGTGAAAATAAGACATAAATCATTATAACCAAATTTTGTAGTTTATAGATATACTCAATAGCAAATTAAAAAACATTCGTTAAGGTTATAGTCTAAACTACTATTAAATAGTGTTAGCATATATAATATCTAGGACATATGATTAGAGAAAATTAGCAACATGCACATCATAACAAATAACATTTTCTCTCTAGAATCATTAGTTTTATGGAGACGTTCTCTACAAAATTTCATAAGGACATATAAGAATACAATTACCACATGTAATGTGATCCCTATTTCTACATTGAAACTTGTATTACTGACAGGTGACAAAGGTATTGAAAACTTATCTGACAAATTTATTGAACTGTTATATTAACTTTAAACCATTAATGAAGGGAAAAAATGGCATGAAATCAAACTAAAGAATTCAGGATGAAGAATCTCTTTTATGTATAGAAGTCACACACTTCTTCACATAATGATAGTAACAATCAATGGACATAAAGTAGTCATTGCAACTCTGCAAGATGTTCCTATAACAAACATTATTGATCACATAATTCAACCTTCATGACCTTGCTCAAAAATACTTTTTTACCATATTGGACACTATCACTTCCATATTTTTCCAACCATGCTTAAACTTGCCAAATCCAAACCTTTCATGTTTCCAACACTTTCCAAAATTCCTATGCTTGAACTATCTGTGACCAAAGTAAGATCCATGTCCATAATGATGATCTCCATGTGCCAGATAATGAGCTTCATACATATAGCAGCCGTAGCGGTAACACCCCTTGCCAACAATCCTCTCATACCAGCCCCACGCCCTGCATAGCAATAAGTTAGCACTACATTGACTGTTGAAATTAAATCAAATCCATGCAAGAAAATATTGGGAGAAATCCTTAACTAAAAACCTTAATCTAAATGGTTTAAGCTGAAATTTTGATTCTAGGAAAAGTATGCTTTTTTGCCTAAAAAAATTGCCAAATTTGATTTTGGTCCTTATGAAAACCTTCCTCCCTTTTCATCCAAAAAATTAGGAATCAAATAGAAACAAAAAATTAATTGTATAAGAACTAAAATAAATTTGTTATGATTATACTGTTGGTATATTGATAACATAATGATAACATGTAGCTCATATTAATTATTAGGAGTAGATTAACAAATGAACTCACACATATGATTAGGCAGTTGTCATATTATGTTAACAATCTAGCTGGTATAGTTGTCATATTAATTAGTAACCGTTAACTAAGACCTAAAGAGTCATGATTAATATATACCTTTTGCCATATGTTTCTACCATTTAACCTTTTCTTTTTTGCAAGAACAACTATTACTTCTTTACCTTCCAATAAACTTTCACTATTGCATAATAGAAAGTGAAGAAATATTTGTTAAGGAAGGTGTAGGTTGAGGCATGTGATAGCACTGCCTTTAAGAGTTTATTCACAATATATACAAACTTCTTAAGATACAACAACCCCCTCTAGTATAAACTAGGGCCAAAACTAGCAAGGGGAAAAAAGTAAAAGAAACCCAGGAAAGAGAAGAGAAAGAGAAAGAGAAAACGAGAGGAAATTATAATAATTGATTAGGGTTTTCAAGAACCACCTATATGTACTAAACCATAAATCGGTTAATAAAAATATTTTAAAATAAACAAGCTATATTATTAAAATAAAATATCTAGAGACGGTTAACGAAAGTAATTTGAACGTGTACTATAAATTAATGGACGGTTAATATAGAGATAATGGGATTAATGTTGAAAGGAATCCAGAAATAGGAGATAAGGTTTAACCCCGTCAAATAAGAAATAAGGGGAACATATTTTGTAACCATTCAAATTAATCTTAATAAAATAAAAAATCAAAAGGTTTCTACATCCACGCAGGGGGGCGAATTGGAGGATTTGCACTAGAATTGGCATTTTGGGTCAATCTCGTATGTGCGCGAGCCCATAACCTTTCTTGCTTGTTTATAAGCACAAACACACATATTTTAATATATATCCTTTCAACTCTATCAAACCAAGTCATGTGTGACTTCTTTTGAAATACCATTTCCACACAACAATCCCCCACATATTTCAAAAGAATTTCAAAGCAGTAATAGAATTTCAAAATAGTCAAAAGAATTTCAAAATATCATTAAGTTTGCTAGGTTTACATTATGAGTGCCAATACATCAGACTTGGTGTCTTTTGGACTATGAACTAAATCTTAAACAGATAAGCATACCATACAATGTGTTGGTGAAGTAATTCTATGAACCAAACATCACTTGAAAGTAAGCTAGAGGCTTACCTGTCATATTACACTCCACTACTCTTGGCGTTATCATCATTTAGCATATTAATGTCATGCGCACGCCTGGTAATTCATGAGTGCTCTAGAGGTTTTGCCTTAACCTTATGTAAGCGGCCCCACTTGACACTCATATAGGTGATTTCATCAAGTGTATCCTACATTATATACACCACACATAAGGGATATGAAATCATTAAAGGCTTCACTGCCTAGCCTTTCATTCAATGCAACCTAGCACTTCACACACCATAGGAATAAGAAATATTAGTACTAGAGTATTAACAATGACTTGTTATTAACCATATGAACCTTCTTTATGTGGTCTCCAATCATAAAGGTTAGTCTCTATCGTTGTAAATTTTGATATAGACTAAAGTTCCATTTCCCTCAATATTTTATAAATGAGTTTTCTACTCAATGGTTTAGTCAGAGGATCAGGCAAATTCACTTTTGACCTCACATATCCAATAAATATAATTTCATTTTTTAACAGCTGCTTTACTATTTTATATCTCAATCGTATATGTCGGTTCTTACCATTGTAAGAGTTATATTTAACAATACCTATAGCCGATTGCCTATCACAATGCATAGACACTAAAGGCGTTGGTTTTGTACCTAGAGGAGTACTCACTAAGAAGTTTCTCAATCACTTAGCCTCGTTACCAGCCAGTTTCAAAGCTATAAACTCTGACTCCATAGTAGATCTTGCAATGATACCATATGAATACATAACCACTAGTGGACTTTATCTCATATGAATTTGAGATCCATTTTGCATCACTATATCCTTTTAATTCAGTGGGAAATTCACCAAACAAGATACCATAATCCATGGTACCTCTGAAATATTTCATCAATCTGGACAATGTTGTCTAATGCTTATTATTAGGCTTATGTGTGTATTTATTTAATTTTCCAATGGCATAAGCTATGTCTGGACTCGAGAAATTCATTAAGTGCAACAAACTCCCAATAATTTGAGCATACTCAGATTGTGACACAGGGTCTCTGCTATTTCTCTTTAAGTGAGAGTTACTATCATAAGGGGTTGACTTTAGTTTAGTGCCAAGATGTCCAAACTTCTGAAGAAGTTTCTCAACATAATGTTCTTGAGGGAGCACTATCCTATTATCCTTCCTTATAATTTTAACTCCCAGGATCACACTCGCATTACCCATATCTTTCATATAAAAGTTACAAGCAAGGAAACTCTTCGTTTCATACACAATAGCATTACATGTTCCAAATATAAGCAAGTCATCCACATACAAACAGATAATCACACATTCACCATTTTTTGTTTTTGTATAGACACATTTATCAACTTCAATAGAGGAAAACCCATGGCTAGTTAGAACTGCATCAAATTTCTCATGCCATTGTTTAGGTGCTTGTTTTAATCCATATAAAGATTTGAGGAGTTTGTATACTTTATGTTCTTGACCAGGGAACACGTAACCCTTAGGTTGAATCATGTAAATTTCTTCCTCTAACCATTTAAAAAAGTGATTTTCATATCCATTTCATGAATAACTAGATTATGAATAAATGCTAAAGCGATTAAGACTCTTATAGAGGAAATCCTCATCACCAGGGAAAATGTGTCAATGTAATCTATATTTTCTTTTTAAGTAAAATATTTTGCTACTAAACGAGCTTTGTATTTTTCAATGGAACCATTCGGTAAAAATTTATTTTAAAAATCCATTTGCAACCAATAAGCTTGATTGTCAGAGGTAAATTAACTAATGTCCAAGTTTTAGATTTTAAAATTAAATCTAGTTCATTTTCAATTGACTCTTTCCAAAAATCAGGGTCGGAGGAAGAAATAGCTTCAAAAAAAAGTTAAAGGATTTTTTCAACAAGATACATGTAAAAATCATTTCCAAAAAAAGATTCTTTTCGTTTTCTCTTACTCCTTCTCAAATTATTATATGGGTTCTCACTGGCAACAGGTGGAGGTGCAATATAAGTACTATCAAAATTATTTTTCATGGTAAATAAATGCTTTAAAAATTCAGTGTTCTTAGTTTCAACGATAGAATTATGATCAAGCATATTACTTTTTACAATGAGAAATCTATATGTAGCACTATGCTCAACATACCCAATAAACATACAATATGAGGTTTTCAAGACTATTTTTCTCTTTTTAGGATCTGGTTGCATCACTTTAGCCAAACACCCCCATACTTTCAAATAATTAAGATTAGGCTTGTATCCTTTTCAAAGCTCATAGGGTGTTTTCCTAGAATTTTATAAGGAATTCTATTTTGAATATGACAAGTAGTTAACAAAGCTTTACCCCATGAATTATCAGGTATTGAAGAAGTAATTAATAAAGCATTCATTATTTCTTTCAAGGTGTTGTTTTTCCTTTTAGCTACACTATTTGATTCAGGTGAATAAGCTGGAGTTATTTCATGGATCATGCCGTCCATTTCATAAAGTTCATTAAACAAGACATATTCACCACCTATATCAGATCTAACCCTTTTTTATTTTCTTATTTAATTGATTTTTTACCTCGACTTTATAAAGTAAGAATATGTCAAAGGTATTATCTCTATGCTTAATTAGATATACTTTGGTGTATCTCAAAAAATCATCTATAAAAGTTACGTAATATTTTTACCACATCAAGTTATTGTTTGTTTTAAATCTCCTAAGTCCGTGTGAATTAAGTCAAGTAATCTGGATTCGTGTTGTACAGAAATACATGGTTTTTTTTGTAATTTTTGATTCAATACATACACCACATTTATTTCAACATGCATTTCTAATTCTAGAAATTAAACCATCAACACGCATACGATTCAGATAAGGTATACTAACGTGTCCTAATCTAGCATGCCATATATCATACGAGTCAAGCATATAAGTAGAAGATAATTCTAGAAATTAAACCATCAACACACATACGATTCAGATAAGGTATACTAACGTGTCCTAATCTAGCATGCCATATATCATACGAGTCAAGCATATAAGCAGAAGATGAATTATTATTAATAATTTCTAAAATGTTCAAAACAAACAACCCTTGATCACAATATCCCTTACCTTCCCTTACCCACAAAACACCATTTTTTGTCATGACAATTTTGTCTGACTCAAAGGAAACTTTAATCCCCATTTTTCCTAATAGAGCCACATAAATCAAATTAGCTCTAATATTAGGTACATGTAAAACGTCATTCAATGCCAATGTCTTTCCAAATATGAGCTTCAAAAGAATCTTGTCTTTCTCGACATCGTCAACTTTACCACCAAGATACAACGATTCTTCTTCATTTCACACCATATTATAGGAGGAAAACATGTCTCGATTTATACATATGTGCTTGGTAGCCCCTGAGTATACCACTTATCTTCTCACATTGGCCACAATCAAGGCCTGAGAAACAACCGTGGTATTTATATTATCTCTTTCAACCAAATTTGCCTTCGGTTTAGGAGGAATGTCATTTCTCTTCCTGAATCTACACACATCAACATGATGACCTGGTTTTCTATATACATAGCATGATCCCTTCTTTTTGAAGGTAAAAGGTTAGATTGCTTAGGAATGTGATTAGAAGATTTTTTATTTTTGTACTTTTTTTCTTGAGGAGTTGCTTGTGATGTGAATTCATTAGAAATGAAATCCTATGACAAGGGCACCAATCGTTAAAAAGTAGTATATTTGATTCTCCTCCCCAGGGGATTTTGTTAAGTTCCATAATCTAGAGAAGTCTCTAGCTGAACCTTATAACAAAAACCATTATGTTTTTATATTTTTTGAATTTATGTTGTTTTTGTGATTTTCTGACAGTATTGTCACAAGTAAGAATTATGTTAGAAATTAGGTTATACTAAATAAACACATTGGGATTGAAATCAGCAAGCCAATTCTCCTAAATTCACATGAAATAAGCATCAAACTCAATCACAACAGAGATTAATTTCACAGATGAATAATTCCTAATTCCTTAGGTAATTATCACTAACCTAACCTAGACTAACCCTAATCTCTTAGGTGCCAGCTTCAATTAAATTTAATTGTGAACTTAAGGGGAACCTTAGTCACTCTCCTAATTCCTTAGGCATGAAGCAACTAGGTCAACAATGTGCAAACAAGAAGTTCTCACCATGATTCCTCTCTAGTAAGGACTTTAGAATAGGCCTTGGATTCCCCAATGTAAGAGTGAATCCAACACTTATTGTATTCAGAATTTGTTGCAACTGAATCTTCAGCTTCAATCACTTGAATTGTAGATCCATGGAAGCTTCAATCAATCCCAATCCTAGAGAATTAGGCACTCATGAAGAGAAAACAGAAATGGAACACAGAGGTTAAAAGTGAGAGATGAGAGAATCTAGAAAGAGAAATATTACAGAAAGAAATGCCATTAATGAACCATATACAATTAAATAAACTCACTTAAATTAACTAAAATTACCAAGTACATAAGCTGAAACCAAATTAAGTATAATGGTGCCTTGGGCGTGTGGGCATTGAGGTGAGGCATATGAACGCTTCTGAAGGTGGGCATGGAATAGGAAGTGGGCATAGCAATGTTAGTAGCAAGCGTATAGATGCTGGTGCACTGGAATGAAGTTTGGTTGTAAGGGGTTGTGGCATATAGTTTCAGCGTAGGACCAACATAAGAACGCTTGGTCCCTAGAGAGTCCATGGAGTTGGGCATATGAGCAGTGTGTGGATCAGTGTATAAACTTTGCTTCTCTAAAGTGGCACCTGATAGTAATGTGTTCCCAACATAGGCTCACACCCACGAGTAGATACACGTAGTGCTTGAGTGGAGCATGGGAATTGAGTGTGAGTACTGGCGTGTAATGGGTCTGTAGGGGCTTTGGTTCTGGAATGTGGCACTTAGCTTTACACAATTGATCAGTATTAGCCAACGTTTAGGGGCGTTTATACACGTAATGAAAATGGAAGTTACTTGGTCATGGCACTTGAAGGTTGTGGGTGTGGAAAGCACCGTTCGTACACTGGTTATGGTTGATGCTTGGCACTTAACTTATGTAATTGCTCCCTTTATTCTTGAAACACACAAATAGGCAAACTTCCAACGTATCAACGTTGCTTAAAATATGATATGTTAGAGTCAAAAATACATATTTTAAATATTTATCAAATTAAATTAAAAATATAATATTTATTAACTAAAAATACAAATAAATCATAAAATGAATAAAATCCTAACTTTACTAAATATATACTATTTTTACTCCTAAATTAATAATTAACTACTGTTAATTAGGCAAAAGCAATGGAAAACAACCCGAATAAATAAGCCTTTTCAAGGCCTATAAGCTTTGTATCATGTTTGCTCTCGTTGCCAAAGCTCTTGCTTAGGCTTGCTTCTCTTCCTTTCAATTGGTGTCTTCAATTATGATATGAGTGATTAAGTCTAAAACAGAGAGTTTCTTATGTTTGTGTTTGAGTCGCTGTTGATAGTCCTTCCAACAGTCGGGTAACATTTCGATGAGGAAGACAACCACTAGTTCATCCTACATATAAAGGTTTTCTGATTTGAGGTCTTCTAGAAGTCGATGGTATTCTTTGATTTATGTCCTTATGTCATTGTCGTCGGTCATCTCCCAATGGTAGAAATTGCCCATAACGAACTTTTATTTTCCAGCATCTTCAACAATGTATTTTAGTATGAGGGAATCCTAAATTTCCTTCGCTTCCTTATAGGCACAATAAGTATCGAACAAATTGTTAGCCAAAGTACTCAAAATAGTGTACCTACATGCCTTGTTTACATTGGTCCATGCATCGAGAAGTTCAGGTTGGGTCAGTTTGGAATCGGATATCGCCCATGCGACATCGTGCATGTCAAGCACCAAGAAAACACACTCTTGCCAACAGTGGTAAGATTGAGCACCAAAAACTTCAATCTTTGATACGTCTGGGAGAGGTTTGGCCATGGTGATCGGAGCGTGCACTACAACATGTTATGCTTCTGGCAACAATATTTTCTCCAACATGTTAAAAGTGTTGCTTAAAATAACAATAATCAACAACTTCTAACTGTTGCCTAAAAATGAGCGTTATAGGCAACACACCTTTTGGAATAATGAATAAATGTTTCTTTAACCTTATATAGGGACAATTTTAATTTGTAACTAAATACTTAGGATTAAGGGATACACTTCTAAAATGTTGCATTTAATTTTCAACAATAAGGAACATTTTAAGAATTGTTGCATTAATTTTTTTAACATAAATTTACACTTTTAACATGTTGCCTTTAAATTTCAACCATAGGAAACATTTATAAGTTGTAACATTACTGTTTTTTAATAAAATTCTACAATCTTAACATGTTTCCTTTAAGTCTCAACAATAGGAGACAATTTCTAAACCTTGACATAAAGTTAAAAAATTACTTTTTGTGACTAAGGCTTAGTTTCATTAATAAAATTAAATAGCACATACCATGAATTAGCACTTCCATTCATACATGTATCTTCTTTTCTGACCATACTTATAATTATCAATCTTAGTTAACGACACGAAGCCATATATCCTTAAAAATTTTATAGCTACATACTAGTAAAATAATTTATATCATAGGCAAATAAATGTTCAAATTTTTTAAAATAAAATTACTTGAAAGATATAACATACTATAATTAAATAAAAAATATTGGTTTCAAGTTACATAAAGATACATAACAATGAAAATTAAGGAATAACAAATAAGAAGATAATAATGTGGTGTTACATGAAAAATAAAAATATAAATAATTTTATTCTAATAGGGACTTTTTAAATTCAGAAAAAAGGGAGATAAATAATAGGGAGAAAGCTGCACTACAATAACTTCTTCACTGGTATAACATTAGTTAAAAAACATTATATACTATATGTGTGTAGTGTAAATTATGACTTATAAATTATATCTATATCTTTTATTTATCTATCTATATATTCTTATCTTGAATTTATCAAGTATTGCTAATCATTGAAATAGATGCTTCTTTTTTTAGTAATTATTATTGAAATAGATCATGTTGCTATAGTGTGCAATAGTGGAATCACGGTCCCTATTATGATGCTGTGATAAAAACTCTAAAAGTATTTGTGATTTATAGTTGTTTCCCACCTTTTTAATGACATTTTTAGGATTTGCTACTACACAAAAATGAGGTAAAATTGTGGAACAGTACTAATAAAAATTGGTACTATCAATTTGTTTATGCTAATAATTAATTTTCCCTCTAATTAAAATAATTTAAAATTTATATAATTAAAAAATCAGATTCTAATTTAATGTTTCTATTAATTTTGTTTTCTAAAACCTTAATATATGACCACGTATGCAAAAAAACATTCACTTTGTTCATCTCATGCGCGTCAGTAAAGAAATCAATTCTGTTTTCTAAAACCTCCACGTACACCGATAAAAATCAGTCACTCATCTCGCGCGCGTCAATACGAAGAGATTAAAACCCTTTTCTTTCATAAACCCTATATATCATTGTCAATTTTGGTTGCTAAGTACGTTGATTTTCAATCTTTTATTTCAATTGTTCTGCGAGACAATAACATGCACGTCCAATAACAGAGTCCGTTCCGAGTTGAAGAAAGATTTGGGGTTTAGATTCTGGTTAGTGTCTCTTAATTGTATTGCTAATTATTCATTATTCTTGTTCTATTTCAACCTATTAAAACCTTAATTGTATTGACTTGTGCTTTGTTATTGAAATTTTTAAAAATAATAAAAGATGGATGAGAATTTAGGGTGGGATGATGTTGATGTGATTTAGGGAAAAAGTATTTGATTTGATTAATTTATTTTTATACATTCTTGCTCTGATATATATATATATATGTTAATATCTTAGTTGGATTATTAACTTTTTCTTTATTGGGGTGCTTTGCTTAATCTTCTTTTTTGTAATAATTAGTACTATGGTTATTATAAACTTTAATACAATTGTATTCATTACTTCTAAATTGTTAATAGTATTGGTATAACCCACAACCTCCAATTGTGTATCTCATAAAAATTGCTAATACTTTTACAACCATAGATTCTAAATTTGCATCTTACATATTGACACTATGAATTTCAATTATATATATTATTTATCAAACTAAGATGTATTGACTTGGTGTACATTATGTTTTATATATTACAAAATGGTATATGACTTATTATGCACATTTACAATCAAGAAATTCTATCAGTTTTACATTCTGTTTATTTGTCACGGATCATTGTGAAATCTAACTTGCAATTTGAACAATTAAAGATATATAGCGATTTCAATTTAATTTATAATTGTTGTTAAAGTCATCCATGTAGCAGGTCATGTATAAGGAATCCATTCACAAAATAATTTGGTTATTTAGAGCCATGATAGATAATAAGTTTGGAATAAGAGATTGTAATTATTTGTGTTAATTGTGCACCTTCTTGCTCATATAAATTAACAAAGAGTCTGTATTTTCTTTATACTTATTATCTCTAGAACAAAAATATACTCTTTGAAGCTGTAAATTTTATTTTTTTCAAAAAATAATTATAGTTAAAACTTATTAGACAAGATGTCTTGTGATTTGAAATTAACCTTTAGTGGTGTGTGCTTTGATGTGTATCTAAATATGTGTATATATACATATATTAACATTAATATATATTAACGTTAATATGTTAATGTTAATTAATATATATATTAACAAAATATATAACGTTAATATCTATATATATTTTAACGATATATATAACGTATATTAATAATATATATAACGTTAATATATATATATATATATATTAACGATATACATAACGTTATATATTAATAGCCTGTTTGGTTATTTGGTTTGGTTGGTCAAACAATCCTACGGTCAAACGGAGTTTTGACTATCTCGAACGGCGTGAAGGATCAATATCAACCCTTAAATTTCTTCATTTCCCCAACTCCGTTTCCCCAACTGGAAACCAAACGGACCCTAACTTTAATATATTAATGTTATATATAACATTATATATTAACGCTAATATATTAACATTAATATATATTATTTTTAGTTATAAGTTTTTTTAAATGTTGCATGATTATTTCAAGTAAGTTTTGCTGATTATTTTTTATTTTATTTTATTTTGAGATTATAGGGAGATATAAGAGCATTTATTTTAGGATTGAGAATTGAAGCACTCAATTGAAGTTCCTTTCACTTACTCGGCAATCTTAGAAGTATTTGAGAACGAGAGGTATATTGTTGAAACTTTTTTCTTTGTTCTTTTTTTTGTCATTTAGGTGATGTAAATGATTAGAATCTTGTTAATGTTAATGCTTAAATATTATTCAGACAACTTTATTAGATATTTTTAATTTTTTAAATGAAATAAATTAAAATAAATTTAAAATAGTTAAAATGGTAATTTAACAAGTAAATCAAAAATAAACTAGAAAGCTATAAATTCTTATTAGAGTAGAGTCCTTAAAGTGAATATTTTAATTTCAATTCTTGAGAACTATTATATTTTATCAATTTATTTTTTCTTTTGTGTATTACTATTTTAATTTTTAAAATTTATTCTTCTTTGTCAAGTTCTTGTTCAATAAACCAAACATGATAAAGAAGGATTGGGTTCAATTGCCTCGGTACGGTGATGAGTATATTGACGGTGTTAACTACTTTTTGGATATTGCATTCACGAAAGGAACAGATGAAGGAGAAGAGATTTTATGCCCTTACACTAGTTGTTGTAATGATAATTGGATGAAAAGAGATGTGGTGTTTGATCATCGATAAGCAATGGTTTTGACAAAGGTTATAAGGAGTGGATTTACCATGGCGAAGAGTTATCTGATATGGATCATAATAGCAATGCTAAGGGTAGTATTTCATTTGATGATGATATGAATGAGTTGTTATTTAAGACATTTAAAGATTTGGCAGAAGCAAATGAAGTGCATGAAGGGATGAATGACGATGCGAAGAAGTTTTATCAACTAGTTGAGGATGCAAATCAATAGTTATATCCAAGTTGTAAAAAGTTCTCTACCTTATCTTTCACCATTCGAATTTATCTTTTGAAATGTCTTCATGGCTGGAGCAATGCTTCATTCACCTCCCTTCTAGAGTTATTGAAAGAGGCTTTTCCATATTTGAACATTCCTGTCTCTTTCAATAAAACAAAATCCATGATAAGGGACTTAGGCTTAGACTATAAAAAGATTGATGTGTGTCCCAATCATTGCATGTTGTTTTGGAAAGAATATGAGAAAGATGAGGTATGTCATCTTTATGGAGAATCACGATGAGGCATCTAAAAAAGATCATAAAATTCCCACCAAAGTGCTAAGACATTTTCCTTTGATTCCAAGATTGAAAAGACTTTTTATGTGTTCAAAGACAGCCGACTTATTGAGATGGCATGTAGAAGAACGTTCAAAAGATGGCAAGTTAAGGCATCCTACTGATGGCCAAGCATGGAAGGACTTTGATGCAAAGCATCCATACTTTTCTCTTGAAACTCATAATATTAGGCTTGGGTTGGCTAGCGATGGATTTAATCCGTTTAGGACTTTAAGCTTATCACACAGCACATGGCCTGTGGTATTAACCGTATATAAATAGCCACTAAATTTATGCATGAAGACAGAAAGTTTAATAATGATTACTTATTCCTGGACCACGATCCCCTGGAAATGCAATTGATGTGTATTTACAACCCCTTATCGAGGAGCTAAAGCTATTATGGGATGTTGGGGTAGAAACATATGATATTTCTAAAGGTCAAGCTTTCTAAATGTGTACAGCTCTTTTATGGACTGTTAGTGACTACCCTGCATATTCTATGTTATCTGGTTGGAGCACTAAAGGAAAATTTTCTTGCCCTACATGTAATTATGGCACTTCCTCGACTTACTTAAAACATAGTCAAAAGATGTGCTATATGGGTCATTGAGTCTTTTTGGATTCAAATAACATGTGGAGATCAAATGCAGCTTCCTTTGATGGAAATCAAGAGTATAGGTTGGTACCTCTATTACTAAATACAACACAAATTTTAGAAGAGTTACAAGATTTCAATGTTGTATTAGGGAAGAATGATAACAAGAAAAAGGTTGATCCATGGAAGCAAAAATCTATCTTTTGGTAGCTATCGTATTGGAAGGATAATATATTACGCCATAACTTTGACGTAATGCAGATAGAGAAGAACATATGTGATAATATAATTGGGACTCTTAGAGATTGAAGGGAAGAAAAAAGACCATGCAAAAGCTCGCTTAGACCTACAACATATGGGGATTAGGAAGAAACTACATTTGAAGGCATCAAGTGATGGTAAGAAAACTCAGCTCCCAAAAGCATGTTTCTCCCTAATGAAACAAGAGAAATCTATTTTTTATGGAGTTTTAAAGGATGTAAAACTTCCTGATGGCCTTTCTTCCATCATTTCCCGGTGTATACAAGTTGATGAAGGAAAAATTTCTGGTTATAAGAGCCATGATGCTCACATCTTGCTACATTATCTGCTATAAGTAGCAATAAGAGGAATCACCTCTAATCAAGTTATAGTTCCTTTTGTTCGACTTTGTTCCTTTTTTCATTGCTTATGTCAAAAGGTTCTTGAGCTGAAAAGTTTAGATTATATGGAAAAGGATATTGCAGAAACACTTTGTCAGTTAGAGAAAATCTTCCCTCCAAGTTTCTTTGACATAATGGTTCACCTACCTATTCACCTTGCAAATGAGGCTAGATTGGGTGGACCGGTACAATTTCGATGGATGTATTATATGAAAAGATATTTAGGTGATTTAAAATCTTTTGTGTGTAATAAGTGTCGCCTAGAGGGTTCTATTGCTGAAGCATATTTGATAAAAGAATCTTTAACATTTTGTTCAAGATACTTGTCTAGTGATGTGGATAAAAGGATGAATAGAATGACAAGAAATAGTGATAATGATCCTAATATAGGTCATCCTATTGGGTTTAAGAAGTTGTTTTCTCTTGATCAAAAGTCTCAAACTCAAGCCCATGGGTACATACTATTCAATTGTGATGAAGTGCAAGAATACATTAGGTATTTTCATCAACTTATATATTAAAATTTTATCCTTATAATTTTTTTATATTGAAAAGTGGGTAATTTATTTTGTAGAGAGCATGAGGTTGATGTTTATAGTTGCCACAAAAGAAGAAAATAGAGGAAAGCTAAATGTCAAAGAGAAGATTTCATACAATGATTTGAAACTTGTGCCATGGATGAGAGATTATCTAATTGGGTAATGGCATTGTCTAGGGGACCAAATAGTGTAGCTAAATGATATTCTGGTTATGTTATTAACGGATATAGGTTTCATACAAGACAACATGATGCAAGGCAAAAAACTCAAAATAGTGGTGTGACTTTAGAGGCAGTAACTCAAAGCTTTAAAAGTACGAATGATGAGAATCCAGAAAAAGTTTGTTTGTCCTTCTATGGAGTAATAACCGATATCATAGAGTTAGATTATTATGGTTATGATAGTTATGTACTATTTAGATGTGACTGTTTTATGGGTGATGAAGAGAAACTTGGGTTGCCATTTGTTTATTTCAATAAAAAGTGCTACAAGAATGATCCATCTGTGTTAGCATCTCAAGTGCAACAATGCTTATACATTAAAGATCCCTTTAAAGAACATAGGTACTATGTTTTGAAGACAATTCTAAGAGATTCATTTGACATGGGGGAAAGTTCTAATTCTGATGGTAAAGGATATTATTCCACTCATACTTCTAAGATTTCAAACAATCTTTCTATAAATGATTTTGAAGTTGATTTGGTTAGGGAGGATGTGCCTGATGATATCATCGAACAACCTTTAAAGGAAATTTCTATTCCACCAAAGGAAAAAGAAAAGGAAAAGGAAAAAGAAAAGGAAAAGGAAAAAGATAAGGACAATGAAGTTATTTATGAAACAGAAAGTGAACATTATTCTGATGATGACTTAATTTTTGATGATACAGAAGATTTTATGGAGTAGCTCATATATAATATAAATATTGTAGCAAATAACAGCAAATTAGGTAATACTTATAATATTTTTATGATATATATTAAATTTTACCTTATGAAAAAAATGCATGTTAGAAACATATTCCTTTTTAGTTTAGTAAATACTTAATTTGTGATTATATTAATTATGTTTTACAGCTCATAATCTTCACAAGAATGGAGACAATAACTATTAAACAAAGATTTGAAACTCTCCAAGCAAAATCAAGCATTAAGTTGGCACAAAGATTTAAGCAAATCAAGCAAGAAAAAATTGATAAATTGCATGAGACTACAAGGAAATAACAAAGGAAAAGTTAAAGTTGTAGATCTTGAAGAGAAAGTGAAAAAAAGCAAAACACAAGCTATCCAAGGTAAATAATTTTAATGTTTCATGGTAATAGTCACATGAATTATGTATATAATAATGACTTGCTATATCTAACCTTACTAATGCTATGTTGATTATTTATTTAATAATTAGTATAAGATAAGTTGAATAAAGTTATTGCTAGAAAGAAAGTAGAAAGGCTAAAAGTGAATCTAAATCATGCTCATCTCATAGAAATATAAAGGACAACTTGGGACACCATAAAATTATGGAAGGCTTTGCAGATAAAGTAAAAAATACAAAAAAACAAGTTGTCCAAGGTAATAATTTTATTAATTCTTCTTGAAATTAATTGCTTGAGTTATATTAATATATATGTATATATATAATGTTGCCTTATACTTAGGATTATTTGTATTATGTTTACATAGAATGCAAATTGGATAAAAATACAGCTGCAAAGAAAGTAGAAAAGCCCAAAGTGAATGAAAATAATATGGCATCTCAAAGAAATAGAGCAGAAAATTTAAGTCAACATAAAACTATAGAAGGTTTTGGGGAAGTTGGGGGAGATATCAATCCAGAAGATCAAGTGAAGAACTCAAAAAACATGTTGGCCAAGGTAAATAATTCTCTTAATAATAATGATCATATATTAATTATGTATATAATAGATGCTAATACTCAACCTTATTTTTATTATGTTGATGTTTCATTTGAAAATAGGAACATTGAAAAAAAGAATGCAAGATAAGCTTTGTTTGGACACTGTTATTTCTAGAACCCAATGTTCTAATAAAAACAAGCTCAACAGAAAAACTCCAAGACTACAATTATGTCTCAAAGAAGTATCGGGGTTGAAGAAAATACTACAAAAAGGGAAAGAAGATTCCAACATGTCCATCGATGATGATTGATGACTTTATTCAATTTCAAAGGTTGAAAGAAGTGGATGGATCAAATTCATTAAATGATGGAAGATCTCAAAGCAAGTGGCACCCTACATCTACTCAGGTTGCAACTAGATTAAACCAAAATCAATCATCTAGAAGAAATAGGGAAGACTTGAGACAACTAGAAGATAAGGAAGGTTTTGCACTAGATGGTGAGGAAGATATCAATCAAGAACAAGAAATGACAAACCCAAACAAAGAAGCTGAAGAAGGAAATTCATTTCTTATTTCCTTATCATTACTATATAAATTACCATAAAATCATGATGATAATGATAATAAATATTATATTTTATTTTATTAATTTTATGACTTTAAATTAAAATCAGGGACATCAAAAAGAAGAACTCGTGGCAGAACTACATGCAAAACAATTCATGCAAAAACCATGAAAGAGTGAGAAGAGGTGACATTCAATGATATAGCCAGCTTATTGGGTCTACTGAGAAAGTTGTATCTGATTTAAGACTCTTCTTGGGAACATTGGGTAGAAAGCCAGCATTTTGCCCTTTAATTTACACAAGTTGGACTAATATGCTAGATGTGAATATAAAGCGTTGTTGGGACTATACAAGGGTACATATGTCTTATAAGAGTAATATGGGTTATGCAATATGAAGTATTTGATTTTTTTATGTTATAATTTTGCAGAAAAAGTTTATTGTACCGGATATAGCAAAGGATTGGGTAGAGACTACTATTACAAATGCTTAGAGATGACACAAACACCAAATCAAGAAGGAACATTATTCAAAGTATTCTAACATGACTGACAGACTTAAAACTCGTCCTCCAAAAGTTTCAGAATCTTATTTCAAGAAGTTATGTGAATATTGGAGTTTGAAATCCATACAAGTAAGTGTGATAATTGATTTCACTCAAAGTATCAAATAAATGGTTTATCATAACATTGCCCTTATTTTAATATACAGTGTATTAGTGAAAGGAACACTCAAAATAGAGCTCAACAGAAGTGAAGGCATTGAATGGGTCCAAAAAACTTTGCTATGATTCGTGAAAAATTGGTAAATATATATTTTTTATTTTATGTTAATGATACTAATGTTTTTACTTTAGGGTACAATCACATATTGACCACTAAGTAGTATATAATTTATAAATGGATGTTGTTGGATGTTTCTAGGTAGCATAAAATTTTAAGTTCTATTTGATATTTTTATTATTTGAAGCAGCGTGCACAGAATAATAGAGAACCTACCCAAGCAAAAATTTTTATTGAGACTCGAAGAGGAAATAAAGGGAAATAATTAGATGCAAAAACTGAAAATACAATTGTAAGTTGATAACATTATGATTTGCAACTGAAATCATAATTTGCTTAATAATTTCAATAGATAACGTCTAATTCTAATTTTTCTTTGTCTCTTAGTCTAAACTTAAAGATGCTATGGATAATAATGAGGAAAATAATGAAACATTTAAAGTTGTTTTCGGTAAAGAATATCCTAGAACAGTGCGTTGTTATAGGAGAAATATCACACAAACTTCTTTGAAGCGAAAAGCTGAGCTTAATACTTTGAAAGAAACACACAAAGAAGTCACTTCATTGCGCGAACAAATAAATAATATAGAAGAGAAGTTTGGTAAATTCCAAGATGTTGTGAAGGTTTTATTGAGACAATGCAATCCAAGAATGAATATGGAATCACTAGAAGAATTGTTAGAATTATCTCCTAAAGATGCAAATAATCTTGAAAACATTATTGGACAACCACATGTATATTCTTCTACATCAATACATGCTCCAAATCTTGGAGAGGTATTTGTTATATAAATGTTAAGGTTGGAACTTTCATTTATATAGTTTTCAATAAAATAATTTTATAATTTTTTGTAGGAAGGGCATGATAGAGGAAATGCATTTATGGATATGGAAGATGATGCACTTTAGATTTGGAAGATGATGACTTTGATCTTGAAGTTACTAATCTCTACTTATAGTGTTGCAATGATCTCATTGGATATATTTTTGGCTAGACATTTACTTGAATGTATGATATTTGATAAGACAATATTGTCTATTTTGATGATTTAGGTTTAGAATATTCTTATTAAGTATTTATATCAGACATATTTTTTGGTATATACTTAAAAGTATAAAATATATTTGATATAAGATAATGTTTTCTTATGATTGACCATTATATTTTTGGATGGATGCTAAGTAGATGTTGAAAATATATATATATATATATATATATATATATATATTCTTTCATAAGAATTTTCTTAATTTAGTGCAAAATTATATATCGCAATATAGTTAAAATAATTCATGAATTAATTTTCAAATTTTATGAATATATCTAGAATAAAGATACAAATAAAAGATATTGTGTATTAATTTAATCAACAATGCTATAAGTATGAAATAAAAGATTCAGGAATTGAAGATGCACTATTAATTTATGAAAATTAAGACTATGTTTATTAAATATTTCGTTCACACTCCATGATGATATTATGACTATAATTAAAACATGTTGTTTACACCCTGTGTATACAATTAAGAAATGTTGTTAATATGGTATTGTTACAATTTAAAAATGTTATGTTTTAACTCTCAAACAAAAATTGTCAAAATGTTTCTATACTATATATGTACGCTTACGAACTGTTGCTAATATGCTATAGTTACCTTTAATGAATGTTGCATTTTTCCTCATAGGCAACAATTGTGAATTGTACTCTATAAAAACAACAATTCAAAAGTGTTGTTTGATGTCGTCATCATAAATGTTGCTTATTCCCCAAGTAGAGGCAACATTTTCCAGTAGTGCAGCCTAAAGGTTCAAAAAATTGTTCCCTAAAATAATAGGTAACGCTTGCATATGTAACAATTGAAAATTGTTCCATATACCTTTAGGCAACAATTTTGGTCAATATGGGAACAATTTTTGATTGTTCCTAGGAAACAAAAATGTTGTACTGGTGGTAACAGGTGGTTGTTTTGTGGTGGTGGTTGTGTCAAGTTTAGGGTCTGTGTTGGAACCAGCATTAAGTGTAGTGCCGATATCATTGTCAGCCATGAGAAGATAAACTTTAAGATTGTTAAAGGTGTAGGCTGAGTCGTGCGATAACACTACCCTTAAGAGTTTATTCACGGTATATGCGGACTCCCCAGGATATAATAGCCATTTTTGGTATAAGCCAAGGCAAAAATTAGCAAGAGGAAAAACGTAGAAGAAACCCAGCAGAGAGAAAAGAGAGAGAAAGAGAAAACGATGAGAGGAAATTATAGTAATCGATTAGGGTTTTCGAGAACCACCTATATATACTAAATCATAAACTGGTTAATAAAAATATTTTAAAATAAACAAGATATATTATTAAAATAAAATATCTGGAGACGGTTAAAGAAAATAATTTGAAAGTGTAAATTGAGAATCTTATATGTAAATTAGTGGATGACTAACAGAGATAATGGGATTAACATTGAAAGGAATCTGGAAATAGGAGATAAGGTTTGACCTCATCAAATAAAAGATAAGGGGTATTTTGTAACCATTCAAATTGAGCCATTTCCCGGTAAGATTTAAAATTCAAATTGATCTTAATAAAACAAAAAATAAAAAAGTTTCCACATTTGCGTAGGGGGGAAATCAAAGGATTTACACTAGAATTGACTTTTTGAGCCAATCTTGTATGCATGCAAGCCCATAACTTTTCTTACTTGTTCATAAGCCCAAACACACATGTTTTAATATATACCCTTTCAACTCTATCAAACCAAGCCATGTGGGACATCTTTTGAAATACCATTTTCACATAACATCATTAACTTTGTTATATTCTCTCTTAAGCTAGAACTATATGTTTCGTCTTATGTTCAAGCATTTTGTTACATTCATCTATTTTTTAGGGTAGTATACATCACTATCTAGAGAGTGAAAAGCTTTTCCTCATGGACTAGATTAATAACTTAGAAAAAAGAATTGCAAGGTTAGGTAGACAAAAATAGTAGGTGGAGAAAAGAAAAAGACAATGCTCTATAAAATTTGATCATTCAAATGGTAAAGGTAACTATCATACATTTAAATGCTTTTATTTTCTCGACATTTTTAATCTCATCTTATATATAATTTGATTATGATCAAATACACAAAACATCAACAAATGTTACAAAGCATTCTTACGAACAAGTAGATTCTCAACATTATATTTCTTCATCCATTGGTGATGTGCAAGCAAAATGTGAATACATAATTTGATATTTGGCTTGGGATAAATCATACTTATAAAAATATATTTTAACTTTATACTTTACGATGCAAGGAATTGTATTGGTTGAAAACTCAACAAATTTTCTATATCATATATTTAACTAACAAAGTATGTTATATTTTTCTATGCGACTTTTTAATCTTTTTTAACTCTTCTTTTATCTAATATTATCATGTTCATATGGATATAATGTTTATTTGATTGTTCCAGTTTTTAATCCTTTTTAAATCCATCTTTTATATAATGTTATCATGTTGATATATATAAAATGAATGCCAATGTTGAAAGAGCGGGTAACGCAATAATAGGTTCCCACGGTGATGTCTCTTTATCCATTGCTGGTGTTCAAATTAAAGGTCAATACAATGTTATATTTGTTACGCATAGTTGGATATCATAAAAGGATCCATATTTATTGGTGAATTCTTATTATTGTAGGAAATAAAGCATTAAGATTGTCCATGACCCCAAATTTCATTTAGTATTCAATCAATAGAACCCCTTTTTTTCAGACATAATAAATGGTAGGATAAACTCTTTCATTTATTTTTGTTTTACAATCTGTGGAACAGTTCTAAATACGTACCGTCAATTGTTTTTAAAATTCATCTATGGACCCAAGTTTGAAAAAAAAGATTGAAGATTACTACACCAAATCAACTTCGCAAGACAAACACAATCAAAGGTGTATTTTTAACCTTTGATTTCTAACTTAATACAAAGTAATGTAATGTTTATATTGATTTTATATTAATTTTCCCTTTAAAACAAATTCGGCAACTTATTCAAACAGTATGTTCAAAGTATGTATTGTGTTTCAAGAAAATAGGTAATGTTATTTTCATTATGTTGATCATCTCATGAAATGACCTTCCTTAAATTGTCCATTCCTCCTGTCATCTAAACAAAAGCATGTTGTGAAAGTATGATTTAATTATCAGGAACTTACGTTATGTGGGTGGAGTACTATGACCGAATGGCTTTAGAGAGATGCATGATTATTTTGTGGCTTAGGATTGCATGAAAAATTGGTTTAAATGATGTTTTGACAAAATAAAATTTTACCGTTGGCCTTGATGGTTGTTTTATTATTTGAAAATGTGTGTAGGTAATTTAAGTGATGTTTTGGTGAATTTAGAAATAAGCTCATGCTGAACTTTTGTTGTGGCCGAAAGGGAGAGGTATCTTGTTGATGGTTTTGTGACTTGAAAAATGCATAAGAATTTACTTATGTGATATTCTTGAATATTTAGAAATTTTGTGAAGTGTTTAAAGAATGGCTGTGGTTGTTGGTGAAGTGCGTAAAGTGTTGGGAATGTTCTAAAAGGTTAGATTTCCAATGATTTTAAAATCTGAGAATAGAAGTTAAGGTGTTATAGGCTAAAGCAGGTGTTACAAGTTCAAGCCAGGCGGTGTTAAAAGCTAAGATTTTAAGAATTAAAATCTGAAAATTTTTAACACGTTTAAAAAGTTAGATTTTTGGTGGTGTTAAAAACAAAGTTTAAGAGGTGTTAAAAGTGACTCTTTTTAGAAAATTAAAAATCTAAATTTTTAAATGTTAAAATTGATGATGAACTTTTGAATAGATAATTTTCCTATGGTAATTTGACTTAAGGGAGATTCTACAATCTGAAAGTGAACTAAGTTATATTAAAATTTTTGAAGAACTTTGTGAGGACAACTAAACGTTTACTTTTTGAAGGTCCAAAAAGGGATTTTTAAAATCTTAAGTACAATGTCTTTAAATATTTAATGGATTTATATAGAAAGAATTTTTTAAGCTACAAGAAACTTGGTTTTGGTAAAAGAAGTATTGCTACTAAGTAAGGTGAAAAACTTAAGTTTTGATGAAAGAACAAGAAGTGGCTACTTGCTGGAATCTTAGAACTTAACTAATATTAGTAAAGTTTTGTAACACTAAGAGTTTAAATTTAAGTAATTCTTGAACTTAAATGGACATAGAGAAAGAAGTAAAGATGGGTAAGACTGGTGTAGATTAAAAGAATATTAACTTAAAGATGATTAAAGTCCTATATAAAAATTGTGGGCGTAAAGAATATTAGTGTGTGGAAATGGTGACTAATGTATAAGCCTGATTGAAGGTTTTAAGGCTGTGTGTTGGGCTTCAGAAACAGCAAAGCAGGCCCAAAAGGATCAAAAATCCTCCATCTTGGTTAAAAGATTATATAAATTAATTTCCTTTATTTTATTTTCTTGTAAGTGCCAAGTGTATAGCCATTATTTCATCTTTATTCCAGACCTATGTATTTATGTTGAGTTTTACTCTTGGAAATGTTATGGTGGTATTTGCATTTTATTTCTTCCTTAGTTTAGTAGTGTATTCCTAACCCTAGCAGCCTATCAATTTGGTGCTTTCATTGCCCTTCTCCATGCCTCCCAAACCTACCACATCCAAGGATGTGGAAGAAGCTCTCCAGATATTGACAGACAGAATGGGGTCCCTCCATACCCAGTTAGACTCTCAGCTTCAGGAGCATTTGGGGTCTCTTCAAAAACAACTAGAGAACCAGCAGCAACTCAATAACTCTAGACACCATAATCTGGAGCACAAGCTTGATGCTCGTTTGGAATCTCTGGCTGCCTTGATAGGCCAACTAGCTGGGAGCATCTCCCTCCAACCAGACCCTTCCAGACCTTCTTCCTCAGGTACCCCTCAATCTGGCCCTACTGGTTCCCCTATTATTCCTCATGTAACTGAAACCCCCATTCCCCCTCCTCTAATTAACCAATCATATAACCTACCCCCTTCACCATCCACCCTTCAATTTGGCCACATGCCCCCACACACCCACCCTACAACACCCTTAACCCACACCTACACTTCAACCCAACCCTCCGTACCCATATTTCCTCCAAGACCCCCTTACCCTCCAACTTTCAATCCCACAGCTGTTCCCCCATTGGACGCTAGACCCCCCAAAGTAACACTAAATCCATTCTCTGGTCTTGAACCCCTTGATTGGCTCTTTCAAGCTGAGCACTTCTTCCTAGTTTACCAAATTCCAGTTGAGCAGCGCCTGTCTTGGGCTGCCTTTTACATGCAGGGAGACGCCCTTAGTTGGTACAAATGGATGTACCAGAATAATCAATTGACTGATTGGTATTCCTTCACTAGGGCACTCACATTACGTTTTGGGCCTTCTACTTATGTTAACCACCAAGCAGAGTTATTTAAGCTTCGTCAGTATGGTTCTGTTACTGAGTATCAAGCTAAATTTGAGAAACTCTCTAATATGGTAATGGGTCTCAGCCAGGAAGCATTGCTTAATTGTTTCATTTCAGGTTTAACTCCTGATATTAGACGTGAACTGGCTATCCTTCACCCGATTTCAGTGCCCCAAGCCATTCATCTTGCTAAATTGGTAGAGGACAAATTCAAGGATTCAAGCCTAAACCTCTACGTTTTAACCAACCAGCTCAGGTCAATCCCTCACAGATCCCACCCCCTGTTCCCACAAAACCTCCTTCCTCTACCCTTCCCCTTAAAAGGTTAACCCAGGCCCAAATGCAAGAAAGAAGAGCTCAAGGATTATGTTATAATTGTGATGATAAGTTCATTCTGGGTCACCATTGCACCACAAACCGTTTTCTTCTCCTATTGACTGAGGATGATCCTGATATGTCACAAGAACCTCCAATGGAATCTTCAACAATTTCCCTAAGTTCACATTGCCTAGACTCACCCAAGTCCCCTGACCCTCACCAGGCCATTCATTTTCACCTCTCTCCTCAAGCATTAAATGGCCAACCATCTCACCGTTCCCTAAAATTTCAAGGTTTATTGGCAGGGTTACCGGTCCTTATTCTTGTTGATACAGGCAGTTCACATAATATCATTCAATCTAGAGTGGCTACCCATCTCAAACTTCCGAGTCAACCTGCTCCTAAATTTCCAGTCCTAGTGGGTAATGGAGAACATATTTACTGCACGGGATATTGCCCCTCTATTCCCCTCACAATTCAGAACCATGTTTTCCATATTCCTTTTTACCTCCTACCTATTGAAGGTGCTGATATTGTATTGGGCATGGAATGGCTTTCTACCCTGGGTACAATCAACTCAGATTTTGCCATTCCCTCTATGACCTTTATCCATGACCAGAAACCTATTACCCTCACCGGGGATTCCTCCAATTTTCCTTCTCCTGCTTCTTTTCATCAGATCCACCACTACAATCATCAACAATCAATTGCCTCATTCCATTTCTTAGCCTTTCATCCTATACACCAACACTCGGTCCAAGTCCAACCCAGTCCTAAAATTCCCCCTGCCATTACAACCCTTCTGGACACCTACAATCACATTTTTTCTGAACCCCAAGGTCTTCCACCTACCCGCCCACATGATCACAAGATTAACCTTATTCCCAATGCCCCACCTATCAA
Source organism: Clitoria ternatea (assembly GCA_037962975.1). NCBI lineage: Eukaryota > Viridiplantae > Streptophyta > Magnoliopsida > Fabales > Fabaceae > Clitoria > Clitoria ternatea. The sequence continues at coordinate 248,030,939 of CM075669.1, forward strand.
AGTAAAACCCTACCGTTACCCCCACTCCCAAAAAGACGCTATGGCCACCCTTATATCTGAGATGCTAGCCAAAGGCCTAATTACACCCAGTAACAGCCCCTTTTCCTCCCCTGTATTACTTGTCCGTAAGAAAGACGGATCTTGGCGTTTCTGTGTTGATTATCGAGCTCTTAACGCCATTACAATACCTGATCGCTTCCCAATTCCCACTATTTATGAGCTTCTAGATGAGTTGGGGAAAGCCACTATCTTTACTAAGGTTGATTTAAAATTAGGTTACCACCAAATACGTGTTTCTCCAAATGATACATACAAAACAGCTTTTAAAACTTTTGATGGCCACTATGAGTTTTTAGTTATGCCATTCGGTTTAACTAACGCTCCTGCAACATTCCAATCAGCCATGAATGATCTTTTACGACCTTATCTGAGGCGTTTTGTGCTAGTTTTCTTTGATGATATTTTGATTTTTAGTCCTACCATGAATGATCATATTTGTCATTTAAAACTGATCTTTGACTTGCTATCTACTCATCAATTCTTTGCTAATTTTTCCAAGTGTGTGTTTGCTGTTACTTTTATTAGCTACCTGGGTCACATTATTTCAGATAAAGGTGTTGCTCCTGATCCAGAAAAAATTCAAGCCATTTTCGATTGGCAAGAACCTCGTTCCCTCACGGCACTCCGAAGTTTCTTGGGACTCACCGGATTTTATAGAAAATTCGTTCAGAATTACGCCTCACTCGCCGCTCCTCTCACCGATTTACTTCGTTCCACTACTTTTGTTTGGAGTACATCTGCCTCAGCGGCGTTTACACAGTTAAAGCAGAAAATGATGGAATTACCAATTCTCACTATCCCTAACTTTGACAAAACCTTTGTGCTTGAAACAGATGCTTCTTCTGTAGCTATTGGCGCTGTTCTCTCCCAGGATCGTAGACCAATCGCCTTCTTCAGCAAACGTTTGGGTCCCAGGTTGCAATCTTCTTCCACTTATGTCCGTGAAATGTATGCTGTCACTGAATCAGTAAAAAAATGGCGTCAGTACCTAATTGGAAGGGAATTTTACATTTTTACTGATCATCAGAGTCTCCAACATCTGGCTTCACAGTCTTTTCACACACCAGAACAGATGAAGTGGGTAACAAAACTACAAGGATACAGTTTTAAAATCTTTTACCGTTCTGGTTCCAGCAACAAGGTGGCCGATGCCTTATCCAGAGTTCAACCTGAGGAAGTTCCCCTGCTCTTGGCCATCTCCTCCCCGATCCCTGCCTTGTTGGATGAGCTCCGCCGATACTTCCGATATGATCCAGAAGGGAAACGCCTTTTTGATAAATTACAGTCTCACCCTAACCAACAGGGTAACTTCCATCAATCTCAAGGTTTATTGTATTTTAAAGACAGATTATTCATACCCAACATACCTCACATGCGACAACAGATCCTTCAGGAATTTCACTCTAGTCCTGCTGCTGGACATTCTGGTTTAAAACCAACCTTGGCTCGCATTGCTGCTTCCTTTTATTGGCCAGGTTTCTACAAAGATATGAAAACCTTCATTACCAACTGCGCAACCTGCCAGATGTGTAAATATCTGCCCCAAAAGAAAGCTGGGTTATTACAACCTCTACCAATTCCAAATCAAGTATGGGAAGATATTACTATGGATTTTATTACACACCTGCCAAACTCTTTTGGTCACACTGTGATCTGGGTGATGTGCGACCGACTCACCAAGTATGTTCACTTTCTAGCTTTACCTTCCAAGTTCACTGCTCCTGATCTGGCTGCCAGATTCTCTTCAGAGATCTGTAAACTCCATGGTATTCCAAAATCCATCACTTCAGATCGTGATCCCGTGTTCCTCAGTAAGTTCTGGAAAGAACTCTTCCGGCTACAAGGGACCCTCTTGCAGTTTAGTTCCTCCTACCACCCTGAAACAGATGGCCAATCAGAGGTAACAAACAGATGTTTAGAGGCTTATCTTCGCTGTTTTACCAGTGAGAATCCCAAACAGTGGTTTAAATACCTTTTTCTGGCTGAATATTGGTTCAACACTACAGTCCACTCTGCTATCGGCATGACTCCGTTCCAGGCCCTGTATGGACGTTCCCCACCATCCCCTCTCTCGTTTCATCCAGGCAACACCTCCCGATCTGAAGTGGTTTTATCCCTGCAACAGAGGCAGCAACTGTTACAAACTTTAAAGAGTAACTTACAAAGGACCAGGCAGCGTATGATGACACAGGCAAATAAAAATTGCAGGGATCTTACCTTCAACGTTGGTGACTTTGTTCTCCTTCGTTTATAGCAATATCGCCAGTAGAGTGTCCAACGCCGCGCCTCCCAGAAGCTTTCAAAGAGATATTTTGGGCCCTTCAAAATTCTCCGGCGAGTTGGAGCTGTTGCATATGAACTGGAGTTGCCACCGTCTTCCCGCATTCACCCGGTCTTCCATGTCTCACTCCTTCGTCGTTACCACGCGCAAGACATCTCCACTCACTTTCGAGCTCTCCCAGTGTGTAACGAAGAAGAGGAAGAAGTAGATCTCCAAACTGAGACACGCACTTCTCCGGATCCCACTACAGTTTCTCCAAGTCCCTCTTTGAATTCTGAAAGTACAAATGACCCTTCTGTGGAGTTAGGCACGCCTTTGCAGATCCATTCCCACTCAGATCTTCTCTCTCCGCGTTCTCCTATGTAATCTACACCGTCCATCACGCACACCACTTCCCAGGCGCCATTAGTGCGTTCTGCCATGGGTCCCACGCACGTGAGGCCATGTCCCCTACCTCGTCTCAATTTGCGCGCGCCATGTCCTCCACCGTCAGATCTGGAATCGTATGCCAAGGAGTCATCTCAGCCACTGATTCAAAATGGGAAGTGCTTGCCACCTAATTCCCACCTACCTCACGCGGACCCAGGCGCCTCTTCTCTCACTCCATCCGAGCCGTCCAATCCTTCATCTCAACCGTCCATCTCTCACACGGCTTTTGAGGCCACCTTGTCTCCTTTCTGAGTGGGACCCGCGCCTGTCCCCTTGTCCCTTACCTCTACACGCGTGACACACTCCCTACCGTGTGATGCTCATGAGCTCACCAACCCACAATCTGAGCCGTTCATTCAAAATGGAGAGTGGGTGACAGCTACTCCCCACTCCCTCCACACCGAAACCGAGACAGGACCTCTCCCTCCATCTGGACCGTCCTTTTCCTCTAGGATCCGTGTGTCCCATGATGCCCCAACCAATGACGGACACGTCACCACCGGACCCCTTTCTAACCTTGAGGACAAGGTTCCTTTTGACCCAGGGAGTAATGTTGGGCTTCAGAAACAGCAAAACAGGCCCAAAAGGATCAAAAATCCTCCATCTTGGTTAAAAGATTATATAAATTAATTTCCTTTATTTTATTTTCTTGTAAGTGCCAAGTGTATGGCCATTATTTCATCTTTATTCCAGACCTATGTATTTATGTTGAGTTTTACTCTTGGAAATGTTATGGTGGTATTTGCATTTTATTTCTTCCTTAGTTTAGTAGTGTATTCCTAACCCTAGCAGCCTATCACTGTGATGAACGAGTTTTAAGTGAACCTTAGAATAGTGATGATTGGGTAATCAATGGATTGGCTATGTGAATTGTTATGTTGTGAATGTATTGTTGAAATTAGATTAATAAAAATGAGTTGGCGATGACAATAGAATTGTTTGATAGTTGCTGAAAAGGTCTAATGGTCATTATGTGCTTATGATAAAATTAGTTAGGTGTTTGAGCACGTGTGGTGCTAACTTAATGAATAAGAACTGATTGTGAATTAATGAGATTGAATGTAATGATGAAATTTGATTGGTAAGGTTGATTATGTGAATGATATATGTGTGATGCATGACTGATGAATCTGATTACGTGCTTGGGCACATGTGGTGCGGACTGGGATGATTGAGAATTCATAATGAATTGTATGAATAGATTGGTGAGAATAAAGTGAGAAAAGGAAAGATAATTGAGTTTTGGTAGGGTCCAAGAGTAAGATTAGAATGAATGTGGTTTGGGATTTGGGGATAAGCAACCATGACGTCTTTATCCCTATGAATGATAATTAATGAATTGAAATTGTAATGTGAGTTGATAATATACTGAGACTGGATTAAGGTGTGTCGTAAGTATGTGATGGGTCATTGTCCTTGATAACAAAGTGAAATGTTTTGTGAAAGAGAGGGAAAAAAAGGTTGTTGATGATTTTGAATGAGTTTTTCTTTAATCAATTTCAAATGTTTCTTGCCTTCAAGCAGATTTGATGTTTTCCCTTATCTTATAATTATGGAAAATTTAAGAGTCCCTTGATTTGGCTTAAAGAATTTTTAGGGCTTAAGTTTTCTGCAAATGAGAGTTTTATAAGATTTTTCTTGAAGTTTTATTTTAAGATCCAATGTAATGCTTCAAATACCTTAAGAGAATACAAGTTTTTGAAAGATAATGATGGACTACGCCTTTGAGGACGATGACCCATTGAGGTATGGACCCTGTAACATCTTGGGTTTTCAGGAAAGGTTTGAATAATGATGAGTTACAAAATAAGGATGATTAATATGAAATGTTTGTGTTTGCGGCTGCGGTCGATGATGTGCTATTGATTTATGGTGTAAATGAGGCTTCTGTCGATGTGTTTGTGAATTTTGTGAGGGTAGAAAAGCCTAAGTATCTGAGATAGTGTGATTAAATGATGAGATAAGGATGTTGTTAATTGTGATCTGTTCATGATGAGAAAATGGGAGTGTATTAGAGATGGTAATTAATTAAAAATGATACAAGGATGATATTTATAGGAATAATTATTATTATAAAATATAGTAAAGAAAATTTAATGCGTTTCTTGGGAGATATGTGCACAGGAGGATTGAACTAGAAATGCAATCGGGAACCGAAGTAAACGGCAGAAAATACCAGAAGGCCCTGAGATACGGAGAGTATTCAGTATTCTAAAACCTATTGTTTAGTATAAAGCACCTTTTACAGTGTTTATTAGACATTTTCAAGGAACTAATTAGACCTGCGGTCCCTTTGACCTTTTTGTTAAGCTGAGTGCTTTTGGGTCCTAAACCTACCTACACTGTTTGTGGTATAACTCTTTCTCCGGATGTTGAAATCGAGTCATTCTTGTTTCTAATTGTTCGTATTGAAAAGTATACCATTTCTCATGCGGGACTTGAGGTCCGATTCCAAGGGGTTTGATCCCTGGGAATTATTTAAGAATTAAAGTCTAATAGCTTGTTTTACGTTTGCTTACCCTTTAGTATTTTGGGTCTATCTCACTCTACATTATCGAAATTGAATGATTCTTGTCCTCAAAATTCTGTATTGAAATTTCCTACAACTTTTGTGTTGACCTTGAAACCTGGTTCTTGCTCAATCAATACAATTTTTAAAAATAGTGCACCGATTCAAAGTTTCCTGATTCAGCTTGACCCTCCTTTAGTAATTTTGGCTTTTCTCTTTCGTACAAACTTGAAATCGAGCGATTCTTTTGTTGTTAGTTCCTAAACTCATATACATACAACTTTGATACAGAGTCCAAAAGCTAACTTGTGCATTTTTCCAGTAATTTTCTTAAGCAAGCTGACCCATAAGTCATTGCCATTTAAAATAGTTTCACTAATCAGGGTATATCTCTCGCTCCCGATGTTGGTTTTTTGCATGCTTTAGCTCGCTTCAAAAAGGAAACAAAGATCTACAACTTTCATGTCTTAAGTTTTCCCTAATTTTTGCTGCATCAAAATTTTAAAATTTTTACAAGTTTATACTTTCTATGTTGTGCCACATCAGCTTTCCATTCACCAAATGGACCAATCAGCATCCGCCACATCACGCCACCTGTCCTTTTTATTGGACCAAGTTTTTCTCTAGAAACTTCAAAGGGTTTGGCTTAAAGAGCAAATTAATACTCTGTTTTTCCATTTCCCTTTTATGTCGTGGTTTTACTCTTTTTTACCCCTAAGTCCCTCTGGCATTTTCTTAAAGACAAGCTCACAATTCTCTTGCTCCTCTTCTAACCAAACCCCCACCCTAGTTTTCCACTCTAAAATTGCTTCTTAAATCATCAAATTGCTTCAATTCCTTTCCCTTTAGCACGTTGGATCCATGGAATGGAGAAGCAAGAAGCTTAAAACCTCATTCCCTTCTTTCTCTTCTTGCTGGCCAAGAGGCCCTAGGCCACTCTAGGAGTCTTTAACCTTCCTAAAATCACCATCTTAGTTCTTGACTCTTACATGCATGCTTTGACTTTCAATTTTCCAGCCATCATATGAAGACTTGGAACCCTCTTCTTATCTTCTTAGCAAGCCCGAGACTTGATTCACCTTGCATATGCCTGAAGAAAAATTATTATTATGAACATACAATTCATAACACAATTTTAACACACATTATGTCAACAAAGTTTTGATTGAAGGTGTACCTGAAGATAAGAGATCCATGAATCCCAATAGTGAGCATGTACTACTCTTAATCTGAGTGCCTTTTTTTCAGTGTGTTACCAACTCTGTGTAATAATCACCTAATGGGATAGTGATTATATAGGCAACCACAGATGAGAGCAGGAACCTCTCACTAGGCACATAGAATGGGCCAACCCATCACGGTCCATCCAAACAAAAGCCCAATAGCTAAATCTATCTATATACATAATATTTACATATTATATAATTAATCAACAGAATATAGATATAATGATTTAATGATGCTAATCCATTAAATTAATATAATAATATATTAATAAGAAAATCTTATATTTCTCCCACTTGGATAGTATTATTAAATTATTAAGTACAAAATCTATATTATTATGACAAGTTATTAATTATCACCAAGAAATATAATAATTTCACAATAGCATACAATCATATCTGATAAGGATATACATTATACTACAATAGTTTATATTTCAGTCACGGTATAGATAAGGAAATATGAATTTCATTTCCACATGTTCCAAGCATCCAAAATGCAACAAAAAATATGTCAATAAAATGACGTCAATAATAACATATCCAAAACAAAAAACTAGTTTCAATAAACAAATTACAAAATAAAACTCCCACTAATCCAAAATATCAAAAGACTTGACTAAACCCATATGGGTTACATGATTCTAAAAAACTCCAACGGTCAAGCCTTTGGTTAGTGGATCTGCCAACATGCTCTGAGTAGCAATGTGCTCACACTAATGCAAAAATTGGATATAACAACGGGATATATTCACGGGTTTAAGTGGATCAGTGATAAAAACATGCGCGGTGGCATTTTTGAAATTATAAGGTGAACGATATAATCAGAGAAAACTATATATCTACGGTTAAAATCATAACCGTGAACGTACCCATCAATATATATTCACGGTTGAGGAGTCAATCGTGGATATATAGTACCTGAAATATATATCCACGGTTGTGTGAACAACCGTGACTATATATTCATGGGTACGTTCACGGTTATGATGTTAACCGTGGATATATATTGATGTCTATAATCACTGTTGTATTTCCAACCGTGGCTATATAGTTCAGGTTTTAGGGTTTAATCACTGGGTACTGTATGTCCACGGTTGTTTCTATAACTGTGATTATAGATTTAATATTTATCCACGGTTGGGCTCGTAACCGTGGTGATTTAGTTAACATTTATCCACAGTTTTTTGTTCAACCGTGAATATATGTGTAATATATTCACGGTTTTAAGTGGAACCATGAATATACATCCTTTCTGAAACTTCAAAAGCCGCGCCTTTCAGCCTTTTTTCACTTTCTCTTCTTCTTTCGCGCTGGTTGCCATCTTCTTCCTCGTCCTCCTCTTTGCTGGTCGTAGGCTTCTCCGTTCACTTCCTTCTTCTTTCGTGTGCCCTTCTTCTTCTTTGTTCACCATTGTCTGGTAAGTGTTCCCTTGCCCTTCTTTTTTCGTTCACTTTTTAGCCCTGCTTCTTTGTTATGCTTTATCACCATTGTCTGGAAAGCTTGTCTTTCTGTTTGTGTGTAGTCGAACATGAACAAATATAGGTCTCTGAGTTTGTGTTTTCATTGTTGAAGCTGAACTCTATCTCTGCTTATTTGACATTACCTGTGCCATTGCCTCTGTTTTCATGTGTTTTCATTGTTGTGGTAATTTTTTTTTAATCTATTTAATGAAAAATTGTAAAAAGGGAGCAGCAAGATATCTGATTAGACATGTGTTTCATTTTTTTTCAATCTCATTGTGTTTTCATTGCCTGTGACATTCCCTGTAGTATAGATATTATATATGTATAAGATATCTGATTAGATAATATCTGTGTAACAATTAAAGCAAGCTTGCTGGTTCTGTGTATTCCTCTTAATTAATCATTTTTACAAATTTTGGATGTTGCATATAATACAATTTCCTTCAAACTTACATTCAATGGTCTTTATGGAAACCAAGTAAAGGATGAATAGAATAAGAAGCTTTAGGCTATCAAATTAGAAATAAATCACCTTAGTGTATAGGGAAACAAACTATTGAATAATCTATGTATCCCTTTCAGATTTAAAAAAATATGGTGAGTTCAGTGCTACATAAAAAAATAAATAAATACTATTGGATCAGAATTAAACATTAGAAAAGAAAATCATCAAACACATATAGATGTAGTTATACGCGTTTGAAGTATGAATATCTACAAATTATGTAAACGGGAAAGCTTAACATGATCCATAATTCATATCTCATAATCCATGATCCATATAATCCATAATCCATAAATCCATACTTCATCATTGTTAGATATGAACATAACGCATTCCTAGGTTCAAGTTAGATATTTTTAAATGGAAAATTTTCACTTCATCATTGTTAACCATTCCCTTTAAAACATTTTCCATTTATGAATTTTGTTCTGTTGAAGTTTAGTTTAAAATTTTGATATTTCATTATTAGATTTTTGAGTTGAGTTGTAATCAAAAGTTACATTTCACTTATATAATGTTATTGATGTTGTTGTTGGTTGCTCGTATATAATGTTATTTCTGTCTATTGTATGTATGTGGTTTTCAATCTTGCAAACTCGTAGGCTCATACTAGTTAACTAGTATGAAAGTTGTTGTGCATATGAGTGAACCGTAGTTCCCCGTTTGAGATTCGACACAAATGGTCATTAAATTAATTAATTTCATCGTTTGTGTTGAATCTTGAATTGTCTGTTTGGATAGTTTGGGATGAACAATTATTTTTTATATGTCATTTTTAGTATGTACAAGTTAGGAGTTATTTTAAAATTTGATAAACTTTCGGTAACTTGCATTTTGTGTTGTTCTCTGGGTGCATATTTGGTTGTGGTTGAATTTGATTTGACTACTCTCATTTTGTGTACTTAGAGACCAATGCGAAATGCTGTCAAAATTTCATCAAATTTTAAAATAACTCCTAACCTGTATATTAGAATGACGTATAAAAATAATTGTCATCCTGAATGGGTATAGGACCACCACCTTGTGGAAAAAGTGAGGTTGATCATAGCACCTTGTAAACAGTTGGCATGGATCGGAGTTGGATAACTGCATCACGCCTAAGTCTAGAGTACGAGGGGGGAGTTGAATCATTTATAGAATTCATAGCGAGGAATGCAGTGGAGTTGAATGGAAAGTATTTTTGCCCTTGTGTGAAATGCTTGAACCTGCGTCGGGTAGACTTAGAAGAGGTGCGAGAGCATCTACTGTGTGACGGTTTTCTGTATAGTTATACGCGTTGGATATGGCATGGTGAAGATGTGATGGTCCCAAGTAACAGCTCTCAAACTGAAAATCGAAGCTCGATGCATGACACCGATGTCAACATGGATGACCGACTCATGGATATGATCCGTGATGTGGGGGTATAAGGTTTTAAGAAAGCTCATGTATATACGACTATGTGTGAGGACTCTGAGCAGCCGTTGTATCCAAACAGCGTCAATTTCACGAGGTTATCAGCAGTTTTATGATTGTTTAATTTGAAGGCCATAAACGGGTGAACGGATAAAAGTTTCACTGACTTACTGAAGTTGTTGAAAGAAATGCTCCCAGCTGGAAACACCTTGCCGAATCGTAACTATGAGGCCAAAAAGGTGTTGTGTCCTATGGGTTTAGAGTATGAGAAAATACATGCATGCCCAAATGATTGTGTATTATTCCGGGGTGAGTTAGAAATGCTGCATCGATGTCCTAGGTGTGGGGTGTCACGGTATAAGAAGAAAGAGGCGGATTTTGATGAGGTATGCACTAAAGGGTCTCCTACAAAGGTGTTGTGGTATCTGCCTATAGTTCCAAGACTAAAGCGTCTGTTTGCCAATACAGATGATGCAAAACTTCTGAGATGGCATGCTGATGAAAGGGTTGTTGATGGACTACGGTCATCAGGGCAACCTGCTAAATCAGAATCTAAATAACCTATGACTTCAAGTTGATTAGACTTTGCATAGGTCAACATATAATCCTTGGTTCCCTGTAAATATCTCAAGACCTTCTTCACGGCTTTCTAATGACCCAAACCTAGGTTGCTCAAGTATCTGCCTAAAGCATTAACAGCGAAAGTAATATCAGGACGAGTGCAGACTTGAGCATACATCAAGCTCCCAATAGCGGAAGCGTATAGAACTTTCTCCATTTCAAACAACTCTTTGTCGTTCTGAGGACATTAAGAATTAGAGAGTTTCTCACCCTTTTGAATAGGCGCGGCACATGGGGAGCAAGAGTACATATTAAACCTTCTGAGAATTCTATCAATGTACCTTTCTGAGATAATCCAAGAGTACCATGAGACCTATCATGACATATCTGGATGCCCAAGACAACAAAAGCATCACCAAGGTCTTTCATATCAAAATGACTACTCAGCATTTTCTTTGTCTCATTCAAAACATCAATGCAGCTGCTAGCAAGAAGAATATCATCAACATATAAAACAAGGATGATAAAATTGCTCCCACTCATCTTCAGGTAAATGCAATGATCTGAGGCATTTTCCTTGAAGCCAAAAGAAGTGTCCACTTTGTCAAATTTCAAGTACCATTGTCTAGAAGCCTGTTTCAAACCATAAAGGGATTTTTTCAACCTGCAAACTAAATTTTCTTTGCCTTTTTCAGCAAAGCCATTAGGTTGAACCATGTAGACATCTTCAACAAGATCACCATTTAGAAAAGCTATTTTGACATCCATCTGGTGCAATTCCAGATCAAAATGAGCCACCATAGCCATAACAACTCGAAAAGAATCCTTTATGGAGACCGACGAGAAAGTTTCTTTAAAATCAATGCCTTCTCTCTGACTGTACCCTTTCGCCACCAATCTAGCTTTGTATCTTTCAACTTCGCCAGATGGTGTACGCTTGGTTTTGAAAACCCATTTGCATCCAACTGGTTTGCAACCAGGCGGCAAAGAAACAAGCTCCCAAACATTATTATGAGTCATAGAAGCTAACTCATCATGCATGGCATTCACCCATTCAGAAGCATGAGAGCTAGAGATAGCTTGCTCAAAACTAATAGGGTCATCATCACCATAGAGATCAAACTCATGTTCCTGAAGATTCACAATATAATCATCTGGTATGGACGACTTACGTGTTCTTTGAGATCTTCTCATCATAGCCTCAACAATAACAGGTGCAGGTACAATTTCATCATTTAAAGGGGTATGGTCAATGGCAACGTCAGGATCTTGATAAGTTGCCACAAGTGCTGCCACAGTCTCATCAACGATAGGAACATATTCATTATTAGGTACGAAAGGAGTTGGATCGATTTCCGAACTAGGAAATTGAGGTGCAGGGACTTCAACTTTATCTTCTTCAGAGATAACTGGTCGTGAGGAAATGCTCCTACTACCCAAATCATCCTCAAAGAATACTGCACGATCAGACTTTATTACTCGTGTAGAGTGAGAAGGACAATAGAATCTACTACCTCTTGAACCCACACAATAACTAATGAAGAAGCCACTGACAATCTTTAGATCAAGCTTCTTCATCACAGGGTTATAGGGTTTGACTTCTGCCTTATATCCCCAAACACGTAAGTGTTTCAAACTTGGTTTCTTTCCAGTCATCAATTCATAAGGAGTTTTTGGTACAGACTTGCTAGGCACTTGATTAAGAACGTACACAGCGGTTCTCAAGGCATCTCCCTAAAGAAAATCGGGTAAACAAGATGGAAACATCATAGATCTCACCATCTCCATAAGCATGCAATTTCTCCTTTCTGCCACTCCATTTTGTTCAGGTGTACCTGGCATCGTGTATTAAGCTTCGATGCCGCATTCTTGGAGGTATCTAGCAAAAGGTCCTGGATTCCTTCCGGTTTCATTATATTTGCCATAATATTCTCCTTCTCTATCAGACCGCACACACTTTATCTTCTTGCCAGTTTTTAATTCAGCAGCAGCCTTGAACGATTTAAAAGCATCCAAGGAACATGATTTCTCTTAAAGAAGATCTATCCAGCCAAAATAAGAGAAATCATCTATGAATGTAATGAAATACCTATATCCACCCATAGCAGTGGGTGTAATAGGTCCACACATGTCAGTGTGAATCAACTCTAACACGGCATCATGACGACTCCAAGACTTGTTCCTGGGTTTAGCAGTAAGCTTACCTTTAATGCAAGCCACATAAGCGTCAAAATCAGAGAAATCCAAATTGGGCAAAATCTCATGTTTAATGAGTTTCTCAATACGAGGCCTTGAAATATGCCCCAAGCGTCTATGCCATAACATGGAAGAGATCTCATCGACCCTACCACGCTTATGCCCAATAACATAATTAACGCTCATATTGGAAAAAGTCAACATATAAAGATTATCACAAAGAACCCCATGACCAACAACAGAAGATGCAAAAACAGATGTCCGATTTTCCATTGCCAAACACAAAAGAATAACCACACTTGTCCAAAGCGGAAACAGAAATCAGGTTTCTACGAATAGAAGGAACATAAACAGCGTCGTTTAGAAGCAAAACATGACCAGAGGGCAAACACAAAGAAACAACCCCTATATCTTTCAACAGGAACTCTAGCTCCATCTCCTACTATGATCTTTGATTCAGAATCACTTGGTTTCCTCAGGCTTATGAACCCCTGTAAAGAATTCACCATATGAATAGTTGCGCCCGAATCAAACCACCAAGTATTAGGAGGAACATCAACAACATTGGATTCAAAACAAGCTAGAGCAAGAGGTGTACCTTCCCTCTGATTCTTCTTCTTTAGGATATAGCAATCCTTCAGCATATGTCCAAACTTCTTGCAATACTTGCATTCTCCTTTGAAAATTTTTTTATTGGGACCGAGGTTAGGAACCATCTTCTTTGTTTTCTTCTCATTGTGATTTTTATGAACAGATTTGGACTTTGAAGTAGAATCAGTAGATTTATTCTTGTAAGGTTTGTCAGTAAACTGAATAACTCCAGGTTTTCCCTTTTTTATAGCTTCCTCCTCCTGAGTGATAATAGCAATAGTCTGATCAACAATCCACTCATAGTTTTGAGTATTATAAGAAGTCCTCAAAACATCAAACTAGGAAGGGAGTGATTCTAGAATTTTCCAAATTAAGTAACTGTCGTCAATCTTAAGCTTCACTCCCCTTAGTTTGTTATGATAGTGCACCATTTTCAGCATGTGCTCACAAACTCCACTAACACCATCATACCTAGCTCTATCAAAGAGTGAGGAATAGTGATCCTTCTCAGCTTTGTCAAAGGTCTTAAATTTCTCTCCAATGGATTTCAAAAAAGTTGTAGCATTGTCGTTTTCAACAATGCTCTACCTGATTGACTTCTCCATAGTGAACTTTATCACCATTAAACACACTCGATTCGAATGATCCTATTTTGCACGATAAGCCTTTTGATCATTAGTTAACTTAGTAGTAAGAGCACTTGGCTCTTCTTCCCGCAAAGCTAAGTTAATATTGGCCATAGCCAAATACAAATCCAAAGACTCCTTCCAGTCCTCATACTTCGTCCCGTTCAACGTTTTAACCGAAGTGGGCATTGATACTGATATGCGAAATTAATCAATATGCATATTAAATCATGCAAAATATAGTGTGCCCATCATAAAATTTCTTATTAATTATAATCCCGCCTAAGGGTCTCAGATTATAATAAATAAAAAATATTCACGAAAGAATACAATGCATAAAAAATTCATGTCACCAAATCCTAATACCGATAGGGTATCAGTACAAAATTGACATAGATAAAACACAAGTGCATAATATTCGACAAATTATACTAACAACATCACATCAATGGGACATAATTATTATTAATGTAATATAGTATTCATTCTATTTTATGTTCCGAAGTCCTGTATAAATGGTCTCACGATAGGTAAGATGACATTTGTACAGAATAATTTAAAATTTTATACTTATTAATATTTGGCCACATAGAATTAAAATCATACAATTTAAAGAATTATGTAATGCCACGTGAAATTAATATACTACCAATTCATATATAATGGTATACAAGTATAATACTATAATACTAACAGATAAGATCACAGTGGCATATAAATATAATTTTAATATTGCCAAAATTTTAAAAAAAACATATATGAAGACAAGCATTAACAACATGTTTATATTATATTAATTAATATAATATATAATATATAATTCATGCATGATATTAATTAATATAATATATAATATATAATTGACGTATAGAATTAACAACATATAATATATAATTAACGCATATAATATATAACATGCGTTAAAATCATGTTACGCATAAAATAATAATGGCACATAGAATTACGCTTATAATATATAATATATAATATATAATATATAATTGATTCACATAAAAGATAATGTTAATAGATAATACTTTACATAAATTAACGCTATATTTTAGTGGTTATCCATGTCATTTATTTTGTTTCCTTTTCTTGCTCTAACTGCCAATTGCTAAAGATAAGGAATGTGGGATCATCATATTATGCCCAGCGGAAAAAACAAATCCATGAACAAGGATTCATTCAAAAAACAGAAACTAAAACGCAACATGGAAAAATATGGGAAACAAAATTTTTTACAGTTAATTTTTAACATTCATGATACGTGTTAAACCAAGCTCTGATACCAATTAAAGAAAAATTATTATTATGAACATACAATTTATAACACAATTTTAACACACATCATGTCAACAGAGTTTTGATTGAAGGCGTACCTGAAGACAAACGATCTATGAATCCCAATAGTGAGTGTGTACTACTCTCAATCTGAGTGTCTTTTGTTCAGTGTGTTACTAACTCTGTGTAATAATCACCTAATGGGATAATGATTATATTGACAACCACAGATGAGAGCAGGAACCTCTCACTGGGCACATAGAATGGGCCAACCCATCACGGTCCATCCAGACAAAAGCCCAATAGTTAAATCTATCTATATACATAATATTTACATATTATATAATTAATCAACAGAATATAGATATAATGATTTAATGATGCTAATCCATCAAATTAATATAATAATATATTAATAAGAAAATCTTACAGTGCCATTTTCATGCTTCACCATGCCTAAAACCCTCTTGCATGCTTTGTTCTTTTGCTGTACAAAATTATAGAACCCTCATTCTCCTTATCTCCTTTGGCTAAAACTACAATCATGGTTAAAGAAGGAGTTTTGTTCTTTTTTTACTTCTAGGACAGTAGTTGTACCTATTGTCTTGAGGCATGGATTATCACTTGGAAATGACTTGAGAACAAAGCAATGGCCTTTCCTTCCTTTCCCTTCAAAGCCACAAGTCATACTCAAGGTAAAGGGGGAGGTTTTAGCTCTTCTAAAATTTAATTCCTTGCATGCAAATATCTTTAGTAAGGAATGTTAATGATTCTTAATTTTTGCATGCAAATATATTTAGTAAGGAATTGTTAATGATTCTTAATTTTTGCATGCAAATATCTTTAGTAAGGAATTGTTAATGATTCTTAATTTTTGCATGTATTATTCTTGATGAAAAAAGTTGATAATGGCATGTGAGTCTCGGTTATGGTGGTGATGAATATATGTGGTATGCAAATTAAATCCCTTGATAAATTTAGTATAAGTAAAGTGCCTATTGTTGATTCTAAAAGTGGAAGCATTTGAATTTTAATGGTATGAATGATTATGTGTATATATGTACATATATGGATATCATAATAATTGGAATAATGAAAACGTCTATAAGTGGTGATAGTGTGAGTGTGAGCTTTTAAGGTTTTGAAAATAAAATTTTTGATCTTGTTGTGATGTATGTAAGGTTCGGTGATGGTGATAGAAAATTGTGTATTGATGTGTTTCATTGATTATTATTTAGTGTAAGTATAGTGGATTTTGGTATCGTAGAAATTGATTGATGGAGTTGATTATTTTGGCATATTGGTTGTGAATCATGCCTTGGGGTGCATAATGTTTGACTTAAAAATTTGAGTCACCTAAAAGATTGTGATCTTGAAGGAAATGGAAACTTAAGTTAATGAATGTTTCATTATGGCCGTGAAATAATCGAGTTGAGTATCTTGGTATTTTAATTATCTAAAAATACATGAAACATTGAAATTTAAGAGTTGTTGAAAATTATTAATAACTGGTGATGAAATTAAAGGAAACAGGTTCCAAAAGTCTAGAATAATATGTGTAATAGGTTTAGGATGGTAAAGGTAGAAAGTTGAGAACTAGTGGTGTTAAAGATAGAAGTTGCAAGTGTTAAAATTTGGCATAGAGGCAAAAAGAGAGGTTTAATTTCACTAAAGTAATAATAAGTGATTTCCTATGAATCCTTATTTTAAGAGAAAATTTTATTTGAACTATGGACTAAATAGGCTAAAGAATCTAATCGTGAAGTTTTGTAAAAATAATAATCCCCACATGAAATTTTATAAAGGTTTCAAAAGATTTTATTTTATTGGTAATGAAATCAATTGGCTAAGGATTATGGAGTAAAGAAGTATTTGCATATGAATAAGGAAAAGACTTAATTTAATTAAGTAAATAAAGGATAATGACATACTGAAATTTTTAAGATCTAAATAAGTATTGGTAAAAATGTTAGGGATTAATTAATTAGAATAAATATTTATTAACCATAAATGAATTAGTGTACATGATTAGTAGTTAAAAATTAAGGTTGAAGAATATGATTATTTAGTAAGCGTTGGCTGCCTAATCACATATAACTCTAGTTAAGATTATTAAGTTACATAATTTGATTAAGACTCTTGGGTGTCGGAAGTAACTATAGAAGGAAATCAGGTATCAAATGCATAAGTAATTGGATAATGGATTTGGTAGAGTAAAAAACAAATATGTGAGAGGTTGTTATATAGTTGATTTGGTATGATGATTTTGATTGATAAGTTATGATGGGTGTGATTGTTGTTTATGTGGATTTATGTACTTGATTTACCATGAATGTTTGTATTTTGGCGACTGATTGACATAAGAATGAATATGTGAGAGGTTGTTATATAGTGGTGCATTACATTGATATTGGTTGGCGATGATAGATGGATGTGTGTTAAGTTGTTTGATGGCTTGATTGAAAATAAATTGATGATGTTAAATGAATATAGATAATAGTTGTGTAAGGGACTTACTTAGCTTGACATTTGTGTTGAATGCACTTAGAATGTTTACTAACATGATGAGACAAAACTGTGGAAGCATGAATTTTGATGTGATGAAATAATTGGAAGTTCTGCTAAAGTCCGTAAAGTACGAATGAAATTATGGTGATGAACAAGGTTGTAATGTTAAGAGATATGGGATAAATAGGTGTAATACTAATACCTCTGTGATATCATTGATAATTGATTTAGTGATATGAATGTATGATCGATGCTTAGAACATGGAAGTAGATGTGAATGTGAGTGTGTGATGATTGTTGTCCTTAATTACGGGAATTGAGGGTGATAATAAAGGAATTGGTGTGTTAGTGATTTTTAAAATAACCTCTACCTTTGAACAGTTTTAATATCTTATTTTTACTTTATAAGCATAAAACTCTAAGTGATTTAGGTTCTAAGTGTCTTTTAAACAAAGTATTAATTTACACACTAAGGTTAATTTTGGAAAGGTATATTTTATAATCGATAAGTTGAAAGATAAAAGAGGGGTTTTTTTAGAAAATAATGATTTAAGTCAATCGAGATTTATGCTCAATGATCTTGGTATTTTATGAAAGGAGTTTATGGATAAGTTGGAAATGGGATAAGAAATGAGGTACGCTCATGGCCAGTTACACAACATTGAGGGTACACTAGAGGACTCTGAAGTCGCGGCTCAATAGTGGGTCAGGAATCCAATGGCTCGGTATGGCCCCCGATGGTCGGATAGCATGTGGCAAGCCTAGGATACCCTAACTAAGACTGGTGGCTTTTATGGCCGGTAGCGCGAAATTTTGGGTATGTTGCCACGCTTGGGGCGTGAGGTTAGATCCATATTGATATAGATGGACTGCGGTTAATGTACCCTTGTTAATGTTGGAAAAAAGCTCGAAAGGACTCCGACCACACTGGTTTACCATGATAGTTGTTCCTCCCAATAGACGTCCTATAGAGATGAGTTGTGATAATGTTAATGATGAGATTAAAGGGCCCTATTTACATGTGGGTGAATTGAATAAAGAAGGTGATTAGAAATAATTAACTCATGCATTCCATCTGTTTAACTAACCACATTGACATTAATGCTTATGGACTCGGTGATTGTTCTGTGATGAGAATCATGTGCTTATTTATGTATTTTAATTAGTGTCATGAAGGTGATTGGTGTGTTCTGGAATTATTTCTAGACATAGTTGATGTATGCCTTGATGTGATTGACTAATCTTTATTTATAAGATTTCTATGACAAGTATGGCTTCATAATGTAATGTGGATATAAATTGTCTGTGTGACTGTAACTGACTTAGATGTATCATGATACATAGGTATTAACTGTGGGTTAGGTTAGAAATTATATAAATATGAAAGCGATTATAAGGAGGAGGATTAAGGATTTAATAGGGAAATGATTGGACTATATCATGATGACGAATATGGTTTATGTGGTTATTGTAATTGTTGTGTAGCAATAACTTCATGAATTTCTGAATGGTATAGCTGTAGATTTAAATTGTGAACCTTATACTAATAATTCTATGATTTAGTTAGATGTTATGATTTAATAAAAATATTGACTAGATGATTGTATGAAATACTTATATGTGGGGAGGTGTCAACGATGACACAACTCTTATTATATGAAAGAGACAGAACCTCGCCCCTTTTGTTTGCTTGTGCTTTATTTTCCATTGGTGTATGTTTATATATGCACTCTAGGTGGACTGGACTGGCTCAGGAAGAATAAAGAGAAGCATCAAAGCTACACTACGGACATGGATAGACTCTTCGAATAAATGGGTATAATGACGAGGTGTTTTTGTGATTTATTCTTATGGGTGTTTGCGTGTCCCAAACCTCATTTGAGTATGTTCACCTTGTTGAACTTTGTAATGAACTAACGTTGTTGGTAACGTGTAATGATCCACCGCGATTATGTTTCTATGTATAAAAAGAAACTTCCACACTTTTCAACAAACTTGTGAACTCCTAGTTAAGCAGAACAATCTAGTGGAACAAATTTGTCCTGCTTAACTGAGGGTGTCACAGTGGTGGTATCAGAGCATGATCGGTTCAACAAGGTTTGGGACGTGGACTGTAATGCCCCGTCATACTCCAAATGAAGTCTTTAAGTCATTAGGACTTGTGTGGTAGGGACTAATTGAGTCACATCAAGTAGTTGATGCCTTATCATCAATGTTCGGTGTTGGTATCGAGTAAATAAATTATGGTCGATTAAAAGCTTGGCATGCTGTAGACTTCCAATGTCAAGATTATGTGAAGATCTGGCATGCTATCAGGCAAATGCTTGGGGAATTTCTGAACCCCTTGTTGAATGACCATGGACCAGTTAATTAATGCATTTATTCTTATGAACTTGAATATGTTCCAAAATGACCTTGTTCGTTGCTTGAATAGAATATGAACCCTTGACTTTTGTTGCCTAAATATTTATTTGGTTGATGAGGTACTTGGTTTGACCAAGGCCTGTTTTGACTCCCTTTAATTACTTTATTTGGACCTAGTTGACTAATTAATTTGTCCTTGACCTTTGCTTATATCATTATGCACAGTCTACCCTTTGTGTCGGTCTTGTGACATTGGTTCAAGTTTCATTCAAAATAACCATATTATTCCTTAAAATTTTTGACGTATTGGCATTTGGCCCCTCGGTTCTTAAACAAAAGAAATTATTTCAATCTTATTCCCTGAAATCTTGAACTTGGAAGTGATTCACCTTGATCAGTTTAGTTGTACTGAGGTTTGCCTCCTAAAAGTAAATGCTTGATGCATGTTGGACAACTAAAGCGAGCAATTGTTGATAGGTGGACAAAGGAACAAGGCTGTGGATGAGGTTAATCGAGGAAAATGTGAACGCTAAAGTTACCTCAGAAAATCATAAGCGTCATGAATTTCAAGGACAAAATTTGTAAAAAGGTAGGGAGAGTGTAACATCTCGGGATTTTGGAAAAGGTCTAAATAGTGATGAGTTAAGGCTGATTGATGTGAAATGTTTGTGTTTGCAGCTGCGGTTGGTGATGTGCTATTGATTTGTAGTGTAAATATGGATGTTGGCCAATGTATTTATGAATTTTGTGAGGGCAAAAAAGCCCAAGTATCTAAGACGGTGTGATTAAATGATGAGATGGGGATGTTGTTAATTGTGATTTGTTCATGATGGTGATTATTTTTCTATAAAAAGAAATATAATTAATTTATAATTAATAAGATAAGAGATTAAGAGAAAATGGGAGTGTATTAGAGATGGTAATTAATTAAAAATGATACAAGGATGACATTTATAGGAATAATAATTATTATAAAATGTAGTAAAGAAAATTTAATGCGTTTCTTGGGAGATATGTGCACTAGAGGATCGAACTAGAAGTGCAACCGGGAACCAAAATAAGCAGTAGAAAATACCAGAAGGCCCTGATATGTGGAGAGTATCCTGAAACCTATTATTTAGTATAAAAACACCTTTTACAATGTCTATCAGACATTTTCAAGGAATCAGTTAGACTCGTGGTCTCTTCGACCCTTTTTCTTGAGCTTAATGCTTTTGGGTCCCAAACCTATGTACACTGTTTATGGTATAACTCTTTCTCCTGATATTGAAATTGAGTCATTCTTGTTTCTAATTGTTCGTATTAAAAAGTATAGCATTTCTTATGCAGGACTCGAGGTCCGATTCCAAGGGGTTTGATCCTATGAATTATTTAAGAATTAAAGTCTAATAACTTGTTTTACGTCCGCTTACCCTTTGGTATTTTGGGTCTATCTCACTCTACATTATCGAAATTGAATGATTCTTGTCCTAAAAAATCTATATTGAAATTTCCTACAACTTTTGTGTTGACCTCGAAACCTGGTTCTTGCTCAATCAATACGATTTTTAAAAATAGTGCACCGATTCAAAGTTTCCT
Source organism: Clitoria ternatea (assembly GCA_037962975.1). Taxonomy (NCBI): domain Eukaryota; kingdom Viridiplantae; phylum Streptophyta; class Magnoliopsida; order Fabales; family Fabaceae; genus Clitoria; species Clitoria ternatea. Next base: position 248,052,518 of record CM075669.1, read on the forward strand.
GATTTAGCTTGACCTTACTTTAGTAATTTTGGCTTTTCTTTTTTGAATGACCTCAGAATCAAACAATTCTTTTTTTGTTAGTTCCTAAACTCATATACCTACAACTTTGATACATAGTCCAAAAGCTAATTCCTTGTGAAGTTTTTCTAGCAATTTTTCTAAACAAGCTAACCTATAATTCATTGCCATTTAAAACAGTTTTGATAATCAAGGGGTATCTCTTACTCCTGATATTGGTTTTTCACATGCTCTAGCTTGTTTTGAAGAGGAAACAAAGATCTACAACTTTCATGTTTAGAGTTCTCCTTAATTTTGGCTGTATCAAAATTTTAAAATTTTTACAAGTTTCTGCTCTCTATGTTGTGCCACATCAGCTTTCCACTCACCAAATGGACCAATCAACATCTGCCAGATCATGCCACCTGTCCTCTTTTTATGGGATTGAGTTTCTCTCTAGAAACTTTAGAAGATTTAGCTTAAAGAGAAAAGTAATACTCTGTTTTCCATTTCCCTTTTGTGTCGTGGTTTTCCTCACTTTTCCCCATAAGTCCCTTTGGTATTTTCTTAAAGACAAGCTCACCATTCTCTTGCTCCTCTTCTAATTGAACCCCTCACCTCACTTCACCACTCTAAGATTGCTCCTCAAAGCATCAGATGGCTTTAATTGCTTTCCCTTTAGCACACTGGACCCATGGAATGGAGAAGCAAGAAGCTTAGGTTACGTTTAGTTACAGAAAATTCTTCTAGTTTTCTGGGAAAAGTTTTCTGCTTGTTTTCCAAAATTTTCATTTCCTAGAATAGCTAGAAAAATTTTGAAAACCCGCTTAAATAATATGACAGTTTTTAAATTTGGAAAACTAGAAAATTAAAAAAGTTGTTCACGTATACTCGGTTTTCTAAATTTTTTTCAAACATTCTTTAATTCAAATTAATTGAGATATGTCTTATATATATTATTTATGGCAATATTGTATAGTATATGCATCATATAAAATTTGTGACAAAAATTTAAAGTAATATTAAAATAAGAGCAAATGAGTTTGTGTTTAAATATATTTCAAAATAGTTACAAAGAATATTAAAAATATTATCATAATAAAAATGGTTATAATAGTCTTTATCTTGTAATTCAATTACCTTATCTTGTAATTCAGTTACCGTTTTTTTTTATTTTTTTACTTTTCTTAGAAAATCTTTTAAAAGAGTTTTCTAATTTTCTTAAAAAATATATAATCAGTTTTCTATTTTTCTATAAAAAATTTAAAATAATTTATAAATAAATAGTTTTTTTTAAGAATAATTTTCTATTTTTCTTAGAAAACTTATAAACTAAACGCAGTCTTAAAACCTCATTCCTTTTTTTTCCTCTTGCTGACCAAGAGGCCCTAGGCCACTCTAGGAGTCGTCAAGCTTCCTAAAATCATCATCTAACTTCTTGATTCTCACATGCATGTATTGATTTTCAGTTTTCCAGCCATCATATGAAGACTTGGAACCCTTATCTTCTTCCTCATTTGCAAGCCCGAGACTTGATCATGTGCCATTTTCATGCTTCACCTTACCTAAAACCATGGTTATCAGAACCGGACCAGACCGGCCGGTCAGACTGGTCGAACCGAGAACCCATCTCTTCATGTGTAGTGTTGCCTCTAATTTTTTTCTCATGTTTCTATTTCTGTTTCTGATACTATTCTTGTTAATTGATTGTTGGTTGGTGTTGTTTTTGTTTACTGATTGTTGGTGCTGTTGTAGTGTTGCTCATTGATTCCTGACCTGTTGCTATTGTTATCTAGTTGCTATTGTTCAGATCTAGTTGTTCCTGATTGATTCCTAGCTTGTGTCATTCTTTTTCAACATAAGTTGCAAAGTTAAAAATGGTTAATTGGTTGTTGCTAAACTCAGTTGAAGAGAATTATAGTTTTAGACATAAGAAACTAATGTAGTGTATGTTGGCACGTTTGTTATCATTGGATTAAGGTTGTAGAAAATCATTTGATTAAGGCCGCTGAATTAAGCTAAGAAATTTACAAATTTTGTTCTCCATGATCATGAACTCACTTGAAGAGAATTTTAGTTTTAGACATAAGAAACTAGTGTAAAATATGTTGGCACGCCTGTTATCTGCAGAAAATCATTAGATTATTGAATTTAATAATAGTTTCTTTCTTTCTAGCTATAATATATACTGGTGTGTGCATATATATATTGAAATTAATAATAGTTTCTTTCTTCCTAGCTATAATGTCAACTAGTGTGTGCATTAGATTATTGAAATTAATTATAGTTTCTTTCTTCTTAGCTATAATGTATACTGATATGTGCATTAGATTATTGAAATTAATTATAGTTTCTTTCTTCCTAGCTATAATGTATACTGGTGTATGCATATATATATTGAAATTAATTATAGCAATGTTGTCAGATATATTGAAATTAAATAACTTAGCTTTGTGCACTATATATATATATATATATATATATATATATATATTAAAGTTAATTAGTTACCTATGGCATAAGGACTTGAAATTTGGAGTGTTAAATTATAATCAACTTATTAATTCTAAAAGCCTAAAACTTTAATAAATAATAATAATAATAATAATTTATTACTACCAGTTCGACCATAGTTCGATCACTGATCCGACCAGTGACCCTTAAACCGGTGCTTTCACCGGTTCAATGACACGGTCCGGTTCTGACAACATTGCCTAAAATCTTCTTGCATGCTTTGTTCTTTTGTTGTACAAAATTATTGAACCCCCATTCTTTTTATCTCCTTTGGTCGAGACCACCATCATGGTTAGGGATGGAAATGAGCCAGACTGTCCGTCGGGGGCCTATGGCTAGGCTTGTTTAAAGCCTACATAGGCTAGGTTTGTCGGGCTGGAAGGCCAGACTTAGGCTTTTAAAAAGGCCTTTTTAACTAAACAGGTCAGGCATAGGCTTTCTAAAATGCCTTTGAAGCCCAACAGGCCAACCTATTTAATTAGATTAATTATTAATTAGTTATATATAATATATTTATAACATAAAATAATATATATATATATATTACATATTTATATTTATATAATATAAATTAATATTACAAGTTTAAAATTAAAAAAAAAATTGGAGGGAATGGAACACAAATTTTTTTAGGTTGTTTTTGGCCTTTTAAAGATCTCACTATAAATAGGCCTTTAAAACAGGCTTTTAAACGGGCTAAGCCTTCAAATAGGCTAGATCCGGCTTTAAAAAAGCCTATGATGGGCTAATAGGTCAGGTTCAGACCTTGAAAATTTGATGTAGGCTAGGCTTAAGCCTTTCAAAGCCCGGTCTGACCTGACCTATTTCCATCCCTAATCATGGTTAAAGAAGAAGTTTTTGTTCTTTTTTTCTTCTAGGACAGTAGTTGTACCTATTGTCTTAAGGCATGGATTATCACTTGGAAATGACTTGAGAATAAAGCAATGGCCTCTCCTTCCTTTCCGTTTAAAGCCACAAGTCATACTCAAGCTAAAGGGAGAGGTTCTAGCTCTTCTAAAATTTAATCCCTTGCATGCAAATGTCTTTAGTAAGGAATTGTTAATGATTCTTGATTTTTGCATGTATTATTCTTGTTGAACAAAGTTAATAATGGCATATGATTCTCAATTATGGTGGTGATGAATATATGTGGTATGCAAATTAAATCTCTTGATAAATTTAGTATAAGTAAAGTGCATGGTTGTTGATTTTAAAAATGGAAACGTTTGAAGCTTAATGGTATGGATGATTTTGTGTATATATGTACGTATATGGATGTCACAATAATTGAAATAATGAAAGCATCTATAAGTGGTGTTAGTGTGTGAGTGTGAGCTTTTAAGGTTTTGAAAATAAAATTTGTGATCTTGTTGTGATGTATGTAAGGTTCGATGATGATAGAAAATTGTGTCTTGATGTGTTTCATTGGTTATTATTTAGTGTATGTATAATGGATTTTGGTATCATAGAAATTGATTGATGAAGTTGATTATTTTGGCATAGTGGTCGTGAATCATGCCTTACGGTGCATAATGTTTGCCTTAAAAATTTGAGTCACTTAAAAGATTGTGATCTTGAAGCAAATGGAAACTTACGTTAATGAATGTTCTATTGTGGCTGTGAAATAATCAAGTTGAGTATGCAGGGATTTTAGTTGTCTAAAAATATATGAAACATTGCAATTTAAAAGGTGTTGAAAATTATTAATAACTAGTGATGAAATTAAAGGAAACAGGTACCAAAAGTCTGGAACAACAAGTGTAATAGGTTTAGGACAGTAGATGCAGAAAGTTAAGAACTAGTGGTGTTAATGATAGAAGTCGCAGGTGTTAAAATTTGGCACAAAGGCAAAAAGGGAGCTTTAATTTCACTAAAGTTAAAAATAAGTGATTTCCTATGAATCCTTATTTTAAGAGGAAATTTTATTTGAACTTTATTATGGGCTGAATAAGCTAAAGAATCTAATCGCGAAGTTTTATAAAAATAATAATCCTCACATGATAAATTTTATAAAGGTTTTGAAAGATTTTATTTTATTGCACTAGTGGAAAAAATGGATACAACCACGGGGGTATAATCACGGATTAGTGTGTATCCGTGATTAAAAATGACGCGGTGGCATTTTTGAAATTTTTGAGAAAACTTTTAATCACGGTTGTTATGACAACCGTGATTAAAAGTCTCTATAATCACGGTTGTATGACAACCGTGGATATATGTCAAAACGAGATGGCATTTTTGAAATTTTTGGGAAAACTTTTATTCACGATTGTTAGGCAACCGTGATTAAAAGTGTGTCTATAACCACGGTTGTTTGACAACCGTGGTTATATGTCAAAATATTATTCACCTTATTTTTAGGAAAATCCAAAAAAATAGAAAAACATGGAATTTTGATCTGATTTTTGCGTCATGACTTCTTTTGGTACTTATTAGCCATTCGAGTTGGAATTTTTGAAAAATAAATTTTTGAGTGAGAGATACAAAAATTTTGTGACGACAAAAATCGGCAAACTTCAAACGAGCATAACTTGAGCTAGAAAACTCAGAATCCTTATTGCTGCATATGATTTTGGGGTAGAAAAAAAATCCGCATTCATTCCAACTCGCTACGCCAGTTGGGGTTGCTCAGATTTTCAAAAAACCCTTGTTTTCTCAAAATTTTTTATTTTTTGTGATTTATTTGCTTATTTTTTGGATTTTTAGGCTTCTACTTTACCTACCAAATAAATTCTAAGAATTCTAAAATTTTTTATGGTGTTTTCTAATGCCAAAATAAGATTTTCACATATAACCACGGGTCCCTTGTTCAACCGTGGGTATATGTCATATATATAACCACGGGTCCTGGAGTAACCGTGGTTATAGGTCATACATATATATAACCACGGGTCCTAGAGTAACCGTGGTTATAGGTCATACATATATCCACGGGTACTCTCATAACCGTGGTTATAGGTTATACATATATCCACGGTTCCTTGTGTAACCGTGATTATAGCTTCCTTTTCGTTTTAAATTTTGTAATTTCATGAGCGCGTCTAACTCTCTTTTCTCTCCTTCTTCTCTGTAAGGTTTCTCTTCTCTGTTTTCATGTTTCCATTTACATCTACATTTCATTATTTACATTCTAGATTTGTTTATTATGTGACTTCTCACTATTTTTCATATGCCATTTACAGGTTTCCCATCGCACGCCATTGCTTATTTACAGGTTTACATTTTAGATTTATACTTGTGTTCTTCGTTTTGCAGTAGCATTCTTGTTTCTTGTTTCTTGTTTCTTGTTTCTTGTGGTTGTTCTGATTTTGTTTCATTCATTTACTTTTCTTCATTTCTTGTTTCATTCATTTACTTTTCTTCTGTTTTTGTTTCTTGCGTTCTTGCTGCGTTTCTTATTTCTGGTGTTGGTGTTCATTGTGTTCTTGCTGTTTCTGAATGGTGAAGATGATAACCACGATTTTTAATTTTTTTTTTGGTCCAGTACATTTAATCACGGTTGTTAGGGGCAACCGTGGTTATATCCACTCCACTTTTAACCACGGTTGTTCAACCGTGATTAAATATCCTGATATACAACCACGCCCACTTTTAACCACGGTTGTTCAACCGTGATTAAAAGCCTTTTTTAACCGTGATTAAAGCCATTTTTTCCACTAGTGTTGGTAATGAAACTATTAGGTTAAGGATTATGGAGTAAAGAAGTATTTACATATGAATAAGGAAAAGACTTAATTTCATTAAGGAAATAAAGGTTAATGACATACTGAAATTTTCAGGATCTAAATAAGTAATGGTAAAAATCTTAGGGATTAGTTAATTAGAATAAATATTTATTAACCATAAATGAATTAGTACACAAGATTAGTAGTTAAAAATTAAGGTTGAAGAATATGATTATGTAGTAAGCGTTGGCTGCCTAATCACATTAAATTTGGAAAGAAAAAGGAAAATTAGTTATAACTCTAGTTAAGATGAAGTTACATAATTTGATCAAGACTCTTGGGTGTCGGAAGTAACTATAGAAGGAAATCGGGTATCAAATGCATAAGTATTTGGATAATGGATTTGATAGAGTAAAGAACATTCTCATATGTTGTGTTGAATATTGAGAGATGATTGATTTGGTATGCTGATTTTGATTGAAAAGTTGTGATAAGTGTGATTGTTGTTTATGTGGATTTAGGTACTTGATTGACCATGATTGTTTGTATTTTGGTGAATGATTGACTATGTGAGAGGTTGTTATGTAGTGTTGCATTACATTGATATTGGTTGGCGATTATAGGTGGATGTGTGTTAAATTGTTTGATGGCTTGATTGAAAATAAATTGGAGATGTTAAATGAATACAGATAATAGTTGTGTAAGGGACTTGCTTAGCTTGACATTTGTGCTGCATGCACTTTGAGTGTTTACTAACATGATAAGACTAAATTGTGGAAGCATGAATTATGATATGATGAAAGAATTAGAAGTTCCGGTGGGGTCCGTAAAGTACAAATGAAATTGTGGTGATAAACGAGGTTGCAATGTTAAGAGATATGGGATAAATGGGTGTAATACTAATACTTTTGTGATATCATTGATAATTGATTTAGTGATATGAATGTATGATCGGTGCTTAGAACATGGAAGTAGATGTGAATATGAACGTGTGATGATTGTTGTCCTTAATTATGGGAATTTAGGGTGATAATGATAGAATTGGTGTGTTAGTGATTTTAAAAATAACTGATGGTTCAGAGTCTGACTTAGAAGGGGAGTTGAATAAGTCAGAGACTCTTTTCACGGAATAATGAACCAAGTAAAATAGATAACCAATCTTTGCAAAAGTAGACTTTTAAAGAGCAAGAAAGAAATCAACATAGAATTTATACTGGTTCATTTCTAATACAGAAGCTGTGTCTAGTCCCTTTTAACTTGAAGGATTTCCATTATTGTAAAATTCTTCTTTACAATCACAACACCAGACCAGTGCCTCAAGTATTCTTGACTCTAGTCACTCCTGGCTTAAACCCAAGTATTCTTTCAACAAGCCACTCCTGACTCAACTCAAGTATTCTTTCTAAAGCCTTTTCAGGCCACAAAGTGTTTCCCACACTCACAAATATTGGCAACACACCAAACTTTACAGATTGTGTGTAAGAAAAGAATAGTAACTCATAGAACTTAGTGTATGACAAATATACAATTAAGAGAATGAACACTAAGTTATAAATGACATAAGACTAAGGTCTGTTAGAGGAAGAATAAGTGACAAAGGCTTCTATTTGAGAAAAATTGAATGAACAATGGAGAAGGATATTTTGACTTAAGAGATTTCTTAATAACTTCTTTTCTTTCTATGCTCATTTTTTTTGTAATTCAATCTTCTGTAGTATATAAATAGGTGTTGGAATATGACCGTTGTTGATCCTTGAAAGGAGATGTAGGCGTTGGAAATCCTATGAAGGTGTTTACCTTGAGCTTTCATTACCAGACCTTTGATAATTAGAGAGGGGTCCAAAAGTCCAGTAGAAGAGTTTGACAGAGCTTGCATGAAAATGGTCTCTTTTGCTTCTTTAACAAATAAAGTTATTTATTTATTTGCTTCATTTGATTAATACAAAGAGAAGAAGTCAATGTTGTAATCTTCTGAATTTGACATGACACACATGCTGACTTTGGTTCATCTTTTTTAGTTCATGCACAGAGTTAGGTATGCTGACTTTGGCTGTTGAGCTTTGTTTGCCTCTTGCCTACTTTGATGATAAACACACATATTTGATAAGTGCATAGAACCCAATGCAATATGCAAATAGAATTAAGAACGTTGCAATTGAATCCTTAGAGACAACGTTTTTCTTTTGATGCTCTACAAGTCTGATTGGGTAAAATAAATTTCTTCTATCAGACTTTTAGACACCATTCAAAGCTGGAATTCAGATTTTGAGTATAAGGGCTCCCTCTTGGTTTTATAGCCTGTGCCATATCTATCCTGAACTTCAAATACACATATTAGTTTCTTAATATACAGACTTCATTTTCCAATGAATTCTTCATGAATGTTATTAACAAATCTGAGGTCTGAAGATAAAATGGAATCCTGGGTCTGGTTCCATACTTCCTTTTTCAACCATACTTTTCTTCAACAATAACCTCTACCTTTGAACAGTTTTAATATCTTATTTTTACTTTATAAGTATAAAACTCTAAGTGATTTTGGTTTTGAGTGTCTTTTAAATAGAAAATATTAATTTGCACATTAAGGTTAAATTTTGGAAAGGTATATTTTATAATTGAGATGTTTGAAAGATAAAAGAGGAGTTTTTTCAGAAAATAATGGTTTAAGTCAATCGAGATTTATGTTCAATGATCTTGGTATTTTATGAAATGAGTTTGTGGATGAGTTGGGAATGAGATAAGAAATAAAGTGCGCTTTTTTGGGCAACAAGCCATTGATACAGGGACCCTACCTGACAACAAAAAGTAAATGAGAAATGATAAGATTCGATACATGATATGTATTCATGCATCATTTGCATTTGTGTTAAGATGTGTTGGGATTCGTGGATAGTTGTACAACAGTGAGGGGTACACTGGAGAATCTTAGAGTTACAACTCAACAGTGAGGAACAGATAACTCATGCATTGCATCTATTTGACTAACCACTTTGATATTGATGCTTATGGACTCATGACTATGTTCTGTGATGAGAATCATGTGTTTATTTAAGTATTTTAATTAGTGTCATGAAGGTGAATGATGTGTTTTGGGATTGTGTCTGGACATAGTTGATGTATGCCTTGATGTGATTGACTAATATTTATTTATAAGATTTCTATGACTCGAAGTATGGCTTAATCATGTAATGTGGATATAAATTGTCAGTGTGACTGTAATTGACTTAGAAGTATCGTGATGCATAGATATTAACTATTGGTTAGGTTAGAAATTATATAAATATGAAAGTGATTATAATGAGGGATATTAAGGATTTAATAGGGAAATCATTGGACTATGCAACCAAGTTCAATTTATAAGTTTGCACGTCATTTCGACATTTCTTATCAATTCCTCTATTCTTTTTTATATTCATACCCATCATCATCGCCACATCATATCATTAATTCTTCCATTCACATCGTCAATATGAATACACTGATATCAACATCAATGCAAATAACATCCATTTTATCATCAATTCAAATGCATTAATCTCAACATCATATCATAAAACATCAATTTCAGCATCAATTTGCACAACAACACCACTGACTCTTAATTTATGTTTTGCCATTTACTATCATAGTTGACAACTTTACTTCTTCAATTATATAATTCATTATCAAATATCATTAATCGCATTTTTATTATATCACTTCATTATCGTCAACGCAATCATTAGATTATCTCATTTCATCACCATATATATATATATATATTCATATATCAACATCATCATTACCATTATGCCATACATAATTCGCTACCATCATATTATCAATTATCAACATGCATATAAGCAACTCAGGCTATAAAGTAATATCATTTACCCATATTTTTTCTCAAATCACACACCTACACAATTAGTCATATATCTATATGTAAATAATTATAATTAAACTCTTCTACCCTTTTCCCGCAATTGCCGAAACGACTTCAATAGTTATTCTTATTAATATATACGCCTGGTACACTCTTTTACCTCAACTCCGCATCTCTCAAGCTTTGAATCAAACCCCAAACTCACTAATTCCTCAAAATATCTATAATTAAGCATTTCATATAAAGTAATTAACATTCCAATTTCCAAAATTGTAATCAATTTCACTAACATGAATCAAACTCTGATTCAAGGTTATGATCTCTCACCTTTTTCACTTTCAAACCTTGTTCCTACGCTTTGCTCCACTTACAGTTCCTTTAAATCTCAATTTAAAACCTAACACGCCAAAACCATCAATTATTAGCCATTTTGGAATACCCACAACATAAAGAATCATTTTCAAGCTTTGAAATATCATGAAATTACGAAAATGGAGACTTCCACGACAACCCCCATTCAACCCTCATTCCTGGAATTCCAAAAACACTTTTAATTTGAAATTTTGATAATAACTCGGCCTCCAATTTGGAGCTTAAGGACACGACAATGGCGTTTTGCTTTTCTTGAATGCTCTTTGTTGTCTTTCTCTTTAATTCACATGAAAAGGAGAAGAGAAAGTGAAATTCCTTAATTAAATTGCCACAAAAGCATTTTGGTAATCTCATCCTTTTTTATTTCATTTCCCATTTCTTCTAAATTCTTAATTCATTTACCTTTTCTTTAATTAACTATATTCTATTTTTACTCTCTGATAATTATTAATTTTTTATCGTAATTTAATTAAATCCACGTTTCTAACCATGTTCCTCTAATTAATTAATTTGCTCAGAATTTATTTAATTTAAATTTCACTAACCACTAATTAATTAATCATCACAACATGAATAAATTTAATTTAAATTATTGGGATGTTATATTATAGGCTAATCCTATTGCTTTTCATGACTATACTTAACATCTAAATAGTGTAATCAACCAAATCAACCTAAATAACAACTGGTGAATCACAAAAACCCTACCATTTTTAATGTTAGTTATTTATACAGATGGAGCCAGACTTGGTTAGCAATAAAGTGGTAGAGATTATGACTCATTTATTGATGAAGTCACAATTTCAAAGGTATGGTTTGGAACCCTATCTCAATTCATGATTTTTTATGTTATTGCGTGAAACTACCTAAAAAAATGCTTAGACACTTGTAATTAGTATTTCCTTATTTAGATTTGTTATTGCTTTTAGGGGTTAGAGGATTTAAGGTTTGATATGGGTGATGATAAAGGTTACAGTGATCGGGATAAACATGGTCTGTATATGGTGAATGTTGATCGTGTTAAGTCTTAGAAGAACATATGAGGTTCTTAGAACCCCTTAAATATTTTGATTATAATAAAAACATTACATTATTTAATGTACTAATATTTCAAAATTGTCTAAGCATTATTTGTAGATAAATACAAATCACAAGTCAAAATACAAGACTCTGATGTAGTTGTCTGAAGACTTGCAAAACTAGACTCAACTGAGATAACATGCTTGAAGATAGTAAATACAAGTCACAAGCCCAAAGCTCGTGCTTCTATATTAACTCAAAGCTCAAATATTCCTCTTGAACACTCCAACAACTTTAAGAGAAATTCTTGGATACCCTTTCTAAATTGAGGGTTTCAAGGCCCCTAGCCATGTGTTATGTCACCTGTCGAAATCATGTGTGATTTAAACAACTAAAATGGATTAACATGATCGTGTCTAGTAATCAATCACTCGTAAATAGTCAATACATTAAAATACTTTAAATGCTAAAGTTTGAATGTGACAAAGCTTAGTCCCGTAACACATTGGAAAGAAAAGAAGAGCCCCACCACTAAACTATCTGACACATTTAAAAAATATGACGCAGCTATATATAGTTATATTATATCTGTAGAATGTATATCCGTTAATAAAATCTATCTATGAAATAAACATTTTTATCTTTTTTTCATTTTGTATAAAAATTAAAATTGATGAACGAAAAAGGGCGGCAATATTTATTTTACAAATAAATTTTATTAATAAATATACATTCTAGGAATATAATATAACAATATCTGATTATATTACATTTCTTAAATGTAACATAATGGTGAAGCTTTTCTTCCATCTCCTATTCAAATCGAACGTTTTAGATGTTATTTTAGAATCTAAACAAAAATGATGATTTCAAAAAATATGTGGCATAGTTGACATGTGACTAAAGACTAATACATGTGGTATAAATTTAGTTGACATGTGGCTAGGGGCATCCATTCCAGTTGCTTAAATCACACATGTGACTGTTGGCATCTATTCCTAAAAAAAACTCATGATATATGCATTTAATTTGCTGAGGCTCTTCTTCCATCTCCTATATATAAATATTTTAGCATGTTGACTATTTACGAGTGACTAGTTTGACCGGTTGCTAAGCACAGTAAATTGAGGGCTCTAATGCTCCTAGCCCCTAGTCATGTGTCAATTGAATTTATGCCACATGTACTAGTTTCTAGCCACATGTCAACTCAATCTATGCCACATATTTTTCCAAGTTATCATTTTTGTTTGGATTCTAATATAGCATATGAAGCTTTCTATTTGAGCAGGAGATGGAAGAGGGGTCTCACCACTAGGTTACATTTAAGAAATGTAATATAACCATATATTGTTATATTATATTCGTAAAATATATATCCGTTAATAAAATTTATTTGTAAAATAAATATTCCCATATTTTTTTGTTCATTAATTTTAGTTTTAATTTTTATACTAAATGAGAAAAAGGACAAAAATATTTATTTTATAAATAAATTTTATTAACAGATATATATTCTACAGATACAATATAACTATATATAGTTACATCATAATTTTTAAATGTGTTAAGTAATTTGGTGGTAAGACTCTTTTTCTCTCCCATATGTTGAGGGATCAAGTCTTGTTACATTCAAATTTTGGCATTCAAAATGTTTTAATTTGTTGGCTATTTATTTCGATACGTGTCATGACACGTGGCTAAGGGCATCAATCCTAGTTAATAAATTACATACAATTTTCACACATGGCATGACACGTGGCTAGGGGTATTGAAACCCTCAACTTAGAGAGGGTACCTAATCAAAACCCCAACTTTAATTATATGTCAAGCCATTATTTAAAAAGGGTCTTTTGTCTCACAACATCTATTTCAAAGGAAGCCTATAAAAGGAAGATTACTCAAGAATGCAAAGTGTCACGTCATTCTACTTTTCTTATCTCTACATATTCTACAAGTTGTGTAATATTTTCTTATTCTTTTATTGTAAAATAGATTAAAAGTTTTACTTTATTTTATATCTTGAACAATCAGTTCAGTTTTATGAGCCTCGGCATCCTTAAGACTGCGTTTAGTTACAGAAAATTATTCTAGTTTTTAAGGAAAAGTTTTCTGCTTATTTCTAAAATTTTCATTTCTTGAAATAGATAGAAAAATTCTTGAAAAACGTTTCCACTTTTTAGTTTTGTTGGAAAACTTCTTTAAAGATTTCTTTATTTTTCTTAAGAAAATAGAAAACTCGGTTTTCAGTTTTCTATAAGTTTTCTTTAAATATTTTGTAAACAAATATCTTGTCTATTTTTCTAACTTTTTTAAGAATAATTTTCCATTTTTCTTAGAAAATTTTTGAACTAAACAACGACCTAAGGTATTTGTTTAAGACTTAGAATTTTCTTACTTCTTTGTAAAGTTTGTAAGAGCCTGAAAATACTTGGTTAAGAAAGAATATTTGTTCAGTTAGCTTGAAAAGGCTATGTTAAGAAAGAATATATAGGTTATTAGCTTAGAGAGGTTAAGTTGTGAAAGAATATTTGGTATCCTTGTAAGAAAGTGTAAGTTTCACTTTGCTTCGTGATAATACAAACTCCTGTTGACTCGAACAAGGATTAGATGTAGCCTTAGTTATAAGGTGAACCAATATAATATCTTACATGTATTGTCTCTCTTTACCACTTTCCATTTTGCTTTTTCTATATATCTTAAAGTTTGTGAAAACTCATATGGGTGTCTGATTTGCTTGTTAATCAATTTTTTCACAACCAAGTCTTTGAGGAAACTCATATAGGTGTTTGAAGAATCTTTATGAAAAAGAATTTTTCAAAATTTTAATTACACTATTCAACCTCTCTTTGAGTGTGAACCTATGTTACCTTCATATGGATGATGTTTGTTGTTAGCTGATGGAGATTGGAACGAAGGTGAGCCTAAAGTTAAATAATGAAAATTTCTCCAAAGTAAAACCTACAAAAAATTTGAGATTACGGTTAATATATGTAGAGAACACAAAAAAAGAAAATATGTTAAGTTAAACCAAGAAAGAAATTACCATTAATGCAAATACAGAGCCATAAAGATTAGTTCTGTTTCTCCTTTTCACATGAATCAAATGTTAAATGTTGAATTAATTGTCATGGTACCGCATCTATACATATACGGCGCTAGCAAAAATGAAAGAAAGAGTGAATTTCAGGGACTCAAATGCAAGTGAATTGCAAGATTTGCTAAAAGGCTCGACCTCACAAATGCGTTTGAGAAGGCTTTAGTTTCATTTTTTCGATTGGAGAAAATTGAACTCCAAGTTAATTCTCAAGTCATTTCAGTGAAATATCTAAAGAATTAAAGGGTGTTGGTTGTGGTAAAACCTTATTAAATGACCTGATTGCTTTTATCTTGGATGACCCATGTGTGATGACAGTGATTTTTTAAGATCAGCATTTAATTCAACAAAGGTATTAATTTATTCTCTTATAAATTGCCCCATGAATGTAAGATAATTATTAAGATCAATGCTTATAAAATTTTCATATTAAGGAAGAAAGGGTTTAAAATAAAGTTATTGGGAAGAATTTACAAATCAAATTTCATTGAGACTAGGTCATTTTGAAACATTTTTCACAATTTGAATCATCTTTGGTTATTCATTTTCAATAACTGGAAGTTCATTTTTCATTATCTTACCTAATTGTTGTTCTAACAAGATAAAAATGCTTTTATTGCAAATGATGTTTGTTATTTCCTGTAAAGGAATTTTAGTGATGGATATCTTTTAGAAAGATGTCTTATATAATCTCTTCAGCATATTCATTACATTTCTGTTGTTGTGTGCTTAAGAAGTTCTCCTTTATTAATCAAATTAAGTTGAACAAATATGTATCGATGGTGCATTATTTCCATTAACAACACCAAGCTTCACAAAAATTGATATGCGCCAGAGACATGTGTATGCAGTGCTTGTTTTGTTTTTGGTTAAATAAGTGAATAGTTAACATTAAATTTTTATGTAGTAATGTTTTTGTTTGAAGTTAAATAAAGAAACCACAAAAAATAAATTTTTATGTAGATATATGTTCGTATTATTTGTGATTAGACATATAAATCGTTGACAATAATTTTTTTTTACAATAAACAAAAATTTAATCATAAAAAAAATTTTAGAAATAAATTCTAAATAAATAATTCTTAAAAAGTTCACGTTAATTTTAAACTTTAGAGATTAATTTTATATTCAATCCTATATCTTACTCCATAGTTAGAGAGTATTTAGAAATACACTTCTAGTTAACACAAAACAATCATTTGTTGTATTAACTGTTAGGCACCAGAGTATCAGAATAATATCACACAGCTAAAATAGAGATGAGAAAAAAAGAACTGAACACAATAATTTTACGTGGAAAACCCTCAACAGATAAGAGAAAAACCACGAATAACACCAGAGAAATATTTTCATTAAGTGGAAGAAAAATTATTACAACTTTTCTCTATCTCACAAAGAGAGAACAATGACACTCTCTCTCTAAATAGGAGAACACTCACTAGGAGAACCTCACAGGAGAACACTCTAATTTTTTCTCTCTGAACTTTTCTCTCTAAATACTAGGAAATGCTTCTAGTATTGATTTTGGGATGATAAAACAAGGTGTATGCCTTGGTATTTATAAGGAAAGCTAGGAACTATGCATTACTAATTTTCCACAAAATTAGGCACCACTTTGAATCCTTTGCATTTGCCAATTTTGACTACACAAAAGTGGATTTAAAGCCTTCCAATTTTGACAATCTCCCACTTAAAGTCACTTTTGTGAACTTTTCAAATCTTTCTCTTCTTGCCATTTTCCCGCTGCATTACGTTTCTAATAGGCCTTAGGAGGACCTGCACCATTTGAACTTGTCAGTATTGATTGGTTTTGCCATAACATCTGCTAGGTTCTCTTTTGTATGAATCTTCTGTAGATCCACACTCCCTTCCTCCACTACTTCTCGAACAAAGTGATATTACACCTCTATGTGTTTTGTCCTAGAATGAAAGACTGGATTCCTTGCAATGTGCAAGGCACTCTGACTGTCACAATACACCATAATCTTTGGTTGCTTGTGCCCAAGTTCTTCCAATATCCTTTGCATCCAGATTGCTTCCTTGCATGCCTGAGTAGCTGCCATATATTCTGCTTCTGTAGTTGATAAAGCTGACAACAAATTGTAATTTAGATAACCAGCTTACCGCTCCTCCTGTAAGTGTAAACACATAGCCTATAGTAGATTTCTTTTTATCAAGATCACCTGCAAAATCAAAATCAATATATCCTCTGATAGTGAACTCTGATCCTCCAAAATGCAATACAACACTTGAGGTTCCTTTGATGTATCTCAGGATCCTTTTCACAGCATTCCAATGCTCTTTAGCAGGATCTGCCATAAACCGATTGACCATACCAACCGCTTGAGCAATATCTGGTCTCGTATAAATCATTGCATATATAAGGCTTCCCACCGCTGATGCATACGGTACTCGAGACATTTCCATCCTTTCTACTTCACTGCTAAGACTCATACTTGAGGATAATTTATAATTGACGGAAAGTGGTGTAGAAATTGGCTTACAGTCTTGCATGTTGAAGCGCCATAAAACTTTCAGTAAGTAGTTCTTCTGAGAAAGCCAAACCTTCCTATCTTTTCTGTCTCGGTGAATTTGCATCCCTAAAATCTTGTTTGTTTGTCCCAAATCCTTCATATCAAACTCCCTAGCTAACTGCGCCTTCAATTTCTGGATTTAATCTTTGTTGGGGCCTACAACCAACATGTCATCCACATACAATAGTAAAATGATAAAATCATCATCACCAAACCTCTTGTAGTACGTACAATGGTCTGAACACAGTCTGTTGTATCTGAGGCTCATAATGAAGGAATCAAATCTTTTGTACCAACATCTTGGCGCCTGTTTTAGACCGTACAGAGATTTGGTTAACCTGCAAAACAAGTTTTCTTTTCCTTGTTCATTAAAGCCTTCTGGTTGGAGCATATATATTTCTTCTTCAAGTTCTCCATGAAGAAAAGCAGTTTTTACATCCAATTGTTCAAGATGTAAATTAAATGAAGCACACATAGCTAACACAACTCTGATAGTAGTAATTCTTACCACTAGAGAGAAAATCTCATTGAAATCAATGTCTTCTTTCTGAGCATATTCTTTGACCACCAATCTAGCATGATACTGCTCCACTTAATCATTGCCATCTCGTTTGATCTTGTTAACCCATTTGTTTCCAATGGCTTTTCGACCTTCTGGAAGTGTTACAAGCTCCCATGTTTGATTTCTATGTAAGGCTTCCATTTCTTCCTGCATTGCTACAATCCATAGAGAAGCATCTGAACTACTCACAGCCTCCTGAAAGGTTGACGGTTCTTCTTCTTTTGTTAGAAGACAATATGCATCGTAGGCATCACATAGTCTGAGTGCCAAGATGGTTTCCTTATCTGACGTGTTGGTCGTCAAACTTCTTCATCATTGGTCTCATCTAGTTCTTGTTCTTCGTGCTTTGGTTCTATTTTAGAAGAATCATCTTCTCCAAACTTTTCATCTATTTGGACAGTAGTAACTTCTTTAAAAGTACTCTCATTTTTCTGCTCCCCTTGTAGTTCATTATCTGAAAAATACATCTCTACTGACAATATCATTGCGGCCAGTGGGATTCCATAGGCGATACCCCTTGACACCGTCAGCATAGCCCAAGAATATACATTTCCTGGATTTTAGATCCAGCTTTGTTCTTTCCTGGGTGTTGTACATGATATACACAGGACAACCAAATACATATAGAGAAGAATAATTTACTAGTTTTCTTTTCCATACCTCCATTGGCGTCTTAAGACCAATAGCAGTTGATGGTGATCGATTTATCACTTAACAGGCATTTTTGACTGCTTCTGCCCAGAAAGACTTGGCTAGACCTGCAGTCTTCAACATAGCTCTCATCTTCTCCAAGAGAGTTCTATTCATCCACTCTACTACAGCATTCTGTTGAGGCGTATGTGGCACTGTGAATTGCCTCTGAATACCCTCTTACTTGTAGAATGCTATAAATTCACTATCTGTATATTCTCCTCCATTGTCTGTCCTCAAGCACTTGATTTTCTTTCCAGTTTCAAGCTCCACTTGTGCTTTGAACTCCTTGAAACACATCAGACTTCTTCTTGATTGGGTACACCCATAATCTCCTAGAATGATCATCAATAAAAGATACAAAATATTTTTCTCCTCCCAGGGACAATTCTAGTGACTCCCACACATCATAATGAATCAAGTCTAATATGTATTTGGTTCTAGCAGTAAACTTATCAAATTTTAATCTATGCTGCTTACTAGTCACACAATGCTCACCTCGTGAAGGAGATTACACTCTGTAAGGATATTCAAGCCACATTGTTACATATGGCCCAATTTGCGATGCCACATCATCGTCATTTCTTCTTGGCTGGTTGAAGCAACTAATGCATCTACCACCTGTAGAGTATCTCCTAGAAGCATATATAGATTAGCAGCAATCTTCTCTGCTTTCATTTCTACTAGAGCCCCTTTCACAACTTTCAAGATCCAACCTTCAATATGGGTCTTGCAACCGAGGTCATCTAATTTCCCAATGGACAAAAGATTTTTTTTCAATCCTTTCACATGGCTTACTCCCTAAATTGTGCGAACAATACCATCATACATTTTTAATTTGACAGTATCAACCCCAACAATTTCTAAAGCATGATCATTTCCCACGAACATGGATCCTTCTGAGATAGGTTTATAAGTGCAAAACCAATCTCATTGTGAAGTCATGTGCCATGTTGCTCCCAAATCCATTACCCATACGTCAATGAGCTGTCTTTTGCTTTTGGAACCAATCGCTGCTTTGTTGTATAAAATTTCTCCATCATCAGAGGTACTAGAAACACACCCTTGAGATGTACTTCCTCCAGAAGATTTCTCCAGATTTTTCTTGTTGTACCAATAATCTTTCTTCAGGTGCCGCTTCATGCCATAATTGTAGCATTTAAAGTTCTTTCTTCTTCGAGACTTTGATCTACCATGATTCTGGCTCCCACTGGGGCCACGTTCCGTTGATCTTCCTCTCATCATCATCAAAACTTCCGCTTACTTTGAACTTTCTTTACTATCTTCTTTATTTTTACGCCTGGATTCTTCTTCAAGAATAGCTTCGGCGACATCATCAAAGTGTAAGCGACCAACAATATTGTATATTTTTACCATACACCAGAATAATTCCAGTATACGTTAACAATCACTGTAAAAGTATACAACCACATATATGAATAGTAACTATGAATATTACCACATGAATGGTACTTGTGAATAGTACCACAACGCCAACAACCAGTGGCTCTGATACTATTGTTAGGTACTAGAGTATCAGAATAATATCACACATCTAAAATAGAGATGAGAAAAGAGGAACTAAACACAATAATTTTACGTGGAAAACCCTCAACAGATAAGGGAAAAACCACAGACAACACCAGAGAAATATTTTCACTAAGTGGAAGAAAAATTATTACAACTTTTCTCTATCTCACAAGGAGAGAACAATGACACACTCTCTCTAAATAGGAAAACACTCACTAGGGAGAACCTCACAGGAGAACACTCTAATTTTTTGTCTTTGAACTTTTCTCTCTAGATACTAGGAAATGCTTCTAGTATTGATTTTGAGATGATAAAACAAGGTGTATGCCTTGGTATTTATAGGGAAAGATAGGAACTATGCATTACAAGTTTTTCAACAAAATTAGGTACCATGCGTTACTAATTTTTCATAAAATTAGGCACTACTTTGAATCCTTTGCATTTGTCAATTTTGACTACATAAAAGTGGCTTTAAAGCCTTCCAATTTTGACATTAACTTGGAAAAATTCAATCATGACTTCATAAAAAAATAAAAAATAAAAAAAGCTCTTAGCACATCATGTGAGTGTGATTTCTATATTCAAACAACATAAAAATAATACTTTTTTCTCAGTTGTTTTTTAAATATATTTATTCCTTATTATTTTTTACAATTAATATTAAGTAATTATATATATATATAAATGCGTGGGTCAGAAACTGTAGCAAGCTATGGTGACCCATTATACATATAATACATAGAATATATATTAATATAATGCTATATATATAATACAATATGTCCTTATGTTAATATATAACCTTGATTATATAATAAAATGAAATATTTATATAATAAAAAAGCTCAAAATATTTATCATGTAATAAAATTTAAAAGGATATTTGGCATACATGGTATGTTTTTTGTATTTTAGGTATGTAATATGAGGAAAAAATTATATTTAGGAAAAAGTAGTAAAATCATCTTTAAAGAATATAAAATTACTGAGATTATTTTTTATGAATAATTTTTAAACTTTTGTTTCTTTCATATTATATAAGTGTCATTTTCATAACATTTTCTTCCAAGATTCACCTTATTTAAGAAGATTGAACATATGCCCCTTCAATATTAAGACAAGTGAGATTATTACAATACCAACCTTCTAAATTAGAATATATGTGTGTTTTTTATTTTGAACTCTATTGAGTTGAATTGATGGTGCATTAATTTCTTGTAGTATGGAAGGTGGCTATAGTTCACAAACAAATGATGACTTCTTTACCAGATTTCCCAGTTTATAGGACCAGCAGAGTCTGGCCTAACATTAGACAAATTTTTGAAGCATTCGCCCCTACATACCAAGGTGGGTATGATCATGATGGTGCTTATATATGGATTTGAGATATGGAGCAATCTTTGAATACCTTGAATGCTCTAAGGAGTAGAAGGCATTATTTGCCACATATTAGTTGAATGAGGAAGCTAGGGTTTGATGGACTCGCACCAAGACCCAGATGGTGGCAATAGGTAAGGCCCTAACATGGGCAAACTTTTAAAAAAAGATTTCTAGCAAAATATTTCCCTAACAACTATAAGATCAGGAAATATGGAATTCATAAAACTTGAGCAGGGAAAGATGTTTGTGGCTGAGTATACAACCAAATTTGACGAGCTATGTGATTTCTACTACCTTTTCTCCTTGGAAGGTACGAAAGGTAATAAATATGCAAAATATGAATCTGGTTTCACAGTGGAGCTTCATAGTGTGATTGTTCCCTTGGAAACTAAGGATTATGCAATCTTAGTAAACAAGGCTCAATTGACTAAGGAGGTGCAGCTACAGAGGGTGGTTGTGAGGAAGGATAAAAAGCAGTTGATGGCCAAAGGGCCTAATTTTAAGAAGCAGGGTCAGTCTAGTCTTGGTGGATCATCTACCATATCTTCATCTTCATCTTGAGGCTGAGGTGGTGGTCGTTCTAGTGGCAAAGCTTGCTTTAACTAGGGGAAAGAGGGGCATCTGGCCAAGGATTTTTATTCTGATTAGCCTACTTACTTTTAATATAGGCAGAAATGGCATATTAAGCTAGCTTGACTATCCACTGAGGCAAGCTCAGAGTGTGCAAGGTAGTCGGGCTAACACTTCTGTGGTTCGTGGAGGTGGAAATCAGAGAGATTGATGTGGTGGTGGTGGTGGTGGAGGCAAAACTTAGAGGAGGGGCGATGTTCATCCTAGGAGTGTCCATAATGTTATTACTTGGCGTATATTTATTTTTTATGTATTCAGGCAGCAAAGAATGAGGACCTGGTTCATAGTAAGTGCCTTATCTCTAATAATGTTGTTCATGTGATATATGATTCAGGAGCCACACACTTTTTTTTATCTTTGAGAGTTGTGTGAGGCTTCTCAATTTACCTATGGTGTTAATGGAAGATGTTATTATTGTTTCTACTCAGACTGGTTCCATGGTTAGAGCAACTATGATGTATGAAAAGTTAAACATGCTTGTGGAGGGTTAACCTTTTGTCCCGAATTTGATATGCTTACCTCTGAAAAACCTTGATGTTATTTTAGGATTGGATTGGTTGTTTACCAACCACGTAATAGTGGATTGATATTGTAAAGTGGTATTTTTCCTGAAAAACATGTTTCTAACTAGTGGTGAGTACAATTCTAAAACCTATGTTATTTGTTGTTTTACAGGGAAAGGAAATTTAAACTACTGATATCTCTATTGTGTTTGAGTTCCCGGATATGTTTCCGGGATACATTCCAGGGTTACCTCCAAGTAGAGGAGTGAATTTCATGATTGATTTGATTCTAAGGGGCTGAGTCAGTGTCTCGTGCATCTTACCGGATATCTTCAGTTTAGTTGGCTAAAGTAAAAAGGCAGGTGAAGAAGTTACTTGAGAAGCGCTTCATTAGGCTGAGTGCCTCACACTGGGGTGCTCCTGTATTGTTGGTGAAAAAGAAAGATGGCAGCATGAGGATATGTGTTGATTATCGGCAGTTGAATAAGCTGGCGGTCAAGAATAAATACCCCTTACCTTGAATTGAAGATTTGCTTGATTAGTTACGTGGTGATTACATATTCACTTAGATTAATTTAAGATCCGAGTACCACCAAATTAGGGTGAAGCCGGAGGATATTTTGAAGACAGCTTTTAAGACTAGATATGGTCATTTTGAGTATGTTGTGATGCCATTTGGGGTGACAAATACCCCAGCCGTCTTCACGAGTTACATGAACTAGATTTTCCGACGATATCTCGACCAGTTTGTTGTGGTGTTTATTGATGACATATTGATATATTCCAGATCTTTAGATAAACATGTTTAGAATCTTCACATTGTTTTACAGGTGTTGCGTGAAAAACAACTTTATGCTAGATTGTCAAAATGTGAATTCTAAGCAGAAAGTGTGCAGTTTCTGGGTCATGTGATTTCTAGGGATAATGTTTCTGTTGATCCATCTGAGGTTGAGGTTGTGTTAGCTTGGGAAAGGCCCAAATCAGCGATGGAGGTCAGGAGTTTCCTAGGTCTGGCAAGTTACTATTGTTATTTCATTGAGGAATTCTTACACATTACGCTCCCTTTGACCAAACTAACTAGGAAGAAGTGTCATTTTCTATGGAATGATGTTCATGAGCAAAGTTTCCAAGAGTTGAAGAAGAGGTTGACCACAACTCCAATGCTCTCTTTTCCAGATGTGGCAAAGGAGTTTCATGTCTACTATGATACTTTGAGGTTAGGATTGGGGTGTGTATTGATGCAAGGGGGCCATGTTATTGCTTATGCCTTTCTATAGTTGAGGCTGTATGAGCAAAACTACCTGACGTATGATTTATAGCTTGCTGCAGTTATTTTTACACTAAAAATATGGTGGCGTTATCTTTATAGTTCACGGTTTGTTGTGTTTAGTAACCATAAAAGTTTGAAATATTTATTTGATCAGAAAGAGCTCAATATAAGGCAGAGGTGTTAGATGGAATACCTAAAGGACTATGATTTTGACTTGCGGTACCATCCAGGTAAAGCCAATATTGTGTCTAATGCTTTGAGTAGGAAATCCCTACATGTTGCTTCCTTGATGGTGAAGGAGTATGAGTTGTTGGAGAGTTCCGTGATCTAAATCTGGATGTGGTGATTCGGGCTCCAAATCAAATGGTGGTTGGTATGTTAAAAATTACTAATGACTTTTTGAGTTCTCTATCTAAGGCTTAGAGTACAAACGATGAGATCAGGAGATTGATTGATGCCCAATCTAAGGGCAAAAGGATACCATTGAGTAGAGTTTTAGATAGGTTATGGCGGTTTAAAGACTATGGCATGGTACTTGTTGGTGATGAGTTTCATAGTCAGATTCTGGCAGAGGCTCACAAGAGTTCACTCAGTATTCATCCTGGTGCAACCAAGATGTATAGTGATATGCAGAGACAGTTTTGGTGGCCAGGAATAAATAAAGTTATTGTTGACTTTGTTGCTTCTTGTGTGGTGTGTCTGAAATCCAAGGTTGAGCATTAGAACTCTTCTGAGATGCTTCAGCCTTTGGATATCCCTGTGTGGAAGTGGGATAGCATAGCCATGGGCTTTGTGTCTGGCTTGCCTAGAACCCATTCAAGTTGTAATGCTATTTGAGTTGTTATAGACAGGTTGATGAAGTGTGCTCATTTCCTCATTGTTAGTATGAGTTAGTCTTTGGAAAAGCTTACAGAGTTGTATATAAGGGAGATTGTGTAACTACATAGTACTTGAGTATCATTTCAAATAGAAATCCCTACTTCACTTCCAAATTATGGGAGAGCTTACACTGAGAGTTAGGGACTGAGTTAAGGTTGAGCTCAGTATATCATCCTTAGACAGATGGTCAGTCTGGGCATACTATTTAAACACTGGAAGATCTACTCTATGCTTGTGTGTTAAAGCATAGAGGGAGTTGGGAACAATTTTTACCCCTAATTGAGTTCACTTATAACAACAGTTTCCAAAGCAGTATTGGTATGGCGCCATATGAGGCTCTGTATAGTAGAAAGTTCTAAACTCCTTTATGTTGGGCAGATAGTGGTGATGCATTGGTGTTGGGACCAGAAATGGTCCAACAGATAACTGAGCAGATGGTTACGATCAGAAAAAAGATAAAGGTGGCTCAAGACAGACAGAAGAGTTACTATGATAACAAACATCGACCATTGGAGTTTCAATTCGGGGATCAAGTGTTCCTGAGAGTCTCTCCTACTAAGGATGTTGGTAAGACTATCCTAAGTCGAAAGCTAAGCCTAAAAATACATTGGTTCATATCTGGTGTTGGAGCGAATTGGAGATGTAGCTTATAGGATTGAGCTCCCTTCAGCTTTGGCTAGACTGCATGATGTTTTCCATGTATCTCAGCTCCGAACGTACATTCCTTATGATAGTATGGTGGATCCTAATGATTCAATGGAGTTGAAGGAAGATATGACCATTCCAACTACTTTTGTCTGTGTTGAGGCTTTTCAAACCAACGGTTAAGAAGCAAGGACGCTCCCCTGGTGAAGGCGCGTGGCAGAGTGCTAATGAGACTTCATGCACCTGGGAGCTGGAGTCGGGGATGAGGCAGCAGTTCCCCGAGCTATTCATAGAGGTATGTTGATTTTGGGGACGAAATCTATTTTAAGGGGGCGTGTAACATCCCAATAATTTAAATTAAATTTATTCATGTTATGATGATTAATTAATTAGTGGTTAGTGAAATTTAAATTAAATAAATTCTAAAGCAAATTAATTAATTAGAGGAGCGTGGTTAGAAATATGGATTTAGTTAAATTACGATAATAAATTAATAATTATCAGATGGTAAAAATAGAATATAGTTCATTAAAGAAAAGGTAAATGAATTAAGAATTTAGAAGAAATGGGAAAATGAAATAAAAAAGGGGTGAGATTCCTAAAATGCCCTTGTGGCAATTTAATTAAGGAATTTCACTTTCTCTTCTTCCTCTTCACATGAATTAAAGAGAAAGGCAATAAAGAGCATTCAAGAAAAGCAAAATGCCATTGTCTTGTCCTTAAGCTCTAAATTGGAGGTCGAATTATTATCGAAATTTCAAACTAAAAGTGTTTTTGGAACCTCGGGAACAAGACCTCCGCATAGGTATCTTCAATTTCACATTTCATCATAATTCCTCTTCTTCTTAATTCTTCGGGCTGAACGGGGGTTGTCGTGGAAGTCTCCATTTTTGCAATTTCATGACATTTCAAAGCTTGAAAATGATTCTTTATGTTATCGGTAATGGCTAATGATTGATGGTTTTGGAATGTCAGGTTTCAAATCGAGCTTCGAAGGAACTGTAAGTGGAGTGGAGCGTAGGAATAAGGTTTAAAAGTGAAAAAGGTGAGAGATCAGAACCTTGAATTAGAATTTGATTCGTGTTGGTGAAATGGATTACAATTTTGGAAGTCAAAATGTTAATTACTTTATGCGAAATGCTTAATTGTATATATTTTGAGGAATAGTTGAATTTGGGGTTTGATTCAAAGCTTGAGAGACACGAAGTTGAGGTAAGGGGGTGTACCAGGCATATATATTAATGGGAATAACTATTGAAGTCGTTCCGGCAATTGCGGGAAAAGGGTAGAAGAGTTAAATTATAATTATTTACATATAAATATATGAATAATGGTGTATGCATGTGATTTGAGAAAAATGTAAGTAAATGGTGATGCTTGAGTACGATAGTAAGTATATGGTATTACTTTATAGCTTGGGCTACTTATATGTATATTGATAATATGACGGTAGCTAATTATGTATGGCATAATGGTAATAATGATGTTGATATATAAATATATATAGTGATGAAATAAGATAATCTAATGATTGTGTTGGCAATGATGAAGTGATATAATGAAATTGTGATTGATGATGTTTGAGAACAAATTATATGATTGAAGAAGTAAAGTTCTCAACTATGATAGTAAATGACGAAATATAAATGATGTTGTTGATGAATTGGTGATATGAGTGACCTATATGATTGTCCCAGGGTAACGGCTATTATGTCGGGACTAAGTTGTGATGAATTATTTAAAATGAGAAAGAAAAATGTTGATTAAATTAAGTTTGATTATGTATAACTGCTTTATATGCATGTTGTGTGGTATGGATGACTGATCGGTATAGATTACCACTTGTTTTTGGCTCCAGTGATCGTTTATGGCCCAGTTAAGCTACCCAGTGGTTAGGTAGGACCTAGTGGTGAGGTGGGGAGCCAGCGAGCTCGGTAGACTAGGTAGGGTCCACTATTTGCATTTGAATCGATGATGAAATAGATGTTATTTGCATTGATATTGATATCAATGTATTCATATTAATGATGTGAATGGATGAATTAATGATATGATGTGGTGATGATGATGGGTATGAATATAAACAGAATAGAGGAATTGATAAAAATGTCGAAATAATGTGCAAATTTATAAATTGAACATGGTTGCATGCATGGTGAACTATTCTATGCTTTTCCCAATGCATGATTAAATGTTGCTGATTTTTTATGTTAATTTATATAGCCAGTCACTCACCTTACAACTACTTTTAGTGACTGAAGATAGGGATACCATGGATGCTGTAGAGACCAATGCCCAATGGTGAAGCAATGCCAAGGGAGAATAATTGATTACTTGATGTATATTTATAATTATGTATATATTTGGTATGTTTTGAGGATTTGGTGTCGGGATGGTTATTATGTAATTGTGGTGTATATATATATATACTTATGTTGCTCAATGGATGGGAAGGATGCTTACATGGTAGTGTTTACATGGCCCTGGTTGGTCATGGTGGTGCATATATATATATATATATATATATATATATATATATATATATATCCCTACGTATGTTATATTGATCATAATGATGTGATGAGAACTATGTTGATTATTATCAGGCACGAAGCCGTTAATGGTGATTATGTAGCTTATGTTGTGGCACTAAGCCATTAAATAATTATATGTGATTGTATTGGCAGGTTTCCTTTGGCCTTGAGCCAATCGTGGTGATATTAACTTGAGTATGGGCAGGTTGTATGATTGTATGCCTGATCTATATGCTTATGTGTATAAATCTCGTGGGGTATAATGTGTTGATGTTGGTATTGTATTAGCTATGTAAAACTAGATCATCCATTAGAAAGGAGCAATGGCTTTTTAACTAATTAGTGGGGTCCAGAATCCCCGGAGGGTACTAATAGATCCCTAGGCATATTTGTAACTTGTGTGTATAGAGAAATTGATGCTTGTCTTACATTTGGAGTGTTTTAAGGTGTGAGAGTGCATGAAATTGATTTAACTGTATTTTAGCGCATGGGTTGCTCATATGAAGGAATTTTGGAGAACGGGTTGTGCCAGCAGATCCGGAATGGGGGAATATAGTGTCCATAAAGTTTCACAGCAATCGAAGTTGAAATGAGCAAGTTAGGTAGTGTGGAAGTTGATCCGGAGGTAAATTATGCAGAATAGGGTGTCTGGTAATCGATTACGTAATCAATTACCAGAGGAGTATGTAATTTCCTACGCAGGTCATGACTTATGTAATCTATCATCTGTGTGTAATCGATTCGTAGAGTCCCCGAAAGGGGTTTTGGGTGGTTTTAAGTAACGTAACCCTTAGGTTCCTATTGTTTATTGTCGGGAAAATTTGGAAAGTGAAAAATTTACCCTGTTTTTAATCAAACCCCGAATAAATATTAGAAATCGCTAAAGGGGTGTTATATATAACATGTTTGAATTATGCCCATATTTTTAAAATTTT
Source organism: Clitoria ternatea (assembly GCA_037962975.1). Lineage (NCBI taxonomy): Eukaryota > Viridiplantae > Streptophyta > Magnoliopsida > Fabales > Fabaceae > Clitoria > Clitoria ternatea. The sequence continues at coordinate 248,081,137 of CM075669.1, forward strand.
ATACTTTAATCAATCATAATCAGCCTTAGTCACAACTAACTAACTAATATGTGTATTTTTGTAATCACACTAAGCATAAGCTTGCTTTAGGATTGAATAAAAAGATTATTAACATTAACAAAACATGCACATTAATTTAGAAAGACAATTCCATAACAACATGTCATAATATGCATTTTGAAATGAGAAATATTAGTAATAACTTTTTCTATACTATTACAACTCGACTGGAAAATAATAAACATATGGAGAGCTTGATCTTACAAATATTTTGTTATTTAAGTATTACATTTGCATTTTGTTTAATTGTTGTAGTATGCTATTTTTTGTATTGTTAAATCATAGATTTGTTACATATTTAAACCATATCTTCTTGTATTTGGCTTAAGTATTAGGTTTTTTTGCCTTTTGTGGTTTAAATTATGTAGTTTAACCTATCATGATCAATCAGGGAGGAATGAGCTTTAGTGTTAAGGTTTTTTTTACCATTATGTTTAAACTAGTGTTCTTATGTACATCACTGAAAAGATTATTGACTTCTGGTCTAGGAATTAAATCTCTACTAATTATTCTTGAATTTAGAAAGTGCATAGGCTGTGTATCTTGATTTGCTACAAGCAAATTTCTGCTAAATAAATTTAAACAACTACCTATGGCATTTTAGAACTTTTAGTACTAAGAAATATTGACTTGCGCTTTTGGCGATCAATGACAATAACATTAACAAGTATATGAAAAGGAAGTTGTTTACACACAGCCACTAGTATTTGGTAGGTTATACCCATGAAAAGAAACAAGGTAATAACATTAAAAATTTTCCATACAATCTCTGCTGCGTAAATAGGATAGTGCACACTCCTCTTGAAGTAAGTCTACCTTTATTACCTAAAATGCTCAAATACCACATCATGTTCCAGTTCCCTCCTTAAATGATTTCTCTTATCATTGCACTTATGGTTCTCAACCCCCCTATATCACTTTCCCGCCACACTGTCCATTCTATTTGGCTTTTTCACACACTAGGCTACTTTGCTAAAACAGTTCAAATTCAAAATACAAAGTCTACAACACCCAACAACTACCATATGAAAGCAAAATCAAGCTTTACAAATGGCAAAGAAAATATGAAAATCAATTCAAGGTGTGAATAAAGAAAAAATGATACCTACTAAAAGACAACCCCACTTGCTATTATGCAAAGAGAAAGGAAAATGTGTAGGCAGAAGCGGTAGTGGAATGCAAATGTAAAGCGATGGGGATTGAGAATGTTATGAATTGAGGGCTTTTTCCATAATCTTAGTCAGCTCCCAATAAGTATTTTCACCCCTTCTATTAAGTATGTTTAATGAGAATTGAACTCAGGGTTCTTCTTATAATCTTAGCTTACATTACCAACTAAGCCACAACTAATTAATAATTTATCAAAATGATGAATGTTTATATTTTACTCTATCCTTATAACCTATAAAATCCTCATAAATTAATAATACTTTAAAAATCATAAATGCTATTTATAATAAATTAATCATAATAAATTATAAAAGAAAGATTCAAGCAAAAAAATTCATACCAATCAAATATCAGAAAAATAATATGTGTACAAATATATAAAGATATAAAATTTAATGTAAATTATAATACTAAGATAATATTTTTAATAGTTAGAAATAATTAAAGAATTTATTTTAAAAACAGAAATAAATTGATAATACTTTTTTATACTAAGATATATTTTTCTAGCAATTGGAAATAATTTAAAAAATTATTTTAAAAATATAAATAAATTTTTAAATTAATATAATCATATTAATGCATTTATAATATAAAAAGAACTTATGAAAATTCTTAACAAAAAAATAAAAAAATACAATATTAATATTACGAAATATTAAAAATTATTAACAATATTCTAAAAAGTATTTATTACCTGTATCTAAATATAAAACTCTTTTTATAAATAAAAAAACTTTGTCCTTTAATATAAGACTCTTTTTTAAATTTTCATACTATTAATTATTTTTTTACTAAAATACTCTTATTAATGTATAAATTTTTCTTAAAATCAATATAACAATAAATGAGATCCATCAATTACATTATCTCTCATATAATAATTAGATAATAAGTAAAGAGATAATAAATAAAAAATTAAGTAATGAATCGTAATTATCTTAAAGAGAATTTTAAAAAACTACAATATTTTTCAAAAAAATTAATAATTTTAACTAAATTAATTACCTTTTGCACGTGCATTAAGATATAATAGTTTAAATAATATTAAGTACATAAAGCTAAAATTAAATAAATTCACAAGAAGAAATAAAGAATAATATTTTAACATAAAATTAGAATAATCAATTTATATGAATGTATAGTTTATAATTTAATTAATATTAACTTATTAATCAAAACACTAATTATAGCACTTTTAATTTAACAAATGAAAGTGAAAAAGTTATATCATGCATTTGCACGGTCCTAAAATCTAGTTATAATTAAGAAAGATCACCAGAACCATCTTTATATATATATATATATATATATATATATAAAATCAAATATTTGTCGATAAAAAAGAAGCAAGATTCAAACGATTAAAACTGCTTTAATAAGACGAAGTGATAGGCTTTAGTAATTTTACAAATTAACTTAGAGGTATTGTTTATCTAAAAATAGTTTCTTATAACTGGATCTCCTTTGCCTTGTTTTCATGTCCCAGTGAAAATGATTACAACACATCACTAACAACCCTAGCTATAATTGTTGGCAGAGGTACATGATAACCAGCTCATGGACCCAAAACCCTGGGAGGGAAAGTAACAGTGATTGGATCAGGAATCTTATCATTTGGACCAAGATCATTGATAGGTGGCCGCTGCTTATGGTGATTGGTGACTGCTTGGTACGCCATTGCTAACGCCAGAGCCTGCAAACGAAAGAGAAGGGATGAAGCTTGGTACACAAAGACAAACTATCAATCAAGTCAAAGACTATCCTTTCCAAAGTACTTTTATGGTCAATTTGGTTTCTAGTTGATGGAAAGTACTTTTATGGTCAATTTGGTTTTAGTTGAAAGCCAAAAACTGTCACGTGTGGGAAAAATTTTTAAACGGTTGCTTAAGTTTAAAAGTGTCTTAAATGATAACTATTAGATAATTCAATTGACTAAACTAAATTTTGGTAAATATATACCAAATAAACACTTATTACTGTTCTCTAATTTGAAATTTCACATCAGTAACCCGACTGATCATTAACACCGACTTGCATTTTGGGAGTTATCAAGTTAAAACTGCAATTATGACCGAAAAACAACACCGAAGGTATCTAAGTTTGGTCTAATAAAAAATTACTAAACACAGATACTGCAGTTATAGACATACAATGGGATCACGATTAGGGGGAGCATAAATGCCAGTGGTGACTGTGCTTCTTCTTTTACTGTCACCGGGGGGTGTATCAGAGATATTCTTAAACCCTGTTGGCACTACCATGACTGGCAAACCAACAAGGTTTCCTAGGCAAACTTTCTCCCAATCAGTTGCATTGCCAATGAATGCATCCACCGTGAAAGACTCTCTTATTTCTTTTATTAGCCTTCCACGTGCTCTTTGTGCCTGCATACAATAATTCAAATATAAAAGAGGCTTTATTTTAATTCGACTATTTAAGGGAGCCAAATAAAAGACCTGTATATAGTCCACTGCTGGAATTATGCGAGCGCGGCCAAGTTCAGTTGGCCACTGATCTTGGGCTTCATACACATGATCCTCACCTGAGCGTTGCCACTGATCAAAGTGAGCCAGCATATCAACGTCCATTGTGAAATTTAAGATACCTTGAACAGAATCAACTGTATAATTCAGTTTGAAAGGGACCATCTTCACACCCTTTGATGCAAGAACATGAACAACCTGAGTTTTCATAGCAAAAGAAGTTTTGTTTTAAGTGCTAAAGAAATGCAAATGTCTTCATGGAATTTGGTGATATATAATTTCAAAAATTGAACCATGTCCGAGCAAAATTACTTGAAAGACTAACCTCCATATCAGCATCATCAAGATATCCAACAGTCAACTTAGTAATGTCAACCAGGAATGGATCATCAAGAGAGCTGTCTTTTGATGAGAGATCATCAGGATCTCTTCCCCGGATGATATCCAGAACAACAGCACAATCAGTTGCAGATCTACAAAAAGGGCCAAGCTTATCCTAATACAAAGATCACATGTAAGTTTGACAATCACAGCATCCTACAAAAAAAGGATAATTTCGGCTTTACCAAGCTTTCTGATATGCTCATTACACCAGTTCGACCAATGGTACCAAAAGTTGGGCGCAATGCAGTCACTCCACATCGGCCTGCAGGGTAAGTTATGGATCCAGCGGTCTCCGAACCAATTGCAAATGGAACCATACCTGTAATGCAATTAACAAAGTGACAACCAAATAACACTAATGAGAAACTCACTTAGTCAAATATAAAGGAAAATAAAATTTTAAGCACATTCCAAAATTGATAAAATAAACCATATCATGGAAATGACCCATAGGCTATAAAGTTGATCCAATATGAGTAAGGATGGATTAAGGGGTAAAAGAAACAAAGACAGAAACAAAAATGCATGTATTAATGGAAGATAGTCTCCAAAAAATACCTGCTGAGGTGCTTGCAGCAGGTCCAGCAGATGAGCCAGTAGAAAATTCTGCTATATTCCATGGATTCCTAGTTCTGCCACCAAACCAGATATCATCATATGCCAATGATCCAGTAACAAGCTTTGCAACAAGAACAGCACCCGCAGACTTCAACCTGTGTAGAACAGCATCATCCACCATACACAAAATTTTGCCATAAATATAATTTATGGTTGTAGACTTCATTTGTCATATATATTACCTTTTATAGACCCAAGCTTCCATGTCAATAACTTGATTTTTGAATGATCTTGACCCCCAGGTTGTTTTGTATTTGGGCACTGATATTATGTCCTTCAATCCATAAGGAATCCCATGAAGAGGCCCTTCATTGAAAACCAATATTCAATTTAAAACTAAAAAATCTTACTAATTACTATGCTATAGTTCATCCTGAAAAGAAGTGGAAAGTAACTACTTTCTAATCTTGAAATATTCATATTTCAGAACAGCTCTGCTTAAACAGAATGAAGTCTATTAGAAGTTAAATTCTAGTTAATCCTGTAAACACTCATGAGTCATGAAGAGTTGCTTTATCCTTTAAAAGTGATGTTGTTGATATATCTTTCCAAGATGTATATGTTGACTATACAGGGATGGTTTCGTTTTCAGAACAATGCCTTTGTCCATATTGATCCTTCTGAAACAAAAAGTTTTAAGTCGAAGGTACTTCAAATAATAAAACAAATCACTTTGGAGTGCACACAACTTTACATGCTTGGGGAAAAGAATAACTACCTAGATAGACTCCTTGGTTAAGCAACTTATCTGCTGCTTTTGCTTGCTCGTGTGCCAACTCTTCAGTATAAGTGATTACAGATTCAAGAGTAGGATTGTACCTGGTGTTCATTCCATGTGACAGTTAATCAGGCTTATAAGTTTCAGATACAGGAATTTGTGTCACAGACAAACACGCAACCCAAACACAATACATGTTACAATAATTGCTAGCAAATTAACATTCCGATACTAGTACTACTTTTTCAATCTCCGCAAGAATATTTGTGTAAGCTCCTGAGAAGTAATTTGTTTTGTTTTGATGAGTTCACCTAACTCAAGAACCTGGTTTCAAACATGGGGGAAAACAGCCATCCATGAAACAGTAAACACATGTTTAAAACATTTATATCAGATATAGTCAAAATCAAACTAGTAGTCTGTCATCAATGATGGACCACTTACAGTCATAAAGGCAATATCTTCTTCAGATTCAGGTCTCTGTATTCCAGAGATGGTAGGATAATTGAACCTGTTGTTTTCAGGATGAACTGGTCGGTACGCCCAATCAGCATTGAAAACTAAAGGAGAAGGATAATGCAGCCCCCCATTTTCCGAAGCTACAAGTTTTCGATTGCCTTTTATAATTGGAAGATTGAGCTCATATGCACCCTCAGCAATCTCCTCAATCTAAGAGGAACAAAATTTGTCAATCACCACCAACCATCATGGTGACAACAAACTGATAAGTTAACAAAATTACCTGATTATGCTTATCCTCAAAGAAGTTGGCATCAAGTAATCCTAAGGAATGTCTTAGGCAGGAAACTTTACATTTCTTCTCTGATAACTGACTTTTACTTCCCTAATTGATTACAAAACAAAAAGAGGGACATCATGAAAATAATTAGATATAAAGAAATGCTCACAAGTCACAACACTCAGCGCCTGAGATTATTTCCAATAAAAAATGCTTTTATTCCTTAAACAGTGACCTTATTCCTAAGAAAATGCTAGACACATCCAACACAACGCTACTATGAGTAAAATTCATGTTAAGATTTCACTTAATGATGTAGGTGCCTTCCCTAATTAGTGAGAAATCTATATAGCTATCAAAAGTGTATTAGTGCCTATGTAGTAAAAGTAATTTATAGCTTATTTAGATGCATTTCCGAAGTTAGTAAAGTTGGTTGCTAAACCAAAAAAAGATAAAAGCAGCTTCTAATTTTTACTTTTTAAAAAATCTATAAACTCCTAAACTCCTAACTTTCGAAAAGTTAAATATTTTAATTATCATCTCATTCTTATATTTTTTTTTCATTAAAAATACAACTTTTACTCCTTGTTAATTATAATATTATATGTCTTTATAGGTACAGGTATCAAAAAATGTAAACACTACCGTGTAATACAAGGCACAGGTAGTTAGCTAGTTTGCTTTCACAACTATTTCAATAACCTATCTAAGAAAATTGTATGATAAAAACTGCAAGGTACAAGTTATAAGCTATTTTAAAAGGCATAAGCTAAAAATATAAGCTCGTTGCCTCATTGTAACATACAATAACCTTAATAGATCATGTTAGAGTGTTACTAAATGCTAACAGTCTATTTTGGTCAATGCATATTACGAAATGCAGCATGGTTTTGGTACTTCATAAGCAAAATTGGCGCCGAGGTACAAATGAAATGGATTCAATATATCGATATGGAAGAGCAATCAATGAGAAACTAACCTGAACTTTGTCAAAGAATATTTTCCGTATTCTTTTAATGATTCTCACCTGTTATACATTCGTCAGGGGCACCAAAAAAGGTATTTCCAATATAGGAGTATATATGTAAATTGAGTATTTCCAATACATAAACGTAATGTGAGAAAGAGAAACTGAGTTGAGTAGGAAGGAAGAATATATATATATATAGCATTACCATGTTTGTTTGGTTATGGTGGGAGCAAAACGGTGGAGAGGGCGATTGGGAAGAGAAAGGAAGGGCGAGAAGCGGAATGACAGCGTGGCAGAAAATTACGGTTACCGTAACTATTAAAACGTTGAAGGTGTTTGTGGCACCGCTTCCACGTGTCCATTCTGCAAGTGATTCTGGAGGACACTTGTTGTTTGGCATGGCCTCTGATTCTGTGTCTCTTTATCAGTCAGAGGTAACACTGCAACACTCGCAAGATGGCAGGCTTTTCTAATGGCAGCTTCCGTGTGGCCGGCCCTGTTTACTTTCCTCACGTAACGAGTTTGACCATTTTAGGCAGAAAAACATAAATATTAGGAAAACAAGATGCCATTTTTTTTTTTAAATGTCAAATTTAAAATTCATCAAAACGCACAACTAGTGAGACCGTTATTTCATTAGTATAAATAAAAATTTGTTATTAGATATATTTTTTTATTTTTTTACCATATTTTTACATAAAATAAAAAATTATATAATTTTTTATAACTAAATATATAATAATAAAATAAAATTATTAATTTTAATGTATTAAATTATGTATTTTTTAATATATATTTTATACATATTAAAGTATCATACATTTAATATATTTAATACATTTAATATAAACATTAATAATAAAAATTCAAAGAAAACTTTTTCCAATTTATCATGACCCTAAGTTGGTCATCAAAATTCCCAACAGTGATTAAATTAACCTTACGAGGTTTAGGTGAAAGTTAGGTGGAGTTTCGACGCAAAAGAAAGTCAAAATAGTTTATTTTCGAGTAATCGATTACCATTAACACAGAATCAGCAAAATGCTGAATTATACATATTGACCAACTTCTGACCTACTTATTTTATTTGTTTCAACTCCGATTGTTGTGAAGGTCCCTAAACCTCACAAAATGCATTTTGACCTATTCAGTTTATGTTTATGCATAATTCCCACTAAAAATCATCTATTTTCTAACTTCACAACATCAAACTACTTTCAATGCATATACTGTAACATCCTTAATCTTAATTAATTAATTATTAGAGTTAAACCCGGGACAGGGGAAATTTTTCCCAAAATAAGTCATGAAGAACCGGGTCAATAATTTAGAAAATACATGGATCAATAATTAAAAGCCACTCTCATATATGAAGATATGAGAGCTGGGTCCAATGACCAATCAAAAGACAAGCAGCGCAAGGTAGAAAGGCAAGGTGCCAACCAAGAAAAAGGGATGGAAAGAAGGTAAGGAAATAAAACCGAGCACAAAGCCCAGCGGAAGGCAATCAACGCTCAAGCGATACCACAATACAACGCACACTCGCTCAAGCGAGATCCGACTCCGCTTGGGCGAGGCAGCACAACACGCTCGGGCGAAAGACCATTCGCTTGGGCGAAACTAATACAAAAGCCTTCCCAACCAACATACTCGCTGGAGCGAGAACTCACTCGCTGAAGCGAGAAGCCACACTCGGCAAATCCACCCCTCGGCATCGAGACATCCATTCGCTCGGTGATGACTTAGTCCACTCGGGATTCATCCCTAAATCCACTCGGCAACTGAGGGCTATCCCACTCGGATTCCATAAACACTCACTCGGAATATCTCTCAATCAAACGTCACTCGGCGTATCCCAACCTTATCTCACTCGGGAGTGTTTTACAAGTTCATCACTCGGTACACCATTCATAAACCAACTCATCTTCTGAGTAGTATCTTACTCGGTAACTAATACCAAGGCCGACCAACACTCATTCGGCCTCACACTCGGCATTATGCCTATCCTCACTCGGAGATTACCTTAACTATTCATTTCTCAGGAGGGGTCTCCACAACCGTACTCCACTCGGTTTTTAATCATTAGGTAAGTCACTCGGACTTAAGAAATACTTAACCACTCGGGGAAAACCATTAAGTCAAATCCCACTCCGGCTTATCCATACTTAGACACTCGGAACATACATTAACTTATTCACTCGGAATTCATTTATAACTCATACACTTATAAGGTTTCTTATCTAAACCATCAACAACTCTTCCTTCGACAGGGATTCACTCGGTTTCCACCACTCAGGTCACTACAGTCTTCCCCTACTCGGGGTTCACTCGGATATTCACCACTGAATCATAAAGAGGCTAACCTTCTCTTATAATACATTCCACTCAGAATCCATTAAGGCCATTATCACTCGGAAAGGCCCAAATGTACAAGTCTCACTCGGATATGGAGTCATATATATATAAGACTCACTCGGAAAACCATCTGTACTTCTTATGTTCCACTCAGGATTCATTAACCTAGAATTAATCATTCAACATCATTTATATTCCAGTCGGAAAGAAGCATCAAATTAACATAAATTACTTATATATATATATTCTCTAGTTCCCAGATCCGACTACCGACCCATAAATATATAACCATACACTCGGAATGCTTATCAGCTCAACAATATTCATTTATCAACACATATAATCCGATACAATACATGATAACAATGTAAGTCATATTTATATAATTAGGCGCTCGGGTTCCCATACATATATACTTGTATTCATTATACAACATAGTTATGAGCCGACCAAGGCTTTAATTCATCAAATGTACTCGGAACATAATATCATATACACAGCCTTTATCACAAACACCCAACACTCGGGTTTAAGGCCATCACATCATCCAAACCGACCTGCATACACTGAAAAATAGTGTAGGGGTGAGCTTTACATATTAAATGACAGATATTGGCTCGGATTAATCATAGAATCCTCAACATGCAAATGTATATATATATATATCATCACCCAATTAACACATACTGCCAATCAATATGAACATCAACACATAAATGGATGGAGTTCATCAACATCAAGCATTAAATAATCATCATGCATATCCGGGCTACTACTCACTCGGAAACCAATCAAACAACGCATACTGAATACCACACATCACAATACAAGAATTTCACCCGGAAAACCTGTCCATAAACTATGCACTTAAGATGCAATAGCTCCCCTTACCTAGAGTGCAGTTCCAGAAGTCACATTGGCTACTCGGCCCAGCCACAGCAGCACTCTGCTCGGCATTCCAGTCCTGGGAAGAACCACACAACTTCCCAATCAATCATCAACACGCTTCTCAATAACCAAGTATCAAACATCACCCTTTCGCTCAAGCCACACATGCACTCGCTTGAGTGAAAAGGGTCCAGTAACCCATTCTTCACTGGCTCGCTCAAGCGTGGCCATTCTCGCTTGAGCGAGATACACCCAGTAGCTCCCCTGAACAGCATCAACACTCCAAGCTCCACTCTACTCTGCCATCCAGTCAGTGGAGAACCTCCAGGCACAGCACCGTCTTCACCACCATGGAGGACAACCAAGCTTCCATGTAACATGCATGCATGCCTTCCTCTTCACTCAAGCATCACAGCATCAAGGTATATCATCTTCCTCACCAGCTCAGTGGAGGATCAAATACTTCCCAAACATCATGCACGTCTTCTTCTTCACATGTAGTTCTGCCTCAGCACCAGTGGACCATCTTCCATAACCAAGGCACCCACACACCTGCAGGCTCCCAACCAAGCCACAAACATGAAGGAGAAGAAGAAGAAAGGACCAGCAAGAAGAAGAACCAGGGAACAGAGAAGGAACCCAGCCTCCAGAACACAACACCATGTTGTTCCCCTCCACTCGGTTCTCACACAGCCAGAGGAATGATTCTCAACCTTCAAGGCACCCAATACCACGCTGGACTCCACCACTATGCTGCTTCACTCGTGCTCCCACTTCCCACTCGGGCTCAGCACAGCGTTGAGGGGAAGAAGAAGAAGATGAAGGAGATAAAGAAGAAGAACGTCCAAGAGAAAGAGGAAGCAAGAGTTTCAGAGAGCTCAAGAGAAAATGGAAGAATAGTTCTCAACTCAATGTACCCCCAAAGTATATGAGCAATGGCAAGCATAAAACGTAGAGTGGAAACATTCATCGTTCCAATGCTCTGTGGCAACAGCTCTCCCATTCCATCTTATCTTAATTTAATTCCTATCACCTCACCACTAAAACTTGTCCCATTCGCCCTCGTTATTCCTATTGTAGCGTGATTAAAAAGAGAGAACCGAGGCTTTGCTAAACACCACCAAGGCACATGGGTCACTTAGCATTATTATAATCATTTTCCTCTTAGTGCATTCTGCCTGAAGTCCCAACATCAGACTCCTTCACTCGCTCAAGCGTCCTAAGCTCGCTTGAGCGAAAGGCACCTAGTATGTATTCCCTTTCTCTCACTCTCGCTCGAGCGCGCCCACACCCGCCTGAGCGAGAACCGTCCAGTGAGTTTACCAACATCATTCGCACGCATCTCGCTTGAGCGGATCGCCATCTCGCCTGAGCGAGATTGACAGTTCAAGTGCAGAAGCGTGAAGATTTAACACTCCAAGACTCATACCAATCCAATCTGTTCAACTTCAACACATCTTACGCATCACATGAGGCATATGAAACTTGCTTATACCATTCATACTCCTAAATTCTTATTTCAACTCATTAATCACTCAATAATTTGCCTAATTGGAAATTAATCCTTAATTAACCATTAATCCCATCAATCCATAATCTTAATCTGAAATTTATAATTATTTAAAAATCTGGGATGTTACACTCTCCCCACCTTTAAGGAATTTCGTCCTCGAAATTCAATCAGGAACTTGCCTCAATAACAACTCGGTATAACACTGTATGCTACCCAGAACAACTTGCATACCAATGCCTTCCAAGCATTCCCCGACCAGTCAATTTCCAATTGGCACAACTCCACTTCTCAAGTGGCTACTAACCACTTCCACAAGAAATTCCGAGACAACCCACTCTTAACACCTTCCACTTGGAAGTGTCACCAATTGGCTCAGAAATCACCTACTCTGGTATCCACAATTCCACTTCACCCAGCAAATCTTTCTTTCACTTGTCCATCATTTTAATATTCAACCACATACTCATCCATTCAGATTCAAATCCTCACCTTGCTCGGAGTAGTCCAATAGACTCAAGCCATCTCCATAAGCAGCTACAGTCTCACTTGCCGACCTATGAACTGCTGCATCCAACTTATAAGATGATGCCCCATTCTTATAGGGTCACAACAGTTGCATCAAGTCAAGGCAAAATGTACACTGCCACATTACCTGTGGCATGTAGAGTCACACCGGAACAACATCCTCACAGTTATTTCACTCATACCGATCAATTCACTTGGATAATACTGATTCACTCAAAATTTATTAGTAATTTATACCAATCTATAAACAACACACCAACATCAATAGCATTATTATACACAATCACTGGTGCATCATCCACTAACAGCCAACAACTATCCATCACTAGCACTGTAGAAAGACCTACTATCAGCGTAATTCCGACCCACACAAGGTATATATGCCCTCCTTATACTTATTCTAATGCGATCATCATGACAATAATCATCAAGTGCCAGTCACACTCACCATAAAATGGCATAAAAGCAGTCGGTTTCTAGTCCAAACCGAGTAAAAATTCCTTCTTTAATCTTGTCTATCACAAACTATTGGCCAATCAACCTAATATTCCTTAATATCACCATTCATTGCAGGCCACAACTCAGATTTAAGCTTAATAACTCACTACACCCACAGATATGTACAACTCAGGATCAGAAATTCAATCAACAACTCACTCGGTTTTCAATCACAAAACCGAGACAGTACCCAAACTAACAGGTACCTCACCTTATCAATTCCTCACCATATCCTACCACACATGATTATGCCCAATCAATTGGGTTACCACATCTAGTGGTCTATCATCAATTAATCCCTCACTCGGTTTGACACATTAAAACCGAGACCCAATTCCAATATAATATATACCTGATTCTATATTTATTCGTTCATCACATATTAAAATTCTCAACCTAGGTAATTGCAACCAATTAATTTCACCATATGTACACATATGTACCAACAGTCAATAACATACACGCTATTATTCAATCAGAACACATTCAAGTATCATTCAACCAGAATCTATCCAGCCAGCTCTCGGCTATATTACTTACATTATGTATAATCACATATAATCACAGCCATATGCTCACTCTGCACTTAGCGACAGCATCAACATATATATATATATATATATATATATATATATATATATATTCAATCATCCAATCAGAATATTAAATTCACACTCAATCATGTTATTCTGAATAACATTCCACATATTCATGCAGTCCACATTGAGTCAAATGACCATCATAAGTGTGCACACAGACTTTCAATCAGAAATTGCACAATAACATACATTCTCAATCATAACATCACATTGCACTTGGCAAATATAATCAATCACATACACATCACAACTAATAATTCATCAATTGTCACCACTGACTCTCAGACAAAATGGACGCCTAGTATCCGGATACTAAAGGATCGGCCTTCAGCTGGGGGTCCTACTTGACACCCCGTGAACCCTGCTTGGTTCACCGAGTCCTGCTTGACTCTCCACCTCGACCACTGGGTCCTACTTGACCACTGGGTAGCTCAACTGGCACTAGTGGAAAAAATGGCTTTAACCACGGTTAAAAAAGGCTTTTAATCACGGTTGAACAACCGTGGTTAAAAGTGGGTGTGATTGTATATCAGGATATTTAATCACGGGTTTGAACCCTGGTTAAAAGTGGAGTGGATATAACCATGGTTGCCTAACAACCGTGATTAAATGTACTGGACCAAAAAAAAAATTAAAAATCATGGTTATCATCTTCACCATTCAGAAACAGCAAGAACACAATGAACACCAACACCAGAAATAAGAAACGCAGCAAGAACGCAAGAAACAAAAACAGAAGAAAAGTAAATGAATGAAAATCAGAACAACCACAAGAAACAAGAAACAAGAATGCTACTACAACAAAGGAACGAGAAGAACTACAACAAAGGAACGAGAAGAACACAGAGTAAAACGAAGAACACATAGCAAAACGAAGAACACAAGTATAAATCTAAAACGTAAACCTGTAAATAATCAATGGCGTGCGATGGGAAACCTGTAAATGGCAACAGAAAAATAGTGAGAACTCACATAATAAACAAATCTAGAACGTAAATAATGAAATGTAAATGGAAACATGAAAACAGAGAAGAGAAACCTTACAGAGAAGAAGGAGAGAAAAGAGAGTTAGACTAAGGCGCGCTCGTGAAATTACGAAATTTAAAACGAAAAGGAAGATATAATCACGGTTACACAAGGACCCGTGGTTATATGTATGACCTATAACCACGGTTATGCTAGTACCCGTGGTTATATGTATGACCTATAACCACGGTTACTCCAGGACCCGTGGTTATATATATGACATATAACCACGGTTGAACAAGGGACCCGTGGTTATATGTGAAAATCTTATTTTGGCATTAGAAAACACCATAAAAATTTTTAGAATTTTTAGAATTTATTTAGTAGGTAAAGTAGAAGCCTAAAAATCCAAAAAATAAGCAAATAAATCACAAAAAATAAAAAATTTTGAGAAAACAAGGGTTTTTTGAAAATCTGAGCAATCCCAACTGGCATAGCGAGTTGGAATGAATGCGGATTTTTTTTCTACCCCAAAATCATATGCAGCAATAAGGATTCTGAGTTTTCTAGCTCAAGTTATGCTCGTTTGAAGTTTGCCGATTTTTGTCGTCACAAAATTTTTGTATCTCTCACTCAAAAATTGATTTTTCAAAAATTCCAACTCGAATAGCTAATAAGTACCAAAAGAAGTCATGACGCAAAAAATCAGATCAAAATTCCATGTTTTTCTATTTTTTTGGATTTTTCTAAAAATAAGGTGAATAATATTTTGACATATAACCACGGTTGTCAAACAACCGTGCTTATAGACACTTTTAATCACGGTTGCCTAACAACCGTGATTAAAAGTTTTCCCAAAAATTTCAAAAATGCCATCTCGTTTTGACATATAACCACGGTTGTCAAACAACCGTGATTATAGAGACTTTTAATCACGGTTGCCTAACAACCGTGATTAAAAGTTTTCCCAAAAATTTCAAAAATGCCACCGCGTCATTTTTAATCACGGATCCACATTAATCCGTGATTATACCCCCGTGGTTGTATCCATTTTTTCCACTAGTGTGGGCACAAAAACCACGGGAGCCGGAAACGAGGGACTATATATACCGTCGGCCGTCCCACACCACATAATCACATATCATAATCATACAATCCGTTTACTGGAAGCCTGTCAGGAGCCGCTCCTTGCTTGTGCAACGCACCGGCGACCACTCCCCGCCCTCAACAGTATACGGAGTATCTCATACACAATATGTAACTCAATATAACAAACGTTATCAATCTCATGTCACACATAGCAATTACTTATCATACATATACCATTCACATATCACATCATCATCAATCAACAAATGCAACTACCAGAAACTGGCATGTGCTCTCATCACAGGGCGACCGACTTGTCAAGCCCATCCATCATATTATCACTATACCTCGATTGTCACTGCATCACAGGCGTTTGTCATAGTAACTCACAACAAGCAAAACAGGGTAACAATACTACAGCACATCCTCTCGGTATATATATATATATATATATATATATATATATTTTTTAATGAAGTCAGCATACATTTCAACATAACATTCCAAATGGAAATCAACAGATCAATTCACATATCATACACGGTTCACACGCCAAGGATGTAAAATATCCTTCTCAAATGGCACCACCACACACAGAATTTAAATTCATCACATTGAGGAATCTCTAAATTATTATTACTTAACCAACTCAATATATGGGTTCTATTCCATCCAACATACATTCCTTGGCCATGAGCCACTAGCTCGGCTTACACAAAAGACCCAATAACCAACCTATACAAGGGTCACAACATTCATTATCCTATTCCCTCACAGCTGACTCAAGCTTAGAATTACCTTAAGCACTTCATAGGCAACCGGGTCAGGATAGCAATAACTCTTCTACCCTCAAATCAACATTACAACAGTAGTACCTTTCACTACTGTCTCTCAACAGAACTCATAACTATATAATCACACTAATCGTAATTAAGCATGCATAAAATCCAATAGGAATTCACAAGCAATGATGACACTCGGTCATATTGCATGCAACCGCCCACTCAGTAGGTAAACCTTGGCCATGGACCTTTTGGTCTGCTCTGATACCAAATGTAACATCCTTAATCTTAATTAATTAATTATTAGAGTTAAACCCGGGACAGGGGAAATTTTTCCTAAAATAAGTCATGAAGAACCGGGTCAATAATTTAGAAAATACCTGGATCAATAATTAAAAGCCACTATCATATATGAAGATATGAGAGCTGGGTCCAATGACCAATCAAAAGACAAGCAGCGCAAGGTAGAAAGGCAAGGTGCCAACCAAGAAAAAGGGATGGAAAGAAGGTAAGGAAATAAAACCAAGCACAAAGCCCAGCGGAAGGTAATCAGCGCTCAAGCGATACCACAATACAACGCACACTCGCTCAAGCGAGATCCGACTCCGCTTGGGCAAGGCAGCACAACACGCTCGGGCGAAAGACCATTCGCTTGGGCGAAACTAATACAAAAGCCTTCCCAACCAACATACTCGCTGGAGCGAGAACTCACTCGCTGAAGCGAGAAGCCACACTCGGCAAATCCACCCCTCGGCATCGAGACATCCATTCGCTCGGTGATGACTTAGTCCACTCAGGATTCATCCCTAAATCCACTCGGCAACTGAGGGCTATCCCACTCGGATTCCATAAACACTCACTCGGAATATCTCCCAATCAAACGTCACTCAGCGTATCCCAACCTTATCTCACTCAGGAGTGTTTTACAAGTTCATCACTCGGTACACCATTCATAAACCAACTCATCTTCTGAGTAGTATCTTACTCGGTAACTAATACCAAGGCCGACCAACACTCATTCGGCCTCACACTCGGCATTATGCCTATCCTCACTCAGAGATTACCTTAACTATTCATTTCTCAGGAGGGGTCTCCACAACCGTACTCCACTCGGTTTTTAATCACTAGGTAAGTCACTCGGACTTAAGAAATACTTAACCACTCGGGGAAAACCATTAAGTCAAATCCCACTCAGGCTTATTCCATACTTAGACACTCGGAACACACATTAACTTATTCACTCGGAATAGGTACCCATCTTCACTCGGAATTCATTTATAACTCATACACTTATAAGGTTTCTTATCTAAACCATCAACAACTCTTCCTTCGACAGGGATTCACTCGGTTTCCACCACTCAGGTCACTACAGTCTTCCCCTACTCGGGGTTCACTCGGATATTCACCACTGAATCATAAAGAGGCTAACCTTCTCTTATAATACATTCCACTCAGAATCCATTAAGGCCATTATCACTCGGAAAGGCCCAAACGTACAAGTCTCACTCGGATATGGAGTCATATATATATAAGACTCACTCGGAAAACCATCTGCACTTCTTATGTTCCACTCAGGATTCATTAACTTAGAATTAATCATTCAACATCATTTATATTCCAGTCGGAAAGAAGCATCAAATCAACATAAATTACTTATATATATATATTCTCTAGTTCCCAGATCCGACTACCGACCCATAAATATATAACCATACACTCGGAATGCTTATCAGCTCAACAATATTCATTTATCAACACATATAATCCGATACAATACATGATAACAATGTAAGTCATATTTATATAATTAGGCACTCGGGTTCCCATACATATATATGTTGGCCCGTCGGTTGTAACCGGGCTTTGTGAATTGGCAAGCGCACCAATCGTTTGTAGTTTTCGAAATTTAGATATCGTTCCACTGGGATTGAAAGTCCAATAACAACAGTAATCTTCTACTTACTATGGTAAATATGAAGGAAATTATGAACAAAAGAATGATTTATGTACAGTTTATACAATATTCACAAGATAACATGGTTGAGTGATTCATAGGATAAAAAGAAAATAAAATCTATCTAAAAAGTTGAGTTGCAATCTAGAATAGGTAAGATACTTGAGATAAACACAGATAAACAAATTATGTTGGAAATTGGATCCCTAATCTAGAATAACAATGAGGAACTCAAAACATGCATGTTTAATCATCAAGTTTCATGTCATTGCAGCTTAAAATCATTATAACCGATCCCTCGTGATATAAATTCTAAGAATTCACCGTAAAGTCCGATCCCTCGTGAGCTTTCTCAGTAAAAACTTGCATTAAGACCTGGCCTTATGGCAACAATGGTTAACAACCCGTATAGAATTGAGATACCAAGGGTATTCCAACTTTTTACTTTCGTCAAAACAAGTTTCAATACGGCATAAATAATCATTCTCCCGTTTGACATTTACACTAATAAAACCAGTTTCGATACACATGAAAATCATTCTCCCGTTTGACGTTCATATTAATAAAAGGTTGAAATACTAACATGGACTTGAATCATAAACATGCAGAGGTCGAATTCACAACATTATACTCAATAGATTAGTTCACCAATTCCAACATAAACAGATTAGTTACACATGGTAAAAGTAAAAACAACACTTACAGAGTTTGACATTACGAAGAAGATGATGGAAACTTCACGATACAACGATCACAATACACCGAAACACACTCAAGTATCTAGAAAACTATTCTAGAACTACAACTCACAAAAGAAGTACTCAAAGTCGAGCACAAGAGAGAAGAGAAGAGAAGTGTATGGAATGGGATGCTATGAATGGTGTTGGATGGCCCTATTTATAGGGCTGAGCAAGGGTGCTGACGCTACGCGTCCCTGTGACGCTACGCGTCAGATCCCTGACTCAGCCTCCATTAAACACTTGATAATGGCCACTTTCAATAATTAATCTTGGTCATGCCTGGCCACTTGGACATGTTTCCACGAGTTTTGGCCAGTTATGCTGATTGGGGTGGCCCTTGGGCTGAGTGGAGTGCCCATTATTGGGTCCAAGTGGGGTGGTTGGCCAAAAGTAGGAGTGGAGACAACGCAGCACTGACGCTACGCGTGGCTGTGATGCGTAGCGTCAGCATCAAAAGTAGCTCTTGATGCTACGCGTGGGGTGAGGCTACGCGTCAGATCTCCAGTGTAATTTTCTCTTGATTTCTTAACTTTTTCACTGCAAAACTAGAGAAAATTGATCAAGGGCAGATTATTTCCAACAACACTCATTTATTGAATTTAAATCCTATTTTTCTAACAAATTAAACTAATTTTTATAATTTTTATGAAATTTTTATTTTAGATTTTATTGAAAATTTGAGGACTAACAAATACCCCCAACTTGAGACATTGCTCGTCCTCGAGCAAGAGAGAAAAATAATAAGAATAAAAATTTGAAATCAAATTTTTAAGTTAGTCCGAAAATTTATCACAAAAAATAATTACACAATTTCAACTATTTTGTAATAATCAAAAACTGATTCAAATATAACAAAGGTTTAATGATAAAATTATTTACAATATTCTATTAACAATCAAGCAGAATTTCAGGCTTACCTCACAAGTGTTTATCTCTATGCAATTGGTAACCTGTTTCACTCAATCAATCATAAAATCAAACGAATTTAACTTTGTTTGTCATCTAATCAATGGTTATTTATACAGAGTTAATTCGGAAATCACAAGGTCTTTTCACGGGTTGTAATGAGGCTTGGTTTACAAGAATCAATGGTTTTTCTTGGAATTCAAAAACCTGAAATCATAAAAGAGCATTTTACAATCCTTAGGCTTTCTCTTGATCCAAACTCTCATTTATTTTTTTTGATGAAAAATAAATACCCCCAACTTGATTCTTTTCACTATTTTTGACTTTTCTTTTCCATATTTTCTTTTTGAAAAGAATCAAGTTGCTTATTTTCACTCCCCATTTTTGTGAGAACACTCAAAATATTTTTCATTTATTTCAACTACTCTTTTAATCAATCAAGTATAGGGAATGGTAAAAACAAATTTAGGCTTTAAGGGTACCAAAGAATTTTATTTTAGGCTCAAATGGGCTTGCAAAGGATAAAAGACTTTTTACCAAGGTAAGCTGTTTGGCCCAAGGTTTTGTTTCACCAATAAATGTGCCTTGATCATTTTCCCGAATTCTCTGTACAACAACACACATCAGAGATTAAAGCAAAATCAATTCGAATTGAAAATATGTCAATTAAAACCCTCAAGTGTGTAAAAAGGATCTCTCAACTCACCGGGTTATTGAAATTTTGCTTGATGGTTAATAAACTTATTGTAATTAAATTTATCAAAATTCCTAAGTTATAAAGAATCAAAAGTTGATTTTAACAAAATTGGTTTTATTGTGTAAAAACTCTAAGTGTATAAATTAACTTACTAACGAAAATAATTGATTGATTTTTTTTTTTTATACTCAATAAATGAAAAACATTAAAAATAACGAGAAAAGAATGGGTTGCCTCCCATTGAGCGCTAGATTTAATGTCTCCAGCCTGACATTCCTGCATTTCAAAGGTCAGTTAAAAGATAACTGGTGGTAATTTTGTTAATTTCACCACCCAAATATAGTTTTAACCTTTGGCCATTTACCATCCAACTTCTTTTGGAAGTTGGATCTTCAATTTCCACTGCTCCATATGGTTTGACTTCTTTAATCAAAAACGGGCCTGACCATTTTGATTTCAATTTTCCAGGAAACAATTTTAATCTTGAATTGAACAGTAAAACTTGCTGACCTGGTGTGAAATGTCTTTTCTTTAACTTTTTATCATGGTAAGCTTTCACCTTACTTTTGTAGCAGCTGGATGATTCATAGGCATTGTTCCTCATTTCTTCTAACTCTAGAAGCTGTAGCTTTCTTTTATCTGCTGCTGCATTTTGATCAAAATTGAGGAATTTTAAAGCCCAATATGCTTTATGCTCCATTTCAACTGGGAGGTGACATGATTTTCCATAAACCATCTGAAAAGGAGAAAGACCAATTGGTGTTTTAAATGCAGTTCTGTATGCCCAGAGTGCATCATCAAGTTTTTGTGACCAATCCTTTCTGGAAGATGACACAGTTTTTTCCAGAATCCTTTTCACTTCCCGATTTGAAATCTCTGCTTGCCCATTGGTTTGTGGATGATATGCTGTGGCTACCTTATGCTTTACTCCATAATGTTGTAATACTTTCTGAAGAACTTTATTGCAAAAGTGTGAACCACCATCACTGATTAAAGTTCTTGGTGTCCCAAATCTGCAAAAAATATTTTTCTTCAAGAAATTCACAACAGTTTTAGTATCAGCATTGGGAGTAGATATTGCTTCCACCCACTTTGAAACATAATCTACTGCCAAAAGAATGTATTGATTTGAGTATGAGTTAGGAAAAGGTCCCATGAAGTCAATTCCCCAACAATCAAATACCTCAACTTCTTGTATATTTGTAAGAGGCATTTCTTGCCTTCTTCCAACATTACCTGTTCTTTGACAGTTATCACAAGATTGAACAAATAAGTGAGCATCTTTAAAAAGAGAGGGCCAGTACAAACCTGATTGGAGAACTTTTGCAGATGTTCTTTCATCATTAAAATGTCCTCCGTATGGTGATTTATGACAATGCCACAACACATCTTTTATTTCCCAGTCAGGCACACAACGTCGTAACAAATTATCCGCTCCAATTTTGAATAAATGAGGGTCATCCCAAACAAAGTATCTAGCATCTCTAAAAATTTTTTTTCTTTGTTGCCAAGTCAAATCATTTGGAAGAACTCCTGCTGCTTTGAAATTGGCCATGTCAGCAAACCATAGCCGCTGTGTTATTTTGAAAAGTTTTTCATCTGGGAATTCTTCCAAAATTTCTTTTTCTTTAACAGTAACCTCATTATTCACTAATCTAGAAAGATGGTCAGCTACCATATTTTCACTACCCTTTTTATCTTTGATTTCAAGATCATATTCTTGAAGGAGCAAAATCCATCTGATCAACCGAGGTTTTGAATCAGGTTTAGTTAAAAGATACTTGATTGCAGCATGATCAGTAAAAATGATTATTTTTGAGCCAATCAAGTAAGATCGAAATTTTTCTAAAGCATACACTATGGCCAGTAATTCTTTTTCAGTAGTTGCATAATTTATTTGATTTTCATTCAAAACTTTACTAGCATAATGTATGACTTTGAAAACTTTCTCGTATCTTTGACCTAAAACTGCTCCAACAGCATAATCACTTGCATCACACATAAGTTCAAAGGGTAGATTCCAATTAGGAGCAACAATTACAGGAGCAGTAACCAATTTTTCTTTCAAGGAATTAAAAGCTTTAAGACATGCTTGATCAAATTTAAATTCAACATCTTTATTTAGAAGGTTTGATAAGGGTTTTGCAATTTTTGAAAAATCTTGAATAAACCTTCTATAAAATCCAGCATGTCCTAAAAAACTTCTAATACCTTTTACATTCACAGGAGGAGGGAGTTTAGAAATTACCTCTATTTTGGCTTGGTCAACTTCAATGCCTCTAGAAGAAATTTTATGACCAAGTACAATTCCTTCTTTCACCATGAAGTGACATTTCTCCCAATTAAGTACTAAATTTGTCTCAATACACCGCTTCAGTACGGTGTCCAGGTTGGATAGACATGTTTCAAATGAATTTCCAAAAACTGAGAAGTCATCCATGAAAATTTCAATGCTCTTTTCAATTAAATCTGCAAAAATAGCAAACATACATCTTTGAAAAGTAGCAGGTGCATTACATAATCCAAATGGCATTTTTCTGTAAGCAAATATGCCAAAAGGACATGTAAAGGCAGTTTTTTCCTGATCAAGAGGATCAACAGCAATTTGATTATATCCAGAATAACCATCAAGAAAACAATAATATTCCTGTCCAGATAATCTTTCAAGCATTTGATCCATAAAAGGTAATGGAAAATGATTTTTTCTTGTTGCTTGATTTAATTTTCTATAATCAATACACATTCTCCAACTGGTGACAGTTCTTGTAGGAATTAGTTCATTTTTTTCATTAACAATTACTGTCATACCACCTTTTTTTGGAACAACTTGAACAGGACTTACCCATGTACTATCAGAAATTGGATAGATAATACCTGCTTTCAACAATTTCAAAACCTCTTTTTTGGTTACCTCTTTCAAAGTTGGATTGAGGCGTCTTTGAGGTTGAGCAATAGGTTTGAAATTATCTTCCAACAAAATTTTGTGCATGCAGTATGATGGACTGATACCTTTCAAATCCTCAAGCGTCCACCCAATTGCTTCTTGATTGCTCTTTAATACTTCCACCAGTTTTTCTTCCTCTGTTTCACTCAACAAATTACTAATAATAACTGGTTTCAAATTACCTTCTTTCAAAAAGATGTATTTCAGATTGGAAGGCAACACTTTTAATTCAGGTTTCTGGATCTCTTCAGTAGGTGATTCTTGGATTTCTTCAATCTTTCTTGATTCAAAGGAAATTTCTTTCCCGTGATCAAATTCTTCAAGATATCTTTCAATCTGTTTTTCTTCTTCTTCATCCAAAAATTCAACTGAGTTAGTCAATAACTTATTTAATGGGTCAGAAATAATCATACCTTTTGATAAGGAGAGATAAGTTTCATCAAGGACGTCTACTTTGAAACAATCTTGCTTTGGGTTGGGATGTTTCATTGCCTTGAAGACATCAAAATTTACTTCCTCATCATGCACTCTTACTGCTAACTTCCCATTGTCCACATCAATTAGCACTCGAGCAGTTTTCATGAATGGTCTTCCCAGAATTAGAGGAACATCAGCATCCTCTTCCATGTCTAGGATCACAAAATCCACAGGAAAGTAGAACTTGTCAACCTTTACAAGGACATCTTCTACAATCCCATAAGGTCTCTTGATGGATTTATCAGCTAATTGCAGAGTCATCTTTGTCTGCTGTGGATCAAGATCACCGATACGCTTCATCATACTTAGGGGCATTAGATTGATGCTCGCCCCTAAATCTAATAAAGCTTTACCGATATTTACTCCCCCAATAGAGACAGGAATAGTGAATTTACCAGGATCTTTGGATTTTTCTGGCATCTTGTATTGTAGAATAGCGCTGCAGCTTGCTTCAAGTTCTACAATCTCTTCATCATACTTCCTTTTCTTTGTAAGCAGTTCTTTCATAAATTTAGCATATGTAGGCATCTGTTCTAATGCCTCAGAAAATAGAATGTTTATGTGTAACTGCTTAAAGATTTCAAGGAATCTTTTGTATTCCTTCTCTTTATCTTTTCTTGATGGTGGATGAGGATATGGTAAATCTTGGATAGGGGGTGTCTGTCCAAGATACTGATTTTTTTGATTTTTTTCATTTTTTTCTTTCTTTTCTTCACTCTCTTTTTCTTCTTCCTTTTCTTTCTCTTTTTCTTTTTCATTCTTTTCTTCTTTTTCTTTTTCTTGATTCATACCTACGGCCTTACCACTTCTTGTAAAAATAGCCTTACATTGTTCTTTCGCTTTGAATTCTTTGATGTCGGCTACTTCTTTTACTAGCTGGCTTAACTGTTGATCTGATGCTTTACGTGCGACATTGATTGTCTCCATGTATTGCATCAATTGTTGAATACTTTCTTCAGCCTTGGTCAACCTAGCATTGTAATCTCCTTGATTGTTGAAGGGTCTAACATTTTGTTTCCAGCCATAGTTTTGCCTTTCCTGTAAGTAATTGTTAGAAAAAGAATTTACAAGAGGATTTAGGGAATTACCTATAGGTAATCTCTGATGAATCAAGGAATTAACTTGTTCTTGCTCATTTCCACAGTAACCACATGGTTGTTCGCCCATACAATACTCACATTGTTTTAATTGAGCAGGGAGTTGTGGTGGTATATGGGTAACTTGCAATTTTCCAAGTTGTTTACTCATAGTCTCAATTTGTTGCATCAACAATTTTTATTGAATTAACACTGTATCGTTTACTCCTTGTTCAACTATACCTTGTTTATTACCTCTTGCTGGTTTGGCTTGATGGTCACTAATGGACATTGATTCCAATATTCCAATAGCTTCCTCCACAGTCTTGTTCATTAAAGAACCACCTGCACAAGCATCTAACATCATCTTGAACTGAGGCAATAAACCATGGTAAACGATTCTTACCTTCTCGGCATCGTTCAGGTTGTGGTTTGGGCATTTTCTCAAGAGTGCCTTGAATCGTTCCCATGTTTCTCCTAATGATTCATCATTATTTTGAGAAAAAGAGTGTATGGCTGTCATTGCTTCAAAATATTTTAAAGGAGAATAAAATCTTTCCAAAAATTTTCTTTCAACATCGGACCAGTTTGCAAAACTACCCGGTGGACAAGATTTAAACCATTCTTTTGCTTTCCCAATCAATGAAAAAGGAAAGAGTCTCATGTAAACAGACTCTTCTTGATTGGGTTCAAAACCAATTGTGATGCATAACTCATAAAAAATAGTTAAATGTTCATACGGTTCTTCATGATTTAAACCAGCAAATTGGTTGTTTTGAATAATGTTTAAAGTGGCAGGTTTAATTTCCACTGGTAAAACTGGTCCTTGAAACATTCCCGAAACTCGGGGTGGACCATTTATAGCAGCAAACTGTCCCAATGTTCTCCTTTCAGCAGCCATATTTGAATTTTCAAAAATTTTTGAAGTAGAAGAAGAATTAGTTTGTGTTTTAGATTTCAAAGACTTGATTTTCTTTACAAACTTTTCTATCTCAGGATCAAAATAAATTTTACCTGTGGTAGATCGAGTTTGCATACACAAACTAAACAAAGAAAGTTAGTGTAATAATGATAATGAAATAAAAAAAAATTATTTAAAGTAAAAAAAATATTTACCACGGTAATTAAAATTTTACTGTTTTACTAAAACAATTCAATCCCCGGCAACGGCGCCAGAAAACTTGTTGGCCCGTCGGTTGTAACCGGGCTTTGTGAATTGGCAAGCGCACCAATCGTTTGTAGTTTTCGAAATTTAGATATCGTTCCACTGGGATTGAAAGTCCAATAACAACAGTAATCTTCTACTTACTATGGTAAATATGAAGGAAATTATGAACAAAAGAATGATTTATGTACAGTTTATACAATATTCACAAGATAACATGGTTGAGTGATTCATAGGATAAAAAGAAAATAAAATCTATCTAAAAAGTTGAGTTGCAATCTAGAATAGGTAAGATACTTGAGATAAACACAGATAAACAAATTATGTTGGAAATTGGATCCCTAATCTAGAATAACAATGAGGAACTCAAAACATGCATGTTTAATCATCAAGTTTCATGTCATTGCAGCTTAAAATCATTATAACCGATCCCTCGTGATATAAATTCTAAGAATTCACCGTAAAGTCCGATCCCTCGTGAGCTTTCTCAGTAAAAACTTGCATTAAGACCTGGCCTTATGGCAACAATGGTTAACAACCCGTATAGAATTGAGATACCAAGGGTATTCCAACTTTTTACTTTCGTCAAAACAAGTTTCAATACGGCATAAATAATCATTCTCCCGTTTGACATTTACACTAATAAAACTAGTTTCGATACACATGAAAATCATTCTCCCGTTTGACGTTCATATTAATAAAAGGTTGAAATACTAACATGGACTTGAATCATAAACATGCAGAGGTCGAATTCACAACATTATACTCAATAGATTAGTTCACCAATTCCAACATAAACAGATTAGTTACACATGGTAAAAGTAAAAACAACACTTACAGAGTTTGACATTATGAAGAAGATGATGGAAACTTCACGATACAACGATCACAATACACCGAAACACACTCAAGTATCTAGAAAACTATTCTAGAACTACAACTCACAAAAGAAGTACTCAAAGTCGAGCACAAGAGAGAAGAGAAGAGAAGTGTATGGAATGGGATGCTATGAATGGTGTTGGATGGCCCTATTTATAGGGCTGAGCAAGGGTGCTGACGCTACGCGTCCCTGTGACGCTACGCGTCAGATCCCTGACTCAGCCTCCATTAAACACTTGATAATGGCCACTTTCAATAATTAATCTTGATCATGCCTGGCCACTTGGACATGTTTCCACGAGTTTTGGCCAGTTATGCTGATTGGGGTGGCCCTTGGGCTGAGTGGAGTGCCCATTATTGGGTCCAAGTGGGGTGGTTGGCCAAAAGTAGGAGTGGAGACAACGCAGCACTGACGCTACGCGTGGCTGTGATGCGTAGCGTCAGCATCAAAAGTAGCTCTTGATGCTACGCGTGGGGTGAGGCTACGCGTCAGATCTCCAGTGTAATTTTCTCTTGATTTCTTAACTTTTTCACTGCAAAACTAGAGAAAATTGATCAAGGGCAGATTATTTCCAACAACACTCATTTATTGAATTTAAATCCTATTTTTCTAACAAATTAAACTAATTTTTATAATTTTTATGAAATTTTTATTTTAGATTTTATTGAAAATTTGAGGACTAACAATATACTTGTATTCATTATACAACATAGTTATGAGCTGACCAAGGCTTTAATTCATCAAATGTACTCGGAACATAATATCATATACACAGCCTTTATCACAAACACCCAACACTCGGGTTTAAGGCCATCACATCATCCAAACCGACCTGCATACACTGAAAAATAGTGTAGGGGTGAGCTTTACATATTAAATGACAGATATTGGCTCGGATTAATCATAGAATCCTCAACATGCAAATGTATATATATATATCATCACCCAATTAACATATACTGCCAATCAATATGAACATCAACACATAAATGGACGGAGTTCATCAACATCAAGCATTAAATAATCATCATGCATATCCGGGCTACTACTCACTCGGAAACCAATCAAACAACGCATACTGAATACCACACATCACAATACAAGAATTTCACCCGGAAAACCCGTCCATAAACTATGCACTTAAGATGCAATAGCTCCCTTTACCTGGAGTGAAGTTCCAGAAGTCACATTGGCTACTCGGCCCAGCCACAGCAGCACTCTGCTCGGCATTCCAGTCCTGGGAAGAACCACACAACTTCCCAATCAATCATCAACACGCTTCTCAATAACCAAGTATCAAACATCACCCTTTCGCTCAAGCCACACATGCACTCGCTTGAGTGAAAAGGGTCCAGTAACCCATTCTTCACTGGCTCGCTCAAGCGTGGCCATTCTCGCTTGAGCGAGATACGCCCAGTAGCTCCCCTGAACAGCATCAACACTCCAAGCTCCACTCTACTCTGCCATCCAGTCAGTGGAGAACCTCCAGGCACAGCACCGTCTTCACCACCATGGAGGACAACCAAGCTTCCATGTAACATGCATGCATGCCTTCCTCTTCACACAAGCATCACAGCATCAAGGTATATCATCTTCCTCACCAGCTCAGTGGAGGATCAAATGCTTCCCAAACATCATGCACGTCTTCTTCTTCACATGTAATTCTGCCTCAGCACCAGTGGACCATCTTCAACAACCAAGGTACCCACACACCTGTAGGCTCCCAACCAAGCCACAAACATGAAGGAGAAGAAGAAGAAAGGACCAGCAAGAAGAAGAACCAGGGAATAGAGAAGGAACCCAGCCTCCAGAACACAACACCATGTTGTTCCCCTCCACTCGGTTCTCACACAGCCAGAGGAATGATTCTCAACCTTCAAGGCACCCAATACCACGCTGGACTCCACCACTATGCTGCTCCACTCGTGCTCCCACTTCCCACTCGGGCTCAGCACAGTGTTGAGGGGAAGAAGAAGAAGATGAAGGAGATAAAGAAGAAGAACGGCCAAGAGAAAGAGGAAGCAAGAGTTTTAGAGAGCTCAAGAGAAAATGGAAGAATAGTTCTCAACTCAATGTACCCCCAAAGTATATGAGCAATGGCAAGCATAAAACGTAGAGTGGAAACATTCATCGTTCCAATGCTCTGTGGCAACAGCTCTCCCATTCCATCTTATCTTAATTTAATTCCTATCACCTCACCACTAAAACTTGTCCCATTCGCCCTCGTTATTCCTATTGCAGCGTGATTAAAAAGAGAGAACCGAGGCTTTGCTAAACACCACCAAGGCACATGGGTCACTTAGCATTATTATAATCATTTTCCTCTTAGTGCATTCTGCCTGAAGTCCCAACATCAGACTCCTTCACTCGCTCAAGTGTCCCAAGCTCGCTTGAGCGAAAGGCACCTAGTATGTATTCCCTTTCTCTCACTCTCACTCGAGCGCGGCCACACCCGCCTGAGCGAGAACCATCCAGTGACTTTACCAACATCATTCGCACACATCTCGCTTGAGCGGATCGCCATCTCGCCTGAGCGAGATTGACAGTTCAAGTGCAAAAGCGTGAAGATTTAACACTCCAAGACTCATACCAATCTAATCTGTTCAACTTCAACACATCTTACGCATCACATGAGGCATATGAAACTTGCTTATACCATTCATACTCCTAAATTCTTATTTCAACTCATTAATCACTCAATAATTTGCCTAATTGGAAATTAATCCTTAATTAACCATTAATCCCATCAATCCATAATCTTAATCTGAAATTTATAATTATTTAAAAATCTGGGATGTTACATATACCATTCAAATGCAATGCAAAATACAATTCCTGCCCATAATGATAAATCAATGCATCCAAATATATCAATCTACAATTCATGGACATAATGCACATAGCCAACTATATGAGACCATCCATGGTCAATCACATCAAAATATCAACATAAATCCATATCATCATCATATACATGAATCCAAAACATATTCTAGACTTCCAGTGAAGTCATCAGTTACTTAGAATCCACTATACAGTATATATAACATCATCAAAATGAAACTATATATAATGAGTCGATCAAGGCTATACCACCAAAAAGCTATACAATGTATATACATATATATACAATATCCCCCTACACAAGCTTTGTGACTCTCACCAATCAGTATCTCGGTCCAAACCCACTGAAATGATAACCACATAATAAGGGTAAGCATATTGTATGTTAAATGGCAGACATTAAATTAGATTTCAACCTATTCAATTCTACACATCACATCAGTATATCATTATTCCAATCATAAATCGCTATCATCTAGCATAATTCTCATTCCAGCATATATATTCAATATATCAATCATATCACATAAGTTATCCAAAGCTTCAGAATGATCAAATACTATATGTCAATACATATGCATGCGAATCTGACTAACACAAATGGGATTCAACTACGAATTCCATATTGGCCTCACTTCTTTAGCCCTTCCTGTAACATCCCGAATTTTATAAAAATGATTAAATAGGAGAAATAAATATTAAATAATTATAAATTGGTTAATAAATCTCCCAAAAATATTAAAATGATTAAATTAAGATTTATAAGAATTATTTATGATTTATTGGGACTTTAAGAGTTAAAATTATACCCGGTTAGAATATGGGTGTCAGACCAAGTATCTCCAATTGAGATGTCGTTGGTCAGGGCTGTTAAGAATATTATTAGGAATCCGAATATATCTTCGGAATAATTTTTGGATTTAGTATTAAGCCCGAACAGAGAACCTATGTATTATAAAACGGAGAAATTATTAATGAGGGTTAAACCTTAAAACAAAAATCCCTCCCCCTTCTCTCAATTTCATGTCACTTCTTCTTCTCCTTCTTCTTCCTATTCTCTTTATCTCCTCTTCCACTCATCTTCTTCTTCCTCTTCTAAAAACCCTAAGCAAAAAGGGTGGTGGCTCCCTTCTCCTTCCATTTTCGTTTGCCATCTCCAAGCATGAGAAAGATGATGTTCGATGGAAGCTCTCTCCCTCTTCTCCTCTCATTTTCGTCACCCATCCTCCCTCTCTTGGAAGCTCACTTGTTTCTTGGCTTGGGGTAAGTTCCTCACCATTTTTGTTAAGCTTATACCATTAGTTATGAGTTTATTTGTTAGGAGAGTGTAAAATATGTATGGGTTATGGATTAGAAGCCATTTTCATGTAAAACCCAAAGGTGGGATGTGATTTATGTGTGTTTTTAAATGGGTGTGAAGGGGTATATGAAAAGTACAAGATTAGAGATGAAAGATGATGGTTGTTAGTGGTGATTGTTTGATTTTAGTGGAATCCTAATTCTAGGATTTGGGGGAAATGAGTAATAATGTCATGAAAGATGATTTTTAGTGAAAACCCATGATGATGTGTGTGGGTGTTGTTAATGATGGAGATTGGTGGTTATTAGAAAAGGTTATTGAGTTTTGATGAAAAACCCTAAGTGTAGTGATTTAGGGATTTTGGCTAAATTGATGATTTTGATGGCTTTGAATACTCTAGAATGATTTTATATGAGGAAATGAATGTTTGAAGCATTGGTGTTGATTATTGAGGATTGGGAGAGGAGTATATATGAGTATGTATGTGGTTGGAGGAATTAATTTAGATTCTTGATGTTTATGATGATGTTAAAAATGGTTGCAAGCCATTGATAGTGGATTAAGGAAATATATACTTGAGTTGATGAGTAGGTATGCCATTTTGAAATAGTTGAATTGGTGATGGTTGAATGATTCATGTGACAATTTGGAAGCCTTAAGGCTAAGGGCCATAGTATTGTTGTTGTTAGGTGTGGTTAGCCTTTTAAGATTTAAAGAATCTTGGTTTTGGGAAAGGAATTCCTGAAGCCTAACATGAGCGTATAAATGGGATTTAGACAAGTCTAGGACTTGATAATGAGTTTTAGGGGATGATGCCTTATGATGGTATATTAATAGCATGTATATGTATTTTTGTGATAGGATTGTGTTCCGGACGATGATGTGGAACGATCGAGGCAATCAGAGTACTTGGATTGCGGTTCTTCTCTCGAGGTAGGAGAGGAGTTTGCATTTCAAATTTGCATGAGTGAATAATTGTTGAATTATGTATATGTATGAACTCATGCATTGCCTTACCATAATTATGTTAAATGTTGAATTGATGATGTGATGAATGCTAGGCTTGACAAATTGTTGAATTTTGGAAATTTTATATATATATATATATATATATATATATATGAGATGGTGATGAATGGTTAGTGGTCCCTTAATGGGAATTGATGTATTGAAATGAAAGACCCATAATGAAATGAATGATAGATGATTTGAGTCATATTGTAGTTCACAAAATGTATTTTAATGCATAATCATGGAAGTGAAGAGGTCAAATAGAGTTTCATGTGGTTTTGATGACATAGGGTAGTTCCAATAGTTTCCATGTATGAATTAAAACTTGTGGAAATTGGAATGGGTCAATTTAAGTAAGAAATGACCTTTGAGTTGCATTAAAATGGCTTAAAATAGGTAAAATGCATTTATATGCATAAGTCCCTCATTTTTAAGACTTTTTGAGTGAGACCGGTGGGCACGCGTCACAAATGGTGTAATTTAGTTGGTGTCAAAATTTGGTAGCATTTGGAGTTGATATGAAAAAGTTAGGAGGGTTAGAAGTTCCAAAATCATACATTTTCTGCACAATTTCTGCATTCCGGTATGGCGTAATCGATTACGAAGGTGATCATAATTGATTACAGACACTCTGTTTTAGGCGTAATTGATTAGATTCAGGTGTAATCGATTACAGAGGTGAGCGTAATCAATTACGAGTGTTCTATTTAGGCTGTAATCAATTATCGTAATCGATTACGACAGGATTGCTCAATAAGCGTCCTTTGCTATTTTTGGCCCGTTTGGGCATCTTAACGACATTTTTGGCCTCCGACTTCTTCATTAAAGTTGTGGATAATTGTATTACGGAGGTGTGAGAATTGGTCCCACATTAATTGGAGTTTTATAACTCCTATTAGGCATAAAACACCAGACCAATTACGTCATAAAATTCAAATTTAAGAGGGTTTTGAACCCAACTTTTTATGGTGGTCAAATTGGGACTAATAGGTGATATTTGTGGTATGTCCCACTATTATTAAGACTAAAAGTTAGCTTTTCTCATGTCTTAGTATTGAAAGTTAACATGAGCTTGTTATTACCTAAAACCCCCTTTATTATATAAAAGTAAGAGATTATGGTAGGGGTATATGATGATGGTGAGTCTAGGTGATAATGATATTGATTGACACACATTATGAGTGTATGAATATTCACCACTAATGATATTAAATGATGGTTGATGTATAACACACCTTGTATGGTGATGAAACTAATGAGGGATGATTGTACGACAATATATTTATTTCAAGTTGATGAATCGGAGATGATATCGATAATGAATGATGATGGGCGAGATTGTTAATCATTCCATGAATAAAGGATGGTTGTTAATATTGATGATTTGTTGAATACTACTGTGTTGATACAAATGTGAACTTATATGTGTGGTTTGAATTATATTTGTGAATTATTGTAAATACCACACTAATATGTAAGACAATGGTTATGAATAGTGAGATGAAAATCCACTAAATGAATGTGTGGTAATATTTATGAATGATATGTAATGATGTGATGCCATTATGGTTGATCGCAAGTATTGACTTGCATGTATGATATGAAAAATATGTAAAATATATTGAGACGAAAATGCCACACTTAAAACTTGAAAACAATGGCTAAAACCAACTCTGATAAAATCCACTAAGATGTATATGGTGGTGTTGGTGATTATGATGATGATGGTTGATGAGTGGCATTTAGGATGCACAGTGTGAGAAATGCATTTGATTTGCATTGCATTGCATCCATGGCATATCGATCGCTGTCTATGTGGAATATTAGGGGGGTTCCACTAGGCAGGCCCAATGGGAGGGCGGCTCAGTGCACGAGTATTCTTGTTGTTTCCCCTGTGACTCGGTGTGTGAGTCACGAAGCTATCCATAGTTTGGTGATGAGGCACCCTATATGGCGGGCCCAGTGGGCGGGCGGCTCTATGGTGAGCGAGTTACCTCGGTGCCCGACGGGGCACGGCTCTCTCGATGTGTGTTCGGGAGGGGCCTGTAGCACTTTTGGCAAGTGAGGCCATGTTGATCCGCAAGTCACGGGGTGACTAGTGCTACAGATGGGCGATAGCGGTTTGGTACCAGTAAAATATGACGTTGAGCATGCATGAATTGAGATATAAGTGTACACTTTTACTACTGCAGTAGGGGCATAGTAGCACACCTATGCTTGACCCATAATTTGGTATTTATTCCCACAGTCAGATCCGTAATTGTTGTTGATTATTCCATTGTGCATATGCATTATCCTAAGAGCATTTGCATATAGCATGGAGATATGCCAGGTGGTGATGATGATTGATGATGATTGAGATTGTGGTGTGGTGTTGGTGAAATGGGTAATTAATATACCTAAAAGACCACATAAAAGTAATAAATGATATGAATATATGAAATGATATCGAATATGACGATATGTATGTTATGGCCCAATGTAATGAATAGTGTATTTGCTTATGATTGATAATAATGATGTTAGTCCATGGTGGCTTTGAGAAAAGACCGAAATGGTCGATGTTGATAATGTTAGCCCGTTGTGGCGTTGGAATAGATGTGTATATGCCTGCTTTGCTATGACTTAGTTAATGAATATGAAATATGTATATGTTGTTGAATTAACAATTTATGATGATCATTGATGTGTTTAGCAAAGCATACATGATGTTGATATGCATATGCACATAATTTCAATTGTATTCATATCGTCATTTGAAATTTATAACTCACTCTCCCATGTGGTCTACTTTTTAGTATTGATGCAGGGATGTCATGAGAAGAGAATATTTTTAAGGAAAAGCTTTTGTAAAGGTAAAATAACGGTAATGGAATGCCTTGGCCAGCAGCAATTTGTAATTTACTGATTTGTGAATGAATGTATATGATAGTGTAAGTAATTATAGATATTGGTGGAAGTATTGTAAATGGATAGACATGTGAGTGATAAATTGATATTTGGAGTATTGGGATACATACCTATTTGATGAATATAGTGACATTGGACATGTAGTCCATTTTGGGAATATATAAATGTTGATGATACTTGATATTGAGGTTGAATTGAGTGTGGTAAAATATAGAATATGAATGTTGGAGATGTATGATGTATGAACATATAGATAAGTATATGTATGTACTTAGGCAATGCATGTTTATGATTTACGTGTAAGTTTAGATATGGCCTAAATGGGCTTGTGTTGTATGTTTGCATGCTTTGTCGAGCCTTTTCTCATATCTTCACATATGGGACTAGGCGTATGCCCGGTATACACATTCTTCTTTCGCTGTAAACTCTGTTATTTTGTATACCGTTATGGGCAAACTATTTAACGATCCAGTTATATTTTATTAAATCTCACTCTTTAGTTTTCTGTGATTTGGATCTTGATGTAATCGTAGTTGTGTTTTGGAAATATTTCAAACGCGAAAAATTTACTCGTATTTTTATTAGTTAATTATTTTGATTACATCGGGATTCAGGTCTGGAAAATCGGGGTGTTATACTTCCCATGTGATACTAGTCCCTCAGTGATGTCTTGAGACTTAACTCTAACTCCACCGGTAATCACAGGCTCTCACAAAACCTAGCCTAAGAATCCATAGGATTGACATCACCATTACAGGGTTCCCGACCTTCCTCGGGTCACTATTTCCATCTATACTGTCGCGACCGGGATCGTGACGGCGCGGCGAGGAAGAAAACTAGTATAAAACAGGGAGTCGCCACCAACGTTTTTATCCATAGGAAAAACATTGGAAAAAAACTAAGTTCAGTGAAAGCACTGGTTTAAAAATGAGATTCAAGTTTGGGAGTTGGTTACGAGTAGAGAAGGTATTAGCACCCTACATCGCCTGTCAGAAACAGTACCAAGATTGAAAATGCGCAAAATAAATAGCCTTACAAAAGATGTTTTATTTCTTCCCTTTTATTGTTGTACTTTGTGTAAAAACAGAAGGAAATAGAAGGAACAAACTGGACAAACATAGAGTGTAGGTCAACAGGACGTCGCGTCCAAATTAACCTCGGCTTTGATATAAAAACATAGAAAGGGAGGGATGCTAACAAGACGTCGCATCTAAATTAGTCATCCCTTAATCACATATGGGGTTAGAAACGGGAAGGAGATAAACGGGACGTCTCGTCCCAAGTATCCCGTTCCTTATGGGAAAATCAACAAGACGTCACGTCTAAATTGATTTTCATGGAATTTAATCAAGACACGGGGTCAGAGATTGGGAAGGGGATAAGCGGGACGTCTCGTCCCAAGTATCTCGTTCCTTATGGGAAAATCAACAAGACGTCATGTTTAAATTGATTTTCATGGAATTTAATCAAGACACGGGGTCAGAGATTGGGAAGGGGATAAGCGGGACGTCTCGTCCCAAGTATCTCGTTCCTTATGGGAAAATCAACAAGATGTCACATCTAAATTGATTTTCATGGGATTGATAAAGAGCGGTTACAAAGGAAACGTAAAGGAAATAAAATAGGAACGAAATGGGAAAGGTGGGGATAAAAAAAGAGATGGGCTTAACAGGATTTAAAGTCTTGCTCCTACGTATTCTTGAGTTACCAAGAAATCAGGGTTACGTAGTTCTTTGGTATTTTTTTTAGGAAGAGGCTAAAAGATTAATGGTGGATGATGTTTTTTTGGCTAGTCTGAACGTGAAACACTTGTTTTTTGTTATTTATTTATTACGAACCTAGGAAGGGGTAAAAAAGAAAAGAAAAGAAAATAACAGAAATTTATTTAAGTGGAAAAATGGAAAACCGAGTAAAAAATGGAAAAACCGAGTGGGAGAAGAGAAAACCGAGTGAAAAATTAAATACCGAGTGAAAAAGTGGAATACCGAGTAAAAAATGGAATACCGAGTGATGGAGTAAGAGACTGCAGAGGGGGTCAGAAACTGACTGAAGGTGGAAGAGACCGACCAAGTGAGAAAGGGACTGA
Source organism: Clitoria ternatea (assembly GCA_037962975.1). Classification (NCBI taxonomy): domain Eukaryota; kingdom Viridiplantae; phylum Streptophyta; class Magnoliopsida; order Fabales; family Fabaceae; genus Clitoria; species Clitoria ternatea. The sequence continues at coordinate 248,118,487 of CM075669.1, forward strand.
CCGAGGGAGAAAGGCAGTGGGGGTTTGAGAGGAGTTTGAAGGTGTTTAGAGGGAAAGAAAAGGGTACTGGACAGTTGGAAGGAGGACGGAGTAGAGAGGAGAGAGGGGTTGTACGGTGTATGAGAGGGAGGAGAGGACGGAGGGGAGTGTGTTAGGACCGTTGGAGATGAGAAGGAGGACGGTGTGGAGAGGTTTAGGAAGAGCTGGGACGATGTTGGTGGGTAGGAGGACGGTGTAGAGAAGAGAGAGGGGTTGTACGGTGTGTGTGGTGTGGAGAGGGACAATGTATGGTGTTGGTGAGGGCGGTATGGAGTTAGGGAAGGAGAGAGGGGCCGGACCGAGTGAAGAGAGGAAGAGGAAGGAGAACTGTTGGTTTAAAGGGAGAGTGAGACGGTGTGGTGAGGGCTGTGTGAAGAAGATTTGAAGGGGGCAGGGCCGAGTGAAGAGAGGGCAGTGTTGAGAGTGGATAGTGTGGTTTAGGAAGCTCTCCTTCTTCTCTCTAATGCTTCAGAGTCTTCTCCTCCATGAATACTTCCTCCTCTCAAATGAAAGCTTCTGGATCTCCAAAATTCAATCCTCAAAAAACCAACCCCTTGAGCATCTTCAGATGGGGTACTTATAGGGAGTTGCCAAGTGCTTGGACAACACATGCTTCCACTCAGAGTGGAGGCCAGCCTAGCCACTAAGGGGGACAACGGCTGGTGGGGATTTTTAATTTCTCCACTTTCGTCCCCTGTCTGCCACTCCCAGGATTCCTGGATCCACTTGGATTGTGGAAATCCAAGTCATCATGGTGGGAATATGGAGAGCCTGGTGGAAATCCGAGAGAGGATGGTGGAAATTCGAGAGAGGATGACTCGGATTAGCCTCTCAATCGGTATTCATCCAGAGTGGGACATAATCCGAGTAGGAAAGGTCTTTCTTGTACATAAGGCCGAGTGAAATCTTTGCTCGGTGTTGAGTTGAGGGGTCGGTTTTTAGGAGAAAACCGGTCGGTGTTAAGAGTGAAGACCCCTGATGCTAAATTTTCTCTCTACTTCGCTTGAGCGAGAGTTTCTCGCTTAAGCAAAAACACTCCAGTAGCTCACTGTCCATCTTTCGCTCAAGCGAGAATCTATTCCGCTTAAGCGAGAGTTTATTCCGCTTAAGCGTTTGTTGAAGGAAACTCATTTCGCTCAAGCGGAGAAAGGCTCGCTCAAGCGAGAAGTCCTTCTTAACTCGGATTTGCTCTGGAATTGAACCACTGTTTTACTCAGATATCTCTATGGAAATGAACCATTCGGAGAAACCTTGCTCGGGTTTGCTTAGTAGCGTCACGGTTTGAAGTATTCAATCAGAATTACTTCAATTAGAGGGTTTCGCTCGGCAGTGCTTCTGTTTGAAGCATCCATTTGGTATCTCTACTTGATTCAGTCAAGAGCTTCTAGAAGTCCTTTTTTAATTGATTCAATCGGAACTTCAGAAATATTCTGCTCGGAATCAAATCACTCAGGAGTCAGGCTCGGAATGGTTTCAATCGGTACCTCCTAAAATGTCTCACCCGGCTCCTGGAAATGAACCATTCGGAAAGACCTGTGGGAGTCATTCAGTCGACTCTTTCTTCACTCCACCCGGACACATTCATTCGGAAACCCGACTGGCTTCTCACTCAGAATTGCCTTCGGCGTCAATCATTCTATTCGGTTGTTTTCACTCGGGAATCGTCCTTAGGAATGGTTTCACTCGTCAATCAACAGTTCGGATGCATTCACTCGGAGTTGGGTGAAAGATGACTCGGAATTGGCTAAAAGAATGGCTCAGAAATGGCAAAAAATGGCTTGGAAATTGAGTGGAAAGGGACTCAGAAATGGTTAAAGGATGACTCGGAAATGGGTGAAAGAATGGCTCGGGAATGATTAAAAAAATGGCTCGGAATTGGGTGAAAGGATGACTCGGAAATGGGTGAAAGCTCTCATTCGGTGCTGACTGGAAACTGAAGAGAATGACTCGGTGTTGACTAAGAGAGTGACTCAACTCGGCTCTGACTGAAGAGGATTCACTCGGTGCTGACTGAAGAGGGAGTGACTCGGTATTGTTTCAATCAGAAGTATTTGGCTCGGATCTTGTTTCTGTTTGAAGCATTCACTCGGAATAACTTCAAAAATGACACTCAGAACCTCTGCTTGAAGGATTTACTCGGAACTGACCTTGTTCTCACTCAGAACCTGGAATTTTCATTTGAAAATTTCTTGACAGTTGAGGCCCACTTGGAAACTCTCTATTTGGAGACACAGCATTCGGCCACGTCCCACTCGGATGTCCGTTACTCGGAAATGATCATTCCAAGTCATCTCACTCGGAAATGATCATTTCCGAGTAAGTTTTTTTTTAAATCTTTTTTTTTGTTTTTTTGTTTTTTTTTAAATCTTTTTTTTTGTTTTTTTGTGTGAATCTTTTTCACTTGTGGATGGACTGAAATAGGTGTTCACAGATGGCGACTCCACTGGGGACACTTAAGAGAGTCAGGCTAGTTTGATTGAAAGCGCATGTTCTTTTTATATAGCCTTTGCTATCTTGGATTTCTTCCCCTTATTTTATTTTCTGTTGATTGTTGTGAATGTTTGTTCTTGTTTTAATTGTGTCTTGTTATTTGTTTCGTTGTCTATGTTTTGCATGTTTGTTGAACCCTAGGGTAGAAGACCATGTTACTTTTCTGCAATCGTTGAACCCTAGGGTAGACGACTTTGTATATTTGTTCTGTGTTTATTCTTTGTGCAGAATGGGGTAAGGTAAAAGGTATTGAATGCCCTTCCACACACTACACTCACAATTACTTGCACACATCTATGAGTGGCGCCCTATACCCGGGCCCTAAATGAAGCTTAAGTTAGGAGAGGTTGGTAACGGAATCGTATGGGATGTACTTCCTATCCGGTGTTCGTGAGAACCTCAACCAGAGTTTGACCTCTCATGATATACGCACCTAGTGGATTCCCCATTGTTTGCGTCCCTGTCATGGTTAGGATCTTGGCTCTGGTGACCTTCTAAATGTCTAGTGGAAACCACCCGGTGTGGAGAGTCACTTTTAGACAAGCCATAGGGCCTAGAAAAGACTTTCAACAAAACCCTACCTAGGCCACAAAAGGGCAAACTTTACTTTACCTTACGTCATTTTTGCTTTCCCTTTTATCCAAAAAAAAATGAATTATCTACCACCCTTAGATTTACTGAGTTTTTGAAATAATGACTCGTTTTGGAACACACAGTATTCTTCGGATGAATAGATAATCCTCTTTTGGTCGTGTACCTCTGAGTCCTGAGTCATAGATTTTCCTAATTGTCAAAAAAAAATATAACTTTATTTCCGCTCCAACGGGGGGCGTCGATGATGATTAGAAAATTATGACTATTGCGACTTAGACCCTTGGTAATCGTTGTTTCCCAAAAAAATTTTGCTTTACGTTAAATCAATGGGGAAGTACCGATTCCAAAACATGACAGCAACTAATTTCTTTTCCTTATCCTCATTTCGTGGAAGGTTATTTAGAACTTAACGAATACCCTTTGAGTATCTATGGAAATTAACATGGGATTGAACTTAAGAAATGAGGGCTGTAACTACCCGAAGAAAATGTTTGAGCTTGAGGCTCCCGCCTCAGGATGAAAGATTTCTTCTGTCTTCACAATTATCCCATATTAATTTCCATGTTTACCATACCTAGTACTTTTGAATGATAAGTTCTAAGGAATAGTCAAAGGATACTCGCCAAAGCCTGTAATTGCTTCCCACGACATTCTCCTTCTTTCTATTTCCATCTAACATTTTTGTTTTTTTAAAAAAGAGACACAGGCGTCACGGGTAGGCATCCTTACCAGACCCGGCTCCAAAGGAAACTCATGGCTGAGGCAGAAGCTATTGACGGAGACTTTAGAACCGAGTTCGATCAGTTGAAAGAGCGAGTGGCGGAGTTAACTAAACTTTTAGAAAAGTAACTCACAGAAGAAGGCTCCTCTGCAGGTATTGAGGACGCCCAACAGTAGCCTGCCACCGTGCCACCCCCGTTGGTTCTGACCCAGCAAGAACCCAACTCACTAACACAATGACACCCCCTCTCACCATTCATGTCGGAAGACCTAACCCTACCATGGAGGCCCAGCCACCTTACAGTTAGTCTTATGCACAACAGCATACATTTGTCGGTCCTGACGGCAACCCAGTACCTTTTCCACTTTATGGCCTACCACCGAGGTACTATCCCCCGCTCGCTAACTAACAAGACGCCCACGATCAGCAAGCGATGAATCCTCATGCTTCATACCCCACCCAGCCAAACATGCCACCACTCCACCAAACCCAAAACACGCAAGCCCATGACCCATAAGCCTACCAAACCCAAAACACACAGACCCATGACCCACAAACCTACCAAACCCAAAACACACAAGCCCCGATGGCCCAGCCAACCTACAACGCACAAGCCCAAAACACACGAGCCCAGATGATCCAGCCGACTTATGCTGTACAAACTATGGCCCAACCCCAAGGTCCTTCACTAAATACAGGCCTACTGAACTAGTCCCATACGTTACCTCCTTTCAACCAGCCACTCGGCTATCCATACGGATACGCGACCCCCTATATGACCAATCTCCAAGATACAACGCGCATGATGAACCCGGTAGCCGGTCATAGCACGGTCGTAGCTCCCCAAAAGGAAAAGATAGAAATCTTAGAAGAGCGTTTGAGAATGATAGAAGGCGCTGGAGGTTTTGGAATGATAGATGCTTCTGAGCTATGCCTAGTCACAAATGTTGTCCTCCCTCCCAAATTCAAAATGCCTGACTTCGACAAGTATCAGGGAATGACTTGTCCAAAGAACCATCTCACGATGTACTATCGAAAGATGGCATCCTACTCTTCTAACGACCAACTGTTGATCCACTGCTTCCAAGATAGTTTGGCAGGGGCCGCTCTTACATGGTATGCTCACCTTGAGCGAAACCATATTCGCTGTTGGAAGGACCTGGCAGATGCCTTTCTTAGGCAATACAAGTATAATATGGATATGGCACCCAACAGGGTTCAATTATAAAATATGGTGAAGAAGGATAGTGAAACGTTTAAGGAGTATGCCCAACGCTGGAGAGAAACAGCGGCACAAGTGGACCCCCCATTATCGGAAAAAGAGATAATCGCAATGTTTATTGACACACTCCCATCACCTTTCTATGGCAAGATGATTGGTAGTGTTTCATCCAACTTCTCCGATATTGTGACTATTGGGGAAAGGGTGGAGAGCGGAATACGAACAGGAAAGATCACTCAGGGCCCATCTAGGGCAAGCATGACAAGAAAGCCGGCGCCTGGGAGAAGGGATGGAGAAACTAATGCCATCTCTTCTAATCAAAAGACGGCTCTATCAAGACCATTTGCCCCTACCATGATTCAAGCTCCCAATCCTTATGTGGCCGCTGCCGCACAGGGCCCGACAGCTTATACTCCCCACTTCCGTCCGCCTATGGTAAGAGCACCAATGCCATAACCCATGCCATACAATCATCTGCAACAAGCGATTCGACCACCTGATCATAATCAGGATACGAGAAACCCCAACAATGAGCGCACCCCTGTGCAGTTCGATCTAATTCTCATAACATATACCAAACTTTTACCAACCCTCGTTCAAAAGGGTTTGGTAGCTCTATGCCCCATGAGGCCGTTGCAACCTCCTTACCCAAGGGGGTATGACCCAAACGCTCATTGTGATTACCATGCTGGGGCACCAGGGCATTCTATAGAAAATTGCATGGCTTTGAAATATAAAGTGAGAGATTTGATCAAAGCTGACTGGATTAATTTTCGGGAAGGAAGCCGTAACGTGACCACAAATCCCCTGCCCAATCATGGAGGTTCAGAAGTTAATGCCGTGGTGGCCGATATTGAAGATGGTTCTGATAATAATACTGATTTGGTGATCACTTGCCCGCTGGACCAAGAGCTCAGTAATAGGGAGGTTGTCGAACTCCCTTCGATTTTAAATGATTCACCGAAATAATTTGCCATTGCCTCAAAGTCTTGTTTATCCCTCTGCTATGCTTAAGGCTTTGGGATTTTTCATGTAATAAGGGCGAAAGAAAACTTGTTTTACCAGTCAATCAATAAATGCGTATCGAAATTCTCATCCCTTTATCCTTGCTTTTGACTTCATTCTCTTTAACTTGCTTTTCCTTTCTCTTCTTTATTTTGCCATTGCAGATCCAAAAATGATCCTCTTAAGACTAGTGAAATCACAATCACGCTTCACGATTTTGATTACCCAGTCGACTATGCCGACAAAGAAGGTAAGGGAAACCTGTGAGCCACCGCACAAGTTAACAAGATTGTTAGAACAAGAGGTTAAAAAATACCCTTAAGTCAAGAACAACTGAAGGAATCACGGGGGCAATCTATCAGAAGGCATTAGTAATTTTGTTTCAGGACGTGGAAGGAATCTATGGAATGACAACATGGCCAAGTCCCGAATTGGACAAGTGGTAGGCCAGTCATTTAAGGAAACCTCAACAGTTACCAGCATATATAGGGCAAATTGCTTATGCCTATAAGTGTAAACACAATTGAGGAAGACTTTGCCAAAAAAAAACACAAAAAAAATAAAAATAAAAAAATACAAAAAAATGAAAAATGAAAAATAGAGTCAAGCTTGAAGTCCAATGCACATACCAAGCGGGGAAAGCTGGTTACGTCCAGATCATCAAGCAAGCTGTCATTTTCTGTATTGGGGGAATGAATGTCGATAGGTCAAAAACTTGCATTCTTGTCGTCAACAACACCTCAACCTTAAAGGGTACGCCATTCCTCATGCCCATGTAACCAAGGAAATAGTCTATCAGATTGAGTCATTGCATCATCAAGGGGATAAAAAACAAAACAAAACAAACAAAGAAGGGCAAACAAAAAAAATCAAAAAAAAAGAAAATAAAGGCCAAAATGATGACTTGAAGTAATCCCCTCTCATTGATGCCAAAAGACTCACCAATATTTCCTTGGGTGCATAGCATAGGAGTGGAGTCTCCTATTTGAAGTGACATCAGTTCCCCAAAGGATCAAACTTGGAAAGGCTGGGCAGACTCAATTGGAGTGTAATCAGTTTCAAAACCTTTTACTGTAAAGGATGAGCCAAAAATGAACAAGAAGAGAAAAACACATGAAAAGATCGCTAGGCTGAAAACCTGAAAAGGGTGGCCTAGGCAAAAGTTAGAGCAACCCGGTGAGTTGAAAACCTGAAAAGAGGGCTCAGGTAAAAAATTAGGGTTAAGATTTTGGCAGAGTAACTAAAGTTCCCAATGCAAAACGTGCAAACTGAGGCATGTGGACCATGGTTAAACTACCCTCTCAAAGGCAGAGTTAAACGATGTACTTGAGGTCGTGACGTGGGATTAAGGTTCTCACTAGTCTCAGGAATTCACTGGAGGATCCTCGAACCTTCCCTATTTCTCCTGGCCTTGACCTGTCCTATGTAACTTCATTCCATCCTATCTATTTTCCCCTTTGTCCATTCTCTATATTCTGTTTGACATACATGAATAAAATTTATCCTTTTTCGATACGTGTTATAAATTGCATTGATCTGATAAAACATTGTGTTTTTATAAAAATAAAATGAAAGAATGGTGAACATTTAAAGTCGTAAGGGACAAGACGCTCCCACTGCTTGACCTCGTCTTAGACAATCATCACAAAGACTCAGCCAGGCACGCGCTTCAAAGCTATGATCGCCTCTTTGATTCTCCTCTGTCCATGAGTTATCCTAAGGGCCGCGGTTTCACAGGACCTACCCAGTTTTTGAATGTATCTTTGCACTACTTACCCTTTTTTCTGCAGGTTATTACAACAGACAGTCATGTCGAGCATTGACGCCTCAATCAAGTCCTTTTCCTCAATGGAACCGCAGCTGCCAAAACTAGAATCTTTCAAGTCTTCTCCTTAATCGCCAAAGTTGACACTTCTCAGAACTCCTTCCTCAAGTCGCCAAAGTTGGCAATTCTCAAAGTCTTCTCCTTAATCGCCAAAGTTGGCACTTCTCAGAACTCCTTCCTCAAATCGCCAAAGCTGGCACCTCTCAAAGTCTTCTCCTTAATCGCCAAAGTTGGCACTTCTCAGAATTCTTTCCCCAAATCGCCGAAATTGGCATTTTTAAAAAAATCTCTTCTTCAACCCCCAAAGTTGACACTCTTCAGAATCCCTTCCAAATCGCCAAAGTTAGCACCTCTCAAAGTCTTTTCCTCAACTGCCAAAGCTGACACTTTTTCAAACTCCTTTCCAAGGATTCTACCTAATACATTCTGACAGTCAAGCGTATCTCCTTCCCAAGCCCAAGGATAGTTTCCAGTAAAACTTTCCCCCAGTAGAATCACCAAACTCTCCCCAGTGAGCCTACAATTCAGATCATCTTCTCCCACTAGTAAGAACATTTTCTAATCAGGCTTAGAAGAACTCTCCCCAAAGGGCCCAACACACTTCTCTCAGTAAATCCACACATACCAGGTGAACCCCAGATTTTCCCTTCCCAATCAAGGGGCGATGCTCGAGCCATCAATCCTTCTCCAGTGGAACTACACTTCCCAGACAAATCAAACTGGGGCATCACCCTAGGATCATGTCTTCTCATTCAAGGGGCAGCTTCCTAAGGTTTCGAAGCAGATAGTTTAAACTGAGGCATCACCCCAGGTTCATTCTCTTTCACCCAAAGAGGCAGTACCCCGAACCATCAATCTTTCCCTAGTAGAAATACATTTCCTAAACAACTCAACCTAGGGCATCTCCCCAGATTTCTTTTGTTCATTCAAGGGGTAGTTCCCCAACAACCTTCAAATCATGTCAAACTGGGGCATCACCTCTGGTCCATTCTCTTTCCGCCAAAGGGGCAGTTCCCCAAGGCTCCTTCAGACCATCTCAAACTGGGACATCACCCCAGATTTATTCAGTCAAGGGGGCAATTCCCCAAGATTCCTTCAAAATATGTCAAACTAGGGCATCACCCCAGGTTCACTCTCTTTCATTCAAGGGGGCAATTCCCCAAGATTCCTTCAAAATATGTCAAACTGGGGCATCACCCCAGGTTCACTCTCTTTCATTCAAGGAGTCATTCCCTAAAGACTCCTTCAAATCATGTCAAACTGGGGCATCTTCCCAGGCTTCTTCTATTCCAGTTAAGGGGCAATTCCCCAAGAACCTTCAGTCATGTCAAACTGGGGCATCGCCAAGAGCCTTTAAGTCCAGTGAGTTAATTTGGATGAGACGTCCTGTTAGCTCCTCTAATCTCTGCATTTCCAGTCGCCTATTCAAGCACCCTTTACTTTCCATTCACCTATTCAGGCACCCTTTACTTTCCAGTCACCTATTCAGGCACCCTTTACTTTCCATTCGCCTATTCAGGCACCCTTTACTTTCCATTCGCCTATTCAGGCACCCTTTACTTTCCATTCGCCTATTCAGGCACCCTTTACTTTCCATTCGCCTATTCAGGCACCCTTTACTTTCCATTCACCTATTCAGGCACCCTTTACTTTCCAGTCGCCTATTCAGGCACCCTTTACTTTCCAGTCGCCTATTCAGGCACCCTTTACTTTCCATTCGCCTATTCAGGCACCCTTTACTTTCCAGTCGCCTATTCAGGCACCCTTTACTTTCCAGTCGCCTATTCAGGCACCCTTTACTTTCCATTCGCCTATTCAGACACCTTTTACTTTCCATTCGCCTATTCAGGCACCCTTTACTTTCCATTCGCCAATTCAGGCACCCTTTACTTTCCAGTCGCCTATTCAGACACCCTTTACTTTCCATTCGCCTATTCAGGCACCCTTTACTTTCCATTCGCCTATTCAGGCACCCTTTACTTTCTATTCGCCTATTCAGGCACACTTTACTTTCCATTCGCATATTTAGGCACCCTTTACTTTCCATTCGCCTATTCAGGCACCCTTTACTTTCCATTTGCCTATTCAGGCACCCTTTACTTTCCAGTCGCCTATTCAGGCACCCTTTACTTTCTATTCGCCTATTCAGGCACCCTTTACTTTCCGTTTGCCTATTCGGGCACCCTTTTCCTTTCCAGTCGCCTATGCAGGCACCCTTTTATTTTCCATTTGCCTATTCAGGCACCCTTTACTTTCCAGTCGCCTATTCAGGCACCCTTTACTTTCCATTCGCCTATTCAGGCACCCTTTACTTTCCAGTCGCCTATTCAGGCACCCTTTACTTTCCATTTGCCTATTCAGGCACCCTTTACTTTCCAGTCGCCTATTCAGGCACCCTTTACTTTCCATTCGCCTATTCAGGCACCCTTTACTTTTCATTCGCCTATTCAGGCACCCTTTACTTTCCATTTGCCTATTCAGGCACCCTTTACTTTCCAGTCGCCTATTCAGGCACCCTTTACTTTCTAGTCGCCTATGCAGGCACCCTTTTACTTTACATTTGCCTATTCAGGCACCCTTTACTTTCCAGTCGCCTATTCAGGCACCCTTTACTTTCCATTCGCCTATTCAGGAACCCTTTACTTTCCATTCGCCTATTCAGGCACCCTTTACTTTCCATTTGCCTATTCAGGAACCCTTTTTCTTTCCAGTCGCCTATGAAGGCAACCTTTACTTTCCAGTCTACCAGGGGTCAATCCCGATCTTCTCACCTCCTGTCAACTGAAAACTTCAAGTGTCAATTTCTAGGTTTTCTCCCTCATCTGATACTATGCCAAAGTTGTTCACGTCTTTACTCCCTTTCCATTTCAAAAGCAAGAAGAAAATTCATGCTTTTCTCATGGAAAAGAAGTAAAGAGGGGCATCTGTGAACACCTATTTCAGTCCATCCACAAGTGAAAAAGATTCACACAAAAAAAAACAAAAAAACAAAAAAACAAAAAAACAAAAAAAAAGATTTTTAAAAAAACAAAAAAAACAAAAAAAAAGATTTTTTAAAAAAAACTTACTCAGAAATGATCATTTCCGAGTGAGATGACTCGGAATGATCATTTCTGAGTAAGGGACATCCGAGTGGGACGTGGCCGAATGCTGTGTCTCCAAATAGAGAGTTTCCAAGTGGGCCTCAACTGTCAAGAAATTTTCAAATGAAAATTCCAGGTTCTGAGTGAGAACAAGGTCAGTTCCGAGTAAATCCTTCAAGCAGAGGTTCTGAGTGTCATTTTTGAAGTTATTCCGAGTGAATGCTTCAAACAGAAACAAGATCCGAGCCAAATACTTCTGATTGAAACAATACTAAGTCACTCCCTCTTCAGTCAGCACCGAGTGAATCCTCTTCAGTCAGAACCGAGTTGAGTCACTCTCTTAGTCAACACCGAGTCATTCTCTTCAGTTTCCAGTCAGCACCAAATGAGAGCTTTCACCCATTTCCGAGTCATCCTTTCACCCAATTCCGAGCCATTTTTTAACAATTCCCGAGCCATTCTTTCACCCATTTCCAAGTCATCCTTTAACCATTTCCGAGTCCCTTTCCACTCAATTTCCGAGCCATTTTTAGCCATTTCCGAGCCATTCTTTTAGCTAATTCCGAGTCATCTTTCACCCAACTCCAAGTGAATGCATCCGAACTGTTGATTGACGAGTGAAACCATTCCTAAGGACGATTCCCGAGTGAAAACAACCGAATAGAATGATTGACGACCGAAGGAAATTCCTAGTGAGAAGCTAGTCGGGTTTCCGAATGAATGTGTCCGGGTGGAGTGAAGAAAGAGTCGACTGAATGACTCCCACAGGTCTTTCCGAATAGTTCATTTCCAGGAGCCGGGTGAGACATTTTAGGAGGTACCGATTGAAACCATTCCGAGCCCGACTCCTGAGTGATTTGATTTCGAGTAGAATATTTCTGAAGTTCCGATTGAATCAATTAAAAAAGGACTTCCAGAAGCTCCTGACTGAATCAAGTAGAGATACCGAATGGATGCTTCAAGTAGAAGCACTGCCGAGCAAAACCCTCTAATTGAAGTAATTCTGATTGAATACTTCAAACCGTGACGCTACTAAGCAAACCCGCGCAAGGTTTCTCCGAATGGTTCATTTCCATAAAGATATCTGAGTAAAACAGTGGTTCAATTCCAAAGCAAATCCGAGTTAAGAAGGACTTCTCGCTTGAGCGAGCCTTTCTCCGCTTGAGCGAAATGAGTTTCCTTCAACAAACGCTTAAGCGAAATAAACTCTCGCTTAAGCGGAATAGATTCTCGCTTGAGCGAAAGATGGACAGTGAGCTACTGGAGTGTTTTCGCTTAAGCGAGAAACTCTCGCTCAAGCGAAGTGGAGAGAAAATTTAGCATCAGGGGTCTTCACTCTTAACACCGACCGGTTTTCTCCTAAAAACCGACCCCTCAACTCAACACCGAGCAAAGATTTCACTCGGCCTTGTGTACAAGAGAGACCTTTCCTACTCGGATTATGTCCCACTCTGGATGAATACTGACTGAGAGGCTAATCCGAGTCATCCTCTCTCCGAAGCATTCATGGAGGAGAAGACTCCGAAGCATTAGGAGAAGAAGGAGAGCTTCCTAAACCACACTATCCACTCTCAACACTGCCCTCTCTTCACTCGGCCCTGCCCCCTTCAAATCTTCTTCACACAGCCCTCACCACACCGTCTCACTCTCCCTTTAAACCAACAGTTCTCCTTCCTCTTCCTCTCTTCACTCGGTCCGGCCCCTCTCTCCTTCCCCAACTCCATACTGCCCTCACCAACACCATACACTGTCCCTCTCTACACCACACACACCGTACAGCCCCTCTATCTTCTCCACACCGTCCTCCTACCCACCAACATCGTCCCAGCTCTTCCTAAACCTCTCCACACCGTCCTCCTTCTCATCTCCAACCGTCCTAACACACTCCCCTCCGTCCTCTCCTCCCTCTCATACACCGTACAGCCCCTCTCTCCTCTCCACTCTGTCCTCCTTCCAACCGTCCAGCACCCTTCTCTTTCCCTCTAAACACCTTCAAACTCCTCTCAAACCCCCACTGTCTTTCTCCCTCGGTCAGTCCCTTTCTCACTCGGTCGGTCTCTTCCACCTTCAGTCAGTTTCTGACCCCCTCTACAGTCTCTTACTCCATCACTCAGTATTCCACTTTTCACTCGGTATTTAATTTTTCACTCGGTTTTCTCTTCTCCCACTCGGTTTTTCCATTTTTTACTCGGTTTTCTATTTTTCAACTTAAATAAATTTCTGTTATTTTCTTTTCTTTTCTTTTTTACCCCTTCCTAGGTTCGTAATAAATAAATAACAAAAAACAAGTGTTTCACGTTCAGACTATCCAAAAAAACATCATCCACCATTAATCTTTTAGCCTCTTCCTAAAAAAAACATCACCAAAGAACTACGTAACCCTGATTTCTTGGTAACTCAAGAATACGTAGGAGCAGGACTTTAAATCCTGTCGAGCCCATCTCTTTTTTTATCCCCACCTTTCCTATTTCGTTCCTATTTTATTTCCTTTACGTTTCCATTGTAACCGCTCTTTATCAATCCCATGAAAATCAATTTAGACGTGACGTCTTGTTGATTTTCCTATAAGGAACGAGATACTTGGGACGAGACGTCCCGCTTATCCCCTTCCCAATCTCTGACCCCGTGTCTTGATTAAATTCCATGAAAATCAATTTAGACGTGACGTCTTGTTGATTTTCCCATAAGGAACGAGATACTTGGGACGAGACGTCCCGCTTATCCCATTTCCAATCTCTGACCCCGTGTCTTGATTAAATTCCATGAAAATCAATTTAGACGTGACGTCTTGTTGATTTTCCCATAAGGAACGGGATACTTGGGACGAGACGTCCCGTTTATCCCCTTCCCGTTTCTAACCCCATATGTGATTAAGGGATGACTAATTTAGACGCGACGTCTTGTTAGCATCCCTCCCTTTCTCTATTTTTATATCAAAGCCGAGGTTAATTTGGACGTGACGTCCTGTTGACCTACACTCTATGTTTATCCAGTTTGTTCCTTCCATTTCCTTCTGTTTTTACACAAAGTACAACAATAAAAGGGAAGAAATAAAATATCTTTTGTAAGGCTATTTATGTTGCGCATTTTCAATCTTGGTACTGTTTCTGACAGGTGATGTAGGGTGCTAATACCTTCCCTACTCGTAACCGACTCCCGAACTTGAATCTCATTTTTAAACCAGTGCTTTCACTGAACTTAGTTTTTTTCCAATGTTTTTCCTATGGATAAAAACGTTGGTGGTGACTCCCTGTTTCATACTAGTTTTCTTCCTCGCCGCGCCGTCACGATCCCGGTCGCGACATATAACATATTATGTCATTCAAACATCCTTTTATCATTTCAATTCTTAATCTATTCATCATTGTTGTAACTCAATTAATAAGCAAACTCATGCTATATCATTCCAACATTTAATTAATTCTGCAAACCAATAATTTCATTGCAACCTCATGCAATTTAATGATACAACAAATATGGACAGAATTAAACTTATCACAAATTCATCAAATCTCAAAACAATACAACAAAGGTATAATGTCATTCAAATAATTTACTACACAAATCACATTATCACAATTATAATCAATTCTCACAACATCATAATTTAATCATCTTTAAACATGTAAATATACCTCTAACCTGTCCATAAACCATATATTTAAAATATAAATACTCCCCTACCTGCAATTGACGATTCCAGAAATTCTCAAAGTCTTTAAATACTCTTCGATTACCAGCACAAAACCTCAATAATTCTTAAAACCATCAATATTTATTTTTTTAATAACCCAAACACTATCACAAATGCATTCGAAGGCTAAAATCACCAATTTATAAGATATCTGGTAAAATCCGACTTACCGATCAATGCGAACAACCTTTGATTCTTGATTTTGAAAGGATCCTAACGCTATCTGATATTTACCCAAGCTTCGGAATGATTCTTAACTTATGGAAATCAAAGGAATAAATTCAATAACATGAAATAGAGCAAAACCAAAGCATTGGGTAATTCTGAAACTTACCAGAATGGAAGAAATTGAAGAACCAAAAAGTACTAAAGTTATCCACGATTTATAACTCACTTAAAACCTCCTAAATTCATAGAAACATCATCATTAATACCCAAATTTGCAGAATTGGAAAGCTAGAAACTATGGGTTCCCATGAAACTTACTTGAATTCAACACACAAGGAATCCCAAAATTTCCAAAGTTGTTCACACACCATAATGACTTTGAAACAACCTAAAATTCATGGAATTAGAGGTTTAAGAAGTGAAATTTTGGAATCCCAACAAAAGCCATGAATGGGGGCTTTTGGAGCTCACTTTAAAATTGAAGAAATTAGAGTACCCCGAGCTTAACCATGTTTTCCATGCATAAGAGAAAGGAAGAGGAACTTGAAATTTGCCTTTGCATGTGAGAGATTGAAGAAGGAAAAGATGGTGTGATGGAGTATTGCCGCGGGGAAGAAAAAAACAAGCACACTGTTTCCTTTTCTTTGGCATGCATGTGAAAGGAAATGAAAAAGAAAGGATTAGAAAATGAAATTGAAACTTAAGGGCACAAAAGTAACTTCACATAACTTTTAATTAATTAATTATAACCTTCCTTTTAATTACTGATTAACTTAAAATTAACCATTAATTAAGATCGGGGTGTTACAATTCTCTCCTCCTTCAGGAAATTTCATCCTCGAAATTTAAAATTGTCATTTACCTCAATGAAACAACTTAGGATAATGTTGCCTCATCACATCCTCACGCTCCCACATATAAGTGGTACAATAATCCTGCTACCATGCCACCTTCACCAATTGTACATCCTTACTCCTCAAGCGTTTAACTAATTTATCCACAATACTAGTAGGCTCAACTGGTGTGGTCAAATTTTCCTGAATCTCAACATTATCATCAAGATTCTCATGTGTAGAATAAGGCAAATACTTCCTCGGCTGTGAAACATGGAATACATTATGCAAATTTGATAAATGAGGAGGGAGTGCAATCTAGTAGGCCACCAAACCAACCCTCTTCAAGACTTCATAGGGTCCAATATATCTCAGGCTCAATTTCCTACTTTTCAACACTTAGTCAATACCTTTGTGAGGAGAAACCTTCAGGAATACACGATCACTAACCTAAAACTCAAGGGATTTCCTCTTGTTATCATAATAACTCTTTTGATGGTCCTGGGATGCCTTTATTTTTTCACTAATAATCTGAATCTGTTTTGAGGTTTGTTGTATAATTTTAGGCCCCAACATCAAGTTCTCACTGATCTCCAACCAACAAAGAGGTGTTCAACATTTCCTACCATATAAAGCCTTGAATGAGCCATACCGATGCTATTGTGGTAGCTATTATTATATGTAAACTCAATCAAAGGGAGATACTATTCCTAACCATCATCATGCTCTAGCACATAGGACCTCAACAAGTCCTCTAAACTCTGAATGGTATGCTTTGACTGCCCATCTATCTAGGGATGATATGTTGAACTCAACTGGAGCTTCTAGCCTAACTCTTGGTGAAGGCTTCCCTAAAACCAGGAAGTGAACCTTGAATCTCTATCAGACACAATAGTAGATAGAACACTATGCAATCGAACAATCTCACTGATATACAACTATGTTAGTCTCTGCAAAGAATACCTCATACTGATAGGCAAGAAATGAGCAGACTTTATCAATTTATCCATAATGATCTAGATTGCATCATGACCAGTGCGAGTCCTCGGTAATCACATCACAAAATCCATAACAATTGCATCTCATTTCCATATAGGAATCTCAAGAGGTTGTAAGCCACCAGATGGCTTCTGGTATTCAACCTGCGCCTTCTGACAGATAATACAATGGGCAACATAATCGACCACATCTCTCTTCAAGCCAGGCCACCGAAAATGTAATTTCAGATCCTGATACATCTTTGTAGTGCCCGGATGGATACTCAACATGCTTCTATGGGCTTCATCAAGTACCATCTTCCTAAAATCACCAGAATTTGGCCTATAAAATCGGCCTTTCACCCTCCAAATTCCATCAGGACCTTTAGTCAGTGACAAGTCCTTACCACCAGCCTAAGCCTCTTTCAACTTAGTAAGGTAAGCATCAAACAATTGTTATACATATACCAGCTTCAAGAACTCATTTGTTATCTTTAAAGTTCTAATAACCACCTTTTTAGGTGAGGAAACATCCACAATCAGACTCAAATCTCTAAACTATTCAAGCAACTCTATCTCTTTTATCATCATTATTACAACATGAATGGATTTCTGACTTAAGGCATTAGCAACAACATTCACCTTTCCCAGATGATATTTTAAATCAAAATCATAATCTTTCATAAACTCATCCATCTTCTATGGCTTATATTTAGCTCCTTCTGACCAAACAAGTATTTTAGACTTTTATGGTCGCTATACACTTCAAATTTGGAACCATATAGATAATGTCTCCAAATTTTTAGTGCAAAGACCACAACTGTAAATTACAAATCATGTGTAAGAAAATTCAGTTCATGCGGTCACAGTTGTCACGAAGCATAAGCTATTACCTTACCATTCTACATCAACACATATTCAAGGCCCAACCTGGATGCATCATAATACACCACAAAGCTCTCCTGCAAATTAAGCATTGTTAACATAGGAGTGGAAGTCAACTTAGCCTTCAGTTCCTGGAAACTTCTCTCATATTTAGGGGTCTAAACAAAAGGAACACCTTCTCAGGTTAATTTAGTCATAGGCAATGCAATCTTGGAGAATCCTTCAATGAACCTCCTGTAATAACCAGTTAAACCCATAAAACTCCTGATCTCAATAACAGGTTTGGGTCTCTCCCAAGCCATAGCAGTTTCTACCTTGGATAGATCAACAATAACACCATTCTTGGTAATAACATGCCCCAGAAATTAGATCTTATCCAACCAGAAATCACACTTAGACAACTTGGCAAACAATTATTTTTCCTTTAGTACCTGAAGTACCAAACAGAGGTGTTCTTCATGCTCCTCACGAGATTTAAAATAAATTAGGATGTCATCAATAACGCCACCACAAATCTATCCAAATAAGGATGAAAGATATTATTCATACAATTCATGAACACCACAGGAGTGTAGGTTACCCAAAATGACATTATCACATATTCAAAGTGACCATAACGGGTCCTAAACGTTGTTTTGGGAATATCAAAAGCCTTAACCCGGATTTGGTGGTATCCAGATTGCAAATCAATATACGAAAAGAATGAAGCACCTCTCAACTGATCAATCAGATCATCAATCCTCGGTAATAGGTATTTGTTCTTTATCGTAAGCTTGTTTAACTTGCGGTAATCAACACACAACGGCATACTACCATCTTTCTTTTTAACCAGTAACACCGGAGCACCACACGGTGATATACTGGTCAGATAAATTACTTCTCCAACAACTCATCAACTTGTTTTTTCAATTATACTAATTCAACGGGAGACAGTTCTATAAGAAGCACTAGAGACTAGTTCAGCTTTAGGAACAAGATCAATAGAGAATTCAATGTCTCTCTCAGGAGGAACACTAGATATATCCTCTAGAAACACCTCAAGAAATTCATACACAATAGGGATATCATGCACTGAGGATCCATTCTTTCCATCAGTCAAAGATAACAACACAAGTATCTGGGATATACCTTGGACTAGGAAGTCTTTGGTACTCCGTGTTGGAAAGATCACCCGCCAATTTTAGCAATCAACCATCACTTTGTTTGTTGATAGCCAATCCATGCCAAGAATAATATCAAGACCCTTCAAGGGTAAGCAAATCAAGTCGGTAGTAAAACTCCTATCACCCAATGTAAAACATACATCTCTACATGTAATGCCCCGGCTGCTTTTCAGGAATGAATGACTCTCCCTACAAACCAACACGAGACCTTTCCTGTGTGTTTTATCCTCAATCACACACTTCCCAAGAACTTTCTAAAAGGTTACCCATCCCTAAATTTCTCCAAGTTAAGCACGCTTAACCTTAGAGTTCTTAAGTGATGGGCTACTGAAAAGGAAAATGCATTTGTTGGTATAGGTAGTACGAATTAATTCTTTTAAGCTATCCTCGATTGTATAGTCCCATACCTACACAGTCTTTGGATCCCTCTCATTCTGGTATGTATTCGGTTCATTCATGTGTCCCTCCTATTGGAGGCATGCCAGGAGTTTCTCCTTGCCCGTGCCTATGCACCGACGATCATTCCCAGCCCTTAACAGTGCCCGAGATGTCACATTCCCCGTTGGAAGCCTTCCAGGAGCCGTTCCTTGTCTGTGCCTATGCACCGGTGATCATTCCCCACCCTCAACAGTGTTGAGATGTCATATTACATATCATGGTTGTCCGTAGACTAATACCAGTTGGGTTGGATACAACAAGAGTATGATCCATATTAGAAACAGACAGTCTTAGACACCTCACACAGTCATCAGATATAAAGGAATGTGTGGCTCTAGAATCAAATATAGCATCAAGTGTATAACCATCAAGTGAGGAGTTACTCTACACCAGATTATTAGCTTGTGGGGCTTCCTTAGCATTAATAGTAAATACTCTGCCTGTAGTCTATGGGTTAGCATTCCCACCACGACCATTCCTTCCAACCATCAAGTTACCACGATCATCATTTTTACGGCCTTCATGGTTATTGTTTCCATGACCTCGACCTTTGAAGCCTCCACAGTTCACATTAGCATTAACCTACTGCTAGTTCTGAGGACAGTTAGGACGGATATGCCCCTTTTCATTACACCGATAACATACAACATCTTTTTCTTCTCCTTTATCACAATCTCTAGCATAATGATCACCATCACATTTGAAACATTTTCCATACTTAGGACGGCCACCAAAACAACCACCATGTCCACCACGCCCTTTAGACTTGGAGGAAAATCCACCTCTACCAGAATTACCTTGCTTCTTGAAGATAGACTGTCATGGCTTTAAGGAAACATCTGTTTTGCTGCTTTGGCCCATGTGGGCCTTGTCATCCTCTTCAAAAATTCTACATTTATTAACCAACATGGAAACTTCTAATCTCCTAATGCCTGAATGCCTTCTTTATCTCAGGCCTCAAACCACTTTCAAACATTTTAAGGCTTTAACATGCAATTTGAACATTTTAAGGCTTTAACATGCAACATAGGCATCAAATCTCAATGGAATTGATCCGTCCAGAGGAATTGAAAAAGAAAGCACATTGTTTACTTTTCTTTGGCATGCACGTGAAAGGAATTGAAAAAGAAAAGATTAGGAAATGAAATTGAAACTTAAGGGCACAAAAGTAACTTCACACAACTTTTAATTAATTAATTATAACCTTTCATTCTAATTACTGATTAACTTAAAATTAACCACTAATTAGGATTGGGATGTTACATGATATATTTAATGTACAAATGATATAGATAGTATAAATTCATTTCATGATTTTAATATATAAATTATATATATTATACATTTTAATATATACTATTAACGTGTATTATATATATATATATATTAAATTATATATTTTTAATATATAAATTATATATAAAACATTAATATATATTATATGTTAATGTATTAAATATATAATTATTATATAAATGATATATATTATTTATTAATTTAATATTTTAATATATAAATTATATATATTATAAATTTTAATATATAATATTAATGTTTACTAAATATATAATTTATATGTTAAAATTATATATATATGTAATATAATTTTAATACCTAATGTATGCTAAATATTATATTTTTAATTATCAAAAATTTGTATAACTTTCTTAATTTTTGTAAAAACATGAAACACTAGTAAAAGAATAGAAAGAATGATATCTAATCACATTCCTCATTTACACTAAGAAAGCATTTGTCTTAGTGGTTACCATGCATTATTGTGTTTGATGGGTTCTAGGTTTGACTCTTGTTGTATGCATTTTTTATTAATAATTTCTTCCTAACAGTTGGCTAGTCCATTTCACAGATCCAGGAGGCTAAATGGGTGCCTCCCCATCATGCGAGAGTTTTTGACAAAAATGGGGTGTATTTTAATAATACTTACATGCTTGGGTAGGAAAAATAATAATTCGTTGTTTGGGTAGAAAATGTCAATTCAATATTTATTTTTGTATGGTAGGGGCGTTTTCATCATTTTCGCACTGTGACAAGATGGTTTTCTACATGTGTGTCATGTGTCACGCATGCAATAATTTCATTGCATGGGGGACGTGTTTGACCATGAAACCATATCGTGGAAAGACGCTTTTGGACCTGTGATTTTTGCACCTCCATTGCCAATTTCACACCCTGGCCATGTGAAAATGCCAGGGTGTTGACATGTGTCTATGTGGGTACATGTGGCACTTGTTTATACACACCCTACCATATGTTATTACCCTTACCATTTCACTCCTTCCTATAACTTTCATTCCCCTCCCTTCCTAAGAAGTTCCATCCCTCTCTTCTATTTTTCTTAACTTTTTGATCATCTTCAACTCTTGCACATTATCAATTACTTGGGACATTTCATTGTAGTGTAAGTGTTTCTAAATTTGGATGTAGTGTAAGTGTTTCTAAATTTGGATGTACTTAAAATTATCAAAAAAAATATAAGTCGAGTGCAATAGCAAAAATCCTTTTATTTGTGTAATAGATGTAGTGTATTTTTATCATTATATGATGAATACTAATATTGCATGTAATGTATTTTATTTCTTAGTATATAATAAAGTAGTTCCAAGACTCAAAATAAAATATATGAAAAAATAAATATGAATGGTATTTGTATGATTACATTCATGAGAGGTGATATATTATATGTCTATTGTAGGATGGATGCAACATCTTCATCAATGCACTACTCACGTGAAGTGAACCCTAGTCTCAAAAATTTGTCACTATTATGATTTTAAAATGTTAACATATCAGAATCAATATGGAATAAAAAACCAGATTGGATATTAAAATGCATGCGTGCATTGGTTTTTTGAGGTGGAAGAGGGTTGGTCCCGTACCACTTCTACACAGAACATGGTTTTTGGGGATTGCAAAAATACATTTTTTCAGGTAGAGTCTTCCTTGTTGTCTACCCTTAGGTAAAATAGAGACCTAAAACACAGACTTTCCATGTGCCACACAATGAATGCACCATTACACTTCAAGATATGGCAATCTAGGTTGGGCTGTAAGTAGAGGGTTGATAAATCAATTTTAATACACTTCTTATAGTTTTACACTTGGGGCTTGTGATATAGTTACTATGTTTAATGATAGTATTTTAATTAACTTTTATGATGTTTAGTTTAATTGAACTATTATGTTTACATGTTTTAATTTTTGTTTTTTTAGTGTCTTGCCTTGTTTTGGTCATAATTTGGGCTTTTGTGATCCAAATGGGCTAATCTTGGAGCCCATGAAAAGGTAAGATAGAGGCCTATATCATAATGATCATATTTAGTTCTTTTGTATTTGAAAACAATGAAGAAATGGAGCTTGAATTAATCAGCCCACAAGTGTCCTACCAACATTGACATACTTCACTAAAATACATGATCCGGTCTGGATACCGGCCCTAAGACTAAGAGATCATTATCTTAGCCGGCCTAGAGTTCAATCGGCATCACAGGACAATGATCCAGTCAGAAAAAATATTAAGCTGTCCTAGACATCAACCGGTATCACAGAATACCGACCCGGTCTACAACTGTATGATGTAACCGGTCATCCGAAGTAGTGTCTAAGACATCGGATACCTCATCCATTCTCATTTCACCCATCACTTATGACCGATTGCTTTAGTCATTTCGATAGGTTGATCTGGACCGATCAACCAGTTTCTATCATATCACATGCAACTGGTGTCATCGGTATACATCCGGACTATAATTCCGAGTTAGGCATTCTCCCAGCACCGGTTAGTCCAGGATAACACAATGCACACTGGATAACATACATATCACCTAATAGATGGGTATTGCTACAGGGACCGATCAATAATTCCCTACACTTAAGCCAAACTCTGCTCCAGGAAATGATCAACTTGTCCCCTAAGTCTAGCCCATACTCCCTACGCTCAATATAAAATAGCCACTTGCCTCAATCATGTTGGTGAGTGCGCATTAAACAATAATATACTTGCATAATGAAGGTTAGTGGTTCCCCACTAATGAGTCCTTGTAAATCGAGCCAATCAGGTATAAGAACTCACTTCAGTTTACTGGAGAAGGGTTCCCAGTTCTAGCTTCTCTCCCTAATCTGGATCCCATTGCGTGATCCCTTACATTCCACACTTGGAATATATTACTGACTTGAGCATCGGAGAATCTTCACAGGTGACACCACCTTTCGCCCACACCAACGCGTGAGGTTGGTGAGAAGGACCTCCAAGACGCCAAGACCGGTCTCTTCATACAGACACACCAGATACACATACCGGATATTCACAGAACCGGCCTTCAGACATAGACTTTTCTCACTACTTGTGACTGGCCTAACACCGGATCTCTTTGACCCCGGTTCAGGACAGAACAATACACATATCTGGAGTTGTAGATGTCCAAATGACTTATTCTTATACCAAATTCTTAACAAAATAAAGATCTACAACTTTTGTGTTGAAGATTTTATGAAATTAGATTATCTAGAGGGTCATATTTGACTTGCAAAATAGAGAAGATAAAGAAGAGGATGAATTTTAACACCTACCATTATCTTCTTTTTAATTATTATAATTTTAAGCCCACCTGATCTGTCCTGAACCGGGGTCAAGAGATCCGGTGTCGAGGCAGTCACAAATAGTGAAAGGATCATGTCTCTGAAAACTGGTTATGTGAGTATCCGGTCTATGTATCCGATGTCTCTATGCGATGAGAGCGGATTAGGCGTCCTGGAGGTCCTTCACACCGTCCTCACGCGTTGATGTGGGTGAAAGGTGGTGTCACCTGCAAAGATTCTCCGACGCTCAAGTCAGTGATAATATTCCAAGTGAGGAATGTTTTCAGAGAGTAATTATAAGTTGAAAAAGAGTCGAAGATCCCCCTCTCCATTGATGAAGAGAGTTCATATACCTGATTGGCTCGATATACGAGGATTCGTTAGTGGGGAACCATTAACCTCCAATAATATTATAAATTATTATTTTATTGCGCACTTGCCAGTATGATTGGGTCAAGTGGCTATTTTATATTGAGTGTAGGGAGTGTGGGCTGGAATTAGGGGACAAGTTGATCATTCCCGTGAGCAGATTTTAGCTCGTAGTGTAAGGAATGGAATCTTTATCCTTGCCCCTGTAGCAATGCCCTTTAGCTTCTGTATAGTGACGTGTATGTTATCTGGTGTCATGGTGTTATCCTGGTCAACCGGTGTAGGGAGAGCGCCTGATACGAAATTAGAGTCCGGATGTATACCGATGACACTGGTTGCACGTTGGCCAGCTGTCAAAGACGTTGAAATATGCCTTGTAGATCAGATACCGGTATCGAGACCGGATCATATGTCCCCTAGCTTGTGTGAGGGACTATGTAGTTGTTCACATAAGCTATTCGACCTGCGAGGGGTCTAGATGCGGGTATGCTTATACGGGAAATGTTTTCTTCACAATATAAAGAACCGTTCTTTAAATGAATATTCCGATGTCATGACATTGTTACAACGGATTCAGACAAAGATTCGCTGCATGAGAATTTCAAAAGTTTTTTGAAACTGAAGACTTTTGAAATTCGAGTAACGGCTGTAAAGCATAAATTGCGTCACATGATTAGGCATTAAATGCCTTTAGTCTCGTGCGCAAGCAATTATTACGTCTGAGGCGTATATCTCAGTAACTGTCGCTTAGGCTTTAATGGGCTTACAATTTTTAAAACTTCTGGGCCCAATGGAGAGGCCCTTCAGCAAATTGACATTGTTTTGGCGCCCATGAATTTAAAACGACTATGTCGTTTGACTTGTAAATCGACGTGTTTAGTCCTGAACGACACAACCTCTAGAGCCGGTAACCGAACCCTTTCGTTTCTTATAAAAGAAACACTTAGCGAATTCTAGGAACCACTTGCTTCTGATTCCTTAGCTAAACTCTACAAAAATTTTAGACGATCGTTTGCTGCTCATTTTGTGAAGCTTTTTCTGCCTTCACTTTCCTTATCATTTGAGGTAACCACTTCCTTCCCTCTGTTATTTTCGTCTTCCTTTTTCTGTTTTCTTTTTGCTTGAAAAGAATATACGTTAAGAGGGAGAGATTAGCTTCTCGCAACCCTAACTATCGTGGGGGAGAATCCCTGTGATTCTTTCGAGGGCTGAGTCATGTCGCTCAGAAAGGGGATCTTACTCACGGCGGAGAGTGACCTTTCCCTTCTCAGAGTCGTCCTCTGATTGTAGTCGCTCTTCGAAAAGTGAGACGAGTAATGATTGTTACCCTTCTGACGGTGTGACTTTTTATTGTAGAGCAAAGATTTTTGTCCACACGACTCGAACGATGACTGGAGAAGGGAGCTCTGGAGATCAAACTGTTTTGAAAACAGCAGAAGGTTTATACAGCATTGTTGCCTCTCGGCTAAATTGGGAAGAGCTTCAGGCCAAGTGGCCCTTCTGCTGGGTAGCTGATGAGTTTAAAAATCTAGCTTCTCATTACGCGAATGAGGACGGATCTCAAATTCAGCCAAGGTTTATAGTTCACGCAGAGGAGAAAATGAAAAAATGGTTTAGGGTGTTTGCACCGCTCCCTACAGAACGGATATGCCACGTTGTCCCAGATGAGCGTTCGGTATACATGCACGACTTTGTATTCCATTATCTCAGAGTTCGTTTTCCCCTATCCGAGTTTCAGATGAGTGTATTAAGGTTCTTAAATTGCGCACCTTTTCAACTTCATCCCAACGGATGGGGATTAATCCGTTCTCTGGAAGTATTGGGTGACTACTTCAATTTCACACCCACCGTGGTGATGCTGTTCTACTACACTCAGGTAGTCCGGAGGGCTAACAAGCAAGGCAGTGTAGGTCTAGTCACACTCCGGACTCTATGTTCATTTATGAACTTCAAATCTTATACTGATTCGGCTAAGGTTGACAGGAAGTCTTTCAAGTCTTTATTTACCCGAATTTTAATTAAAAAGAACAAGCCTGTCTTCTGGAAGAATGAAGAGGGTCTTAACAAATTTCCTCTGAGCTGGACCCATGAGCACTTTCTTCTGACTTCTTCAGCGTACTATACTCATCAATCCGAGCTGTCTACTGAAACGGCGACGATGCTCTTCGCCCTTGAAGCATATTCTACACGCTTTAAAGCATTTTTGTGTAGACGTCTTTTAAGTAGTTCGAGCGAAGTCCGGCATGAATATCTACGTAATTCCTGTTTTATTCCTTTTTTCCTCCTTTGTTGATTGTATTGAGCATTTCTTTGTTGCTAATACATTTTATTTATGCATGCAGGTGAAATAGAACAAAAATCTCCAGAGATGAATAAGTTGAAAATCTTGAAGGCAGGAGAGAAATCAGTGGCTGGTGAGAATGCAATCCTGCCAAAGGAAAATTCTAAGAAAGATTGGCCCGAGTTGATCATTCTGACCTCTGATGTAGAATGGGAAATCCCGCTGGTAGAGGGAAGTGCAGTTGGTACCGGTGCGGATCATCCCAGAATAACAGAGAAGAGAAAGAAGATAAAGAATGACCCTTCAGGAAAATTATCAAAGAAATACAAACCTTCAATGAGTCTGAAAAAAGCAAGGGCTTCCAAAGGTAAAGCTGTAGAGACCTCGGATACAACTAAAGTTGCATCCGGACTCCATAAGGGTATTCTTTCTGGGGTCTTTGGATCGAGTCCGACCTCTTATCCAACTTCTTCGTTCCTCACTCCTTTCCTCTCATACTGGGGGCCAACTCCAGCGATCCTCCCTCAGCCTCTATACGAACTCCGGCCCACACTTGAACCTAAAAAAATTAAAGAGGCGTGAGGCCGGGAAGTGGCAGCTAGCAAAACTTACGGGGATGCTTAATTCGCTCAGCCTGTTAGCTGATAATGCCACTGAGGTTGATAAGCTGAGTGATAAAGTAGAACAGCTCAACCTCTCGATGGAGAAGGATAAAGCTGCCCTAAAACTAGCTGAAGATCAGCTCACCAAGTCTAAAGAGTTCTGAGATCTTATGAGCAAGGAGAATCTCAAGCTCAAAACCATGCTTAAAGACTTGGAGGGTAAACTGGCAGAAAAGGAGGAGATACTTGGTAAGTCACAAGAAGAACTCCGTAGCAGTCAAGCCAAACAAGCTGATCTTAAAGATAAAAGCAAAGCTACTGCGAAGGATTATTTTAAACAAGTAGAGGAATGGTCCCAAAAGGAGAAGAAGTTCCTCCTTGAGATTGAGGGACTAAAGGCTGGGAGTATGGAATCTCAGGGATTGGGTGGAGAACTTCTGAGGTTGCGGGAAGAATTGGCTGTGGCTAAAGCTAAGGCGAAGGAAGCTGTTGATATATACACCCAAGCAGTTGAAGAATCCTTCAGCCTAGCTATATGCCAAGTTTTCCACCGTAACCCCACTGTGTCGCTTAACCTCTATGGTATGGATCCGTTTTATGAATTCCATGGAGGGAGGTTAGTCGTAGTGGTTGATGGTCAACATGAAGATCCTCCGGAGTCCTTGTACGGTTTGCCCCCTCTTCCTGAGGGTCAAAGCATGGGCCCGGATTTCATTATTCCTATGCCTGAGGTCGCCTCATCTACAGGAGGTGCGAAGGCTCCAGAAGAGAAGACTCCAGAGGAAATCCCAAAGGCAGGGACACAAGAACTTGGAGAAGGGGAAGGACAGAAAGAGACTGAAGAGCAAGTTCCCCCTCCGTAGTCCTGTTATTTTTTATATGTAAAGTTGTGTTCCGGGATCAACTCCGGTATTACATGTAATCTTGGTTTTCATGAATGAATAAAATTCCCTTCAGCAATTTGTCTTCAATACTTCATGTATAACTTAGATGTATATATCATTTTAGTCATTGATAATCCGTTCTGTATGACTAACATTGAGGTCAGATTGAAATAATTACCTCAGAAAATTAGATCATATAAGACAGATAAATTTAGAATGGAGAGATATATACATGAATACTGTCCCTAAGTACAAGTATGTTAAGGAATAGGCACCTGTCATAGGGCATCAACTTTAATGCTTTTTGGGGAGAGAAGGAATCGATCCGTCGTTCACAGAAGTGGTGTCACAGGGCGGATGACTAGTATTGATTCGTATTATTCTCATCGGAGAGAAAAACGTCGTCCAATGTGAGAGTATTGTTCCGAGCTTGGGGAACTGCAAAGATACATAAAGATGATGGTTATGTATTCCATCATAAGGATGATGATGGGAATTGTCCACGCCAGGAGTTACATCATCAAATCACAGAATAGGTGATTGAGATCATCCGTCCTGGGGAAATGCACCACGCCAGGAGTTACATCGTCAAATCACAGATTAGGTGATTGAGATCATCCGTCCTGAGGAAAT
The DNA here is from genome assembly GCA_037962975.1 of Clitoria ternatea. Classification (NCBI taxonomy): domain Eukaryota; kingdom Viridiplantae; phylum Streptophyta; class Magnoliopsida; order Fabales; family Fabaceae; genus Clitoria; species Clitoria ternatea. Next base: position 248,146,989 of record CM075669.1, read on the forward strand.
GTACCACGCCAGGAGTTACATCGTTAAATCACAGATTAGGTGATTGAGATCATTCATCCTGAGGAAATGCACCACGCCAGGAGTTACATCGTCAAATCACAGATTAGGTGATTGAGATCATCCGTCCTGGGCAAAAATAGATCTCAATCGTAAGAGTACAGATTGAGTCTTTAATTTCGTTATCAAATCCGGTATCGAGACAGGATCATCACTCTACTTATCCCCTAGCTTGTGTGAAGGACTAGTAAAGTGGCTCATATAAGCTACGTCGTCTGTAATAAGTCTGGATGCCGGATAATATACGTTGTTTATAAAAGACATTACGTTGTCATGTTAAGATCTGTTCTTAAACGAGGGTTCCATTGTCGTAGCGCTCCTTAGGACGGATTCATACAAAAAGTTTTTTGTGTGGGAATCCCAGAAGTTATTGAAACTTGTAACCCTTGGTATTCGAGTAACAGTTGCAACGTTTCTCATGATTGGACATTTAATGCCTTTAATCACGTGGGCGAGCCATTATTGCTTTAAATGCGCATGTCTTTATAACCGTCACTCAGGAGCTTTATGGGCCTGAAATTTAAATTCTGAGGCCCATTTGAGAGGCCTTTTGACGAATCGACGTTGATTTCGCGTCTCAGGGTTTGAAACGACAGCCTTGTATTTACTAAAGAGGTGTCGTTTGGTGGTAAACGACATAACCTTTGACCCGTAATTGAGTCTGTTAACCTCTTATAAAAGGAAAACTTAGTGAATTCAGAAATCACTCAGTCTTGCATCCCTGACGAAACTCTGCAAAAATTTCGAGAAGACATTCCTGTTTGCTTGTGTGAAATTTAATTCACCATCTTTCTTCATTCTTAGGTAACCTTTCCTTCGTCTTCTCATATTTTCATCTAGTTTTTCTAAATATCTGGGAGAGGTTTTGCTGGTTCGAGCCATGTTGGCCCTAGGGGAAGAGGAGGAAGAGCCTCGCTTCACAGTCTTCAAAAAAGAAAAATTCAAGGAGCGTTTTATGGTGTTGGCTCCTCTTCCCTCAGAACGGATTTGTCATACTCCGGATGAGAGGTCAATATTTATGTATGACTTCTTATTTTTAAACTTAGGTGTGCGCCTTCCTTTGACAAAATTTCAGATGGGGGTCTTGAGGTTTTTGGATTGCGCCCCCTCTCAGCTTCACTCCAATGGATGGGGGTTGATCCGTTCTCTTGAAGTGCTTGGGGAACACTTCAATTTCACACCGACGGTGGCCATGCTTTTTTATTTTACGTAAGTGGTCCGTCGTGCGGATAAAGAGAAGGGAGGAGTAAGTTTGATAACTCTCCGGACTCACTCCAAGGTCGTCAACTTCGAGTCCTACACCGACTCCGCCAAAGTTGATGGGCGTTCCTTTAAATCTTATTTCACTAGGATTCGTGTGAAGCCCGACGATCCAATTTTTTGGCTGAATAAAGATGGGATTCAAGAATTTCCCGTGGCCTGGACACATGAGCAGTTTTTGTTAACCTCCCAGGCCTATTATACTGATGAAGATGAATTAACCCCAACTTCGGTCTCCGTCCTTTTTGTTCTTCAATCATACACCTCCTCGCATAAATTTTTCTCCTGCAGGTGTTTGCTAGGGTCGAAAACTACCCGCGAGGAATATTTGCGTAATTTTCTATCATTTTCTGCTTTCTTTCTTTTTATGTCTTGATATCTTCTGTTACTGATGGTCTTCTTATTTGATTATGTAGTTGAAATTGAGGCCGAGTCATCAAAGATGGAGAAGTTGAAAGGGCTTAAAGCTGGAGGGAAATACGTTGTGGCTGAAAACAATATTCAGGCAAAACGGAATTCCAAGAAGGCTACCGTTGAGACCATCATCCTGACTTCGTCCGCTGGTGACGACATTCCTTTACTGGAGGGCGGATCTGAAAAACCGACCTCCAGTGTTGAGGGCAAGAAGGCTGGGGAGAAAAGGAAAAAAGCAAACAGGGTCTCAGCCTTCCCCTAAAAAACCAAAAACTTCCAAAGGAGCAGCTGATTCGGAGGCTTCTAAAGGAAAGAAGGCAGAAGGGCCCACACTGGATGCCCCAAGCAGTGTTCCCACCTCGGTTGCTAATCCAATAACTGCTTACTTTGCTCCCAGGGTCTCTTGCCCCCCTCCAGGCAATTCCAATCTCGCCCCATATCTAGTGTATGAGGGTCCTGTGCCTGAATGCATCCCTAACTCTCCGTACAAGCTGAAGACTTCGTTAGAGCCTGGAGAAATAACTCAAGCTTGTGACGCCGGACAATGGCAATTAGCTGAATTGTCCGGTCTTTTGAGGTCGGTTCACAAGCTGTCAGAAGATAACAAAAGACTTGGCAAATTATCAGGCAAGGTTAACGACCTTACCTTTGCCTCGGCAAAGGACAGAGCGAATATTCTTCGCTTGGAAAGTCGGTTGAAGGCTTCCAAGGAAGAAGAGGACCAGAAAGATGAAGAAATCTCCAGGTTGAAATATCTTGTTAACGAGTTGGAGGCCCAAGAACTTGATCAGAAGAAAATCAATTCCGACCTCCATGCCAGCCTCTGTACAGAGAAGGAGCATTCTACTAAGTTGGGAGAGGAATTGAAGGTAAATAAGGTCGTCTACTCCCAAGGAGCTGAAGACTGGGCTCGTAGGGAAAAGGAGCTGCTCCTGGAAATTAAGAACTTAAAGCTGGCAAGTTTGAATGACGTCGTTACCGCTCTGAAAGCATATTTAATTGCTGCCAACGCCCGAGCAAAAGAGGCTGTGGACATTTACGTCCAAGCAGTCGAGGAATCTTTCGGGTTGGTTGTACGTCAGATTCAATACCGGAATCCCAAAGTAGAGCTTAATTTGAACGGTATTGATCCGTTCTATGAGTTTCATGGAGGGAAACTTGTAGCCGTTGTTGACGATCGTCAAGAGGACCCGCCAAATACTAAGTACCAGCTGGCTCCTCTTCCCGAAGGCCAGTCAATGGGGCCTTCTCTCCTGGCTCCTATCCCCAAGCAAACCAACAATGAAGGAACCACTCCTGGTGATGGGGGGAGCGAGACCGGAGGTAAAGGCAAAGGAAAGGGCGGAGAGACAAGTCAACAGAGATAATGCCTTCCTTGTCTTATAGCTTTTATTGAATTAAATCCACTGTGTTCTGGGATCAGCTCCGGATTATTGAATCAATCTACTTATGTAATTCAGGATTTAATCAATAAAATGACAGCTTCCTTTATAAGTCTGTTTGTTGAAAATAACTTCGACAGAACCATTGTATATGTAATGATCCAATCCGGATTTAGATGCCTAAACACTAAATCGGATAACAACAAACAAGTTCTGTCCCCATATGTAGGTACTTTAATAACCAAAGGCTCGGTTTGATAGAAAAAATAGAATATCTTTTGTTGTATTGATATTGTAGTGTAATGAAGTCGTTTACTTGAATCACACGTTTGGCATACACAAGCCCGGTAAAAGGTGTACCTTAACCTTTGATGATTAGGCTTTCAATTATAAGTACCATAATGGGGACTGTCGTTGTGAGGAAACATATTGTCATCATGAGATCGGCTTGCAGTGTTAATCTTGAGGGGAAGTAATTGTGATACGTTTACTAAGTGTTCAACCCTTGAAATACTCGTTAGCCAATCGATATTGTCCCCAAGTATTATTGGGTGATCAGCTCCGAGTGAATATTTGATTCTGAATGAGTGACTCTGAGTGAGGTTGGTTCTGGCCAAGTCACCCGGGAAATTCCATTACCCCTTGTGTTGCTCAGTAAAAGCATGTACGTTTTATCTGAGTCTTAGTTTATGTCAAGGACGGGTACTTTGTCTTGAACAAATTCCGAGTGATACTTCCGAGTGGAAGTTATTCTGAGTTAGAACTCCGAGTGGGAGTTCTTCTAATTGAGAACTCCGAGTGGGAGTTCTTCTAATTGAGAACTCCGAGTGGGAGTTCTTCTGATTGAGAACTCCGAGTGGGAGTTCTTCTGATTGAGAACTCCGAGTGGGAGTTCTTCTGATTGAGAACTCCGAGTGGGAGTTCTCAGATTAATTCTTTCTAAGTAAAGAGTTCTGATTGAACCTTCCTGGGTGGAAGGTTCCGAGTGATCCTTCAGCCGCACTCAGTTTGATTGTACTCACTACACTCGGAGTTCAATTTAGTCTTACAATCTGAGTTTTCATTCAGGCTCAAATTTTCTGAGTGTAAATTTTCCTGAGTGGAGTATTTCCGAGTGGGCTACTTCAGGGGAAGTATTTTTGGTCAGAAGAAGGTTCTGACTTTGAATGAATGCGTTTCGGGTTGAAATATTCCCGAGTAAATAATTGCTGTTGGAACTTCGAAGTGAAGTATTTTTGAGCAAAATTAATAAGAATGATGACTGACTCTTCATGAGTCGGATTTCAGTGAAATATTGCCGACTGAAGGATTTTAAGAGTCTACCTTCAAACTTGAATAATCTCCGAGTAAGGAATTCCAAAGGAAAGCATTTCCGAGTAGGGAATTCCTAGGGGAAGTACTTTTCAGTGATTTTGAATAATTCCCGAGTGTGACACTTCAGCATGGGATTTCACTGAGTGAAGCATTTCTGAGCGGGATATGACCGAGTAAAATATCTCCGATTCCCGCGTGGCATGGCACCGAATGGAGAATTTTTGAATAGGAAAAACCCCGAGTGAATAGGATATCACCGAGTGAAATATCTCCGACTCCTGCATGGCACGATACCGAATGGAGAATTTCCAAATGAAATGCTTCGGGTGAACACGCCTCGGATAGAGACATACCCGAGTGAATTATTCCTGATTGCAACTTCAAAGAGATAATAAGGGTTCCTGAGTCGGGCTTCGATAAAACATTGCCGACTGGAGAATTCATGACCTGAACTTTAAAGTTAAAATATTTCCAAATAAGGAATTTAAAGAGAAATTATTACCGATTAAAGAATTTCCAGGAGAAGTGCTTCTGGGAAATTTAGAGTTCGGTGTAACTTACTTGTTGTATTTGGAGTTCGGTTCGATCGTACAGTCCAAGCCTTTCATTGGGGTTCGATTTTGATCCTACAACCCATGTCTTTCTTGGCGTTCGGTTTAATCCTACTAACCGTTCTTCAGTCGATGTTAGGTTTTACCCATTCACCGTTCTTCACCGACGTTCGGTCAAACCTACTAGTCATACACGGAGTTCGGTTCAATCCTACAATTCGATTCTTCGACACGGGGTTTGGATCAGGGCTAATCCTGAACCTACTGTGCCCGTTACTCGGGGTTCAGCGTGGTCTTGAAGAAGAACCAGCTTACTGCGCCCAAGCCTTCTCCGGTGTTCGGCCATACCTACTAACCGTACTTGGAGTTTGGTTTAGTCCTACAATCCAAGCCTTCAACGGTGTTCAGCCAAACTTACTAACCGTATCTAGAGTTCGGTTTAATCCTACAATCTGGGCCTTCGAATGGGGTTTGGTACAGCCTTATGAAAAGGTCTGATCCTATTACGCCCTTTTCCTGGGATTCGGTATGGTCTTTGTAAGGGGACCAATCCTACTGTGCCCAGGTCTTCAATTATTCATATATTCGAGGAGTTACATCGTCAACTACAGAATAGGTAGTTGAGATCATCCGTCCTAAATATATTTGTGCACGCCAGATAAACTGAAAATCACAACATAAGAAAAACTCAAAAGAGTTAAGTTGGTGTATGAAATTCTTATTGAACAAAAATAAGAATTACAATAAAAGCGTAGCTGGGATCATGATATAATGATTTCTCCATTGAATAATCTCAAGTGAGGAGAGAAGAGTTTGTATCGTTCCAGTAGCTAGCTGTAATAAATGCGTAAGTTCTGGGTATTCCATTTGTTTTGGATTAGAGTGCCATCAAGGTTTTCAAGGCGGTAAGAACCTTTGCCAGCAATCTCGGATACCCTATATGGGCCTTCCCAGTTTGGGGCTAGTTTGCCTTAATGAGCGAATTTGTTTCCCATACTTGCTTTCCTCAAAACCAAATCTCCAATGTTGAAAGTCCTTGATTGGACTCGTTTGTTGTATCAAAGGGTGACTTTGGCTTTGATGGCCTGATCTCTAATGAATGCGTCTTCTTTGAGTTCTTGTATGACATCCATTTCTGATGCCAAGTTAACGTTATTGCTTTCTTCAGAGAAGTACTTGACCCTAGTAGAAGCAATTTGCAGTTCCACAGGTATCACTGCCTCCACCCCATAGGTCAGGCGATATGGGGATTCATTGGTGGAAGAATAAGGCGTTGTCTGATATGCCCAAAGGACGTGGCACAACTGGTCTATCCATCCTCCCTTGGCCTCACCAAGATGTTTCTTCAGTCCTTTCAGCACCTCCCTGTTGGCCACTTCAGCTTGGCCGTTAGTTTGGGGATGTTCGACGGAGGAAAATATCTGGGTTATTTGTAAATTTTCTGTCCGTGAATTGGGTGCCATTGTCTGTGACAACCCGTGCTGGGACTCCGAATCATGTTATGATATTTTCATACATAAAACGACGAGGTCGGGCTGAAGTAATATGCACCACCGGCTCTGCTTCAATCCACTTAGTGAAATAATCGACCCCTACAATGAGATATTTGATGCTCCCAGGAGCAGTTGGGAAAAGGCCCAAAATATCCAATCCCCATTGGTAGAACGACCATGGGACAGCAGATGTGAAGAGTTCTTCTGCCGGTGTATGGTGAAGATTAGAGAATTTTTGGCAGGCGTCGCATTTCTTGACAAAGTCAATGGAGTCCTGCTTCATCATGGGCCACCAATATCCCACTCTGAGGATTTTTCTCATCAGACTTCTTCCTCCGGCGTGGTGCCCACATTGTCCTTCGTGCACTTCCTCCATTACTCCATGTACCTCATTCTCTCTTAGACAGATTAAGTAAGGTACTGAGAGTGCCCTTCTGTAGAGGTTACCATCAATCATAGTGAAATATGGCAATTCCCTCCTTATCCTCTTCTTTTCCTTCTCATCTGTAGGCAACTGCCCATCGGCCAAATAACGGATGTAGGGGGCCATCCATGTGTCATCGTACAGGGAATTGGTCATTATGGCATTTAGAGAAGGGAAAAGGGGAATATTGGGCGACGTCAGTGTGCTCTAGACCAACGTTGTGGTGCTGCTTGGCCTTTTGGTGCTTGCCAATCTGGAAAGTATATCTGCTCTGGTATTCTCTTCGCGTGGAACATGTTTAAATTCCATTTTTGAGAATTTCTCTCTCAACTCCTGGACACAGTTTAAGTACAATTGGAGTTGAGGCTCACGAGCTTGATAATCTCCCAAGATCTGTGAAATCACGAGTTGTGAATCACTACAGAGGGTCGCCTCAGAAGCTCCGATGTCAATCACAGCTCGTAGCCCGGCCAAACAAGCTTCGTATTCAACTTTGAGACAATTTGTGACAGTAGAAAGTAGGATCTATGCCAGGCATATCGGCTGCAGTCCATGTAAAGAGGTCTTTGAACTCTTGTAGGAGCATCAACAGTCGCTGCTCCATTTTTGTATCTAGCTTGTCATTAATATGGGTGACTTTTTCTGGAGAATCTCCCGATACGATGTCCCTGGAACTTCCATCCGGTGTGGGCTTAGATGGATTGGACGGATCAATGTTCAACTCCGCCCTAGGGTCCAGATTGACAAGGCTTACAGAACCAGCAGCTGCTCCAAAGTCATTGAGCTTCCTCTTTTTGTTGGATGTCTCCAACTTTGTCATATTCAGGCTCAGGTTGTAGCAGTACCTGGCCATCTCTTGGTCACCTCGGATGGATGAAACAACATTGTCCTTATCGATAAACTTGATAAGGAGATATGGAGTTGACACGACTGCCTCCATAGCATTCAAGGTGGGGTGGCCTATGATGCCGTTGAATGGTGACTCAACATCAATCACCAACACTCGGGATTTAACCGTTCTGGCCCCTGGCTCACCTTCAAAAGAGATAAGGGTGTCAAGATACCCCTTTGTTGGTTGCTTTGCACCATTAAAAGCTGTTAGTTCCTGTGTGTAAGGCTGTAAGTTTGAGTCATTAAAACCCATTCTTTTAAAACAATTATAAAAAATAACATCACAGGAACTTCCCTGGTCAATAAGGATTCTTCGGACGTCCTTGTTGGCTATCACTGCAACGATGACTACAGCATCGTCTCTACCAGGAATGGTAGGACCAAAATCCTCATCAGAGAATGAAATTATTGGAGCTTCAACCCCTCCTCTGTAAGGATGATTGTCTTTAACTTTTCCTTGTACAGACAGAATCATTCTATGATGATTCTTACGGGCTGTAATTGAAGCTCCTCCCCCAGCGAACCCTCCAGCGATCATATCAATGACTTCACGCTGGCCTTGACGCTGTTGCTGAGGCATGTCATCTCTGTGTGCTATATCATCAGTCATTACACCTTTCTGTTTCTCCGTAGCAGAGAACTTTCTAACCGGATTATGACTATTGTCATCCCTATCGTCTGGATCTCTTTCTCTTTTCTCATTCTGATCTACCCTGTCAAAGGATTTTTCTTTGAACAGGTACTGCTTTAGTTTTCCCTCTCTAATTAACGTTTTGACTATGTTTTTTAGAGCTTGGCATTCATCAGTGGAATGACCTGTCTGTTCATGAAAATCGCAGTACTTACGGGGATTCCCTGCTCTCTTCACAGGGGCTGGCCTCCTAATGCCATAGATGTTGAATGCTGGCCATCCTACCTCTCTCAGAATCTGAGATGGCTTGGCTGTCAGAGGTGTATAATGGCTAAAGGAATTAACACGCCTTTCTCGAGGTCGAGGAGAGGAGTTATTAACTTTGGGGTTGTTGAATGGCCTCTCCATGCGTTTTGACCTTATTTTCTCCTTATCTCTCTGCGGCTGTGAAGGTGATATTGGTGGCTTTTTCTTTGCAGCCATAGCCTCTAGGTGCATCTCCATACCCATATACTTTGAGGCTTTTTTCCTGAACTCCTCAAATGTTGTTGGCGGGCTTTTTACTAATGAGAGAGAAAAGACTGATCCTGGCTGCAATGCCTCAATTACGATATGTAGCTTAATGGATTCTGTGAGGTTAGGAACTAGGGATGCTTCCTTGTAAAACCTCTTCAGGAAATCCTTTAAGGTTTTGCTTTTGCCCTGCTTGATCTGGGCTAAAGTATAAGATGTCCTGGGAACATCTCTAGAGATGACGAAATAAGTTTCAAAAACAGCTGCCATTTCAGCCCAGGAATCTATGGATCCTGAAGGTAAACCTTTAAACCAGCCGAGGGCCTCTTCTGACAATGTTCGTGGGAACATCCGACACATCACGTCTTCATCAGCCCCTAAGTACATGGCTTAAAATACGTAAGCATCAAGATGCTTAGTAGGATTGATTTCGCCATTATATTTTCCAATGGAGAGTGGCTGAGTGGTTTGAAGATGTTTGGGGATGTGGATACTCATAAGCCTCCTTGAAAAAGGAACTTTGAGTTTGTAAGTTACCGGGGGTGCTGTAATTAGCTCCCTCTTCCCTCGAGCAGCTCCATCATCAGAATCATGGGTCTATTCTCTCCCCTCAAACGTGGGGATGTTTGAGTATTGGAGAGTTATGGATTTTTCTCCATCGGCTGTATGATATGTCCCATCAGTTTGGGATGTTGATTTCTCTCCCATGCTCTGTCTTTCACGTTTTAACTCCACTAACTCCTCCATCAGTTTTTGTATCATCTCTTCTCTTGGATCGGGTGCAGATACTTGCACCATTCTCCTTGAACTCCCAACAGGTGACTCAAAAACCAAGCGTCTGTTCGCTGGTTGTTCTTGGGCCGTAACATCTTCTACGTGCCCATCGGAAATGTTTCTTCCATTGCCTTCCATGACGCAAAATCAGACTTTGTAAACGAGAGGTGGGAATAACTTTATCGTGTCCCACCGGGCGTGCCAATGATCTGTCCTGAACCGGGGTCAAGAGATCCGGTGTCGAGGCAGTCATAAATAGTGAAAGGATCATGTCTCTGAAGAGCGGTTATATGAGTATCCGGTCTATGTATCTGATGTCTCTGTATGATGAGAGTGGATTTGGCGTCCTGGAGGTCCTTTACACCGTCCTCACGCGTTGATGTGGGCGAAAGGTGGTGTCACCTGCAAAGATTCTCCGACGCTCAAGTCAGTGATAATATTCCAAGTGAGGAATGTTTTCAGAGAGTAATTGTAAGTTGAAAAATAGTCAAAGATCCCCCTCTCCATTGATGAAGAGAGTTCATATACCTGATTGGCTCGATATACGAGGATTCGTTAGTGGGGAACCACTAACCTCCAATAATATTATAAATTATTATTTTATTGCACACTTGTCAGTATGATTGGGTCAAGTGGCTATTTTATATTGAGCGTAGGGAGTGTGGGCTGGAATTAGGGGACAAGTTGATCATTCCCATGAGCAGATTTTGGCTCGTAGTGTAAGGAATGGAATCTTTATCCTTGCCCCTGTAGCAATGCCCTTTATCTTCTGTATAGTGACGTGTATGTTATCCGATGTCATGGTGTTATCCTGATCAACCGGTATAGAGAGAGTGCCTGATACGGAATTAGAGTCCGGATGTATACCGATGACACCGGTTGCACGTTGGCCAGTTGTCAAAGACGTTGAAATATGCCTTGTAGATCGGATACCGGTATCGAGACTGGATCACCACCAATGTTGAAAAAATACATTAATGATCAGAAAATAAATGTATAGTATCATCATACCTTGCCTATAAATAGATGTTTAAAGTTATAAGGAAGAGACACAAGAAATACATAATAAATACATGCTTAAGTTTTTATTACATTTCTATATCTTTGCTTTAGTTTCTTAAGTTTTAGTTCTTTCTCTTGTTTTATTTCTTTGCTCTATATTCCATTCCTCAAGTTATGATTTCCATTTCCCTTCTTCAATATCAAGTAAGTTAATTTTATTATTTGTTATTTACTTTATAAATAATCAAAGTTATCTATAGTTAATTTAATATTATCTTTTATTGTTAAAAAATCATCATGGAAGCTTAATCTTTTAAAATCAACTCAAGGAATTTAATTTTTCTTTATGTTAACTTTGAGTTGCTCTTAATATTTTTATTGAAGACAAGTACTTTTCTTTGTTTCTCAAACACTTATGATGGTAGATTATTTAAGTGTATAACCGATTGATATATAAATAAACAATCTATAATCTAAAATGATGTTGGTTGGTTAATTAATAATTAATTTGAGAACAAAGATTAAGTCACGAAATAAGAGATTTATATTAAGTTTCTTAACTCAATCAAACTATGGTTTTAAAGTTATCTTAGTAACTAATAAGAATATATTGATTGATTATTCTTAATAGTTCATTAATTCGATTCTAGAAGATTTTCTAGAATATAATCATTTAGGGATTCCAAATGATTCTAGGTTGAGAAATTAATTATATTTAATTATATTTGTGATCAATGATTAGTTAACTAAAGATTTATTAATTCCTTGAGTTGGTTGTTTCTAAATTTGATTATTCACTCATTCATAAATTTACTTTTCATATTATTATATAATTATTTAGTTTTCCTTTCAATCTCAACACAAACCCCCCTTTGTTATAAGTAAATTGAGTGTAACTAATTTAACTAAGGTCCTCGAGAGACGACTAAAGTTGTTCACCTTATACTATATTAATTTAACTTTTATTTGACTCGACAACGACAGCGTGTGAAATTTGGCGTCGTTGCCAGGAACCTTTGGTCCTAATTATTTGCATTCAATTAGTTACCTAATATGTTTTACATTTTTTATAGGTGTGTTGAAGATATTTAGGTTTGGTTGAATATGAGCTTGTTAAAAAAATATTAAAAGAAAATTTCACTTTATTATATTTTTATTTATTTTCTAGTAATCTCATTTTCAACCATTAAAAACAACCAAAAAGATATAAATATAAAAAAATAAAAATATTTATATATTTATATATATGTTCTAAGTATTACATAATTAAAATGATAACTTTTTCCTTTTATTATGTAATTTTAGTATTTTGTTACAATATGTGTATATGTATTGTGCATGACTAGTTCTATCCCAAACCACTACATCCTTTTGATCCTAAAATAGATAGAACATTTCATCAACTAGTTAGATCATCTAAGAGACTATTAGGTAATAACGAAACAAATGGTAATATTGTAGCTAATAACATAAGTAGTGAAACTAAACCTTCAACTTTTGAGCATGTGTAACATGGCTGAAAAGATATTAAGAGAACTAGCTACACCAGATGTCACTAATCAAACATCATGCATCTTAAATCCCGAGGAAGATGTTCCTTTTGGACTTAAAACTAGTTTAGTTCATTTGTTGCCTAAGTTTCATGGTCGTGCAGGTGAAGATCCTCATAAACACTTAAAAGCATTTTATATCATTTGCTCTACCATCAAACCTGAAGGGGTTTTAGAAGAACATGTAAAACTTAAAGCTTTTCCTTTCTCCCTAGTTGATATCACTAAGGATTGGTTATTTTACCTTCCTCCTGACTCCATTACTAGTTGGAATGACCTCAAGAAAATGTTTCTTGAAAAAAATTTCCCTGCTTCAAGAACTTCCTCAATTAGAAAAGAAATATGTGGCATCCAGCAACATGACTGGGAAAATCTTTACGAATACCGAGAAAGATTTAAAAGATTGTGTACTAGTTGTCCCCATCACTAAATTACGGACCAATTTCTCATACAATATTTCTATGAAGGTCTTAATCCAATGGATAGAACTTTGGTTGATGCAGCTAGTGGTGGTGCTTTGCAAAATAAAACTACAAATGCAATAAAAACTTTAATTAAGAACATGACCGTTAATGCTCAACAACATGCCACTAAAAATAATTCTGTAGTAATTAGAGGAGTCCATGAGATTGAAAGTACTAATGATGGAGATAAAAAAATGGGAAAATAAATTTGCTGAACTAGCAACTCTTATGAAAAATATTATTGTGTCTCAAAAACAACCTACAAACCCTGCTAAGGTATGTGCTATCTATACTTCATTAGATCATTATACCGATTGTTGTCCTACACTGTGAGAAGCTAAAATTCCCGATGAAAATCCTCAAGTATGTGTTGCTAACTTATACAATAGCAGACTGCCACAATAACAACATAACAATTATGATCTCTCTTCTAACAGATATAATCCTGGTTAGAGGAATCACCCTAATTTAAGATGGGGTAATTCCTCACAACAACCTCATGCATCTTTTCAGATAAATACTGGACTAAGCAGACCTTATCAACCTCCTCATGTATAACAACAAGCTACACAAATAGCAGCACCTTTCACTGAGAAATCAAATTTGGAGGAATTGATAAAGCAAATGGTAGCAGATAATTTAAACTTCCAAAGGAGAACTAAGGCTACAATTCAGACTCTTGAAAATCAGATAGGTCAATTAGCTACATTTTTAAACCATTTGCAGTCTCAAGGTTCAGATAATTACCCACTCAGATAATTGTCAATCCTAAAAATGTAAGTGTAATTTAAGATCTGATAAAGCTATCAATGGACCAGAAAAACAACAACAAACTAAAAATACTATTTTCACAAAAAAAATGCAGAAGAAGTATTAGATAATTCAAGTAATAATAGTAATGATATATCTCTTACAAATCCTCCTTTTGTAGCAGGTCTTGATAAACAACATATCCTTTTTCCATTTCCACAAAGACAAAAATCTATACAAAATAAGAAAATAGATGAGGAGATCTTGGAAATATTTAGAAAAGTAAGGGTAAATATACCTTTATTAGAAGCCATTAAGCAGATTCCAAGATATGCCAAATTCCTTAATGAAATATGCACTAATAAAAGAAGACTAAAAGGAAATAAAAGGATTAACATAAGTAGAAATGTGTCTGTATTAATTGAGAAACCTTTGTCGCATATACCAGAAAAGTGTAAAGACCCTGGGACGTTTACCATTCCATGCATAATAGGCAATAAGAAATTTGAAAATGCCATGCTAGACTTAGGTGCATCCATTAATGTTATGCCTATGACTGTATTTGCTTCACTTTCCCTTGGACCTCTACAAACTACAAGTGTGGTTATACAGTTAGCAAATCGAAGCTCTGCACATACTGCAGGAATCATTGAAGATGTCCTTGTTAAAGTTAATGATTTAATTTCTCCTATAGATTTTTATGTTCTAGATATGGAAAGTGAGACTTCCACTATAAAGATCCAATAATTTTAGGTAGACTATTCTTAAAAACAGCCAAGACAAAGATAGATGTGCATGCAAGAACACTTTCCATGGAATTTAGAGATAGTGTGGTTAGATTCAACATTCTAGATGTAATGAGCATCCTATTGAGGACCATTCTGTTTTTCAAATTGACTTAATAATTGATTTAGTTGATAATATTATTAAGTTGTTTGATGATGTTGATTTTCCTGTATTGTCTGATTTTTATGATTCATGTATGGATTCTCATCAATGTAATGTATGTGCTGAAATTAAGAAATATCTGCTTAATGATAATGATGATCCAAGCTCCCTTAAAACAAAAAATATAGTTCTAGATGTTGTTTTAAAAGAATCAGAATGCAATAATTTGATTAAAGTAGTTACAAATACATCTGATTATGTTGATGTACAAGTTGAGACAAATTCAACCAAATTAATTCCTTCTATAATCCAGTCTCTTATGTTAGAGTTAAAATCTCTTCCTGAACATTTAAAGTATGCATATTTAGAGGAAGATAAGAATCTTTTGGTGATTATTTCTAACAAATTAAATGTTGATCAAGAAACAAGGTTGTTGTAGATTATTAGGAAGCATAACAAAGTAGTTGGTTGGATTTTGACAGATATCTTAGGTATTAGCCCTTCCATTGTATTCTTAGAATTCTACTAGAGGAAGAAGTTAAACTAGTGAGGCAACCACAAAGAATACTTAATCCCCAGATCTTGGATGTAGTTAAGAAAGAGGTAACAAAATTATTACAAGCTGGCATCATTTACCCTATATCAGATAGCACTTGGGTCAGCCCTGTACAAGTGGTTCCTAAGAAGTCTGGAATCACAATAATCAAAAATGAAAATAATGAACTAATTCCTACCAGAATCCAAAATAGTTAGCGAGTATACATTGATTATAGGAAGCTTAACAAAGCATCACGAAATGATCATTTTCCTTTGCCTTTCATTGATCAAATGTTGGAACGACTGGCAGGTAAGTCTCATTACTGCTTTCTAGATAGATTTTTAGGTTACTTCCAAATTTACATTGCACAAGAAGATCAAGAAAAGACAATATTTATATGTCCTTTTGGAACTTTTGCCTATAGGAGGATGCCTTTTGGCTTATGTAATGCCCCTGGTACCTTTCAACAATGCATGATTAGTATCTTTACTGATTTCCTTGAAAATTGGATGGAAGTATTTATGGATGATTTCACAGTATATGGTTTATCATTTGATGCTTGCTTAAATAGTCTAGATAAAGTATTACATGGATGCATTAAAACTAACCTTGTTCTTAATTATGAGAAATGCCACTTCATGGTAGAAGAAGAAATAATTTTAGGCCATGTAATATCTAAAAAAGGCATAGAAGTAGATCTTGTAAAAATTGATGTAATTTCTCAATTACCTTATCCTTCTTATGTACGAGATATTCGTTCTTTTCTTGGTCATGCAAGGTTTTATAGGTGGTTTATAAAAAACTTCAGTAAGATAGCCCTTCCATTGTCTAACTTACTACAAAAAAAATATAACATTTGATTTTAATGAAAAATGTAAAGAGGCTTTTGATTACTTAAAGAAAGCTTTAACTACCACTCCCATTATCCAGGCACTAGATTGGTTACTTCAATTTAAACTTATGTGTGATGCATCAAATTATACATTAGGAGCTGTTCTTGCTCAAAGAGTAGGTAAAGTACAACATGTCATTTACTATGCCTCACGAACTTTGGATACTGCATAAATTAACTATATTACTATAGAAAAAGAACTACTTGTTATTGTGTTTGCACTTGATAAATTTAGATCTTATTTGTTCGGTTTAAAAGTGGTTGTATTTTCAGATCATGCAACATTAAAGTTTCTTTTAATCAGGTGGATGTTGCTGCTCTAAGAATTTGACATTGAAATTAGGGATAAAAATAGAGCAAATAATTTGGTGGCTGATCACTTAAGCAGAATTGAAAAAGGACTTGACCTAACTTCTATTAGAGATTATTTCCCTTATGAACAACTTATGGGAATACATGATTCCACTTCATGGTTTGCTGATTTGGTAAACTACTTAGTTGCTTATATTACTCCCATCCATGCATTTAAACAATAAATGACAAAACTAAAAAGTGATTCTAAATACTATGTTTGGGATGATCCTTACTTATAGAAACTTTATAGCGACCAAGTCATTAGAAGGTGTATGCCTGAAAATGAATTTTATTTCATTCTTACATTTTTCATACATATGCATGTGGTAGACATTTTGGACCTCAACGTACAACAAGGAAAGTGTTAGAATCTGGTTTGTATTGGCCAATAATTTTTCATGACACATATACAATTTGTAAATATTGCACATGATGTCACAGAATGGGAAACATATCTCGTAGAAATGAGATGCCTCAATAACCCATGTTATTTTGTGAAATTTTTATGTTTGGGATTTCATGGGACCTTTTCCTGTATCTTTTGGTTTTGTTTATATATTGCTTGCAGTCGATTACGTGTCTAAATGGGTTGAAGCTAAAGCTACTTGAACTGATGATTCTAAAGTTATTGCAAATTTTGTTAGATCACACATATTTTGCAGGTTTGGTGTTCCTAAGGCTATCATCAGTGATCAAGGATCATATTTTTACAGCTGTAAAATGGAGTCCCTTCTTAAAAAATATGGAGTTATGCATAAGGTTTCAACACCTTATCACCCTCAAACAAATGGGCAAGCTGAAGTGTCTAACCGGGAATTAAAAATGATCCTTTAAAAAATAGCACAACCAAATAGGAAACATTAGAGCAAAAGGCTAGAAGATGCTCTTTGGGCTTATAAAATAGCTTATAAAACACCTACAAGAATGTCACTCTATAGGATTATTTTTGAAAAATCATGCCACTTACCTATAGAAATTGAGCCCAAAGCTTATTGGGTAAAACAATGTAACTTGGACTTAAATGAGGTCGGTAAAGAAAGGAAACTCCAACTACAGGAACTTGAAGAAATCCGCTTGGAAGCTTATGAGAGTTCCAAAATCTATAAAGAAAAAGCCAAATCCTTTCATGACAAACAAGTCTTAAGAAAAAACTTTTTCATTGGACAAAAAGTTTTATTGTATAATTCACGTTTAAAGCTCATATCTGGTAAGCTTTGCTCTAAATGGGCAGGCCCATTTGAAACAACTAATATATTTCCTTATGGTGTGAGTGAGATTTCAGATAAAGCGACAAAAAAGGTTTTCAAGGTAAATGGACATCGACTTAAACCTTTCTTTCAAGGGTTCCAAGAGCACATAGATGTGGGGGTGTATTTGTGTGATGCCAAAAATTTTGACTATTTTTTCCTAATAACAATATATATATATAATAAAAATATAAAAACATAGGTATCAATTAATTGACATCATCATTTTTTTGGTCTTAACACTTGTCCCAATCATTATAAATATTTTTGTTTTGGCGTTAATATCATTTTCTTACAATGGTTAAAAGTCATCATCATGCTTGCGACATTAAACAAGCGCTTGATATGAGGCAACTATCACCTTTTCACCTTCTTCCTCTCTATTATTCTCTATAACCTCAATTTCTATTCTTTTTTCTAAACATCTACATCTTCAAAGTAATCTAATAATGGAACAAATCCTTGCAAAACTTAAGGAAAGATTCCCTACACTCTCTCGTGGCGTGATTGTAAAAATCTACAAAAGTCGAGTTTAAAGGTTAAAGCTACTCACATAAGTTGGCATTCCAGAGGATGTTCACTAGCTTATCAAAGCAAAGGTAAGTCTTTCTTGTGAATTATATAAGTCTTATATAAAACATTTTCCATGTATGGGACGTAGTTCTTATTCTAAAAAATGAAGAGCTAAGAGGATGGGAGTTTTCCATAACTGTGCAAGATGAAACTGTGATACACGTTGTAGAAATCCTAGAATGGTATCTATAAATTGGGAGGATAAAATTAAATTTATAAAGGATGGACTGAGTAAATAGTGCAACTTGGATAACTTAATCCAAACTCTTAAGACACATCCATGTGGAATTGTTCAAGGAGTCCTTCTAAAGTTATATGATCTATTCGTTCAATGGAAACAAAACTATAGCCTTGGGAATCTGGCGTTAAACGACCTTGTTTTCCAGTTTATAAGAAAATTGGATAGGTAGCAAAAACCTTGACTCATAGAAGGCGTTTAAGCCGTTACTGGACGTAAAACCAAAGGAAGATGTGAGCCATACTCATAACTACTATACATATTTACTATTATTTTCAATGTTTTAGTTTTTTGAATTCACTTTGACTTTTAAAAATTACCTATTTTTTCAATCATGTCTTTTTAATTTTCTTTAGTACTATCATTTCTTTTTATATCATAATAATTATGTAAACTTTTTATCTGTCATTAATTATTTCATCTCAGTTTTCATCATATAAGGGTACATAACTCTATATAGAAAACATAAAAAAATAAAAAAAATCAAATCCATTTGTGTGTTTGGTGGATCCAAAAATGGTAATTGTGAGGAGTACCCAATAGTAGCTGCTGAGTTGGGGAAACTATTAGTTGTGAGAAAAATAAATGTCTTGTATAGAGGAGGGATCCATGGTTTGAGAGGTTCTATGGAACTATCTGCACTAGTTGAAGGAAGCAATGTCTTTAATATCATCCTACAACATGCTGGAATTACACCAACTATTGTTGTAGGAACTGGGATAAAAGTTATAAGCATCCATCAATGAATGACTCGTATGGTTGTAGGTGCTGAAGCCTTTATTACACTTCCTTGAGGTTTAAGTACTTTTGAGGAAATATTTTGCATTGCATCATGGTGTAACATAAGCCTTCATAAAAAGCCATTAGGATTGTTAAATATTAATGGTTTTTATGACAGTTTGTTAATTTTTTTAGATAAAGCTATGGAATAGGGCCTTATGACTCAAGTCGATCGATCATTCATTCATGTTTCTTCAAATGCAGATGAATTAATTGATATTTTGCAGAGCTTTTTACCCCAACCTCAACCCTTCTTGAAGCAAGATAATAATCATACACACAAACGCAATAATCCAGAACCAGACACCACCCTTCGGTTATAATTTCTTTCTCACCTTTATCTCTATTAAAAAATTAAAAAAATTAAAAAAAAAGATTGTAGAAATCATATAAGACACTGAGGACAATGTCTTGAATAAGTGGGGGGTCTGATTAATATAGTTGATATGACTATTATTATTATTGTTATTATTTTGGTGAAGGATGGACAGAGTAAAGATTAATTTAGACAAATTGTATCTAAAGATGCATCTTTGAAAACCAAAGTCTTAAGACGCATCCTTCACTATATAGTTTCAGTATCACTTTTGTTTAATTTTTAAAAAAATTAATTGTGTCATGAGTACTTTTGTTTAAAGTTAGGATGGTCTGAGTAAAGAGTCCAAACTCTTGAGACGCATCCTCACAACACATCTCATTAAGATAACCATAACCGTTTCACTTTTCTTTTTAAAACTATTTTTTATTTAAAAATAAAAATAAAAATAAAAAACACACACACAGCCACTATCATTGCTTTAGTATCGGGTATTCTTTGCCTTTACCACAATCCTTTCCATTCGACATCAACCATTCTCCAACCATAAATTATTGGTGTATGCACTACGAGCTATTAATGTATCAATTTTAACTTATCAATAAAATTAGTATTTTCAGTTTTAAGACTAATTTTAATGTTATTTATCCTGGAATAATAGGTCATATGAGAATTATTCCCAAAACGTCCCTAATCAAGTATTTACATGGGGACATGTAAATACATTAAGATTAGTGTGTGAATGTACTAATGATTTGATCTCACAAATCATGGATATATGATATCAAGTCTTTACACGGGTACACATTAAGAGTAATGTTTGTGCTGGACAGACCCACCATGAGAACATTGCATGGATCGTTACATGAGTGTCATAAACGGTTCTTAATATGATAATGGTATATAGTCTTTCGACCTGAAGTCACTACGGTTCCTACATAAGGAGTTTGTTATTTTAATACAATCAAACGTTATCTGTAATAAGATGACTATAAAGATTGTGATTAGGCAATAGACAAATTATTTAGAGGGATATGAGTGATGTAGATGGAATTTGTCTCTCCTATATGACAGGAGTGATATCTATGGGCCACATGATGGAGTGAGACTAACGAAATGCATGGCCATGCTAGGACGAATAAATATTAGATATTTATTTTGTAAAGTCTACTCTGGTATCAAGTAAAATGAATTGGGTCATACAAGGATGACGACGACCATGCCTTAGGCCCAATTAGATATCGTGACAAAAGGAATAAATATATAAAATAATTATCACTTCTAGGTCATGTCGATGATAAATAATATTCGGACATAACGATGTATTGTTAGATACCGCTCTTATTTTATATTAATAATAAAATAGTTTATTATTAATATAACCGAATATTTTACCTATAGGGTCACACATATAGAGTAAGCCCACCAGAGGATAGTTTTATTTTAGTTGGATTAAAAATAAAACTATTTGGGCCTAACTCATTTAAAATGAGTCAGGAGCCTAATGTTTAATGAGAGCTCAAGTCAAGACCTAAGCCTATATATAGAGCATGAGATGCTCATAGGCTGCTGCTCAGAAATTAGATTATAATCAAATTTCTATACTAGCATTCAGAATTTTTGTTTTTTTGGTGGGAGTGCTCATGTGGACTCCTAAGGGCGAAGCTACAATTGGTTTGATCGAGGAACTCGCTTTGCGTCTACAGCAGGTAAACCCTAAATCAAAAAATTTAATTTTGCATAATGCCTTGAGACATTTGTATTTGCAATCCTTTTTGGGAATCCTTTGTGTTTCTACTGCCTGACCCTGATGGGATTCCCTAACATAAACATCATTTTCATCACTCCTTTGCTGCCACATTTTACCTTCACCTATTTTTTTCAGATCAGAGCCTAACTTCAACACTAGTTAAATTTTCTTTTTCTCTTAATGGATGAATGGATTAAGATGTATGTTATTACTCTTGATGTTGCTCATGGTTGAGTTGATAATATTTTTTTTTTGGGTTGTAACACTAGACCCGTGAAACGAAGTTATATGACACAATCAAATTGTTCAGTTATACTAACCATTTTACATGTAGTTGAACTGATCAATTTGCTGTAGGTATCTTTGTTACTAAGCGCCCTTGAAAAAAAAAGTACAGAGCAAAAAGCAAAAGGAACTAGATCCTGACACCAATATTTGGTTATGTCTTATTTTTCCTTCTTTGTTTATTGTTCACAACAAAAAAATCATCATTTCTAATTTTTCGTTTTATATTTTGTATGCCTTTTACTAATTTTTTTTGGATTTGTCTTAGTAATGTGTAATTACATCACCCTTGTCCAATATTTCATGACATGTTGTGAATAATTTCCTTGCATCACCCGTGTGCATAGTGACCGTTGGAATAGTACCCTTTCTCCATTTCTATAAATACTCAATCTCTCCTCATTTCCTACCACACTTCTCCTTTCATCAACATTCTTCCATAATTTTTTTCAAGCAATGGCCAACAATTGCCGAAGCGAAGAGGAAAGGATAAGGGAGGGGAAACGATGTTTGGTGACTACCTTCTTGCTTCTTGTAGCATAGGTAGTGGTCTATCTTTATTGGATATTTTATTTATGGTCACATGTGTAATAAATAATTTATGTTTCCATAAGAGTAAGTGATTACTCATTTGTATTTAAATTTAAAAAATAACTTTTTTAAAAAAAATAAAAAGGGCCAAAAAAATGAAAAAAAGGGCCCAAAAAAACCCCCAAAAAAATCAAAATGGGCCAAAAAATCCAAAAAAATGAAAATCAGAATTAAAAAAAGAAAAGGAAAAAAGAAAAGTGTTTTTCGGTGGATTTTGAGGTAGGACCCAGTTTTGTTGGATAATTAGAGAAAATTGGGGAAATTGACATCAAATTTGGACAAATTGAAAAAGTAGGAAAGTGATGTCATTTTATGAGGAATCCAAGGCCAATTTTCTTCTATAAGTAGAAGGTGATGTTAAGGTATTTGGGGGAGGAAGAGGAAAAAATAGGTGAAAGAGTGTTAAAATTTTGTGAGATTTTTTAGAAGTTCTTGTTTTCTAAAATTATGTTAAGGAGTTATTATTAGTAAAAGGAGCGTTTCATTCTAGTTTGTCTTAGTATGTGAGCTTTGTGAGACAAAATACTGTCTAAGTGTTGTAACCGGTGTCCAAACACCCTTGAATCGAGTCCAAACGAAGCCAAAAACAAAGGAAATCTACACGAAATTGATTTCTCGACTTCCTTTCTGGTTCTCCTTTAATTGTTTTTGTACTAAGCTAATTTTTTTATTAATACAAGAATATTTATTTATCTTTATTTATTTGTCTTTATTTAATTGTTATTTATTTTTCTGCACTTTTATTTTTCTATATTCCTCTACTTTATTTTCCTACACTTTATTTTTTAGTAGTTATTTATCTTTTGATTTATTTTTCTGCATTTTATCTTTATTTATTTATTTGTATTTTTATTCATATTTATTTATTTTTCTGCACTTTTATTTTTATTTATTTACTTTTCTACACTTTTATTTTTGTTAATTTATTTTTTTGTACTTTATTTATCTGCACTTTATATTTTTGTAATTATTAGTTTATTTATTTATTTTCGGTATTTTTATTTTTATTTATTTATTTTTCTGTCCTTTTATTTTTATTTATTTATTTTTTGCCTCTTTATTCTTATGTATTTATTTTTCTGCCCTTTATTTCTATTTATTTATTTTTCTACCCTTTATTTTTATATATTTATTATTGTGCCCTTTTGTTTTTATTTATTTATTTTTCTGCCCTTTTATTTTTATGTATTTATTTTTCTACCTATTTATTTCTATTTATTTATTTTCTGCCCTTTACTTTAATGTATTTTTTTTTGCCCTTTTATTTTTATTTATTTATTTTTATGCATTGTTATTTTCATTTATTTATTTATTTTTCTACACTTTTATCTTTATTTATTTATCTTTATGCACATTTGTTTTTATTTATTTATTTTATTGTTATTTTTTTATATTTTATTCTCCTGTAGTTATGTTTTTTACGCTTCTATATTCATTTTTATTTCTTTTTTATTTTTTTGCACTTCTATTTTATTTTTCTATACTTCATTCTTCCATCCTTTTTTTACCTTATTTATTTACTCTATAATAATTTTAAAGTTATCTTTTACATAACCATATAATTTTATGCTTTATATACACATAATTTCATGAGTTTAGTTTTAAATAATTATTTACTTATTATTATTTATCTTTTCATTTTTCTCTTATCTACCCATATTATTTTATTTTATTTGATAATTTTTGAATATTTGTTTTACATAATTACCCGTTTTATTTATTGAGTTTGAAATGAGATTAATTTAGATGAGACATCTTATTAATCTTATTTTTTTCAAAAAAATAATTGAATGAGTTTCATTTGTTAATTTTAATTACTTAAGTGTATATATTTCTTTATTTTCATATTGATGTGTTTAATTCCATTTTTCCTTTTTATGTCTATTCCTTTTTTTACCTTTTCATTTATTTATTTGTTTTCTTATGGACCATGTATTTCCCAATAAAATCAATGAATTGTTATTTTATTTACTAAAAAATAATGGAGACGAGACGTCTCGTTTTATTATTTATTTATTTTACTGTCTTTTAATCACTTGTTTGTTTATTTTTTTCTTCTTTGAACTAAAAATGATGAAAATTTAGGTGATATGTTTTATTACTTAATTTTGTTTTATATTTTTCAAAATGTCCTCGTTATTATGTATATTGTCAGTAAATAGCATTTATCATTATTGTTTTTTTATGAAGGGGTGAAATATTTAATAATCATTTTTTCTTTTTAAAAAATTATACATGATCAATTTAGGTAATCGTTTTAGGATGGACAGTTTGGGGTGCTAATACCTTCCCCTCCTGTAATTCGACTCCCGGACTAAACAGAATCTCATTTAAAAAAACAGTGCTATTTAAAGGTTTTTCTGATATTTTTCTCGATAAATATTAGTGACAACTCTCTGAACCCTTTTATTTTTTTGGATGTCTAAGGGCCTCATTCCAATGTAGTTTCATTTTCATTTTCATTTTCATTTTTATTGTCTTTAACCAGTCTGCGTCATGTACCGGGACCTCGGTCGCAACAGATGGTGACTCCGCTGGGGAAATTTTTGAGAGTCAAGCCTGTTAAATTGATCTTGTGTATTTTATTGATTGTTAATTATTTCATCCTTCATATTTATTTATTATGTTACGTTGTTCATCTAATCTTCTATTTATTTTAGATTTTATATTGTTTTTTTACCTCTTTATTGCTTTAACTTAGAACCATAGGGTAGAAGACATGTGATATTTATTTTGTCTTATGTTTGTTCATTGTGAAGAATGGATAAAAACTCAGGTATGAATGCCCCACACACTTCACATTCACCATAATACACCCACTATTAGAAGAGACCCTATTCCTGGGCCCCGCAAAAGACATAGGTTAGGAGAGATTATTAGCAGTGTCATTTAGGACGATATGTCCTTCCATGATTCGCGTGAAAATCTCAACCGGGGTGTTATCTTAGTTATAACGTCCGCACTAAGTAAGATGCCCTACTTTTTGCATAACACTCATAGCTAAAGATCAGAGCTCTGGTGGCCTTCTTAGAACCAATTAGAACAATCACCTTTTGAGGAAAAACGACTAAAGAGCCTTAGAGCCAATTAGGTGGTTACCTTGTTTAAGACACAATTGGGCAAACATTCCTTTTATCTTCTATTCATTCGCACAAAGTTTTCCTTTTTTAAAAAAATCATTAAAAAATGTACATTTTCTAGACTTAAGTGATGATAAATATTATCACACTGTTATATGAGGATGATATTTATCAAACCTTTTTCTTTGTTAATATGATTCATTTATTTCTTTTATTAAAGGTGAAATTTAAATATTGGTAAGTATCACAAAAAAATGGAATTTAACATGAGATCAAGTGATCAGGAAGTGAAGGCAACTGGTTTAAAAAATTTGTTACACCTTAAAATCATGAAATCAAATACTAACAATCTGTTATCCTTGGGCAAATGGATGGATATTACTCAGAAAATGACCTTTGTAAGGAAGTATGGAAAGATCCTGAAATTCTTGGAAGTTGAAGTGCAAGAGGGGCCCTTACTGCTCTAGCCCAGTATTATGATTCTCCTCTCCGCTGTTTTACATTCAAGGACTTCCAATTAGCTCCTACTTTAGAGGAATTTGAGCATATATTTGGCTTACCATTGGAAAATTTGAAACCTTACAGACCGAACATCATGCTTCTATTTTCAGTGTAGCTCGTGTTTTCAAGATAGATCCTGAAATTCTTGAAAAGGCTCATTTAAACAGGAATCAGATTTCAGGCTTCGCGCTAACTTTCTTTGAGCAGCAACTCCTTAGTCAGGCAGGGAAAAGAGAATGGGATGCCTTTATTGACACTTTGGCATTAGCCATTTATGGTGTGGTCCTTTTCCCCAGTCTTGATAATTACATTGATTTCAAGGCAATTGATGTTTTCCTGGCTCAAAGGCTTAGAGGAGAAAGTTCCATTACCGCTATCTTAGCTGAAATCTATTGTACAATGTATTCTTATCACAACCGGAGTGGGAAGAGGATCATCTGTTGTCTACCTATGTTGTATTTGTGGTATACTTCTCATGTATTCAATCAAGTTGGCAAGATCGAATGTCCTCTCTCTGATTTGAGGCTCCTTCGGCTAACTAAGAAGACTAATAGGGAATGGGCAAGACATCTAGTAAGTTTGTCTGCAAACATGATTCGGTGGTACCCTCAATGGATAAATATGGATTCCATTATTTACTGCTACGGGAAATTTCCCGATGTACCTCTCATGGGAACTCAAGGATGCATCAACTATAATCCTGTCATTGCAAAAAGATAGCTTTCTTATCTTATGCTTTAACCTCCAAAAGAAGAAATGGTAACACCTTTCCTTCATTACTATATAGAGGGAAATAGTGCTCTTGTTATTCAAACTGCCATTAGGGTTTGGTCCAAGGTTCATAGGAAAGGAAAAGAGTTGGGTGTCCAAAGTTATGCTACAAAGAAAAGTTACCACCAATGGATTTCAAATAGGGTGGCTATTATCAAGTTACCCTTCAAAGATCATAGTGCTCATGTAAAAAATACACTTCCTACTGAAAGAGAAGAGATTGAAAACTTAAAAAGTAAGCTAGATGAAATGACAAAGAAAAATCAAGCATTAGATGATGAATTAATCAAGATTCAACAAGATAATGCTTCCCTTAAGAGAAAAAGGTGTGAATTAGAAACTGCCTTTGAAGATGTCAGTAAGAAGCAGTGAATTGAAAGAGAATATATGAGGCAATTGGATCAATATCTCCAAACAGCGAATAGCCAATTGAAAACCAAAGAGAAGCAAAAGGATGATATATTGGCTGACAAAGGGTAGTTACGAGAAATTTTAGCCAAGACAAAAGAAGAAGCTCAAGTTCAGAAGAACCTCATGCAAGCACAAATTGATGAACTGGAACGACAAGTCAGAGATGTCGTCAGTGCCTGCAAGCGTGAGATAAATGAGCAAAAATGGCAAGCCATGGAAGATAAAGATAGATATGAAGAGATTGCACATTTAATGACGCTAGAGAGGGTTGAGATGGAAAGTCTTGTCTATTCTTGGAGAAACCATTTTTCTAACTTAGCCGGCCTTGCTAATAGAACACTTGGAGATATTCCTCACCTGTTGAAAAAGGTCAAAGGATTGATGAATCCTCTTTCTACACCGGAAGAAATTGTAACATTCATTCAATACTGCAAAGGGCGATTGGATGAAATGAAGGTCTTGATTGCTAGAGCAAGAGAAAATTGATTTTGATTTGTTGTAACAAATAATGTTTTAGAACATGTTGAATAATGAATAAATCTGATGTTGAATTTCCATTTTTTTCCTAACTTAGTACTTTAGAAAAAGACATTCTAAAAGAAAGGCTTATCTTTGCTTACCGATGTTTAAAATTCATCACGTATTTACTTTACGTCTCTTTATGTCATTTAACATTATTTGTTTTTGTACTAAGAGTTTCTTCGTACTTACCCACATCACAGGGAGAAAGGGCCCAAAGCATCCTTATCAAACCCGACTGCAAACAAGACTCATGGTAGAGCCAGAAAGCTCAATTGAAGAAATAAGGAATGAGCTTGGCCAGATCAAGGAACAGATGGCGGAAATACTTAAGCTCTTTGAAAAAAGAGGTACAGAAGGGGGATCCTCTGTAGGAAATAGGGATCAAACATCCGCTCCTCCGGTTCAAGCTCAAGAAGGAAGCCCCATACCTTTGACTATACTCCCAAGTGATCCTGCTCCAGTCACTGAAACTCCATTCATATCACACCAACCTTATGGTATGCCATTGCCACCTTTTGTTTCCCAAGATGGGAATGTTCAGCAAGCATATGCCTGGCCTCCATATGGCCCGCCTCAAGGATATTACACTATGCATCTAAATCCTAATCAAGAAAATCCTTCTGCTGCTCAACAAATTCTCAATCCCCCAATATCTAACCCTCCAAATTTCATCCAATTAACAGTTGTTCCCCAAAACACTTAAGTTCCACCCAATGTCACCACACCTAATACAATTCCACCGCAAAACCATCAGATTCCAAGTGATGTCGCACAACCAAACCCACAAACAACCCTATACTATTTCCCTTATGGTCGCCCAATACCATAGGCGGGTGTTTCATAAAACTTGTCACACAAAGCTCATGTCCCTCCACCAAATCCTGATCAGTCAGCAGTGCCTTTGTCAAAAGGGTAAATGGAAATATTGGAAGAAAGGTTGCGTGCAGTAGAGGGAAGAAGTGGTTTAGGCATAACAAATGTTTCTGAATTATGCCTAGTCCCAGATGTGGTAATTCCTCCTAAATTCAAATTGCCAGAATTCGATAAATACAAAGTAACTACTTATCCTGGTAACCATTTAACCATGTATTGCCGAAAGATGGCTGCATATGCTTATGATGAAAAGTTGCTAATCCATTTTTTTCAAGATAGCCTTGCTGGGGCAAAGTTGAGCTGGTACACTCATCTTGAACGAACTCGTATTCGTTGTTGGAAGGATCTAGCCGATGCCTTCTTAAAGCAGTACAAATACAACATGGACATGGCACCAGATCGGCTGCAACTTCAGAACATGACCAAGAGGAATACTGAGTCCTTTAAAGAATATGCTCAATAATGGAGGGAAATAGCTGCACAAGTTAAACCACCCCTGATAGAGAAAGAGATAGTGGCAATGTTCATTGATACTCTTCAAGCACCTTTCTATGAAAGGATGTTTAGGAGTGTATCGTCAAGCTTTTTCTGATATGGTGGTAATAGGAGAAAGAATTGAAAGCGGTTTGAGGATAGGAAAAGTTGTCCAAAGTTCACCGTCAATAGGAAGACCTATGACAGGGGCAGGAAGAAGAAAGGGTGAAGAAGCAAATGCTGTAATGGGAAATCAAGGTCAACATAATCAAAAAATGTTTCATCCTCCCCCTTACCGTTTCCAACCTCATTATCCACCATGTGGACCTTACCCTTATATAGTTGCTGCTTTTGGAAATCCATTTCCTCATCCTCAATCATACAGACCCCCACCTATCCATAATTTCAGGAATACACCACCACCTCCTACCCAATAATGGACGTAAAATCCTAACCCAAATCCTTCACCAAAAAAGCCAAACAATGATCGTCCTTCTATCCAATTCGATCCAATTCCCATGACATATACTAAACTTTTGCCTTAACTTCTCAAAAGCTCTCTTGTTATACGATGTCCTCTAAAACCCGTAGGGCCACCATATCCTAAGGGATATGATCCCAATATAAAATATGTTTATCATGTTGTAGCACCAGGGCATTCTACAGAAAATTGCATTGCCTTAAAGTTTAAGGTACGTGATTTGATGAATGCCAAGTGGTTGGATTTTGAAGAAGGCTCCCTAAATATAACTAGTAATCCTTTGCCTAATCATGGAAATGTTGAGGTAAATGCAATAACACATGATTTGGGAAGTGATCATGTTAGGAATATTTCAGATATCAAAACTCCTCTCCCATGGATCTATAAGGAACTTTTAAGGAAAGGATTAATATCTGAAACTCAGAGTTCTAATGAGGACGTTCATAATTAGATGCCCGTTGATTCAAAGTTTATTGAAGTGCTTCAAAAATTACTTGACACATATCTGGTACAAGTTTATCGTCGCACTTGTGATGATGTTAACATGATCCATGGATAGCATGGTACAGGTTCAGTAAGCCCAGTCACCCCCGTTCCTTTGGTGGTCTATTACACCAAGAAACCTCTGCCCAAACCAGTCGTAAATCACCAGTCAATGATAGTTCGGGTACCCACTCCTTTTGCTTTTAAAGATACTCACGCGGTACCGTGGAAATACAAAACGAAGGTGACCACTCATCCCCCGACTAGTGACCCATCTTCTTCGGTTATAAATATTTCTGGGGTAAGTGGAATAACTAGGAGCGGTTGGGTTTTTGCTCCAAAAAAATTAAGGAAAGAACCTGAATTAACAACAGGGAGGAATAACCTAGGGAAGAACAAAGAACAAGACCCTTCCCAAGAGGTAACATATGAAGAAACTTATGAATTTTTGAAGTTCATCAAGCAAACCAACTACCAGATAGTTGACTAACTAAATCGTACTCCTTCTAAGATATCTCTTCTGTCCCTGTTGCTTGATTCAGAGCCACATCATGAAATATTGATGAAAGTCTTAAGCAAGGCTCATGTGACTCAAGATATTTCTCCCAAGAATTTTGGGGGAATAGTCAATCACATTATAGCTAATGATTATTTAACTTTCACAGATGAAGAAATACCCCCTGAGGGAAGAGGTCACAATAAAGCTCTGCACATCTCTGTTAAATGCTGAGATTACATCTTAGCAAAAGTGCTCATTGATAATGGCTCTTCCCAAAACATAATGCCCAAGTCAACTCTTACACAGCTTCCTTTTGATAGAACACATATAAAACCCAGTACCATGGTAGTGAGGGCTTTTGATGTTACAAGAAAGGAGGTCATAAATGACATCGAGATTCCTATTCAGGTTGGACCATGCACGTTTAATGTCCTATTTCAAGTAATGGATATTGTTCTTGCATACAGTTGTCTATTTGGTAGACCTTGGATCCACACTGTTGGGGTTGTTCCATCTACTCTTCATCAAAAGTTAAAATTCATTATGAATAATAAGTTGTTATAGTCTCTAATAAAGAGGATTTCCTAATTAGTAAGCCCATATCCACTCCCTATATAGAGGCTGCTGAAGAAAGTTTGGAAACCTCTTTCTAATCTTTAGAAATTGCACATACCACCTATGTAAATGAGAAGATGACAATAGCTCAGTTACCTAAGGCATCCTTAATAATGGAAAAAATGATGGTGAAGGCCGGGTATGAGCCAAGAAAGAGACTTGGAAAGAATTTGGGTGGAAGAATAGAGCCTGTGTACCTTAAAGAAAACAAGGATGGATTTGGGTTAGGATACTACCCATCTCCAGTAGAGAAAAGGAAGGTTGCTGAAGAAAAGAAGGAAAAATGAATGGCTCGTTTGGAAAATCGAGAACCCCAAACTGCAGGATCCCTCATTTGTGACCTCTACAAAAGTTTCAAAAGTGCGGGCTTGACATCTCCTGATCAAGTTACAGTAGTCAGAAGTGATTTTCCTGGAAAAAAAAGTCATGTTTACCCTTGTTCATCAGACACCATTCTATGTAATTGGGAGGCCATTGAGTTTCCCGAGACCAGTTACATGTAATTTATTACTCTGTGATCTTTTGATCCTTTAACTATGTTCGAAGCCTTATGGCATTTCTTTTCAATAAAAAGTTTCTTTATCAATTATAATGATCCAAGTAAATGCACACTAAGGATTCTTGTCTATTTTCTTACAAATAACCTAATAACTTTTTTTTCTTATTCAATTTTACTTTAAATAAATTATAGATCTGAAACTGACCCCCAACAAATGAAAAAATTACATTTTCATATCATGATTTTGAATATTCAAATGGAGAGGATGAAGAAGATAATGAACCATCACATGAATTATTAAGATTGGTATATCAGGAAGATAAAGAAATTTCTCCCTATCTAGAAATCGTTGAAGTCATAAATTTTGGGAGTGAAGAAAATAAAAGAGCACTCAAGATCGGTACTTCTCTAAGCATCGAACAAAGGAAGATTCTGATAGAGATGCTAATTGAGTTTAATGATGTGTTTGCTTGGTTGTACCAAGACATGCCGAGATTGGATGCTAGTATTGTTGAGCATGAGTTACCCTTAAAACCAGAATGCCCTCCTGTAAAACAGAAGTAGAGAAGGATGAAACCTGAGATGCTTTTAAAAATCAAAGAAGTCACAAAACAGTTTGATGCAGGTTTTCTAGGTGTTGCAAAATATCCTCAATGGATAGCCAACATTGTCCCAGTTCCTAAGAAAGATGGGAAAGTACAAATGTGTATAGACTATCGAGATCTAAATAGGGCTAGCCCCAAAGATGATTTCCCACTACCACATATTTACATTTTGGTTGACAACACAACTCAACACTCCATCTTCTCATTCATGGATGGATTTTCTAGATATAATCAGATTAAGATGGCACCCGAGGATATGGAGAAAACAACATTTATCACTTTATAGGGAACCTTTTGTTAAAAAGTGATGTCCTTTGGTCTGAAGAATGCTGGGGCAACATATCAAAGAGCTATGGTAACCTTGTTTCATGATATGATGAATAAAGAGATAGAGGTTTATGTGGATGACATAATTGCTAAATCTAAAACAGTGGAAGGCCATATCAATGACTTGAGAAAGCTTTTTGAACGTCTTAGAAAGTTTAAACTCAGATTGAATCCGGCCAAATGCACTTTTGGTGCTAAATCTGGAAGGTTACTCGGGTTTATAATCAATGAAAGAGGGATTGAAGTAGACCCTGATAAAGGAAAAGCAATCATGGAAATGCCTGCTCCTAGCACTGAAAAAGAAGTACGAGGGTTCCTTGGAAGGTTGAATTACATAGCTCGTTTCATTTCTCAACTAACAGTTGTATGTAATCCAATCTTTAAGTTGCTTCGTAAAAATCAACCATCACAATGGAATGATGACTGTTAGGAGGCCTTTGATAAAATAAAGCAATACTTACAATCCTTACCAATCTTGGTTCCTCCAACTCCGGGAAGACCACTCCTGTTGTATTTGACAGTGATAAATGAATCTATGGGTTCTATGCTGGGGCAACATGATAATTCTGGGAGAAAAGAGCATGCTATTTACTATTTGAGCAAAAAGTTCACTGAGTGTGAAGCGCAATATTCCACTGTGGGACAAATTTGTTGTGCATTAGCATGGGTTGCTCGTCACCTAAGGCAATACATGTTATCTTATACTACTTAGTTAATATCTAAGGTGGACCCAATTAAGTACATCTTTGAAAAACCAGCTCTGACGGGAAGAATAGCTCATTGGCAGGTTCTTTTGACTGAGTATGATATCATTCATGTCACCTAGAAGGCTGCAAGAGGGAGTGCTTTGGCTGATCACTTAGCACATCATCCCTTGAATGAATGCCAACCTATGTCATTTGAATTCCCTGATGAGGACATCATGATGTTGTCAGAAAAGAAAAAGTTTTCAAAGAAAACCTGGATTTTGATGTTTGACGGGGCGTCAAATGCACTAGGGCATGGGATTGGAGCCATTCTAATCTCACCAGATGATAAATTTTTCCCATTCACTGCTAGACTCTACTTTGATTGCACCAACAATATTACAGAATATGAAGCTTGTGTTTTGGGAATTTGGGCAGCACTTGAAGCAAGGGTGAAATCTCTACAAGTATATGGAGATTCTGCTTTAGTGATTCACCAGTTAAACGAAGAATAGGATACTAGGGATAGTAAATTGGTTCCTTATCAATCTCACATCATGGAACTAATCAAAGGGTTTGATGAAGTCTCTTTCCATCATATTCCTCGGGATGATAACCAATTGGCTGATGCTTTGGCCACGTTGGGTTCCATGTTTAACGTAACTAGAGAATGTGATATGCCCCTTATTGAGGTAGAAAGACGTTCCGGGCCTTCTTATTGTCATGTGGTTAAAGATGAACCAGATACAAAGCCTTGGTTTTATGATATCAAGAGATACATTCAAAATCAAGAGTATCTTTTAAATGCTTCTAAAATTGTCAAATTCAATCGTAAATATTGTCCCCAAGCGTTATGAATTAAACGGCTCTGAGTGAGTGATTCCGAGTGGAGATTTGACGATTAACGAGTATTACTAAGGTAAGAACATAACATGTATTCTTGCAGGATACGCCAGCATACAGACCTCTTGTGAACTGCATAGCTTATATGAGCAACTTATAGTCCCTCATACAAGCTAGGGGACAAATGATCCGGTCTGGATACCGGCCCCAAGGTTATCCAGTCTGGACTCCGGTCCTAAGAGCAAGAGGCAGTCTCAGCCGTCCTGGAAGCCAATCGGTATCCCAGGATAATGATCCAGTCGGTAAACATGTTGATCCGGTCTCACCTAAAGTGAAGTCATTATAGCCGTCCTAGTGTTCAGCCGGTGTCAAGAATACCAATCCGGTCTGCAACACACTCGACAAACCTCTCTTACACCGGTCGTCCGAGGTGATACCCGAGACACCGGGTGACTTATCCGCCCTCCTACATCGGGTCACTGATAACCGACTGTCACAGTGTCATAACAAGGAAGGCACTCTCTACACAGTGGAATATATCCCTTTCATTCACCGACAGGAGTGGGTACAATCACCAGCGGAATTTACAAAAAAGGTGATTATCTTCCATCCATGTGACAGAAAAATACACTGATAATTCACCTACCCTCCTGACACACTCTGAATGCTGGCCCACTCGGATTGACTCTTTATACACGCTATCAGAACCAGTGGGCCCACTAACACCCAACGATTCATCTTCCACGCTCAACTATAAATAACATGTTGCAATACATGTCAAAGGTTATGTTGTCCTTACTCCCATTCTCACTATTATACTACTTAAGTATCACAGAGTTCATCATATACTCTTCTAACTTGAGCGTCAGAGAATCTTCGCAGGTGACACCACCTGTCACTCACACCAATGCGAGAGGTCAGTGTGAAGGATCTCCAGGACAACAAGACCGACCTCCACACGCTGAGAGGCCGGATCAGAGAGACCGGATACACACAACCAGTCTTCAATCTCATTCAATCTTCAACTCTTGAGGCTGTCCCGACACCGGATCCTAGACCCCGGTCGGGGACGGATCATTGGCACACCCAGTGGGACTCGGTAGAGTTATTCCCACTTTCTACAGAAGTTAGTAGTCGACCATGGAAGGAGATGGACGTGACTTTATGGATGGTCATGTAGAAGATATGACCCATCAACAAGCTGAGGGGAGATTCGTCTTTGAATCACCAGCAACCCACTCAAGGAGGATGGTACCAGTAGCAACCCCTGATCCGCGAGATCAGGTTATCAAGCAACTCAGGGAGGAGTTGATGGAGTTGCGGAGGGAGAAAGGAAGAGCTGGAAATAGAAGGGTGTCTCAGGCAGAGGATACTCGCCATGCATCTGCGAGAGAGAAGTCCACAACTCTCCAGTATTCTAAGATCCCTAATTATGAGAGGAGAGAACAAACTCAAGATTCTGGGGACAGGATCAGTGCAAGGAAGAGGGGGCAGATAGTGATGGCTTCTGGGGCATGCTGATTCAATGTCCCTTTCTCAAGGAGGCTCATGAGTATACTTGATCCGGTCTGGATATCGGCCCCAAGGTTATCCGGTCTGGATACCGGTTCTAAGGATAAAAGGCCGTCTTAGCCTTCCTAGAAGTCAACCGGTATCCCAGGATAATGATCCAGTCGGTAAACATGTTGATCCAGTCTCACCTAAAGTGAAGTCATTATAGCCGTCCTAGAGTTCAACCGGTGTCAAGAATACCAATCCGGTCTGCAATACACTCGGCAAACCTCTCTTACACTAGTCGTCCGAGGTGACATCCGAGACACCGGGTGACTTATCTGTCCTCCTACACTGAGTCACTGATAACCGACTGTCACAGTGTCATAACAAGGAAGGCACTCTCTACATAGCAAAATATGTCCCTTTCATTCACCGACAGGAGTGGGTACAATCACCAGCGGAATTTACAGAAAAGGTGATTATCCTCCATCCATGTGACAGAAAAGTACACTGATAATTCACCTACCCTCCTGACACACTCTGAATGTTGGCCCACTCGGATTAACTCTTTATACATGTTATCAGAACTGGTGGGCCCATTAACACCCAATGATTCATCTTCCACGCTCAACTATAAATAACATGTTGCAATACATGTGCAAGGTGATGTTGCCCTTACTCCCATTCTCACTATTATACTGCTTAAGTATCACAGAGTTCATCATATACTCTTCTAACTTGAGCGTCAGAGAATCTTTACAGGTGGTGTGAAGGATCTCCTGGACAACAAGACCGACCTCCACACGCTGAGATGCTGGATCAGAGAGACCGGATACACAGAACCGGTCTTCAATCTCATTCAATCTTTAACTCTTGAGGCTGTCCCGACACCAGATCCTAGACCCCGGTCGGAGACGGATCATTGGCACGCCCAGTGGGACTCGGTAGAGTTATTCCCACTTTCTGCAGAAGTTAGTAGTCGACCATGGAAGGAGATGGACGTGACTTTGTAGATGGTCATGTGGAAGATGTGACCCATCAATAAGCTGAGGGGAGATTCGTTTTTGAATCACCAGCAACCCACTCAAGGAGGATGGTACCAGTAGTAACCCTTGATCCACGAGATGAGGTTATCAGGCAACTCAGGGAGGAGTTGATGGAGTTGCGGAGGAAGAAAGGAAGAACTGGAGACAGAATGATGTCTCAGGCAGAGGATACTCGCCATGCATCGGCGAGAGAGAAGTCCAAAACTCTCCAGTATTCTAAGATCCTTACTTATGAGAGGAGAGAACAAACTCGGGATTCTGCGGATAGGATCAGTGCAAGGAAGAGGGGGCAGACAACGATGACTGCTGGGGCATACCGATTCAATGTCCCTTTCTCAAGGAGGCTCATGAACGCATTCATCCCCAAGCACCTGCAAACGACCCAACCACTTTCCATCGGAAAGTATAACGGAGAAACTGATCCCATTAAGCACCTTGATGCTTACACATATGAGGCCATATACTTGGGAGCCAATGAAGATGTGATGTGTAGGATGTTTCCACGAACCCTGACGGAGGAGGCTCTCGGTTGGTTCAAAAGTTTACCCTCGGATTCAATAGATTCTTTGGAAGAAATGGCGACTTCATTTGAGCCATTTCATCATCTCAAGGGACATTCCAAGGACTTCCCATACCTTGGCTTAGATAAGGCAGGGAGAAAGTGAAACTCTCAAGGAGTTTTTGAAGAGATTTTATAAGGAGGCTACTTTGGTGCCTAACCTCACGTAGGCTATTCAGCTTCACATCATTGTCGAAGCCTTACAGCCTAGATCCGCCTTTGCTTTGTCTTTGGTAAACAGCCCTCCGACGACGTTGGAGGAGTTTCAAAAAAAAGCTTCAAAATACGTGGGCATAGAAATGCACTTGGAGGCAACAGCGGGCAAAAGGAAATCCGTAACGCCACATCAACAACGGAGAGATAAAAATTGTCCCAGATCGGAACACATGGAGAGACCGGCTCGAGGCAGCGTCTTTGATAATCCTGTACCTCCGAGTTAGGAAGAACGGATACATGTATTTGGCAATTATGCTCCGCTGAATTCTAAGCGGTCTCAGATTCTGAGAGAGGTCGGATGGCCCACGTTTACTGTATACGGGGTCAGGACACCACCCCAGCTTCGCAAACATGGTGACCCTCAGAAATACTGCGAATTCCATGAGCAAGAGGGCCACTCAACAGATAAATGTCAGGCCCTGAAGAATACTATCGAGACCCTGATCCGAGAGGGTAAGCTCAAGCAGTATCTTTTCAAAGAAGCTACTTCTGAAAAGCAAAAGGGAGTTATGGTTGGCGAGTCGGTACAACAAGATGTTATGTCCAAACAATATCTGGGCCGCTGAGAGGTCATTGATTAGGGATCAGGCCATCAAAATTAAGAGAGCCTTCTGCTGTTACAGCTAGTCGGTAAGACGGTGTGCATTTTTTTCCTTACTTGGGTTTTTCCGATCGGTTTTACCAAGAAGGTTTAACGAGGCATAACCCCGACTCGGCTCTTTTTCTCTCTTTTGTATTGATCGTAATTTATAGTTAATGAAGCTTTCCTTGACTTACCCATTGTCTTTATGATTTTATTTAAATGCACAACGCTGTTGTGACAAGATACTTTCAGGACGGATGATCCTAACAATGTGTTTGTTGTTAGCGATGAACCTCTTCAAAGATACAAAGGGGTGAACCTCCATTTGAAAGCCGGTGAATGGGTAAAATCCAACACCGAGTGATAAAGGCCGGTGAATGGGTAAAATCCAACACCGATTGAAGGCCCAGATTGTAGGATTAAACCGAACTCTGGGTACGGTTAGTAAGTTTGGCTGAACATCGGTGAAGGCTCAAATTGTAGGATTAAACCGAACTCCGAGTACGACTAGTAGGTTTGACCGAACGTTGGTGAAGAACGGTGAATGGGTAAAATCCACACCAATTGAAGGCCCAGATTGTAGGATTAAACCGAACTCTGGGTATGGTTAGTAAGTTTGGTTGAACACTGGTGAAGGCTCGGATTGTAGGATTAAACCGAACTCCGAGTACGACTAGTAGGTTTGGCCGAACGTCGGTGAAGACCTAGGTTGTAGGATTGAACCGAACCTCAAGAAATGGGTTGTAGGATTGCACCGAACCCCATTCGAAGGCCGGTGAATGGGTAAAATCCAACACCGAGTGTGAACGCCGGTGAATGGGTAAAATCCAACACCGAGTGTGAAGACCGGTGAATGGGTAAAATCCAACACCGAGTGTGAAGACCGGTGAATGGGTAAAATCCAACACCGAGTATGAAGAACGGTGAATGGGTAAAATCCAACACCGAGTGATGAAGGCCAGTGAATGGGTAAAATCCAACACCGAGTGAAGAAAAAATGGTGAATGGGTAAAATCCAACACCGACTGAAGGCTCAGGTTGTAGGATTAAACCGAACTCCGAGTACGACTTCTAGGCTTAGCCGAATGTTGTTGAAGAATCAATTGTTATTTTCATTATCAAATTCACCCAGAAGTATTCTCGGGAATTCCTCACTCGGAAATACTTTCCCTTGGAATTCCTTACTCGGAAACACTTCAAATTCAATGCTAGACTCTTAAATTCTTCAGTCGGCAATATCTCACTGAAGTCCGACTCGTGAATTCTTTAAGTGAAGAATATCTCACTTCAGAGTTTCAATCAGGAATTATTTACTCAGGAAAGTCTCTACCTGAAACATTCTCATTCGAAGTCAAAGTCTATCTGTCCAGAAGTGTTTCACCTGGAAAATGCTCCACTCGGTGCCATACTACACGGGAATCAGAGATATCTCACTCGGTATTATCCCGCTCAGAAATGTCACATTCGGGGACACCCCACTCAGGAAAGTTGCACTCGGAAACTTCCAACTCGAATAAAGACTCAGATTGTAGGACTAAACCGAACTCCGAGTGTGGTTAGAATGATTAAACCGAGCGCCGTCGAAGCACCAGTCAGAAATCTTCCACACAGGAACGGTCACTCGAAAATCCTCCACCCGGAAGAATCAATATGAGAGCTTCCACTCAGAAGTATCACTCGGAATTTCTTAATAAGACGTACTTTTGCTGAACATCACGAGGAGGTTAGATAATGGAACTTCCCAGGTAACACGGCCAGAACCAACTTCACTCGGAGTCGATCAATCAGAGTCAAATGTTCACTCTGAATCGGTCACTCAGAGTCAAATGTTCACTCGAAGTTGTTCATTCAAAGTCAAATCTCCACTCGGAATCACTCACTCAGAGCCGTTTAATTCATAACGCTTGGGGACAGTATTTGACGATTAACGATTATTACTAAGGTAAAAACATAGCATGTATTCTTGCAGGGCACGCCGGCATACAAACCTCTCGTGAACTGCATAGCTTATATGAGCAACTTACAGTCCCTCACACAAGCTAGGGGACAAATGATCCGGTCTGGATACCGGCCCCAAGGTTATCCGGTCTGGATACCGGTTCTAAGGACAAAAGGCCGTCTCAGCCTTCCTAGAAGTCAACCGCTTTCCCAGGATAATGATCCAGTTGGTAAACATGTTGATCCAGTCTCACCTAAAGTGAAGTCATTATAGCCATCCTAGAGTTCAACCGGTGTCAAGAATACCAATCTGGTCTGCAACACACTCGGCAAACCTCTCTTACACCGGTCGTCCGAGGTGACATCCGAGACACCGGGTGACTTATCCGTCCTCCTACATTGGGTCACTGATAACCGACTGTCACAGTGTCATAACAAGGAAGGCACTCTCTACACAGCGGAATATGTCCTTTTCATTCACTGATAGGAGTGGGTACAATCACCAGCGGAATTTACGGAAAAGGTGATTATCCTCCATCCATGTGACTGAAAAGTACACTATTAATTCACTTACCCTTCTGACACACTCTGAATGCTGGCCCACTCGGATTAACTCTTTATACACATTATCAGAACCGGTGGGCCCACTAACACCTAACGATTCATCTTCCACGCTCAACTATAAATAACATGTTGCAATACATGTGCAAGGTAATGTTGTCCTTACTCCCACTCTTATTATTATACTGCTTAAGTATCACAGAGTTCATCATATACTCTTCTAACTTGAGCGTCGGAGAATCTTCACAGGTGACACCACCTGTCGCCCACACCAATGCGAGAGGTCGGTGTGAAGGATCTCCAGGACAACAAGACCGACCTCCACATGTAGAGAGGCCGGATCAGAGAGACCGGATACACACAACCGGTCTTCAATCTCATTCAATCTTCAACTCTTGAGGCTGTCCCAACACCGGATCCTAGAGCCCGGTCGGGGACGGATCAATACTCATCCCCAAGCACTTGCAAACAACCCAACCACTTTCCATCGGAAAGTATAATGGAGAAACTGATCCCATTAAGCACCTTGATGCTTACACGTATGAAGCCATGTACTTGGGAGCTGGTGAAGATGTGATGTGCATGATGTTCCCACGAACCTTAACGGAGGAAGCTCTCGGTTGGTTTAAAATTTTACCCTTGGAGTCGATAGACTCCTGGGAAGAAATGGCGATTTTGTTTGAAAGCCATTTTATTATCTCCAGAGACATTCCAAGGACCTCTCATACCTTGGCTCAGATAAGGCAGGGAGAAAGTGAAACTCTCAGGGAGTTTTTGAAGAGATTTTACAAGGAGGCTGCTTTGGTGCCTAACCTTACGGAGGCTATTCAGCTTCACATCGTTGTCAAAGCCTTACAGCCTGGATCCGCCTTTGCTTTGTCTTCGGCAAAGAGTCCTCCGATGACGTTGGAGGAGTTTCGAAGAAAAGCTTCGAAATACGTGGGCATAGAAATGCACTTGGAGGCAACAGCGGCCAAAAGGAAATCTCCAACGCCACATCAACAATGGAGAGATAAAAACTGTCCCAGATCGGAACGCATGGAGAGACCGGCCCGAGGCAGCGTCTTTGATAATCCTGTACCTCCGAGTCAGGAAGAACGGATACATGTATTTGGCAATTATGCTCCGTTAAACTCCAAGCGGTCTCAGATTCTGAGGGAGATCGGATGGTCAACGCTTACTTCATACAGGGTCAGGATGCCACCCCAGCTTCGCAAACATGGTGACCCTCAGAAATACTATAACTTCTATGAGCAAGAGGGCCACTCAACAAATGAATGTCAGGCTCTGAAGAATACTATCGAGATCCTAATCCGAGAGGGTAAACTCAAACAGTATCTTTTCAAAGGAGCTACTTCTGCAAAGCAAAAAGGAGTTATGATTGGAGAGTTGGCACAGCAAGATGTTATATCCCAACAACATCAGGGCCCCCGAGAGGTCATTGATTAGGGATCAGGCCATCAAAACCAAAAGCGTCTTCTGCTGTTATAGCTAGTCGGTAAAACGGTGTGCACTCTTTTTCCTTACTTGGGTATTTCCGATCGGATTTTACCAAAAAAGGTTTAACGAGGCATAACCCTGACTCGGCTCTCTTTTTCTCTTTTGTATTGTAATTTATAATTAATGAAATATTCTCTTTGTTCACCTATTGCCTTTATGATTTTATTCGATGCACAACTGCGTTGTGACAAGATACTTTCAGGACGGATGATCCTAACAACGTCATTAGTGATGAACCTCTTCGAAGGTACAACTGGGTGAACCATATTTCGAAGGCTCGGATTGTAGGATTGAACCGAACTCTGAGTACGACTAGTAGGTTTGGCCGAACGTCGGTGAAGAACGGTGAATGGGTAAAATCCAACACCGATTGAAGGTACGGCTAGTAGGATCAAACCGAACGCCATTGAAGACCTGGGTTGTAGGATTGAACCGAACCTCAGGAAATGGGTTGTAGGATTGCACCGAACCCCATTTGAAGGCCGGTGAATGGGTAAAATCCAACACCGAGTGATGAAGGCCGGTGAATGGGTAAAATCCAACACCGAGTGAAGAAAAATGGTGAATGGGTAAAATCCAACACCGACAGAAGAAAAATGGTGAATGGGTAAAATCCAACACCGACAGAAGAAAAATAGTGAATGGGTAAATTCCAACACCGAATGAAGGCTTGGATTGTAGGATTAAACCGAACTCCGAGTACGACTTCTAGACTTGGCCGGTTGCTATTGAAGAATCAATCGTTATCGAATTCACTAGGAAATATTTTCCCTTGGAATTCCTTACTCGGAAATATTGAATGGGTAAAATCCAACACCGAGTGATGAAGGCCGGTGAATGGGTAAAATCCAACACCGAGTGATGAAAGCCGGTGAATGGGTAAAATCCAACACCGAGTGAAGAAAAATGGTGAATGGGTAAAATCCAACACCGACAGAAGAAAAATTGTGAATGGGTAAAATCCAACACTGACAGAAGAAAAATAGTGAATGGGTAAAATCCAACACCGACTGAAGGCTTGGATTGTAGGATTAAACCGAACTCCGAGTACGACTTCTAGACTTGGCTTGAAGAATCAATCGTTATCGAATTCACTCGAAAATATTTTCCCTTGGAATTCCTTACTCGAAAACACTTCAAATTCGATGCGAGACTCTTAAATACTTTAGTCGGCAATATCTCATCGAAGTCCGACTCTTGAATTTTGTAAGTTGAGAAAATCTCACTTTGAAGTTTCAATCAGGAATTGTTTACTCGGGAAAGTCTCTACCCGAAACGCATTCATCCGAAGTCGAAGCCTTTCTCTTTCCCTAAGTGTTTTACTTGGAAAATGCTTCACTCGGTACCATATCAAGTGGAGGTCGGAAATCCTTCACTTGGTGCCATACTACACGGGAATCAGACATATCTCACTCGGTACTATCCCGCTCAGAAATGTCATACTCGAGGACACCCCACTCAGGAAAATTGCACTCGGAAACTTCCAACCCGAATGAAGACTCGGATTATAGAACTAAACCGAACTCCGAGTGTGGTTGGAACGATTCAATCGAGCGTCGTCGAAGCACCAGTCGGAAATCTTCCACACGGGAATGGTCACTCGGAAATCTTCCTCTCAGAAGAATCAATCTGAGAGCTTCCACTCCGAAGTATCACTCAGAATTTTTTAATAAGACGTACTTTTACCGAACTGCATGAGGAGGTTAGATAATGGAACTTCCCAGGTAACACGGCCAAAACCAACTTCACTCGGAGTCGACCACTCAGGGTCAAATGTTCACTCTGAATCGGTCACTCAGAGTCAAATGTTTCAAAGTCAAATCTCCACTCGGAATCACTCACTCAGAGCCGTTTAATTCATAACGCTTGGGGACAATATTTGACGATTAACGAGTATTACTAAGGTAAGAACATAACATGTATTCTTGCAGGATACGCTGGCATACAAACCTCTTGTGAACTGCATAGCTTATATGAGTAACTTATAGTCCCTCACACAAGCTAGGGGACAAATGATCCGGTCTGGATTCCGGTCCTAAGAGAAAGAGGCAGTCTCAGCCGTCCTGGAAGCCAATCGGTATCCCAGGATAATGATCCAGTCGGTAAACATGTTGATCCGGTCTCACCTAAAGTGAAGTCATTATAGCCGTCCTAGTGTTCAGCCGGTGTCAAGAATACCAATCCGGTCTGCAACACACTCGGCAAACCTCTCTTACACCGGTCGTCCGAGGTGATACCCGAGACACCGGGTGACTTATCCGCCCTCCTACACCGGGTTACTGATAACCAACTGTCATAGTGTCATAACAAGGAAGGCACTCTCTACACAACAGAATATGTCCCTTTCATTCACCGAAAGGAGTGGGTACAATCACCAGCGGAATTTACGAAAAAGGTGATTATCTTCCATCCATGTGACAGAAAAGTACACTAATAATTCACCTACCCTCCTGACACACTCTGAATGCTGGCCCACTTGGATTGACTCTTTATACACGTTATCAGAACCAGTGGGCCCACTAACACCCAACGATTCATCTTCCACGCTCAACTATAAATAACATGTTGTAATACATGTCAAAGGTTATGTTGTCCTTACTCCCATTCTTACTATTATACTACTTAAGTATCACAGAGTTCATCATATACTCTTCTAACTTGAGCGTCGGAGAATCTTCGCAGGTGACACC
The DNA here is from genome assembly GCA_037962975.1 of Clitoria ternatea. Taxonomy (NCBI): domain Eukaryota; kingdom Viridiplantae; phylum Streptophyta; class Magnoliopsida; order Fabales; family Fabaceae; genus Clitoria; species Clitoria ternatea. The sequence continues at coordinate 248,191,168 of CM075669.1, forward strand.
ATCTGTCGCCCGCACCAACGCGAGAGGTCGGTGTGAAGGATCTCCAGGACAACAAGACCGACCTCCACACGCTGAGAGGCCGGATCAGAGAGACCGGATACATACAACCGGTCTTCAATCTCATTCAATCTTCAACTCTTGAGGCTGTCCTGACACCGGATCCTAGACCCCGGTCGGGGACAGATCAATTTTATTCCTTTATAGGCATTTTGCTGGATCATTTAATCGATGGGAAACATTTTCAAACAAAATAAATAAAATAATAATAATAATGGAAGACATATAAATGGATCAAAGTGACTTCGATCTTGGGAAATTCAATACTCCGTAAGTATACAGTGGTTGCTAGTTGAAGATATTTAGCTCTGCCATGAGTCATATGGATTCCTATGAAGATCGCAGGTGTCACCGAGGGAGACGAGATCATTAATTTTTGGTTTTCCACTTGACTATTTCTTCCATGCAGGATTGAGGTATACCCCTAGTTTCTTGTCCCAGAGTTCTTAAAGGATTCAGAATGTGGTTGAACATGCTATAAGAGAATTAGCCAAAGATATTCTCATATTTTTCTGCTCAAGCTGACAGGTTACAACAGGAGCAAATGTTCCCCGGGAATAGTCAAAATCAATAAATTCTCATCTATCACATAATCCTAACAAAGGTGATTTGCTGAGCTAAATGTTCAGGGAAAGAATCCTTAGTGAGTCATAAGACTAAAGGGTCGGTTTCTTTTAAATCTCAAAAGTCCCAACCTCAAACACATTCTTCTTGAGTATAAATCTCAAGTTTCATATAATTTTCTCTTACAAATGTCAAAAAAATCTATCCTCCACCGTAAAATCAGTCAGGGGCATCCCCTCAGTCATTTATTTCATGTCAAAGCCTCAGGTATCCTTTCCTAGGCTATTTCAATCAAAATCAGTCAGGGGCATTCCCCCAGTCATTTATTTCATGTTAAAGCCTCAGGTATCCTTTCCTAGGCTATTTCAATCAAAATCAGTCAGGGGCATCCCCCAGTCATTTATTTCATGTCAAAGCCTCAGGTATCCTTTCCTAGGCTATTTTAATCAAAATCAATCAGGGGCATCTCCCAATCATTTATTTCATGTCAAAGCCTCAGGTATCCTTTCCTAGGCTATTTCAATCAAAATTAGTCAGGGGAATCTCCTAGTCATTTATTTCATGTCAAAGCCTCATGTATCCTTTCCTAGGCTATTTCAATAAAAATCAGTCAGGGGCATCCCCTAGTCATTTATTTCATGTCAGAGCCTCAGGTACCCATTCCTAAGCTATGTTATCCAATCGAAACATATTGGGGCAATCCTCATGTCATTTACTTTTATTCAAAAGCTTCAGGTACCCATTCCTAAGCTATGTTGTCCAGTCAAAACATGTCGGGGAAACCCCCCGCGTCATTAATTTTTCTTCAGAGCTTCAGGTACCCATTCCTAAGCTATGTTGTCTGATCCAAAACGCGCCAGAGCAACCTCCTGTGTCATTTATTTTCTTTCAAAGCTTCAAGAACCAATCCCTTTGTTGTTCAGTTTTAAGGGAAAATATTAGGGCAACACCCCTAAATTGTCATTTTCTGTCGAAAGGCTCGAAGTACATACCCTAGGCAATTTAATTCCTAATAAAAAACATCAGACATATTCCTGAATTTTTAAAACCTTGAATACCATTCTGCCCCAAAGGAAAATCTGAAGTATCACCTCAAATGTCATGCGGCAACACCGTTTGGTTGTTTACTCCTTGTCGAAAGCTTCCAATACCGCCTTTAAATTGTCGAAGTTCCTTCAACTGAAGGGAGACTTAGTTTACTTTGTGAGAAGCTTCCAAATTTTTCCTGAATTCTTAACGGTGTTTACGTCTTTACTTTCTTTTCACATCAATAATATGAATAAATCTTATATTCTTTCATGAAAAGAAGTAAAGAGAGGCAGATGTGAACACATATTTTTGTCCGGCAAAAAATATATATATTAAAAAAAGAGAGAGAAAAAAAGAGAGCAAAAATATACATATTGAAAAAAAAGTATATTTTTTTAAAAAAGCAAAAAAAATAAAAAATTACTCAGTCTCTCCTCATTTCCTACCACACTTCTCCTTTCATCAACCTTCTTCCATAATTTTTCTCAAGCAATGGCCAACAATTGCCAAAGCGAAGAGGAAAGGATAAGGGAGGGAAAACGATGTTTGGTGACTACCTTCTTGCTCCTTGTAACATGGGTAGTGGTCTATCTTTATTGGATATTTTATTTATGGTCACATGTGTAATAAATAATTTATGTTTCCATAAGAGTAAGTGATTACTCATTTGTATTCAGATTTAAAAAAAAATATTTTTTTAAAAAATAAAAAATAAAAAATAAAAAGGGCAAAAAAATGAAAGTCAGAAAGAAAAAAAGGCCAACAAAGCCCCAAAAAAATCAAAATGGGCCAAAAAAAATCCAAAAAAATTGAAAATAAGAATTAAAGGAAAAAAGAAAAGTGGTTTTCAGTGGATTTTGAGGTGAGACCCAGTTTGGTTGGATAATTGGAGAAAATTGGGGAAATTGACATCAAATTGGGGAAATTGACATCAAATTTGGACAAATTGAAAAAGTAGGAAAGTGATATCATTTTATGAGGAATCCAAGGCCAATTTTCTTCTATAAATAGAAGGTGATGTTAAGGTATTTGGGGGAGAAGGAGGAAAAAATAGGTGAAAGAGTGTTAAATTTTTGTGAGATTTTTTAGAAGTTCTTGTTTTCTAAAATTATGTTATGGAGTTATTGTTAGTAAAAGGAGTGTTTCATTCTAGTTTGTCTTAGTATGTGAGTTTTGTGAGCCAAAATACTGTCTAAGTGTTGTAACCGGTGTCCAAACACCCTTGAATTGAATCCAAACGAAGCCAGAAACAAAGGAAATCTACACAAAATTGATTTCCCAACTTCCGTTCTGGTTCATCTTTAATTGTTTCTGTACTAAGGTATTTTTTTATTAATACAAAAATATTTATTTATCTTTATTTATTTGTCTTTATTAATTGTTATTTATTTTTCTGCACTTTTATTTTTTTATTTATATTCCTGCACTTTATTTTCCCGCACTTTATTTTTTTGCAGTTATTTATCTGTTTATTTATTTTTCTATATTTTATCTTTATTTATTTATTTGTACTTTTATTCATGTTTATTTATTTTTCTGCACTTTTATTTTTCTTTATTTACTTTTCTGCACTTTTATTTTTGTTAATTTATTTTTCTGCACTTTATTTATTCACACTTTATATTTCAGTAATTATTAGTTTATTTATTTATTTTATGTATTTTTATTTATTTATTCTTATGTATTTATTTTTCTGCCCTTTTATTTCTATTTATTTATTTTTCTACCCTTTATTTTTATGCATTTATTTTTCTACCCTTTTGTTTCTATTTATTTATTTTTCTGCCCCTTTATTTTTTTGTATTTATTTTTCTGCCCATTTATTTCTATTTATTTATTTTCTATCCTTTACTTTTATGTATTTATTTTTCTGCCTTTTTATTTTTATTTATTTATTTTTATGCACAATTATTTTCATTTATTTATTTATTTTTCTGTACTTTTATTTTTATTTATTTTTCTACACTTTTATCTTTATTTATTTATCTTTCTATACTTTATTTTTATTTATTTATTTTATTGCATTTTTATTTCATTTTTATTTTTTACACTTTTATTTTATTTTTCTATACTTCATTCTTCCATCCTTTTTTTAACTTATTTATTTACTCTATAATAATTTTAAAGTTATCTTTTACATAATCATATAATTTTATGCTTCATATACACACAATTTCTTGAGTTTAGTTTTAAATAATTATTTACTTATTATTATTTATCTTTTCATTTTTCTCTTATCTACCCATATTATTTTATTTTATTTGATAACTTTTGAATGGTTTTTTTTACATAATTACCCATTTTATTTATTGAGTTTGAAATGAGATTAATTTAGATGAGACATCTTATTAATCTTATTTTTTTCAAAAAAATAATTGAATGAGTTTCATTTGTTAATTTTAATTACTTAAGTGTATATATTTCTTTATTTTTATATTGATGTGTTTAATTCCATTTTTTCCTTTTTATGTCTACTCTTTTTTTTCCTTTTCATTTATTTATTTGTTTTTTATGAACCATGTATTTCCCAATAAAATCAATGGATTGTTTTTTATTTACTAGAAAATAATGGAGACGAGACGTCTTATTGTATTATTTATTTATTTTACTATCCTTTAATCACTTGTTTGTTTATTTTTTTTCTTCTTTTAACTAAAAATGATGAAAATTTAGGTGATATGTTTTATTACTTAATTTTGTTTTATATTTTTCAAAATGTCCTTGTTATTATGTATATTGTCTGTAAATAGCATTTATCATTATTGTTTTTTTATGAAGGGTGAAATATTGAACAATCATTTTTTTCTTTTTGAAAAATTATACATAATCAATTTGGGTAACCGTTTTAGGAAGGACAGTGTGGGGTGCTAATACCTTCCCCTCCTGTAGTTTGACTCCCGGACTAAATAGAATCTCATTTTTTAAAAAAGCTATTTAAAGGTTTTTCTGATATTTCCTCGATAAATATTAGTGGCGACTCTCTGAACCCTTTTATTTTTTTGGACGTCTAAGGGCCTCATTCTAGTGTAGTTTCATTTTCATTTTTATTGTCTTTAACCAGTCTGCGTCACTAGGACCCTGGTCGCGACACCTATATATAGAGCATGAGATGCTCATAGGCTGCTGCTTAGAAATTAGATTATAATCAAATTTCTGTACTAGCATTCAGAATTTTTATTTTTCTGGTGGGAGTGCTCGTGTGGACTTCTAAGGGCGAAGCTACAATTGCTTCGATCGAGGAACTCGCTTTGCGTCTACAAGAGGTAAACCCTAAATCAAAAAATTTAATTTTGCATAATGCCTTAAGACATTTGTATTTGCAATCCTTTTTGGGAATCCTTTGTGTTTCTGCTGCCTGACCCTAATGGGATTTCCTAACATAAACATCATCTTCATCACTCCCTTGCTGCCACACTTTACCTTCACCTATTTATTACCGACCCACGTGTTTAATGGCCCATTTAAAAAAATTAATTTTTTTAATGCTTTCAAAAGGGTTATAATTAATTAATTAACACGTTGCATGGTGAATGGTTATGGTCTTAGTTATTTTATTTAAATACAGCCTACGTGTTGTGCCTCTCTCCATTCTATTGTGTTTCTTTTCTCAACCCTTCACTCGTATGTAAAGCAAGTTTCTTTAAAATCTTGTAATCTTGATCGAGCAAACAAAGTAGAGACCTAGAAGAAAACTAGAGTGGTGACTCTAAGCGCTTTTGACTTTGAAAGGAACCAAGGAGTGGTGACTCCAAGAGGATGGTGGGTTCAAGAAGTAGGACTTCATGAAGCTTTGGCAACATAGTTCCTTTAGGTTTATTTATTTATTTATTTTTCTTCTAGGAAGACCATAACCATCTCATAATTTCGTTTGCATGCTTTGGGGATAATTTTATTGCGTTAAAGCGTTTAACAAAGACGGTAATTTAAAATAAATTAAAATCCCTCAAAATAATATTAAGTTACAAACGCCTTCCAATAAGTACACTCGTCAATACTAATGTCAATGAATAGTGGGTCTGCCAAAGCAGGGTACTATCATTTATATTAGTAAGACGTGATGAGATAATGATGCTAAAATCCCGAGCCATTAACTTGGTGCTGAAAATCTTAGTAAAACAAAATATGACTCTCGGATTTACACTTATGGCAAGCGCACCAGTCATTAAAATTGTAGAATATTTGATCGTCGCACAGGGATTGTGGTAAGTACCTCAATCTAGGACTAGTACAAGCTGAGCCAACAGAAAATACATGAAGTTCATTCGGTTTTTATGGTTTTGGTGTTTTCTAGTTATTTTTGGTATTTTCATAAACAGAGTTAAGATGAATGTGAAAAGTGATTAAAAGAAGACAGGTCTGGATTGCTTCAGTTCACAATTTCATCAAGAAACATGCAATTAAGGTATAATCAAACTTCATAATCCAGAGGACAATCCGCTTGTGGTTATTCCCTAATTCCTTAGGTGAAAAACACTAATCCTTAAGCAATGAACCTTAATTCCTTAAGTGCTCGATTAACCTAAGAATCTAATGCGAAATTGGAGGTTGAACTCTAACTATTCACCTAAATTAATTAGGCCTGAACTAGTTAGAAAGCTGGAAGTTACCTAAGCTTCAACCATGATTCCTCATTAGCGAAGTTCTTCATCAGTTTTGGATTTGTCAATCCAGCAATTCTGCTCCACTCCTCAGCTTGTTCACCTCAGGATCTAGAAGTCGATCTCCTTGCTCACAGCTTCAAGACTCCATTGCCAACCTTCGCAATCCCAACCTTAGGGAGTTAGAACTCCATTGACTTCGGTTCCATCGAAGGATTGTGGAACGTCATGGAGAAGAGGATTAGAGAGAGAAAAATGTGTAGTGAGATGTTCGAAGTGTTTAATGAATGTTCTCCATTCTGTTATTTTGTATCTGTGAATGCGTGTCTCCTTTTACAGAATATGTACAACCTATATATATGTTTCTACCTAACTCACTAACTTAATTGATAACTTAGAAAACTTAAGTTATCGTCTAAACTAACTAATTACATATCAGCTCCTAACAGGATCCAGCTCATCCTTAGCTAAGTTACAGCACAGCACCAGCTAATTGACAGCTTACTACTTAAGTTACTAAGGTACAAGTAGAAGAGACGGCAATGGAAGCGGAAACAGTACTGCACCGAGTGTGTGTTGTTGGAGGGAAGAAACAGGGTTTAAGTTACTGCTTTTACGCTTCAGCTTGCTGGGTTTTCGCTTGAGCGGATTAATTCACGCTTAGGCGAGCTCGGGAATTGCACTGCAGTGTTGCTTTGTCGCTTAAGCGTTATGGCGAAGTTTGGGCGAGGAGGGTACTTTGAAATTACGCTTGAGCTAGTTCTGCTTTCGCTTGGGCGAATTAAAAATATGTACTGCAGAATGGCTTTCTCGCTCAAGCGCGATAGAGAAGTTTGGGTGAATCCTTGACCCTCGCTTGAGCGAATTTAACTCTTGCTTGAGCGGATTAATTATTCAATCGGTATTCTGAAGTTGGCGCTCGGGTTCTTCATATAATATTCCAAATCCTTGTTTTCTTGTAGAGTCAGTGTCTTTGAAGTCTTACTCAGTCGGATTTGTGAAGTCTTACTCGGATTTTCCAAATCTCACTCGACTTTTAGGAATTTCACTTAGATTTTCCTTCTTAGCTTAAGCACAACCTGTCCCTGCACCAATAAACAACTGATTGCCTAGCAATTGTATGCTGGCTGCTTGGTGATATTATAAACAATCATAAAATCTTAACTAATTTTTGTTTTTAACCGGTTTCTTACATAAATAACATACTTTTAAAATAAATAACTAAAACACAAATTATTAACAAATTATTAAATAATGTAATCAAAACTAAACAATAATTAATAAATTATGTTAAATAAAAGGTGGAATAATTAAGTCTTTTCAAGACTTATCACATCCCCAAACTTAAATCTTGCTTGTCCTCAAGCAAATATTCAGACTTATTAACTAACAGCATTTAATCAACACAATCAACCTTTCCTTAACTTAGTTCATGCTATAATTATTGAATACCGATCATGCTTTCTTCTCGCAATTTCTAAAAGTATAAAAAACTTACACCTCCTTTGGGAGACAAGCTGCTGATGTTTTCCTCTCTGGTCGGTGTTTAACTCTTCTCTCGGTGTATAGGGTAAATAAATTGCACTCATCACCTACATACTTGTTAGATCAACATAGGCTTGCAACAGTTCTACACGTCATGCCACATGCCAACACAATCGGATCAGTAAGGGCTTTTTAAGCTTATAATGAGGCTGGGCTACAGGCTCAATTATTGTTTTTCGAGTGAGTGTCGGGTTACAGGATGTATCCACTGATGCCTTGACTCAATTTTTAGCTTAACTGCCTCTTCCTTAGCAAGCTCCATTATTTTCCGAGTGAATGTTAACTTAACACTTTTGGTGCTTTGCACCTTCTTTTTCTTTTTAGTCCTTCGGACTTTTCCTTTTCTTTTCTTCTTTTCCATCTTTTTCCTGATCACATATTTTTTATTTTTTATTTTAAATCGGTGTATTTCTTTCAATCGTTTTTTTTTAAATCGGTGTATTTCTTTCAATCGGTGCTTTGCATCTTTTTCCTCTTTCTGACTTTGTTCATTTTTCTCTCGGCTTTGCCTTTGTTCCTTTCATTTGTCAAGATACTTACCCATAATTTAGGTCGGAGTGTGTCCTTAATTACTGTTAGGCACACTCTTCATCCCCAAACTTAAAACTTGCTAGTCCCTAGCAATAAGTAAGAACCGAGCAACTCATCAGTGGAACATCCAGGGGTAACTTAGTCAGGTTTTTTAGATAGATGAGCTTGTAACGTTGGGTGAATAAACAGAATAAAAGGGTCTCAGGCTCAAATTTTTGGGTCAAAGGATATAAATATATTAGGAAGGTTACTTTTTGGCCCTGGCTAAATTAACAAAGAAGGCCTTCATCATTTCCGATTGGCTGGCATACAAACAATTAGCAAGTACTGAAGCAAATTCTGTCTCACTAACTAGCATGCAAGTTCACTCGAAGAAGAATAAAACAGGCTCAAAAGCTATGAATATAATAGTTAATCAGCCAGTCATGTCCCCAAACTTAATGTAAGATCATACATTCAGATTGCTAACTAGCATACTGAGTAAACAATTAATTAATGATGAAAAATAGTTATGGGCAGATATGATGAGCTAAACAAAACCGATCAATTAATTTATCTGACTAAGCTTAAGAATCAGCAACTTTTAAATTATTAAGATGGATTGAAAGAAACAATAAACATAATTTAGCAATTAATAAGTCAGAATATTAATTAAGGAACGAGTCGGAAAGATACTTCCCTTTTTACCTGAGTGGCTGTGGATGGGAAACACGAAGTCGGATTGGGACGCATGGATTTTACCAATACATACAAAAAACCAAATAAAACAAACAAATTTAACAAGGAAAGAAAGTTTCATTACAAATCAAATAAAAGCACATTCATTGTTCAGGAAGTAGTTTAGAATAATATCAAGTTAATTACATAAAAACATCATAATAATACGTAGTAGCAACTTAAGCATCCTGATCTTCATTCTATTTGTCCTGCTCTGAAGGTGGTGAGAGGTCAGCTGCTTGGGATATGTCCTCAGAGGGAATATTGAATCCAATGGAAGCTAACCACTCATCTCTATCAGGTGGGGCTCCCATTTCTGCCGTGTGCTCAACCCTCAGTTTCGTGGCAATCTTCCTGAGCATGAGATCGTGGTTTAAGACCCGATCATAAATTCCAAGTTGCATCTTCTTCATGACCTGTAATTCCTGTAACACCATAAAAATGTCAGAAGAAGAAGAACCAGCTCCTGCAGATTGCTTGGGACGCTCGGACTTCTTGGTTGTAAACTTTACAACATGATCTTCAGCAGCTTTAACACTTTCAACTTTTGGCAATTCATTCCTCTCAACTGCAGGGGATGCATTCCTTTAAAGCAGAGGAGATACATTCCCTTCAGCTAGACTTTGACTGGGCATATGTTCAGAAGAATCAGATATACTTATGGTTGCTACTTCCCTTTCGTTATCTATTTGTTTTCTCCTCATACTTCCTTCTGCAAAATTTGGTCTAGGTTTTTGCAGGAGTCTCTGTGATCTTCTTTTCATGATTAATGTTAAAAGAATGATGATAAACAACCTAAATAAAAAAAAATAAGAATAGAAATCCAAAAGAAAGATAGCAAACCAAAACTGTGAGATGCATGGCTTATGAACAATGGAAAAACAATAACAATGAAACAAGAAGATAATAAACACGAACTTAGAAGTGCACGAAATAAGTGAAAGAAGTGGAAAGATGATACCTTTCTTAGAAACCAGAAAATGTCTTTTCGTCTTCAGCCAAAGTTTAGCATAGGTACTTAGGGTTTGGAAGCTGAAAGGTTTTTATACTGTTGAATTCATTTTCCAAGAAACGCGTAAATGTGTTCCAGCTTTATTTATTACTTAATTATTATTATAATATATATATTATTGTTATTCATTATTTATTATTTTCTTTTGATACACTCATACACTGGATAGGTAGAAGATCGAGTAAGAGTAGGAAGTGATGCCAAGTGGACACCAGAGAATGGAAGATGAATAAATGAACAAACGATAAGAAAGAATGGGCGAATGAAAACTATAAGTAAATGAATGAGTGAGTAAAAGAATGAATGCGTGAAAGATTCGTGAATGAATACAGGATCCCGAGTGAATGAAACACTGAATGGAAAAGATCCTGAATGAATAAAGGACGAACGGATATAAGAACGAGTGAAAGAATGGATGAATGAAATAGAGCGTATGAGAGACGAGTGAACCACTGTAGTGAAAAACGAGTGAATAGAAAAGCGAATGGTAGAAAGAACGAATGAAGGTAATATCGAGTGAACGAAATGAAACAAGCAATGGAAGACTGTAAAGGAAGAGATTGCGTAAATGAGTGAAAAGAGTGAAATGATAACGACCGAATGAGTATGGAGAAAGATACCGAGTGATAGAGATCTGAGAAATGAAGAGTGAACAAAACGAATGAACAAGACGAATGCACAAGGGGTCGAGTGAATGGAGAGACTGGGGAAATGAAAAACGAGTGGCTGAGGGAGGTAGAAATAATGAATTACAATCAAATCGAAGTGAATGAAAGAAACGAGTGGTTGGAAAGAATAGATGAAAAGATTCCGAGTCAATGAAATGAGTGAAAGCTAGACTGACTGGATGAAGGAGACGAGTTAATGCACAAGCCAGAGGAAGAATAAATGGAAAAATGAATAATACATTACCGAATGAATAACATCGAGAAAGGAGTTGGTCGAAGAAATGAAAGAATTTGAATGAGACTAAAAGGATAAAAAACCGAGTGATGCGAGCACCGGGTGAATGAAAAACTAAATAACAGGAAACTGGGTACAGGAAATACGAATGTGACAATCACGAATGAAAAACGAGTGGATCAAGAAGGAAAATACAGCATGAGAGAATCAATAAAGAAAGTAAGTGAAATGAAACAACAAGTAAATGAATACCGAGTGGAGTATACCGAGTACTCTAATGAGAAATTGAATGAATGAAAAAGGAACAGTAAAAAGAGACGCATGACAGGAATACCGAGTGATAGAGGTCGGGCAAGAGAATGAGAGAAAGCCAAGTGGATGAATGAAAAACCGAAAGACCGAGTGAAATGGATACAAAACTGATTGTGATGAGTGAGGAATCCGAGTGATAAAAGGCCGACTGAAATAAGTCGCCTTTTACCATCTGACCCGTTTATTAAATCAACTCAATCAGAAATCCTTCAAAGTCTTTCTTTTTATTTGCATCACGAATTGAAATTTTATTGAAAAATGACGAGTGAAGTTCAGTCGGGAAGAAGGATTAAGAACAAATAACAATTATCCGAGTTTACTATTCCCACTCAAACTCAGTAAATTTTCGCTTAAGTGCGAAACAATAATCAACAGTGTCTCGCTTAAGCTACAAGTGCTTCGCCTGAGCGAAATAGAAGAATCAAACTCGGACTTTCTTCTTCAAACTTCACAAACTTTATTCACTAAATTTTTAGTTTTCTTTTTTTTTTATTCATTCCGACTCAAGGTTCAAAACAATATAATCGGAAAGTAGGGCTGCCTCCCTAGAGCGCTTCTTTAAGGTCACTAGCTTGACCTTATGGCATCTAAGAAGATGCTTGTAGTAACAAGGAGGTTTTCTGCCTATCAAACTCTCCTCCAAAGTAGAGTTTGAGTCGCTGGCCATTTACCTTAAAAATCCGATCAGTAGTCGGGTCTTTTAGTTCGACTGCACCATGAGGAAAAACCTCATTTACAGTAAAAGGCCCCGACCACTTCGATCTAAGTTTTCCAGGGAAGAGTCTCAGTCGGGAATTGAATAATAACACCTGATCATCCTTCTGAAACTCTTTCTTATTAATTCGCTTATCGTGCCATTTCTTTGTTTTCTCCTTATAGATGGAGGCACTTTGATAAGCGTTGAGTCGGAACTCCTCTAATTCATGGAGTTTCAAAACTCTTTCCTCCTGAGATTGCTCACAGTCCATGTTTAATAGCTTTGTGGCCCACCACGCCTTGTGTTCTAACTCCACAGGGAGATGACAAGCCTTACCGTATACTAATTGATACGGGGACATGCCAATCGGAGTTTTGAACGCTGTTCGGTAAGCCCACAATGCATCATCTAATTTTACCGACCAATCTTTTCTAGATTTTCTGACCACTTTCTCTAAGATTCTTTTGATTTCTCTATTTGACAGCTCGACTTGTCCATAAGTTTATGGATGGTAAGGAGTCGATATCTTATGTAACACCTCATAGTGATGCAGGGCTTTTTCCATTATCTTATTGCAAAAATGTGAACCCTCATCACTAATAAGTACTCTCAGAACTCCAAACCTAGAGAAAATATTCTTCTTTATGAACCTAAGCACCACATGTGCATCATTGGTTCTGGTCGGAATTGCCTCCACCCATTTGGAGACATAGTCTACAGCAACAAGTATATATTCGTTGGAGAATGACTTAGGAAAGGGTCCCATAAAGTCGATACCCCAAACGTCAAATAATTCCACAATTAGAATGTTTGTCAAAGGCATGCCAGCTTTAGCAGAGAGACCTCCGCTCCTTTGACATTTATCGCACCTTTTGACATATTCTTTAGCATCTTGAAAGATAGTTGGCCAATAAAAGCCACTCTGTAAGATTTTTGCTGTTGTACGGGAGGCACCATGATGACCTCCATAATAGGGGTCGTGGCAATGCCACAAGAGCCTTTCTTGCTCGGATTCAGGCACACACCGCCTGATCAATCCATCTACTTCCATTTTAAACAGAAATGGATCATCCCAAAAGAAGTTTTTACTATCATGAAAGAATTTTTTTCTCATTTGGGATGTCCAACCATCAGGTACCACCGAGGCACTTTTAAAGTTGGCCATATCAGCATACCATGGCCCGGTGATAATTGCCATCAACTTCTCCTGTAAATTCTTCTTTTATTAAAACAGAATCTGATTCACCTTCCAGAAGAGACAGTTGGTCGGCAACTAAGTTCTCTACTCCCTTTTTATCTCGTATTTCTAAATTAAATTCCTAGAGTAACAGAACCCACTTGATCAGTCTCGGCTTGGATTCTTTCTTAGCTAGTAAATACTTGATTGCCGAGTGGTCTGTATATACAATAACCTTGGCCCCAATCAAGTAAGCACGAAATTTATCAACTGTATACACCACGGCAAGCATTTCTTTTTCAGTAGTGGTGTAATGTATTTGATTTTTGTTCAATACTTTACTAGCATAATAAATTACTTGAGTCAATTTTCCTATTTTCTGACCCAATACAACTCCGACTGCAAAGTCACTTGCATCACACATTAATTCAAACGGTAAAGACCAATCAGGTGCTGCAAGGATCGGAGCTGAAATCAAACTTTGTTTTAATTTTTCAAAAGCCTTGACACAGTTTTCATTAAACGCAAATACATGATCTTTCACAAGCAAGTCAGTCAAAGGCTTAGCTATTTTTGAAAAATCTTTAATGAACCTTCTATAAAAGCCAGCACATCCTAGAAAACTTCTCACTCCTTTCACGTTGATTGGAGGAGGAAGTTTTTCAATAATTTCTATCTTGGCTCAGTCCACTTGAATGCCCTCAGCAGAGATTTTGTGGCCAAGGACTATCCCTTTCTTAACCATAAAATGGCATTTTTCCCAGTTAAGGACGAGGTTAGTTTCTTGGCATCTCACCAGCACCTTAGATAGGTTGCTGAGGCATGTATCAAAATTACTCCCAAATACTGAGAAATCATCCATGAACACTTCAATGAATTTCTCCACCATATCCCCAAAGATTGCCAGCATGCACCTTTGAAAGGTTGCTAGAGCATTGCACAACCCGAACGGCATGCGCCTATATGCAAAAATTCCATAAGGACAGGTGAATGCAGTCTTTTCTTGGTCTTTTGGGTCAACCACAATTTGGTTATAACCCAAGTACCCATCAAGAAAATAATAGTACTCATGCCCTGACAACCTCTCGAGCATTTGGTCAACAAATGGCAGGGGGAAGTGGTCTTTCCGAGTGAAGTCATTCAGCCTTCTGTAATCAATACACATCCTCCAGCCTGTTGTGGGCTGGGTGGCAATAACTTCACCTTGGTCATTTCTTACAGTCGTCATTCCTCCCTTCTTGGGCACCACTTGGACCGGGCTGATCCAAGTGCTGTCCGAGATAGGATAAATGATTCCTGCATCAAGGAGCTTGACCACTTCCTTCCTTACCGCTTCCTTCATAATGGGGTTCAATCTGCGTTGTGGCTGTACTACAGGGGAATAGTTATCCTCCATCAGAATTTTGTGCATACAAAATGATGGACTGATTCCCTTCAATTCAGAAATATTCCAGCCAATCGCAGATTCATGTGCCTTTAATACCCTAATTAGTTTATCCACATCCTCATCGTTTAAGTCGGCATTAATAATGACAGGATGTGTGTCGTCTTCTCTCAGGAAAACATATTTCAGATGAGAAGGTAAAGGTTTTAAATCACATTTTTCTTCAGAAAATTCCTTTTCTTTCTCAACTTCAGTAATTTTCAAATCATTTTTCTTTTCTTTTTCAAAATCACCTACTTCTAATACTTCCAGTAGGCTCAATATTTCTGAGTGAGAGTCATTTAACTCCTCAGTCTCGGAGTCAAAGTCATCCTCTAAAAAAGTTCGTAAGGCCTCTTCCTCAGTTTTTAAAAACATTGGAGTGTGGTAGCTTTTAATTTCTTCAACCATTAAACAATCCATCCTTTCAGTCGGATGTTTCATGGAATTAAAGACATTAAAGGTTACCTGCTCCTCTTGAACTCTCAGCATGAGTTCACCCTTTTCTACATCAATTAATGCTCTGCCAGTAGCTAGGAAGGGTCTACCTAAGATTAAAGGGATCTCTCGGTCAGCCTCCATATCCAACACTATGAAATCTGCTGGGAAGATAAACTTATCTACTTTCACTAACAAGTCTTCCAGCATCCCTTGGGGATATTTAATGGACCTGTCAGCCAACTACAAGGACATGCGAGTCAGTTGCAAGTCATTAATTCCCAATTTTTTCATCAAAGATAGAGGCATCAGATTTATACTGGCTCCTAGATCACAGAGAGCACTTCCTACATGGATATCCCCAATTGCACACGATATTGTAAACGATCCAGGATCCTCTAGCTTTTGGGGAAGTTTCTTTTGAATGATTGCACTGCACTCTTGAGTGAGAGTAATCATTTCATCCCCCTTAAGCTTCATTTTCTTAGATAATAATTCTTTTAAAAATTTTGCATAGGAAGGCATCTCCTGCAATGCCTCGGCAAAAGGGATATTAATGTGAAGTTTCTTGAAAACCTCTAAGAACCTAGCAAACTTCTGCTCCTCTATTTGCTTTTTAAACCTGTGTGGAAATAGAGCATTCCTCAGTTTTTCAGGAGTCAGCTTAGAAGCTTCCTCCAGAATCAGATCAACCTTTTTCTTTTTCTTTTGATGGACTTTATTTTCTTTTTCTTTTTCTGTTTCATTTTTATTTTCTACTTCATTATTAACCTGCTCGGTTTCTTGTATTATTTCTTTTTCTTTTTCTGAACTTATTTCCTGACTCGGAGATGGAGAAATAATTTTTCCACTCCTAGTAATTATAGCCTTGCAATGTTCCCTTGGATTTACCTCGGTATCTCCAGGGAAATTGCCTACTTGCCTCTCAGCTAATTGTTTAGAAAGCTGTCCGACTTGATTTTCTAAATTTCTTATGGACGCTTCCTGATTCTTAAAACTGGCCTGAGTGGCCTGAATAAACTAAGAAAGTACATTCTCAAGTTCGGATTTTTCTTTAACAGGGGGGTGAGAAGGTTGTTGTGGTCTATTTATGGGTTGATTTGGTGGGATGTTCTGATTCAGATGTGGACCTTTCTGCCAAGAAAAATTGGGGTGATTCCTATAATTAGGATTAAAGGAATTAGAAGGATAATTCCTTTGATATTGTTGTTGCCCCATATAATTCACTTGCTCGGAAGGCACATTTGGATCACACAATCCATTCTCATGGTCTCCACCACAAAAGTCACAACTGATCATAGAAACTTGACTCGGCTTTTGGAGTTCTGAAATTTGTATGCTTAGTTTCTCCAAAGCCTGAGTCATCAGTTTACTCTGAGCCAGGTAAGCATCTTGTGCTTCTAATTCTAATATCCCTCTCTTAGGGACTTGGCTCCTCTCACTAATCAAGCATTCATTAGAAGCCATAACGTCAATCAGCTCTATGGCTTCTTCTACAGTTTTTGTTGTTAGTGAACCTCCAGCTGAGGCATCAATCAGGACCCTGGTAGCTGGCCTAACACCATTATAGAAAATAGTTACCTGTTGCACATCAGAAATCTGATGATGAGGACATCTCCTCAAACTTTCTTTATATTGATCCCATGCTTGCATCAAAGACTCACATTCTCTTTGTTGGAAACATGTGATTTCATTGCGCAACTTTGCATATTTAGAGGGAGGAAAATATTTAATCAAGAATTTTCGTTGCAAGTCCTCCCAAGTTGAAATACTGCCTCTCGGTTGACTCTGCAACCAGGCTTTTGCTCAGTCCCTTATAGAAAACGGAAACAATCTCAGTCGGATTACCTCGTCAGGGACTCCATTCATTTTTACTGTGTCACAGATTTGGAGGACAGTTGCTAGATGCAAATTTGGATCCTCAACCTCACTTCCTCCGAATTGTTCATTTCTTACCAACTGCAGTAAAACTGGTTTTAGTTCGAAATTATTTGCTGAAATTGGTGGCCTAAGGATGCTAGATTACGATCCTTCTTCAGTCGGCCTGGAGTAGTCACCTAATGTAACTCTCCTCTGTTCTATTCCTTTTTCTTCTTTTTGCTTTTTCTCTTTTCTTAGTCTACGTTCTAACAAGTCTATGTCAGGATCAAAGAAGAAAGGCTCTCCTCTGCTCCTTGACTGCATACAACAAATGTCACACAAAAGAACAATTCACAGCTATGACTAAATCTATGCGAAAATAACAAACTACTACTACTAAAAACAAAAGTGAAACTACGTATTAAATGCAAACAAAAGTAAAACGGTTCAGTCTAGTACCGGTCCAAGGATTGTTGATATTACTCAACAATCCCCGGCAACGACGCCATTAACTTGATGCTAAAATCCCGAGCCATTAACTTGGTGCTGAAAATCTTAGTAAAACAAAATATGACTCTCGGATTTACACTTATGGCAAGCGCACCAGTCGTTAAAATTGTAGAATATTTGATCGTCGCACAGGGATTGTGGTAAGTACCTCAATCTAGGACTAGTACAAGCTGAGCTAACAGAAAATACATGAAGTTCATTCGGTTTTTATGGTTTTGGTGTTTTCTAGTTATTTTTGGTATTTTCATAAACAGAGTTAAGATGAATGTGAAAAGTGATTAAAAGAAGACAGGTCTGGATTGCTTCAGTTCACAATTTCATCAAGAAACATGCAATTAAGGTATAATCAAACTTCATAATCCAGAGAACAATCCGCTTGTGGTTATTCCCTAATTCCTTAGGTGAAAAACACTAATCCTTAAGCAATGAACCTTAATTCCTTAAGTGCTCGATTAACCTAAGAATCTAATGCGAAATTGGAGGTTGAACTCTAACTATTCACCTAAATTAATTAGGCCTGAACTAGTTAGAAAGCTGGAAGTTACCTAAGCTTCAACCATGATTCCTCATTAGCGAAGTTCTTCATCAGTTTTGGATTTGTCAATCCAGCAATTCTGCTCCACTCCTCAGCTTGTTCGCCTCAGGATCTAGAAGTCGATCTCCTTGCTCACAGCTTCAAGACTCCATTGCCAACCTTCGCAATCCCAATCTTAGGGAGTTAGAACGCCATTGACTTCGGTTCCATCGAAGGATTGTGGAACGTCATGGAGGAGAGGATTAGAGAGAGAAAAATATGTAGTGAGATGTTCGAAGTGTTTAATGAATGTTCTCCATTCTGTTATTTCGTATCTGTGAATGCGTGTCTCCTTTTACAGAATATGTACAACCTATATATATGTTTCTACCTAACTCACTAACTTAACTGATAACTTAGAAAACTTAAGTTATCGTCTAAACTAACTAATTACATACCAGCTCCTAACAGGATCCAGCTCATCCTTAGCTAAGTTACAGCACAGCACCAGCTAATTGACAGCTTACTACTTAAGTTACTAAGGTACAAGTAGAAGAGACGGCAATGGAAGCGGAAACAGTACTGCACCGAGTGTGTGTTGTTGGAGGGAAGAAACAGGGTTTAAGTTACTGCTTTTACGCTTCAGCTTGCTGGGTTTTCGCTTGAGCGGATTAATTCACGCTTGGGCGAGCTCGGGAATTGCACTGCAGTGTTGCTTTGTCGCTTAAGCGTTATGGCGAAGTTTGGGCGAGGAGGGTACTTTGAAATTACGCTTGAGCTAGTTCTGCTTTCGCTTGGGCGAATTAAAAATATGCACTGCAGAATGGCTTTCTCGCTCAAGCGCGATAGAGAAGTTTGGGTGAATCCTTGACCCTCGCTTGAGCGAATTTAACTCTTGCTTGAGCGGATTAATTATTCAATCGGTATTCTAAAGTTAGCACTCGGGTTCTTCATATAATATTCTGAATCCTTGTTTTCTTTTGGAGTCAGTGTCTTTGAAGTCTTACTCAGTCGGATTTGTGAAGTCTTACTCGGATTTTCCAAATCTCGCTCGGGTTTTAGGAATTTCACTCGGATTTTCCTTCTTAGCTTAAGCACAACCTGTCCCTGTACCAATAAACAACTGATTGCCTAGCAATTGTATGCTGGCTACTTGGTGATATTATAAACAATCATAAAATCTTAACTAATTTTTGTTTTTAACCGGTTTCTTACATAAATAACATACTTTTAAAATAAATAACTAAAACACAAATTATTAACAAATTATTAAATAATGTAATCAAAACTAAACAATAATTAATAAATTATGTTAAATAAAAGGTGGAATAATTAAGTCTTTTCAAGACTTATCAGATAATTGTAATATCTAAATTTTTTTATTGGGTTTTAACTTACTAAGTTATCAATTGGATTGAATAAACTTAGAGACGTATACATTGGGCTAAACTTTCATAAGATGAATGATCAGTAATGGTTACCTAACCCAATGTCTAAGAGTTGTGTAAGATACAATTGGAAAGGAGTTTCCTACCTAAATAACCAAATGTTAAGTGATCAACCAAAGCTGACTTAGCATTAGGCCAAATATGGATCTTTGCCCACTAAACAATCTTCCAACAGGATTTTCTGATTCGTAGAGGGTGATTTTATTTTGAATCAAAATAGTGGGAGATGTGTTTAATTTTAAGACCAAAAATTAAATATGTTTTTAATTGATACTTACTATATATCTTTCTATTTTAGATAACCATGACATCAAACATGCCTTCAAACCTTTCATTGCGATCGATCCTAGACAAAGAAAAATTATCTGGACCCAACTTTCTAAACTGGTATAGGAGTTTGAGGATTGTCCTCAAACAAGAGAAAAAGCAGTATGTCCTGGAAGATCCAATTTCGAAACCACCCGCGACCAATGCCTCTAAAGCTGACAAGGATGCTTACAAGAAGCATCAAGATGACGCTTTAGATGTCCAATGCCTTATGCTGGCAACCATGTCTCCTGAGCTTCAGAAGCAACATGAGCACATGGAGGCTTTCGATATGATCGAAAACCTAAGGAAACTATATCAAGGTCAAGCTGACCAAGAAAGATATGAAGTTTTTTCAGCCCTATTTAGCTGCAGACTTGAAGAGGGAGGTTCTGTAGGACCTTATGTGCTCAAAATGATTGGGTACCTGGAGAATCTAGCTAGGCTAGGATTCCCCTTTCCTCAAAAGTTAGCTACTGATCTCATTTTGAAGTCATTACCTGATAGTTTTAAGCCAGTCATCATGAATTATAACATGAATGCATTGGATAAAACATTTCCAGAGCTACTCAATATGTTGAGGACTACCGAGCCCAATATTTCTAAAGGAAAGGGCAAGGCCATAATGATGGTCAATTCTAGCAAAGGTAAAGGAAAGGGCATGCATAAAGGCAAAGAAAAGGCTGTTATAGGAAAAGGCAAGATAATTTGGAAAGGCAAGGATAAGCCAAGTACATCAGCCTTAAAACCTATAGGTGGGGTGGCTAAGGAAAGAAATTGTCACCATTGTGGACTAAAGGGATACTGGAGGAGAAACTGTCCAAAGTACCTGGAAGAGCTTAAGAAGAAGGGAATTGAGACTTCCACTTCAGGTATTTTTGTTATAGAAATTAACTTGTCAACTTCAACATCATAGGTATTATATACAGGACGTGGATCTCACATTTGTCTTAATATGCAGGATCTAAAAAGGAGTAGGTAGTTGATGAAGGGCGATGTGGACCTACGCGTTGGAAATGGAGCAAGAGTTGCTACATTAGTTGTAGGGACTTATTTTTTATCCTTGCCCTCAGGGTTTGTTCTTGAATTAGAAAATTATTTTTATGTTCCGACAATAAGAAGAAACATTATTTCTGTTTCTTGTCTAGATAGGAAAGGGTTTTCCTTTATAATAAAGAACAATAGTTGTTCTGTTTATTTTAATGACATGTTTTATTGTTGTGAAAATTTGAGTAATGGACTTTATGTTCTCGATCTCGAAACCCCTATCTATAACGTTAATACTAAAAGGGTTAAACCAAATGATTTAAACCCAACTTTATCTTTGGCATTGTCGCCTTGGACATATAAATGAAAAACGTATTTCTAAACTCCATAAAGATGGATATTTAGACTCTTTTGATTTTGAATCAATAGATAAATGCGAATCTTGTTTATCGGGGAAGATGCCTAAGACCCTATTTACTGGAATGGGTGAAAAGGCAAGTGATCTTCTAAGCTTGATACATAGTGATGTATGTGGGCCAATAGGGACAATGGCTAGGGAAGGTTTTAGTTACTTTATCACCTTTAATGATGATTTCAGTAGATATGGATTTGTGCTTCTAATGAAGCATAAATCAGAATCCTTTGAAAAGTTCAAAGAATTCAAACATGAAGTAGAGAACCAACTTGGCAAGAAAATTAAAGTACTTCAATCTAATCAAGGTGGCGAATACTTAAGCCTGGAGTTTGATGAATATCTTAAAGAATGTGGGATTGTCTCTCAACTCACTTCTCCTAGAACACCACAATGGAATGGTGTTTCTGAGCGGAGAAATAGAACTTTGTTAGACATGATTCGATCAATGATGAGTCAAACTGACCTCCCTAACTCCTTCTGGGGACGTGCTTTGATGACAGCAGCTTTCACACTTAACTGAGTTCCATCTAAGGCTATCATAAAGACACCATATGAGATATGGACTGGGAAACGACTCAGTATGTCTTTTCTTAAGATTTAGGGCTGTGAAGCTTATGTGAAGCGTCAGATTTTTGACAAAATTGGACCCAAATAAGATAAATGTCTTTTTGTGGGATACCCAAAGGAAACTAAGGGTTATTACTTCTACAATCCTACCGAGGGCAAAGTGTTTGTCGCTCGGAATGCTGTATTCTTAGAAAGGGAATTCATCTATAAAAGAATCAGTGGGAGGAAAGTGGAACTTGAAGAAGTTCAAGACCTGCAAGGCATTGAAGAGCCAATGGTGGAAATGGAGCCGGAACCACAAAATGTTGTGATAACTCCAACTCCAGTAGAACAAGACTTACGTAGATCAGGTAGAATACGTCAACAACCTAAAAGATATGGATTTCTTGTAACTCAGGAAGGAGATGTGTTGCTAATGGATCAAAATAAGCCAACATCTTATGAAGAGGCCATTGCAAGTCTAGAATCTGAGAAATGGCTTAAAGTCATGGGATCTAAAATGGACTCCATGTACACTAATCAAGTTTGGTCTTTAGTTGATGCACTCGAAGGGGTAAAACCTATAAGATGCAAGCGGGTTTTCAAAAAGAAAACTGACATGGATGGTAATATAAGTACCTATAAGGCAAGATTGGTGGCGAAAGGTTTTAAGCAAATTCATGGTATAGACTATGATGAAACCTTTTCTCCAGTCGCTATGCTAAAGTCTGTTCGGATTCTGTTTGTTATTGCTGCATACCATGATTATGAGATATGGCAAATGGATGTCAAGACTGTTTTCCTTAATGGAAATCTTCTTGAGGAAGTGTACATGACACAACCTGAAGGCTTTGTTAAGCCTGAAGCATCCAGGAAGGTGTGCAAACTACAACGTTCCATATATGGACTTAAGCAAGCTTCCAGAAGCTGGAATCTTCGTTTTTATAAAGCCGTTAAATAATTTGGCTTTACTAAAAATGAGGATGAACCTTGTGTCTACAAGAAGGTTAGTGACTACATAATTATTTTTCTACTCCTGTATGTTGATGACATACTACTCATTGGAAATGACGTTCCTACCCTTCAGTCTGTGAAGACTTGGCTGGGAAGCTATTTTTCTATGAAAGACTTAGGTGAAGCAACCTACGTGTTGGGAATTAAGATCTATAGAGATAGATCAAGAAAAATTCTTGGCCTAAGTCAGAATACATACATAGATAAAGTGTTAAAAAGGTTTAACATGCAAGATTCCAAGAAAGGAACTTTGCCTATGGCTCATGTAACATCCCAGATTTTTGAGAAAATAAAGTTATTGGATGATGATAATTAATTATTCATGGTCAAATAATTATGGGAGATGTTGTTAGACATTAGGGGTGAATTATCGGTAAATTAAAATTTACCGGAAATGAATGAATTAACAGATGATGTGGGACCTACTTAATCGAATTAAGTGTTTGATGGGTCTAGAATGTTTGGAATATTATGGTGATTAAGATGGTGTAGTTAGAATAATTTTTAGTGTTAAGGAACTAATTAATTGGACTCGACATAGGATATGAAACGGGGAAATTATGAACCAAATTGGATTAAAAAGAAAATGAGAATTCCCTTTCTTTTCCTCACCACCACTGTCCACTTCTTCTTTTCTCTCTTCCCACTCACTTTACACTCTATTACACAATGGACCAAAGGGGGGGGATATCATATGGGTACATTTTAATAACCAATGGTCAATGAGCCAATAAAACACATTTTTTCACACTCTTTTTCCCTTCATTTTCGGCAGCTTCTTCCTCCTCACCATTCTCCACTCTTTTACTTCCTTCTCCCTCCTTCCATGGTAAAAACCGTCCCACACTCCTTCCTCTTCTATTCCTTGCTAAAATCAAGAGTTATGTGGGAAATGTGAAGCATGCATGGAGCTAGGAAGCTTGCATTGGCCCTCCTCTTCTTCTTCACCCTCATTTTCGTTTTGGTGGAGTTTGGACTTAAGGTAAAGATTTCTTACCTCCACATCATTTTATTATGGTTTTGTGATATTGGGTTGAAGATGATAATATTAGAAGCCTTGCATGTGGATGGGTGTTGATTGTGTTGGTAAACCTAGAGTGAAACTTTAAGCATGAATAATGAAGGTGTGAAATTGAACATGGTTTGATGTTGTGGGATGAAGAGAAAGTTATAGTAACTATAAAGATTTTAGGAGATTGATTGAGAATATTGTTAATTGATTTTAGATGGGAAACCCTAAGTGCTAATGAGTTGAGGGTTTTGACCCACTTGATGATCTTGATGATTTTTGGTACCTTAGAATGATTTTATACATGGAAATGGATTTTTGTAGGGTATGGGTTGAATATTGATGTTGATAAAATGGGGAGCTAATTCATGAGTTGCAAATGATGATATATGCATGTATATAGGTATGTTGATTTGAGGGATTAGTAAGTGTTGATATTTATGATGTTGACAATGATTGCGAACCATTAATATTAGACTAAGAGAATGGATGTTTAAATTGATGAAGCCTTAGGTCTTGTTATAGGCCATGGTGTTGTTGATGTTGGGTTGTTTAGCCCTTTGAAATCTAGAAATCTTAGCTTTGGGGAAAGGAATTCCCGAAGCCTAATACAAGCATATGAATTTGGAGTATTAGACAAGTCTAGGACTTGATCATGGGTTAGGTGATGATGTCTAAGATGATGCTTTGTGATAGAATAATAATGGCAATTGTATGTATATTTATTGTGATAGGATTGCATCCCTGACGATGATGCGGAGCGATCGAGACATTTGGAGCATTAGAATTATGGATCTTCCCTCGAGGTAGGAGAGGAGTTTGCATTTCAAATTGCATGAGTGAATTCATTGTTAATTATGTATATGTTAAACTCATGCAATGCCTTGCCAAGAATGTTTTATATGATTAATTTGATGAAGTGATAATTAATGGCTTGGCTTATGTTGATTGTTATGCTAATATATGTATATGTATGATGTTAATGATAAATGCTTGGTAGTCCCTTGGTTGGACATGAACTAAATGATGGTGGAACTTTGTGAATGAATGAGTTAAACCAAGTGTAGAGGATTATTTTGAGATGAGAGGTGTATTAAAGCCTTCATTTTATAGTTGAGGAATTAGGATTTAAAAGAATGATTGATGAGTCAAAATGAGAATTTATGAGTATGAATGGTTAGAGCTAGTTTTACATGCCTTATATGATGTGTAGGATGTGATGATGTTGACCAATTTGGATTGGTATGAGTTTTGGTGTGTCAGTTATGAGATCTTCACGTTACTGCACTTGAACTGGTAGTCTCGCTCAGGCGAGATGAGGTTTCGCTCAAGCGAGACACGTACCACATGGTTGAGGTAGCCACTGGACGAATCTCGCTCAAGCGGGCATAGCCGCGCTTGAGCGAGCGAGATGGAAAAATGGTACTGGAGAGATCTCGCTTAGGCGAGAGGCGAGGCATGTTGGGTCTCGCTCAAGCGAGCGAGCACGAGATTGGATACTGGAAGGATTCCGCTTGAGCGAGAGTGACTCGCTCAAGCGAGATAGTGACCTGATGCTCTAAACTTCTTCGCTCAAGGAGAATTTTTAGGCGCTCAAGCGACCCACTTCGATCTCGCTTAGGCGAGGGTGTGACTCGCTTAAGCGAGCGGGCGTGAAAAACGTTACTGGAGGTATTTCGCCTACGCGAAAGGGCTTGCCCAAGCGAGCGACGCTGATCTCGCTCAAGCGATGGTGAATCTCGCTTGAGCGAATTGCCCTGCATTGAAATTCATTTCATTCCTTGTATTAGGCTTGTATTGGACCCCTTTCCTTGGTAATATGAGATGATTAAGGGGATGTGTTAAGGACAATATAATGATGATAAAACATGGAAGTAATTGGGATTAATTGGCACTTTGGGATCAATTGCTTGTGATGTATTTGCCACCAAAATAGAGTAGCCAAAGAATAATAATGAGGATATGATGGTGGGGTTATGAGAGATATTCCAGAATAATTATAAGACCGAGGGGTAAATGAATAAATGACATTGTATGAATTATAATTGGATGAATTAGAGGAAGTATGATATTAAATAATGCTAGATGATGATGTTGAACACTCTCTTGCACAAAGAGGTGTATATTTATATTGATGAATGGTTGTGTACCATTGTGTATGATACAAGCATGGTCTTGTATGTGTGGTGTGAAATATGAAATTGATAATGTTGTGAATGCCATACAATTTTATATATATACTTATATGAGTATACTTGAGCAATGGTAATGAATAATGAGATGAAAATCCACTATATGAAGTGTGATGATATTGATGAATAATATGTGACGTTGAAATGCTATGGTGGCTGTTTGCAAGTGTTATCTTGCGGGTATGAGATGAAATAATTATGAAATATGTTGTGATGAAAAGGCCACGTATAAAACCTGAAAACCATGGTCAAGAAATAAATAATGAGAAGGCCCACTAAGGCGTACGTGGAGATGTTGGTGAGTATAATGATGATGATGATGACTGGCATATCGATAGCTGTCTATGTGGAATATTAGGGGGTTCCACTAGGCGGGCCCAGTGGGAGGGCGGCTCAGTGCACGAGCATTATTGTTGTTTCCCCTGTGACTCAGTGTGTGAGTCACGAAGCTGTCCATAGATTGGTGATGAGGCACCCTATATGGCGGGCCCAGTGGGTGGGCGGCTCTATGGTGAGCGAGTTACCTCGGTGTCCGACGGGGCACGGCTCTCTCGATGTGTTCGGGAGGGGCCCGTAGCACTTTTGGCAAATGAGGCCATGTTATTGATCCGTAAGTCACAAGGTGACTAGTGCTACAGATGGGCGATCGCGGTTTGGTACCAGTAAAACATGTTGTTGAGATGCATGCATGCTTTGAGATATGTGTACACATTTTACTACTGCAGTAGGGGCATAGTAGCACACCTATGCTTGACCCACAACTTGGTGTTTATTCCCACAGTCGGATCCGCATTGGTTGTCAAATTCACATAGTATGGAGATATGCCAGAATATGATAATGATTGATGATGATTGAGATGTTAATATTGGTGTCGATGAGATGCAAAGTTAATATGATGAAAGACCACATAAAAGTAATAAATGATATAAACATATGAAATGATGTTGAATATGACGATATGTATGATATGGCCCAATATAATGAAGGGCGTATTTAATTATGATTGGAAATGATGATATTAGCCCATAGTGGCTTGATGAAAGACCAAGATGGTCTATATTGATGAGTTGGCCCATTGGGGCGATATGATAGATATGTGTTGGCCATTGTGGCGGTGTTATAGATGTGTATATGCTTGCTTTGCTATGATTTGATAAATAAGCATGAAATGAATATATATTGTTGAATTAATAAATTATGGTGATTGTTGATGCGTTTAGCAAAGCATACATGATGTTGATATGCATATGCACATGATTTCAATTATATTCATATCGTCATTTGAAATGTAAACTCACTCTCCCATGTGGTCTACTTTTTAGTATTGATGCAGGAAAACCATGGGGTGAGGACGTTTATGAAGTGAAGTTTTGGGAAGGTAAATAGTTGTAGAGGAATGCCTTGGCCGGCAGCTTTATAACGTAATGTGTTATGTATATGATGGATAATATGATGTTGTAATCATTGATATGGATGGACGAATTATGAGTATAGTTATACATTTGGTTGATGTACTAATAGTGGATATATAGGAATTGAAGTTGGGCTGATTATGGGCTTTTATGAATAAGAATTTTAATGATGTATGATGCATGACCATATAGATGATTACATGTATATATCTTAGGTATTGCAAGCTTATGAGATTGTGCAAAATGATGATGGTTGTCTACTAGGCCTATGTTATGCCATTGCGTGCTCTACCGAGCCTTTCCTCATATCTTCATATATGGGACTAGGCGTGTGCCCGGTATACACATTTTTCTCCCGCTGTAAGCTCTGTTATTTTTTGTATACCGCATGGGCAAACTATTCATCGATCCAGTTATAAGTTGTTAAATCTCACTCTTTGGTTTTCTGTGATTCGAGTCTAGATGTGGTCATGGTGGTGTTTTGGAAATGTTTTCCAACGTGAAAAATTTACTCGCATTTTTATTAATTATGTCGATCACATCGGGATTCGAGTACAGAAAATCAGGGGTGTTATAGCTCATGGCATAAGCCTATCAAAGGCTCAATCTCCTTCCACTAAAAAAGAAAGAGAACGAATGAATAAGATTCCATATGCACCTGCTATTGGATTAATCATGTATGCCATGATATGTACCGACCAGATGTCTCGTATGCTTTAAGCATGACAAGCAGATACTAGTCTGATCCCGGTGAAAGTCACTGGACTACTGTCAAGAATATCCTAAAGTACTTAAGAAAAACTAAAGATTTATTCTTGATATATGGAGGGTAAGAAGAGCTCATTGTAAAGGGTTACACTGATGCTAGCTTTCAAACTGATAAGGATGACTCAAGATCGCAATCAGGGTATGTGTTTTGTTTAAATGGTGGCGCTGTAAGCTAGAAAAGTTTGAAGCAAGAGACAGTTATTGATTCTACTATAGAATCTGAGTATATTGCTGCCTCAAATGTTGCAAAAGAGGCAGTATAGATCAAGAAGTTCATAACAGAACTTGAGGTAGTTCCTAGCATTATAGACCCTATAAGTCTCTACTGTGACAATAGTGGAGCAATTGCACAAGCTAAGGAACCTAGATCACATCAACGATCCAAGCATATACTTAGGCGTTATCATCTCATCCGAGAAATACTTGAATGAGGAGATGTTAAGATATGTAAAGTGCACACCGATGAGAACATTGCTGACCCACTCACCAAACCTTTTGCACAACAAAAGCATGAGGGACACACTAGATCATTAGGCATTAGGTAAATATCTGATTGGCTCTAGTGCAAGTGGGAGATTGTTGGTGTATGCACTACGAGCTATTAATGTATCAATTTTAACTTATCAATAAAATTAGTATTTTCAGTTTTAAGACTAATTTTAATGCTATTTATCCTGGAATAATAGGTCATGAGAATTATTCCTAAAATGTCCCTAATCAAGTATTTACATAGGGACATGTAAATACATTGAGATTAGTGTGTGAATGTACTGATAATTTAATCTCACAAATCATGGATATATAATATCAAGTCTTTACACGGGTACACATTAAGAGTAATGTTATGTTGGACATACCCACCATGAGAACGTTGCATAGATCGTTACATGAGTGTCATAAACGGTTCTCAATGTGATAATGTTATATAGTCCTTCGACCTGAAGTCACTACGATTCCTACATAAGGAGTTTGTAGTTTTAATACAATCAAACGTTATCTGTAATAAGATGACCATAAAGATTGTGATTAGGCAATAAGCAAATTATGTAGAGAGATGTGAATGATGTAGATGGAATTTGTCTCTCCTATGTGACAGGAGTGATATCTATGGGCCACATGATGGAGTGAGACTAATGAAATGCATGGCCATACTAGGACGAATAAATATTAGATATTTATTATGTAAAGTCTACTCTGGTATCAAGTAAAATGAATTGGGCCATACAAGGATGACGACGACCATGCCTTGGGCCCAATTAGATATCGTGACAAAAAAAATAAATATATAAAATAATTATCACTTATAGGTCATGTCGATGATAAATAATATTCAGACATAATGATGTATTGCTAGATACCGCTCTTATTTTATATTAATAATAAAATAGTTTATTATTAATATAACTGAATATTTTACCTATAGGGTCACACACATAGAGTAAGCCCACCAGATGATAGTTTTATTTTAGTTGGACTAAAAATAAAACTATTTGGGCCTAACTCATTTAGAATGAGTTAGGAGCCCAATGTTTAATGAGAGTTCAGGTCAAGACCTAAGCCTATATATAGAGCATGAGATGCTCATAGGCTGCTGCTCAGAAATTAGATTATAATCAAATTTCCGTACTAGCATTCGGAATTTTTGTTTTTCTAGTGGGAGTGCTTGTGTGAACTCCTAAGGGCGAAGCTACAATTGCTTTGATCGAGGAACTCTCTTTGCGTCTACAACAGGTAAACCCTAAATAAAAAAAATTAATTTTGCATAATGCCTTGAGACATTTGTATTTGCAATCCTTTTTGGGAATCCTTTATGTTTCCGCTGCCTGACCCTGATGGGATTCTCTAACATAAACATCATCTTCATCACTCCCTTGCTGCCACACTTTACCTTCACCCATTTCTTTTAGATCAAAGCCTAACTTCAACACTAGTTAGTCATCATGATCTATATTTTCTTTTTCTCTTAATGGATGATATAACAGAGTCTTTCTATAGGCACACAAATGAATTAAGATGTATGTTATTACTCTTGATGTTGCTCATGGTTGTGTTGATGATATTTTTCTTTTAGGTTGTAACACTAGACCCGTGAAACAAGGTTATATGACACAATCAAATTGTTCAGTTATACTAACCATTTCACATGTAATTGAACTGATCAATTTGCTGTAGGTATCTTTGTTACTAAGCGCCCTTAAAAAAAGTACAGAGCAAAAAGCATAAGGAGCCAGATCCTGACACCAATATTTGGTTATGTCTTATTTTTCCTTCTTTGTTTATTGTTCACAACAAAAAAATCATCATTTCCAGTTTTTCATTTTATATTTTGTATGCCTTTTACTAATTTTTTTTGGATTTGTCTTAGTAATGTGTAATTATATCACCCTTGTCCAATATTTCATGACATGTTATGAATAATTCCCTTGCATATTAATTCAATAAGTTTGTTATGAAAAATCAAATTGTACATGAATTGTGATAGATTGACCACCCTCAGTGAGATTTTAAGCTTAATTGGATAGACCGTATTATGCCATCTTTCTTCTTTCTTGATTGACCCTTATTTATTTGTACTGTAGAACTTGACTTGTTTCTTTTTTAATGTATTATGTCCTATGTGCATGCTTTAATGTGATTAAGGCAATTTTTGTTTTAACCAACCACTAGCCATATGTCTTACCTTGCATATTTTCCATTGTTACCCATATTGAGCCTATATCTATTTCTTGATTTAGCCACATAATTAGCCAATAGCCAAAAAAATGATCACCCTTGCTTAAGAATTGATTAGGAGTTTTGAAATTGCTATGAATAAAGGTTCTTGATGATTGTGGAAATATACCCAAGATTATGTATGTTGTTGTTTCAATGTTCAAAAAGAAAATAAAAAAATGAAAAAAGAAATGTTAAAACAAAGAAGAAAAAGAAAAAGAAGAACTGATGAATATATATATATGAAAATAATCAGGAGGATTTATTTTCATGTTTTGTCCTCCATCATGTTTCATTTTGTTGAGTATTGAGTTTCAAAATGTACTTCCACAATCACTGAATCACTTACTCCATTGCTCTTTTCAACCCTAAGTTTAGCCATACTATTTCATTTTATCCATCCTGTATCTCCTTGGCCCCATTACAACCTTAATAAAGTCCTTTTGTTCTCTGTATACATATTTGTTCAAATATGGAAATTAGAAATTTATCAAGCATATGGTAGTTCTAATTTATTTGGGTGATTTTTAAGAATATATACAAACCTAAACAATCGAGATATAGAGAGCATGAAGAGAATATCTATCACCTTTTCATCCACTCTTTGATTTGATCACTCAATTTGTGTAACTAGTATGTAATGCTTCTTATTCACACTTATCATGACTTCTTGATGTAAGGGATGATGTTACTTATTATTTTAGATTTTTAAATCAAAAATCAATTTAAAACAAAACTTTTTTTGTTATTTCTCATTTTAATGTTTGGTTTTGTTTTGCCCTGGAGTGTAAAAGTTTAAGTGTGGGGGAATTTGATAAATCAATTTTAATACACTTCTTATAGTTTTACACTTGGGGTTTATTATATAGTTACTATGTTTAATGATAGTATTTTAATTAAGTTTGATGATGTTTAGTTTAATTGAAGCATTATGTTTATATGTTTCAATTATTGTTTTTTAGTATCTTGCCTTGTTTTGGTCATAACTTGGGCTTTTGTGATCCAAATGGGCTAATCTTGGAGCCCATGGAAAGATAAGACAGAGGCTACATCATGATGATCATATTTGGTTATTTTGCATCTAAAAATAATGAAGAAATGGAACTTGAACCAATCAGCCCACATGTGTCCTACCAACATTGACATGGTTCACTAAAATACATATATCGGGAGTTCTAGATATCTAAATGACCTAATTCTTACGCCAAATTCTCAATAAGATAGAGACCTACAAATTTCATGTTGAAGATTTTATGAAATTAGGTCATCCAAAGGGTCATATTTGACTCGTAAGATGGAGAAGATAAAGAGGATGATGAATTTCAACACCTACCATTATCTTCTTTTCAATTATTGTAATTTCAAGCCCACCAATGTTGAAAAAATGTATTAATGATCAGAAAATAAATGTACAGTATCATGATACCTTGCCTATAAATAGATGCTTAAAGTTGTAAGGAAGAGACACAAGAGATACATAATAAATACATGCTTAAGTTTTCATTACATTTCTATATCTTTGCTTTAGTTTCTTAAATTTTAGTTCTTTCTATTGCTTTATTTCTTTACTCTATATTCTATTCCTCAAGTTATGGTTTTTATTTCCCTTCTTCAATATTAAGTAAGTTAATTTTATTATTTTTTATTTACTTTTATAATCAAAGTGATCTATAGTTAATTTAATATTATCTTTCATTGTTAAAAAATCATCATGGAAGCTTAATCTTTTAAAATCAACTCAAGAAATTAATTTTTCTTTATGTTAACTTTGAGTTGCTCTTATTATTTTGATTGAAGACAAGTACTTTTCTTTGTTTCTCAAACACTTATGATGGTAGATTATTTAAGTGTATAACCGATTGGTATATATTAAACAATCTATAATCTAAAATGATGTTAGTTGGTTAATTAATAATCAATTTGAGAATAAAGATTAAGTCACGAAATAAGAGATTTTTATTTAGTTTCTTAACTCAATCAAACTATGGTTTTAAAGTTATCTTAGTAACTAATAAGAATATATTGATTGATTATTCTTATTAGTTCATTAATTCGATTCTAGAAGATTTTCTAGAATATAATCATTTAGGGATTCCAAATGATTCTAGGTTAAGAAATTAATTATATTTAATCATATTTGTGATTAATGATTAGTTAAATAAAGATTTATTAATTCCTTGAGTTGCTTGTTTCTAAATTTGATTCTTCACCCATTCATAAATTTACTTTTTGTATTATTATATAATTATTTAGTTTTCCTTTCAATCTCAACTCAGACCCCTTTTTGTTATAAGTAAATTTAGTGTAACTAATTTAACTAAGGTCCTCGAGAGACGACTAAGGTTGTTCACCTTATACTATATTAATTTAACTTTTATTTGACCCAACATCGATAGCGTGCAATGGTCGACCAGTGATAAGGGATACATCTGTTTGAGACTGGAGTGTTATGGTGTAAAATTTGTTTAGTGTATACTAGCCTGAATATGTTATTCAAGTTGGGTGTCTAAAGATGAAGTGGCTGTCAGAAAACTTTGCTAATGATGTTCAATTACTGAGGTACATAAGAGCGTATATACTATGGTTAATTGGTGGTGCAATGTTCCTTGATCATTTTAATAGCAACGTATCTTTAAAGTACTTGTCGTTACTAAAAGATCTTAAGATGTGGCGAGTATAGTCGAGGATTTGAAACACTTAGCTATTTGTATCGTGAGTTATGTAAGTCAACTGATTATGATTGGGTCTCGACTTATGGTCTTCACTTACTGCTCCAGGTTTAGGCATGAGGTAGGTTCCCCAATATTACTTCAAATGTCCCACCCATGATAGACCTTAGGGCACAACCTATGTTGCAAGGTAAACCATGTGGTTATTTTACATGTAATTATTGATGTGACACATTATGTTATATTGGTTTTTTATGGGTTTTTCTTTGTTGGTAGTTGGGTTTTGAAACCTTTAAGGTCGTTAGGCAGGATGTTGACTTCTACCGACGTGTCCTTGACCAAATGAAATATAGTGACGTAAGAATGCCAAGTTTGAGAACCTATGTAATTGATGGACTAATTTGATTTTTAATAATGAATAACTACTAAGGGTTTTTTTTTGTGATTGTTACACAGATTGTTTGGACCCTTTACGGAGAAGAAGTCTTGCAAATGTTGCCTCAAAATTGTCTGCAAGGTTCATAGGCTTGGAGAGCTGTGGTTCCATTTTTGTGCACCAAGATAGTGGAGTGGCACCAGTTGGACTGGGTCATGAGATAGTTTGGAATACATCAACATATACCCTTTCAGCCTTGTCAACCTGACCGTTTACATGGAATCACGCAGAGAGGGAAGCCAGGGGAAAATTAGGCCCAGGTGTATGTACCCTTAATCATTATGTAGGAAAATCAAGAACAGTTCGTGTATACAAATCCATATCAGGAAGGTTTATTGGGTGCAAATTCAGAGTACATACATTGGTTTAACTCATATATATATATATATATACACACACACACACACGAAGATGGATAACACGAAAACATTGTCTTGCAGATCGCTCGGTAAGATTAGTTGAAATGCATTTAGACTTTATGTCTTTTTTTAAAAATGAAGTCCTCAAGTTATAATGCCTTGTATGACTTATTTTTCAGGCTGATATAGTAGAAAACATCCATTATCTGGAAACAGAAGATGCACAGACTCTATCCCAATCATCGACATTGGTGTTTGAACAAATAAGGCAACAATTCGTGAATGTCATGAAAATATGGGGGAAGAGGCTCGGGTGTTAGAAGCCATACAACTTACGCCAATAACAATAAATGAAGTGCCCAACAAGACCTTTAACATTAATATGCACGTGACTAGGAATGAGTGTCAGGGCATTGTGAGGGGGAGGTCTCATGAGGAATGACAGGTTTATAGTCTATCCCAACTGCCTCCTCAGGATCATGGTACCTGTTTTGTGCCGATCTAGATTAACCTAGTTTCACCATGGCCAACCTATCATTATCCATCTTAGGGTTATGAACCCCACCAACATTTTTACTAAGTCCTAATGTCGATCCATTCTTTGGTGAACCAGGTAATAACACATTTGGCCTAAGTAGTGGATATGCTCCTTTGCCACATGAGTCACTGACGACATTCATCCAAGACCTACTAACGCCTAACACACCTCTTTTGATGCATAGAAGCGAAGAAAGCTCTTATGTGCTAAGGGAAGGCCTGGACCTAAACATAGACTTATTTGCAGTGGCAACTTTAGTGAGCTTGGAAGAGGATATGGAAGAAGACCAGGATATACCTGATTTGCAACCACGCAGGAACCCTTACCGACATGCAAGAGATTTTGTTCAGCCTTATATTTTCTCCCTAGGCCCTCACAACCAAACTAGGATAGACATTAGAGTGTGTTATTATTGCATTTTAAGTTATGTGCAAAATTATTTGTGAATGTTGGTTGTTAACAGATTTTAATATGATATTTTTTATTTGGGTCATTTAGATTGCTTTTAATGACTAATGAACTATGTGGTACTGCATAATTGCTTGTGTTTAAAATGATCATATGAAATCATTGGAAGCCATATTACATTTAAAATTATGATGCGTATCTGGCATTTTACAAGTAAAACTTGGCATCTCTGCGATGAATAAAGTATCTATTAGAGGCGTCAAAATGAGTTCCAACCCATGAGCCAACCCGGCTCGAGGTGGGTTTTAGGTGAGTCGGTTGAAAAAAATAACTCATTTTTGAAGTAAAGCTTTTTCTGACTCGGCCCACTCAACCCGGCTCACGGTGGGCTAAACCCGTGGTGAGTCAGGTTGGCCCACAGGTTGGTATTATTTTAAAGTTGAACTATGGAATTATTTAGTTTTGTTTTATATGGGTTATGGTTTAATGAATTATGGCATCTTTCTATTTTTGATTGGTATTGGAATGTGAGAAAAATAAAAAAATTGGTATTGGAATGTGAGGGAAATAATATTTTTTTTGATATTTTCCTTTTTTTATTTGATTTTTATTTTTAAAAAGATGGGCCAACCTGTGAGCTACCCGGTGGGTTGGGCTGGGTTAAGAAAATTGACTCACTCAAGAAAGCGAGCCAGATTAGGTTGGGTTACAAAAATTTTCAACCTGTGGTGGGTCAACCCATGTGGGTCGGGTTGACCTATTTTGACAGCTCTAGTATCTATAGAGAAGGGGTTTACGAGCTTGTTCCTGGGGTAGAATACGAGCACTAACGACGATTATGACCTCTCTGTTTGCAACACTGGCATGTCATGTTATTAGGTTAATGGTCAACCTAATCCACTTCATTACAAATTCAAGAGGCCTTAGGACAACCGCTTAGCCGTAACCAAAGCAGGTCAGGAGTAAGCTTCCACTCAACATCAGTATCAGGAATATCATCATCATTACCAATATGATACCATTGACCAGAATATGCATGTAGAATATTTTCCTATGTGCATGCTGAATGAATAAACTAAAAATAATCAACATTGACAACTTGACATGCTGTGATGATATGCCAACATGAAAACCTGAATGCCTGAAATTGCCCACAATCACAAGACGGGTTAGTAGACAACGTAACTGTATATTTCCTTCCTCCTTGTTGTGTTACTAGGTTAAAACATTCCTCAACCTTAAACCAATTACCCTAAACATCATACCTCCGCACTTGATACAAATATGAAAAAATAATTCCGTAAGGTAGAAAGATGAAAATAAGCCATAAAAACGCATATTGGGAGTGTGAAAAATGGCTTATGTAGACACGTGTCAACACCCTGGCATTTTTGCATGGCCAGGGTGCAAAATTGGCATACAGAAAACGCATAATGAAGGTATGAAAATAGCAGGTCAAAACACCTATTGACAATGCAAAAATCACAGGGCCAAAAACATCCTTCCACGTTGTGGTTACACGGTTAAACATGTCCCTCCATGAAGTGAAAATACTGCATGTGTGATACGTCACACGCATGTAGAAAACTGTCCTATCATAGTGCGAAAATGACAAAAACACCCCTACCTTGTGAAAACGAATAATGATTTGACACTTTCCACCCCAGACCATGAATTATTTTTTTCCTATCCCAAACATGCAAATATTATTAAAATACACCACATTTCTGTCAGAAACTCCATCATGCGAGACGTAATATTGACGTGACTGAATCTACCACAGATATAAAAATATTTTTTGGGTCACCCCATTTTACAAAATATGTTTTTTTACCCCAAAATGGTCAAACTCCCTAACTTCACTTCTTTTATTCATTATCATTGATTTGGTTCTAATAACAGATGATGTATTTCTCCTCAAATAAATAATTGGATAACACCTAAGATTGTTAATAAAGAAAGATGATAATAATAATAATACCAATAATTTCAAGATGATTTTAAACTATTTTTTATTTTAATTTGAAAATTCATTTGTGAATATTTTAAGTTTTATATATTAAATATTAGATGACATAAACGATTTGTTAATTAGTTAATATTTAATAGTATTTTTTCAAAAGGATTTTGGTTATAATAATATATATTGTCAATTAAAAATAACCTTTTAACTTGTTATGAAATTTTTTTATTTCATTGAAAATAAAAATAAATTTTTAAAGTTTAAAATTACATATTTAAAATTAAAATATTTACTTACAAGTATATTTCAATATAATCATAATTACATAATTAAAAAATATAATATTAAAAAAATAGGGTAGCATTTTTTCTTTTGAAAGAATTAAATGCGCTTTTCAAATTTTGATTAAGAATGTTTAAAATAGATATAACTTTTTTTGAAAAAGTGAAATACCTTCTATCTCACTCTAAAAAAATTATAACTTAAAGATATACATAAAAGTAATTGATAATTTAAACTAGAAACAAGTTTCCCTTTGAGGGATATTAATTGTTAAAGGAATCATAATTAAATGGACCGTTAAATAATCTCATAGCATCTATTATAGAATAACATTGTTCATTAGAGATTGATACCCTTTGTGCTTATAGTTTGTGAGTAGCCTCTCGTGATAAACTTGTCAAACTAAGATGTTGTTTGGATTGCAAAAATGTTTTTTTTTATTTTCTATTTTTATTTTGTTATAAAATTGTTATCCTATTTCTTATTTTTTAAATTTTATATAGGAAACACTAAAAATAACTTTTTTGTTTCTTATTTTTATTTTTTAGTACAATTTTTTAAAAACATGGAATATTATGGTAGTTTTGTAAATAAAACTAAAAACAAAAAACATTTTCACAATCCAAACAGACCCTAACTTTTTAACACCTTTAGGTGTGGGAAGCTTATATTTAAGTTTGGTGTAAAGATGTTTGGTCAACTACAAATAAGCTCTTTTTGCTCAAGTTAAGTTCCAATTGAGTTACCAAATCACACCATGCTATTAGTACCTCTACTACTACTCACAAACTATAAGAAAATGGAATAATACAAACCCACTTAGACACTTGAGAGAGACATAAAGAAGTAACAAGGTTCCAATCCTATCCACCAGTGGGAGTAAGAATCTTTTTTTATTATTATTCAAATGAACTTAAATTTAAAACATAAGAAAACCAAATGACACTACTTCCAAGTATAAGCATCCCTAATTGAGTGATACATAATGCTAACGGTTCTAAACATTACAAAACAAAACATATTTGCTTCTAAAAATTAAAGAAAATACATTAGATAAAACAACACTCAAACTACCAAACCAAACTTTGTAATCTATAAGCTTAAACAACAATCCTCCTACAAGAGAGAGTAAACAAAAATCACCAAACCAAAGCCAAAAGGAAAGAAACCCACATGAAGTGAGTACAAAAAACATCTCATAAGGAGGAGGAGAAGCCTCTCTCTAAAGGGAGGAGGGAAGAAACCACTTTGTTTTTCTCTTTCAAAATATGGTGCTCTCTCCTAGGGTTTCCTAGAAGAATCGAATGCGGTCATCGCTTTTTAGGGAGCAATAAAGTTAAGTGCTAATCACAAGAGCCTAAAGTTGTCAATTTAGTTAAATCCATCTCACCCAGCCTTGAGAAAGTCTACATATACCAAAAAGCTCATAAAGCTTATGGGTTAAGGCCAACTCACCAACCTTAAATTTTAAGAAATTAATATATTCCTAAAATAATTTAGGTGATTTATTTCATTACAGAATCAAATAAATCTCTAGCTTTTTTAGCTTGGTCTTAAAAACTAAAGATGACAACAAGGCGAGTTTAGTGTGTGCACATTATTATCATTTTATCTACAATTTCCTCTCCGTACCCTTTCATCAGATTAGTAATACTTAAACACTCTAGTGAAATATTCAAGTATTATTATAAGATCCTCTATTTGCATCAATTCATATTATTTTTTAGGCTCTAAAGACGTATTTTTTTCTCCACCTTTATACTCTAGTATTTCCTATGCTTCCTGGGTAGTGTAGCAATAGTAATCTCCTCAAAATGAGTTGCATCAACACACTGGTGCAACAAAAATAATGCCTTACAATCCTTTTTCTTTGCTTCAATTTTACTTTTTGGGTTTTCATGGGATTTTCACTCAATGCCTAATACTCATTCTTCATGGTATCATACACATCTTGAAAGCCAAACTAGACATTCATTTGAATACACCAATTTTCCTAGTTATTTCCACCAGGAAAGCCTCCATTAACAGCTACAACCACCATTCATCTTCAACATGAAACAACTCTACCCTTGTTTTTTTCAGGCCTTGGATTTAACAACTTGGTGCTTGAGCATAGCTTCAAAACTATCAGGTAGACGCTCAAGCGCCCATCCTAGTGCTTGAGTGTTTAGGCTTTAAAATGCTTGAATAGCTTCTCATAGTGCCAAAAACCTGTCAAAAGGATCCAAATCCAAATCATCTAGTTAGAGTACAAATAGGACTTTGCTTCAAATGATTAGAATGATGACATGAAATTGTAATAATTGAGCACTTTTAGCACCAAATTACATGCAAAATTCATATAGAAAATAAACTTAAAATGACAATTAACAATGGTTTAGGAAATGTTGTTGGAGAAGAAAGTCTTATTTTAATAGCTAGAAAAGAAATTACGAATACTCAAAATAGCATCCAATTGAGCAAGAACAACTATACCAAATAAGATATTGGAGGCATGCTTAGACACTTTTAGAGGATGCCAAATGATCCTCTATTGCTTCATTCATGAAATGAGAAAGCTTATCTATGCACATAACAAAAAAATATGGGGATATAGAAACCCTTTATTTGATTCCACATGGAGGGTAAAATAAGTCAAGTCTTTCCCCATTCAAGAAAACATTAGAATTTGTTTGGTTTCTATTTCATTTCTTATTTTTATTTCTTGATTTCATCTTTAATTATAAAACTATTATCATATTTATTGTTTTAAAAACTTTATACAAGGAAAGATAAAAATAGAAAATGAAGATAAAAAAGAAATATTTTCGATATTTCCTATATAATTCTAAAAACCATAAAATATAATGATAATTTTATAATTAAAATTAAAAGCAAAAACCAAACCAAACGACCCTTCAGTTTAAACATGATACACTAAGATTTAATCATTGAGTCAGGAAAGCCAATTTCACAGAGAACAACACCGATAATGGACCAACTGAGACGATCTTAAGCCTCAAAGGGATGAACTTTGATGGCGAAGTTCTACGCCTGATTTTATTCATGGTGCATGTAGAAGATGTTGTCATCATGGATAAATCTCCCTGGAATAAAACCTGTTTCGGTACAGGAACTTTACTTCTAAATTAGGAAAGAGTCAAATCATTATCCAACCTTGTTAACTACTACATTAATCCGTACAAGGAACCCATTCTAAATTAATGGTAAGAAATTGCATGCAAGGATCTTATGTGAATATATATATATATATATATATATATATATATATATATATATATGAGTAGTCGAAATTAAAATATATTAGTTATATGAATTTTTTAAAATATTATATGACTTTTTAAGGAACTTATAATTTTAAAATTTTTTTACTTATAACTATATTTATATATAATTGTATTTAATTGTCCTTCTAATTCGTAAGAGAACTTTTCAGACTTTGTCTCTAAATCAAAGCATTGGCGGCAGCTTCTTGCTTGTGGCGGGGGAATGCAACCTTAATCTAATAATTTTTTTGGACATGTAATAGTGATTCTGTGGCACAGGAACGCAAGGAATTTTGATGAAGTAGAATGATCATTTTCAACTTAGTTTGGCAGCTTTTGAATTGAAATAGCCTTTTGGTATATATCAATACGGACTGTTAAATTTTATAATGTCAACATTATCCAAATGAGAAATGTTCAAACTTATTTTTGCATATATCTTATTGAATATGATTTTAAAATTTTCAAATTAATTTCAAATCTTATGGATGAGCAGAATTTCTATTTTGAAGGTAATTCTGTCACTAGGTTGATGTGGTTTAAACATAATTATCTCAGGTTAACATATCTATGGTTAAAAAAATAAAACAATTTAATTTTGAAAAGTTAATTAGTATGTAAGTAACGTGTAAAATATTTTTGATATAGTATTCGATATATATATTTTCTTTGTTCGACGATACATACTTTTACTTTTTTTCTTTTTTATTATTATTATTATTATTATTATTATTATTATTATTATTATTATTATTATTATTATTATTATAATAGCTTGTTTGATAAACATTCATTGTTCATTAAAATTTTGCATGAGTATTTTATGTGGGTCTTATACTGAGATTGATTCCCTACGATAAATAACAATATAGAGTATATGAGCATATTTATACCATCACACAATGTTTGTAGGAATATCAAGAATATTTACGTTTATATCAATATTTATAAACTCTATGAAAATAGTATTGGGTTATGTAAAACGACCAACACCAAATTCGATAAATATTATTTATTTAGTATAATATTAGTTATATTCAATCAATCTTAACGTTTAAACTCTAATATTAATATTGTACTTACTTAAAGATAGAGCTTAATGTCTAGGTAACATACTAATTCACTCTGCAATACCAAATGCTAATACATCAGATAGAATAACATCATAACCATTGCATTCATATTGTACTTAAAGAAATAATACATATCAAATCTCTACCCACCATTATAAGAAATAAAATACATATACCCGAGATAGATATCAAAGACCGCTCATACGACAAACCAGTATTTAAGATTATTGACGGGTATTCTTTGAAAAGGAATATTATTCTTAATTTTTTAAAAATAAGGCATACAAACAAAACTATAGTTATGATTTATGATATATTCTATTATACATTGATGATAATTAGAATACTTATCCGGCCAACAAAATAAAACATCCCGTACCAAAACGTGACATTAACGTTTGGTACATGTCAATTGCCATCATGTCACAAAAAACGAAACGAAAACATTTAGCGGTTGTTTCATAATCAATTATAAAAATAAAAACTATAATAATTAATATTAATTATATATCATATAAATAATTAAATTTTATTAAACTAATAATTTTTTTATTAACTTAATTCAAATTAGATGGACACTTCGACTAACTAAACACACTTAAGATTCCAATTCACAACCAGTGGAGGCTTTGGCAGAGATAGTAGTCGTAAATAAAATAAA
Organism: Clitoria ternatea; assembly: GCA_037962975.1. NCBI lineage: Eukaryota > Viridiplantae > Streptophyta > Magnoliopsida > Fabales > Fabaceae > Clitoria > Clitoria ternatea. Next base: position 248,233,520 of record CM075669.1, read on the forward strand.
ATAAAAGCGTGGTTGCTTATCTGTACACAACTCTGACCTTTACATCAAACGTTTTTGTTATAGTTTCCTTGCAGAAAAGTCAAATTGTTGTAAAATAAATTTACCCAGTTTCCTCATCGTGAACAGGGAATTTTACAGGGGGGCAACCCACTTGACTTAAGTTTTTGATTAGCCATCATTTATGTGTTGCGATTGGTCAATTAGTTATTTTATTTACATATTTGATTAATAATTTCAAATTTTTATATCGTTATTTCCCACAGTTACTGATCACAATAAAATCTGTAAACAGCATTTGAATGGTTAGTTCTATTGGCATTTGCTGTTTAATTGGTATTGCCCCTTTGGTCAAAGGTCAAAACTTGTTGCTGTGTGCTACATTCTCTGTTTCTGGCATAAAAAAACATGTCATAAAAAATTAATAATGATTATAAAACCGAAACCTACCTAATCTCCGTTATAATTTTTGCCTTTCCAATATAAATCAAACATTCCCGATTTTCCCTATTCTTATTCGTGATCAGAAAGGAATCAAACAAGACAAGAATAATTATCAATAAATCATTAGTACTTGGCAAAGATATGGAAGGTCTTCTGCCTCTGGTTTACAGAGCAATTAGGAAACACAAAACTCGAAAGCAATATCAGTATCTTTCATCTGGTGCTGCTATGAACTACAACATAGACATGCGTGAATTCTACCCTCAAACTCAAGAATATGGCCATTACCTTGAGGAACAGAAAGTTGTTGATGATCGTCATTCGGAGAACGTTGGTTATATGCGACATAATTCTGCTAGAGATTTCTCTAATGGGTTCTATTCACCTCAACAAAGAACCCATCTTGCCGCCTGTCAAACTTCGAAAAAGATTGTGAAGTCTAGGAGTCATAACATGTTTTCATGCTTCAATGGTGGGTAAGGTGAATTCTAATACATGAATGTATTCATGTCCAAATCGTATATATAAAAATTGTAAAGACAACAACTTGTGTGCCTATAGGTCAATTCCTTGAGTTATATCTTAGATGTCTTCTGTAATGTCATTTTATTTTGGATGTCAATGAATCAATGATTTGGTTTTGTTTGATTAATTATGTTCTTTAGGCAAGATAGACAACGGACAATGTTTTTGCTTAAACTATGAATTGGTACTTCGCAAATTCATGATCAAACGTTAATTACTTAGCATTAGGAGACTTTGAAGTTCTTTTCAGCTTTTTCTTATTATTTCTATTGTACATGTTCTGCTGTTGGGTTGATGGCTCTCACTTTAGTTTCCTCACGGCATTGAATTGAAATTAACTTGTAATCTTGCTAGCTGTGTGTGTCATTATCGAATGATGATGCTGTGAGTAATAATAGTTGGTAAAAACAAATTTGGTACACTTTTCTATTTTTAAACAAAAATCATATACCAACGTGCCTGCACAATCTATTTGTAATCTTGCTAGTAGGGATGGAAATGGGTCAGGCTGGGAGGCCTATGGCCCGGCTCATTTAAAGCCTACATAGACCAGGCTTGTCGGGCTAGAATGCTAGACTTAGGCTTTTAAAAAGGTCTTTTTAACTAATCAGGTCAGGCCACAGGAAAAGCCTTTAAAATCCAATAGACCGACCTATTTAATTAAATTGATTGTTAATTATTTATATATATATATATATATAATATTTATAACATAAACTAATATATATATATATATATATATATATATATTACATATTTACATTTATATAATATAAATTAATATTACAAGTTTACAATTGAAAAAATTAGGAGGGAATGAAACACAAATTATTTTTAGGTTGGTTTTAACATTTTAAAAGTTTCACTATAAACAGGCTTTTAAACAGGCCAAACCTTCAAACAGGCCATAACAAGCCTTAAAAAAAGGCCTATGACAGGCTAATAGACCAAGCTCAGACCTTGAAAATTTGATATAGGGGCTCAGGTCTTTCAAAGTTTGGTCTGGCCTGACCCATTTCCATCCCTACTTGCTAGCTGTGTGTCATTATATGATTTATTATTGTTATTATTTTTTTTTAAAATTAAACGTTTGTAAATATACGTAAGTACATCCTACTGTTTAATTTTAACTGATAGAGTAATATAATAGTTGCACACTTCTCCCTCTTTAATATCCCTATTTGATATGGATACCCTATTCCTTAAAGTTACTAAAAGTAAATTTTTGTGGTCAAATTTCTTCGTAATATATTAATTATAGAAATTTAAAAGTATAATATTTTTAAGATAGATTTTTCTAAAAATACAATAAATACTTCAAATTTTGTTAAAGGTTTATAAAAGGTAATATCATTTTTTATTTGAGGTTTATAAAAAGCATCTTTTAACCTTTTAATATCTAAAGTGTCATTGTATTTTAGAAATAATAGTTAGTTAATGAATTAAAAGTTGTTTCAACTCTTATAAGATGTATATATCATATTGTTCCTAACTCATGTGAGAGTTACATCTTAAAATTATATGTACTTTATTAAGTAAAGGTGTTCACGATACATTTAGTTAGGTTTTAAAGTAAAAAATAAACTGAATCACATAGAAAAAATACATACATGTATAATTTAGTTTGATTCCATTAAAATAAAATATAAAAATCAAATTAATCAAAACCAAATCGTTACCATTTGAGTCTGTTCAAAGTGATTTTAAATTTTTTTATATATCAAATATCTAAATATTTATCAAATGTAATATAGTTTTTCTATTTAGTTTATTCTTGGTCAAGTCCACCACTTCCTTATTTCCTTAAGGCATAACAACTTTCTTGGCTTCACTTTATCCACATAAATCCTCTTTCTTCTCCCTGTCTTGATTGGACTCTCATCAACAACACCATTTTGTTAAGTTGAACCACCTTCCCCATAATTATGTGCCCGTGTAAAAGGGACCTTGCATCAACAGTTCCAGTTCCACAAGTTCAACTTCCATACTCCTATTCTATGTAGGGTGGTGTAAAAAATCTAATTTCTAAGTCCAAATTCTATTTAAGCCCAATCCAAATAAGAATTAGATTTCATGGATTTATATATTAAAAGTATATTTTATATTTGGATTTGGATAAAATCCAATTAAAAAAATTGAATTTGATTAAATTCAGATTTTAAAAATTGGATTTGGACTCAATCTAGTTTAATATAATAAAAATAGATTGATTTTAAAATCTAATTTTTTAAATAATATAATTTAATTTTTTAACTTACTTCATCTTTGATGTAGTAATAACTGTACTTGAATTGGAAAATATATTTAGTTTTAAAAAATTATATTTGACTTAAAAAAATTAGATTAAAACTGAATTTAAGTTTGTTAGGAAAATGCTTAAGGACTGAAACATGTCCACGTTCTGATTTTGTTATTTTTTGTTATTACTTTCCTAGTTTTAAGGAGTCAGTTCGGAGGTTTAGATGCTTTGTCATCCCTGTTTTTGTCATGGCTTATTTCTAGGAAAATATTGTTAGTGAGCAGTTATTCTTTATGTTTTATAAATTGTAATGTTTCTGATTTTAAAAGTATCAATTCCCATTTTCTGTTAAGCAAATTTTGGATTCCCTTTTCTCTAAAACATTTCTAACAGTTGGTATCAAAGCTCTTTTCTTACGGGACCTTTAGAATGGATATGAAACAAGTTTCTCCCAAGCAGTTCTTCCAGTTTTCAATGGGGGAAAACTATTATCTTTGGGCTGTAAAAATGGAGGTTACCTAGAGGCTCTCGGTCTTTGGGAAGCTATAGAAGAGGATTATGAAGTCCCTCTACCGCTAGGTAATCCCACTATGGCCCAGATCAAGAATCATAAGGAGAAAAAAACCCCAAAAAGCAAAGGCAAAGTCATGCCTTTTTGTTGGTGTCTCCACAACCATCTTTACTAGGACATAACTCTTAAATCGGTAAAAATAATTTAGGATTATCTAAAGACAGAATATGTTGGAGATGAAAGAATTTGAAGCATGCATGTGCTTAACTTAATGAGGGAATTTGAGCTTCAGAGGATGAAAGAGTCTGACACAATCAAGGAATACTCAAACAAGTTGTTGGGTATTGCTAACAAAATAAAGTTGTTGGGCACTTATTTTGCTAATTCCAAAATTGCTGAGAAAATTCTGGTAACAGTGCCAAAGAGGTATGAAGCATCTATTGCTTCATTGGAGAACACAAAAGATCTCTCAAAAATTACTTTTGCTAAAGTGATACATGTCTTCCAGGCCCAAGAATAGTGAACATTAATGAGAGAAGATCATGTTGTTGAAGGTGCTCTTCTAGCCAAGAGCCAACAAGCAAAAAATTACAAGAATCATTCAGCCAACAATTATCAGAACAGTGCAAATAATTACAACAAAGGAAAAAGAAAAGTTACCCACCTTGTCAACATTATGGCAAAATAGGTCATCCTTCATTCAAATATTGGAAGAGAGCTGATGCTAAATGTATCAAGTGCAATCAAATAGGGAATGAAGCAGTCATATGTACAAGCAAAAATCAGTAGCAAGAGGAAGAAGCTAAGGTTGTTGATCAGGATGAGGATCAACTATTTGTGGCCACGTGCTTTGCAAGCAATGGATAGAGTGGGAGTTGGTTGATTGATAGTGGTTACACAAATCATATGACCAATGACAAAGAGCTTTTCAAAGATTTAAAGCCAACAAACATCACCAAAGTCAGAATAGGCAAGGGTGATTATATTTCAGTTAAAGGAAAGAGGACCGTTGTAATAGCAAGTTACTCAGGCACAAAATTTATTTCTAATGTCCGTTTTATACGTGAAATTCAACAAAATTTGCTAAGTGTTGGCCAATTGATTGAAAGAGGCTTCAAAGTCACTTTTAAAGACAATTTTTGCTTGACTAGAGATGTAACTAGTCAGGATATTTTTAAAGTAAAAATGAAAGGGAAAAGTTTTGCTCTAAATCCATTGGAAGAAGAGTAAACTGCTTTTTAAGTCAAGGAAAACATCACAGAAGTTTGGCATAAAAGGCTTGGGCATTATCACCACTAAGGGCTGTTGCAAATGAAGTCCAAGAAAATGGCAGTTGATCTTCCAAAACTTGATGATCATATACCGACATGCAAGGCTTGTTTATTTGGAAAGCAAAAAAGGAAGCCATTTTCAAAGTCAAGAAAATGAGCCACTTGTAAGCTGCAATTAATCTACACAGATATATCTGTACCTCAAAGAACTCCTTCATTAGTAGGTAATCAATATTATGTTGCCTTTATTGATGATTTCACAAGAATGTGTTGGATTTTTTTCTTAAAATTCAAGTGAGAAATAGCTGGAGTTTTTTGAAATTTTAAAAAATTATTAGAAAATCAAAGTGGCAAGCATACTCAAATTCTAAGATCTGATAATGGTAAGAAGTACACCTTAGAAAACTTCAATTGATTCTGTGAGGAATCTGGCATTGAGCATCAGTTAACCACACCCTATACTCCACAACAGAATGAGGTGAGTGAAAAGAGAAACAAATACATCTTAGAGATGATTAGATGCATGTTGCATGAGAAGAATCTACCCAAGAAGTTTTAGGCAAAAGCAGCTCATACGACTGTTTTCTTGCAAAATAGACTTTTCAATAAAGCAGTTAAGGATCAGACACCATATAAGGCTTGGTATGGATATAAACTATCTCTAAATTTTCTCAAAGTATTTGGATGTTTCTGTTTCACTCATGTTCCATAAAGCAAGCGTGACAAGCTTGATAAAAGAGCATCATCAGGTATTTTTATAGGCTATAACACTGTGAGCAAAGCTTATAAAATTTTTCAGCCTCGAGCTCTAAACATTATTGTTAGTAGAGATGTCCACTTCATAGAATATGAAGAATGGAACTAGGATGAGGCAAAGAAGGATCAAACTATGGCAGATATATAATTTAAGTCTTCTGCTTCAAGAACTGAAGAAGAAAAAGAAGAATAAATTGGTAGATGATGCTCCTGTGAAAGGTACTAGATCACTCTATGATATTTATAAGAGATGCAATATTGTTGTTTGTGAACCTACAAATTTTGGAGCAATAGAGAAAGATCAAAATTGAATGGCTGCAATGAAAGAGGAAATGACTATGATTGAGAAAAATAGAACATGTGAGTTGGTTGATCGACCCCAAGATAGAAAGGTGATTGGAGTCAAATGGGTGTACAGAACCAAGATAAATTTTGATGGTTCTATCAACAAACATAAGGCAAGACTTATTGCAAAAGGCTATGCTTAAATCTTTGGTCTGGATTACTCAAACACCTTTGCACCAATTGCTCATTTGGACACTGATGGTTCAGAGTCAGACTTAGAAGGGGGCTTGAATAAGTCTTAGACTCCTTTTTCTTTGTAATTCTCGAATCAGAACAAATGTAAGTAATCAAATGATAAGGAAAAAAAATAAGACACACAGAGTTTATACTGGTTCACTTCCAACACAGAAGCTACATCCAGTCCCTTCCAACTTGAAGGATTTTCACTATTTTAAAATCTTCTTTACAATGACAGCACCAGACTTATGCTTTTAGTATTCTTTCACCAAGCCACTTCTGGCTTAACTCAAGTATTCTTTTTCAACAAGTCACTTTTGGCTTTACCCAAATATTTTTTAATCAAGCCACTCCTTGCTTAACCCAAGTATTCTTTTGAAAGCCTCTTCGGGCCAATGTGTTTCCCAACACTCAAACTAGTCCTGGTAACTTACCAAACTTATACAATCAGTAAGAAGAGAAATATTCTAGGAACTTAGTGTTCAGAAATGATAGACAAATAAATGAGGTCAAACACTAAGTATTTTTGACACAAGACCAGAGTCTGCTGGAAGCAGAGCTAGAGAATAATGAGGGTCTTTGTAGTTTTACAAGAAAGTGATTTAAGATTGAATGATAAAATTAAGGAGCTTTTTTCTTGGATATTGTCTCTCTTTGAAAGTTCAAACTTCCTTGATATTTATAGAGGCTTGAAGGTAATAGTCATTAACGTTTCTTAAAAGAAGATATAAACATTGAAAATCCTTTGAAGGATTTTGCCATAGGCTTCTGAAGATCAGACCTTGATGTTTAATCCAAGCTTGAGAGAGGTCTGAATCATATTTCAATATTTTCATAAAAATAATTTCTTGTGCCTCATATGCACAAAATAATTATAGAAATTTAAAAGAATAATATTTTTAAGATAGATTTTTTTAAAAAATACAATAAATACTTCTAATTTTGTTAAAGATTTATAAAAAGTAATATCATTTTTTATTTGAGGTTTATAAAAAGCATCTTAAAGTATCTTTTAACTTATCATATTGTTCCTAACTCATGTGAGAGTTGCATCTTAAAATTATATGTACTCTATTAAGTAAGGGCGTTCATGATACATTTGGTTAGGTTTTAAAGTAAAAAATAAACCGAATCACATAGAAAAAAAATACATACATGTATAATTTAGTTTGATTCAATTGAAATAAAATATAAAAATCAAATTAATCAAAACCAAATCGTTACCATTTGAGTTTGTTCAAAGTGATTTTAAATTTTAATTTTAAATATCAAATATCTAAATATTTATCAAATGTAATATAGTTTTTCTGTTTAGTTTATTCTTGGTCAAGTCCACCACTTCCTTATTTCCTTGAGGCATGACAACTTTCTTGGATCTGCTGCTCCTTCTTGGCTTCACTTTAAAAAATTATATTTGACTTAAAAAAATTAGATTAAAACTGAATTTGAGTTTGTTAGGAAAATGTTTCAGGACTGAAACATGTCCACGTTCTGATTTTGTTATTTTTTGTTATTACTTTCCTAGTTTTAAGGAGTCAGTTCGGAGCTGTCATGGCTTATTTCTAGGAAAATGTTGTTAGTGGGCAGTTATTCTTTATGCTTTATAAATTGTAATGTTTCTGATTTTAAAAGTATCAATTCCCATTCTCTGTTAAGCAAATTTTGGTTTCCCTTTTCTCCAAAACATTTTTAACAGTTGGTATCAAAGCTCTTTTCTTACGGGACCTTTAGAATAGATATGAAACAAGTTTCTCCCAAGCAATTCTTCTAGTTTCCAATGGGGGAAAACTATGATCCTTGGACTGTAAAAATAGAGGCTTACCTAGAGGCTCTCGATCCTTAGGAAGCTATAGAAGAGGATTATGAAGTCCCTCTACTGCTAGGTAATCCCACTATGGTCCAGGTCAAGAATCATAAGGAGAAAAAAACTGAAAAGAAAAGGCAAAGTCATGCCTTTTTGCCGGTGTCTCCACAACCATCTTTACTAGGACATAACTCTTAAATTGGCAAAAATAATTTGGGATTATCTAAAGATGGAATATGTTGGAGATGAAAGAATTCAAAGCATGCATGTGCTTAACTTAATGAGGGAATTTGAGCTTCAGAGGATGAAAGAGTCTGACACAATCAAGGAATACTCAAACAAGTTGCTGGGTATTGCTAACAAAATAAAGTTATTGGGCACTGATTTTGCTAATTCCAAAATTGTTGAGAAAATTTTGGTAGCAGTCCTAAAGAGGTATGAAGTATCTATTGCTTCATTGGAGAACACAAAAGATCTTTCAAAAATTACTTTTGCTAAAGTGATACATGTCTTCCAGGCCCAAGAATAGTGAAGATTAATTAGAGAAGATCATGTTGTTGAAGGTGATCTTCTAGCCAAGAGACAACAAGCAAAAAATTACAAGAAGAATCATTCAGCCAACAAATATCAGAATAGTACAAATAATTACAACAAAGGAAAAAGAAAAGCTACCCACCTTGTCAACATTATGGCAAAATAGGTCATCCTCCATTCAGATGTTGGAAGAGAGCTGATGCTAAATGTATCAAGTGTAATCAAATGGGGCATGAAGCAGACATATGCACAAGCAAAAATAAGCAGAAAGAAAAAGAAGCTAAGGTTGTTGATCAGGAAGAGGATAAACTATTTGTGGCCACGTGTTTTGCAAGCAGCGGAGAGAGTGAGAGTTGGTTGATTGATAGTGGTTGCACAAATCATATGACCAATGACAAGAAGCTTTTCAAAGATTTAAAGCCAACAAACATCACCAAAGTTAGAATAGGCAATGTTGATTATATTTCAGTTAAAGGAAAGGGTACCGTTGAAATAGCAAGCTGCTCAGGTACAAAATTTATTTCTAGTGTCTGTTTTATACCTGAAATTCAACAAAATCTGCTAAGTGTTGGCCAATTGATTGAAAGAGGCTTCAAAGTCACTTTTGAAGACAATTTTTGTTTGATTAGATATGTAACTAGTCAGGATATTCTTAAAGTAAAAATGAAAGGGAAAAGTTTTGCTCTAAATCCATTGGAAGAAGAGTAAGTTGCTTTTTAAATCAAGGTAAGCATCACAGAAGTTTGGCATAAAAGGCTTGGGCATTATCACCACCAAGGGCTGTTGCAAATGAAGTCCAAGAAAATGGCAGTTGATCTTCCAAAACTTGATGATCATATACCCACATGCAAGGCTTCTTTATTTGGAGAGCAAAAAAGGAAGCCATTTTCAAAGTCAACAAAACGAGCCACTTGTAAGCTGCAATTAGTCCATACAGATATATCTGTACCTCAAAGAACTCCTTCATTAGTAGGTAATCGATATTATATTGCCTTTATTGATGATTTCACAAGAATGTGTTGGATTTTTTTCTTAAAATTCAAGTCAGAAGTAGCTGGAATTTTTTGGAAGTTTAAAAATTAGTAGAAAATCAAAGTGGCAAGCATATCAGATTCTAAGATCTGATAACGGTAAGGAGTACACCTCAGAAAACTTCAATTGATTTTGTGAGGAATCTAGCATTGAGCATCAATTAACCACACCCTATACTCCACAACCGAATGAGGTAAGTGAAAGGAGAAACAAATACATCTTAGAGATGACTAGAAGCATATTGCATGAGAAGAATCTACCCAAGAAGTTTTGGGTAGAAGCATCTCATACGACTGTTTTCTTACAAAATAGACTTTTCAAAAAATCAGATAAGGATCTGACACCATATGAGGCTTGGTATGGATAAAAACCATCTCTAAATTTTCTCAAAATATTTGGATGTTTTTGTTTCACTCATGTTCCATAGAGCAAGCGTGACATGTAACACCCTCTGTTACATGTCAATAAATTCAAAAAAATACGTAAATTTTTTTTTAAAAAAATGGTTAAAAAGAAACTATCAGGATAAATTACATACAACATTTCTGAAATACCTCATGAATATCATTAAAAATCTATAAAGTAATTTTACATCCATTCGAAGAAAATAAATATTAAACATTATTAGAAAGAAAGGAAACTCCATGGCCTAAGAGCAGTTACCTAACGACATTATTTTATTCATTGGACCACGGTATTCATACTGAGCTCCCTTTCTAGAATGTACTATATTTACTGTCTGGATTCTTCGATTCTTCTCTCTGTACGAAACATCAAAAAAAAACATATGAAACAAAAAGACGGAGAAAGTAGTGAAAAGCATAATATAATATTCCCAAATGGGGCATAAGCAATAAAGGGTTTTCACAAACTAATACATAATAATATCAATCACAATCACATACACAATCAATTATGAATGCATAAATGTTATACAATATCTTCATTATAAGTTACCTATATATGTGGGCCCTTAAATTTTAATTTGCACTTTGCCAATCAGGAGTTTACACTATTCTATAATTCCAGATAATAATAACATGAACAACTCAACTGGCATGGAAATACTTAGAGACTAGTCAGATTGAGAAAGTTTTTATTGTGAAAGTACCCGACACTAGGGAGCTACCCCAGGTCCCTGAAGCACCCTTTCACACCCTCTCATCCCAAGGCTCGCAATTAAGCCTCCTCTAATGTATCCTTAGTTTGTATAATTCGTCCCCAGACAATATCATTTTATTTTACTTTAATGATTCATGATGCATGAACTTCTCACGTATTTAGTTGGTTAAGGCTTTTAGAAACTCAATTATTAAATACCATAAAGGTTTATAACATCCTCTCAATAAACTATACATTTTCTCATTCTCTAAATTTGTCTTATAGAAATAAATTTGGTACAATTTTCAAATTCAAACCTCACCGAAATTGAGTTTCCAAGCCTTAAATATCTTAAAATTTTCTCATATAAAACTTTACATAATCTTTCTCAAATTGAATCTTAGCAAGATCGAATTTAGAAATCTCAATTATTTCCAAATATCTTTACTTATTAGATTGAAAAATAAAATAATTTACTTCTAAAATTTTTATTTTGCTAAAAGATAATAATTCTTAATTCATTAATTAGACATACTTAAAACTATAATTTTTTTAATTCAAGAATTTAATTATTTCAATCTTTTTATAAATTAATTTTCATAAAATGTCTTCTTTCTAAAATAAATACTAGATTTGTATTCTAAAGATTAAAAGTAAAGTTAATGAAAATAATTTCTAAGAAGAAATAAAAGATTAAAATGATTATAAAATACTTTCTCTTAAAATAAAAATTTAAAGAGTAAGATAAGAAAATTCTTACTGAGTTTTAGCTTCCCGTCATGCTTGCTATATGCTCAACTCCACATCACAAGATCATCAATCACAATCAAGTATTATCAATCACAATTACATATCATCAATCACAGTCTAATATTATAAATCACAATATCATTAATCAAAATCAAATATTATTAATTATAATCAAATCAAATCAACTAAATATCACTCATAAAGATAATTCAAATTTTAATGGTTATTTAAATTAGTAGAGTTGATTTTGAGTCCATATAGTCCATTCCTTACACAGGTCTATATAAGTCCATATATATAATCCAGTCTTCGTATAGGTATAGTTCAGTCCATACAAATCATAATAGTCTAAGTCCTTGCATAAGTTTAGTCCAGTTCGCATAGGTTATCCAGGTCTTTACATAGGTATTTCAGATCAAGTTACACAAGATACACAATTTAAAATTTATTATAAATTTTAAGTTAAATAGTTATTATCTTAAATAATAATATTATTATTAAATTTAAAAGGAGTAGGGGACTCCTCCCCTTATTCTTATGTCTTTTCATATTATATTCCTATCTCACCCCCCCTTATCTCTTGTATCTTGATTCGTTATGGAAAGTCTGTGCGCGCCTCGTCTCCGAGTTCTAAAATATACTAATTTCATTTTAATATAGTTGTAAGATGAAAATTTAAATTACTATTTGAAACAGAAAGGATAAATAGTAATTATGCATAGTAACGATAAATAGTAAATTTTAAATATTTACTGTGAATAGTAACAATAAATAGTAAAACATGAATAGTAATGGTAAATAGTAAAACATGAATAGTAACAGTAAATAGTAACAATAAATAGTAATTTACTATTCGTAATAGTAATTTACTATTGAAATAGTAATTTACTATTTAGAATAGTAACTTAAAATAATATTATATCTAATATAATAATAGATTTCTAAAACAATATGAAAATAACCTTAAAAAATATAAAAGAGAGGTATTCTTACCTTATTATTTTAGCAGAACCTCCTTCCAAAAAAATTATTTCTCTCTCTTACTTCCACCACTATCTCTTTAGCACTACTATATTAAGAAAATTTAATAAGAAACTGTGATTTTCCTTCGTTCCTTGCTCGGTATTTATAGGAAGAAAAATTACTATGCATTTCATTATTTTATTATAAAAGTACTGTGTAAGAATTGAAAATTTCATATATATTACTGTGTAAAGTTTGAAAATTTTAGAAATACGCAGTGTTTTTCACGTGAAGGAATCTGATGCATTATGAAGGGGTGGTGTGAATAGCAATTTAGGGGTGTGAATAACAATTTTGATTTTTTTAGTATATTTTTTTAATAAATTCTAAAAAAATATACTGATAAAAAAATTCTAAAGGTCTATGGTCAAAGTCCATCAAGATTTTAATGTAAAATTTTCTATAATAAATTAAAATAAAAATAGAGGTGTTACAACTTTACTCTCCTTAGAAAAATTCCGTCCTCGAAATTTACATTATTCAATAAAACAAATATGGGTGAGACTCTTTCATCTCAGTTTCTAGTTCCCATGTAGCATCTTATCCTCTCGTTTCGTTCCAAATGACCTTTACAAGTGGAATTGTCTTGTCCTTTAGCTTTTTTATTCTTCTGTCAGCTATTCTGACAGGTGGTGCATCATATGTAAGATTATCTTTAACTTGTTTGACATCAGGTTCAATAACGTGTGTAGGATCAGATATATACTTTCATAAATTTGACACATGAAAAATGTTATGGATATTAGAAAGAAAAGGTGGTAATGCTATTTGGCAAGCAAGAGGACTAACTTTATGAATTATTTGATATGGACCAATAAATTTAGAAGTTAGTTTTTGAGATTTCATTGCCCCGACCCCAATCGTAGGTGTGACTTTCAAGAATACATGATTGCCTTCTTAAAATTCGAGCAATTTCCTTCTTTTGTCATAGTAACTTTTCTGCCAACTCTATGCTGCCTTCATCTTTTCCTAAACCATTTTGATTTTATTCGTGGTTTGTTGTACCAACTCTGGTCCTAGCATCAAGTTTTTACCAGTCTCAAACCAACATAGCGGAGTCTTACATTTTCTTCCATATAATGCTTCAAAAGGTGCCATGCCAATGCTAACATGAAAACTGTTGTTGTAGGTGAACTCCACATATGGTAAGAATTGATTCCAACTTCCTTTATACTCTAACACACAAGCTCGTAACAAGTCCTCTAGAGATTAGATTGTTCTTTCTGATTATCCATCCGTCTGAGGATGATATGCTGAACTCAGACGCAGTCTTCTTCCCAAAACCTTGTATAAGCTCTTCTAGAATTACGATGTAAAATGAGGGTCCCAATCAAAAATGATACTTGAAGGAATTCCATTCAATCTCACAATCTCCTTGATGTATAATTTTGCCAGCTTCTCCATAGGGTAACGAATATTGATGGGAATAAAGTGGGCAGACTTAGTTAATCTATCAACTATTACCCATATTGAATCATGTCCTAATGGAGTTTTGGGTAAAGAAGTCACAAAATCCATGGTAATGCTATCCTATTTCCATTCTGGTATTTCCATTGATTGTAGCATTTCAGGGGGGTTTTTGATGTTCCATTTTAACCTTCTGGCAAATTAGACATACAGTCACGTACTCTGCCACCACTTTCTTCATTCCAGGCCACCAAAATAACTTCTTCAAATCTTGATACATTTTAGTAGCTCCAGGATGAATGCTCATATAACTTTTATGGCCTTCTTCCAGAATTTCTTTCCTCACCTCCTCTTGGTCAAGAATACACACTCAATCCTTATACCTTAGTTTCCCATATTGAACTCGACTTCCTTTCCTTGTTTTAAGAGCTCTTTCTTTTCTTGCAGGAATTCATCCCCCCGTTGAGCTTCTAACACTTGCCTCAGGAATTCATTTGTTACTTGCAACGCTTCTAATCTGTAGCTGTTAGCATTAACCTTTACTGCTAGGTTAAGATCTCTGAAGTTCTCTATCAATTCCATCTCTTTAATCATCATTGTGGACGCATGTAGAGACTTTCGACTCAAAGTATCAGCTACCATATTTTCTTTTCTAGGATGGTATTGCAACTCAAAGTTGTAATCCTTTAAGAATTCCATCCATCTTTGTTGCCTTATGTTTAACTCCTTTTGGTCGAATAAATACCTGAGACTCTTATGATCGCTAAACACATCGAATGTTGCACCGTATAGATAATGCCTCCAAATCTTTAAGGCACAAACTACAGTGGCTAACTCTAAGTCATGGGTAGGGTAGTTAATCTCATGTTGCCTTAATTGGCACGACGCATAGGCTACAACCTTCTTGTCTTGCATGAGTACACTTCCTAGTCTTTGTTTAGACGCATCACAGTAAACTTCAAAACTTCGATATGGATCGGGAAGTACTAACACCGGCACAGAAGTAAGTCAATCTTTTAGCTCTTGGAAACTATTCTCGCATTGTGCCATCCACACAAAAGGTTGTCCTTTCCGTGTTAGCTTGGTTAGTGGGTATGCTAACTTTGAAAATCCTTCGATGAATCTCCTATAGTATCCAGCCAAACCCAAGAAACTTCTGATCTCAATGATTGTGGTTGGTCTCTCCCATTTCAAAACTGCTTCCACCTTGGAAGGGTCTACAGCTATTCCTCCTTGACTAATTACATGTCCTAAAAAGTTCACCTCTTCCAACCAGAATTCACACTTCGACAGCTTTGTATACAGTTATTTCTTTTTCAGGATTTCCAACACAAGCTTCAACTGTTCAACATGTTCTTCTCTACTTTTAGAGCACACTAGTATATCATCAATGAACACCACTATAAATTTATTTAGATATGGATGAAAAATCCTATTCATGTAATCCATGAATACGGATGGTGCATTAGTTACACTAAAAGGCATATTCTTAATGGCCATAGCGTGTTCTAAAAGTAGTTTTTGGTACATCTTCTTTCTTCACCATTATTTGATGGTATCCAGACCTCAAATCAATTTTGGAGAACACCATGGCACCACGTAGTTGATCCATCAAGTCATCAATCCTTGGCAGAGGATATCTGTTCTTGATTGTCACCTTGTTTAGTTACCGATAATCTACACATAACCTCATGCTACCATTCTTTTTCTTACCCAATAACACTGGTGCACCCCAGGGAGATATACTAGGTCGTATAAACTGCTTCTCTATCATCTCTTCAAGTTGTTTCTTCAACTCTGCTAATTCTAGAGGTGACATTCGGGTGCAATTGAAATAGGTCCAACTCCAGGTACTAGGTCAATAGCGAATTCCATATCTCTTTCTGGGGTAAACTAGGGATATCTTCTGGAAAAACGTCAGGAAATTCACACACAACCGGCAGATTTTTGATTTTTGATTCTTGCTCTCCTTTCATTGAAAGAAATAACATGAATCCTTGAGCCCCTCCTTTTAAAGAGACACTCACTTGGTTGGCGGTTAGAAATCTCGAATCCTTTGGATTCAAATTTACAGGTTCTTTAAACATTATGGTTTTATTATGACAATCTATTAGAACATGATTGTCAGACAACCAATCTAGCCCAATAATAACTTCTAAGCTAGAAAGGGGTAAGCAAAAGAGATTAGCCTTAAAGTCCCTACCATCAATGACAATAGGGCATTCCCATCAGACTTTAGAAGTGACAATGAGATTATTCCTAGGAGTATGAACAGATAAATCAAATGGAAATTCTATCACTGGTAATTTTAGTCTTTCTATACAGTCATTGGCAATAAAGGAATGTGATGCACCTGAGTCATACATAACAGTTAAAGCAATCTTATTAATGATACACTTACCTTTCACCATGGAGTCAGAATGAGATGCTTCTTCCCCAGTAATTGCAAAAACCTTTCCTTTTGCCTTCGGCCTTCCGATTGCACTGTGCACGCCTCCTTGGGTATTTATGGATATACTTGCACCTTCAGGGTTCTCCCTCTTTATCTCTGGGTAATCCTTGATGTGATGACCCAGTTTGTTAAACTTAAAACAAATATAAGTGTTTTTAGGACAATCCCTTTTCAAATGGGGTCCTCCACAGATAAAGCATTTAAAATCTACCGCAGGTGTTGGATAATAGCTTCTAGATAAAGCTTGGGGTTTGTTAGGAACAGATGCTGCTCCAAACTGATGAAATGGCACTTGATAAGGCTTTTTCCTCCTGAAGTCTCTTCTTTGGTGATGGTGAGGTCCTCCACTTCTCATTTTTCCCACCTTGTGAATAAGTTCACGGCTTTTGATCATTTTGTCCTTATGATCCTCTTCGAAGATCCTGCAGCGATTTACCAATACAGAAAATTCACGGATTTCCTACATTCATATTGCTTCTTTAATTTCTGGCTGCAATCCATTTACAAATTTTATGCATCGATCACCTTCATTAGTAGCATCATTATAATAAGAATGAAAACAAGACAGCTCTTCAAACCTGGATGCGTACTCTTCCATGGTCATATTTCTTTGGGTCAACAACAGGAATTCGAATTGTCTTTTCTCTTTAACATCAGCTAGAAAGTATTTTTCCAGGAACATATCCTTGAAATGATTCCAAGTGATCTCCACGTGGTTAACTTCGAACTGTTTATGCATACTATCCCACCAATGTTCAGCATCCTCAGATAAGGCATAAGTAGCGAAGACTACTTTATCAGCTTCAGTATATTGCAATGCTCGGAAGATCTTCTCTATCTCTTGAATCCAGATTTATGCTCCATCAGGGTTATATCCTCCCTTGAAATGAGGTGGATTGTACTTTTCAAAAAGGTCCAACCTTCTCAGGCATCATTACCTTGACCTTTACGTGTTCCCATTGCATTGATTAAGTGTTCTACAACTCCAGCAAGATCGTTTCCTGCCATTAGTTTCCTGTTTCACAGTAACTGAGACTTACCACATCGATCACAGTTACTACCAAGTTAGATATTTTATTTTCTATCACTTATACAGAGTTTACAGACAAAGAAGATAGACCTTTTCCCCAGGCCTACGGGATTAACTACTTTGATACCATATTGTAACACCCTCTGTTACATCTCAATAAATTCAAAAAAATACGTAATTTTTTTTAAAAAAATATTAAAAAGAAACAATGAGAATAAATTACATACAAGATTTCTGAAATACCTCATGAATATCATTAAAAATTTATAAAGTAATTTCACATTCATTCGAAGAAAATAAATATTAAACATTATTAGAAAGAGAGGAAACTCCATGGCCCAAGAGCAGTTACTTAACGACATTATTTTATTCATTGGACCACGATATTCATACCGAGCTCCCTTTCTAGAACTTACTATATTTACTGTCTGGATTCTTCGATTCTTCCCTCTGTACGAACCATCAAATAAAACATATCAAACAAAAACACGGAGAAATGAGTGAAAAACAGAATATAATATTTCCAAATGGGGCATAAGCAATAAAGGGTTTTGACAAACTAATATATAATAATATCAATCACAATCACATACACAATCAATTATGAATGCATGAATGTTATACAATATCTTTATTATAACTTACCTATATATATAGGCCCTTAAATTTTAATTTGTACTGGGCCAACCAGGAGTTTACACTATTCCATAATTCCAGATAATAATAACATGAACAGGTCAACTGGCATGAAAACACTTAGTGACTAGTCAGATTGAGAAAGTTTTTATTGTGAAAGTACCCGACACTAGGGAGTTACCCCAGGTCCCCTGAAACACCCTTTCACACCCTTTCATCCCAAGGCTCGTAATTAAGCCTCCTCTAATGTATCCTCGGTTTGTATAATTCGTCCCCAGACAATATCATTTTATTTCACTTTAATGATTCATGATGCATGAACTACTCGTATATTTTGTTGGTTAAGACTTTTAGAAACTCAATTATTAAATACCATAAAGGTTTATAACATCCTCTCAATAAACTGTACAGTTTCTCAATTCTCTGAATTTGTCTTACAGAAATAAATTTGGTACAGTTTTCAAATTCAAACCTCACCAAAATTGAGTTTACAAGCCTTAAATATCTCAATTAGACATACTTAAAACTATAATTTTTTTAATTGAAGAATTTAATTATTTCAACCTTTTTATAAATTAATTTTCATAAAATGTCTTCTTTCTAAAATAAATACTAGATTTTTATTCTAAAGATTAAAAGTAAAGTTAATGAAAATAATTTCTAAGAAGAAATAAAAGATTAAAATGATTATAAAATACTTTCTCTTAAAATAAAAATTTAAAGAGTAAGGTAAAAAAATTCTTACTGAGTTTTAACTTTCCCCAAGGTTTTAAAAGTCGGACTGGTGATCAAACCGGTGAAGGTACTGGTTCAAGGTTCATTGGTTGAACCGTGGTCGAACCGGTCATAATAAAATATATATATATATTTATATAATATAATATATCATAATTCTTAATATGTTAATAATAAATTATATAAAAGCTAAGTTAATTAAGGATTATATTACATGTTTTATAGCATTAAAAAATTATAATAAATAAAACTAATATGTAAATATTATATATAAGTTTTTTATTTATTTAGAAATATTTTTTAATAGATTTTTTTGAAAAATAGCAAAAAAACATAATTCTAAAACTTTGACTGGTTCAACTAATTTTCAACCGGTTTTTACTAGTTCTGACCGGTTCTGAGATGACCAGTTTTTTCTCTTGTCCGGACCGGTACCCTGAGCGGTTCCCGGTCCAACCGGTTGAACCGGCCGGTCCGGTTTTCAAAAGCATGGCCTTTCGTCATACTTGCTATATGCTCAACTCCACATCACAAGATCATCAATCACAATCAGTTATTATCAATCACAATTACATATCATCAATTACAGTCTAATATTATAAATCACAATATCATTAATCAAAATCAAATATTATTAATTATAATCAAATCAAATCAACTAAATATCACTCATAAATACAATTCAAAATTTAATGGTTATTTAAATTAGTAGAGTTGATTTTGAGTCCTTATACTTCATTCCTCACACAGATCTATATAAGTCCATATATATAATCCAGTCTTCGAATAGGTATAGTTTAGTCCAATACAGGTCATAATAGTCCAAGTCCTTGCATAAGTTTAGTCCAGTTCGCATAGGTTATCTAGGTTTTTGCATAGGTATTTCAGATCAAGCTACACAAAATACACAATTTAAAATTTATTATAAACTTTAAGTTAAATAGTTATTATTTTAAAATAATATTATTATTAAATTTAAAAGGAGTAGGGGACTCCTCCCCTTATTCTTATGTCTTTTCATATTATATTCCTATCACACTCCCTCTTACCTCTTGTATCTTGATTCATTATGGAAAGTCTGTGTGCGTCTCGTCTCCGAGTTCTAAAATATACCAATTTCATTTTAATATAGTTGTAAGATGAAAATTTAAATTATTATTTGAAACAGAAAGGGTAAATAGTAATTATGCATAGTAACGATAAATAGTAAATTTTAAATAGTTACCATGAATAGTAACAATAAATAGTAAAACATGAATAGTAATAATAAATAGTAAAACGTAAATAGTAACAGTAAATAGTAATAGTAAATAGTAATTTACTATTCAGAAGAGTAACTTAAAATAATATTATATCCAGTATAATAATAGATTTCTAAAACGATATGAAAATAACCCTAAAAAATATAAGAAAGAGGTATTCTTACCTTATTATTTTAGCAGAACCTCCTTCTAAAAAAATTATTTCTCTCTCTTACTTCCACCACTATCTCTCTAGCACTACTATATTAAGAAAATTTAATAAGAAACTGTGATTTTCCTTGATTCCTTTTCTCGGTATTTATAGGAAGTAAAATTGCTATGCATTCCATTATTTTATTATAAAAGTACTGTGCAAGAATTGAAAATTTCAGAAATGCACAGTGTTTTCCACGTGAAGGAGTCTGATGCATTATGAGGAGGTGGTACGAATAACAATTTGGGTGGTGCGAAGAGCAATTTGTTTTTTTTCTAGTATATATTTTTTAATAAATTCTGAAAAAATATAATATGAAAAAATATACTGATCAAAAACTTCTAAAAATATATTTTTTTAGTATTTTTTTAAATAAATTCTGAAAAAATATACTAATCAAAAACTTCTATAGGTCTATGGTCAAATTCCATCAAGATTTTAATGTAAAATTTTTTGTAATAAATTAAAATAAAAATAGGGGTGTTACATGACAAGCTTGATAAAAGAGCATCATCAGGCATTTTTATAGGCTATAGCACTGTGAGCAAAGCTTATAAAATTTTTCAGCCCCAAACTGGAAGCATTATTGTTAGCAAAGAAGAAGAAGAAGAAGAAGAAGAAGAAGAAGAAGAAGAAGAAGAAGAAGAAGAAGAAGAAGAAGAAGAAGAAGAAGAAGAAGAAGAAGAAGAAGAAGAAGAAGAAGAAGAAGAAGAAGAAGAAGAAGAAGAAGAAGAAAAAGAGGAAGAGGAAGAAGAAGAGGAGGAGTGAAGAAAGATCAAAATTGAATGGCTGCAATGAAAGAGGAAATGACTATGATTGAGAAAAACAAAACATGGGAGTTGATTGATCGAGCCCAAGATAGGAAAGTGATTGGAGTCAAATGGGTGTACAGAACCAAGCTAAATTCTGATGGTTCTATCAACAAACACAAGGCAAAACTTGTTGTGAAAGGCTATGCTTAAATCTTTGGTCTGGATTACTCAGACACCTTTGCACCGATTGCTCGTTTGGACACTGATGGTTCATAGTCAGACTTAGAAAGGGGGGTTGAATGAGTCTTAGACTCCTTTTTCTTCGTAAATTCTCAAATCATAACAAATGTAAGTAATCAAATGATAAAGAAAGAAAATAAGACACACAGAGTTTAGCACCAGACTTGTGCTTCAAGTATTCTTTCACCAAGCCACTTCTGGCTTAACTCAAGTATTCTTTTTCAACAAGCCACTTCTGGCTTAACCCAAGTATTCTTTCAACAAGCCGCTCCTGGCTTAACCCAAGTATTCTTTTGAAAGTCTCTTCAGGCCAATATGTTTCCCAATACTCAAACTAGTCCAAGTAACTTACCAGACTTATACAATCAGTAAGAAGAGAAGTATTCTAGGAATTTAGAGTTCAGAAATAATAGACAAATAAATGAGGTCAAACACTAAGTATTTTTGACACAAGACCACAGTCTGCTGGAAGCATAGCTAGAGAATAATGAAGGTCTTTGTATTTTTACAAGAAAGTGAACTAAGATTGAATGATAAAATTGAGGAGCTTTCTTCTTGGATATTTTTCTCTCTTTGAAAGTTCAAACTTCCTTAATATTTATAGAGGCTTGAAGGTAATAGTCGTTGATGTTTCTTGAAAGAAGATATAAACATTGAAAATCTTTTGAAGGTATTTTGCCATAGGCTTTTGAAGATCAGACCTTGATGTTTAATCCAAGCTTGAGAGAGGTCTGAATTATATTTCAATATTTTCACAAAAATAATTTCTTGTACCTCATATGTACAAAATAATTCATGGGTGTATTCTAGATTGAGCGAGGGGTTACTTTTAGAGATGTCCTGATGAGGTTTCTGACTTGTGATCATAGTTTACAGAAGTAGGTATGTTGACATCTGCTGCTCATGTTGATTTTGTTCTTTGATAATAAGCATATAAATATGGTATAATTATTTCTTTTGAAGTATCACCAAAATAGATTTTTGAATGTTGACGTAGAGTTCTGAACTGGTCTGGACCGGGGTCTAGGATCCGGTGTGGGACTAGCCACAAGATTATAGGTGTTTTTAGGGTTTGCACACCGGAACAGTGTGTATCCGATGTATTAATCCGGTCTCTCAGTGGGAGAAGTCGGTCTTGTTGTCCTGGAGATCCTTCACACCAGCGTTTCGCGTTGCAGGGGGGCGAAAGGTGGTGCCACCTGCGAAGATTCTCCGACGCTCAAGTTAGAAGAGTGTAAGAACTCAGTGAATGCTCAAGCGAAGTAATAGTAAAGTCTGAGATAGAACAACGATACCATGCATGTGTATTGAAATGAGCTATTTATAGTTGTACGTGAGAGAATGAGTCGTTGGATACAGGTGGGTCCCCTAGCTCTGATAGCGTGTACATTATGTCAATCAGGGTGGCTCAGCACTCAGAATGTGTCAGGAGGGTAGGTCAATTATCAGAGTACGATCCTCTAGGAAGAGGAGAGGATAATCACCTTTTCTGCATAATCTGCTGACACATCCACTTGCTTCCTGAGGCCATTGACGTGACATATTTTGCTACATACAGTATCTTCGCTGATAAGTTATTAGGGGCTTTTATCTTGCTGTGACTGAAAAGCCAAGAGTTATGTAAATGTTCTGCGAAAATGAACAAAGATCCGTTATAGAGAAAATAAGTGGGGCAGTCGTGAGATGAGGACGGACGGCCAGACATCGGATATCCGGTGTGGTAAAAATGAACCAGGACACCGGTTTTCCTTATATGAGGTCATTCTGACGTCCCAAGATTGGGGGCCGGTATCCAGACTGGATCATCTGTCCCCTAGCTTGTATGAGGGACTGTTAAGTTGCTCATATGAGCTACACAACTCTAGAGAAGTCTGGATGCCGGTGGTACATTCTGGGAGGTCTCTGGAAGCTCTGTAGCGTCTGCTTTAATAAACGAGTGACCGCTCTTCTCGCGTTGCGTACTACGGATTCAGACGGCATAAAATAAATGATTGAAATCCCAAGAGTCTTTGAGAATCGAAACCCTTGGTATTCGAAAAGTGGTTGGAAGGCATTAAATGCGTATGGCATGATTGGACAGTAAATGCATTTTTTACGCACGAGCCATCATTACCCAAGAGTGTAACCGTCGATTGGGCTTATTGGGCCTGGATTCAAACTGAAAAGGGGGCCCATTTTGCCAAAATGTTTATTGAAACGTTACCATTTTCACGCCCGTACGTGACGAAACGACGGAGTCGTTTTAATTTGAAAAGGTTGCGTTTTGATGCAAGCCTTGTGACCTTCGACGAAACACTGTGCCTCTTCGTTACCTATAAAAGGGACTCTTAGCAGATTTTGGAATCTACTCTTGTTTTCAAGCTTAGTGAACCTCTGCTCAAATTTCTTTGGAATTTCTCTGTCGTCTTCAAACTTCTCAAAGATCTTCTTCCTTTAGGTAACCTCCCTTTCCTTCAACTCCTTGCAATTTTTGTTCATTCTATTTCCACTATGCGCCCTAGAGCAGGCCACGCTGGTCCTTCAAACAGGGGGAGTTTTGGCTCTCGTGCCCCCCTTAGCCACCGTGGTGGGAGGATTCCAGCGAATCCTCCTGTGGCTGGGCCCCGTCGCTCAGAGAGAGCCGAAGCTTCTTCCTCACGAGCGTCTTCTTCCCAACGTCGCTCTGAGGTTCCCTTTGACTCGAGGGCTACCAGCCGCTCTGATGAGGGGTCAAGTGCTGAAGGTTACCTCTCTGACAATGTTGCTTTTTACCACAGTACGTACGCGTTCCACCGTGCCTGCACAACTATGGACCTTCCAGGACGTGGAAAAACACCAGTTCTCCACTCTGCTGAAGGGTGTGTCAACGTTGTGGCACACCGGTTTGACTGGGAGAAACTCAACAGGGAGAAACCCTACTGCTGGGTGGAGGAGGAATTCCTAGAGATCCCTTCGCACCATGCGAGTGAGGAGGAATGCACGGTTTCTTTCCACTGTAAAATATATTCAGATAAAAAGTACAAGGCGCGATACGCTGTGCTGGCACCACGCCCCTCTGAGAGAGTATGCCACAGCGTCCCTGATGAGAGGTCGGTCTACATGTACGACTTCGTCTTCTTGAAGTTGGGAGTACGCTTCCCCATGACAGAATTCCAGATGGCCGTCCTGCACTTCCTAGACTACGCCCCCACACAACTGCATCCCAACGGTTGGGGTCTAGTCCGGGCTCTAGAGGTTCTGGGGGAGCATTTCAACTTCTCCGCCACTGTGGCCAAACTGTTTCACTATTGCCAATTGGTCCGCCGTGCTAATAAGAAGGGCGGCCTTGGGTTCATTACTCTCCGTAGTGACTCAAGGGTGATAAATTTCAAATCTTATACGGAATCCGCTAAGGTGGATGGACGCTCCTTCAAGCACTACTACACGCGGGTCCGTATTCAACCAAATAAGCCGGTCTTCTGGCGAAACAAGGAGGGATTTACCAAGTTCCCTCTTAGCTGGACGCACGAGCATTTTCTCCTCATGAGCCGTGCTTATTACACAGATGAGAGTGAACTCTCCTCTCATTCTGTTGAGGTCTTGAGCGCCATGCAGACAGCCTCGAAAACCCTCAAAGGATTTTCCAGCAGGCTCCTCTTGGCCGAGGACGACATCCGAAACACTTACCTCTGTAATATCCACTCTTACTCTATCTGTGTTGTATAATTATTCCGCTCTGATTATTTTTCTTCTTATGTGCTAATTCAACCTTTCTTGTTTTGCAGAACAAATCGAAAGAGCCTGCCCAGAGATGTTGTCATTAAGGACCATGATGGCTGACGATGATTCCTCCTCTGAGGAGAATGAGATCCAGGCGAAGAGGAACGCCACCAAAACTCCCCTTATTCCCCTAACCTCTGCAGTAGGTGATGAGGTTCCTCTCTTTGATGAGGAGGAAATAGAAGAACCAGTTGAGGCCACTGGAGCGGGCGACGAGGAGGCCGTCCCAGAGAAGAAAAGGAAAAAGAGGCACCTTGTAAAAAAGGCAGATCAAGAAAAGCCCTCCTCTGATGACCCTATGAAGAAGCGTCAGAAGACGGTCGAAGAAACTGAATTGAAGAAGGACAAGGGAAAGAAGCCCGTTCCTGAATCCTCTGCCCCTTCTTCACAGAATGCTTCAGAGCCGGACTCTGGGAATGGTCCTCCTCCAGCGTTTGAGCCTCCGCGTGACTCCTTCCTCTCTCCTTACTTGTGGTTTCAGGGGTCCATGCCTCCCACTCTTCCAAAGGCACGATATTGCCTCCGCCCTTCCCTCGACGCTGCTGGGGTTCGAGGTGCTTGTAAGGCCGGGCGTTGGCAACTGGATGAACTGTCCGGCCTCCTTGATTCCCTGAGCGAGAAGGCAGATTATATGGATCAGGTTGAAAAACTTGAAACCGAACTCGCGGTGAAGGAGAAATGGGCGACCAAGCAAGCTGAAGTTCATAGGGGCGTGGAGTCAGAATTAAAGAAAACCAAAGAGACGCTCCAGAGGAAAACTGAAGAGGCAAGCCGAGTTCATTTTGCGAACAAGGCTCTAGAGCGAGAAGTTGCCGACCTCCAGAAGCAGAACAAATCCATACCCCTTCTTGAAGAAGAATTACAACTAGAGAAGAAGAGATCGGCTAAGCTTGCTGACGATCTCAAAATTATGGAGAACGGTCGTAACAAAGACCTTGGGGAGTGGGAGAGCCTTCGGAAGGAGATGCAAGCCCAAATTGAGGAACTCAAGAAGGGTGGTGTGAGTGCTGGGCCTTCAGAAGAGGATTTTGCCAAGGTTCAAAGAAAATTAGCTGCTGCGAAGGCCAAGGCTGCCAAAGCCTTGGAGATATGCAAAAATGTGGCGTATGAATCCTTCGGCCTGGCCCTTCGGCAAGTCTATTATCGTAACCCTGGAGTGCAGCTGAATCTGTACGGATTAGATCCGTTCTTCGAATTCCATGGGGGAAGACTTGTCAAAGTTCATAAGGACGGCTCGCACCATGAACCCCGCGTATCTCTGTATGAACTGCCTCCTCTTCCAGAGGGTCAAAGTATGGAGCCAACAACGTCCACTGCTGCCTCTGGAGCTGAAGCGCAAGAAGGTGCCCAAACTGGAGTAGAGGACACAATAGAGAAGGCAGGAGTGCCCACTGCGGAGGATCAGGCACCGGCCTCTTAATTTATGCTTTATTCATAGCTGTGTACTGGGATCAGCTCCAGCTTTAACTACCTTGAGACCTGAACAATTTTTATTATTTATATATTATTTATTTTTTTTTTGGAAATAAAATTCACTGTTGCTTTTCTTCAACTGCTTGCGTCGAGTGTATGATTGTTGGATAACTTAGTGCTATACAAAACACTTTATTGCTTTGCGAATCCGTTCTGTGTGGTTACCTAGCTACTTAAAGCGCACTTATCACACCGGATTAAGATAACAAATTGTAACAAAGAAGTGACAATTAAGTTAAAGCATGCCCTGTCCCCAAGTATAAGTACATTGGGAAGGGAAATTTTATCTCAAGAATTACCTTTTAACTTCTTAAAAAGATAGAAATGCTCATCTGTCCTCGAAGACGTAGAGCGGGTACGTGAGCGCTCAACCGCTCTGGGGTGGATATTCCACAATTGAGGACGGATATTGCCTTTGAATTTTTGTATAGCTTTGGCAAGGGTAAGCTTTACGCCTTTCTCTTGAGGTTCGGTTTGGTCCTACACCTCAAGTCTTCACACGGTGTTCGGTTCGATCCTACTAACCGTACTTGGAGTTCGGTGCAATCCTACAATCCAAGCCTTCAACACGGGGTTCGGATCATGGCTAATCCTGAACCTACTGCGCCCGTTACTCGGGGTTCAGCGTGGTTTTCTGTATGAACCAGCCTACTGCGCCCAAGCCTTCGCATGGGGTTCGGTTTGTGGCCTTGAAAAAGGACCAGCCCTACAACCCATGTGTCTTCGAATGGGGTTCGGTTTGTGGCCTTGAGAAAGGACCAGCCCTACAACCCATGTGTCTTCGAATGGGGTTCGGTTTGTGGCCTTGAGAAAGGACCATCCCTACAACCCATGTGTCTTCGAATGGGGTTCGGTTTGTGGCCTTGAGAAAGGACCAGCCCTACAACCCATGTGTCTTCGAATGGGGTTCGGTTTGTGGCCTTGAGAAAGGACCAGCCCTATAACCCATGTGTCTTCGAATGGGGTTCGGTTTATGGCCTTGAAAAAGGACCAGCCCTACAACCCATGTGTCTTCGAATGGGGTTCGGTTTGTGGCCTTGAGAAAGGACCAGCCCTACAACCCATGTGTCTTCGAATGGGGTTCGGTTTGTGGCCTTGAAAAAGGACCAGCCCTACAACCCATGTGTCTTCGAATGGGGTTCGGTTTGTGGCCTTGAAAAAGGACCAGCCCTACAACCCATTCCACCTCAAGGAGTTACATCGTCAAAACACACGATGTGTGATTGAGATCATCCGTCCTGAGGTGTATGCGTATTAAACTACGGCTATAAATCACAACACATAAGAAAAGTGAGAATGATAGGGCGGTTAAAATGTATTCTCATTAAAATTGAAAGTACATTACATGAAGAGCGCAGTTGGGGTCATGCCTCGTTAAAACCTTCTTGAGAAAACCCAAAGGGAAAAAACTCAAGTAAGGAAAAAGAGTACACGCCGTCTTACCAACTAGCTGTAATAAACACGTAAGTTCTGAGTGTTCCATTTGTTGCGGATTGGAGTTCCATCAAGTTCTTCCAACCGGTATGACCCTTTTCCAGTTACTTCAGAAACTCTATAAGGACCTTCCCACGTCGGTGCTAGCTTTCCTTGGTGAGCGAATTTATTCCCCACACTTGCCTTTCTCAAAACAAGATCTCCGGTGTTGAAAGCTCTGTACTGGACACGTTTATTATACCGGAGTGCTGCCTTTGCTTTTATAGCCTGATCTCTGACGAAAGCCTTTTCCCTTAACTCCTGGAGGACGTCCAGTTTTGATGCCAAATTGGCGTTGTTATCTTCAACTGAAAAATACTCCACACGAGCCGATCTTGTTTGTAGCTCCACCGGGATCATGGCCTCTACCCCGTACGTCAACCGGTATGGGGATTCGTTAGTTGAAGAATGAGGCGTGGTGCGGTATGCCCATAAAACATGACATAGCTGGTCGGTCCATCCTCCCTTTGCTTCTCCCAGACGCTTCTTCAACCCCTTTAGCACTTCTCTATTGGCTACCTCCGCTTGTCCATTGGTTTGGGGGTGTTCAACAGACAAAAATATCTGGATTATCCCCAGTCCTTCAAGCAAATCTGTGAATTTTTTGTCTGTAAACTGGGTGCCGTTGTCAGTCACAATCCGCCCTGGCACCCCGAACCGAGCTATGATATTTTCATACACGAAACGTCTTGTTCGTGCAGAAGTGATATGCACTACTGGTTCTGCCTTGATCCACTTGGTGAAGTAGTCTACCCCCACGATCAAATATTTGATACCTCCTGGCGCAGTGGGGAATGGACCCAAAATATCAAGGCCCCACTGGTAGAACGGCCAAGGCACAGCAGATGAGGATAGCTCTTGGGCCGGTGTATGGTGGAGATTGGAGAATTTTTGACAAGCGTCGCACTTCCTAACAAAATCTACAGAATCCTGCTTCACAGTGGGCCACCAATATCCAGCCCTGAGGACCTTCCTCATTAAGCTTCGGCCCCCAGCATGGTGCCCACATTGCCCCTCGTACACTTCCTCCAAAACCGCTTAAACTTGATCCTCTCTCAGACACAAAAGATATGGGACAGAGAATCCCCTTTTGTAGAGAACACCATCAACCATAGTAAAATATGGCAGCTCCCTCTTCACTCGTCTCCTCTCCTTCTCATCAGTGGGCAGTTGACCATCAGCCAGATAACGAATATAGGGGATGACCCAGGAATCCTCATATGGATAGCTCACCATGATAGCGTTCAGAGAAGGGTACAGAGGTATGCTAGGTGACGTCAAAGTGCTTTGAACCACCGTTGTTGTGCTGCCGGGCTGCTTTGTACTTGCAAGTCTTGACAAGATGTCCGCTCTGGTGTTTTCCTCTCTGGGCACATGTTTGAACTCTAAAACTTCAAATCTTCCCTTCAATTCATTAACACAATTCAAGTACAATTGAAGTTGCGGCTCCTTCGCTTGGTACTCCCCCTGGATCTGCGAAATCACCAATTGAGAATCACTGCACAGTGTGACTGCTGATGCTTCGATGTCAATCGCCGCACGGAGACCGGCTAAGCATGCTTCGTATTCAGCCTGGTTGTTGGATGTTTTGAAATTGAATCAGAGGGAAATTTCTAGGTGCACACCATCATCACTTTCTACCACAACACCTGCTCCACAACCTTTGCTATTCGACGATCCATCAACGTAAATGGTCCAATGCGCTCGAGGAGTGGAAGGGTCCACCCCAGTCATCTCCACAACAAAATCAGCCAACACTTGTGCCTTGATGGCTCCTCGAGGCTCATACGAAATTTCAAATTCAGACAACTCGATAGACCATTTTATCATCCTCCCGGCGAGGTCGGGCTTGCTGAGCACTGAACGGAGAGGCAAATCCGTTCTCACCAGTACTGGGTGTGTGTGGAAATAGGGCCTCAACCGTCGTGATGCCCACACGACTGCTAGAGCAGCTTTCTCAATCTTCTGATACCTTCCTTCCGCTCCCTGAAACGTCTTACTAGTGAAGTACACCGGCCTCTGCCCTTCAGGGGTTTCTTTAACCAAGGCCACGCCTAGGGCCTCATCAGATATTGCTAAATACAAGATCAACGTCTCACCAGGATCAGGCTTAACCAGTATCGGTGGACTCGAGAGAACGGCCTTGAGTTGCTGGAAGGCTTGTTCCTGCTCCTCTCCCCATTCAAAACTCTTGTGTTTCTTCAACGCCTTATACAAGGGAAGGGATCTGTGTGCCATTCTGGGCATGAAGCGAGCCAGTGCGGCTACCTTCCCATTCAATGATTGAACCTCCCTTAGGCTCTTGGGGCTCTGCATATCCAGGATTGCTTGACATTTCCCAGGGTTGGCCTCGATGCCTCGTTGGGTCAACATGAATCCTAGGAATTTCCCAGCTGGAACGGCAAAGGTGCATTTTAAGGGGTTTAACCTCATGTTGTACTGTCGAAGCCTAGTGAAAACTTGGCGCAGATCTTCAATGTGGTCTCCTCCAGCGGGCGTTTTGGCTATAATATCATCGATATAAACTTCGACCAGCCTGGTGTGCATTCCTTCAAAGACTTTGTTAATCATGCGCTGATAGGTAGCGCCGGCGTTCTTTAATCCAAAAGGCATGACGGTGTAGTAGAAAACACCGCGGTCATTGATAAAGGCAGTTTTCTCTTGGTCTCCCTCCCACATCGGAATCTGGTTATACCCCGAATAAGCATCCATGAAACTGAGGTACTGGTAACCAGATGAATCATCCACCATGCGATCAATGTTGGGCAGAGGATATGGATCCTTGGGGCAGCAATGGTTAAGATCCACATAATCTTGCACATTCTCCATTTGCCATTAGCCTTCTGCACCATAACCACATTAGAAAGCCAAGATGAGTAGCGTATTTCCCTTATAAAGCCTACTTTCAACAACTCCTCTGTCTGCTCACAAGCCGCCCTCTGCTTCTCCGGTCCCAACCTCCTCTTCTTCTGGGCCACCGGTCTTGTTTCAGGATACACAGCAAGCTTGTGGCAACAGAAATCAGGGTCCATCCCAGGCATGTCTGCTGCTGTCCATGCGAAAAGATCTTTGAACTCCTGCAGAAGGGCTAATAAGCGTTGCTCCATAGCAACCTCCAACTTATCATTGATGTGCGTGACCTTCTCTGGGGAATCTCCTAAGACAACATCCCTGGAACCACCATCCGGTGTGGGCTTAGAGGGATTGAGTGGATCAATCTTCAATTCCGCTCTGGGGTCCAGATCAATTAGACTGACAGACCCTGCCGCTGTTCCTCCGTCGTTCAGCTTCCTCTTCTTGTTTAATGCCTCCAACTTGACCATGTTGAGGCTCAGGTTATAACAATATCGAGCCATCTCCTGATCACCACGGAGAGAGGACACACCGTTGTCCTTGTCAATGAATTTGATCAAGAGGTGAGGAGTGGACACGATTGCTTCCATCGCATTCAATGTTGGATGGCCTATGATACCGTTGTATGGGGATTCCACATCAATCACCAGGATTCTTGACTTGACTGTTCTTGCACCAGGCTCTCCTTCAAAAGAAATCAGGGTGTCAAGATACCCCTTGGTGGGTTGCTTGGCTCCATTAAACGCTGTGAGTTCTTGCGTGTAGGGTTGTAAATCTGCATCATTGAAACCCATTCGTTTGAAACAATTATAAAAGATAACGTCACAAGAACTTCCCTGATCGACGAGGATCCTCTTGACATCCTTGTTGGCTATGACTGCCACGATAACTACTGCATCATCACCTCCTAGAATTGTTGGGCCAAAGTCATCATCAGTAAATGACACCGTCGGAGCTGCCATACCGTCCCTGAAAGGACGGTTATCCCTTGGTTTGCCCTGGACAGATAGAATCATCCTGTGGTGATTCTTCCGTGCTGTGATTGAT
This sequence comes from Clitoria ternatea, assembly GCA_037962975.1. Lineage (NCBI taxonomy): Eukaryota > Viridiplantae > Streptophyta > Magnoliopsida > Fabales > Fabaceae > Clitoria > Clitoria ternatea. Next base: position 248,265,320 of record CM075669.1, read on the forward strand.
GCTCCTCCTCCCGCAAATCCTCTAGCTATCATCTCAATCACTTCTCGTCTGCCCTGCCTCTGCTGCTGGGGCATGTTATTTTGCTGGGCATCTCTAGCAATCACTACTCCCTTCTGCTTTTCGGCTGCAGTGAACTTCCTTACTGGATTACGTGCATTGTCATCTTCGTCATCAGGATCTCTATTCCTTTTTTCCATCCTCTGAGGCTCGTCTACAGATTTCTCCTTGAACAAATACTGCTTCAGCTTTCCTTCCCGAAGGAGAGTTTCCACCGTATTCTTTAATGCCTTGCATTCATCAGTATTGTGTCCTGTCTGTTCATGGAAAGTGCAATACTTACGTGGGTTACCACCCCTCTTGACTGGGGCTGGTTTCCTTATACCAAAGACGTTCAATGTTGGCCAACCAACCTCCCTCATGATTTGTGAATGCCTGGTGTTCAACGGAGCATAGTTGTCGAACGATGATACACGCCTATCTCGTGGATGCGGGCGAGCGTTTACAAAATCTTCTCTAAAGGCATGCTTCTCAGGCCTCACTCTCTCCTTTTCTCTCCGTGGCTGCTGAGTGGGCGCTGAAGGCTTCATTCTTGTTGCAGTTGCCTCTAGATGCATCTCTATGCCCACGTACTTGGAAGCTTTCCTTCGAAACTCCTTGAAGGTTGTTGGGGGGCTCTTTGCCAAAGATAGGGCAAAGGCTGAACCAGGCTGAAGAGCTTCCACTACAATATGGAGTTGTATGGCCTCCGTGAGGTTGGGGACCAAAGCTGCCTCCTTATAAAACCTTTTCAAGAACTCCTTAAGAGTTTCAGTTTCTCCCTGCCTTATCTGTGCCAGGGTGTGAGAAGTTCTTAGGATATCCCTAGAGATGACAAAATGGCTTTCAAATGCAGCAGCCATTTCCTCCCAAGAGTCTATAGATCCTGAGGGTAAGCTTTTAAACCAGCTGAGAGCCTCCTCCGTCAGCGTTCTTGGGAACATCCTACACATAACATCTTCATCTGCTCCTAAATACATAGCTTCATACACATAAGCATCCAAATGCTTAGTGGGGTCAGTTTCTCCATTATACTTTCCTATCGACAGTGGCTGAGTTGTTTGCAAATGTTTTGGGATGGTAATGCTCATCAGCCTTCTTGAGAAAGGGACACTGAGCTTGTACGTCCCTGAAGTCACCACCGCCTGCTCCCTTCTCCTGGTACTGACTCTATCACCAGAGTCTTGTGTCTGCTCTCTCTCTTCATATGTGGGGATCTTCGAATACTGGAGGGTTGTAGATCTATCCCTCGCTGATGCATGATGAGCATCCTCTGCATGGGACGCTGCCCTGTCCCCAGCTCCTCCTCTCTCCCGCTTCAACTCCATCAGCTCCTCCCTGAGTTGCCTGATAACCTCATCGCGAGGGTCAGGCGTTTGCACTTGTACCATCCTCCGGGTTTAAGTTACAGGGGACTCGAAGACAAGTCTCCTTCCAGTCTGTTGATGGGTCACATCCTCCACGTGACCATCAATGAAATCTCTCCCATCACCTTCCATCGTGACAACCAAACTTCTGCGAAAGTGGGAATAACTCTAACGAGTCCGACTGGGCGTGCCAATGAACTGGTCTGGACCGGGGTCTAGGATCCGGTGTGGGACCAGCCACAAGATTATAGGTGTTTTTAGGGTTTGCACACCGGAACAGTGTGTATCCGATGTATTAATCCGGTCTCTCAGTGGGAGAAGCCGGTCTTGTTGTCCTGGAGATCCTTCACACCAGCGTTTCGCATTGCAGGGGGGCGAAAGGTGGTGCCACCTGCGAAGATTCTCCGACGCTCAAGTTAGAAGAGTGTAAGAACTCAGTGAATGCTCAAGCGAAGTAATAGTAAAGTCTGAGATAGAACAACGATACCATGCATGTGTATTGAAATGAGCTATTTATAGTTGTACGTGAGAGAATGAGTCGTTGGATACAGGTGGGTCCCCTAGCTCTGATAGCGTGTACATTATGTCAATCAGGGTGGCTCAGCACTCAGAATGTGTCAGGAGGGTAGGTCAATTATCAGAGTACGATCCTCTAGGAAGAGGAGAGGATAATCACATTTTCCGCATAATCTGCTGACACATCCACTTGCTTCCTGAGGCCATTGACGTGACATATTTTGCTACATACAGTATCTTCGCTGATAAGTTATTAGGGGCTCTTATCTTGCTGTGACTGAAAAGCCCAGAGTTATGTAAATGTTCTGTGAAAATGAACAAAGATCCGTTATAGAGAAAATAAGTGGGGCAGTCGTGAGATGAGGACGGACGGCCAGACATCGGATATCCGGTGTGGTAAAGTTGAACCAGGACACCGGTTTTCCTTATATGAGGTCATTCTGACATCCCAAGATTGGGGGCCGGTATCCAGACCGGATCAAGTTCTTTACGCAAATATGGTATGATCATTTCTTCTTGTTGTTCTACCAGACTTCTTAAAGAATATGTCCGCTCCCCCTTAGTTTTTACAACTTGATATTCGTATTCTGAAATTACTTTTGCACTTAAAAAAAATGTTATAAGCAGTTCAGACTTTATTCTTTTAGTGAAAATACTTGATGATCGATATAAATAAATCATAAAGTCTGCGGTCTAGGGTTTAGGGCTAACAATACTTAAAACTTATGTTTTTTTGTGTAGACTTTTTCTTAATAGACACCATAAGGATTTTTCTTGCTGTAGCTGCTCAAATGAACTGGAAAGTGTACCAACTTGATGTAAAATCATCTTTTTTAAATGATGTTTTATATGAAGAAATTTATGTTGAACAGCCTGAAGGTTTTGTGAAGAATGAAGAAAAAGACAAGGTGTATCTTCTCAAAAAGGCTCTTTAAAGATTGAAACAAGTTCCACGAGCTTGGCACTGTAGGATAGACAACTATCTGTTAAGCATTGATTTTAAAAAAAGCTTGCCTAAAGCTACTTTTTATGTTAAACATCAGAACAATGATGTTCTGATGGTTTCACTTTATGTTGATGATCTGTTGGTGACAGGAAATAATGCAGGGATAGTTGAGGAATTCAAACAAGAAATGATGAAGGTTTTTGAGATGATAGATCTTGGGTTAATAACCTTTCTTGGAATGGAAATTAAGCAGGCTGAGTATGAAGTCTTCATCTTCCAGAAACAAGGAGATTTTGAAGAAGTCCAGGTTTGAAGAATGTAAGGAAGCAAGCACTCCAATGAATCAAAAGGAAAAGCTGATTAAGGAAGATGGAGCTGATAAACTGGATGAGGGATACTTCAGAAGTTTGATTGGTTGCTTGTGTACCTTACTACAACATGTCTTGATATTTTAAATGTTGTAAGCATTTTGTCCAGATTTATACACTGTGCGAGTGAGTTACATCTCAGAGCTGCCAAGAGAATAATTTGATATATCAAAGGCACAAGTGATTTTGGTGTTAAGTTCACATGGAGTAAAGAATTTAAGCTGGTTGGTTTCTCTGACAGTGACTGGGGAGGTTCCATCGATGATATGAGAAGTACTTCAGGCTACTATTTTACACTTGGATCTAGTGTTTTCTCATGGAGCTCAAAGAAGCAATAAATTATGGCTCAATCCACTGTTGAAGTAGAATTTATTGTGGCAATAGCTGCTGTCAATCAAGCTTTGTGGCTGAGAAAGATTTTAATGGATCTAAATCTGGAGCAGAAAGAAAGCACCAAGATTTTTGTTGATAACCAAGCTGCTATTGCTATTTGCCATAATCCTATGTTTCATGGGAAAACTAAGCATTTCAACATCAAGTTGTTTTTTCTAAGAGAAGTGTAGAAAAAGGAGTTTGTGACTTTGGTTTACTGCAAGTCTCATAATCAGCTTGCAGATTTGCTTACAAAACCACTTTCAGTCAGTAGGTTTGAGGCTTTAAGGTAAAAAATTGGTGTTTGCAGCTCCTAACGCAAGGAGAAGTGTTAGGAAAACGCTACAAGACTAAAACATGTCCATGTTCTGATTTTGTTATTTTTTGTTATTGCTTTCCTAGTTTTAAGGAGTCAGTTAGGAAGTTTAAATGTTTTTCCATCCCTGTTTCTGTCACGGCTTATTTCTAGGACCGTGTTGTTAGTGGGCAATTATTCTTTATGCTTTATAAATTGTAATGTTTCTAATTTTAAAAGTATCAATTCCTATTTTCTGTTAAGCAAATTTTGGTTTCCCTTTTCTCTAAAACATTTCTAACATAGTTAAAAGCTAGATTAAAACTGGATTTGGATTAAATTCATTTTTAATAAATTGGATTTGAACCAAATCCAAATCCAGTTTATTAAAAATGGACTTAATCCAAATCCTTATAAATAGTTTTTAATAGATTTGGATTAGATTTGAGGTAATCTAATTTTTACACACCCCTAATCGCATGAGTCCTCTTCATAAGAATCAACATCTTACAATAGGATCAGCTTCATGACTTGTGTAACATACTAGGTTATTTTTGCATTTAGTTTTATTCAAACGATTACATCTTACGATAAATTTTTCCTTTTCTTGAAAATTAATCGAGGTTTAGTGAAATAGCATTTATTTTTACTGACTTATTCAAGTGACAGCAGTCACAGTTAGATTAAATAAATGAGGTCTAGAAAGAAGAGCAAGTTAATCTAAGCACAACGGATGTGTGAAAGGGAATCAGGGCTTCCCGATTGAGCGAGGCCCCTACTCGTCTGAGCGAGATTCCGGACTCTCGCTTGAACGAGGTTTCTATTCGCTTGAGCGAATACCTTTCACACATCGGATTGGGCAAAACATGCAAACGGACTCCCAAAAATCTCACCCTAAAAATGATTCTGTTAACCAAAGGTTTGTCATAGCTACCATGAAAGCATATGTAAATGACAGTGATGTATTTTAAAATATAGATTTGCATCCGGTCCGGTCTTGGTTAAACACAACTAATAATAATACTCGAAAGTTCTTATACACACAACTACGTTTAGCAACATTTTCCTTAACCTGTTTACATTACCTCAATGACCTGAATAAGAAGCGAGTCCTATTCTAATTAATTATAACCCGAACACCCCCCTTACATTGGTTCCACGCTTCGATAATCTGCTCTCTGTGTCGATTCCTTCCTCTGAGCACTGGTTTCGTAGTCTCAACTCCGTCACTCAGTCTTCCGTTGCTTAACCTACTACCTACGGATCATAAAGTACAGCTCGTCACTTCAACGCCCTTAGTTCATGGACTGCATTTGGGCTCACACTCACCGGAGGAGTGGAGAACAGCCACGAGCCATGCATGGCCCTTAACCACCAAAGAATAAAAGGGATAAGGGAATCACAATTGGAACGGATCAGTAGACTCACCTTGAAGCCTCGATCACAGGAATGGGATTCAATTGAAGTTTGGACACAAATGGAGTCCCTCTCCAGCGCATGTAACTCAACGTTAAGAGAGGAGAAAACGAAAGAGAAGGAACAGACCAGCAGCAAAGGTAACTTGTAAATAATGAAGAGGGAAGGAAGAGAATCTCCTTATATATATATATATATATAGCTCATGGGCAAGATCGTCTTTTCCTTTATTTTATTTGTATTCTTACTAAATTTAATCAATTTCACTATATTAAACTATTGCATAGTTATCAAATCAATTACACTTATTTATTCCCTCAACGTTTAATTATTCACAATTCTCTAATACTTCGCAAGAGTATAGGCCCAATATGAATATCGGCCCCCGGTGTCCTAGCTTAGTGTTCATACCTCGAAAATCCGAGCTACAACCTGAGAGGTCGGATATCTCTTCCGTGCTCACCTCTTGGTTACCTACACCCGTTGTTTCAGTCATTATGAGGTTAATCCGGGCTATGACCCCGTGTGAGGCGCTCTCCTCACATCGGTTGGACAAGACCACCTAGCCCTGCCCGCTCTTCTCCTACACTCCCGATCTTCAACTCCGCCTGTTCGCGCTTCTGAGACCGATCTCGACACCGGCTTTCTTGTCTCTGGCTCCGACAGAACAAATATTAAATAAAACTTCTAAAACTTTTACTAATCATTTCCCCATTTCTTATAATTCTCATTAAAACATCAGGGATGTTACAACTTGCCTCGTCACTCCCTTCATTTCTTTAGTCAACAACAACTTCATTCACAAATGATCACAATTCCATACTGCCAACACCATTTATCATTCATTAGCTGCACCCCCTTCAAAACTAGTGTCAGCCACCAAGGCTGTGTTAGGAAATTCCCTATGGTTCTTTTGTTTTCGGGGAAAAGTGGGACAGAAATTACGAAAGAATGAAATAGAATGAAAAAGAAAGTTATCTTTAGTTTGTTTGAAAGAAGAAAAAAGAATGGATACAACAAAAATTAATTTCTTTTTATAATATGGAAGGAAATGAAAAGAAATATAGTAAGATTATTGATTAATAAATATTAATACTTTAATAAAAATTATTAAAAATTCTTACATTCTTTATAATAAATTATTTTTAGGTTAAATATGTTATTGGTGATTCTTATGTTTTTATCAATTTTTGGTTTTGTTTTGTAAGTTATTTTTTATTGGTTTTGATTTTTATGATATTGAATATGTTGAAATTTGTTTCTAAAAGCGTTGACAGAAAAAAAGTTATATAGTAGAACAAGTTGAAAAGACATAACAAGAGACATAAAATTTTTATTTATTTAATTAACAGTTGAGTTACTGATGTTACATTTTAGAGACCAATTTTAACATAATAAGGATTATTTTCAACATATTTAATAATATAAGAATCGAAACCAATAAAACAATAACAGAAAAATCAAAACCAAAATTTGAATAGAGACCAAAAACATATTTAATCCATTATTTTTATAATAAAAAATTAAATTATATATATAAATTAATTTTTTATATATAACTAATTTGTTTCCATTCATATTTTTTTTATACATTCAAACAAAAAAAATTTCATTTTTCTACTTTTCACTTCTATTTTTATTCATGTATTCAATTTCATTCATTCCTAATTTTTTTCATCTTTTCATCCCATCAACAAAACCATGCTCATCTACTAGCTCCTTCGATTTCTAGGGGGTGATTCTATCTGAATCAAAAGCCTCCAAGATATCAAACTCTACGTCCACATTCTCTAACACACCCTATGAGTGTATAGACAAACTACCACCATGTGCAGCACAAAGGTCGTATGCATATCCATTTGCCCAAAAAAAACAACAACAGGTCAAAAACGTATATAAACAACACATGCAGACAAATCGTCTTACACATGAACTAAACAACTAACTAGAGACCACATTCTCAACAAAATAAAAAGCATGAAAACATGATGAGACCATAATGTAAACACCGCATAATGATAAGGAAAAAGCAGGATTCAACATAAATGAATACATAAACAAGGACCACAATTAATACAACTAATTAGACAACTAACTATTAAAAAACTGCCATTGAATGCATCGTTCTTCATTTCCTCTGATTCTCAAACCAGAGAATCTTCCCAACCAATGCAATGCACCACAAATTGTATATAAGGTTCTCCCTTAAGCAATGACAGACTTTAATGCCTTGTACAAAGAAAATGTGTTTAACATGATCAATTATGCATTTTATAATAGCCATATGCAACAAACAATGTCAAAGGTTGGCGTCAGACATCTTTTAGAAAATTTTCTTATTTTAAAAGTTTCTAGTCCCACATTGTTTGAACAACATTTCTCCTAAGGCTTTATATATAGAAAGAGAATTTATGGTGGTAAACAAAAGAAAAAGAAAGTGGGCTTGCGTGTAAATTAGTTTGGGCTGATTTGATGTGGAGATTGATATCTTATCCTATTAAATATGTCACACAACGTATTTATGTGAGAATTAACATGTCATGTGATACATTATTAACTTTAACATTAAGATTAATAAAAAGATGGAATTGATAGATACCAAGATATTATTGGGTCAATTTGAATGTTTTCTTTATAAAACACCATATAAATAAACAATATAACGACAACAATGATATTTGATATGTAAAGGAAAAACGTAGAAAGTTAACAAAAAATAAAATGGGAATAATGAAACTTCAGGTTTAAATATTTTTCGCACGGGCGCGCCAATTCGCCAAACAGAGAGAGATCGTAGAAGGAGCGAAATGGTTCAGCTGTGTTTCTTTCTGGATCTCCGTAGCTTGGCGCCCCCATTGCTAAGGGACTTGAAGCAGGTACAAAGCTTTAGAAACTACAGAGCAAACTAAATTCCATTTTCCCTATTATTTCTATTTCCATGCTTAGTTATTGCTTTCCTTTCTCAACTCTGAATTAGAAATAATCATCGCACAATAGCAATAATTCCTAATAGATCCGCGATTTCTGAACCTTTATATCTGACTTTCTAGTCTCTGCTTCAACTCGCTAATTTCTATGCCATTTCGAGCTCGTCCTCGTCGTTCGGGCGCAAATCGACCACTCTCGGCGATAAGATCGGTTTGTGCTACGTCTTCAGGAATCGCTTATCTTCTTCAGACGAGGTATTGTTTCAGAACCAAACGCATTGTTCAAATTTCCGATTATGAAAAATTCGAAATGCACGAGACGTGGTTGTATCGCAATCCCCACGAATGAATGACGGAAAGTGAATCGCTGTAATGTAGTTGGTGATCGCGTACAATCCAATCGGAAACTTCAACCTTCGCGATTTCCACCACTCTGTTAGCAACTTGCCTTCCGATGCTTTTCTATCTGATATTGATAACATCTCTGGTCCTCTCTCTCTCTCTCTCTGAAGACATTTTTTCTTTCTTTCTGCTAGAGAACAATCAATTACTGCTTTGATGTTATTCTTCAGATTTAATGATTTCAAATGTTTTGAGCGAACGAGTGTTATATTCGTGGCAAGGCAAAGATATAGAGAGAAAAGTAATAGTCATAACTTCGACCTTGCCTCAAGATGTGAACTCTATAGAGCAAAAGAGTCTTATGGTGAGTAGTTGTCCATGACATGGACTCTATTCTTATTATTATCATTTGGAATAACGATATGAGTTAGGAAATGCCGAAAGTAGAGTTCTAAACTACTATAATACTTAACACTTAATATTCATATTAAATCAATTGCCCTAGTTGCACACGATGAATTCTATGCTTCTTATGCAATAAACTTCTCTCTGGTCTAAAAACTTACTGTTTTTTTTCCTTCAAAAGGATGCTGCAGATAAATGTGTTTCCGTTGATTTCGCTGTATTTCAGCAGAAGTCAAGCCATTTAACAGACACGCGTGAAAACATCAATAGCTTTCGTCGTTGCATTTCCCATTTTGATAATTGCTCAGTTCAGACCTATATCCCAGGTTATGTACCTCACAATGCGTTGAGTTATGACAAAACTTAATTTGTTAAATAATTGCTTTTGGATATAGAATTTGAGCTTTGAATTACACAAACGAAAGAAAACTCTTTCTCACAATGAATGAGTTAATTTTGCTAAATTTGGACCTAAGAAGTCATAGGAAACGTATTCGAAATTTGCAGATTTCAGAGTATTCCACAGCCTGGTTAAAAGATGGATGCAGGTTTTGAATGACGACGTCGAGGAGCCGCTGCTAGCTCGTCTCATTTTCAAGGACGATCTCTTTGATTCTGTGAATCATATATTCTGCAACCTGTTTGCACCAGTCAATCCAATAACCAACAGCTTCAGTCAATGTCAGGTAATAGTGCTTCCAATCCATATTGACAGATCAATTCACAAATGTTGGCAACTGGCATACTTATAAATTTGTTAGTTTAATTGAGAAGTGACATGTTTGTATTGGTTGTTATTAGAACTGATTGCCACAGATGGATTAGTGGATTACCCTTTTTGAAAATAGCCTTCTAGCCTGTGTCCTTTTCTTAAGATAGCAACTCCATGGTTTCCTTACTATGGAACTTACTTCTAGCTGTTGATGTTCTCCATATGTATGTTGCTAATAAAGGGATTTAAACTTCCATTCATATTTCACTGGGCAAATCATAATGGTATGGTACGCTTTTATGTGAACTTTGAATGTGACGGGAGCTTGTACTTAATCTATTGTATATGTACTGACTTCGGAGCAATCAACAACTCGATATTGTTTTTGCCATCCATAAATCCAGAAGCAAACTGAAAAGTTATCCATGTTTGGAAAGAATGTTATTAGTTGTATTCTAATTTCTAGGCATTTTAATGAGACAAGTCTTGTCTTCAATGACAATAACGTGAAGCAGACCTGTATCACAAGACTACGTAAACCTTACCTGGACCATAACAATAAGAAAGAACGTCATGCAAAATAGCTCCATTTTCTAAATCCTCACCTATTGATTATTTTCATCACAGACGTGCAGATGTCACGGCATTCCTTTAGAGGATGCTGACAAAAATTCCAACAGACTTTTTTGTCGGGTCACTGGCTGCAATCTGGAAACATGTGATGTTATTGAAAATGCAGTTCGAGTTGGGGAAAAAACTATTCTATTTCTTCCCTCATTCTATAATTTCCCGAAGCCCCTGCAAAGTACTTCACCAATTAACATGAGTGTAACTGAGAGGATAAATTTGGCATCACTTGATGAAGGTATGTGTTAACTTATGGTCTTTCATTTATAACTTTTTTTTCTTTCATTTCAATTGAACTGCAACATGCATTTGGGGAGTTTAATGCAACCAGTAGGAACTGCTGCTCTCTTGAGTGATTGCGCAGTAAATTTATCTATCTTGAATTTATAGTAATAACCTATATGGGAGGCAGGAAACATCTTCATTTTCTCACTTCCTCTTCTTTATTTTCTTCATTTCACTACAAATTCTTAAGGTGCATCTCACATCGATTGTATTCCTCTTTTATGACGGAATTGTTAGTCAAAATTGGCAATTAAGTTAGGCCAACAACCATGCAAATATGGAACACATGGGCAACTAAAAATTGGTTGGTGGCCAACCATTTTAATGTGTTCACATTGCCCAAAATTTGCTATAAATAGATGCATCCATGGAAGAGGAAATCCATTCCAAGCTTAAGAAGTTCTAAGCTTTCAAGAGAGAAAAACATAGAGAGATAAGTCTTTTAGTGAGTGAAAATTTGGGTGTAATTGGGTTGTGGGTTTTGAGAGGTTGTGAGTGTTTGTAAACACTTTGTGTATCTTCCCTTTCTATTAGTAAAATATCTGCAGCAGTCCGGAGACATAGGCATAATTGGCCGAACTCCGTTATCAAATTTTGTGTCTTATTATTCCGCATTTTTGCTCGTTCTCGAATCTAATCAAGGCGTGATGTTGCGAAATTCCCTAACAACTGGCATCAGAGCTTAGGTGCTTATTTCTGTCAAATTTTCGCAACGGGTACTATTCACATAAATAGTAATTTCGTGAATAGTAAATTTCGTGAATAGTGAATTTTGGTCAGCAATACCAAATTCATCCACAGCAGTGTTCTAATACACGGTGGTTCACTGAAATTGTCAGAAACGATCCAGAGGAAGTCACATTTGAGTGGGAGCAATGGCAGCAGATGAAGGAAAGGTGAAAATTGAAAAGTTCGATGGTGCAGACTTTGGCTTTTGGAAAATGCAGATCGAAGATTATCTGTATCAGAAGAAGTTGTACCAACCTCTCCAAGAAAAGAAACCAGATGGCATGAAGGATGATGAATGGAATCTTCTCGATAGACAAGCCCTTAGGGTTATCCGATTGTCATTATCCTGTAATGTTGCTTTCAACATTGCAACAGAAAAAACCACGGCAGGTCTTATGGCGGCTCTTTCCAGCATGTATGAAAAGCCGTCGGCTTCAAACAAAGTTCATTTGATGAGGAGGCTGTTTAACTTGCGGATGGCAGAAGGCGGATCTGTAGCCCAGCATCTCAATGAACTTAGCTCAGTCACAACCCAATTAAGTTCAGTTGGAATCAAATTTGACGATGAGGTACGAGCATTAATACTTTTGTCTTCTCTTCCAGAGAGTTGGAATGCTACTGTCACAGCTGTGAGTAGCTCAACAGGAAGCAGTAAGTTGAAATTTAATGATGTTCACGATCTGGTTCTCAGTGAAGAGATCCGACGGAGAGAGTCGGGTGAATCATCAACCTCTTCAGTATTGCATACAGAGTCAAGAGGGAGAAATTCAACCAGAGGAAATGCTCGTGGAAAATCGAAGGACAGGCGGTCCAAATCCATAAATCATCGTAATTCCCACAACTCGAAAACTATCGAGTGTTGGAATTGTGGAAAGACCGGGCATTATAAAAATCAATGCAAGAGTACACCAAAGAATCAGGAGGCGAAGACGAAAGCAAATGTTGCTTCCACCTTAGGAGGGGATGATGCATTAATATGCTCTTTAGAGAACAAGGAAGAGTCTTGGGTGCTAGATTCTGGAGCATCCTTTCATGCCACTTCACAGAAAAAATTCTTTGAGAATTATGTCCCCGGAAACCTTGGTAAAGTTTACCTTGGTAATGAGCAATCTTGTGAGATTGTTGGAAAAGGTGTAGTGAAGATTAAGCTGAACGGGTCTGTATGGGAATTAAAAAATGTCAGACATATTCCCGACCTGACAAAGAACTTAATCTCAATAGGCCAGTTGGCCAATGATGGCTACACAACAGTGTTCCATGGAGATCAATTGAAGATTTCAAAGGGTGCAATGACGATTGCTCGTGGTAAAAAGAGTGGTACTCTTTACAAGACAGCAGGAGCATGCAATTTGATTGCAGTTGCAGCAAATGAAAATCCCAACCTATGGCACCAGAGACTAGGCCATATGAGTGAGAAAGGGATGAAGATCATGCACTCAAAGGGCAAATTACCAGGTCTTCAGTCAGTAGAAATTGACATGTGTGAAGACTGTATACTTGGAAAGCAGAAACGAGTAAGCTTTCAAACAAGTGAAAGAACCCCAAAGAAAGAGAGACTCGAGCTTGTTCATTCTGATGTTTGGGGTCCATCGGCTATCTCATCTCTTGGTGGGGAAACAATACTTCGTGACTTTTATTGATGATCACTCTAGGAAGGTATGGGTATACTTTCTTAAACATAAGTCTGAAGTATTTGAGGCTTTCAAGGTATGGAAAGCTATGGTAGAAAATGAGACAGGATTGAAGATCAAAAGGCTCAGAACTGATAATGGTGGTGAGTATGAAGACACCAGATTCAAGAAATTATGCTACGAGCATGGGATCAAAATGGAGAGAACAGTGCCAGGCACGCCTCAACACAATGGTGTAGCTGAGCGTATGAATCGAACATTGACTGAAAGGGCCAGAAGCATGCGTGTGCAATCAGGTTTACCGAAGCAGTTTTGGGCAGAAGCAGTCAACACAGCAGCTTACTTAATCAATCGAGGTCCATCAGTACCATTGGAGCATAAAATACCAGAAGAGGTATGGAGTAGAAAAGAAGTAAAACTTTCGCATCTTAAAGTTTTTGGTTGTGTAGCATATGTGCATATTAGTGATCATAGCAGGAATAAGCTTGATCCCAAATCAAAGAAGTGCACTTTCATCGGCTATGGTGAGAATGAGTTTGGCTACTGCCTCTGGGATGATGAAAACAAGAAGATGATCCGTAGCAGAGATGTGATCTTCAATGAAAGAGTGTTGTACAAGGACAAGCATAGCATAAACAACCACAACTTAGAACAGAGTGGACCAGTGTATGCAGAGGTGGACGATGTCCCAGAAAGTCCTATAGTTGAGAGTCCTCACCTAGAGGAATCAACTGAGCAAAGTAGTGACCAACAATCTGACACACTAGAGCCTCCTACTTCAGCTCCTGTATTAAGAAGGTCTTCTCGGCCTCATGTGCCTAACAGGAGATACATGGACTACATGTTGCTGACTGATGAGGGGAGCCTGAAGACTTTAAGGAAGCATGTCAGACCGTGGATGGCAGCAAGTGGGAGCTTGCCATGGAAGAAGAGTTGAAGTCTTTAATCTCAAATCAGACATGGGAACTGACTAAGTTACCCGTGGGGAAAAAGGCACTTCACAACAAGTGGGTGTATCGATTGAAGGAGGAGCATGATGGCTCAAAAAGGTACAAAGCCCGATTAGTTGTTAAAGGATTCCAGCAAAAAGAAGGAGTCGACTACACTGAAATTTTTGCTCCGGTTGTGAAGCTCAATACTATAAGGTCAGTGTTAAGTATTGTTTCCAGTGAAGAACTCTATCTTGAGCAGTTAGATGTAAAGACTGCATTTCTCCATGGAGACTTAGATGAGGAGATATACATGCACCAACCTGAAGGATTCTTAGAGAAAGGAAAAGAGAATTTAGTGTGCAGATTGAAGAAAAGCTTGTATGGCCTGAAACAAGCTCCAAGACAGTGGTACAAGAAGTTTGATAGCTTTATGCACAAGGAAGGTTTCCAGAAGTGCAATGCTGACCACTGTTGCTTCTTCAAGAGAAGTAAGTCCAATTATATCATTTTGCTACTTTATGTTGATGATATGTTAGTAGCAGGTTCAGATATGAATGAGATTATAAGTTTGAAGATGCGGTTGTCAAAAGAGTTTGACATGAAGGACTTAGGCCCAGCAAAGAAGATCCTTGGAATGCAAATCACAAGAGATAAGCAAAAAGGAGTTTTGCGGTTATCTCAGGAGGAGTACATCAATCGTGTTTTGCAAAGATTCAATATGGGTGATGCCAAATCAGTTAGTACACCTTTGGCAAGTCATTTTCATCTATCCAAAGATCAGTCCCCTCAAGCAGAAGAAGAAAGAGAATTTATGGCTAAAGTTCCATATGCTTCAGCCATTGGAAGTCTGATGTACGCAATGGTCTGTACGAGGCCAGACATTGGCCATGCAGTAGGAGTTGTTAGCAGGTTTATGTCAAATCCAGGTAAAGCTCATTGGGAAGCTGTCAAATGGATTCTAAGGTATCTATGAGGTACGCCAAAGAAGTGTTTATACTTTGGTAAAAGTGAATTAAAAGTACAAGGCTATGTAGATGCAGATTTTGCAGGTGAAGTTGATCGCCGAAGAAGTACCACTGGTTACATATTCACTGTCGGAACTACAGCTGTTAGTTGGATGTCGCAGATACAAAAGATTGTAGCTTTATCCACTACAGAGGCTGAGTACGTAGCAGTGACAGAAGCCAGCAAAGAATTGATATGGCTTCAAGGTTTGTTAAAAGAGTTGGGATTCATCCAGGAGAAAAGTGTTTTGCATAGTGATAGTCAGAGTGCTATACATCTGGCGAAGAACTCAACATTTCATTCAAGAACAAAACATATCGGTCTTCGTTACCATTTCATCAGATCTCTTCTTGAGGATGAGGTGTTAACATTAAAAAAGATTCAAGGAAGTATGAACCCAGCAGATATGTTGACAAAGGTGGTGACTATTGACAAACTGAAGTTGTGCTCAACTTCAGTTGGCCTGTTAGGATAACAAGACCAGGAAAGACTGCTGCATTGATCAAGGTGTGAAGACAGATTGAAATCAGTCTTCAAGTGGGAGATTGTTAGTCAAAATTGACAATTAAGTTAGGCCAACAACCATGCAAATATGGAACACATGGGCAACTAAAAATTGGTTGGTGGCCAACCATTTTAATGTGTTCACATTGCCCAAAATTTGCTATAAATAGATGCATCCATGGAAGAGGAAATCCATTCCAAGCTTAAGAAGTTCTAAGCTTTCAAGAGAGAAAAACATAGAGAGATAAGTCTTTTAGTGAGTGAAAATTTGGGTATAATTGGGTTGTGGGTTTTGAGAGGTTGTGAGTGTTTGTAAACACTTTGTGTATCTTCCCTTTCTATTAGTAAAATATCTGTAGCAGTCCGGAGACGTAGGCATAATTGGCCGAACTCCGTTATCAAATTTTGTGTTTTATTATTCCGCATTTTTGCTCGTTCTCGAATCTAATCAAGGCGTGATGTTGCGAAATTCCCTAACAGGAATTGAGTGACTGAATAAGCAATTCTGGTATACCAAGTATCTTGTTCCAAAACCCTCTATGTGGTTTTCATCTTTTCACCGTAAAGAAATTTCTTCATTTTAATTTTTATGCAGGTCTGATAATTGGGGCTTCCTTTGTTGTGATACCATCCTCTTATCATGTGATCGAAACCACTTTAGATGACGCGGATCAGTCAGATGTGAATGCTAAACGTGCGTAGAAAGCTCCACTCCCCCTTGGGAAGTCTATTTGCCATCATTACTTCTAAATTATTGTCATTTAATGTATATTGGACAGAAGTTCTTCACAAAGTTTACGTTTCCACCATTATGGCTATAATTTGGCAGTTTTTCAAGGTCTTTCTAGTGTTCTACATTCAATGGACCAAGGTTTGGTATGCTCCTCAAGTTGTGACTTAGAAACAATGGCCGAGGCTCCCTATCATTGCTATTATATTCTGCAGCCATCAGCTAGTGGACCAATGCTTATGAGGGTGAGAACTAGCCCTGTTTAGAGTTTGCTCTGTATCTCTTTTATTATCTGCCCATTCACACACATAACAACAACGCCAGTGACACTCCTGTGCGGTAGAATTATGTATTCTGGTTAGTATATCTTGAAGGTGATTCATCACTGTCAATTGTAAATCTGTAATGAATATCCATAAAACGTGCAGCGGCTTGCAGGGGCAGAAGAAGTCCTACGAGTTCCTAACAATCGGTTGGTTGATTCATCGGTCAATAAGGAAATTGAGGACTCTGTTCAAGCCTGTTTGCTAAAGGTTAATTTAAACATTTTCCTGAATTTTTCCTTTCTTTTCGTTTCCCCCTCTCCGATAGTGACAGACTGGTGGTTTGGAGAGAAACGAAATATCATGTTGGCAGGATCATTTTGTTAAGAATAACTTTACCCCTCATGCATGAAATTTTACCCTAGATATCTTTTTTAATGTGCTGGGAGCTCTATATATCTGAATTTATCTGAAAATTTTGGTTGTTTTCATCATCTAATTTTTTCGCATTGTTGGACAAAATGGTCTGTTAGGACCACCATGAGTCCTGGAACCATGAATTCACCAAGTTCTGCACAATCTTGAACGAGTTATTTACCAAATTTTAGATGTTGAATTTGAATGGAATCATTTAAATATTTACAAACGTGAATAAGCATTTTGCATTTTGGAATGTTGAAACCAAAATTTGCTTGCAGATTGATCTAGCAGACTATGACCCGTTGCTACATGAAAGAGGCATTCATCAAAAACTAAATTCGCTTGTCAAAGAAAGCCTACAATTTGGGTGAGTTTCTAGATTCAGCTGACGTGCTGCAATGCATGAACTTAAGAACACGCTCGGACATGAATGACATCTCAAAACAAATTTTTCTACTTTCAAAAGAAATAAAGGTAAGAAAAATTAACGGCCAGCCATTTTGTGCAGAAGCTGCCACATATGGCAACTGACAATTTGTTTAGTGGATAGTCATTTACTGCAATCCTGAGAGTTCTTACGTTCAAAAAGATGATCTTACATCCCAATTCAAGCCATTTTTTGTTGGTTCGTTATTTTAGTTGATTCAGGTTAACAAACCGGTTGAGTAGCAGAATTTTCAAAGTTCTACATAGGTTTATAAACTAATGATTATATTATTTATCAAAAAACAAATTAATGATAATATTATTATGTTGTAGGTCAGTATGTTCTAAATTAGAAGGCGAATTTTCCGAAATAAGTTCAAGTCAACAACCTACGTTGGAGGGGATCGGGAAAGCAGAACCAACTACTGGTGTCACAGTTATGAATAAGGAAACTTTGTCAATAGATATTATGGATCAAGACGACAAAACCATGGCCTGTATTACAGAAGAATGGAAGCAATTAGTTGTAAACGAAGACCCCAAGTTGCACCCTCCATCTTGTATGCCCAAAGCTAAGTTGGGTCAGTCGAGTGTATCTCCACGAGATTGTAAGAAGCAGATAGAAATGGAGACTTCAAGGATTTTGGAGAGATTGGAGGTTCCTAGGCCACTAAAAGAAAAGACCACGTCTCCTGTTTCAAATGAAAGTTGCATGAAAATTACCAGTGTGCTTACAAAGAAGCCTCTTATTCCGTTCCAGCCAACTCAAGGTCCAGAACAGGTCTTTGTCGGCAGTCAGCTATTGAAACCTAACTTCCAGAGACAGAAAAGGAAACAGAGATTAAAATAAGGCAACTCTAAGTCTCGTGACGAGAAAACATTTCTTCAATATATAGTCGATAAGATCAGGTCAGTGCCTTTCTTAGCTTCTTTCATTATGCGGCAAGTGATTTTTCTACACAAAACATGCATCAGCTAATCATGAAACTAAACATGTTCCTGAAGGGGCCAGAAGTGTATTGTTTAACAATTTAGGTTCACTTGTGTTTTTTTTATGTTGGTCACAGGTTCACTTATGTTTAAGGCTGTTAGACTTAGCTTGCCTCAGCACACTTGTCATGTGATCACCATTTACCCGCCTCATGTGCTATTAATTAGAATCTGATAGTAAGTTCTATGTGTATACATCAGTTGTAGATTACAACCTTCTAGTTGTATAGATACTTATGTACGTCTTTCATTTAGAAGTTATCAAATTAAGATTGTGATTCATTTAATTCTTCCCTCATTCATCACCATGGTTCAGAATTTAATTATGGTATCAAAGTTTTAAATCTTCAAAGTGCTGATATTCTTTCTCTTTATGGCGTGAGGTTCTGGGGCTGGTGTGAGCGTCGGTAATAATAGTGTCGTCGTGAACGATACCGATCCTTTACAAAATCGTGCTTCTCTTTTCTATATTCATCCTGGAGAGAATCCGTCGATAACATTGGTGACTTTGATTCTCACCAGAAGCAATTATCACTCATGGTCTTGATTGATGCGAAGAACTCTTGTTTCCAAAAACAAGTTCAAGTTTGTTCATGAATCTATCGCCATGCCTTCAAATTTCGATCCTATGTTCAATATTTGGGAAAGATGTAATAACCTTGTTCACTCGTGATTGATTCATTCGATTTTGAATTCAATTGCACAAAGCATAGTGTATATCAATCTCATTTTCTGAAGCGTGGAACGATCTCAAAGAAAGATTCTCGCAAGGAGATCTTATTCATGTTTCGGAGCTACAACAAGAAATTCATGGATTGAAACAAGGTGCATTTAATGTAACCGATTTCTTCACAGGACTCAATTCTTTGGGAGGAGCTAGAGAATTATCACCCGATCCCTTGCACATGTGCAGTTCCATGTTCATGTCTAACCATGCAGAATGCAAAGGTATATAAAGAACAAGACAAGATGATTAGGTTTTTAATCGGTTTGAATGATGAATTTGGATCCATTCGGTCTTAAATCTTGATAATGGAACCTTTACCTTCACTCAATAGTGTTTTCTATGGTGCTACAACATGAGAGGCAAAATAGCCTCAGACTTGTAGTTGAGGTAAAAATCAGTGTTAATTATACCAATTCAAGGAAAGGAATTAGAAGAGGAAGAGGAAAGTTTAAGGTATGTACTTATTGTGGGAGAGAAGAACATGCAATAGACGTATGCTACAAGAACCACGACTATCATTAAGTTTGAAAAAGAAAGGAAGTTCCACTGTTAATTTTGCAAGTGGAACAAATGAAGATGAAGATGATGATTATTGTCAGTACACAACAGAAGAAACTGAGTCAAATGGAAGTAATATGTTTACTGATGAACAATACAAAGGTCTTTTAAATTTGTTGTAGTAGGTGAATACAAGCAACAGCAACCATGTCTTGAATCAGATATCTGTGAAGAGAGTTAATGCTAATCTCTCTAGAAAGGTCAATATTGGTAAAACTGGTAATAACTGGATACTTGACTTAGGGGCTTCGAATCATATTTGTAGTAATTTATCACTATTCAAGGCGCATGAGAAAGTTGATGATTTAATTGTGCACTTGCCTAATGGCAACAGTATCACTTGCACACTAACTGGAACAGTAGAGTTATCTCCTCACCTCGTTTTAGAAGTCACATTATACCTCCCAGAATTTGCACTCAACCTAATTTCAGTGTCAAAATTATGCCTTGACTTGAATGATTGTTTTTCAGTGGGGATTTATGCACAATCCAAGAAAAGATTAAAAGGAGGATGATTGGTTTTGCTAGAAAGCAGGGAGGACGATATCATCTTTCAAGCACTTAGATTTGTTCTAAGCTTTCCCCCAGTGGCATTTCAGACTAGGTCACTTGTCAAATAAAAGGTTTGAGGTTAATAAAAGACAAGTATGATTAGATATCTTGTGCTAATTGTGTGTTGTGTGAAGTTTGCCAAATTGCCAAGCAATGAAGACTTTCCTTTTCTATTAGTCATTCATTGGCAGACAAGGTGTTTGATCTATTGCATTTAGATATATGGGGAGCCTTTCCAATAACTTCAGTCAATGGCCATAGATATTTTTCGACCTTGGTGGATGATCATTCCAAATTTGTCTAGATGTTTTGTTGAAAGACAAATTCGAGTTCAGGAAACATGTTTAGAACTTTGTCCAATGGATAGAGGTTCAGTTTGATGCCAAGATCAAGAGAATAAGGAGGGATAATGGTCCTAGAGTTTATGATGTCAGCATATTATGGCAGCAAGGGAATTTTGCATGAAAATTCATGCCTAGAAACCCCTTAGCAAAATGTAACGGTAGAGAGAAAGCATCAACAAATTTTAAATGTGGCAAGAGCCCTAGCCAAGAAATTTTGGAACTATGCAACTCTACATGTAGTTTATTTGATCAATAGAGTGCCTACTCCCTTATTAAGAAACAGACCCCCTATGAAGTGTTTAATGAGGAACACCAAACCTCGCTCCCCTGGGGTGTTTAGCTCAATGAACAAACTATACTTCATATAAAATATAAAATATTATATGTATTTATAAATTATAATATATTATAAATTATTTTTTATATATAAAATTATATATAAGAACTTAAAAAAGTTTGGTTTGATAAATTAAAAAAGCTCAAATATAACTTATTTAATTAAATAGGTTCTTTGAAAAGGTTTGGTCTGATCTTTATATTAGATAAGTCAGTCAAATCAAATCTTAAATAAGTTAGGTCATAAACTCTGCGGATAACTAACTTATAGAAATATCTCCATGTTTATGAGTCAATAGAAATAAGAAAAGTAAAAATTATATTTAACTCCTTATAGGAGGATTAGTATAGGGTTTTCAATAAGTCAAAAATATAATTATACAAGAGGGAAATTTGGGTTTATTTGAATTTATAATATTTCGGGCTGAGATGTAAAAATTAAATTAAATCCCATTTAAATTTCATTTAAAAAATCGTATTTAAGTGCAAGTTTTCTTATAACAAAATATTGTCAAATACAAGTTACTTGTTTATTGAACTCCAATCTAATGATCAAACCAAAATAAAATAAATGTGTTAATACAAGAGCTACATTTATGTCATATGAGCAATTATTATGAGATCAGAAGTGCGTTTTGGAAAAACTATTCCTTTTTTATATATATAGATAGATGAGAAGTAGTTTGTTTTCATTGAAAAACTTATAAGATGAAAAGTAACATGATATCCCTAGAAATGACACATCAATAAAGCATAACATGACTTACCTGCCAAAGAAATAACAATAACATGAATTATTTTTAAAATAATTTTAAAACTAACAGTCTTTTTATATATATATATAAGACTAAACATTGCTATTATTTAGACTAATTGGAATGTTAGCAACAACATAATTCTTCATGAAAGAATCATATCTGTTGAGAACATGTTTCAGTTGGTTTTTGGATTTGGTATAGACAAATACTCTTTTGTATATGGGTTAGGGTATCCTTACTTTTATTTTAATATAATTTACTTTTGCTGATAAAAAGAAATACTATATGCTACTTTTATATATGTATCTTTAAAAGAATAAACAAAATATAATAAAAGTTGAAAAAGTATGACGGGAAATAAATGGAATCAACTTAATAAAAGTTTGATATTAGATTTATTAATTGGTTTAATAAATTTAGTTTATAAAGCAAATTAAATTAACTTTAGTTAAATGGTAAGTGTACCAACCATTTTATCAAATATAGAATATGAATCAAGTATTGTCCCATGAAAATCCTCTGATTATCAATTCATTAGTTCCTCAATATTTCAACTTCTGAAAGAATTTAAAATATAATGATTCATATATCATATAATTCGTATTGAAGTAAACTGAGAAAAGTTACGGTGACAAGCAAAACAAAAAAGAAATATGAGGTAACAAAATCAAGAAATCACAAGTAGCTAAACACAAGAGATATCAATAAATAGTATTGGTTAGGGTTAAAATCCTCTTTATTCTCCTCTCAAATAAACTAAATTGAATATTATGCAATCATCAATCAATTAAAGATGAAATTCATTATATTAAGTTAACTTTAATTCTTTGACAATTAAACTCTTTATTTTAATCAAAAAGGGTAATTCTTTAGGTATCCTTAATCCAAACAAGCATTAAGCAAAAGAATTTTATAAGATCTCAAGCCTGTTCCTAGAATCTAAATAATTATGGTGAACTTTTTTAAAACCAACTCAATTATTAATTTTCTAATTGAAAAATTAAGTTTAATATCAATTCCTAGACGAATTTAAGAAAAACATAAGACATGAAGAAATTCACTCAACTAAAAGAAAAAAAAAATGAATTAAGATCAAAGAATACAAAGATATCTTTCTCTAACATTGGGCATTTAGTTTTTAAAAAAAGCAGAAAAGATAAAGTTAATGAAAAAACTTCATTGATGAATGCTGTGGAATCTTATTTGATTCAGAATCTTATAGTTTTGAGAGAACTCAGATTCTAATGCTAAAAGTAACAAAAATGAAGTGGGAAAGTGACTAACGTGTCTAATCATACATAGTCAAAACTTGATGTGTTGTTTCCGTGCACGCCCTCTCTATCCTTTTTGTTTAGAATCTTCAACTGGTTATATTCTAACAAAGCTTAAGTGTGTGGCCACAAATGGTGACAGTAGGTAACAACTCCACACATCTCGAAGCAATTTGTCATGACACGATTATTTTTTGTGTCTCAACACTGATTCTGCTGTTCTGCCACAATTGAAGATAGCAAGTAGCAACTTCAAAGTACTTAACAATGTGCCCACAAATTAACAATGTACTTACCTTTCAATTATTTCTTCAAGCTTATTTCCTTTCAAAACAAACCAAAATTTGAGGTAATGACAATTATTTGTTATTCTCCGATCAAGATATCAAAAATATTTATTTTTTTTCATATTTTTCCAATATTTCAGCATGCTTATATACTAGAATTAGCTAAGATTAATCCTAAAAATATCCCTTAAATCTACTATTGTTGTGCATTTATCATTCAGTTGTTGAACTAGTTTGATAAATAAATGAATAAATAAACACACATAATTTTAAATAATCTTCTAGATTAATTTGTAATAAGTGTCAATCACTTTCAGTTTTAACTTTATGAAATTTTTATTTTGAGCTCAATTTGTAAATATTTCACTCATTATGTTATTTTTCCTAAATAACAATTTTTTAAAAAATTCAGCTGGTAAGCTTTTAACCAAGTTTCTTCAAATTGAACTAAAATAATGTTAATAAAAAACACGACTTAGTATTTTTATAATAAATAAATATTAATTGTTAATTTATAAATTTTTTAAATAAAAATTAAACTCATTACCTCTCTCCTTTCTAAATGGATCATATGTGTCTAAAAGGGTTTCAAAGCATTATTTTTCACTCGTGTTTGCTTAAAACTTAAAAGCTTGCAAACGGAGTTTACAAATAGGAGAAAAAACATCTAACAGTTAAATAGAGTTTTGATTATCCATTAGATTTTTCCTTCTTCTACACTTCGTTTCCCAACTACATATTCTGAAGTGTGGGTATGGGTATGGGTACCTGTGGTTTATGTTATTTTCTTGAGCGTTACTTGTAACGATTTGAATAGCAGTGCTGTTGATCGTTTGGAAGTATGGGTATGGTATACGTGGGTGAATGTAATAGCTAAGTACTTGCTTTTTTCACCTAGCTCTGCGAGAAGCGATTATAACGGCCCGAAATCTAGAATTCAAAGACATTATGTTAGAATCTGATAATTTGAACTTAATTAAGGCATGCAGGGGAGAGTGTAACCTAAGAGAAATTGAGCCCATCATCCATGATATTAGATACCTTTGTCAATTTTTCAATTCGTGTGGCTTTCTTTGGGTCAAAAGAGAGGCAAATGCAGCAACGAATGAGGTGGCCAAAATGTCGAAGGAAAATGTCTTGGACCGTTGTTGGTGGGTCTCCCCCCCCCTTTGAGACTAAGGCGAATTCTGGTTGAAGACAAGCGGAGAATCCCCCCTTCAAATTAAGATTTTGTGTTTTCTGGCTTGGTTCCTTCTTCTTTTGCTCTCTCTATCTCTCCGTTGGCACCTTAATTAGGATTCTCCCTTTTCCTAGGGTAAACCCTAACAAAGTTGTCATGGTGAGGATGATTGATCGGAATCGCAAGCAGGCTCCGTGCTTCCATGTTCCTTTTCTGGCTTTGTGAATTGCGATTTCCTTATGAAGAGTATTTCTAAGTCTAGGAATTGCGTTTTTTTTTTCATTCCCCGTTAATTGCAATTTCTTGTCAGATGAGGCTTTGTTCATTGTATTCCACAGATTTGTTGGGCCTTAGGCCTGTTCTCTTAATGAAATATTCACTGTTTATGACAAAAAAAAAAAACTTAAGTCATTTTCTTTCTTTACTAAAAGTATGGATTCATAACGTGAGAAGGTAGAAAATGGAAACCTCATTTCACTGGTTATTGAGTTTGGCCTCTTAGATGTTTCCATGTTTGAGCAAATTCTCACTCTATTTTGTGAAATTATAAATACCAGCTATTTTAGGATACGGATTTATGAATTCTTAATTTAGCCTATATGATTTTATAACCTTTTTTAACGTCATAAAACGTATTTATTACATTTTTCAGCTTACTCTATTATTTTTAAAATTAAAATAAATATGTTTTCATTTTTTGTGAACGTAAATAAATTTTCAAATTATCATGACTATAAGCATGATCCCTTTTTAAAAATTATTTACTTCTTATTATGACTCTATAAAGTTTATTTATTTTAATTATCACTATATTTATACAGAATTAAAATAAAGATATTTAATAAAATTAACAAATATTGATTATTTTTTTTTGTAAAATTAGAAGCTGAAGAAATTTATGGTAATGATTTTAAGAATTAATTTGAGGTTTACCCTTTTACATTTTCTTCAATACATGAAAATAAGGATTTGGTTTATTTGGACCAGTGACACATTCCTAGTTTTGAGATAAGTTTGACTGGGATTTTGTTACCGATTGGAAATCCAATCTAATCTAACTCACATCTTCACTTAAAGTGGCTTACTTTTGTTTTGGACTTATATACCGTCAAGGGATACCCCTCACTGATTGAAATTCTATGGAAGTGTGGTGTGGACTGTCACCACAAAATATCCGTGTTAGTTTTCGCTGTTACTTTTTAGGTATGAGTAGAAAATAACATATAATCAAAATAAAAAATAAAAAATGATGAATATATAAATGAAGATAAAATATGAGAAATCATAAGTGATTTGTTTAGTATAGGGTATCAAATTTACATGTCTAAATGAATGTTATTTATAAAAATTAAGTGATGATTCTATCTCATCATACATTTTGTTAGTATTTTTTTATAACATTATAAATGTTTGACATATATATCCTTAAATGATACCGATTCGTTATCAATATCAATTATTAAAAATTTTGGAGAAAAACGATTCTGTTCATACTAATACCGTCATCTATAGCTACCGATATTAACCTACATATTCTACCATGGATATTGCTTCAGCATAGATCAAAAAGGATAATCAGAAATAGCAAAAGAAAATGCCAATTTCATTTGTATACCGCCTTTTGATATAAGGAACTTAGAAAATCAATATGATTCCCAGTAAAAGTGATTGAAACTCGTTGTTTGGCAATATAGTTTAGGAGAGAACATGGATGGCAATTTTGTTTCATTAAATTAAAAATAAGTCAGGCAATATAAAAATGATTAATAAGCATCTTCGTTAAAGGATAGTCTCTTTATGGAAAATATTTTTTTTTATAATGAAAAGCACAAAATATGTCGGAACTAAAAGGCATGATGATTAAAATATAAACTATTACGTATACTTTTACTGGACAAATTATTTCTCCTCCTGTTTTTACATTCTATGATAAAGTACTCCCTTCTTCTGGATTAAGAAAATAACTACTCTTGTAGTAATTCTCCTTAAATAACCTCACCTTTTATAATTGGTGACCAACTCAGAACCGTTTAACCTTTTCTACAAAGACATCTCACAACCAGAAAATAGAAACTTATTTGTAGGTTATCTACAAAAGGACAATAGATGATGAATATAATGGGGAATGAAGGTGTTTTACACACTGAAATTCCCATCTTATCAGAAATTTTCTTTATGGAAATCGTATTTGGTGGATGTATTATGCGAAAAATCCAATGCTAGCTTGCGAAGATCACGCGTGAGGTTGGATGGGCCACAGTAAAAGACTCCTGCATCACATAATAAACAAACCATTGAGAGGTGGAAAAAAGCATATTGTGATGCAATTATTGAAGGGCACTGACCGACTCGAGCATTAGGATGATTAAGGGCAATGCGCTTGTAGACGGTGCGCCAATTGGGTTTGGCAAAGTGAGTCATTACACGTGTGCCGGAGACAATGTCGACTCCATTCTTAGCGTGGTGTAGAGACTGCAACATAGCAATGAGAGCAGAGCGAGCGTCACCCTGTTCATAGACACTGGTGCAGTAACTGTGGAGCTCAATCACACCCCTTCGATCCTCTTCAGCTACCTCATTCATCACCCCTTTGAACCAGTCAAAGGAACCCTGCTCTCTCGTCACCCAGTAGAAGTAAGCTCTCCGTGTCTTGAACCCTGTCCCTGATCTCCCCTCCTCCTCCTCTTCCTCTTCCATCGCCTTGAAATTATTCACCATGTCCTTTAATATACTTATCATTGGGGTTGCCCCGATTCCAAGCCCCACTAGCAGAACCACCTCATACTCCCTGTAGTCTTGTGCTGGCGCTCCATACGGACCATCGATCAGAACTCTAGGAACATTACTGCATCCCATGCATCATCACATTACTCATAACCCCTTCATTTAAGTGCTCAAACTCATTAAATATTTATTCGACAATCAATTATAAAATTAATATTAATTTTATACATCGTTTTCAAATTTTTTTATTGGTGAAACCTTCGTCCGACCGTCAATAAATTGCCACTTGATAATCCTCGCCGACTGGGAAATTTGTTTTCTCTGTGTTTGACATATATGATCTTTATTCTCTCTCTCTTATCTTGTCATTATATCAAATCACTTACTAAATCTATTATTTTTCTCTCGTTTCTTCCTATATCTTATAATGAATGTCCACATCCTAATGCATGACTAGTAAACATTGTTTGTTTCTTTTATCTGGGTTACATGGTACGTATTTATTTTTTTAATATATTATGGACTTATCTAATTAAATTTTCAAAAGGCACGCTTATCGTTGCAATCTTCTTAATTTTTCTTCCCTTAGAAATCCAGATAAGAACCACCGCGTGACAATATCATTTGACTATTCTTTGATCATGTGGGGTTGTGCCCTGGGAATCTCCGTAGCTATCGATGACACCCAAACCAAAATAGACAGACAAACATGTTGTTCTGTGTAAAACGCCGAAGTTTTATTAAAATTTAAACCAACATGCTGTGAGACCATATATCAATTATTGCATCTATTCTCTTACGAGTGTTTAATTATTTTTAACAAATTAATTCAGTCAATTCAAATTTACTTTGATTTGATTTAGAGTAACTGGTGTAACCCAAACTTTGTGAAGGGCCAAACAATTGTTTTTGCATTTTAATTAGTTATCCATCGCATATACTTAATAATTTCCCCACTTAAAATTTAAAAAAGAAAAAAGAAAAAAAGCTTACGTTGGGCTGTTATCTCCTTTCAAGCATTCAGCTCTTAGAAGTCCACTCTGTCCATTGAGGGGTTTCTGGCACGCCTGAAAGAAACCAAAGCAATATAGACTTGTTAATTACGAGAAACCCACATTTTGATTTAAATTGAAAAAAAAAAGATTAATTCATTTTCACCTGTGAAAATTTTGCTTTCATACTTCGAGTCCAATCACCAAGTATTTTTATGTGAACGCTAAGGTAATCATCATTAGGGGCGGAAGTTATGGAAAATGGATGCCTGTGAATGCATAAACAATGAATTCAATATTGGGAAGTAAAAAATATGAAAGGGGATGGTATTTTATTTAGATGCATACCATTCAACTGGAGACACAGCAGCACAATTGACATACATGTATTGTCCACTCTTGTATGTAAACCCCTGTGGCTTTGACATTTGAAGTGATAACACGTTTCCAGGATAAAGGGTCACCTTAAAATTTGGCAGTGAAAAAATGTTATTAGATTTAGACATGTGCATTTCAATATTTATGTAACATGCTCTCTTTTTTAATGTGCAAGTAACCGTACACCTTTTAAGCTTAGCCAAAAGTAAATTTAATGGAGCCATGTGTTTCTTCATGAAGCAAATAATTGAATTTTAACTATTTGATGCTTACCTTCAAAATTTTCACAGACTTGATGCTGGATCTGAGTGCTCTAGTCACTCTTTCTAATAGATATATGGTGATGGGAACAGCCAGGTACATCCATGTCTACAAACACACATAATATTAAGTTCTAAGTTCTGGTGAATTAGTATTGTCTTTCATCACAAAGTATGACAACTAAATAAATGCACCAAAGGGATAGTTGCTAACCGTTTTCTTGTACCATTCCTTAGTCAAGTAAAGTTTGATTCCGTGCACAACCAAGAGGGTGTAGACAATGATAAAGAGGTGATGTGAATACCAGAAAGCATTGAAACCTGTGAATCTGCTGAAGGGTTTGGGTAGTTTGGCCCGGCCTCTCCTGAACGTAGGATTGGCCAGGGTAAAGGCTATTGCCATTAGAACAACCATTACAATCCCTGTTACTCCTTCCCATGACTTGACAAAATGCCAATAATTTGATGGTTTGTCTCCGAAAAAAGGTTGCATGAGCTTGTACTTTTCATTGCTTGCATGAAGAAGGCGTGGAAAATCACATGTAAGATGATAAATACCATGTATCGCAACACCAATTGCTATTGCCACAGCTATCACCTGCAAAAATACACCCATTTTTTACTAGTATAAATTTGTCTGCCTTATGGCTTATGAAAGCTGCTAAAACCCAACAAACATATGAATTCAAATAGTCAAATAGATATGTTTTCTTTTCTTGTCACTCTTAATTGAAGGAGCAATCAGAAGTGAAAAACTTACCTTGTGGAAGTTGAGGTTGTCGTCAAAAGGAACTGCAACACCTAGCTTGGTCTTACTCCTGAGCCAGGTGATAGTGTTCCGGCAAACAGGTAACAAGATAAGAGCCATGTTCAATTTAAGTGTCTCAGCTGCACCTTTTGCCATGCATACACAATGGCCCATAACCTCATAGGCAGCTCTTCTCCTATATTGCACAAATTTATAGGCAAATAGACCTAACATGACCCCAATCCACAGTCCAAGTACCCAAACTCTTTGCCAATTGTCCAGCAAGAAATACTTGGAATCCCTGCACCACCTCAGAATTGTACTGTCCCCAATTGTAGGCTTAAGCTTTTGGCTTAGCATTTGGCTCAGATACTTACTTTCTCCTCTTGTAGTTTCCTCTGGGCCATGCAATAAGAGTGTCTCCAGGTTGTCTATCTGTTTTTCCCAATAAAATATGGTCAAGTGGTTAAAGAAAGAAATTAAATTACCAAGTGGAGAATTCTACTATTGGCTATGCCATTTACCATGATGTATCCTGTTTCATCAGGATCTAGTTCTTCCATGATCAAAGCTGCATATTCCTCTGCTTGTTTCTGGATGTTTGACAATTTGTTGGCAGTGGCGCTAAGGCATATAATCTGAGATCAGAAAAAGGAAAATCTTAATCTGGTAAGATGGAAAATGCAGACTAGCAAAATTTCGTGAAAAACTATTTTATACTAATTTTGTCTGAGAAAGAAGCTAGTAGAGTAGAGTCTACAGTCTGTCAATAGTGAACTAATAATGTCGTATCGTAATGGTACCTCTTTGATTTCTTCCTCTGTGATTCTGCCATCTGCATCTTTATCAACCCTGCGTTTTAAATTAATATTGATGACATACTCACAGGTAATTCAAAATAAAACAAATATACTATGTTTATAATTACCAAAGCAAAGCATTACATGTCAAAGAATGTTTTGAGCCTAGCATCAAAGCTCTGGTCAGACATATGGTCCCAGAACTCCTTCATCTGGATCTTGTTAATTGAACCCCCTTGAATGCATCTCTGCCTAGCAAGAGTGTCAAAAAGCTTCTCTGCATAAGCCTCAGACTCCTTGTTCAATCCTACAATAAAAATCCAATGATACATACCCAGAAACATCTTCATAACATAATCATTTCATATAACTTTTGGAGCAAGATGATGAGGTATCTACCTAAGCATTGAGCATAGAGAGAACGAGGAAGGTAGCCATCAGTGGTAGCAGTAAGCTTGTCAAACCGGTTCTCCACCTCAGCCCATCCTGCACCACCATCTGCCTTGCTGATAAACTTGAGTCCTATGAGAGCATGACCCACTGCAGACTTTGTCCTCTCAAAGTTTTTAGGTGCTGGTTTGGAAAATGATGCCAAACGCTTAAGCTGCTTCATGCGGATGGTAGCATTCTGAACCACAGAAGAACGCAAGGATGTTTTTTTCTCAAACCCTTTCCCCATCAAGCCCAATTTCTCTTCCCCTTCCATGTCAACATCTTTAACACTGTGTAAAGCCACAG
Organism: Clitoria ternatea; assembly: GCA_037962975.1. Lineage (NCBI taxonomy): Eukaryota > Viridiplantae > Streptophyta > Magnoliopsida > Fabales > Fabaceae > Clitoria > Clitoria ternatea. Next base: position 248,296,217 of record CM075669.1, read on the forward strand.
AGGCACCTTGGATGTCCATGGTGACCTCAACATAGTGTTCTTCATCTCCATTCTGGGATTTGGTCCCACTGTTAAGTCCAACATCATTCTCAGAAATGGACTCAGAAACACTTAATTTGATTTCAGCACCTGAGAGTTCTACGTCTGATTCATGATGAAGATCTGCAGAAGCCCCTCCCATTTTGCTGTTTTTTTATTATTATTGTTTTTGTCTGATACACACTGAGAAACAACACTTTGAAGTCTATTTGTTCACACTCATTTGTTCCTTCCTCTATTGGGTGCCTGTGCTGGCTTTGCTGCTCTCTCTCTATATGTAATGTATGTTTGTTAACATTTTGCTGTAGACAAGAGTGACAGCCATGTTTGTAAAGGAAAAAGCTATTTAAAGTGACTTTATTTTTAAGTGTCTGTCTTTGTTAATCTAAAGTATTAACAACGCATAATTTTGGTTGTTAACGTAACTCTATACTTCTGGATAATTCAATTTCTAAAAGTATTAAAATGTTATTTTAATCCCTCAATTTACCACATGTCAAACATTTCAGTTCTTTCCTTATACAAAAAAGACATCAGTTCTTTTTTATGCTACTTTAAAAGAGTGATTTTGAGGACTATAATGACATTTTAATCATTTTTAAAATTAAGTCAAGTGACCTATATCTATAATTGTAAGGATAAATTTGGCATTTTGTTCTTGTAATTTATCATAACATGGAGTAAATTCTTGATTAGCATAATCAGGACAAGTTTTATTTACAGCTTGAAACAATTTTATTTAATAAAATTTGTTTTTTTTCTCTTTGTATATATTTTTTGTTTTACTGACATCGCAACATATATTTTTTCAATTCACACATACTTCCCCTAATTTCTTATTATAATTATATTTGAAAAAATAATTATAATATCCCATAAAAGAAAGAAATCTTGATGTAATTTGACTAATTTCACTAAACTCAACCAGTTATTTCAGTGGATAAAAAAAATCTCTACGTAGGATAAGTTCAATGGTAATATGTGTAGTAGTAGTACTTCATCTTTGTGATTGTTGATTTTTAATAAAAATTTTACTTTCATGTACGTATATTTTTTCAAAGTTTAAGGATGCACTAAATATATATTTATTAATTATACTCATTTATTTAATCCACACTTTATTGCGGTAAGAGTAAATATTTCTTGTATGAAGTTTCTAATATGCTAGAGAGAAAATTAATGGCAATTATATCATACAAATGATAAAAATAATTCATAAAAATAAACTATAAAATTTATTACTCAAATCGATTATTGTTTTCAAAAAAACTGACAAATATAATCTCCCTCCCAAAATTATAGTTTTTTAAAGTCGTTTTACAAACGAGAAGTGTTATTATTATTTGCAATGGGTTTAGAAGAGTCTATAGATAATTTACAAAAATATTTTTATTAAAAATACTTCGTAAGTATTTCTTTTTCAGGAAAAGTTTATAATGAGGATTTTCTACATCCATAAGGTTTTTGGTTTGAGACCTTACTTAAACAATAACAAATCACTTATCACTTGTACCAACCTTTGTTGATATTTATGAAAATTATCTATAGCTTTTATAAGTTATTATTGACTTATTTAATGAATTACTTTATGTAGTTTATTTAAGTTATTTTTAATTTATTATGATAAATTTTATAATTAAATTTATATTTCTTTTTTATTAAGAATTTAAATATAACTTATTACTTAAAAAAATTATGTTTCCTGTCACATCTCGATTTTCCAGACTCGAATCACGATGTAATCAAGATAATTAAATAATAAAAATACGAGTAAATTTTTCGCGTTCGAAATAATTTCAAAACACCACCACGACTACATCAACACTCGAACCACAGAAAATCAAAGGGTGAGATTTGATAATCTATAACCAGATCATTAAATAATTTGCCCATAACGGTATACAAAATAACAGAGTTTACAACGGAAGAAGAATGTGTATACCGGGCATACGCCTAGTCCCATATATGAGGATATGAGAAAAGGCTCGGCAATACATGCAACGACATATCTTAAGCCTAATAGACAACCATCATCTTTTCACATAATTTCATGAACGTACAAAACCTAAGATATATACACATACATATCTATATGGGCATACATCATACATCCTCAATATTCATATTCTATAATTGACCATATTCAATTCAACCTTCAAATCATGTATGCCCTTTACTTATTCATACCTAAGAGGATTACTTAATCATTTTATATTCATCAGATGGGTAGAAATTCACTATCCCAAATATTAATACATCACTCATATATACATGTAATTCACAATTCATCCATCAATATCAGTAAGTATCAATATCACAATATCCATTTTATACACAACTCAATTAAATTACAAACGCTGCCGGCCAAGGCATTCCGTTACCACTATTTACCTTCCCAAAAATTTTACTTTATATACATCCTCGTCCCATGATATTCCTACATCAATACTAAAAAGTAGACCACGTGGGAGAGTGAGTTATACATTTCAAATGACGATATGAATACAATTGAAATTATGTGCATATGTATATCAACATCATGTATGCTTTGCTAAACACATCAATGATCATCATAAATCATTACTTCAACAACATATACATATTTCATATTCTTTAATTAAGTCATAGCAAAGCAGGCATATACACATCTATCCCAACGCCACAATGGGCCAACATCATCAGCATTAATCATTCAGGTCTTTTCTCAAAGCCACCATGGGCTAACATCATTATCATCAATCATAAATAATTATGCCCTTCATTACATTGGGCCATAACATACACATTGTCATATTCAATATTGTTTCGTGGTAATTATATCATTTATTAATTTTATATGGTCTTTAGATATTCAATTACCTATCTCATCAACACCATACCACAATCTCAATCATCATCAATCATCATCATCTTCTAGCATATCTCCATGTTATATGCAAATGCTCTTATGGCTAATGCATATGCACAATGGAATAAACAACAAATGCGGATCCGACTGTAGGAATAAACACCAATTTGTGGGCCAAGCATAATCACATACCATGCCCCTACTGCAGTAGTATAATGTGTACACATATATCATAATGCATGCATAATCACCATATTTTTATTGGTACCAAACCGCATCGCCCATAATGCAACACCTGGCCATTTTCACCATGACCGCGGTAAACAATATAATCAACAATATAAGGTGTTGCGGGCCATGATTCATCTCATGGCGGCTGTGATCTAAAGGACCACCGGAGTCACTTGCTCATAAAGAGCCACCCCCACAAGGGTCGGCCACATGTAGCTCCCCGTAGCAATACATGGGTGGCTTCGTGACTTACACACCGAGTCACAGGGGAAATAACAGATTGCTCGTGCACTGAGCCACCCTCCCACTGGGTTGGCCAAGGGAACTCCCCTAACGTTCCAACATCGGTGGCTATGATATGTCATGGATGAAATGCAATGCAAATCAAATGCATTTCTCGCATTATGCATCCTAAATGTCACTCATCAAACATCATCATCATAATCACCAACACCACTATACACACCTTAGTGGATTTTATCATTTGTTGGTTTTAGCCATTGTTTTCAAGTTTTATATGTGGCATTTTCATCTCAATATATCATATATTATACATGCAAGTCAACACTTGCAATCAACCACAATGGCATCACAAACATTTACATCATTCATCAAACTTTCATCAATATCACCATAAAATCAGTTAGTGGATTTTCATATCATTATTCATTACCATTGTTTCATCTATATATATATATATATTGGTGTAGTGTTTGCAATATTTCATTATTATATTTCAAACCACACATACCAGATCATACTTGTATCACTCACAATGGTACATAATAATTCATCAATAATAACAATCAACCTCAATGACAATCATCCTTTATATAAGAAAATGATCAACATCATCATCCATTCATTTCTCATTACCCTTCATTCATTTCCCACTCTTGGTGGAGAACCTTTATGTTTTCATCACTTATTATGGGTATAACATATTTTCCCAATGTTTCAATCAATGCTAAACGCCACTACGTCATGTCATTATTAAATACCCCTTATACATTCCTTCAAGTACCTCATAATACAAGAAAAGGGTTAAATATAAGCCAAAACAAAGAAAATAACATAAAATTTCACACTGGGCAACTCGCTCAAGCGAGACCCACACTCGCTTGAGCGAGATTAACATAGCTCGCTTGGGCGAGCCCCTTTACGCGTAAGCAAAAGGCTTCCATCAGCGTTCCCACGCTCGCTCGCTTGAGCGAGATTTCCCTTCACTTGGCCACTCGCTTGAGCGAGATGGAGATGGGTCGCTTGAACGCCCCCAATTTCCCTTGAGCGAGAAGGGTTCTCAGCATCAGGCCCCCGATCTCGCTTGAGCGGCCCACTCTCGCTTGAGCGAGATTCCTCTAATGTCTCATTTCAGGCTCGCTCGCTCGAGCAAGACTCCACCAACTTCATTACTCGCCTAAGCGAGATCCATCCAGAACCCTTTTTCCATCTCGCTCGCTCAAGCGTGGCCACACCTGCTTAAGCGAGATTCGTCCAGTAGCTTACCCTTCTATGTTGTACACGTCTCGCTTGAGCGAGATTCATGTTCGCCTGAGCGAAATTGGGCCAGAGGCCACTCCCCTGATACAGGGGACTCTCGCTTGAGCGAGAATCCATCTCGCTTGAGCGAGATCATCAGGACACGCCCAAACTTAAGTTTTCCACTCCAGTTACATGTCACAATCCATGTCATACATATGGTTGGCCTAATTTAACACCTTACACATATTTAATCATGTATTTAGGCCTATCCCAACAAGCCATACCTCTTTATTTTTAATCCTAATTCTTCAATTACATAAAGGGGGTTTTAAAACACTTCTCACCACTACCCCACTCATCTTTCTGCATAATTATCACAAATAATACTTTACACCTCAAATAATTTATCTATTCATAGATTTTCATCCACAATCCATTCATGTCCAACCAAGGGACAATCAAGGACTCATCTTCACTTCATATATATATATATATATATATATATATATATACATATACAATTTCTTAGTAATCAACAAAAGCCAAGCCATCATTCATCACATCATCAATTCAACATTTAACACGTTTATGGCAAGGCAATGTATGAGTTCATACATATACATAATTAACAATTATTCACTCATGCAATTTGAAATGTAAACTCCTCTCCTACCTCAAGAGAAGAACCGTAATCCAACACTCCGATTGCCTCGATTATTTCGCATCATTGTCCGGAATACAATCCTACCAACAAACAAATATATACATGTCATCAATAAGCCATCATAAGGCATCATTTCTTAAAACTCATTATCAAGTCCTAGACTCGTTTAAACTCCAATTCACACACTTATGTTAGGCTTCGGGAATTCCTTTCCCAAAACTAAGATTCTCTAGGTTTCAAAAGGGCTAACCATACCTAATAACAACAAGATCATATCCCTTATCCACAATGCATCCAATATCTCATGTGAATCACTCAACTATCATCACAATTCATTCAAATCCATTATAAGCCTCTTGGCTCCATTCAAGACCATCATTAATCAACAAACTCTTGAGATATTTATCATGGTCCTAAACCTTATTGTATTAACTTCCACTCCATTGATCTATCACTCATAGTCATCTCCCATTATGATCCTCATCTTAAGGGACACCAATGATTTACTAACATTATTACAAGATTAATATTGTCATTCATGAAAACCAACTTCAACATACCACAAAACTCATTCTAGAGTGCAACATTATCAATACCCATTATTCTTAACTAAAACTCCAAAATTATTAACACTTAGGGTTTTATCAAAATTTACACAACTACAATCCTCATCATTTCCTCCAAGTATTTCCACCACAAGAATATTCATCCTCAAGGAGCATTACTCCATAACCAAAACCATGTTTTCCAAGCCATTCAAGCCTAGGGTTTCATATCTTCCTCAACACCCATAGATTTTTAATATAACCATTTCAAATCCAACATCATAAAACCACAAATGAGATAAGGTGGAGGTAAGAAATCTTTACCTCAAGTCCAAGCTCCATTAAAACGAAAATGAGAGTGAAGAAGAGGGAGATGACCAATGCAAGCTCCCAAGCTCCATGAATGCACCACCAAACTATGGTTAGTTTTATTTTTGGTAACAAGATGGAAGGAATGGTGGGCGGTTTGATGGAGGAGAATGGAAGAAGAAGAAGAAAAAAAATAATGGAGAATGGTGAGAGGGAAAGATGCCACCGAAAAATGAGAGTAAGAGAGAGGGAATTTGTGTAAAAATTAGACATTGTCCAATGGTTAAAAAAGTGCCTCAACTTTGCTTTTACCATTCGGTAATAGTTCCCCATTGTTCAATAGGTAAAAGATGTTAAAAAAAGAGAGGAGAGAGTGGATGGTTGAATGGGGAAGAGAAAGTGGATTTTTTTTTGTTTTCTTTAATTCCATTTATCTCCTTAGCACTAAAAATTATTTCAGCTATATCACCTTAACCATAATAATTTCCTAAACATTCTAGACCCATCAAATATTTAATTTGACCAAGTAGGTCCCACATCATTTGTTAAATCATCTAACCCCAGTAAATCTTAATTTACCGATAATTCACCTCTAATGTCAAATTAATTCTCCCACAATTATTGGACCATACATAATTAATTACCATTATTTCTTAAATTATTTTCTTTAAAATTTAAGGTGTTACATTTCCAAATGTACTCTTCATGCGAAACGAAATTTGTATCAATTTCACAAATCGGTTGTTTAAGAAAAATATCCATTTTTTTTAAAAAAATGTCACAATACATATTTAATTATATTTTCTTTTCACTTTTTATTCAAGTTGTTTTACTAAATAGAATAAATTTGTTTTTGCATCAGTTGTCGAAACAGTCGGGGTAAAAAAATTATATTCGTTATTAAAAAACAGGTGTAAAACATTGATTTTTATAGATTTTTTTATCAATTATTTCCATAATCAATATAAAAAAATATACTGATTATTTAAAAAATTGGTATAAAATATTATTTTTACTTTTTAAAATATTTTTATATCAGTCATTTCTAAAACTAATATAAAAAATAGTTTTTACACTAAAAAACATTGAAAATAATTGAAACGCATCAAAACAAAAACAAAGACTTTTGGAGTTTCGTATATTTTTTACGAATTCTGGTTCACACTATTCATCATTTTTTTTTCTTTAAGAAAGTGAGACAATACTATTAGTTATGTAAAATTTTAGTAAAACATTATCTAACTAAAATACCTCAACTAGTTCTCCTGCAACAAGGTGTAAAGAATAGTGGAATAGAATAGTTATTTGTTAAAGGTAGTGACCATAATTGATAAGAAAGAGAAATATTTAGCATACGATATAGAATTGGAAAAAGAGAACTACATCTTGAATTTCAACGAATAGCAATAGTTTTGGGATTGGGTTGTTTAACTTTTTTTAAGAACTTGTCTCTAATGTGTATTTTTAAAAAATTATTTTTAAAAAATAAAATCTTTTTGACAATATAACTCTGGGAAACGATTTTTAAATTTAAAAACAATTTTTTAATAAATTTCTATCTCTTTTTTGTTTTACTAAAAATTTAATATGTTAAAGAGCTTATAACAACTAATGTACTTTACTTAATTAATTGAATAAATTTTTTAACTATTTCAAAAATATATTTAAAAATATATATTATTAATTAAATATATAAATAATATTTTTCTTATAATATCTTTGAAATAAAACATATATTTTTAATAAACAATCTTTCTTCATTAAATATTTAAAAGTTAATTGAAGTAAATATGGTGAACAATAAAAAATATTAAAATATTTAACTACTTGAACGACACCATTTAAATAATCAAATGACACAGTATATAAAAGGTGTAAAAAAATTTTGGAATTGTACAAAACTGAGATTACTATCTAAGAAGTTATTTTTTTTATTAAGACACTTCCCCAAATATTTTTAAGACTTGTTTAATATCCCTATTGTTAAAATGTTTATTAAATGATGATATTGACTTACGGTGTTACACGTAATATGTGACTAGCAAACACATATGTCATATTGTTATCTATTATTTTAACTAACATAAATTATGTAACGTCCTAGGTTATTTTTACATTTATTTTTATTTAAACAATTACCTTTTATGATAAATTCTCCCTTATCTTAAAAATTAATCGATATTTAGTGAAAAACAATTTGATTTGAACACAACGGATGAGAGAAAGGGAAATCAGGGTGTCTCGCTTGAGCGAGGCCCCTACTCGTCTAAGCGAGATTCCGGACTCTCACTTAGACGAGGTGCTGTTCGTTGAACGAACACCTTTCTCACATCAGATTAAACAAAACATGCAACCGGACTCCCGAAACTTCGCTCAAACAAATGGTTCTGTGAACCCAAGGAGTTACCATAGCTACCATGAAAACATATGCACATAACAGAAATATATTTTAAGATATAGTTTTACATCTGATCCGGTCTTAATTAAACACAACTAATAATTATAATACGAGGTTTTTATACACACATAAGACTCTATAAGGAGTCACTCAAATTCATTTAGACCCTGGCACCGTTCTCCCCCTTGGCGCGGCTCCATGGCTCCTTCCCCCTCCCTGTCTCTGGTTACTAAAAAAAATATGCAAGGGTGAGTGTTTGGCATAATAATTAATATAGAACGGAATCAAACACTATACTTGCATATTGATACATGCACATCAAGCATCACCTGTAAGTAAGCATACCGAAACATAGTATATTTCATACAGTAATTGTATTAAACCAACTACACAATTCCATCACATTCCTCACATTCATCACATTCATTACATACATCACATTCATTACATGCATCACGATCACAACTGACTCTCATACAATCTGACTCCTAGTATCCGGATACTAAAGGATTGGCCTTCAGCTGGGGGTCCTACTTGACACCCCGTGAACCTTGCTTGGTTCACCGAGTCCTGCTTGACTCTCCACCTCGACCACTGGGTCCTACTTGACCACTGGGTAGCTCAACTGGGCACGAAAACCACGAGAGCCGGAAATGAGGGGCTATCATATACCGTCAGCCATCCCATACCACATAATCATTCAACAGTTTACCTTTCTCACAATAATATCAATTTCTCATCACTCGGGTAGCCTGCTTGCTAACCCGACGTCACATAACACTGATCATTTCACATTAGATTCACAAGATCATACATGATAAACTCATCCACAAATTAATAAACTCAGTCACACATGCACAGTATAAACACACATTTACGTTTAACAACATTTTCCTTAGTCTGTTTACGTTACCTCAAAGACCTGAATAAGAAGTGAGTCCTATTCTAATTAATTATAACCCGAACACCCCCCTTACATTGGTTCCACGCTTCGTTGAACTGCTCTCTGTGCCGATTTCTTTCTCTGAACACCGGTTCTGCAATCTCAACTCCTTCACTCAGTCTTTCGTTGCTTAGCTTACTACCTTCGAATCATAAAGTACAGCTTCATCACTTCAACGTCCTTAGTTCATGGACAACATTTGGGCTCACACTCACAGAGGAGTGGAGAACAGCCACGAATATAGCCATGCATGGCTCTAATCGGCCAAAGAATGAAAGAAATAAGGGAATTACAATTGGATTGGATTAGTAGACTCACCTTGAAGTCTCGATCACAGGAATTGGGTTAAATTGAAGTTCAGACACAAATGGAGTCTCTCTCCAGTGCATGCAAATCAGCGTTAAGAGAGAGAAGAGAAAAACGGAAGAGAAGGAACAGACCACAACAAGGTAACTTGTAAAAATGAGGAGGAAAGGAAGGGAATCTTCTTATATATATATGGCTCATGGGCAAGATCGCCTTTTCCTTTATTTTATTTGTATTCTTACTAAATTTAATCAATTTCACTATTTTAAACTATTGCATAGTTATCAAGTCAATTACACGTGTTTATCCCCTCAACGTCTAAGTAGTCACAATCCACTAATAATTCGCAAGAGTATAGGCCCGATATAAATATCGGCCCCGCCGTCCTAACTTAATGTTCATACCTCGGAAATCCGAGCTACAACCTTAGAGGTCGGGTATATCATCCGCTCTCGTCTCTTTGTCACACACACCCGTTGTCCCAGTTAGTATGAGGTTGATCCGGGCTATGACACCGTGTGAGGCGCTCTCCTCACAACGGTTGGACCAGACCGCCTAGCCCTGCCCGCTCTTCCATACTCATCCGATCTTCGGCTCTGCCTGTCCGCGCTTCTGAGACCGATCTCGACACCGGCTCAGACAGAATAAATACTAAATAGAATTTCTAAACATTCACTAACATTTCCCATTTCATAATTTTCATTAAAACATCGGGGATGTTACAAATTAAATTAATAAAACTTTAAATTGACTTTAACAAGTGTAATCAGTTTGAGTTTAGAAAGATAATCAAAAAGGACTAAGTGATATCTTCCTTCTTTCTCCCTTTTTTACCCTAAATTAACTCTAGGTTTTCACACCTCAAGCTCACTTCTTCATACTCATTTAACCTCAATCTCCCTTCACGCGCCTCACTAGCATCAAGGGTGGATAAAGGTGTTGTCATTTTTTAACTCTGAAGCTTCGACTGTGTAGGTGCGCATGAGACTCCACAAAAGATATATCTTTCACTACCTTTGAACCCCAGTTTTTAATTCAGGAATTTTTTATGTGGGGGAATGGTTGGTGCATGTGAAGGTTGGGAATAAGGACGATTAATTTTTGTTTAAAATCTAGCATGTGTTGTTACTTTATTTTGGCCTTGTGCAATCAAGTTTATCAGTTTTGTTTGTTAGGTAATTGTTGTTTTGTATTATTGTTGGATAAGGATGTCTTTCACTGTTATTATACATCATAAGGAAAAATTTAGGGATGGTCCACCAATGGAATACATAGAAAATGACATTGATGTTATACAAGATATTGATATTAATAAGTGGTCATTTTTTGTGTTGTGTCATTAATTAATGAGTTAGGATATAAATCTAATTATTAGGTGTAATCGAGAAAATCGGGTGGAGAATTTGTTAGTTTTACTTTTGATAATCATGCTTTAGAAGTGTGCTATTATGCCATTAAACATAAGTGTGAGGTGGACTTATACATTGAACGTACTGGAACTGAAGCTGAGGAAGTGCTGGTGTTGGGTAGTAAGGAAAATGAGGTTGATGTGGACAAAATGCAAAATGAAATAGTAGATGAGAGGGTTAGAAAAAAAGCCTAGGGTAAAGACAAAGGTGGTGTTGAGTTACTTTCACATCAAGAATAAATTGATTTTGTTATGGATGTAACCTGACCATTGATTTTTTTAAGGGAATATTACGGGTATTTGATGAGTTGCTACTAGGGAATAGGCAAAGATATTGTGTTAGACATCTACACAGTAATTTAAAAAGAAGCATGGTAGTGGGGCTTTGTTAAAAGAACTGATGATGGGAGCTAGCAAGGAAACATGTCTTCGAGTAATTTAAGTTTGTAGGATATGAATTGAGCATTGTGTTAAAGATTGGTTATGACCAACAGGTTTAATCCTTACTTCTTGTAGGCTTAGGAAGAAAAAATGAACCAAATTAAAGAGTTGGTGTTAGAGCATGAAAGTGGTTAATGGAAGTCCCTAAGAAAGCATGATGTAGACATGAGTTTTCATTCTACGTCAAGTGTGATATTATCGTGAACAATTTATGTGAGACCTTTAGCAGTGTCATCCTTCCTGCTAGAGACAAGTATATCTTAACAATGTTGGAATGGATTTAAAATGGGCAATTTTGGGACAATGAGAAACAAAATAGAAAAAAATAAAAGGAGATGTGATGCCTAAACCTTACAAGGAAAAAGAAGTTGGGTTTGGTATAAATTCAAAACTAAATTGACCAAGCAACAAAAGGTATGATGTTAATCATGATGCGTTTATTAAGAAATTTGTTGTTGACATTGATGCTAGAAGATGAAACTATAACTGATAGTGGTGGTTGGAATTCCAAGCAAACATGTTGGCTGTTGTACCGCACGTAAAGGAGAGAAACCTAAAAATTATGGGGACAAATTTTATAGTAAAGCCATTTACATGAAGTGTTATGCCCTTATTGTTAAAGGTACCAATGAACATCTCATGTGGCCAAAGGCTAAGAAATACTCCCTTGCAATACAAGAGGGGTCCGGAAGACCAAAGACTTAGGAACTTGATTTGTTAGATTTAGTTTATTTTGTTTAGTTTTAGAATTTGTAATAGCACTTAGTGCTATTGGTGTATTTAATGTAACACAAGTTGGGCTATCAAACTTGTTCTCATATTTTGAAAATACATTGTAATTTAGTTTTGTATGAAATTATGATGTTTTGATTTGTTCAATTCGTGTTGAGGATCACTTTAAATTAGTGGGATTAATAACCAATAATGCAACAACCTAAAAAAACTTATATAGCCAATATATGTTTTTCATTACTAGGACATGAACACAAGCCACATCATTGTAGGAAATACAGGGTCCTTATACAAACAATTAAATATTACTGGGCGTATTACTAACTTTACAAAATTATAGGGGTCAATTCCAAACAGTGGCAAATTCCCTGCATTCCCCTTACAACCATCACTTTAAATCCTTTGTTAAAACATACATCAATAAAAACAATGCAAAACCCAAGACACAACACACGCCATAGTTAAGATGAAGATGAAGGTTTTTTCCCCTTTATAATTTTCTATCTAGCCTCACAACTCTCCTTATGCTTTTTTCTAAGGTTGGGTCTGTAACATTTGCCATTCTATGATTTATGGTCTTAATAGATGCACCCACATCAGCTCACCAAAAGAATTCACATAAATCTTCATTCTACAAAAACTGGAAATGAAGGTCCTCCCCGAACCAATTAGTAGATACAAAAAAAACTACCATAGAAATAACCTTGTAAAATAGTGATAAACTTACTATCCAATTTGGACACTCTAAAAAAGGCCTTCTTGGGTTGTTCGTACTATGCAAAATGAGCAATAATAGTGGCCCCTACATATGTGTCTAGGTCGTGGTGGAATCCTTGCATTCAAGGAAGATGAACAAAATGAGCTAGACATTAGAAAGAAAGAACATGATGGGAGTGATTAAAATGAGAGTGAAGTTCAGAGGATGGTTATTGATTTTTTGGGAAAAAGATTAGAGTTTTAACATGTGGGGAAAAAGATTAGAGGAAATTCACCATATGAAGTTTTTTTTTAATTATATTTTACATGTGGTACGTCCATTTTTAGTTCCAGTAAGTTTGTCACAACTTTTGTAACAGACTTCAACGACAAGAATGTTAAAAATATTTCAGGGAGTGTTTTTTTTTCTTAAAAAAAGTTCTAAGAAATGATCCTAGTTTCATATAATTCTATAGATTTTTAACATTATTTAGCTTATATAAAAAAACCAAAATTAAAAAATTTAGAATTTGCATTCAGGGTATCAGTGCAACTTTAATTTTTTTGAACATTTAAAAAAACGAGTTGGCCATGATGATTATTTAATTTTGCAAGAAACACGACATGCTACAAATCTTCTGAACTTTGAAAATGAGAGGTAATAATTGATGGCTTGGTATGGACCTCATTTATTATTTATGTTCGGAGACTAAGGAGCTATGATTGGAAGAAAAAAACCACATGCGTCGGTTAGTAAGTGAATTTGTATAGTTGAAACGCTTTTTTAATGTGTTTTCTATATATTTCAAATAATATAAAAATAAAATACTTTTATAAAAAATTACGTATAATATAGTTCTCAACTAATTTTAATGTAAGTTTAATATAATTTTTAATAAAAATTTTAATTTTTATATTATTTAAAATATGTCTTGTATCACACATTAAAAAATCGTATTTGAAAATATAAATATGAATATAAATTTTATTAATATGTCAAGAAATAAAATATTCTACATGAAAAACCTATACATTTATTTATTTATTCAAATATATTAAATATAAAATTAAATCTATATTTAGGCACTACATTTAGTCTTTTCTATATTACATATTTATAAATTCTAAGACCGTATTTTTTTTCTTAAATTTTTAATTTATTATATTGTTTATTTGTATGCCTTTTCATTCATCATATTAAATTATTACACAACTCTTCAATACTAAATTATATCATTTAAATATAAATTTAGTGATAAAACTTATCACTGTAATAATTTTAAATTATTAATTTATAATTTAAATTCTATTAATGTATAACTTAAACTTTTATAATTTAATTTTCCAATAAAATTTATAAGAAAAACTTATATATTAGAATATTTAATTTATATAACGTGATAAATTTATAAATATCTATTTTGCGAGATTAAAATTTACATGAATTGAAAGTTAATAATAAATAACAATTTATATTATATATATATATATATATATATATTTCTACCAACACAAGCCTATTATTTACAATAGAAAATATTTTTTTCAATTATTTATGAATTGTAATATCTTTAAATAAAAAATTGGAAGTATAGAATTTTTTATTTTAAAATATAATTTAGATATTTCATTTAGATATTCGAAAATAAAATATTTAAAAAATTCATATCTCTTATAAATTTTATAATAATATAAATATCAAACAAGTATTTTCAAAATTAAAACGGTACACATACACCAGTTATAACACGTAACATTACCGAGGATATCCATCCTAGTAAGCTGATTTGATTTCACAAATAATTAATTGCAGTGTGTAATATTTAATTATTTCGCAAGGTGGCATGGTTTATCATCAGAATAAAATATTACCTAACCTAACCTATATTTTTTATTTTCTCAAATAAAAAAGGACATATACTTTGACTTTTGAAAGCATTCCAACTTTTTGGATATTATCTTACATTAGTTCACACTATATTAAATTATTACAATAATAAGAGCAAATGTAATTAAGATTATGTAGCAATGATTTCTCGTTGACCAGTAAGTATTTTGTTAATTAATTAGTTATAAAAATAAAATCATTGAATGATTAGTATTAGTTTTGTATATTATTTAAAAATAATTAAATTCTATTTAAAAGTTACTTTTAACTAATTCAATCATAAGACTTCAGTATGATAACAAAATAAGGAAAAGAGCGTAATGAGAGGCATATGTCATGTGATCCTTCCAACTTTTTCAGCACTTTGTTCCCAACGAAACCACTCATTAGTCATTTCCTTTGTTCAACCGACGCCAACGCTAATCGACCCTCGAAATTCACGATCAACGTATTTAATTAATGTAATCAACATTTTTTTAATAAAATCCCTTTCTCTTTTTTAAGTAATGTTTTGATGATATTGCTATCATATTATTCGGATTAAACATAAATTTATACATTATTTTATCAAGAATTTTATAGTTAAATTAGTTAGAAATCTCGACATTATAATATGTATGAATTTTCTTGTAAATAAATTACTAATTAGTAAGATCTTTAAATTTCAACTTTAGCAATCCTAGGAATAACGTTACATCATAATGCAGTAGATTTTACAGCTGGAGATATGGAATACACCTGCCGTCTTTGCTCAGCAAATCTTATTGTTTAACATGAAATTTGTGTGTTTTACTTTTATGTTCAGTTGAAATGGTATATTCTTATTCTCTTCAAATAAAATGTCACCTTAAGAAGTGGTTGGGAGAACCGACGCCCTTAAGAATTTTAATTTTTTTTTTGAGAATTGTAATTTGATATAAATATTTTAAAAAATGTTTTTAAAAAGTTAAGATTTTTGGGAATTCATTCTTATTAATAATTTTCAGTGGGAATCCTAATTCCCTTAATTTTTATGTTTTTTTACAATTAAAAATACAATTATGTATCATATATAAACTCATTTAAACTTTTCTTATAAATTGAATTCTTATACAAAATTAACAGAAATACAATAATGGTCAAAATTCAAAAGATTTGTGTAATTTTCTCAGGAATATTTTAATCATACTAAATATATTTATAACATTTCTGTAAAATATAATTCCTCAGAAACATAATTAAGGACTTAGGAAAAAAAATACTCATGTATCATGTAACATCCTTGATGTTAAATTAAATTAACTGTACCACATAAGATTAATTAATTATTATTGGGTGTTAAATTAAATTAATTAAGAATTATTAATAAATTGATAAAGTCCAAATAATTAAATTTGGTAATTTAATTATAGAGTTAAAGTTAAATTAAATTATGATGGTAAACTACTAGTTACTAAGGGATGAAAGAAAATTTTATTTACTTGAAATAAACAAAAGCAAAGAGAAAGAAAAGAAAAGAAAAGAAATTTGAAAAGAATTTTAAAAAAAAGGAAATGACTATAATGTCCTTATTACTTACAATGTTTTTCATTCCGCTTTCCTCCTCTTTCTTGAGCACACCATTTCCTTTTCCTTCTTCTTGCTTGCTCCCATCCATGGTCGTGAGTCATTTTGCATGATGGGAGCTAGAATTGCTAACAGAATTAGAAATTAAGTACACTATTGTGATCATGAAAACGGGGTAAGCAATTAAGAAGTTCCAATTTTTAGTTTCAGAGGGTATTTGTTAAAACTAAAATTTGCCTGTGTTGTGTAGAATCCTTGGGTATCCCGCATACTATATTGGTATAACACCGATCCTCCGGCATCGCGCATGAGGCTCTTGAGCTGATGATGTGTATCTAAAACACATCATTTTAGATTGTATTTTATATGAATTTTTAGGATAAATTGTATAAAATCTGTAACATTCCTGGTATTTTAATAAAAATTATGGAGAGTGGAAAATATTGGCAAATGTTTTAGAGATTTATTTAATATTTGATCTGCTTGAACCGGGGTCAAGGAATCCGGTGTCGGGCCGGTCTCAGATGTGAGGACCAAACAGTGTTGAAGATCGATTGTGCAGGGGAGAACGGTCAAAGACGTGCTGTCTTGTGACTGATGCTTATCCGGTGTGCCTGGAGTGGTCTTGGATTAACCGGTGTGAGGAGAACGCCTAACTCGGAATTATAGTCCGGATCAACCTCTTGTATGATTGAGGCAAACGGATATGCATAACAAAGATGTAAGGACGGATGAAGTGTCCGACCTCTCAAGCGTTAGCTCGGATTACCGAGGTGTGGGCACTATGCTTGGACACCGGTTGGCCGGTATCCAGCTCGGGTCGATACTCTTATGAAGTATTAGACAGTTGCGAATAATTAAACATTGTGAAAGCAAATAAGCGTAGTTGGCCGGTAATTATAAAAGAATCCAATGTGATGAAATTGATTAAAAACTTTTAAGGAGAATGCAAATGAAATAGGGGAAAAGGCTGTCTTGCCCCTGAGCTTTATATAAAAGGGAATCCTCTCTCTCCCCTCCTCATTATTTACGAACTACTTCTTCTTTTGGTCCGTCTCTCCTTCTTCTTCGTTTTCTCTTCTCTTGTTGCTGAGTTGCATGCGCCGGAGGAGGACTCCGTTCGTGTTAAAGCTTCAATCGAACCCCATTCCTGTGATCGTGGCCTCAAGGTGAGTCCATTGATCTGTTTTATTTGTGGCTCCTTATCCCTTTCGTTTCTCTGGTAGCCAAGGGCCATGCATGGCTGTATCCGAGTCTATTCTCCACTCCTTTGGTGAGTGTGAGCTCAAATGTGGCCTAAGAGCTGAGGGCATTGAGTTAACGGGTTTTTACATTCTGACCCGTAGGTAGTAGGTTAAGCAATAAAAGCCTGAGTGACGGAGCTGAGACTACGAATCCCGTGCCCAGAGGAAGGGACCGACACCGAGAGCAGATCATCGAAGCATGGAATCGAGGTAAGGGGGTGTTCGGGTTATGATTAATTAGAATAAGACTTACCTCCTATCCGAGCCGTTGAATGGTATGAACAGGGTAAGAAAACGTTATTGAATGTTGTTGTGTGCCTATGTTTGTGTATGTGTGACTGTGTACACCGATCAGTTGAGGATCGGGTGTGTGGCTGAGTTGATTATGTCATGAGCTTGAAATATTTAATGTTGAGATGATCGGTGTTATAATGTGAATCCGGGTTTGACAAGTAGGTCACTCGAGTGATGAGAAAGTGATGTTAATGGCCAAGTTTGATATGTGAAATGTGAACTGTATGTATAACTATATGGTGTGGGACGGCCGACGGTATGTTATAGCCCCTCATTTCTGGCTCCCGTGGTTTTTGTGCCCAGTGGAGCTACCCAGTGGTCAAGTAGGACCTAGTGGTCGAGGTGGAGAGTCAAGCAGGACTCGATGAACCAAGCAGGGTTCACGGGGTGTCAAGTAGGACCCCCAGCTGAAGGTCGATCCTTTAGTATCCGGATACTAGGAGTCAGATTGCATGAGAGTCAGTGGTGATTATCGATGGATTTGATATATTTGCTAAGTTAAGTGGATGTGTTCATTGTGTGTAATGTGCTATAATTTCTGAGTGTGACTCGATAAATCTCCGAGTGAAAATTTAATATATTTAATGAGTATAAATTGTTATCTTTATTGAATGCTGTTGTTGGGTTTGCCGAGTGAACTACTACGATTTCCGAATGATACTTATATATATATATATTTAACTTGTTAAATTCCGCTCTATATTAATTATGATGCCAAACACTCACCCTTGCTGTTATTTTAATTTAGTAACCAGTGACAGGGAGGAAGCCGAAGCCATAGAGTCGCGCCAAGGGGGAGATCGATGCCAAAGCCCGAGTGATTTTGAGTGATTGTGTAGAGTATATGTGTGTATAAGGAGTTTTCGAGTGTTTATTATTATCTGTGTGCCAACTTAATTTGAATCAGATGCGAATTTATATTTTAAAATACATGGATCTATATGTTTTCATGTTTGCTGTGACAGCTCATTAACTAGCGGATTCATTCCCGAGTGAGAGATAACCGAGAGACCCCCTTCCGGATGGAAGGTTAGAATGTCCCGAGTGGGATTGGTTGGGAGAGAGTTCCAAGTGAAGAAAGTGTGTAAAGATTCCGAGTGAAGAAGGTGTATCATGATTCCGAGTGAAGAGAAGTTGGATGTGTCCGAGGGGAAATCTGAGTTTCTTCCGAGGGAAGTAAGGATAGGGTATTCACCGAGTGAGGATATTCGGAGAAGCGATAACCGAGTGAAGGAGGTTGAATTATCCCCGAGGGAGTTGTGACCGAGCTAAGCTTTCTGAGTGAGGGGTAGTAATGAGTCAAGTGTGGAATGTCCGAGTGAGTGGAAGTTGAGTGTTTTTTGAGTGAAACCCTATTGCTGAGTAAACCATTTTACCGAGTGAATCCCCATGTGAGTCTGTATGTGCGTCTTGTTCGCTTAGACTTCAGGTGTGGCATTCGCTCAAGCGAGTCGGTACTCGCCTAAGCGACTCTCAGATTTCGCCTAGGAATTTTGGGGTCTCGCTCAGGTGAATGACCCCTGTCCTCTTCCTCTTCTTTTGCTCCTTCTTCTTCTCCTGCTGTTTCAACTCCATTTTACTGGGCGGATGTTATTCTGCGTGCACTCTTATTATCATTTTGATTGCATCTAAGTGAATACTATTTATTATCAAGACCGAGAAGGACCATTTCTGATCGGTTATTATTTTAACATACTTTTATTTAAAGACTTATTTTAGAACGGTTTTGTTTATACTGAGCATGAATTTATGTAGCTAAAAGAGGTAAATACTATTTTACATCTAGACCGAGTGGATTAAATGTTAAAAAAAGTAATTACTAATTCATACTAAGATACAAATTTTATTCAACGTGAAAAATTTATTGTGAAAATAATCTGCCGTATGTAAATAAAAAGGTAAATTAACCTAGGATGTTACAAAATCCCCCTAAATCCCTATCATATTTGCTCATTTTTTGCATTTGCTACTTGGTTTGCTAGTTTTGTAGAAATTATAGGTTTGAAGATCATTTTTGGATTATTTCTATCATATATGGAAAGCCTTGCATAACAAAGCGACCGCGTGCCAAAAGAATTGAAAAATGAAGAAAAAAAGGACCCCGGATAGTGCACTCCACGACCAGGCCCTGGTGGGAACCATGGCCATGGAGCAATTGGGCCAAAAATTGAGTTAGAAGGGTCCAGTGGGCACCACGACTGTGGTACGTGTATGGCCCATTAATTATGCATTTTTATATTTATTTAAAAGGAAAATAGGCTCTATTTTAGGGGACTCGGTCTTTTAGAGTTAGAGGCACTTTGTATAGGTATAAAGGGTGAATCGGGAGGACTTTTTTTCAAGGATTTTCAAGGAGGAGAATGCGAAAGGAAGGAAGAATTGAAGACTCTGCATATCTTGTGGTTTGTTTTAGATTCTTGGTTTATCTTTAGTTTGAATCTTAATAATCATTGTTTTATGACTTTTATGGATTCAATGAACCTTTGAGATTCTTTGTTTACCATGAGTGGTTAGAATCCTTGTTCTTTGGATTTAAGGGGTGATTTATGATGTAATTGGTGTAATCTTTATTGCCTTATCAATGAAATCTATGTTTACCTTTAATTCTTGATTGCCTTATTTGCTCATTGATCTAGACATAGGCACGAGTTATCTTTAATTAGTTATAGGGATGGACTCAAAAGGTCAACCTTATTAATCAAATTCAAGAATTGAACCAAATACTGAATACTAGGATAGCCTGAAAAGGGAACTTTATTTAAATCTTTTAAGGATCAAAGTTTTTATAATGATTAAATTAAGGGATAGACTCAAAAGGTGAACTTTTTTATTGTTGTGTGAATTCAAGACTTCCACTATTCTTTATAACTTGGTTTCTAAATAAAATGAAAGTTTGATGTCTGAGTTTTTAACTTGGTTTCAAATGAGGTAACAGTATATTTGATTTTTGAGTTATTAACTTGGTGAGGAATTAAACGACAGTTTGTTTGATGTCTAAGTAATCTAACGGAACTCTGAAAAGGGAAAGTTAGAGCTTTAGGAAGTTGGTCTTGGTTAACTTGAGAGTAATAAATAAGGTAAAGTCTTTAAACATCATTACAAAGCAATTCATAACCCAAAAATCGCAAGATACATTTTAATTGATTTCATTCCCGGAGAACTCCTGATTTGCACTTTTTAATTACTTTGTTTTTGATTTCTTTGCATAAAATCTCTATTCTTGCCTGTTTAGATAGAAAGGATCATTATTCTAAGTACTTGAGAACATGGTCCCTGTGGAGACAATATTACTTATATTACGTGACAAACCTGTACACTTGTAGGGTGTCAGCTAACTTTGGTACGGGCCATTCTCTCGATACCGAAAAGCCAAAGTTAACTTATGCATTAGCTTGCTGGACAAGTAACTTGTAAAGTAACAACCAGGTAGGTAGAGACGTTTGAAAACGTCCCTTCACGTGTCAGCCTTTCTACAAGGGATCAGAATCGTACTGACACAGTGTACGGGAAACTTCTTGGGTAAGATAATTATTTCATTACCCCTAGGTATAAGTGCCCATGAATTATCAATGAAAGGTAGAACATTCTCTCTTGAACTTACACTTGAGCTCTGATATTCTCCTTGAATATTCGCTGACTTGAGCGTTGGAGTGTCCTTGTAGGTGACGCTTTTTTTCGCCCTCAACGTATAAGGTTAGTGATTTTGGTACGAGGAATCACTCTGAGACCTTTATTTCCCCATAGAGTAAAGGATATAATATTGAATCCCTATTGGACCAGTGTAAAATATGAACATATAGCATCTCTTGTGGACTAGTACCACGCCGACCCTTACACCCTAACCTAGACTAGTTCATTGGCACGCCTAGTAAGACCTGTAAATTCGATTCCGACATTTATAGTTGAAAGTTAGGTCGTGATGGAGGAAAAAGTTCTTGAAGGATATGCTAAGTATCTCACGTACTTGGAACCAAGGTGTTTGGCATTTGAGAATACAAGTGCATTTACAAAGCGAATTGTATTTGTGGTAACTCTCAATCCCAGGGATGAGATCATCAGGCAGCTCAGGGAAGAGATCATTAAACTCAAGAGTAAGCGTTTAACACCTGTTGAAAGGGTGAGTCCACTCGGACTTCACCAACTTGAAGTATCAAGGCTTGAGGTGTCCTATATGCCTCATTATTCTAAGATTGCTATGCACAATAAGGAACAACAAGCACAGTCCCATGTAGAATAGCAAAACCCTAGGCGTAAAAGTGTTCCCTCCGGTACTTCTCTATCTAGGTATAAACTGAGTATTCTTTTTTCAAGGAGGCTTATAAGTGTCCCCATTCCCATGCATTTACAGACTACCCAACCTCTCTCCATTGGCAAGTACATGAGAGAGAGGATCCATGCAAGCATGTTGACACTTATGTTTATGAAGCTATATTTCTAAGAGCTAAAGTTGGCGTCATGTGTTGCATGTTCTTGTGTACACTGACAGGGGAAGCTTTGAGTTGGTTTAAGGGGCTCCCTTCTAGATCTATAAATTCTTGAGAGGAGATGACTGAAGCATTTAGAGAGCACTTTGTGATCTCTAGGGATATACCCAAGTTATCCCATACCTTCACTCAGATTAAGTAGGGTGAAACAGAATCATTAAAGGATTTTCTAAAAAGATTCTACAAGGAGGCTACTATGGTCCCAGATCTGATGGAAGCCATCCAACTACATATAGTTATTCAGGATTTACAACCTAAGTCCCATTTCGCTTTGTCTTTAGCAAAGGGACTATTCACCACCTTTGAGGAGTTATGTAAGGTGTCAAAGTACGTGGATATTGAGATGCACCTTAAAGCTACAACGGCTAGGAGTAAGCCACCATTTTCTTCACCACATGTGGGAAAAGAAAAGAAGAAACCTAAGGGTGACAAAACACCCTAGAAAGATCGGAGTAGAGAGCAGTAACCATGGCAACAAGATAAATCCATTACGATGTTTAGTCATTATGCTCCCCTTAACACCAAGCCTTCTAAAATCTTGAGGGAGGTGGGTTGGGCATCATTCAGTGTGTATGGAGTGAGGAAACATGCCCCAGTCAAGAGGCCTGGTAATTCAAGGAAGTATTGTGACTTCTACGAGCAGAATGGTTGGGTGAGGTCAAAGGTGACTGGACAAACCAGCTCTACCATGTGTTAGTGTTATGAGCTTATAGAACTATTCCCCATTCGTCAACCAATAAATCCCCATTTTGGTTGACCTACGAGGTCAAAGCTATAATTCCACTAGAGCTTCAGATGTCACCCATCAGAGTACAACATTTCTTAGCATCAGATAACGAAGCCAACCTTTGTAATAAGTTAGATGTGCTTGGAAAGCTCAGAGAGGAAGCTTTCATATGAGATTAGGTTGTTAAGGCGAAGGCTACAATGAGATATAATAAAAGGGTTTCACAAAGGCGTTTTAAAGCTAGAGATTTGGTGTTAAGGCGAGCCAACATCGGAAATAAGTTTGCACACCAAGGGAAGCTTACACTGACATGTGAGGGACTTTACTACGTCTCTGAAGCACTAGGCAAGGGCACATATTGTCTTGAGATACTGGATGGGATTCCCATCCTAAACAAGTGGAACATCCATAACCTTTGAGTGTATTATAACTAGCTGGAAAAATAGGCATGTATTTTTTTCCTAACTTAAGGTTTTTTTCATAGGGTTTTGCTCAAGAAGGTTTTAACGAGGCATGTCCCAGTATGACTTTGATGTATATTCAGTATTTAAAGAAAAATTCATTTCATTTACAAATTTTACTCCTCTTTTGGCTATATCTTTGTTTACATGTAATATAATTACCCCAACGAGTGGCAAGGATTAGTTTTCTTTGAGACCATACCAGACCCCAATGAGCGGCACACTAGTCCTTACCAAAGGAATGACAGAAACAACTTTTCATTAATGAGATAACAAAACTGGAGCCTATCCCGGTATAAGGCATTCAAATGTTCAAAAAAGAAAGATGAAATTTTAAAAGCTGTAGGTAAACGAGTTAAGCAAGCGGAGTAGTATGATATGAAGAATGAGTGACATTATCTTCTAGCGTAGGCTCAAAATTTTCATTCATGGTCGGGCTAGGCTGTTCAATTATAGTTTACGGTGATAAAAGATTCACAAACTCATAAGGAACATCGTCGGGTTCCCGATGTTCGTCATCTACCACGACAAACAACTTCGCACCATGAAATTCAAAGTAAGGGCTGATGTCGTTGAGGTTGAGACTCACATCGGGGTTCTTGTATTTTATTTGCCTTATGGCTGCACTGAATGCTTCTTCTACAACAGTCTCATATAGTTGGACCGTCTCCATTGCCCTCTTATGATTTGTCACTGCCTCTTCTTAAAGTTTCTCATGTGCTTCACGGAGGGGGGTGATCTCAGAGATCTTCTTGTATAGTTCTTCCACCTTAGAAGATAAGTTGTTTCTCTCCCTTATCCAACCTGTTTCCTTGTAGACATGTACCTTAGTAGAGGATCTTAGGCTAAACGTCCTCAAAGCCTTTCTTTCATTTCTCACTTTCTGCCTTTAGCTGGTCATTCTCCTCCTTTAGCAACTCCAATTATTTCTTCTTAGAATGAAGTTGTTCCATCTCCTTCTTCAAGGTGAAAATCTTTAGGTCATTGTCATCCTAGAGCTTGTCTTTTTCCTTGATAACCTTCTGAAAGTTATCTATCTACTTGTGGGCCACCTTCAGTTTTGTTTCCAGTTCCTAGAACTTGCCATAATAATAACAGCTTTCCGCTGCTTCCTCCGCCATGTCATCAAGGTGATGTTTGGTATGGGGATCTTTGAACTTTCCTGGCAATGCTACTTAAAATATTTACTTACCTATGTTTTGTATGAGATAAAAAAAATATTCCCAGGAATGTGAGATTCCCAGGAAACTTAATTATGAAGGAATTAAAAACTTCACTTTCCCATTTCAACAGGTGGGTATCCTATACATTCCAGGAAATAAAAATTTTAGGATAAAAATGCCCCAATTTTCTTCCCAAATCCTCATAAAACAAAAACGATTTCTGGGTAAGTTTTTTTAATACCTATTAACCCGGTAATAATGGTTGTTTTTGTTTAGCTATTTGTGTCTACTACCGGGTCATTAATTGGCAAGCGCACCAATCGTTTGTAGTTTTCAAAATTTAGATATCGTTCTACTAGGATTGAAAGTCCATTAACAACAGTAATTTCCTAGTTACTATGGTAAATGTAAAGAAATTATAGACAAAAGAATGATTTATATACAATTTATACAGTATTCATAGGATAACATGGTTGAATTGTTCATGAGATAAGAAGAAAATAAAAATCTATCTAAAAAGTTGAGTTGCAAACTAGAATAGGTAAGATACTTGAGGATGAAACACAGATAGACAAATTATGTTAGAAATTGGATCCCTAATCTAGAATAACAATGAGGACTCAAGACATGCATATTTAATCATCAAGTTTCATGTCATTGCGGCTTAAATTCATTATAACCGATCCTTCGTGATATAAATTCTAAGGATTCACCGTAAAGTCTGATCCCTCGTGAGCTTTCTCAGTAAAAACTTGCATTAAGTCTTGGCCTTATGGCAACAATGGTTAACAACCCCTATAGAATTGAGATACCAAGGGTATTCCAACTTTTACTTTCATCAAAATAAGTTTCAATACGGCATGAATAATCATTCTCCTGTTTGACATTCACACTAATAAAACAAGTTTCAATACACATGAAAATCATTCTCCCGTTTGACGTTCATATTAATAAAAGATTAAAATACTAACATGGACTTGAATCATAAACATGCAGAGGTCGAATTCACAATATCATACTCAATAGATTAGTTCACCAATTCCAACATAAACAAATTAGTTACACATGGTAAAAGTAGAAACAACACTTACAGAGGTTGACATTACGAAGACGATGGAAACTTCACCATACAACGATCATAATACACCACAACACTCTCAAGTATCTAGAAAACTATTCTAGAACTACAAACTCTAAAAGAAATACTCAAAACTCGAGTATAGAAGAGAGAAAAAGAACTCTGAATGTAGAGAATAGGATGCTTAGAATGGTGTTGGATGGCCCTATTTATAGGGCTGAGCAAGGGTGCTGATGCTACGCGTCAGTGTGACGCTACGCGTCAGACCCCTGACTCAGCTTCCATTAAACAGCTGATAATGGCCTCTTCAAATTATTAAATTTGATCATGCTTGGCCACTTGGATGTGTCTCCACTGTGTTTTGGCCATTTGTGCTGAGTGGAGTGGTCATTGGTGCTGTGTCGAGTGGCCATTATTGGGTCAAAGTTGAGTGCTTGGCCAAGTTGGATATGGAGTCCATGCAGCACTGACGCTACACGTGGCTGTGACACGTAGCGTCAGCATCAAAAGTAGCCACGCTATGCGTGGGGTTGATGCTACGCGTCAGCTCCTCCAGTATCTTTAATTTTCTCTTAAATTCTCTACTTTTTCACTGCAAAACTAGAGAAAATTGATCAAGGGCAGATTATTTCCAACAACATCCATTTATTGAATTTAAAACCTAATTTTCTAACAAATTAAACTAAATTTTATTATTTTTATGAAATTTTTATTAAAACTTTTATTGTAAATTTGAGGACTAACAAATACCCCCAACTTGAGACATTGCTCGTCCTCGAGCAAGAGAGAAAAATAAAAATAAAAATAAAAATTTGAAATCAAATTTTTGAGTTAGTCCAAGAATTTACCACAAAAAGTAATTTCACAATTTAACTAATTTGTAATAATCAAAAATTGATATCTAATATAACAAAGGTTTAATGATAAAATTAATTACAATATTTTATTAACAAACCAAGCAAAATTTCAGGCTTACCTCACAAGTGTTTATCTCTATGTAAAGGGTAACCTATTTCACTCAATCAATCATAAAATCAAATGAATTTAACTTTGATTGTCATCTAATCAATGGTTAGTCATACAGAGTTAATTCAGAAATCATAAGGTCTTTTCACGGGTTGTAATGAGGCTTGGCTTACAAGAATCAATGGTTTTTCTTGGAATTCAAAATCCTGAAATCATAAAAGAGCTTTTTATAATTTTTAGGCTTTCTCTTGTCCTAAACTCTCATTTTCTTTTATTGATGAAAAATAAATACCCCCAACTAGATTCTTGTCACTATTTTTGATTTTTCTTTTTCATATTTTATTTTTCTTTATTTTGAAAAGAATCAAGTTGCTTATCTTTTTCACTCCCCATTTTTGTAAGAACTCTCAAAATATTTTTCATTTATTTCAACTGCTCTTTTAATCAATCAAGTATAGGGAATGGTTAAAACTGTTTTAAGTTTAAGGGTACTAAAGAATTTATTCTCAGGCTCAATATGGGCTTGCAAAGGATAAAATAATTTTTTACCAAGGTAAGCTGTTTGGCCCAAGGTTTCTTTTCACCAAGAAATATACCTTGATCATTTTCCTGAATTCTCTGTACAACAACATAAATCAAAGATTTAAAGCAAAATCAATTCGAATGAAGTTATGTCGAATAAACCCTCAAGTGTTTAAAGGGATCTCTCAACTTACCGGGTTATCGAAATTTGCTTGATAGTTAATAAACTTATTGTAATTTAAATTTATCAAAATTCCTAAGTTATAAAAGAACCAATAATTGATTTTACAGAATTGGTTTTATTGTGTGAAAACTTTGAGTGTATAAATTTTCTGTCTTTCAAAAATTTGAGTTATTTGATAAAACTTATTTTTGAAACACGCAAAAACATATAATTATGCTATAATTACACAAAAGTAAGCACACCACACATAAAGAAATATCATAATATAATCCAAAATGTAAATATAAATGTAAATGTGAATGTAAACTAAAAATAAAATGTACTCAAAGTAAATAAAAAAGGTGCAGAAATGGCATCATCAGTCCTCCATCTGATCATCGTCCTCCCCCTCCTCATCAGCATCACTATCAGAATCAGCCCGTGCTCCAGACGGTCCACCAGTCTCAGGGTAGGTAGGTAAATCACCAGGCCAAGCTACATGAGCTGCAAACTCAACCGGTGTGATATATGGTGCTCCCTCACCCTGCAATCTGTACTGATAAAATTCATCATGAAGATGAACATATGCTCTATGTGTAGCAGCCATCATCCACATCATATGCTGATGCTCTAATGTCATCCTGGTAAATCCATCTGTGACAGTATCAACAGATGGTGGCTGCACTGGTGGTATCCTCTTCCTGGGTCTGGGCTGAGCCTCCTGCTCCTGAGGTGGAAGCTCACACTGCTGAACAAAATAATCTCTGTTCACCGAGACCTTGGGGACTCTCCCCGAAGAACTCGTGAACTCAGGTGATGGTACAGCAACTCCCTGCCTCCTCAGCAAGGCAGATATGATGAAGGGGAATGGAATAGGACGATTCACTTTATACCCAAGGGCATAGAAGTGAATCTGCTCTGATATAAGCTCGACGATGTCAATAGTATGGCCCTAGAGGATAGAAAATAGAAGGCAGCATCGGTCGACTGGAATAGATGAGAGGTGGGTGACAGGGGTGATGTTATGCAGCATAAGGTGGGACCACGCCTGGGCTAGAGGGGTCAATTGGGTCTTCAGGAGGTTAGATAGACTCCTTCCAACCTTACTCAGGTTGAAAAAGATTCCATCCTTGCTTAAGAAAAGAGCAACCTCCTCGAGGGAGTATCCTAACTCTCCCTTAGCAGTGACCTTGTTTCTGTTAAATTTTTTTTATGAATTTTTAAATTTAATGCAAGAAAGTATAACAAACATACAAACTAAGAAAATTATTTAATTTTAAAATAAAATAACAAACAAACATACAACATGTTAAATAGATGAAAAATAGAAAATAAAAAATAACTAAAATAAAATAACAAACAAGAATTAATAAAAATCCAAAACAGAGGCTGACGCTACGCGTGGGTGGGACGCTACGCGTCAACCCTGTTCTGCCCACGCTACGCGTCAATGGGATGCTACACGTGGGCTTGCAGTTCATCCTCACGTTACGTGTCAGTGAGACGCTACGCGTGGGCTGCGCAGTTTTGAACAGAAACAGGGGTTGCACAACAGCAACCCCTTTCAATAAAAAATACACTCATTCAATTCCAATCAATTCCTAAATCTTACAGCAATCAAACCCAATGGTCTTCTAATCCTAATCCTAACCACATGCAATTCTAAAAATTGAAAAACAAAACTGAACTAAAAAAAGAGAAAAAAAGAGATAACTTACTTGGATTTGATGAATGCAGAATAGGAATGAAGAGGATTTGGAGGTTTGAGAGAAAAAGAGGTTTGTGAAAATTAGGTTTTCTGAGAGAGAGGGAGGCAGTTTTAAAAGTGATGGACTTGGGCCTCCCTCTGTTTCAGTTTTAAAAACTGAACGTGGACTCTGACGCTACGCGTAGTATGGACGCTACGCGTCAAGTCCAAAATTCAGGGTCCACGCTACGCGTCCATGGGGCGCTACGCGTCCATGGGGCGCTACGCGTGGGCTTCTGTTTTTCATTTTTCAAAATTTTAATTTCCAAAAGCCTCTTTTAAGTTTAAAACCCCTTTTTATTATTAAAAACACAATTCTAAAAATATTTTTGTTGTTTTTTTATGTTAAAAATAACTTAAAAATAAAACAAAAATAATGGGTTGCCTCTCATTGAGCGCTAGGTTTAATGTCTCCAACCAGACATTACTTCTGATTAGGTGGTTCCTCAATTTGGGTTGAGGAATCACCTGTTTGTTTCTTCCTCCTTCTTCTTCTCCGATGCTTGATTACCTGTCTTTCATCATTCAAGTCATCGGTTAATTTAAAACAATTTAATTGATTGGGAAGAGATATACCTGGTTCGGTTAAAGGGTAAACTTTTTCCTCATCATTTGTCCTAAGATGTTCATGAGCACTGAAGCTTACCTCTTCTTCATAGACTTTGACTGCAACCATACTTTGATCGACATCTACCTTTATTTTTGCAGTCTTTATGAAAGGTCTTCCAAGGATCAGAGGGATCTCAGTATCCTCCTTCATATCCAGTACCAAAAAGTCAACCTTGAAGTGGTACTTATCAACCTTTACCAATACATCTTCCACAATCCCAACAAGTTTCTTGACAGAGCGATCCGCAAACTGTAAGTATGTCTTAGCTTCTTTTAGCTCGAATTCACCAATGCGCTTTATTAAATCTAGGGGCATCAGATTGATGTTTGCCCCTAAATCTAACAAAGCATTCCTGATGTTGATACTTCCAATGGTTACAGGAACGGTGAAACTCCCCGGATCTTTACATTTTTCCGGAGTTATGATGGTAGTACAGTTTGTTTCTTGCTCTTCATTCACAGGCTCTTGCATATTTTTTTTCTTTTTCATTTTTTTTTTCATTTTTTTCACTTTCTTTTTCTTCTCCTTCTTTCTTTTTCTCATTTTTTTCTTTACAATCAATTTTAAAATTAGAAGAAACAACATTACATTGTTCCCTTGGGTTTTGAGTGTTTGCAGTAAACCCAGAATTTTTCAATTCAGCTATTTCTTTTACAAGCTGACCCATTTGTATGTTTGATGCTTTCCTGGCAGCTTCATTTGTTTCCATAAATTGTAATAACTGTTGGATAGATTCCTCAATCCTTGCCAATCTTGCATTGTCAGTTTGTTGTTGCTTGAACTGATTGTTAGGAGGTCTATTGGAAGGTCCAGTATCTTGTCTCCAGCGAATATTCTGATTTTGCCAACCCTGTTGAAAATTGTTAGGAAAAGAATTACCATAGTTGAAAGGAAAGTTACCCAATAGTATTCTTTGATGGTTCAGAAAATTAGCTTGCTCATGCTCATTTCTATCAAGGGCACAATAACCGCATGGTTGTTCACCCATGCAATGCATACATTGTTTCAATTGAGTGGGAGTTGGTGATGTCACTTGAGCAATTTGAAGTTTCTCTAATTGTTTGCTTATAGCTTCAATTTATTGGGTCAACAATTTTTTGCTGAGCCAATACTGCATCATTCACTCCTAATTCGAATATACCTGGCTTCCTTTGTACATTACCTCTTTCATGTTTTGCTTGGCGGTCACTAATAGACATTGATTCCCATATCTCAATAGCCTCTTCCATAGTCTTTGTCATTAAAGAACCACCTGCGCAAGCATCTAACATCATTTTGAACTGAGGTAATAACCCATGGTAAACGATCCTTACCTTTTCGGCATCATTGGTTTGGACATTTTCTCAAGAGTGCCTTGAATTGTTCCCATGTTTCTCCTAATGATTCATCATTGTTTTGAGAAAAAGAGTGTATGGCTGTCATGGCTTCAAAATATTTTGAAGGAGAATAAAATCTTTTCAAAAATTTTCTTTCAACATCGGAACAGTTTGCAAAACTACCCGGTGGACAAGATTTAAACCATTCTTTAGCTTTACCAATCAAAGAAAAAGGAAATAATCTCATATAAATAGATTCTTCTTGATTGGGTTCAAAACCAATTATGCTGCATAACTCATAAAAGACAGTTAAATGTTCATACGGTTCTTCATGATTTAAACCAGTAAATTGATTATTTTGAATAATATTTAAAGTAGCGGGTTTAATCTCCACTGGCACAATAGGTCCTTGAAACATTCCCGAAACTCGGGGTGGTCCATTAATAGCAGCAAACTATCCTAATGTTCTCCTTTCAGTAGCCATATTTAAATTTTCAAAAATTTTAGAAGTAGAAGAAGAATTAGTTTGTGTTTTAGATTTCAAAGACTAGATTTTCTTTACAAACTTTTCTATCTCAGGATCAAAATAAATTTTTCCTGTTGTAGATTGGGTTTGCATACATAAACTAGACAAAGAAAGTTAGTGTAACAATGATAAGAAAATAACAAAATAACAAAATTAAAAATTTACTCAAGGTAAAAAAAATATTTACCACGGTAATTAAAAATTTACTGTTTTACTGAAATAGTTCAATCCCCGACGACGACGCCAGAAAACTTGTTAACCCGGTAATAATGGTTGTTTTTGTTTAGCTGTTTGTGTCTACTACCGGGTCATTAATTGGCAAGCGCACCAATTGTTTGTAGTTTTCAAAATTTAGATATCGTTCCACTGGGATTGAAAGTCCAATAACAACAGTAATTTTCTAGTTACTATGGTAAATGTAAAGAAATTATAGACAAAAGAATGATTTATATACAATTTATACAATATTCACAGGATAACATGGTTGAATTGTTCATGAGATAAGAAGAAAATAAAAATCTATCTAAAAAGTTGAGTTGCAAACTAGAATAGGTAAGATACTTGAGGATAAAACACAGATAGACAAATTATGTTGGAAATTGGATCCCTAATCTAGATTAACAATGAGGACTCAAGACATGCATATTTAATCATCAAGTTTCATGTCATTACGGCTTAAATTCATTATAACCGATCCCTCGTGATATAAATTCTAAGGATTCACCGTAAAGTCCGATCCCTCGTGAGCTTTCTCAGTAAAAACTTGCATTAAGTCTTGGCCTTATGGCAACAATGGTTAACAACCCCTATAGAATTGAGATACCAAGGGTATTCTAACTTTTACTTTCATCAAAACAAGTTTCAATACGGCATGAATAATCATTCTCCCGTTTGACATTCACACTAATAAAACAAGTTTCAATACACATGAAAATCATTCTCCCGTTTGACGTTCATATTAATAAAAGATTGAAATACTAACATGGACTTGAATCATAAACATGCAAAGCTCGAATTCACAACATCATACTCAATAGATTAGTTCACCAATTCCAACATAAACAAATTAGTTACACATGGTAAAAGTAGAAATAACACTTACAGAGGTTGACATTACGAAGACGATGGAAACTTCATGATACAACGATCACAATACACCACAACACTCTCAAGTATCTAGAAAACTATTCTAGAACTACAAACTCTAAAAGAAATACTCAAAACTCGAGTATAGAAGAGAGAAAAAGAACTCTGAATGTAGAGAATGGGATGCTTAGAATGGTGTTGGATGGCCCTATTTATAGGGCTGAGCAAGGGTGCTGACGCTACGCGTCAGTGTGACGCTACGCGTCAGTGTGACGCTACGCGTCAGACCCTTGACTCAGCTTCCATTAAACAGCTGATAATGGCCTCTTCAAATTATTAAATTTGATCATGCTTGGCCACTTGGACGTGTCTCCACTGTGTTTTGGCCATTTGTGCTGAGTGGAGTGGTCATTGGTGCTGTGTCGAGTGGCCATTATTGGGTCAAAGTTGAGTGCTTGGCCAAGTTGGATATGGAGTCCGCGTAGAACTGACGCTACGCGTGGCTGTGACGCGTAGCGTCAGCATCAAAAGTAGCCACGCTACACGTGGGATTGATGCTACGCGTCAGCTCCTCCAGTATCTTTAATTTTCTCTTAAATTCTCTACTTTTTCACTGTAAAACTAGAGAAAATTAATCAAGGGCAGCTTATTTCCAACAACATCCATTTATTGAATTTAAAACCTAATTTTCTAACAAATTAAACTAATTTTTATTATTTT
This sequence comes from Clitoria ternatea, assembly GCA_037962975.1. NCBI lineage: Eukaryota > Viridiplantae > Streptophyta > Magnoliopsida > Fabales > Fabaceae > Clitoria > Clitoria ternatea. The sequence goes on from CM075669.1 coordinate 248,329,799, forward strand.
TATGAAATTTTTATTAAAACTTTTATTGTAAATTTGAGGACTAACAATACCAAACATGGGAATGAGAGAAACTAAACAGATTACTGGGTAAGTTTTTTTAATACCAAACATGGGAAATAAGTTACCTAGGAAACGCATTCCCGAGAAACACATTCCCGAGAATCTCACTTAAAAAGATCCCTCATACCAAACACCACCTAAAGGAATTGAGCATTCCATCCAGCTCAAATATTTGCCAGCGAGCAACTTTGATGGTGCTTTCCACCTTATCAATTTCTAGACTAGGGTGAAGGCAATACAACAGAGGCCTTATCTTGTTCTGTTCAACTTCTATCCCTCGATAAAGGATGAAAGGGCTCAGGTGAGACCTCAGGACAAGAGAATAATGGTGCGTGGGTATTCTCCCGCTAGGATGGAAATTTCAACGTTGGTTAGGGTAGTCGTAGACTCACCTGAAGAAGATTCCACGTCAACCGACATCCCCTGTTGATCAATCTCTTCTTGGACAACTTCCTTTTGTTTTAATTTTTTAGAGGGTAGAGGCAGACTTCTCTCCTTTTTTGGTTCTTGTATCTTCTTCTGGCACTTCTCCCTTTCAGGCTCACGTTTTTTCTTCTTCCTCTTCTCTAGGACCTTTTTGTTTGCTCTTCCTCTAGGGTGTTTTTCAGAGGAGTTTTTCCCATATCTTCTTCCCGAAACATGATGGTGGTAGTGACTTTTGGGATGTTTTGCTTGGCTAGAATTTGGTTTTCCATCCCCATAGCGGCTAACTCAACTTGCAGTTTCTTTAGAGCATTCATTGGCTCGAAGCTTTCGATTTATCCTGTGACAACAAAAGGAAAAAATGTTAGAAAGCAGAAATATTGGCTTAATTAAAACAAGTTTATTCTCAAGGTCATTACGTAAATAAGCTTTGCTCTGAGGCCTAGGGCCAAGGAGTCGCTTGTAGGATAACTTCTTATGCACTGAGTATAACCCATGCATCGCTTCAACCATTTTGATGGAGACGAGGGACAAGTCACTCTCATCAGCCATATGCATCGCCCCTGTTAGCAGAAGGGGTTCATGGGTCCTTAAAATTCAAATTAAAGAAAGTAAACATGGTATTTTTATTACTTTACTACTAATTTTTTTATTTAGTCGGGTAGTATTTAGGTTTAACATATGGTGTTTTGGGGTGTTGTATAATAAACAAAACTTTTTATTTACTTGAAAATATCAATTTAAATTACTAAAATTAATAAATATACAATACAAAATAATAGCATTCTCATTTTAAATTTTTCTAATCTATAACTAACAATATTCTAATTTCTCTAATATCATATTTTTCTAATCTATAACTAATACTAATTACCAACATACAACTAACCAAATACTAAGTTTAACATGTATCAACCAAACTATACTAACCAACATTGCATAACCATAAAAGGAAGGAAAATAGAAATTTATATAACCAAATAGAAAATACCAAATACACATTCATAACAACCAAATACGAAATAGCTACAATGAAACAAACACAGAAACAACCTCCTAAATCCAAACCATCAACACCTACATTCATGCTAAATTGACTTTTTTAAGTGCATTGGTAAAAAGAAGAGACAAGAAAAAAGAAAAGAGACTCACTAAAGTGGAAGAGGAACTTAAAATGGGGAAGAACATGAACCCAAAGAAGCTTGAAGGGGAAGAACGTGAACCCGAAAAAGCTTGAAGAAGAATGTGAACCTGAAAGCTTGAAGGGGAAAAATGCATACAACAACTTGAAATGGGGAACTTGAAATGCTAAATCGGTTCCTCAGTGAGAAAGTAGAGTGCAGAAATGGAGGAAGAATGCGTATAGCCACGAGAAAGGGGAAAGTGAAATGGCGAAATAGAGGGAGGAACGAAACTCTAATGGGAGAGATGGAGGGAGGAGGGAATAAGTGAAAATAGAGATGGAGGGAAGAGGGAAAGTGAACAGAGTTGCTACTTGTTATAAATGAAGCGTCGCGTAGGTATAAGACCATGGTTCATAGACAACTGTGGTCATAGGATCCTATTAATCACGGTTTACGCAACAACCGTGGTGATATACTTCACCTTTGACCACAGTTCAAAAATAACCGTCATCATAGAGCTTTTAAAAATTAATTAGAAAAAAACGCAGGACATATAACCACGGTTAGCTGGAAACCGTGGTTGTAGATCTTTTAAAAATTATTATATAAAAATTTTCTGGTGCCTATGGCCACGGTTCTCTTTAACTGTGATTAAAACGTTCACTTATAATTTCAAAAATGCCACCACATGTTTTTACCACAGTTATCCCATAACCGTGATTATATCTTGTCGTCGTATCTATTTTTTGCACTATTGTACTATTAATATATTTTATAATCTTAATATTTTGTTTTTGTAACATCTTAATTTAAAGTTTAAAAGGGGGTAAATTAAATAAGGTTTAAATCTGGTTTAGTTTAAAGTAATTTAAAGTTACCAAATTAGTTAAGTTAAGTGAATGTGCAAAAATGCCAAACTACCCCAACTACACTAAAACTCATTTCTCTTCTCTAACAAAAACAAAGAAAGAAAAGAAAATAAGAAAGTTTCTTCTTCTCCCCTTCTTAATCGTACTCTTCCACCACACTACACCATTTTCACCTTCTTTTCCTTCCTTTCAATCAAGGCTAAGGAAAGCAAGTGTAACCTCCCAAATTTTAGAGAAAATAAATTTATTAGATAATGAAAATTAATTATTTAAGGCTCAAAGTATATGGGAAAGTTAATTAGGAATTAATTGTGATTTATTGGTAAACTAAAATTTACTAAAACTGGACAATTTAACAGAAGGTGTGGGACCTAATAAATACTTTTGGGCATTTCATGGGTGTAGAATGATGAGGATTTTATTGTGGTTTTGAAGGTATGTTCGAAATAATATTTAGAATTAAGAAGGTATTTATTCGGACACGGTGTATGTTAAAAAATGACGAAACTACGAGCGGAATGGAAATAAAAGGAAATGTAAAATTCCATTTCTTCTCTTCTAATCACCATGTGAATTTATGCTCTCTCTTTTGGCTCTTTTGTCCATTGGATAATGAGTTTGTTGACCAAAGGAAAAAGCAAAAAGATGCATCCTTGTAACCATTGGGCAATACCCAATTTTGCATTTTTGTCTCTCCTTCCCCTCTCAATTTTCATTGTATTCTTCCTCTTCTTCTCCATATACTTTGTTTCTTCTTCTTCTTCCTCTCCATGAAGCAAAATTGTGACCACACCCCTCTTGTACTATTTTCTTGCAAAATCAATACTCGAGCTTGGATTTGTGAAGCATATATTGGACATTGCAGCCAAGCTTGAGTCACCTTCCTCTTCTTCCTTCTCAATTTTGTTTGCTATTAGGGCTTGGAGAAGAGGTTTATACTTTTGACTTTTAATGAGTTTTCTTGGTGGGTTTTGGGTTATTGAAGCTTAATAATGGATCATTGGATGTTGTTTTATTGAGAAAATACATATAGAACCTAACCCTAGGCTAGATGACTATTGGGACTTGTTGTTGTTGATGGTGATTTGAATGTAATATTGTTAGCTCGAGGATGTATGGAATGGTGTATGTGAGTGATTGAAATTGAAGATTGGTAGATTGTGTGAAAAACTCTAAAGTGTAGAGTTTGAGGCTTTTGGTAAAATTTTGAAGAGAATGTGATTAATTGCCATTTAAGTGATTTTTCATATGAAAATGAAATTTTGGAATGATTGGCATTAATTATTGATTTTGGAAATTTGAGAAATCAAGAATATATGATAAAACACTAAGTTGGTAAAATTGGTAAGAGTGATATTTGGTGGTGTTAGTATGAATGAGATTGGTATAATAAGTTTGAGATATTAAAACCCATTAAGGATGATGAGTAAGAAGTTTGGTGTGTGTTAGTAACTTGAGTATTATGTTGTAGCCATTTAACTATAGAGAATTTTAGTTAATATGAAGGAATTCCTGAAACTTGATAAAATGAGGAAATAAAGCTTATAAATATTTACATCATGATGAGAATCATGTATATACATTTGGTTGTATAACAAGAATTGAGAATGATGTTTGAATGGGTGATTGATGTTGTCTTGTATTTATTTAATATAGGGTTTGATAATTCTAGTGAGGTGGGACCATCTAACCAGGTGGAATACTTCTCTTGAGATAGAAGAGAAGTATATTTTCTAAATGCATGATCAATTGTGTATTGATAATGTGTATACTGGTGCATACTTGCATGTTTCTCTTGAATGTATGTGCTAGTTCCTATTGAGAAGTTGTATGAGATTGAACCTTGTTGATGGTTTAATTTTGGATTGACAAATATGTTGATGATATATATATATATATATATAGTATGCTTATTGATATGCCTCTTGACTCCCATGTGTGGATTGATATTAATGAGACTCCTTGGCTATTATATTGTGAACAATGTGAATTGATGCCTTAGAGGATGTTGTGATAAATTATGTGCCTTGGAGAGTATTGTGACTTTTTGCATGCCATTAACCAAAATGTTAAGTCCAAAATGTACCCCTAAGTGAGAGGGTGAGAGATTCTTGTGAAGTTGGGGCTAGCATATGTATTCTTGCATTCATGGCGTGCATGATATATCATATTATATGTGGTTGCGATCACTTGACATGTTGAAACGATAAAGGTCTTGCGGGATCTTGTGAAAAGGACCCTTGCACGGGGGATAAATATTTAAACAATTATATGTGGTTGTGATCACTTGACATGTTGAAATGATAAAGGTCTTGCGGGATCTTGTGAAAAGGACCCTTGCGCGAAGGACAAATATTTAAATAATTATATGTGGTTGTGGTCACTTGACATGTGAAAATAATTAAGGTCTTACGGGATCTTGTGAAAAGGACCCTTGCGGGGGACAAATATTTAAGCGACTATGCGTGGTTGTGAATAATTGATAAATTATGTACACATGTGTAATGAATAATTGTTTCAAATCGAATCCGTTGTATATGCATTTCATGGTATGACATATGCATTAGCCATAGAGACGTAGCATTTGAGTTAGCGATGATCAAGAAAAATGGTAAATTGTTGGGAATATGGATTGAGAGATGAAACTCCACTTATTAGACACTAACTAATTATGTTATCATTGTTAGTGTTGTCTTTGATGTTGCTTATGGACTTTGACAAAAAATGTGATAGTGATACGATCTAGTGACATGATTCTATTTGGTAGTATCATTGTTATTAAAGCTTAAATATATATATATATATATGTGTGTGTGTGTGTGTGTGTTTAATGGAAATTAATATGAATTGTGATATTGATGTTGGATTGAAACTCCTTGATAGGAGAATATGATTGGTTGCATTCACATATCTATATTATCATAATTTTATTTGATTATTCATCATTGAGAAAATCTGCTCATTCTCTATGTTGTCTATTTTTAGCTCTTGAGTTGTAGGGCATGACCATAGAGTGATGCTTTTTGGAAGAGATGAGGTATAATGTGAAGAAAGAGTTGACTTGATCCTTAGCCGACATGCTTTTGGATTGAATGACTTGATGACTTGTTGTATATGGCATTTGTGTTGTATAGCCACACTATTGTTTAATGCCTTATAAGTATGATGGTGATTGGATGTTGATGATTTGACAATTTATAATGTCGGATGATACATTAAGGTCTTTTGAAAGGAACTTGTGATCATTTTGTATCATACAGTAATGTATGTATTTTGAAGCCAATGATGTTGATATTGATATGGTGGCAATGGCCTAGGTTCTTGAGTACTTGAACCTTTATTCTTTTGTGTACACACTAGCCAACTCATTTGTATATGACTATATTGATATAGAACAACATGAATTTGGTAGTCATTATGATGGCAATGATGTTGTGATGATGGTAAATCTAAGTGTTTATGAGTTGGTGAGACATTAAATTGAGAAGTTATGACTTAATATTGATGTGTAGTTTATTCAAGGGTGGTAATCTGTTAGCGTAATCGATTAGGACCATTATGGATGAGGCGTAATCGATTAGCGTAAGCAATTACGGACATTCTGGATGGGGGTAATTGATTAATTGATCAGCGTAACAGATTAGCTAATCGATTAGCCTAACAAATTAGCTAATTGATTAGCACCCTGGTAACAGATTAGCTAATTGATTAGGTTAGTTCTGAAATTACGTTTTCACTATTCTTGGGCACTTACCTTATGCTTTTTTTGTGATTCTTGCCATGGTCTTGTACTCATTGATTCTCTATGCCTTGTTGGTTAATTCTTTATCCTTGAATACTTGTTGTACACCTCTTTGATATGACTTCCTTAATCAAATGCATATACTTCTAATCATGGAATGTTCGTATAGACAAACGTACATGTTTTTATTAAATTTTAGCAATCATCTTGTGCTTACTTGGATCATTTCTCATATTCACTATTGCTCTTGAATTAACTTACATGTTCCGTAAACACTTGTATGGTGTTTATGTAATTGATTACCCTAAGTAGACGTTTGCTTAAACTACTTACCTTCTCATATCGTTATATAAGAGATAGGTCTTTAAAAAGGTCAGGGGTTAATTGTTAAAGTGTTTATTTGTGGTGTTCTTCCAACAATTATTTAAATCGTGAAAATTTATCCTTATTTTTAATATCTAAGCAATAATATCATTAATATCATTTACTGGATTAAGGGCACCGCACTATTCAAGCTTCTCATTCTCTTTTCCCTTTATAAGCACGCATGTGAAATTGGAGGGTCATTGATTCTTTAATCATTGGTAGCTAAGGTAAGTTATTGAGAAGAACCTTATAGTGTCTAGCTTCCATCTTTGGATTTCTGACTCAATTCTTAAAATTCCGATCTTGTAGAAGCATCGTGAGCTCATGGGTGCTATTAGGAATCCTAATTCACGTTGGAATCCTAAACCCCAAATGCGTGGGGTAAGTCAAAAATGTCAAAACCATTCTAATTAATCAATCATCGTAAATTAAGAGTGTCTTAGGTTTCTAAGTAGCTTGAATTGTGTTAGACTAACTAGGTTTTGTAGGTGGTTGAATAGTTGGTAAAAGTTGGCATATTTAATGTGTAGGTTGTGTTCCAGAATCAAGTCAGAATTTAAAGACAATGCAAGACTACTTAAAATAAGGTAGGGGGGAGTAGTATACTTTAATGTATGAATTATGAATGGATAGTTATATGATTTTGTAGATTATGATGAACACGATGATAGAACTGTGATTATGATGACTTGATGTGAATTATGGTGATAATGTAAATGATGATGATTGAGAATGAGTTGTTGTATGACATTGAAGTGATAATGAAATAGTGACTTGATAATGTTGATAAAGAACATTAAACGCACATGTATGATGAGAGAACTTTATGATATATAGAAATCAAGATATGATGATGAGTAACTGATGTTAATTTGTGTATTAAAGCATGGCATGTGCATAAATGCTGCTCACAAGATATAGGGGTTCTATGAGAGGGCCTAGATGGGAGGGCGGCCCGATGAAAGAGGACAAACCCTATGAATGGTTTCTTTAATGACCATAACTGCTTTAAAATGGGATTCTAAAGGGGGACTTGTAACACAAGTTAGGTTGAGTTGTCCATAGCCATTGGTGAGTGACAGTGTTGTAAATAGGCAGCAATTTGATACTGGTAAAAACATATTATATGGTAAATTATTTAGTACTGTAGTGCATTCCCATCAGTAGTCAGATCTACATGCTTGTGATGATTGTGATGATGATGTTAGATGATAAATGTATGAATTAATAGATAATCATTGTAGTTGTGATGAGGAAGTGAAATGACCAATGTATGAATTGTTAATAATGATGAGTTGTGCGTACTTTTATTCAGTATTTATCATTTAATATATTATTGTTCGCTCTCTTACTCTCTTTATTATGAACAAGCAACAAACTTCCCAGAAGGCGAGGAATAGTGAGACATCAGTGGTGTCTAATGATGCAAGATATTATTTTGGAAGAGTAGATGAAGATATATAGGTTGTAATTGAGTTTAAACCTTAAGAATTCCTTAGACGACATTTTTATGATTAATGGTCTGTACATATATATGTGTTGTCTAATTGGAGGATATGTATAGTGATTTTGATGCATGTGATGACATAACAATACTAAGGTCATTCATATAGTGATGAGTGAATGAATGGATGATATTAGTTTTGGTATGATGAAATGTGAAGCCATGGTATAGTACCATGTGCAATCATATGTATAACTATATGATGGGTTGATGTTAAATCCATATGAATTGTATAGGCAGGAAATATATGTAATGCATGGAATTGATGGTGTATCATGATGAATGCATAAAAAGTGTGTAGCTAGACAAGATTAGTATACTAATATGTGTATAATGTATGGACTTGCATAACTTAATATAGATATTGCAAAACTCACTAGTGGGAATGGTAATCAAGTCCTAAATAGGTGTATAAATATGTATGTGGTGGAATGCTTAGTGCCAAAGCCTATCAATTGAGATTTCATACAGTGTCTAAAATTGGCATTTTAAACATAAATCTTATGATGCGCGTGAAATTCAATTGGGGAGGTATTTTGGCATGGGACTTGGACCGATAATTAGATAATGACATGCACATGTTGTGTGTCAAATTTGGTGAAATTTGGAAAAGAGGTAAGATGAGGTAAAGGGCTGGCAAAGTTGGTAAAATTCTGTCATCTGTGTGGCTTACCTAGGTGAGTGGCCTTGAATCTAAGGACCCTGTTCTCAGGAGTGCTAGATAAAGGCTTACTTAGGTGTGTGAGGCTAACCTAGGTGAGTAAAACTGCACAGGTTACTTGCCTAGGCAAGCCTGTTATGTTTTGGAAGGCTTGCCTAGGTGAGTCTACCTTGTTTCTACATGTTTGTCTTTCCCTTTCCCTTGTTGTTCAGGGATGCTTGTCCCATTGTACCGAAAAATTGTTCACCTAATAATGACGATATATCTTGTTTTATGTGATGCTCAGGGGTTTATGGTTTATAAACTCAAGGTGTCATAATTTTAGAATAATTTATGGAAGCCTTGTATTAAAGACAAAGTAATAAACAAATAAATTAAAATAAAATTGTAACAAATTAGCCTTGAACGGGTTTTTCTCCTGTGTTGTATGTATAGCCTTAGATGTTTTCCCATCATTTTAATGTCTAGCATAACCAATTTTCATTCCCTACAAAATTGAATGATGAAAACATATTAAAAATATAAAACATATAAAAATTAAAAACCCACTAAGAATAGCATATTTATATACTATGGTTAAGAAAATAACAACTCATGGCAAAAGGTTGTCTTATTTCTCCATAAAATAGAATAAAGAAAAATTGTTAAAATACTACAACAAAAATTTCAAATAAAAGAATGAGAAGAAAAGAAAAGTTAAAGTTTTAAACTAAATCCAATAATATCAAAAATAAAAAATTACCTATCAACATATTGAAATGCATGTGATAATTAATTTTCAAATTATAGAGAAAAACCCAAAAAATAAGATAAAAAATAATGTTTAATTTGTATAATTAAATAAAAATAAGAAGTTAAGAATGTGAAATTTATTGCCAAGTAAGATGAGAATAAAAGAATTGATTGACCTTGATGAGGTGGAAGGAGGGTGAGAAAGATTTAATAAGAAAATTAAAGAGAGAGTAACAAATGCTGTTGGTGTATGCACTATGAGCTTTTATGCTTTTTCATTTGTATCATTTTTCTGCATATCAATAAAATAAGTATTTCAGTTTAAAATTTTTTTAAAATGTATTTATCCTTGGAGTAATAGGTCATGTGAAAGTTATTCCTAAAATGTCCCTAGTCAAGTATTTATATAGGGACATGTAAATACGTTGAGACTAGATGATAACAAGTCTTCACACGGGTAGACATTAAGAGTAATGATGTACTGGACTGACCCACCATGAGAACGTTGGATGGATCGTTACATGAATGTCATAAACGATTCTCAATGTGATAATGGTATATATAGTCCTTTGACCTGAAGTCACTACGATTCCTACATAAGGAGTTTGTTATTTTAATACAATCAAACATCTTCTGTAACAAAAGGACTATAAAGGTTGTGATTAGGCAATGAATAAATTATGCAGAGGGATCTGAGTGATGTAGATGGGATTTGTCTCTCCTATGTGATAGGAGTGATATCTGTAGGCCACTTGATGAAGTGAGACTAAGGAAACGCATGACCATGCTAGAAAAAATAAATATTAGATATTTATTTGGATCAAGTCTACTCCGGTATCAATTAAAATAAATTGGGCCTTACAAGGATGGCGTGACGATGCCTTGGGGGCCCAATTAGGATATCGTGACAAAAGGAACAAACATATAAAATAATTATCACTTATAGGTTATGTTGATATTAAATAATATTTGGACATAATGATGCATTGCTAGATGCCGCTCTTATTTTATATTAATAATAAAATAATTTATTATTAATATGACCGAGTATTTTACCTATAGGGTCACACACATAGAGTAAGCCCATCAGAAAAGGTTTTGTTTTATTTTAGTTGGACTAAAATAAAGCTATTGGGCTTAACTCATTTAGAATGATTAAGGAGCCCACTCTTTAGAGAGAACAAATTAGGTCAAACCTAAGTCTATAAATAGAGCATAAGATGCTCATAGGCCGTTCACTAAAAAGGAGACACAATACGTAAAAGTTGCAAGAGCTACACGCTGTCAAACTAGCAGTTGACAAGTGTTGCGATTCTTGTGGGAGTGCTTGTGTGGACTTCTAAAGGACGAGGCTACGACTGCTTCAGTGTTCTTCAAGAGGTAATCCTAAAACGAATTTTTGTGTGTGTTTGTCTTATGCTTTGAAACATGGCGCTTTGCAAATCCTATGAGAATCCTTGTATTTTCACTGCTCGTGTACTAGGGATTTCCTTACAAATGTAACATCCTATTTTTAGAATTTAAATAAATCCGAGTGATTGGTTCGGTCTTGAACAGTTTAGGAATATGATTTAGTTTTCCTGTTTATTTTGAGTTTAATAGGGGAAACAAAAGTTTTAAATTCTAGTTAGAAGAATATACTCAAAAATTAGTTTTGACTTTTTCGTAAAGCCAATCATGTTCTAAAGGTACCAGTTACCTATCTTAGTTTAGTTAAAAAGCTAAAAACTCTTTTTTTCCTTTCACTTTTACTTGTACTCTCCACCCCCACCTCTCTCTCACCTACAACACTTTGTTCCTCCCCTTACACTCACACACTTTCCTCCTCATTCTTCATCACCCACACTATTTTTTTCTCCTCCCTAAGCCACAAAACTATTCCACCCTCTCTTTACTTCACCATCTTCTTCATCTTATGAAGTTAAGGAGAAGCCATTTTTGACTTCTTCCATCTTCTTTCCCACATGCATAAGTAAAAGGGGAGGCAAGCTTTGTCTTTTGTTCCTCTAAAAGCTATGTAAGGTTATAGGAATTCTTTAGGCATTTTCGTCAATTTCTTTAAATCCAATCTTAATTACCTTCATTGTTGTGTTTTTAATTGTGTTAAGGCTATAGGAAAAGAAACCCTAGCCCTTTATCCGGTCTTTGTCAGTGAGTCAAACGTTCTCCTTTGATTTGCTACAACTATAGTGTTTTTAAGTTTTATGGGTAGTTAGGAATTGGTTAATTGACAAATTATGGTTTGGTTTGTCAATTATGTGAAATTTACATGTGATTGTGTGTAGGTTGGAGCTAATGCTAAGAGGAGGCCACAACATTTGAATTGAGTTATTTGTCTCTTTGAGGTAAGGGATAAGTGACGATGTGACCAATGAGTATAGGATGGATAGGGTCCCATGATAATTGTAGAACCAGGGTAGTTACGATTAATAAATTTTAAGAAGTTTGGCCAGTATGAGGAATCATGGGTTAAAGGAATTGTGATGTTAGCTAGCATAATGAATTGTGTATTAAAATTGGTTGTATTATTAGTTGATACGATGAGTTATGAATTAAATGAATTGTATTATTGATTGGTATGACAAATTGTGTATTAACATTGGTTGTATTGCTAGTTGATAGGAAGAGTCGTGAATTGAATTAACTATATCACTTATCCCATCCTCGTTTTCCTAGAACGCCAGCTCGTTTACCTTTATTTGCACTTTACCAAAGCATTTTTTAAATGAGCCACCCCTAGACTTAGCTGATTCGATGAAGGCCTTGAAGTTCATAATTTTTGAGTCACACTGAAGTGTGACGAAGCTAAGACTGTCGTCTTTGTTGGCTCAATGCATGACTCGGTAGTAATTGAAAAAGAACACCATAATTAGGATAGAGTTAAAGTGCTCACCCAACACTTCAAGACTCTGGACTAGTCCTCACCTGTTTGGATGTAGCTGAGTAGGGGCACAATCAAGAAAGTGGAGGACCCCCATCTCGAATTTCATCAGTGGTAACCTTACTCGGAGGTGTGTGAATAAGATGTCATACATGAAGATGACTCGTTTATCCTTTGGGGTGTGACAGACATGATCCCCAATCCTAGGGTGCTGGACGATGTACCTTTTCTTTTATTTCTCTTTGGAGTAAAATGGACATTTAAAGTCCATTACACCCCTGGTGGCCCTCATATACCAGGGGAAGGTCTTCATAATCTCCCTTTGTACCTATGCGTAGGGGTTTTCAGCCAAGAGTCGCACCTCGTCAATACAATACGCAATCACAGTGGAGCACCTTGAAACAGTCTTCACAAATTTTTCCTCTCCCTCTTTTGTATTCATGGTTGCCACCACGTGCTTAAAACTGTCTATATTATGGTAAAACTTTATGTCATTAGATGTGTCAAAAGCCAGAGCTACACTCCTTATTAGAAGCCTTAGGGTCAACATGTACTTCGAAAGACTAACTTTGTCTCTGTCTTCCCCTTTTGTCTTGGTTCTTACGAACCAGGCCCTTGATTCCTCACATGGATTTTCCCCTTACGGTATCCCTTGGACCCTCCCCTAGTCCTTATTTTTACACTCAATAGAAGGGTAAAAACAAAGCAAATAACAAAAAAAAGCAAAACTAAAGGGCAAATATTCACTACCTGAAAATACTACTGGAATCCTAAGGGTCACGAGTAGACAAGCTCTTTCAAGACCTTCGAGCACAGAGGGTTTAACCAAGATGATGGGTTTGGGAACACTCTCTAAGTCAAGAGGGTTTCTCTCTGAATTTTGGCAGAGTCTCAGTATGCAAATGCAAGAAGTGTCTCATAATGTTTTCAACATCACTTATTATAGACGTGGCTGGGGGCAAACAACACGGTGGTGTTTTGATTCAAATTTTTTAGGATGAGTCGTTTCAATTTCCAAGGCCCGTTGTCTAAAAGTAATTGCCAAAGTTATGATTGAAATGTAACCTCTACGCATGATTGAAAGTAATTGTTACATGATTGACACGACCCATGATAAACGTAACGCTGTGTTTTGAAGGGTAAATAAATACGCAACAGTTATGAACCTGCATGGAGCAAGTAGAAAATTTTTCTAACTTAACAAAAACATTCTTCTTACCCATGCCTATAACAGGTGTCTCAGTAGAAAACATAGCTTATTCGAGCAACCGACATGGTCCTTCTAACAAGTTAGGGGAAAATGATCCGATCCTAATACCAGCCCATAGGCAATACGATAACTTGACCTAAAGCTGTCATTCAGGACCAGTATCATGCATACTAAGATGGTATAACACCGGTCTTTCAGCATTACACATAAGGCTCTTGAGTTGACTTTTGTATGAGCCATTCTCTTGATACCAGAAAGCCAGAGTTAACTTATGCATCAGCGTATTGGACAAGTAACTTGTAAAGCAATAGACGGGTAGGTAAAGCCATTTGAAAACGTCCCTTTCATGTGTTAGCCTTTTTGCAAGGGATTAGATTCGTATTGACAGAGTGTACGAGAAACTTCTTGGGCAAGATGACTTTTCTGTTACTGTCAGGTATAAGTTTCCATGAATTATCAATGAAAGGTAGAACTTTCTCTCTTGAACTTATGCTTGAGCTCTGATATTTTCCTTGAATATTCATTAACTTGAGCGTCAGAGTGTCCTTATAGGTGACACCCCCTTTCGCCCTCAACACATAAGGCTGGTGATTTTGGTATGAGAAATCACTCTAAGACCTTTATTTCCCCATTGTAGTAAAGGATATAATATTGGATCCCCACTAGACCAGTGTAAAATTTAAACGTATAACATCTCTTGAGGATTAGTCATCATGATGGCCTCTACACCTCGACCTAGACCAATTCAATAATGTATAATTATTGGATTTTTAGTATATATTATGATTAGATTTTGACCTGGTAAGGTTAAGAATAGAAACTATGAATTGTTATGCAAGAATTATGTATAGTAAAGAAACAAGGAAATATGTAATTAGTATTAGTTGGGATTTAGTATAGAATATATTTATATATGAGTATATATGTGTATATCAGAATGAGTTTCTAAGAAGTTTTGTGATGAGAGTAATATTGTATTAGAATGTATGAATGAATTGCATCTGTGTGATTGATTAATGTTTTGGTTGAAGTTATACTGATGAGTGGTTGATTTGAATCTAGTTAAATAATATTATGCCTGAGTGGCTATGTGATTACAATAATATACATTGAATATGAATGATGCCTGTATGGCCTTGTTGTTGTGAAAATAAATAATGATGAACATAGAATTAAGCTATGTTGTATGCTTAAGTGGCCATCATTTTTTTGATATTAAAGCCTGAGTGGTTGGTTATAAAGTGGTTTGTGATGATATCCTTGTGCCTTTATTAAGAGAATTGAATAACTAAAGCATAGAAAGTGAATTAAAATGAATATATGTGATCTGTGTGCTTTGGACAGTTGTACGCTATATTTCGCCCCTCGGTTTCGGCTCCCGTGGTCAAGTAAGATCTAGTTGAGCTACCCATTACTCAAGTAAGACTTAGTGGTTGAGGTGGAGAGCTAAACAAGTGTCAATAGACCAAGTAGGGTTCACTAGTGTCAAGTAGGACCCTCTAGTTGGAGGTTGATCCATTTTTAGTATTCAGATACTATCGAATCTAATTAAACCCTGAATTATAGTTAATGGTGTATTATGTGTTTGATAATGTGAAATAATATGTGTAGCCTGTGTGGCATGTGATGTATGAAAGAGAATTTCTATGTAATTACTGATTGAGGTATAGGAAATTAGAGAATGAATAATGAATTATAAAATAAATGTAAATTTTTATATGGCGGATGACAATGAATGAGATATATGATGTCTGTATGATTATTCTGATTAATTGGGGTGAAATAAGGAAATATATGTTTGGTGGTTAAGATTAAATGAGCATATGTGTATATATGTAGAGTAATATTATAGTGTGAGTGGCTCTTGATGTATTAGAACAAGAATCTTATGTTATCGATGAATTAAGCATGTGTATATTGAATAAATTATAATGAATATGAGATTGAAAGCAATTGAGAGTAAGTTACAGTGTAAGGTTAATGTTATGCCTTTTCACATATTTTAAATTTCTATATTAATTAATAATTTTGGCACTCACCCCCCTTTTGTTGTCATTTTTAGTAACCAGTGGCAGGGATATCATGGACATTCTAGAGGGATACACCAAGTGAGCTAGGAAATGATAAGGAAATGAAAAAGAGATTATGTAATTGTAATTATATTATTTGTTGATTATATCTATATTAGTGTCTCTGTTATTGTTTGTATTTTTTATGCGTTACATTATTTAAAGTAAAACCTATTAAATTGAGGTCAAAACTTCTAATTTAAATTAAGTAAATATGGCAAGGTGTCACAAGGTGGTATCAGAATGGTTCTGTTTTGGACTGGATAATTTCATAAAAGTGTATGAGGACAAACTATGCTAATTAAAATATGGTAATGAATCATATGACATTTGAGTGAAATTTTACATATTAAGGTGCATTAGAACTAGTTAAGTAGTATGATTGATTAAGTATCTATATGTGTATAGTGTGCATGTAACATCCTGTGTTTTTATATTTAGAATGAATGAATAAATGTGCAAATGAATTTAAATTATGAAAGTTTAAGAATCTGTGTTATTTCTGTAAGTTCAGAATGGAATAAAAGGAGAAATTGAGGTTTTTACCTGACGTGTAGCATTAGAATGAGAAACCTGACGCGTAGCGTCAGAGTGGTGCGTAGCGTCAGGGTAGAATTTTGAACCTGACGCGTAGCGCTAGGGGCACGCATAGCGTCAGCTTCATGATTAAAATTTAAAGTTCTAAAAACAGCTACGCGATATAGAAATGAAAAAAGAGGTTAAGTCGGTTCTTCTTTCTTTTTATTCTCCAGAGCTTAAAACCATGATTTAAGCTTAAATTAGTATTGGGATTTGAAATTAAGAATGGATTGAAAGTGGAAAATAAGAGGTAAGCCTTTGAAATCCTTCAATTTTTAGTTTTGATGGGAGTTTTTTTCTATTTCTAGTTTTCTTTGAATTTTGAATAAGCTTTGAAATTTGAGATTTATGAACTAGTTAAAGAGTCCTTTGGCTCTTAAATGAGAGTTTAAGTGATGGAATTGAGTATTGTTTCATGTAAGTTATAAATAAAATATTGGAGGTTTGATAGAATTGAGAGTTTCTTGAAATAACTGATAATTTTAGTAAGGGTAAGCTTATGGAGCTTTAAGAATTGATTTTCAAGTGTTTCTTAAG
This sequence comes from Clitoria ternatea, assembly GCA_037962975.1. Classification (NCBI taxonomy): domain Eukaryota; kingdom Viridiplantae; phylum Streptophyta; class Magnoliopsida; order Fabales; family Fabaceae; genus Clitoria; species Clitoria ternatea. The sequence continues at coordinate 248,346,556 of CM075669.1, forward strand.
TTAAGATAGAATTTTGGTGGTTAAATTCCTAAACCTCTTTTATAAGTTTGGTATAATTAATGTTTTGGGCGTATCAATGCTTGTGGGTAATGGTGGAATCGAGGTAAGGGGAGTATGATATTATGTATTTTATTAAAGTTTATGGAACTTGGTATTAAAATTATGGGTATATGTAATGAATTTGATGTATATGCTTGGTGAAATAATGATAATGATAATGAAAGGTGATGAATTGTAATGAAAGAAAGATTTATGAGAAGATATGATGAAGTATATATGATATGTTAGTGTGATTGATTTATGAAGTGGAATTGAAATTGTGAAGTTGTAATTTGGTGTAGAATGATGATTCTGAGGAAGTATAGATAGATGACGAGAATGATAAATATGATGGGAATTGATGAATATAATATGTTTATAGTGATTTAAAAAATAATAATGAGTCAGTGAGATGTATGTGGAAGTAATGAGATATAAGTGTGAACACCTATTTTTGTCTAGATAAATAATTTTTTTTAAAAATATATTAAAAAATTGTATAGTGACCGTTAGGAATAGTACCTTCCCCATTTCTATAAATACTCAATCTCCTCATTTCCTACCACACTTCTCCTTTCATCAACTTTCTTTCATAATTTTCCTCAAGCAATGGCCAATGGGTGTCGAAGCCAAAAGGAAAGAATAAGAGAGGGAAACAAATGTTTGGTGACTACCTTCTTGCTCCTTGTAGTATGGGTAGTATTTTATCTTTATTAGGTATTTTATTTATGGCCACATGTGTAATAAATAATTTTATGATTCAAAAATAGTTTATGTTTTCATAAGAGTAAGTGATTACTCATTTGTATTCAAAATATATATAATTTTTTTTAAAAAAGGCCAAAAAAGAATCAAATTAGAAAAAAATGAAAATGGACAAAAAAAGTCCAAAAAAAGGCAAAAAATGGGCCAAAAAAATCTAAAAAATCACATGATGTATTTAATTCTTATGTCTATTTATTTTTACCTTCTCATTTATTTATTTGTTTATTTATTCATTTTTTAAAATTTTTAAAAACATGTATTTTTCGGTAAAATTAATGGATTGTCTTTTAATTATTAGAAAGATAATTTAGACGAGACGTCTTATTTTTTTATTGTCTTTTAATCACTTGTTTGTTTATTTTCCTTTGAACTTAAAGAACGAAACTTGGGTGATGTGTCCTATTATTTAATTTTATTTTATGTCTGCTTATATTTTTTAAAATATCCTTATTATTATTTTGTTCATGTGTATATTGTCTGTAAATAACATCTATCATGGTTGTATTCTTTATGAAGGATGGAATATTTAATAATCATTTTTTAAAAATTATACATGATCAATTTGGGTAACCATTTTAGGACAGATAGTGTGAGGTGCTAATAGCTTCCCCACCTGTAATTTGACTCCTAAACCAAACAGAATCTTATTTTAAAAACCAGTGCCGTTTAAAGGTTTTCCTGATATTTTCTTTAATAAATATTAGTGGTGACTCCCTGAACCCCTTTAGTTTTTTAGGCTTCCTTAGGGCCTTGTTCCAATTCAGTTTCATTTTCTTTTTGTTGCATTCTCCCAGTCTGCGTCATGACCTGGGACCCCGGTCGCGACAATAAGTGATGTTTATGTTATGAAATTATAATTGGTAGAGGCCATGTAAGCTTGATGATATAAGAATTTATGTTTATGATGGTTTGATGATGATATTCAAAGGAGATGACTTTTATGCACAAGATTATAAATTGACTGATAAGTGATAAGATGTATAAGTACCTGATGTAATATGTATGCATAATATGTATATGGACAACCTATCGGTATATGTTACCCCCTTATTCTGGCTTCAGAGGTCCATGTAGAGACTCAGTTGAGCTACCTGGTGGTCTAGGTAGAGACTCAGTGGTTGAGGTGGAGGAGCTAGTGTATGGGCTCGATGAATCCTTTTGGGTGGAGTCGGTGTATGGCTCGAGGGACCAGAGGATTCACAGGATGTCATTGTATGACTTCCTGTTGATGGCTACTCCTTTAGAATCTGGATATTATGTGTTATTATTCGATATGACCTGAGAGTCAGTGGTGGTTGATTAATGATAATGATGATGATTGATCTATAATGTTGATATTAGTTTACGAGAATGATGATTGGGTTATAATATTGTAATTGATTAATGATGATGAATGATTTATGAAATTATGGATGAGTTATGGTAATGATAATAAGTGTTATACTAATGATATTCTAGAATAATCATGATTGATGTTAAATTTGAAGAGAAGTGAACATATTCAGAAGTCGTTAAATTAAAGGATTAAAGAATTAATCAGTGAGGGAGGTGTATGTTCTTCCAGGTGATATTGTTTCTATTTCAGTTATCGACATTATGTTATAATGTTAGATACTCACCCTTACAATTATTCTTTTACAAATGATGATAGGGAAGGGACTGATGGTTCAGAGTCAGACTTAGAGAGGGAGGTTGAATAAGTCTTTGAGTAAATTTCAAACCAAAAATAAATACAAGTAATCAAATGATAAAGAGAATGAGGAAATAAACACATAGAGTTTATACTGGTTCACTTCTAACACAAAAGCTACGTCTAGTCCCTTCTAACTTGAAGGATTTACACTATTGTAAAATATCCTTTACAATATCAACACCAGACTCGTGCTTTAAGTATTCTTTCAACAAGCCACTTTTGGCTCAACCCAAGTATTCTTTCAACAAGCTACTCCTGGCTTAACCCAAGTATTCTTTCGAAAGCCTCTTTAGGCTAAAGTGTTTCCCAATATACAAACTAGTCCTGGTAACTTACCAGACTTATACAAATAGTAAGAATGAAAAAGTTCTAGGAACTTAGTATACAAGAATGATAGAAAAATTTTGAGATCAAACACTAAGTATCTTTGACACAAGACCTGAGTCTGCTGGAAGCAGAGCTAGAGAGTAGTGAGGGTCTTTGTCTTATTATAAGAAATTGAACTAAGATTGAATGATAACTTGATGAGCTTTCTTCTAAGATATTTTCTATCTCTTGAATGTTCAAACTTTCTTGGTATTTATAGTGACTTAAAAGATATATTCATTATTACTTCTTGAATGAAGATATAGACGTTGGAAATCCTTTGAAGGTGTTTTGCCATAGGCTTCTTGAGATCAGACCTTAAGTTAATTTTTGGCTTAAGAGAGGTTTGAGTCATATTTCAGTATTTTCACAAGAATAGTTTCGCATGCATTTCCATGCAAAAAACCTTTCGTGAACTTATCCTTGATTAAGCGAGAAGTTGCTTTCAGAGATGTCCTGATGAGTTTTCTGACTTGTGATCAGAGTTCGCAGAAGTAGGTACGCTGACAGTTGTTGCTCATGTTGATTTTGTTATTTTTTTTCTTTGATGATAAGCAAGTAAATATGGTATGATCATTTCTCCTGAAGCATCACCAAAATAGATTTTTTGAACGTTGATGAAGAGTTCTTTATTCAAGATGCTTCTATCAGACTTTTATTATTCTACTAGACTTTTAGAACATACGCTCCCCTTTGTTTGTATAACTTGACTTCATATCTTGAAATTACTTTTAGACTTAAAAGAAAATGTTATGAGTAGTTTAGACTTTATTCTTTTAGCGAAAATACTTGATGAACGGTATAAACAAATTTAGGGATTATAAAGTCTGGGGTATGGTCCAACAGGACTTGAAACTTATATTTTTGACCAGACTTTTTCTTAACAGGGACATTACAAATGTCGTGGAGACTAGGATGAGTGAGCAATGAAGTAATGCCAGAAGACTTATTATAATGTCATACTTTTATTTATGATGTTATATAAGCTGTTGACGTATATATATAATCATGTATGGGTATATGTGTGGAATGTTGTATGATAGTTAATGGCATTGAGCCATTAAAGTTTATAAATATGATATATCCAGGTAAATTATGTAATGATTATGGGATGGCATGGAGCCAATAATATTATTCATGCATAATGACCAAGAACTGTTCTTAATAATATGATTATGGCATAGAGCCATTTAACATTGAGATCATGCATTATTGACAGGAATTGTATTGATTGAATGTGATATGATGATGTGTATAATGAGAGGGGTTGAGATTGGAAAGAGGATAGTTTGAATAATGAATCAATGATTTTAGAAGTGAATTTGAGGAACTAGATGGGTGAAATAGAGATCTGGTGGAATCTTGTATCCCTAGGAATGCTCAATAGGTCCATAAAGATATTTATAATTGATTTGTGTGTTAGTTTAATGTTTGAATGATTTTGAGGTGAATTGGTTTGTTAGTATGACCCTAAATTGGGTTAAATGCATATGTATGCCTAACTCTTTATTGGATTGGAATTTTGGAAAACTTACTACGCCAGCAGCTCCAGAATAAGGGTAATATGGTGCCGCCCTCAAAGTTTAAAGAGGTTTAGAGTTGAATTGAGCAAGGTAGGGCTCTAGGAAGTTAGCCAAATTGTGACATCCTAGTGCTGTTGAGGGTAGGGAGTGATCGCCGGTGCATGGGCATGGACAAGGAGCGGCTCCTGGCAGGCTTCCAGTGGGGAATGTGATATCCCAGGCATTGTTGAGGGCAGGGAGTGATCGCTAGTGCATAGGCACGGACAAGGAGCGGCTCCTGGTAGGCTTCCAGTGGGAGGGAAACATGAACAAACCAAATATATACTAGAATGAGAGAGATCCAAAGATTCTATAGGTATGGGATATAACTTAAAAGAATGAATTGGTACTACCTATACCAATAAATGCATTAGCCTTTTCGGTGGCCTATCACTTAAGGACTCCAAAGTTAAGCGTGCTTAACTTGAAGTAATTCTGGGATGGGTGACCTCTTGGGATGTTCTCGGGAAGTGTGTGATTGAGGACAAAGCACACTGGAAAGGCCTCGTGTTGGTCTGCAGGGAGAGTTGTTCATTCCTGAAAAGCTACCGGGGTGTTACATAGCCAGGTTCTATTTTATGTGTATGTCATTATATGTTTCAGAATGACACTAAGCCATATAGGAATTAAGTTGATGACGATGCCATGGTTGATGATTATATTTGTTAATCGTGTAAATGTTGTGGTGGATGTTGAGAAAGGTTAGCAATGAGCTAGGTGTGATAGAATTATAGTGATGGGCAAGGGATGTTTGATGATGATTTTGTGAATTGATTAGTCAATGATACTAGGGAATTATAGATATTTCATTTCAGTAAGAAATTAGGCTATTTAAGCCAATTGGAGAAGTGGAATTGAATTCCATAAAGGGTTAATAGGATCCTATGCATGTTTAGAACTTATGAGCAATATTGAATTGTCCTTTGAATGGCATTTAGTGTGATTTTAGTATGGAAGTTGTATGAAAATAAGGAAAAGGTATTTTTTTGCACAATACAGAGGAATTTTTTTAGCACGGACTACGCCTACAGGTTCGAAATAAGTCCTAGATAGTGCCCATAAAGTTTCATAGCAATCAAAGTTAAAACGGGCAAGTTAGGAGATGCAAAAGTTATGCGAGAGGCCAAAATTTACATAAAAACTACATCTATACTGATGGTAATCAATTATAGAGGTCTTGTAATTGATTACCCACGAGCAAAAATGAATTCCTGCACAAGTTGCTCTTTGGTAATCGATTACAAAATTTTAATAATCGATTACCAGCTTGTTTCTTGAAATTGTGTCTGATTTAGGCCGAATTAGCTCTTATGTTCTTCATGAAAGTTGTAGATAATTGAGCTATAAACATTTTTCCTTTTGATTCACCTCAATCATAGGCCTGTAGCTCAAGTTATGCCCAAAATACTACAAGGTGTTCATGCTAAAAATAGTTAGGTTAACTAATAGAAAGAAAAAGACATGATTATTAAATAGTCATTTATCTAAAATTCAAACAACTCATGAAAATTGTAAGGCTTTATATTAAGGGGTGGTTTAATGTAAACCTCAGTGGTGGCTTACTGATAGGTAGGTAGGTATGGTTCAATTAGCTAATAAATTTGCATTGTTATTATTTTCTTTTGTATGTTTGCATATTTCTATTTATATTTTGTGTAATTTACCCAGGGTCAGTAATTTTTCAGTTTTGTCTTGCAATCAATAAATTCATCTTGATTAACTTAACTGAATATTCTTCTTTATTCTTTAACAACTGTTACTTTGCATTAACTTCCATCTTTAGAGAAATATCAACTAGAATCAATAATTTTACATGACTCCCAACACCATTACCATTACTATTATTACTACCACAACCTCCACCTTTATTATCATCGTCATCGTCATCATAACCTTTACCATTTCTACCATTGCTTCTATCATTATCATTATCATCACCACTGCCATCACCATCACCACCTCCTGTAACACCCCTTATCTTTGGTAACAGGCTCTAACATAAGACTGTTACTTATGTTTGACGTTTTGAATGAATCTAGGCCTTGTCAGAATGTGTGCATGTTTTATGAACTATTTTTTTAGTGAATCCTAGAGAATTAATATCTCTGAGTAAGATAGTAAATTTTGAAATATATGATTTTATTTGTTACAAAAATAGGAAAACGATAGTGTTGAACTTTGTGAATTCAATGTGTCAGCTACCCGATCACGTGGAATGTTATTTCTTTGCTCCTTAGGCTCTGTGGTAACTAGGAGGATTTATATTTTTCTATGGAAGATTAAGAAATGATGGGCGGCTATACTTAGAAACAAAATTCATTAGACGCGTTAGAATAAAATTTTGCCATGAAACTAGTTACAAATCCTCAACAAGCTTTACCCGATTAACCCTATAATTCATTTACATGTACACCTGAACGTTATTAGAAACCTTTGATCATAAATTAAGACCTTTTCATGGATTGAACCACCTCATGGAACCAAGATTCACTTAGCCATTTAATTTTGCCAAGTTACCATAAAGCATTGCATGATCATGTGTTAGTTTCTCCTAATTGCCACCTAGAATTCCACCATTGGCTAAGTTAAACCATCTTAAGCCATCTAGCACTACATGCAGCCACTAAGTCTTAAATTAGTGGCTGAATTCCACTAATTATCTTGCTTAATTCTAACTTTACAAGTGTGCAAGTGTAGAAACTTTCACCCATTTTTCTAGCCTTGGCCGAGAGAGTGAAGCCATTCATTTGGCAAGTTTCTCTCATTTCTTCTTTTCTTCTTTCAAGATTCATTCTTTCAAAAATCTCCACCATCTTCCCACTGTCCAATCACCACTTCTACCAACCCCACACCACCATTCTCACATGCAAACACCACAATCAAACATCGTCCAACAGCCCTACACCACCACCACCACCACCATTGTCTCCTTAAAACTTAAATTTTCCCCACTATCTCTTCACTCCTTAACCATACAACATCACCTCAAAACCTTCTTGCCTCCTTGAAATGTTTTTTAAAAGGGCAAAGAGCCAAAGAAAGGAAGCACAAGGGCTCATCTTCCTCCTCACTTTGGACGTCCAAGCTTGAGAGGTAGGGAAGTTTCTTCCATTTTTCTCTTGGGTTTTTACATGCATGGGTGGTGGCGATCACCCTAAGATCTCTACCCTTTCTTAGTGCCCAAAATCTAAGTTTTTCCTTATCAAATCAAAGCTAAAAAATGGTATGAAAAACTGAAATTTTTATCAAGTAGATTTTATAAAAAAAATTTAGTTTTTGGCATTAAGGTAAAAATGAAAATTGCATGCTCTCTTAGCTAGTTTTCATGTCTTAAAAATGTTGTCTTGAGATGATATGGTTGTTGAATTAATTGCATGTTTGATATATGTGCTTACATGATAAAATTTTGAAGAAAAATCTCTCATTTCATGGTTGCATGTCACGTGTGATGTCTTGGCTTGATGAATGAATTTTTGCATGTTGAAAATATGAAAACTTTGAGTGGATAACATGCTTGAGATTATTTTAAATTATGCCCTTAATCAATATTTAGATAAATAATATGATGCATGAAAATATGATGTGAAAAGCCTTGAAAATTTCATGGATTTCCTTAGATAATTACTTGAGTTATTTTGGTGAAAAATGGCTTGATTATTTTCGTGTGGTAGATGCTGGAATTCTGACTTATCATAAATATTTTGTTGTGAAATTTTGTAAGTAATGGATTGAATGAGAAAAAATTTAAAGTACTGGTGTGGGTTCTTAGCCGAAACGTAGAGAAAACGTCATTTTTAGAGGAAACGAAGTGGAAATGCAATAGAGTTATAATTTTGTAATTTTATTGATTATTGCATGTGATGTTAAGGAATAAAAATTGTCATTGCCCGAATTGATACAGAATAAATTAAGAAACGCGAACCAGTAACTTTGTTCTTATATATGTTCAAAAGCGTTTTTAGCAATAAATTTATAAAAAGACAAGGTAAACAAAGAGATTTTTAATTTTGAACCAAATTATAATTATTTGACATTTAAAATATAAAAAAATTTGAAAGTTACACAAATTAGGCTTTTGAATTATATAAATTGGAGTTTCTGAGAGAAAATACAGACAATAAATTTTCGACAAAAAATTGCCTAATTAACGCTTAACCCTTTTGAAATAATTTTCTTAAGAATTTTTGGTATTGATATTTTGTAAATTAATGGTTTGGAAGGACTTCATAACTATTTTCAAAAGAAATTTTGTTCGATGCCGAAGAAAATGGAGTTCATGGTAGAAAATACGATGAAACGATGTTTTTGTCTGTCGGTAAAATACGTACAATTTACAGTAAAAACTTTTACAACTTATCTTTTATTTAATAATTCTTTTATAACATATAGTTTTGGATATATATTTAAAACTAAGAAGGTATTTTTAAATAAAAACTTAACTTAAGCCAATTTGATAATCGTTAGTGATTTTAAGAGTTTTTTATGTTTTATCCTAGTAAACAAAAGAATAGTTATTTTAACTAAACCAAGTTTTATATAAAGTACCTATACTTAGATTTATTTAATCTTATCGATACTCAATAATTAACTCAAGTCTTATAACAAGATGCTTTCCTTAAACAATCAAGCATATATATATATAGGCTACAGTTACAAAAAGTGTTGATAAAACCTTTTGAACTAGAAAGTTTAAAAGTGCATTTTTACCCTCCATACCAAGGACAAATGATACTAAGTTTAAGAACCCCACCAGTACTAACTTAGTAAAAGAAGAAAGATAACTTATTGCATTTTGCATGCATCATTAGTATGAGGTTGGATGTTGAGTACTAGAGCCACAATGATGGGTACATTAGAAGGCATGTCCGTTCGATCCATGATTTTGGGATCTCAGGAGTATGACTGTGTGGGTCCCTAATGGTTCAGAGTCGTGTAACATCCCAGATTTTAAGAAAATTAAATTTATTGGATGATGATAATTGATTATTCATGGTCAAAAAATTATGGGAGATGTTGTTAGACACTAGAGGTGAATTATCGGTAAATTTAGATTTATTGGAACCAGGTGATTTAACAGATGATGTGGGACCCACTTGGTCAACTTAGATATTTGATGGGCCTAGAATGTTTAGAAAATTATTGTGGTTACGATGGTATAGTCGAAATAATTTTTAGTGTTAAAGAGATAATTAATTGGACTCGACATATGTTATTAAACGGAGAAAATACAAGCCAAATAGGAATTTAGGAAAATGTGAAATCTCCTCTTCTCTTCTTCTCTTAACCGTGTGAATTTTTACACACTTTATACCCTCCTTTACACAATGGACAAAACAAATATGGACCAATGGTGAAAGTAGAATGTGGCATTACTTTATCTATTAGGTAATGACCAATGTGGCATAGGCATGTATATAGGTATGTTGATTTGAGGGATTAGTCTTAAGTGTTGATGTTTATGATGTTGATAATGGTTGCAAACAATTAATAGTGGACTAAGGAAATGGATATTTGAATTGATGAAGTCTTAAGTCTTGATTGGGGCCAAGAGGCTTATAATGAGTTTGAATAAATTTTGATGATGGTTAAATGATTCATGTAATGATTTGGAAGCCTTAAGGATAAGGGTCATAGTACTGTTGTTGTTGAATTTGTTTAGCCCTTTAAGATTTAGAGAATCTTGGTCTTGGGAAAGGAATTCCGGAAGCCTAACATAAGCGTATGGATTGGAGTTTATACAAGTCTAAGACTTAATTATGAGATTTATGAAAATGATGCCTTATGATGGCTTATTAATTTCATATAAAAAATGTGTTTGTTGGTAGGATTGTGTTCCGGACGATGACGCAGAATAATTAGAGCACTTGGATTGTGGTTCTTCTCTCGAGGTAGGAGAGGAGTTTACATTTCAATTGCATGAGTGAAAAATTGTTAATTATGTTTATATGTGAACTCATGCAATGCCTTGCCGTGAATGTATTAAATGTTTGAATTGATGAAGTGATGAATGATAGGCTTGGTAAATTGTTGAATTTTGGAAATTTTATTTATATAGATATGAGATGGTGATGAATGGTTAGTGGTTCCTTGATGGGAATTAATTCATTGTAATGAAAGACCCGTATTGAAATGAATTATAGATGGCTCGGGTCATATTGTAGTTCACAAAGTGCATTTTTAATGCATAATCATGGAAGTGAAGGGGTCAAATTGAGTTTTATGTGATATTGATGGCATGGGATAGTCCCAATAGCCCATATATGCAGTTTATGACTTGTAGGAATTGGAATGGGATAATTCCAATGAGAATAGGTCCTTGAGTTGCATAAAAGTGCCTCAAAATAGGTAAAACGCATTTATACGCATAAGTCCCTCAATTTTGAGAATTTTTGAGTGAGGCCGGTGGCCACGTGTCACAAATGATGTATATTTATTGGGGTTAAAATTTTGTATCATTTGGAGTTCATATTAGGAAGTTAGAAAGGTAAGATGTTAAAAAATCATATGTTTTCTGCATAAAAACAGCAGCATCTTGAATCGATTCAAGACTCTTTGAATCGATTCAAGAGGTGTTATTTTCATTGTTTTGGGCTCTAGGGGCGTTTGAATCGATTTATACGAGTTTGAATCGATTCAATACCCTCTGTTTGTCAAATTTTGAGATTTTAGGACGCTTGAATCGATTCACACGAGCCTGAATCGATTCAGAGCCCTGTTATGGCCACTGTTGTGCTGTTTTTCCAACTGCTCAGTTTTCTTTGCTATTTTTGGCCCGTTTGGGCATCTTAATGACATTTTTGGCCTCCAACTTCTGCATGAAAGTTGTAGATAATTGTGCTACGGAGGTGTGCGAATTAGTCTCACATTAATTGGAGTTTTTTAACTCTCATTAGGAATAAAACACCGGACCTACTACGTCATAAAATTCAAATTTAAGAGGGTTTTGAACCCAACTTTTTATGGTAGCCAAATTAGGACTAATAGGTGATATTTATTATATGTCCCACTATTATTAAGACTAAAAGTGAGCTTTTCTCATGTCTTAGTATTGAAAGTTAACATGAGCTTATTATTGCTCAAAACCCCTTTATTAGGTAAAAATGAGAGATTTTATTAGGGGTAGGTGATGATGGTGTGTCTTAGTGGTATTGATATTGATTGTGGCATGTTATGAAAACATGGATATTCACCACTAATGACATGATATGATGATACTGATGAGGGGATGATTGTATGACAATCTATTTGTTTTAAATCGATGAATCCGAGATGATATCGATAATGAATAATGATGGATGATGTTGTCGATCATTTCCTTGAATAAAAGGATGATTATTATTATTGATAATTATTTAATGCCATTGTGAATGATACAAGTGTGATCTTGTATGTGTGGTTTGAATTGTATTAATAAATTATTGTATTACCACACTAGTTGTGAAACCATGGCAATGACAAATGAAATGAAAATCCACTAAGTGAATGAGTGGTAATATTTATGAATGATATGTAATGATGTGATGCCATTGTGGTTGATTGTAAGTATTGTCTTGCATGTGTGATATAAAATATATATATATATGAAAGATGTTAAATAAAATGCCACATGTAAAACTTGAAAGCAATGGCTAAAACCAACAATGATAAAATCCACTAAGGTGTATATGGTGGTGTTGGTGATTATGATGATGATGATTGATGAGTGGCATTTAGGATACACAGTGTGAGAAATGCGTTTGATTTGCATTGCATTGCATCCATGGCATATCGATCGCTGTCTATGTGGAATAATTGGGGGTTCCACTAGACGGGCCCAGTGGGAGGGCGGCTCAGTGCACGAGCATTCTTGTTGTTTCCCCTGTGACTCGGTGTGTGAGTCACAAAGTTGTCCATAGTTTGGTGACGAGGCACCCTATGTGGCGGGCCTAGTGGGCGGGCGGCTCTGTGATAAGCAAGTTACCTCGGTGTCCGACGGGGCACGGCTCTCTTGATGTGTGTTTGGGAGGGGCCCGTAGTACTTTTGGCAAGTAAGGTCATGTTGTTGATCCGCAAGTCACGGGGTGACTAGTGCTACATATGGGCGATACGGTTTGGTACCAGTAAAATATGATGTTGAGCATGCATGAAATGAGATATAAGTGTACACTTTTACTACTGCAGTAGGGGCATAGTATCACACCTATGCTTGACCCACAATTTGGTGTTTATTCCCACAGTCGGATCCGCATTTATTGTTGATTATTCCATTGTGCATATGCATTAGCCATAAGAGCATTTGCATATAGCATGGAGATATGCCAGAATATGATGATGATTGAGATAGTGGTATATGTTGATGAGATGGGTAATTAAATATCTAAAAGACCACATATGATTAATAAATGATATGAATATATCTAAAATGATGTTGAATATGACGATATGTATATTATGGCCCAATGTAATGAAGGGCGTATTTGTTTATGATTGATGATAACGATGTTAGCCCGTGGTGGCTTTGAGAAAAGACCGGAATGGTCGATGTTGATGATGTTAGCCCGTTATGGCATTGGAATAGATGTATATATGCTTGCTTTGCTATGATTTGATGAATAAGTATGAAATAAGTATATATTGTTGAATTAATAATCTATGATGACTATTGATGTGCTTAGCAAAGCATACATGATGTTGATATGCATATGCATATAATTTCAATTGTATTCATATCGTCATTTGAAATGTATAACTCACTCTCCCATGTGGTCTACTTTTTAGTATCGATGCAGGAAAACCATGGGATGAGAACGTTTATGAAGTAAGGCTTTGGAAAGGTAAATAGTGGTAATGGAATGCCTTGGCCGGCAGCGATTGTGATTCATTGTATTATGAAATGAAAGATGTAACCTAGTGTTGATAATTTATTAATATTGGCAGATGTATTGTAAATAGCTAGGTATGTGAATGATATATTAATATTTGGAATGACATCGGGTATGTAGCCCATTTTGGGAATATATAAATGTTAACGATACATGACATTGAGGTTGAATTGATTATGGTGAAATATAGAATATGAATGTTAGAGATTAATGATGTATGACCATATAGCTAAGTATATGTATGTACCTTAGGCAATGCATGTTTATGATTTATGTGTAAGTTTGTATGTGGCCTAAATGGGCTCGTGTTGTATGTTTTCATGCTTTGCCGAGCCTTTTCTCATATCTTCATTGGTATTGGAGCGTAGTTTGCTCTGAATTAGAAGTCTTGATTATTATCACAGCATGGTTGGTCTGTGATGAATTGGTATTATGGATGATTAGAGCACGATTGCTCAATATTGAAACATTTTGGTGATCATTGGAATATGGTTGTTCTGCATAGATTTAAGAGTGATAACTATATAGAGGATGATGACATGTTAAGGTATTGATTGCCCTATATGGATTTGTGAATTACTAATTGTCTAAGAATTTTGAATTGATTATAAGGGCATTATTGCTTATTGAGGATTATTGTGAATCATTAAAGTTGAGTTGTGATTGATGCTCATTGAGGACACTTTATGAGATTATGATTTAGAAGATATGATTGATGTTTATGGGAGTATGCCCTTTATTACTGAGGATGTATGATACACTTGTGGAGCATAGTTGCTCATTGGCAAACTAAATGATTCCTGAGATTGAATATATATGGCTGAATTTCTCGTGTGATAAATATGGTTGTTTGTGTAAGTCCGGCCAAGTTCCTTACCTTATTTCCTTCGAATGACAAATACATTGATATTATGCATTTGAATATTAATATATTGAGTATGACTTAAATTAATGATGAATTTATTCCATGTGTGATCATGGATATAATATGTTAAATATGAATTGATTTGATGATTGACCTATGTCGTATGTTGATTACGGATAGGAGATATTAAATGTGAATTGATATGGTAGTAGGCCATGAATGGTGAGACCATGTATAGATATATATATATATATATATATATTAAAATGGAATTATTTGCTTAGGTCTCTTGTATAAATTAAGAGGTGACTTATAGCCGTGGAATGCTCATGGAATATGAAATTGTGTTGGCACATGATTGGGGTTAGACTCGGTTTCATGTTTATGAACTGAGTGAACGATTGATTTAGTTGTGACCCACTAAGTGTGGTAACCCCAGATAACCCAATGTGATCTTGTAAGATCGAACCTTTTAGGATTAGACCCTATGGTGGTCTAGGCTCTAAGATGTTTCTATGAGCCATGTTTATTGACATTATATGTTGCGGAAGTATTCCATGAAGGGTACTAGGCGACCCTTGAATTTTCTAAGCCTAATGACAACTTAAATCTTGTGAACGATTGAGCCGTAGTGAAATAAAATGTGAAATGAGTTGTTGAGGCTAGAGCCGATGCGTAATTGGATTAGAAGGGTAAACGTAAACCCCTAAGTATTTGGTGAAGAATGATGTTGAATTCGGGGTATGACTTAGCATTGGCTATGATGAAGATTTTATGGTATGATTTTGGGCTAGATTGTATGCCCTTAATGTTATGAACATTAGATTGATTATGAATTACAGTATGATGTAGAGGTAATGTATGTGAACATGAGCTAGTGAATGGAGTTTAATCCTGTAAATGCCTCCCTTTTTGCTTTGGAAAGAAATTATATTGGTGATAGAAACCACGTACCGATGTGACACAATGTGAATCGTATGTCCAGTACATGGACTTTGGCTATGATAAATGAGGGAATCCACTAGTGTGGAAGATTATTATATGATTGTAGACCTTATTTTAACCTTTGAAGCATATATTTGATATAAGTTTGGTGAATTGATTAGGCTTGAATCGAATTACAGCCGACAATGTTCAGATTAGACAAATGATTTCTAAGTTATTTGACTATGACTTCAGAATGGATGAAGTCCAATGGTGGGGTGATTACCCTATGATAATTGGAAATTTGTGGTTGTTATGTCAATATATGGTTATGGTGGCTGACAAATGATGAATTGTATGGCATGATTTACGTCGAATCATAACTAAATGATAATGTAATGTAAGTGTATTACTCGTGGGCTTGTGTGAATTCTCACACAGTCTTGTGTGTGAAGAGATATTATTTGAATTGATAGGAATAATGTGAGTGATATGACATGAAGGTACTTATCCTGATATGTCTCTACATGCCATAGGCATTGTGGCAATGTGCACTTATGCGCCGATCTCATGTGTTTGTGGTAACCACTACGGGACTGGGACGCCTTCCTCTATGTCGGATGTAGCAACACGTAGGCCGGGCAAGTGTAGTGTTGTAACTGCTTATGGTGAATGTTTGAGTCTCTCTGGTGGTACTGGATATAAATGTATGAGTTGAGTCGAATGAACTGAGAATTGATAAGTTGTGACTCACTTTGGATATATGAAGTTTTATACTTGGATAAAGGAATGGTAATGATCATGTTCTGTGGGACTTCGGAAAGTTCGATATTACTTTATAATGTCATTAGACTCTATTGGTATGTGGCCGAAGTGTGGCCTTACGATGTATATCGATGTTAAACTTCGAGGACGAAGTTTCTTTTTGGTGGGGTGGATTGTAACATCCCGGATTTTAAGGAAATTAAATTTATTGGATGATGATAATTGATTATTCATGGTCAAATAATTATGGGAGATGTTGTTAAACACTAGAGGTGAATTATCGGTAAATTTAGATTTACTGGAACCAGGTGATTTAACAGACGATGTGGGACCTACTTGGTCAAATTAGATATTTGATGGGCCTAGAATGTTTAGAAAATTATTGTGGTTACGATGGTATAGTCGAAATAATTTTTAGTGTTAAAGAGATAATTAATTGGACTCGACATATGTTATTAAACGGAGAAAATACAAGCCAAATAGGAATTTAGGAAAATGTGAAATCTCCTCTTCTCTTCTTCTCTTAACAGTGTGAATTTTTACACACTTTATACCCTCCTTTACACAATGGACAAAACAAATATGGACCAATGGTGAAAGTAGAATGTGGCATTGCTTTATCTATTAGGTAATGACCAATTTTGGTCACCTTTTTCCCCCTCTCTTTCTCTAACCGTGCACTCCTCTTCTTCTTTCTCTATACTCATTTTTTTTCTTCTTCTCCTTCATCCTTCCAACCCTTAAACCGTGACCCATCTTCTTCTATAACCATTATTATCAAAATTAATACAAAAGCTTAGATTCATGAAGGATTGAAGGGACTTTGGAGCAAAGCTTAAATCATCTCTTCCTCCCTCCTTCTCTATTTTTGTTTTGGACTTGCAAGGATGTGAGGTAAAGTTTCCTACCTCTTCATTATTTCATTTATGATTTTGGGTTGTTTGGACTTAAAATGGTGGTGTTAGAAGTTATGGGTGATTGTAGAAATTGCAAAACCCTAGGTTAAATGGCTTAAAAATATGAGACTTGGTTATGATGTGGATCTAGAAATGGATAAGGATTGTGATTTTCATATGGACTCTAGAAATGGGTTGAAGTTGTTGTTGGGAGATTTGAGAGAAATCCTAAGTATTAATAATTTGGGGGTTTTGACCCACTTGATGATCTTGATGATTTTTTTTTGGTTCCTTAGAATGATTTTATACATGGAAATGAATTTTTGAAGGATAGGGGTTGAATATTGATGTTGATAAAATGGTGAACTAAGTCATGAGTTGCAGATGATGATATATGCATGTATATAGGTATATTGATTTGAGGGATTAGTCTTAAGTGTTGATGTTTATGATGTTGATAATGGTTGCAAACCATTAATAGTGGACTAAGGAAATGGATATTTGAATTGATGAAGTCTTAAGTCTTGATTGGGGCCAGGCTTATAATGAGTTTGAATAAATTTTGATGATGGTTAAATGATTCATGTAATGATTTGGAAGCCTTAAGGATAAGGGTTATAGTACTGTTGTTGTTGGATTTGTTTAGCCCTTTAAGATTTAGAGAATCTTGGTCTTGGGAAAGGAATTCCCGAAGCCTAACATAAGCGTATGGATTGGAGTTTAGAAAAGTCTAAGATTTGATTATGAGATTTATGAAAATGATGTCTTATGATGGCTTATTAATTTCATATACAAAAATGTGTTTGTTGGTAGGATTGTGTTCCGGACGATGACGCAGAATAATTGGAGCACTTGGATTGTGGTTCTTCTCTCGAGGTAGGAGAGGAGTTTACATTTCAATTGCATGAGTGAAAAATTGTTAATTATGTTTATATGTGAACTCATGCAATGCCTTGCCATGAATGTATTAAATGTTTGAATTGATGAATGATAGGCTTGGCAAATTGTTGAATTTTAGAAATTTTATTTATATAGATATGAGATAGTGATGAATGGTTAGTGGTCCCTTGATGGGAATTAATGCATTGTAATGAAAGACCCATATTGAAATGAATTATAGATGGCTCGGGTCATATTGTAGTTCACAAAGTGCATTTTTAATGCATAATCATGGAAGTGAAGGGGTCAAATAGAGTTTTATGTGATGTTGATGGCATGGGATAGTCCCAATAGCCCATATATGCAGTTTATGACTTGTAGGAATTGGAATGGGTCAATTCCAATGAGAATAGGTCCTTGAGTTGCACAAAAGTGCCTCAAAATAGGTAAAACACATTTATACGCATAAGTCCCTCAATTTTGAGAATTTTTGAGTGAGGCCGGTGGCCACGCGTCACAAATGATGTATATCTATTGGGGTTAAAATTTTGTAGCATTTGGAGTTCATATGAGGAAGTTAGAAGGGTAAGAAGTTGAAAAATCATATGTTTTCTGCATAAAAACAGCAGCATCTTGAATCGATTCAAGACTCTTTGAATCGATTCAAGAGGTGTTGTTTTCACTGTTTTGGGCTCCAGGGGCGTTTGAATCGATTCATACGAGTTTGAATCGATTTAACTGTTTGTCAAATTTTGAGATTTTAGGACGCTTGAATCGATTCACACGAGCCTGAATCGATTCAGAGCTCTGTTATGGCCACTGTTGTGCTGTTTTTCCAACTGCTCAGTTTTCTTAGCTATTTTTGGCCCGTTTGGGCATCTTAATGAAATTTTTGGCCTCCAACTTCTTCATGAAAGTTGTAGATAATTGTGTTATGGAGGTGTGAGAATTGGTCTCACATTAATTGGAGTTTTCTAACTCTCATTAGGCATAAAACACCGGACCTACTACGTCATAAAATTCAAATTTAAGAGGGTTTTGAACCCAACTTTTTATGGTGGCCAAATTAGGACTAATAGGTGATATTTATGACATGTACCACTATTATTAAGACTAAAAGTGAGCTTTTCTCATGTCTTAGTATTGAAAGTTAACATGAGCTTATTATTGCTCAAAACCCCTTTATTAGGTAAAAATGAGAGATTTTATTAGGGGTAGGTGATGATGGTGTGTCTTAGTGGTGTTGATATTGATTGTGGCATGTTATGAAAACATGGATATTCACCACTAATGACATGATATGATGATACTGATGAGGGGATGATTGTATGACAATCTATTTGTTTTAAATCGATGAATCCGAGATGATATCGATAATGAATAATGATGGATGATGTTGTTGATCATTTCCTTGAATAAAAGGATGATTATTATTATTGATAATTATTGAATGCCATTGTGAATGATACAAGTGTGATCTTGTATGTGTGGTTTGAATTGTATTAATAAATTATTGTATTACCACACTAGTTGTGAAACCATGGCAATGACAAATGAAATGAAATTCCACTAAGTGAATGAGTGGTAATATTTATGAATGATATGTAATGATGTGATGCCATTGTGGTTGATTGCAAGTATTGTCTTGCATGTGTGATATGAAATATATATATATATACACATATATATATATATAGAAGATGTTAAATGAAATGCCACATGTAAAACTTGAAAGCAATGGCTAAAACCAACAATGATAAAATCCACTAACGTGTATATGGTGGTGTTGGTGATTATGATGATGATGATTGATGAGTGGCATTTAGGATGCACAGTGTGAGAAATGCATTTGATTTGCATTGTATTGCATCCATGGCATATCGATTGTTGTCTATATGGAATAATAGGGGGTTCCACTAGGCGAGCCTAGTGGGAGGGCGGCTCAGTGCACGAGCATTCTTGTTGTTTCCCCTGTGACTCGGTGTATGAGTCACGAAGCTGTCCATAGTTTGGCGATGAGGCACCCTATATGGCGGGCCTAATGGGCGGGCGGCTCTGTGATGAGCAAGTTACCTCGGTGTCCGACGGGGCACGGCTCTCTCGATGTGTGTTCGGGAGGGGCCCGTAGCACTTTTGGCAAGTGAGGCCATGTTGTTGATCCGCAAGTCACGGGGTGACTAGTGCTACATATGGGCAATACGGTTTGGTTCCAGTAAAATATGATGTTGAGCATGCATGAAATGAGATATAAGTGTACACTTTTACTACTGCAGTAGGGGCGTAGTAGCACACCTATGCTTGACCCACAATTTGGTGTTTATTCCCACAGTCGGATCCGCATTTGTTGTTGATTATTCCATTGTGCATATGCATTAGCCATAAGAGCATTTTCATATAGCATGGAGATATACCAGAATATGATAATGATTGATGATGATTGAGATAGTGGTATATGTTGATGAGATGGGTAATTAAATATCTAAAAGACCACATATGATTAATAAATGATATGAATATATCTAAAACGATGTTGAATATGACGATATGTATATTATGGCCCAATGTAATGAAGGGCGTATTTGTTTATGATTAATGATAACGATGTTAGCCCGTGGTGGCTTTGAGAAAAGACCGGAATGGTCGATGTTGATGATGTTAGCCCGTTGTGGCATTGGAATAGATGTATATATGCTTGCTTTGCTATGATTTGATGAATAAGTATGAAATAAGTATGAAATAAGTATATATTGTTGAATTAATAATCTATGATGACTATTGATGTGCTTAGCAAAGCATACATGATGTTGATATGCATATACATATAATTTCAATTGTATTCATATCGTCATTTGAAATGTATAACTCACTCTCCCATGTGGTCTACTTTTTAGTATCGATGCAGGAAAACCATGGGATGAGAACGTTTATGAAGTAAGGCTTTGGAAAGGTAAATAGTGGTAATGGAATGCCTTGGCCGGCAGCGATTGTGATTCATTGTATTATGAAATGAAAGATGTAACCTAGTGTTGATAATTTATTAATATTGGCAGATGTATTGTAAATAGCTAGGTATGTGAATGATATATTAATATTTGGAATGACATCGGGTATGTAGCCCATTTTGGGAATATATAAATGTTAACGATACATGATATCGAGGTTGAATTGATTATGTTGAAATATAGAATATGAATGTTGGAGATGTATGATGTATGACCATATAGCTAAGTATATGTATGTACCTTAGGCAATGTATGCTTATGATTTATGTGTAAGTTTAGATGTGGCCTAAATGGGCTCATGTTGTATGTTTGCATGTTTTGCCGAGCCTTTTCTCATATCTTCATATATGGGACTAGGCGTGTGCCTGGTATACACATTCTTCTTCCGCTATAAAACTTTTATTTTGTATACCATTATGGGCAAACTATTTAACGATCTAGTTATATTTTATTAAATCTCACTCTTCGATTTTCTGTGATTTGGGTCTTGATGTAATCGTGGTTGTGTTCAAGAAATATTTCAAACGTAAAAAATTTATTCGTATTTTTATTAATTATTTGTTTTGATTACATCGAGATTCGAGTCTGGAAAACCGAGGGTGTGACAAGTCGCGCCCAAAATCGAGCAACTTGTGGCAAGCCTAATGTACTTTGACTAAAGACGGGTGTCACTAAGGACCGTGGAGAGCCAGTTCCAGTTAGTGAAGTGATCACGATCTAAGGTGTGATGGGTCCATATTGTGTTTGGACCGTGTGTCCCTTACTCTATGTTGTGAAGAATTGGTGTACTCTGGCTACTCTAGCACGATAGTGGTAATGCCCAGTAGACGTGTTGTGGCAGGATGATTGTATTGATAGAGATGTGTTATGGACCCTATTAGCATCATGAAATACTATGTAAAGACGAAGCATAAAACTTCTAACTCATGCGTAACATACTACTGACTAACATGTTATGTGAATGATGATGACCTATAATGAATCTCTTGAGTTGATTTTGAAATGATAAATGTCTATCAATTATATAGAATGTGTATTATGTTTAGCTAACCACTGGATGAATACCCATAGGGTTGGAAGTACTGTACTCACCTCTCTAGTTGTTGTGTGTTTCATTTATATTCTTTCTAGAAGACCGACGTAAGGAACACAGACAAGGGTCCAGACTGTGAAGGAGAGGAGTCATTCCGAGAAGTTCTGTTGGGATGTATCGTGGACGCATAACTTGTTAAGTAGAAGGACGGTGTGGAAGTATACCTAGTTGATATACTTCTAATATGATGTATAGTTATTTTAGGAGCCCGTGTGCTCATTTTCTTTAAAGTATGTACGAATCTTACTATATGGACCATGCAACTGAATGACTACTTTAAAAGCAACTGGTTATATTTTGTGTATTAAAAAAAATTCCAAAATTCATAAAACTTGTAAAACCTTAGTTAAGTATGATAGATCTAGTGGGAAGGATTGTCCTAGTTAACCAATGGTGTTACACCTCCGCCATCGTCATAACCACTATAACACCACCACCATCGTTATTGTCTCTATCTCCACCACCATACACCATTGCCTTTGCCATCATCATCGTTACTACCTCCACCACTACCACAACCACTTCAAACACCACCATCGTTGTTGTCGTCACTATCTCCACCATCACTGTCGTCACTACCATGGGCCACCACCACCGTACCCATAACTCTAAACTTTAATCCCTAAACTAACATCACCACCCTGACCACCTCCACCATCACCGCTAACACTGCCACCGTTATCATCACTATCAGTGCTATCATTACTATCACTGCTATCACCACTTTAACTGTCACTGTCACTGCTACCACCATCCCAACTAAACCACCTCCCCCATTATTGTCATCATCACTACTATTATTGTTACCATTGTCGTTACCACTTATCATTACCGTTGTCATCACCACCATCGCCACCATTTTATTCTTGTTATTATTTGCATGTAATGTAGTTAGACTTAAAATTATGAAAATTTTATATTTGACCGACCCTAAACTCTTTTGTAGGGAATTTGCCCATTTGGTTTTGAAACTCTGACTCACTAACAGACTTTAAATCGGAGTCTATCCAGTAAACATGTCAGTTTTATCTAAAACTCGGGTTAGGCTTTTCACTGGACCCACATCTTTTCCCCTTATCAATATCTCTATCGTTTGGAGGTTGATATGGATACCAAATCAACAATGAACTAAAACTCAAATGGGTTATGCTAGGGGAAAAGATCTGCCTGAATCGGATAGATTTGCTAATTGCACGAAATTCGCTTTACCTGATTTCAACACAATTACGTTAACTGAAGCTCAGGAGTTAAAATACAACAATCTCACTTAACAGATTTCCATGTTAAAACCTAATTATTATTATTATTATTATTATTATTATTATTATTATTATTATTATTATTATTTTGCAGCTGTGTACTCTATAAAGAGTTGCAGTTTATGAAGAAAATGATTAATTAACGTGCTGCGTGCATGGGATAGGGATTTTGATGGCCTAGGGTATTTCTCTAGCAAATGACAAATGATGCGCCGTCGTATTTGGCTTTTGCATCGATTGCATTCAAATGACAGTCTCATTGTTCAGATCGAATCGTAGCAGAAGAAAATTATAAGATAATTGCAATAACCAGGACACGTGTGATTCCAAACAATTAAGCCTTAATTTCCGTGATTATGAAATTCGACCAAGGAAAAAGCAAAGCAATGAGTTTTAGCTGTTTCGTAAAAGCAAAATAAACTAATTAATTTTGCTTGGGATCTACTTTGGATTTTAAAATAATATAGCTAATTTGAAATGTTAATACTCCCCCTTAATTGGGTCTACCGATACATTTTTTGTAAAATATAACTTGCGACAACAATGCACCACCAACGATGAAATTCTTTATATATATAAAAGAAGTTAAGTATTGATGGATGAAAGAAGTTACCGGAAAAAATGTTGACTTTAGGATAAAAAGTTTAAAATTATCATAATCATAATAACATCTTTAATTATGATATAAAGTTAAGTCTTGATGGGAAAAGAATATCAATCTTGTATAGGATTATAGTAATAAATTAGTTGTAATTAAATGAGGTCATTATCATAATCTTAGTAATATCTTTAATTCTGATGTCTACTTATAAAAGTAGTTTGTTATGTTTTAGATTTAAAAAGTTGGGCACTATATATCATATTATATTATTAATACATTGTTATACACTGATATAAATATCTATAAACAAAAAAATATAAATAGAAACTTTGGTTTTGCTATGTTTCGGTTTTTAATTCATTTCTTTTAGTTGTTGTATAAATCGGTTAATTTATTATGAATATTGATCCGGTTAAGATATCGGTCTCCAGACTATGACATTATCATATCTGTTCTGGAAGGTAAACCGGTATCACAAGTTAACCTCCGTACTGTGAAACACTGTGCAAGGCGCTCTCCCAACATCGGTTTGTCCACGACAACACTTAGAACATCGGATAACATAGTCCGGCTTCACTTTTTTATTACGCATAACCGTTCACCTATACTTCGAAGGGGTAAATGGCTATTCCACTTCCATATTGATACTCTGCACAACAGAAAGTACCTATGTCACCTGTCAGAAGGTACAAAGTACAGCTACAGGAGTGATATGCGAGAAATCTGGATCATCCCCATTCTTGTGTCAGAATCGTACATTGAGCGTTGAACTACTCTCGATCGTACACTGAACGTTGAACTACCCTTCTCCTGGCCCACTTGTGCCCAACGATTCATTTTCCACGCTCAACTATAAATAGCATATTCTCATACACATGCACGATGACGTTGTTCTTACTCTTATCACACTATTGCATTGCTCAAGGATTCTCTGAGTTCTCATTCATTCCACTGACTTGAGCGTCAGAGAGTCTTCACAGGTGACACCACCTTTCGCCCCCATCAATGCGAAAGCTTGGTGTGAAGGATCTCTAGGACAACAAGACCGGACTCTCCCACTGAGAGGTCGGATTATAATACCGGATATCCACTGTACCGATGTACAAACACTTAAATCACCAACTTTTGTGGCTGGTTCCCAGTCCGGATCCTTGACCTCGGACTAGACCAGTTCAAATATTTAAGGTTATTGAAAAGTAAATTATTTAAACTGTTATCAAATAATTTCCTGCTTTCCCACTTATTTAGTGATTATAATAATAAATTAACTGGTATTAAATAACATCAGAATCATATTAATATTTTTAATTTATATATATATATATTATTTTTTACTCATATTATATTTTTAATCGGTACAATATATTAGGAGATAATGATGTTATTAATAAACTTAATAACATGTTATCATTAATGTCATCAAAACCAAAAATCTTGGTTTTGATAGTTTGTGTGTAAGTGATGTTAATTCCAATATAACATTCATATTTTATACTTTCCTTAATTTTATTATATCTTTTGACCTTTCAAATCATGAGTTAAAACTCAGAATCGATGTTCCTATACTAAGGAATATTGATCAATCTTCCTATACATGCCAACACTTGTTTGGTAACTACTCAAATGGGAACTTATGTAATCTTAAAGCATAGGTTATCCATAAAACAATATTGACCAAAAGGTTTTTATACCAAGATTATCATTGACTCTTCATTTAGGAAAATTCCTTTTAAGTTTTAAAAAAGACAATTTCATATAATCATTTCCTTTATAATAATACAATAACTTAAACATGTTAAAATCTACATTATAAGACTATTCGATGTAGCAATTTTCAAGATATAACAAATCATAAAGGAACAAAAATATTTATACAAGATAGTGAAAGAGAAAGTATCAATACTACTATAAAAGTAAGGAAGTTTCCCAAATTCGTATTAAGCTCTTAATTAACATATTGCCAAGTTTATTTTATATCTTTGCAAATGCATATGCTGTTATCTTTTTCCTAGCTACACCTATTGTGTTATTTTTTATACGAACGCTTAGTTTTATATATATATATATATATATATATATATATATATATATATAAATTATGAACACTTTTTTATAAGTTGTTTCCTTACAATATTTTAATCAAGTTTCAATATTATAAAGTTTCCATAATTTTCATGCTCGTGTATTACATAGGTCAAAACATTAGTTTTTTTTTTTTTGTTAAAACAAGGAAGAACACAAAAAACTAAGACCTAACAAAGGAACCAGAAACCAGCAATCAATAGAGGACCTAATAAGTTTGGAGAAGCTGAATTGTTCACCAAAAAAATAAAAGAGAAGCTGAATCTAGCTAAACCAAAAAAAAAAAAAAAAGATCTTGATCCGTCAAAACACTAGTTTGTACATATATGTGTATGTATATATATGTGTCTATTTAATGATTGGTATATTACTAAATGTTTAATTGTCCATTAGAGAAGCTAAATAAAATATATCTGTCGAAGAAATTCTTATTCTTTTTATAATGGAAGTGTTCATACCCAAAATAGAATTACAAACATTTCAAGCAACAGCCACAGGGAAAAGAAACCCCTCTACTATCCTTATGGATGAGGATGACATAACATACCCCCTATCTCAAAAGAATGTGCTGAATTGGTCAAGTAAAGATATGGCTAACAACAACAATCTGAGACTCTTTAAAAAGATCACATATCTCTTTTGTAGAAATTCTTGAGCGCATTTGTTTTATTTAATATTCAAACTTAGTAAAATCAATTCCCATACCATATAACAACACTGGTAAGAATTTACAAAGATTTGAATATGTTTTTTATTTCCAGTAAAACCAAGTGTTATTATTATAAAATAGAAAATAAATATTAACAGCAAGATCATATTAGATCAAATTAACAACTCAAATTTTCTATTAATTTTAAAAAGAAAGCCTTTATTTAAAAATAAAAACCTTCGTCGGCGCTTGGGAATTGCCTCTTTGTGATGCAAAAATTCTGAAGTGGTTGGAGAGAAAGATGGTTGAGGGATGACATCTAATCATTTCACTAGTGCAAAAATGATTTATGAGGACGGGATATAAGCACGGTTATTAAAAAATCGTGTTTAAAACAACACGGTGGCATTTTTGTGAATATGAAGAAGCGTATTTGTTTTTAAAAAAAATTCAAAAATCACATATAAGCACGGTTATTTACTAACCGTGGTTATAGGGGTCATACGAACACGGGTATATTGAAACCGTACTTATAGATGTTTCTACTTTATTTTTTAAGATTTTTTTAACCATGTACGAACACGGTTACAGGGGGAACCGTGTTTAAAGAGCAGATACGAGCACGGTTAAAATGAACCGTGCTCATAGGTTCAACCCCATTTTCGTTTTCCCTCCTCTCTTGACGAAAAGTGAAGTTCCCTCCCCATTTCATTTTCACTTCTCACCTTCTCCTCCTCTCTTGACGAAAAGTGAAGTTCCTTCCCCCCACCAAAACTACATTCGTCTTCCCTCCATTTCACCTAAACGTTTCTTCTCACAGCTACGTACACGGTGTTCTCCATTAGCACGCTTGTTCTCCATTTCACCCAAACGTTTCTTCTTCCTCTCTACCACGAAAGGTGTTCTCCATTAGCACGCTCGTTCTTCTCTGTACCACACTTACAGGTTCTTCCTAAAACCCCTATTTTCCTCTTATGGTTGTTGGTTAGAAATTTATTTGGTTGTGTTTGAGTTGAATGGTATTTGGAAAATGAGAATGCTAGATGAGGAAGGTGCAAAGTCTACAAAGGGTGTTTCCTGCAGCCATGGCAAAAAATCTTAAGAAGCTTGAGAAACTTGAAATAAAGTATCTGCAATCCCTTTTCTCAGATCTGAAGGTTCGTAAACAAAATCTGCAGCACTTGCGAGTTTCTTTTTTGATGTTTTCATCTTCAATTCTGACTAATTTGTTTTGTGTTTAATTACCAGGCCATTCCTAAACTGGAGAAAGTGAGACTTGATTGGAAACACACTTGGCTGTTGCAAAACATTATGAAAGACCTCCGAAGCTTACATGAAATTCGTTTTCATTTTCCTGGGGATGTTAGTGAGTATGCAGAATACTGGAGTCCATTTACGAACACGGTTCAAAAGAACCGTGCTTAAAAGTTCCATCTATGAACACGGTTAAAAACAACCGTGCTTAAAGGTCTCTATCTATAAGCACGCTGGCAATAAGCACGGTTCTGGAACCGTGCTTAAAGGTCCAAAAGAACCGTGCTTAAAACCCATTAATCCACTAGTGTTTCTTAAACTTTGAAAGGACATATAGAAATCTTTGCCTAGCCGCTCTATAATTGTGGGGTGTTTTTTTTGAAGATAAGTGGTATTTGAAACACTTTATAAAAAGTTCTATGAAACAAGTGGTTCTTGAAATAAATTATAAATTTTTTTTAAAACAAGTAGTGTTTGATACTTTATTATAAAATGTTTTGAGACAAGTAGTTTTTAAAACACTTTATAAAAAGTCTTTTAAGACAATTAGTTGTCAAAACAAATTATAAAAGGTTTTCGAGATAAGTTTTTTTCAAGACAAGTAGTTTTAAAAACAAATTATAAAAGACTTTTGAGATAAGTTATTTTTAAGACCATATAAAACTTTTGAGACAACATACTCTCAAGACAATTGATTTTAATGAAACTTTTAACAGAAAGTCCTATAAATATTTTACAGAAGAGATAAATCTCAAGGATTAACTATAAAAAGGCACTTAGTTATTCATAAGTGACAGAAAAAACCTGAACAAAGTCAAGGCAACTCCTTATCAAGAAGTTGTTATTTTTTAGGTGTCAAGATTCGAGAACTTTATTATGACTATCAGAGACGTGTCAAGATTGAAGATCTCTTTCGTAATTGTTGAAGACATGTCAAAATCAAGAAGTTTGCAACCGTTGAATATGTGTCAAGCTTGAAAACATATCTTATAACCGTTGAAGACGTGTCAAAATCGAGAAGCCCCATTTTCTGTATCCATCAAAGATGTGTCAAGATTGAAAATTTCTCTTCTAATTGCTAAAAACATGTCAAGATTGAGAATACTCTTTTCCATGACCGTTGACAAGTGTTGAAATCTTACGAATTAGCGTTTGTAATACTTAGTGTGACATCCTAATTTTTAGGGAAAATAGGGGTCAATTTTTTGCGTTAAACATACCTGGATCTATAAAATCCACTCTCATATATGAAGATATGAGAGCTGGTCCCACGGCCAAGGAGAAAAAGGAAAGGAAGGTAACAGACAAATAAAATCTTTCACAGCGGAAAACAACAGCGCCTGAGCGATCCCACAAACAGCGTGCATTCGCTCAAGCGAGATCCGACTCCGCTTGAGCGAGACAGCACAATTCGCTCGGGCAAACACACATTCACTTGGACGAAACCATTCAAAAGCCTTCCCTCTGAACCAAACTCGCTGGAGCGAAGCCTTCATTCGCTGAAGCGAGAAGCCACACTCGGCATATTCACCACTCGGTATTCGAGACAACCATTTACTCGGTAATAACTTAGTCCACTCGGTATAAGAAAATCCAATCACTCGGGAACCACCCCAACAATTGCCTCACCCGGCAACCCATAACTTAGTCTCTCAATTTTATTCACAGAGTCAACATAAGGATCCACTCGGGAAATGAAGGTGATTCCAGTCGGATTCTATCAAACCCCTCACCCTCGGGTTATTACCCAACCAAACACCAATCGGTATAATTCAACCTCGAGTCACTCGGAAAACATCAACCATTAGCACTCGGCATAACAGAACTCCCTTACTCAGAGAGTACATAGGCTTCCTCTCAGCCATTAATCACTCGGTTTAATCATTCATAACCAACTCATCTTCAGAGTGGTATTCCACTCGGTAACTAATATCATTTCTGACCAATACTCATTCGGCCTCACAGTTGGTATTCAAGCCTATTTTCACCCTCGGAGAATATATGGATTTTCCTTTACTTAGAAGGGATCTCCTCAACCATACTCCACTCGGAATATTCCATCGTTTCTCACACGGAGAATACCTTAACATCCATCATTAGGAAATAGCTTCCTAAACAATTCCACTCGGAATTATCCGAACTCCTCAATACTTAGAGGACTTCACCAGGTTAAGTCACTTAAACATATGAAATACTCAACCACTCGGAAAACCATTAAATCAGGTTCTACTCGGACTCATTCCATACTTAAACGCTCGGGATACTCATTACATTATTCACTCGGAATACATTTATAATTCGTACACTTAGAATATTTCAAGCTAAACCATTACGACCACACTTCCCTTAGAAGAGATTCACTCGGTTTCCACTCGGAAATCATTCAAGCTTATTCACTTGGAAAAGGCCACATATTCATCCTCACTCAGCTCGGCTCCCACAATAACGTTTCACTCAGAATTCTTTACTTTAACATTATTCTATTCAACATCATTTATATTCCAGTCGGAAGAAACATCAAATCAACATAAATCTCCTATCTATATATATGCTCTCTGATTCACAAGTCCGACTACCCATTCAGCAATACTCTTCAACCGATTCATACCATGTTATCAACATAACGTATATATGTATATACTCATACGCATACACTCGGATACTTATTATCTTGATACTTTCCATTATCAACACAATCAGTCGGTAATGCATATAATACCATTCACTCGAAGTATGTATATATATATTAACATGCACTCAGATTCCAGTACATATATTTCATATTCATTATACAACATTGTTATGAGCCGGCCAAGGCTTTTAAACAACAAAAGACACTCGGTACATTACATTATGTACACAGCCTCATCAATAAATACCCAACACTCAGGTTAAGGCCATCACATCATCCAATCCGACCTGCATACACTGAAAAATGGTGTGGGGGTGAGCATTACATATTAAATGATAGATATTGGCTCGGATTAATCATGGAATCCACAACATGTCACAACATATACATCAATCAACACAACATTCATTGTCATTCAACATGATCAATCACAATCATCCTCAATCGGGTTTCTTACCCATTTCACTCGGCTATAAAGCTCAACATCTTCATCAATAATACCATCCCTCAATCGGATTTCACTTTAAGTTTGCTCCAATACTATGTCAACAATATTCACACTCTGAGCCACGCTCAAGGAGTCTGTCCGAGCCCAGCTCCAGGACTTAAGCATATTCATCACCTGTCATTTGATTGCCGATCGGTATACAAATCCAATGCATTCCAGTGGCGAATCAGATGCATACGGTTTCTTTCACTCGGCGTCCAAGGCCCATGCACTCAGCATTTCAACAAGCGTTTCATTTCACGCTTAGTGCCCCAGGCACTGCCCGAATCCAATCCGGGTCTTTCATCACAATCAACATTAGGACCACGTCCTCTTCACTCGGGATAACACCCTCGTGGCACCCCGCAAGGTGTTCATATTCAATAACACAATAACACGTAAGCATATGAAATTCAACTCATATCCATTCGATTGCCCACTCGGAATTCTGCGTTCAACATTAAATTTATTTGGCAACTCAACAATAGTCAGATGACTTGGCTTAAACCACATTCACTCGGCAATCCTATGCCATCCATTCAGATTATCATCTATCACAAGCCTCATAGGCTATTTCATGGGATTCACTCGGACTTAGCATTTTCTAAGCCTCACATACCCTGGTATATGGAATTTCACTCGGAAATCGACTCTAATAATCATCCCATACCAATATTTCACTCAGTATTCATCATCACAGTCCCCAATACATTCATTCATCACACACAAGTTCAATAACAACATCACATACCTTTTTGAATATACAATTGCACATGGGGACTCATAAATAGCCATACAATGCACTCGGCATCCATAATACAAGTAACAAGCATCTCATGCATTAACTCACATCATCACAAATATCATCATACATCTCTTGGACAGATACGCAAGCACCATGCAGCAATAAATAATCATACAACAGGGTTCAACTCAACAACAACACACAATACACATCAAACACAACATAATACAATTATATCACCCGGAAATCCGTCCATAAGCCATGCATTTGAGATGCAAAGCTCCCCGCACCTAGATGAAGCTTCCAAGGGTTACATGGACACTCGGCCCAGCCACAGCAGCACTCTGCTCGGCTTTCTGAACATGGAAAAAGCCACACAGCTTCCCTGCCAACCAGCATCAGTCTTTAGTCTTTCACTCAGCCTCACACACACTCGCTTGAGTGAAAATGGTCCAGTGACCATTTCTTCACTGGCTCGCTCAAGCGTGACCATTCTCGCTTGAGCGAGATACACCCAGTAGCCCATCTGGACACAACACATGAGCCTCAACACTCCAAGCTCTACTCTGCTCACAGCCATGGAGGAATCCATGCTGTTTACTCGAGCAGCAATCTCCAAAGCTTAGTACAAAGTTGTTCCTCACTCGTACAGCACCATCCTCCCCACCATGGAGGACCACCAGCTTCCATGCATGCCTTCTTCCTCACAGCAGCACCATACACCTTCAACAACAGTGGAGGACCACTATGCCTCCATGCAACATGCATGTCTTCATCCTCCCAAGAGTAGTGCAACTTCACCATAGTGGACCATCATGTATCCACAAACCGAGACATGCACACACACACAGTTGTAGGCTCCAACCGAACCCATCATATAAAGGAGAAGAAGAGGAAGATGAAGAAGAATCACCAAGGAACAGGGAAGGATAAAAGGAAACTGAACCCAGCCTCCACACACAACCATATCTGTTCCTCAACACCACACAGTTCCACTAGAATTCTATACCGTACATGAGTGGAAGTAGAAGATAAAAGGAAGGAAGAAGATGAAGCAGAAGCTCCAACAAGTTCTAGGGAGAAGAATGAGCACTTCTCTCATCAGGATATACACTCCCAAGGAATGAAGGGAGGGAGTGAGAAGAAAAACATGCAACCAAGGCCTTATCATCTCAGCCTCATCAACATCCAACTCCTCACAACATCCCATCCTCATTTAATGCAAGTCCATCAACATTTAATGCCAATTCTCTCAGTAATGATTACACAAACACCACGTGGACAAGGAGGGAGAGAAAACCGGACCCATTTGACCATCAAGGCACATGAGTCATCACTATGGGGACCACACAGAAGAAGAAAAAAGAAAAGAGAAATCAGGCCCTACAATGATCCAAGAGCACCAGTGGTCCCTCATTAATCAATTGCCTTGCCTGAGCGAATTTCATCGTTCAAGACCTTTCGCTCAGGCGGGTTCCATCCAGCAACTGATTCCTTTCGCCCTCGCTCGGGCGTCCCAAGCTCGCTTGAGCGACCAACACTCAAAATCCATTTCTTCTCTCGCCCGCTCACCTGATCCCTCATTCGCCTGGGCGAGATCGGTCCAGAGCCCTTGAAATCAACACAAAGGATTCTCGCTTGAGCGAGAATCCCTCTCGCTTGAGCGAGAATCCCTCTCGCTTGGGCGAGAAGTATCAGGACCTGGGCAGAAACGTGAGCTCTCAATATCACACATAACAAAATCCATTCAAAGCCAATTTAACTCAATTCCATCCTTCATATACCTTACAATAATGATTTAAAACTTGTCTCCAGTGTTCGTGCACAACAATTTCCATTCAACTCATATTCAACCATTTGCCATTCTCATCAATTACTCATTTTACAAAATTCGGGGTGTTACAATTCTCCCCACCTTCAAGGAATTTTGTCCTCGAAATTCAATTATGAACTTACCTCAATAAGCAACTTGGCATTCACTATATACCAAACAAATCATTTACATACCAACACTTTCCAAGTATTCACCGACTGCCAAATCCAGTCAGCACAATTTCACTTCTCAAGTAGTTTCTAACCACACAACAAGAATTTCCAAGACACCACACTCTTAACATCTTCCACTCAGAAGTATTACCAATTGGCTCGGAAATCACCCAGCATTCATACTTCCACTTTCGCTCAAGCTACTCACATTCGCTTGGGCGAAGAAAGATCCAGTGACCAATTCCTCACTGGCTCGCTCAAGCTGATCCCTCACTTGCTTGGGTGAATGCCATTTCTCAGACCCTTCGCTTGGGCGAGACTCCATTCGCTTGAGCGAATTTCCTCCAGAGAGCAAACACTGATACTGCGAATCCCTTCCAGAGAGCAACACTGATACATAGGCAATTTTGCTTGAGCGAAATTAACCTTCGCCTGAGCGAAAATTGCCCAGAAACCATAAGGCCAACATAGGGAATCCTCGCCTGGGCGAGATCCCTTCTCGCTCGGGCGAGACTATCAACACAGAGGCAGGAAACGCAGATTTCACACAGTCCAACTTATGAAACTTCATCATAAGCCAATTTAATCATATCCATGCTATCATATACATCATATAAGACATATATAACTTGTTCCTAAGCATTCTCACTCAGAATTCCTCATTATAAATCAAATTAGATTTATTCCACATATTCTCACCCATCTTCCTCAATAAGCATCAACTATTTGCCATTCACATTAATTATTCATTTTTATAAAATTCGGGGTGTTACACTTAGCCTATAAATAATACCCAATCCATTTGTCTAAGGGTTATGTTTTACTTATTGTATTGTCTTTATTTTTCAAAATACTTAGAATATGTAAGACTTGTGTCCAGCATGGATCTATAAGTTTGAACTATGAAACAAATGATCATACAAAAATCAAGTGTAAATTTTCTTCGAGTATTGTTATTTAAAGTTCAGTTGTTTTACAATTTTGCAACTTTCTTCATACCTTTTTCCTTTCTTCTTTTTTTACTTGCTTTCTCATTTAAGTTTCTGTCATTTAGTTATTCATACTTTACATTCTCACTTCCTTTGCATTCTTGCAAAACTTTCTTTCTTTTTAAAACTTCAGTGCTTTCAAATTCTTTCATGAAACATTTTATTCATTATAAAAACTTATAAATACTTGAACCCTGATAAGTCTTTTTATGAACATTTTCAAAAACCATTCTAAAAACATCTTCGTGAAACCTCTTATAAAAAGACACTTAGATTTCTTAAAGGCATTATATTCGTAATTTCGTGAAACACTTGAAAAGTATAACTTTGAGAAAACCCACAAGGAATTAGTTTTCTTTCCCAAAGTTATTTTTGGAAACATAGTTTATGTGTACCAACTCATATTTTTAAATATAAACAAAAGATAAACATAAACAGATACAAAACCACACCATAGGTCTCTGTATTTATAGGTTAAAGGTTGAATAAAGAGAGAGAGAGTGAATTTCCTTGCTTCCCAACCAACCAAGTTAAAGGCATTGTCCTATATATGCATAAAAGTAAAAGCATTGTCACTATATGCTTTACCTTTTTACCACAAAATACGGCTTTTACTATTACCGTGTTTGACAATCCCCCACTTAAAGTCGCTTGACCAACAATCAATAACTGATCCGGTTTTGTCAAGCATCACATAGAAGAATACTATAAAAAGAGATCTGAGATACTCTCATCAAATAGTACGAGGTGAAATCACTTCACAACATAATATTTTTTTTAAGAAGAGGCTTTACACTTTTCGAATAAGTAAGTCCATATCAGTGACAAACAACATCAACAATTTAAATACGTTGTTTGATCAACTTACAACATTAGATTTCACAATACAACAAAATAAGTGTGTCGAACTTCTTGCTTCAGAGTTTGCCAGATTCATATGACCAACTCATCATCAATACAACAAATAATAATATTGTTAGTAGTTTGTTTTTTGATGATGTTGCTAGAGCCATTCTCAAAGAAGAATCCAGGTGCAAAAATAAAGAAGGTAGTTAAGGAAGTTCAAAGCAAATAGAAGCCTTGTGACGTCCCTTTAGTATTTCCTAAAATATATTCCAGGATGAATTAAAAATAGAATAATTTTTCACATTTAACATCCCTGACCATAAATAAAAGGAGCTCAAGAGCAACACCATAAAAAACAGCCCAAAAATGTGTTTGTGGGGGCCTGGTAATCGATTACCATAAGCTGGTAATTGATTACTAGCGAAACAGAACACCCCTATTTTAAAAAACCACCTAGTAATCAATTACCACAATCTGGTAATCGATTACTGATTGTACAGAAACAACATTTATGTAGAATTTTACATTTTAGTAAACTTCTGGCCTACCCAAATTGCCCATTTTAGCTCCGATTACCACAAAACTTTATGGGCCATATATTTTCCCCATTCTAAAACTATTGGCATAATCTGTTCACCAAAATTCCACCGTATGTGTGAGTTATGCGTAAAAATACATTTAAGTCAAAAGTAACCAAAACCTATGCACCAAACCTATCAAATGGGTTCCAAATCTAGCAAGGCCTATACCTACAAGTTCTAAATGACGTGGGGAACCTATTGGTCCTTTTCAGGGGTCCCTAAACCCACCGGATCTCCAAATTACTCATCCAGTTCCTTATTTCCACGTAATGACCCTTAAAATGCACGTTATGGTTTCATCACCAATTTTTTATCAATTCACATTAATTCATCACCTCATCATCACATATCCATACACTAACATACTAATACACATAACATAATTAACTTGCCCAGCCAATTCATAACAGTTCACCTGGTCATAGTTAAACATGCATAATTTCCACATTCATGCATAATTACTTCGTGCTATATATATAACCACTAGCTACTTTAAATCATATCATCACACTATACATGTTGAATCATCCTAATCAATTAAGCACATGCATATATAGACATCAAAATGCATTATCATTTCACAATTCAAGTTAAAGCTCAATTGCATATACGCATATACATACATAGATAATTATTACAAGTTCCATCATCATCATACACATCAAAAGTTCCACTCTATCCTTGGCATTCACTCTTCACTTGGCGCATCCCTCTAGGGCATCTACACCTTCCCTGTCATTGATCACCAAAAGATAAACCATGGCAAGGGTGAGTATGGGATCATAATTAATCTAGAACCCACAACAAGTGAAGAAGGGTTATAAACTTAACCTTACTCAATTACTTCTCACATATCTTAGCAATTACTTGTACAATGCTTCGCCACAATATTCATCACATTTCAATATAACTTATTTGTTAGAATCAAGTCTACATTTAAGACTAAGAAGTCTGAACCCTTGTGACTTGTTAATAATATCCATCAAGACTCTTAGCTAAAATGTAGTTTGTATGTTTGATTTGTCTAACTATTCTGATTTGTATGACAAGAAGTCCGTAGTGACCTAGTTGCAAGTAACAGAGGGAGTTTGTGAACTCAAATCACTCTTTAAATAAAGAAGTTTGTACTCATTAAAAAGCTTCAAAGAATTAAGTCTGATTGAAGCTACAGACCCCAAGATGATTACTCATTCTTTCTCTAAAAGCATCTGAAAAGAATCTTTCCCTTCTGAATAAGGAACCACAAGGACTTTTGCATATCAACTCTGTGCCTATCATATAAAAGGTAACAAACAGAAAAGCTAAAGGTTTGCTCGCATAAACCAAGAAAACTGCCTCACATATCCCAAAGTGTCAGCAAAAGTTGAACCTGTCCAAGTCAAAAAGCCTAAAGGTCAACAACTATGAAGTTGTACCCGATTGCGTAAAATGGATAAGCAAAAAGAGATATTTTTGTAAAGACTATCAAGGCAACCCATTTGTGTGTTTATCTCTGAAGCATGTCTCTACAATTCCTGCTTATACTATCCTTGAGAAGATCAACAAATTCAAAGCTGAATCAACGGTTATCTCATGGAAGCCTATAAATACTAGGAGACTCTAAAATGTTAAGAGGTTGACACATTGAACATTCTCTGATCTCTTACAAGAACCAACAAGTCTAAAAGACTTTCACTGTAAAATTTTCTAAGTTCTTGTATCTTTTACGTAAGTCTTCCTTGTAAGTTCTGCTTCCAGCAGACCTTGAGTTATCATAGTCTGTAACTCAGCCTACCTTCCTTTATATCTCATATATTTGTATGCTGAGTTATCTGTTGTAACAAAAAACTCTTTATCATTACTTTCTATAAAATTTGATGTGTTACCAGAATATGTTAGTGTGGGAAACACTATGTAGACTGAAGAGACTTTTGAAAGAATACTTGGGTAAAAGCTAGAAGTGGCTGAAGTCAAGAATACTTAAGGCACTGGTCTGGTGTTGTTGTTGTAAAAAGTGTTTTTACAATAATGAAAATCCTTCAAGTCTGAAGGGACTAAACGTAAATTCTGCTTTGGAAGTGAACCAATATAAATTCGTCATGTGATTGTCTCTCCCTTCTCTGATCTGTTTTATTATTTTAAGTGTTCAGAGTCCGTAAAAATCTAGTAAATAGAGTTAAGACTTATTCAACCTCATTCTAAGTCTGACTTTGAACCATCAATTAGTATCAGAGCTGGTCCTTTCAGGTTGATTACTCCTCTGATTAAAAAGGATCAAGATCTATGATCACTTCTCAAGATCAGGTTATTGTTAAAGGCTCTTCCATGAATAGACCTCCAGCATTCCTAGGTGAAGACTATGCTTACTGGAAAGACAGGATGAAAATGTTTATCAAGTGTACACAATATGCTTTATGGGGGATAATCGTATGAGGTGATGAACAACCCCTATGGACAGTGAAGGAAAGCCAGTTCTCGAAGATAAGTGGTCCACAGCTGACTTCAGAAAGATGGAGTTAAATGCTAAGGCCAAATTTCTTCTAATCTATGCTTTGAGCAAGTCTGAATATAATAAGGTTTACAACTATAAATCTGTAAAAGAAATCTAGGATAACCTTCAGCGCAACCACAAAGGCACCTCCAATGTTAAGCATTCCAAGAAAATCTTCATAACCAAGAAGTATGACAACTTCAAAATGGAGGAACACGAGTCTGTTGATCAGATATTTTGAAGATTTCAGCCTTGGGATCAACGCCCTCCATTGATGATATCAACGTCAAACTTCTGGGATGCTTACCAGAAAAGTTTGATGCTAAGTGTACTGCTCTAGAGGAAGCAAAGGATCTCAGTACTCTGATTTTGAATGAACTTCTAGGAGTTTTAAGAGTTCATAAGTTGAAGCTTAACCAGAAGGAAGTGTCAAAGCCTTCATCTTCCAAGAATATTGCCTTGAAGTCTAAAGAGACTTCTAGAAGGTGCAAGAAGTCCAAAGTTAAGGAGTCAACTAGCTCAAACCTTGTATTTGATAAAGGAGATAAGGACACTGATGAAGATTTAGCGTTTGTCACTAAACATTTCCTTAGGCTTCTTAAAAAGAAGAAAGGTGGAGTTGGAAGGTTTAACAGAAAAGAACCTAGAGGTAAGAATCAATTCAAGTTTAAAACTGATAAACTTGTTCTGGAGTGCTTTAACTGCAGGAAACTAGGACACATTAAAGTAGAATGTCCTCTTTTGAACAAAGATGGAAAAGATAAAAGAGAGAAAAAGAAGATTTTCAAAAAGCAAAAGGGACTCATCATCTGGGATGATGAAGATTCAACTAGTATGAGTGAGTCTAAAGAAGAGACAAAGTATGCTTATATCTGTCTTATGGCCAAATCAGATTCAGAATCTGAAGTAAGCATAGACGAGTCTAAATCAGAAAAGGTAAACCAGTCTGAACTTAAAGAAAATTATGAAACTCTTTTTAAAGACTTTTCAACTCTTTTGGAAAACTATAAACTGTTAAAAAAGAAACAATCTGAAACTATTTCTTCACATGAAGATATAATATCTGAGTTGAAGAAAAATGATTCAGATCAAGAATTTTTTAGAGAGCTAGATGAAAAAGAGAAGATGCATCTTGAAGAGATATATAAGCTTAAGAAAGAAAATGAGACTTTGAAAACAAGACAAAATAGTTCAGATGCTCGTTGCATCTTTCAAGAAAAGGAAATCAAGTCTCTTCAACATCAATTAAGTACGCTTACTATAGACTTGGCTCGATTTGTAAATGGAACTGAAAATTTAAACAAACTTATGGGTAAAGCCCAAGGAAGTTCCAAAAGGCTTGGCCTGGGGTATGTTGAAGAAACTTACTTCAAAGAAAAGGTTTCTCCCTCTTCATTTTCTCAAACTAAGCATAAACATGCTAAATGCAACTATTGCAAGAAGCATGGTCATGTGATTCAAGACAGCTGAAAAAGAAAAAGGAAAAATGTAAAGTACATTAACCCTATAGGATCCAAAAAGTTTTGGGTACCAAAGGCAATGATTATTCATATTTCAGATATGTTTAAGGACAAAAGCAAAGCAACACTACTAGTATCTGGACAGTGGGTGCTCACATCACATGATAGGAAAAAGGCCTTTCTTCCTAAACCTGGAATACTTTGAAGGAGGAAAAATTACTTTCGAAGGAAACTAGTCTGGTCAGATAACTAGGATGGGTAAAGTTGGTAATATTCTTTCTCCTGTAATTGAAAATGTTTATTATGTAGAAGGTCTGAAGCATAACCTACTGAGCATAAGTCAATTTTTCCATAATGGTTACGAAATCTTGTTTGATAAAGAAAAATGTATAATCATCAATCATGATGGAACCATTCTTTTCTCTGTAAATAGGTATAATAACTTCTACAAAGTTGAACTAGGTAAACTGAATAGTCAAAATATAACTTGTCTTTTCTCCACTTCTGAAGAAAAGTGGGTCTGGCACAAGAAGCTTGGACATGTTGGCATGAAACATATTTCTAAGCTAAACAGAAAAGGGTTGGTTAAGGGACTTCCTAGAATTTCATTCAATGGATCCCAACCCTGCGAGGCGTGTCAAAAGGGAAAACAACATAAAATATCTTTCAAAAACAAGGATGTTGTTTCCACAACCATACCATTTGAATTGTTACATTTAGATTTGTTCGGATCATCCCAAATTCAAAGTCTTGTTGGAAAACGATATGGTTTTGTCATTGTTGACGATTACACTAGAATGACATGGGTTTATTCCTTAGCCCGCAAAGATGAATCTATACAAGTGTTCAAGATTTTCTATAAGAAAATCCAATCTAAAAAAGGTGTTTGCATTGGTACATTAAAAAGTGATCATGACAGAGAATTTAAAAACAAAATCTTCAAAAGTTCTATAACAAAATTGGCATCTCTCATACTTTTTCTTCTCTAAGAACACCTCAATAGAATGGTGCTGTAGAAAGGAAAAACAGAAGTCTATTAGAAATGGTTAGAACTATACTTTGAGAAAATGATTTACCAAAATATTTTTGGCTGAAGCTATGAGCACTTCTTGTTATATCCAAAACAGAGTCTTTATCATACCAATACTCAATCAGACTCCATATGAATTATGGAAGGGAAGAAAACCCAACATCTCATATTCTCACTCATTTAAATGTACATGTTATATACTAAACACAAAAGATCAACTTGGAAAATTTGACTCAAAGTGTGATAAAGGTATATTCATGGGATATTCAAATACATCAAAATCTTATCGAGTCTTTAACACAAGAACTCAAACCATTGAAGTATCAATGCATGTAAGATTTGATGATCTAACAAAGTCTGACAAGAA
The DNA here is from genome assembly GCA_037962975.1 of Clitoria ternatea. Taxonomy (NCBI): domain Eukaryota; kingdom Viridiplantae; phylum Streptophyta; class Magnoliopsida; order Fabales; family Fabaceae; genus Clitoria; species Clitoria ternatea. The sequence goes on from CM075669.1 coordinate 248,387,704, forward strand.
ATTGACAAATCTAAAATATGATGATACAAGAATTATATAACCTGAAGGTGAACCTGAATCATCAGACTCCTTAAATAATCAACAACTGGGCTTAGGTCAACAAACAGTGTTTGAACCTGAGAAACCAAGAGAATGAAGTTCAAGACTTACCATCCTTTAGATCTTAACATTAGAGATCAAGCTGAATGAGTCTGAACCAGATCAAGATTTCTTAATCAATCATCAATGGTACTTGTCCAGAACTTGAACCTAAGACTATTAAAAAGCTCTAGAAGATCCTGATTGGATCATAACTATACAAGAAGAACTCAACCAGTTTGAAATAAACAAGGTATGGACCTTGGTTTTGAAACCCAAGAATAAAAGTATCATTGGAACAAGATGGGTTTTTAGAAACAAACTGGATGAAAATGGTAAAGTTGTAAGAAACAAAGCAAGGCTTATGGCTCAAGGCTACAATCAACAGAAAGGTATAGACTTTACTGAAACCTTCGCTCCTGTAGTCAGACTTGAGTCTATAAGAATTTTGCTTATGTTTGTTGCCTTTAAAGGAATAAAATTATATCAAATGGATATTATTAGAGTAAAGTCTGAACTCATGATTGAGCAGTTTGAACCCAAATAATTTGTTAATAATACATATCAAGACTCTCAGTTAAAATGAAGTTTGTACTATTTTGATGTCTAACAGTTCTATTCAAGTGTGTCAGGAGTCTATAGAGCTTCACTTGTAAATGATAGGGGGAGACCCTAAAACTCAATACGTTTCAAATATAAAAAAGACTATACTCACTCAAAACATCCCTGAATCAAGTCAAGTATACCTACAAACTATGATGCAACTTCACTCTTGGAAGTACTCAAGAAAAGGATCTCTTCTTTCCAAAAATAAAGTTACATGAACTTTCTCCTATCATCTTTGAAGTTTTCACTAAAAAGGAAATCAATAAAAAAGTTGATAAGCTTTCTTGCATGCCTCAAGAAAACTACCTCACACATCTCAAGATGTCAGAAAAACTAAATCGGATCAGTATGAAAAGCCTATGGTCAATATGTTAAGTACATGCTTCCTCAAAATGGATAAGCAAAAGAGATCTTTTGCTAAAAGACTTTTAAAGTTGTCCAGTTTAGGAAACTCCTCAGAAGCATGTCTCTACAATCACTGATGGCACAACACTCGAAGAGATCAACGTTCTTCAAAATAAACCAACGGATCTTTTTAGAAGGCCTATAAATACAAGAAGCATTTGAATCCAAGAGTGTAATGATGTTCACTTTTTTCTTGAACTCTCTCTTGTTTTCTATCTAGAAACCTAAGTCTGTAAAGATATTTCTTGAAAAGTTTCTAAGTTCTTGTATTTACTACATACGTCATCTTTATCGTTTTGTCTTGTGTAGACCGTGACTTATAGTAGTTCGTGGCTCAATATGCCTGTATTCATTTCATATATTTGTATGCTGAGTTATCTATTTATAAATTAAAACTCTTTACTACCTTCACATTGTGTTTTGGTGTGTTGCTAGAATTTATTAAGTGTTGGGAAACACGTGTGGCCTGAAGAGGCTTTTGGAAGAATACTTGGGGTTTTTAGCCAGGAGTGGCTAGTGTCAAGAATACTTGGGATAAGCCAGAAGTGGCTGGAGTCAAGAATACTTGGTGCACTGTGTTGGTGTTGATTTTAAAAGTGTTTTACAATAGTGAAAATCCTTCGATCTGAAGGGACTGGACTAGCTTGTGTTGGAAGTGAACCAGGATAAATTTCTGTTGTGCATTTCTTCCTTTCTTTATCTCGTGTCTGTAAAATCAATTTTTCTCTTGAGTGGTCTGTTAGCAAAATTTATTGAAAAAGAGTTTAAGACTTATTCAACCCCCTTTTAAGTCTAACTCTGTACCATCAATTGGTATCAGTCCTTTCAGGTTGGTTACTTTCACGAGTAAAAAGGTACAAGATCCATGGCCTCATCTTCTCAAGTCTAGCTCATTCCTAAAGGAGCATCATCAAATAGACCACCTGTCTTCTTTGGTGAGGATTACCCTTACTGGAAAGACAGGATGGAAATGTTCATCAAGTCTACTCAATATTCCTTGTGGGGAATAATCACCAGAGGTGATGAAACAGCTCCTAACTAGTGCAAAAATTAGATATAACAACGGGATATTATTCACGGGTAGAAGAGGATCAGTGATAAAAACATGCGCGGTGGCATTTTTGAAATTATAAGGTGAACGTTTTAATCAGAGAAAACTATATATCCACGGTTAACATCATAACCGTGAACGTACCCATCAATATATATTCACGGTTGAGGAGTCAACCGTGGATATATAGTACCTAAAATATATATCCACGGTTGTGTTCACAACCGTGAATATATATTCCTGGGTACGATCACGGTTATGATGTGAATCGTGGATATATATAGATGTCAATATTCACAGTTGTATTTCCAACCGTGGATATATACTTCAGGTTTTAGGGTTTAATCACTGGGTACTGTATGTCCACGGTTGTTTCTATAACTGTGAATATAGATTTAATATTTATCCACGGTTGGTATCGTAACCGTGGATATATAGTTAACATTTATCCACGGTTGTTTGTTAAACCGTGAATATATGTTTAATATATTCACGGTTTCAAGGGGAACCGTGAATATATATCCTTTCTGAAACTTCAAAAGTCGCGCCTTTCACTTTTTTTTCACTTTCTCCTTACTTTCGCGCTGGTTATTGTCTTCTTCCTCGTCCTCCTCTTTGTTGGTCGTAGGCTTCTGGGTTCACTTCCTTCTTCTTTCATGTGCCCTTCTTCTTCTTCGTTCACCATTGTCAGGTAAGTGCTTCGTTGCCCTTCTTCTTTCGTTCATTTTTTAACCTCTGCTTCATTGTTATGCTTTATAATCGTAATGGGTTTGCTTTGTTGTCTCTAAGTTTGTGTGTTTATTGTTGAAGCTGAACTCTGTCTCTGCTATTTTGACATTGCCTGTGACATTGCCTCTATTTTCATATGTTTTCATTGTTGTGGAGACCTGCATTAGTAAATGTCAATAAAAGTAGTTATATTATCAAAATTATTGAGATAAAGTGTCTCTATCTTTGTTTATTTTAGCTCTAGTTAAAGCTTGTATCTGTGTCTCTGTTCCTTTTACTTTGCTAGAAATATTGTGGATCCTTCTCTGTGTGTGTAACAATGTGTATGCTTTACTATAGGATTTCACTTGTTTGGATTTAATGCTTGTCTGGTACCTGTTGTTAGCACACAAAAATCGCTTTTGAAATATTCCCCTTCAAATGAAAATGGAGCTAAGTTTATAGGCTTGAGCTCTACAACTAATTAGCAAAAAAATAGGCAACTACCCCCACACTAACAACAAACTCTTAAACATGGGTAACAGAAAAACAATAACGTAAACAAACTCTAAATCTTTTATTCTAAAATAACTGACTCGGTTGACACTCCCTCCCTTAAACTTTATGCTCACTGCAACAGTTTACATTAGGTTCTTCAAGCATGCCCAAAGTTCACAGATGCTGGAAACTTTTAACTTTAAATGGGTTTGTCATTATGTTTGCCAATTGCTCTTCCGTGTTACAATAATTTAGCTCAATAACACCATCGTTGCATAAATCCCACAAAAAATAAAATCTTACATCAATAAATAAAATCTTACATCAATGTGTTTACTCCTTCCATGTAGAACTATATTTTTAGACAATGTAATGGTAGAAGCATTATCACAAAATATAATAGTTACTCTTTCCTGGAAGTAGTTTAGATGCTCTAAAATTCTTCTTAACTAAAAGTGACCCAAAAAAAAAGTGACCCAAAAATAAAATGAATCAATATGGATTTTTGACCAACCCAACCCGGGCCACCATGTTTAAAAAATAAAAATCCAATACCAAACAAAACTTGAAAAATGTCATAATCCAACACCATATCCATAATTCATAAAATAAAAGTTCAACCCTCATGTCTCAAATTCCATAATCCATCATCCAACACCATAGTTCTACTTGAAAATACCACAATTATATAATGTTATTTCTGTTGCTATTTTTTCTCTCATATAATGTTATTTGTTTATGTTTGTATGTATATGGTTGTCAATGTTGCGAACTCGTAGGCTCATACTAGCTAACTGGTATGAGGATGTGCATGAGTGAACCGTAGTTCCCCGTTTGAGATTCGACACAAATGGTCATTAAATTAATTAATGTCATCGTTTGTGTTGAATCTTGAATTGTCCGTTTGGACAGTTTGGGATGAACAATTATTTTTTATACGCCACTGTTAATATGTACAAGTTAGGAGTTATTTTAAAATTTGATAAACTTTCGGTATCTTGTATTTTGTGTTGTTCTCTGGGTGCATATTTGGTTGTGGTTGAATTTGATTTGACCACTCTCATTTTGTGTACTTAGAGACCAATGCGAAATACTACCGAAATTTCATCAAATTTTAAAATAAGTCCTAACCTGTATATATGAATGACGTATAAAAACAATTATCATGCTGAATGGGTATAGGACCACCACCTTTGTATAAAAAGTGAGGTTGATCATAGCACCTTGTAAACAGTTGGTATGGATTGGAGTTGGATAACTGCATCACGCCTAAGTCTGGAGTACGAGGGGGGAGTTGAATCATTTATAGAATTCGTAGCGAGGAATGCAGTGGGGGTGAATGAAAAGTATTTTTGCCCTTGTGTTAAATGCTTGAACCTACGTCGGGTAGACTTGGAAGAGGTGCGAGAACATCTACTGTGTGACGGTTTTCTACGTAGTTATACGCGTTGGATATGGCATGGTGAAGATGTGGTGGTGCCAAGTAACAGCTCTCAGACTAAAAATCGAAGCTCGATGCATGACAACGATGTCGACATGGATGACCGACTTGAGGATATGATCCGTGATGTAGGGGTAGAAGGTTTTAAGAAAGCTCATGTATATACAACTCTGTGTGAGGACTCTGAGCAGCCGTTGTATCCAAACTGCCTCAATTTCACGAGGTTATCAGCAGTTTTGCGATTGTTTAATTTGAAGGCCATAAACGGGTGGACGGATAAAAGTTTCACTGACTTACTGAAGTTGTTGAAAGAAATGCTCCCAGCTGGAAATACCTTGCCGAATCGTAACTATGAGGCCAAAAAGGTGTTGTGTCCTATGGGTTTGGAGTATGAGAAAATACATGCATACCCAAATGATTGTGTATTATTCCGGGGTGAGTTAGAAATGCTGCATCGATGTCCTAGATATGGGGTGTCACGGTATAAGAAGAAAGAGGCGAATTCTGATGAGGTATGCACTAAAGGGTCTCCTGCAAAGGTGTTGTGGTATCTACCTATAGTTCCAAGACTAAAGCGTCTATTTGCCAATGCAGATGACGTAAAACTTATGAGATGGCATGTTGAGGAGAGGATTATTGATGGACTACTTAGGCATCCGGCCGATGGGTCGCAATGGAAGAAAATGGATAGGATTTTTCCAGAATTTGCCAATGAACCAAGAAATGTTAGGCTTGCACTAGCCACAGACGGCATGAACCCGTTTGGGAACCTGAGCACAAACCATAGTTCGTGGCCTATTTTGTTGTTTGTTTACAACTTGCCGCCATGGTTGTGCATGAAGCGAAAATATGTGATGTTATCAATGATGATTTCTGGTCCACAACAACCGGGGAACGACATTGATGTATATTTAACTCCATTGGTTGAAGACCTCAAAAGGTTATGGGAAGACGGGGTTAAAGTGTTTGATGGGTTTACCGGGTGATCATTCAAATTGCGTGCCATGCTATTTTGCACAATCAATGACTTTCCAGCGTATGGTAACTTATCTGGGTACAGTGTGAAGGGTCATAAAGCTTGTCCAGTATGTGAGGAGGGGACTAGTTCTGTGCGATTGCATCATGGCAGGAAAAATGTTTATCTTCAACATCGAAGGTTTCTTAAAGTGAATCATCTGTTTCGAAGGTTGAAGAAGTCATTTAACGGTGCCCAAGATTTTGAAATGGCTCCTCCACCACTATCTGGTCGCCAGGCATATGAAAAGGTGAAGGACGTCAATGTGCAATTTGGTAAGTGTGAAAAACAGCACCCGACATAAAATAACTGGAAGAAAAGGTCAGTGTTTTTTGACCTGCCATATTGGAGGGAGCTTGATGTAAGACACTGCATTGATGTAATGCATGTGGAGAAGAATGTGTGCGACAGTTTAGTTGGTACACTCTTAAACATACCCAGGAAGACTAAGGATGGCCTAAACTCGCGTATGGACTTAGAGTTGATGGGTATACGTCAGGATTTGCATCCACAATCAAAGGGCAAAAGAACATATTTGCCTCCAGCATGTCATAGTTATCCAGAAAAGAAAAGCAAAGTCTCTATGAAGGGAGATTGGATGGGAAAGGAACGATTGGAAAAAAATGAAGAGCATGCCACGTGCTGATGTCCTTCAGGCACACTTGTATATTTTAAACAACACGGACGACGTGCAACCGTATCTAGCCACACACAAGGAGCTAGTCAAGAAAACCAACCCTAAAATGACTGAAAAGTGGTTGTTGAATGAACACAACAAGAGTTTCATGCAGTGGTTCCAAAAGACCGTCCTGAAAGATGCATCTGCATCCTCGACATTACATCGACTAGCACAGAGCCTGAACTTTGATGTCCTCACCTTTTGTGGGTATGACATAAACAATTATTCGTTTTATACAAGGACATAGGATGAAAAGAGTACAAATCAAAACAGTGGAGTGATGGTTGTGGCTCAGTCAATGCATTTCTCAACTTCAAAGGACAACAACCCTGTGATGGCTGAGTCATGCTACTTTGGTGTGATTGAAGATATATGGGAAGTTGATTACGGTCCCTTCACCGTTCCTGTGTTTAAATGCAAATGGGTTGACAATAAGAACGGTGTCACAACTGATGATTTAGGAGTTACGTTGGTTGACCTCAACAAGATAGGGCATAAGGATAAACCATTCATAATGGCAACGCAGGTGAAGCAAGTTTTTTATGCGGCTGACCCAACTGACAAACAGTGGTTAATTGTTATCCAAGGTAGACACATTGGAGACCCCAATCTTGATATTATGGAAATTCCATCAACTACAACACGTATTCCAACATCAATCGTGGAACATGACATAGATGACGTAGTTGCCAGTCGTCATGACCACCATGAGGGCTTGTGGGAAAATATTTCATCTTAATAGGGTATTAATCTTGTTGGTGATTCATTGAATTACATGTTATATTAGTTATTCGTTGTTTTAAATGTTATATTAAATATTTGACAGTTTTTTTCCTTGTTTGGACAGATACTCATGGTTGACCAGGATGGACGATCCAGGTCCGACTCACATGCCAGTGGTTCCTCTGCTCGGAAGAGTAGAGGTGTTACCCGGATGCCAGACGTCGCACTTAGGCGTCACCGGGGAGAGAGGCTAGTTGTTGAGATGGATGTCAACACCGGTAGATTCAGTGGACCGCATGCCACAAAGTTTAGCAGTTATCTGGGGGTTGTGGTACGGTCGAAGGTGTCCATCATTATCCCCGACTGGGATAATGTCGAGGAGGTGGTGAAGAACCAGCTATGGAGTGATGTTTTGGTAACTTAGATATTATTTAAGTTTTATTTTAGTGTATTATTTCATGTAACTCTTAATAAGGACTCCTTTATGGACTAACTCCTTTCATGTAGGATTCTTTTGACATACCATCTTCCGACATAGCGAGGAGGAAGGTCCTCGGTATTATGGTTGAGCGATGGAGGTCGTTCAAATCCATACTCACCACGAGGTATATTGAACTTTAAATTCTTAATCAACGCTTCACCAAATTGTACCAATCCTTAGTTTAAATATACCTTTCATTGTAGGTATGTATTCGGGGATGACCAAGGAAAGTTCCCTGGAGAGAAATATCCATTCATCGATCAGGAGACCTGGGATGCTTTTGTTGCATCTAGACATTCTGCCGAGTTTCAGGTACATTGGTTTTTAGATGATTAAATTATGTATAATTTATACGGCTAACTGTGAATATTTTTTTTCTTGTTGTAGGAGACCAGAAAGAAAGCCAAGGAGACTAGGAAGCTAAATGACTGCCCACACACACTGTCACGTGGGGGTTACCGTAGGTTGGAGGAGCGGCTGGCATAGGAGAGGCTGAGTCAGTGTCAGACTGACACTGGTATTGTGGATCCCCCTTCCCCACCTTCACGCCACGACAAATGGAAGCGGGCTAGGATCAAGAAGAGTGGGGAATACACTTCCTCACAGGCTCAGGAGGTTTCCTCACGGATAGTAAGTATTCCCCTTTATATCAGTGTCTGTTTTTCAGTTTATGTGAAGGAAGTGAATACTAACTTGTTTGGTTTCAGGATTCCTTGGTTGAGCAATCAACCCAAGGGTCTTTCATAGCCCATGGACGGGAGGATATTTTGACTACCGCCATCGGCAGGCCAGAGCACCCAGGAAGAGTGCGTGCTATTGGTCGAGGTGTAGGTAAGTGCTAAATAACTCTATGCTTTCATTTTGTTATCTGTTAAACAATTATGGGCTAATCATTCACATTTCACAGGCCTCCACACCTATTACGGTGCTCCTGACCCTGCCCCATTCCTTGAGCAAATGGTGGAGTAGAAGGTGGCTGTTGTGAAGGCTGAGTACCAGGTGGAGATATCTAGGCTCCACCAGGAGATGGCCCGATTCAGGGAGGAGATGAAGGCCTCACTCAGCCACCACCAGGAGCCTACTGCACCAGCTAGCGACCCACAGGTTAGATTCTTTATTTAATTTCCTCAGTTTTATTGTTTATAATCACTTTATTTCATTGTTGAATAACTTCTGCTTGATGTGTAAATATGTAGGTACGGAAGGTTAGCACTAAGGGGTCGTGCGCTGCGGCTGACCCTGACGATGAGGGGGTCGAGCCACCAGACACCCGTCAATGTGACCTGTTCATTGACGGGTCGGAGGAGCCAGTTGCCACTGGTATGGTGTACAACTTAGGCCCTGTGGTTCACCATCAGACATTACCTGATGGTATGTCCAGGGTCTCGGTTGTGCTCGTCCTCGAGGAGGATGCTGCTGTGCCAGTGGCAACTCAGGAGGTGAAGACCGTCGGTCAGGCGGTGGGCCACTTTCTGATGTGGCCCAACAGACTTCTGGTGATTGCCCTTGGACAGGTAAAAACCCTAAACACTAACTAGCTTTATTTCCTTGTCAATTATGGTACAAAATGTGATGGTTGTCAATTGTTTAACAGGAACAGACATTGAAAAAGCCAGACCCGGCCAAGGATCCCATCCGGATGCTATGGCGCATCGGGTATGAGCAAGGAGACGACACTGTTCAGGTCCTATGGCAGCCACTAGTGTTCGGCCGTCCCAGTGATTTTCCAGTTTACGTTACACATTCTGACATGTGTGACATTATTTCGGGGACATCGATGCTGAATGGCTCCATCTTTCAGTTGTGGGAGTTGTAAGTATATCCTTGTTTTGTCCAATTTTTTCATTATACAAGTTATTTGTCGCTAACCATGTCTTAACTTGTTTAGGTTTCTGGCAAAACTCTGTGTGGACTTGGGTTTCCAAGGAACTTACGGTTTCTTAGAGCCCTCTCTCATACAGAGGCAAGGAAACACCTCGCAGAACACCCAGACATACATCCAGAATTGGATGTTTGAGTCTGGGAAGCCTATATACATGGGCCCCTATCATAAAGGGTAATATTCTATTCCATAATTATTGTCATGAATTTTTACATTTTGAAGTCTCACTTATCACTGGTAACTGCAGGGCTCACTGGACGCTTCTGGTGATCTGTCTGAAGGACTATCTTGCTCTGTACTTTGATAGTTTGCATCGGACAGCTCCACAAGACCTGAAAGATATAGTAGACCGGTAAGTTCATCCCTAAAAAATAACCACAAATTCGATTACATCATTTTTAGAACTATACAATTCTAACTTATCTTATGTTTTGTTTGACGTAGGGTGGTGGTTGGATACAATCTACTGATTGGAAACAAGCCCAAAGGAAAAACATTTGTATGGGTGTACCCAAAAGTAAGTCAATCGTATTCATTCAAATCTTCAGTATATATTTTTTAAGTTGCGAATTCACTTATTCTATACTATATGTCCATTGTAGTCTTACAGGCAGAAGGGTACCTACGAGTGTGGCTATTTCGTCATGCACACTATGCTGACCATTGTCCAACATCATTTAGTAGATGGATGGACATATGTAAGTCTTATCATTTGGACTACTTTTCTACCAATTTCATCAATTTCATGTAATAAATAAAGCTTTTGTTCTAATTGTTTTGTGCATTGTTTGCAGTACTTTAATGACCGGTCATTTTTCCCAAAGGAACTTGTAGATGATGTTAGAAGGCAATGGGCCTCACACTTCATTGAAGTTAGGCAAAGCTAGATATAGGATCTTTATTCTTTTATATATGTATCTAGTAGGATTTAGGGTTTACTTTTATTAGATTACATTCAACTTAATTGTATATACTTTCATTTTTTAGGTTGTTATGAATTGATATAGAAAATAAATTGTTATATATATACATACCATTCTTTTGATATAGTGTTGTTGTGGCATACTGTATACTGTACTGGTTGTCTGAATGCAGGGTTGGGAAATGATAAAACAGAATCCATATTAAAAAAAAACCTCAGTATTTATTCACGGTTATGGCAACAACCGTGAATATAGACTATATTTATCCACGGTTACTACCATAACCGTGGATATAGATATATTTTATCCACGGTTGTCCATCATAACCGTGAATATAAGTATTAAAAGGTTTCAGTTACAAACTACTTATATTCATGGTTATGATGGACAACCGTGGATATAGATACATTTTATCCACGGTTGTCCATAATAACCGTGAATATAAGTAGTTTGTAACTGAAACCTTTTAATACTTATATTCACGGTTATGATGGACAACCGTGGATAAAATGTATCTATATCCACGGTTGTCCATCATAACCGTGAATATAAGTGGATGTAACTGACACCTTTCAGTTCTTATATTCACGGTTATGCTCGATAACCGTGAATATAAATAGTAAGTTATATTCACAGTTGTTCTTAATCGTGGTTAGATGTGATTTATTACCACGGTTATTAACCGTGGTTAAAGACCATCATCTACTACCACGGGTGCAACAACCACGATTCTTTAACCGTGAATAAAGGCCTTTATTAACCGTGATTATATCCATTTTTTCCACTAGTGTGATGACAAAGAAAAGCCTATCCCTGAAGATAAATAGGCTCCTACTGATACTAAAAAGATGGAATCTAATGCTAAAGCAAGATTTCTCTTAATCTGTACTCTAAACAAATCAAAATATAACAAAGTGTACAGCTACAAAATAGCAAAAGAAATTTAGGATGCTCTACAGCGCAACTATAAAGGTACTTTAAATGTTAAAAGATCTAAGAAGATTCTTGTGACTAAAAAGTATGACGGCTTCAAGATGGAAGATCATGAGTCTGTAGACCAAATGTTTGGAAGGTTCTAGACTCTCCTCAATGAGCTCAAAGCCCTTGGATCCATGCCCTCTACTGAAGATATCAACATCTAGCTTCTGGGTTGTTTACCTAAAAAGTTTGATGCAAAGTGTGCCGCTTTGGAATAAGCCAAAGATCTCAGCACTCTCAGTCTTGATGAGCTTCATGGTGTACTAAGAGTTCATGAGCTGAAGCTTAGTCAAAAGGAAGTGCCCAAGCCTTCATCCTCTAAGAATATTGCCTTGAGGTCTGAAGAGACTACCAGGAGAAGCAAGGAGCCAAAAGTTGAAGAATCAACCAACTCAAAACTTACAACTGATGAAGAGGAGAAGGACACTAATGATGAACTAGCTCTTGTGACTAGGAGATTTCATAGACTCCTAAAGAAGAAAAGTGGAGGAGGAAGGTTCGATAAAAGAGAACCTAAAGGTAAAAGTTCCTTTAAGTTTAAAACTGTTAAATCTGCCATAGAATATTTTAACTGTAGGAAACCAGGACATGAAAGTTGAATGTCCTTTGTTGAACAAGGACAAGAAAGATAGAACAAAGAAGAAGTTCTTTAAGAAACAAAAAGGACTCATCACATGGGATGATGGAGATTCAACTGGATCTAGTGGGTCTAAAGAAGAGACTGAGACTGCTCAATTGTGTCTTATGGCCGACACTTATTCAGAATTTGAATCATGTTCAGATGACTCTGAAACAGAGGAGGTAACTCAGTCTGAACTTCAAGAAAATTATGAAGCTCTTTTCAATGAATTTTCAATTCTTTTGAAAAACTATAAATTACTGAAAAAGAAACAGTCCAAAACTATTTCTTCATACGAAGATAAAATATATGATTTGAAAAAAAGGATTCAGACCAAAAATCTCTCAAGGAACTTGATGAGAAGGAAAGGATAAATCTTGAGGAGATACACAAACTTAAGAAAGAAAATGATTTTCTAAAAATTGAACTCAACAGTTCAGACTCCTGTTGTATCTCACAAGGAAAAAAAATCAAGTCTCTTCAATAGGAAGTAAGTTCACTTACTAAAGACCTAGCAAAAATTGTCGATGGAACTGAAAATCTTTATAAACTTTTGGGAAAATCAAAAGGGAGTTCCAAAAAGGCTGGTATAGGTTTTGTTGAAGAAACTAATTCAAGAGTTAAGAAAACTCCCTCTTAATTCTTTCTGTCTAAATGCAAGCATGTCAAATGTAAATATTGCAAGAAGCATGGTCATGTTACTAAAGATTGCTTAAAATCGCACTTTGTGACTGAACATAAACATGCTAAATGTAACTACTACAAAAGACATGGTCATGTGATCCAAGACTGTCCTAAGAGAAAAAGAAAAAGTGTTGAATCAACTAACTCTACAGGACCTAATAAGTTCTGGGTACCAAAGGCAGTGATTATTCCTATTTCAGATGTGTTTAAGGACAAAAGCAAAGCAACACTTCTGGTATCTGGATAGTGGGTGCTTGTATCACATGACAGGCAAAAGGTCTATGTTCCTTAACTTGGAATAGTTTGAAGGAGGAAAAGTCACATTTGGAGGAAACCAGTCTGGATGAATCACTAGGATTGGTAAAGTTGGTAAAATTCCTTCTCTTGTAATTAAGAATGTTTACTTTGTTAAAGGTCTGAAACATAACCTACTGAGTATAAGTCAATTTTGTGACAGTGGTTATAAAGTTTCTTTTGATAAAGAAAAATGTACAATCATCAATGCTGATAGAACCACTCTTTTCTCAGCCAACAAGCACAACAACCTGTACAAGGTTGATTCGGGAGAACTGGATAGTCAAAATGTAACATGTCTCTTCTATTCATATGAAGAAAAGTGGATCTGGCACAAGAAACTTGGACATATTAGCATGAAACATATTTCAAAAATCAATAAAAAAGGGTTAGTTAAGGGACTTCCTAGAATTTCATTCAATGGAACCCAACCTTACGAAGCATGTCAAAAAGGGAAACAATACAAAAATTCTTTTAAAAACAAAAATGTTGTTTCTACTTCCACACCACTTGAGCTATTACATTTGGACTTATTCGGACCATCTCAAATTCAGAGCCTTATTGGTAAAAGGTATGGTTTTATCATTATTGATGATTTCACCAGAACGACATGAGTTTACTTCCTAGCCCACAAAGATGAGACTGCACAAGTGTTCAAAATTTTCTATAAGAAAATTCAGCCTGAAGAAGGAATCTCTGTTGGTACAATAAGAAGTGACCATGGAAGAGAATTTGAATGAAATTTTCAAAAAAAATTGTAGTAAAACTAGTATCTCCCACATATTTTCTTCTCCAAGAACACCTCAACAGAATGGTGTGTTGGAAAGAAAAAACAGAAGTCTGCTGGAAATGGGTAGAACCATGCTTTGTGAAAATGATTTGCCAAAATACTTTTAGGCTAAAGCTGTAAGTACTTCTTGTTATATTTAGAACATAGTCTTTATCATACCAATACTGAATCAGACTCCCTATGATTATGGAAAGGAAGAAAACCTAACATTTCTTATTTTCATCCATTTGGATGCACATGCTATATCCTAAACACACGATATCAACTTAGAAAATTTGATTCTAAGTGTGACAAAGGTATTATCATGGGTTATTCAAATACATTAAAATCTTAGAGTCTTCAACACAAGGACTTAGACTATTAAGTAATCAATGCATGTGAGATTTGATGATTTGACAAAGACTGACAAGGAATTGGCAGATCTAGATGGTGATGATGTAGGTATCATGCAAACTGAAGAACAACCTGAGCCTTCTAACTCCACAGCACCTCAACCACCAGAATCAGAACAACAAACGGCACCTGAACCAGAAAAATCAAGAGATTAGAAATTCAAAGCATATCATCCTTCAAACCTCATCATTGGAGATCGAGTCGAAGGAGTACGGACCAGATCAAGGATTCAAAATCAATCATCAATGGCATTAGTTTTAGACTTTGAACCTAAAACCATTGACGAAGCTTTGGAGGATCCAGACTGGATCATTTCTATGCAAGAAGAGTTGAACCAATTTAAAAGAAATAAAGTCTGGACCCTAGTTCCTAGACCAAAGAACAAGAGCATTATTGGAACCAGATGAGTGTTCAGAAACAAATTGGATGAAGATGGAAAAGTTGTAAGGAACAAGGCAAGACTTGTAGCACAAGGTTATAACCAATAGGAAGGTATAGACTTTACTGAAACTTTTGCTCCTGTACCTCGACTCGAAGCTATAAGGATCTTACTTGCCTTTACTGCTTTTAAAGGAATTAAATTATATCATATGGATGTTAAAAGCGCTTTTCTGAGTGGTGGTATTGAAGAAGAAGTTTTCGTAAAACAGCCTCCTGGGTTTGAAGATAATCTTTAGAAAATGATGTCTTTAAACTTAGTAAAGCACTGTATGGTCTGAAACAAGCACCAAGAGCTTAGTATGATTGACTCAATTCTTTTCTAAAATCAAAAGGCTTTACTAGAGGAAAGGTTGATACAACTCTATTTAGAAAAGGCTCAGATAAACATTTTATTATAATACAAATTTATGTTGATGAAATTGTGTTTGGTGCTACAAAAAAAAGTTTGTGTAAAGATTTTGTAAAAACTATGTAGTCTGAATTTGAGATAAGCATGATGGGTGAACTTAAATTCTTTCTTGGTCTGCAAATTAAACAGACTGCTGATGGAATTTTCATTCATCAATAAAAGTATACCAAAGAGTTACTCTTAAAATTTAAAATGGCTAATGCCAAGCCATTGAGTACCCCATTGCATCCAAATTGCACTATAAATAAAGATAAATCTGGCACATCAGTTGATCAGACTCTTTACAGAGGAATGATTAGATCACTGATGTATTTAAACATCCAACAGACCATATATAATGTTTAGTGTATATGTGTGTGAAAGATATCAAGCAAACCCCAATGATTCACACCTGTCAGCAGTGAAGAGGATTCTAAGGTATCTTGTACGTACCACTAATCTTGGGCTGCTCTATAAGATAATAAACTTTTTCTCTCTTCGTCGTTTCTATGATACAGACTTTGCAAGAGATAGAACAGATAGAAAAAGCACCAGTGGTGGATGTCACTTTCTAGGAACAAGCTTAATTTCCCGGAGTAGCAAGAAGCAGAATTCTATAGCCCTCTCAACTACTAAAGCAGAATATCTATCTGTAGCTAGCTGTTGCTCTTAACTTCTATGGATGAAATATCAATTAGAGGATTACTTAATTGAGGGAGAAGAAATTCAAGTGTTTTGTGATAACACAAGTGTAATCAATCTGTCAAAGAATCCAATCCAGCATTCAAAGGCAAAGCATATTAAAATGAATTATCACTTCATACGAGATTATGTTCAGAAAGGAATTATAAAGCTACAGTACGTGGATACAGACCATCAATGGGCAGATATTCTAATGAAGCCCTTAGCCAAAGCAAGGTTTGCATTTATCAAATACAGTCTAAACATGCGCAACATTGAATAATTAAGATGTCTGTTTAACTGTTGTCTGCATACTCTATAACTTAGAATTATTTTCTCCAAATTCTTTGAAAATCTGAGAGACGCAGTCTGCACCTTTTTAAAATTCTTTTAAATACTCTCTTAAAATCTTTAAAAACACGTGGCAAGTTTTTATTGGTCAAAGCATAACCGTTTCTGAAAACCATTTTTCCCTCTATTATGCCATGTTGCCTATAAATGCGTTTTGCACTTGCTTGTCTTTTCATCTTTTCAAAAATCTCTACAACTTCCCTCTTTTTGCAAAACCTCTCTCTTTCTTTAGAAACCCTATTTTCATCTTACCCTAAAACCCTTTTCAAAAACTCATTATTTTTTAAAACCTTTCATCTTTGAAAATCTCTGTTTCTCTCTAAAATGGAAGGGATCAACTTCAGTGAAAACCACATAGTTAAATCCGTCTACTTTTCTCCCCTTCAATATAAGCATAAAGGTAGAGACATCGTGGCTGAACTAGAGAGCATAGGCTGGTTTTCATTTTGTTCAACCATCTATGCCTATTCACCTTCCCTATTATTGGAATTCTGGCCTTTAGTTACTATCAACATATCTTCATAACAGAAGGATTGGAATCACACTTGATGGCATTACAAATGCCTGTGGTTACTTGAATGATGGACTTACTTTTTCTGATGACTATATTGGAAGCACAATTTTAAAAGCTGAGGCAAATATCCGTCTTTATGGTCTAGAAACCCCTCATACTCTTCTAGTAAAAGACTTGCTACCTAAGCCCAAGTTCCTGTATGCACTGATGAGACAAATATTCTCTCCAAGATAGAGTGCAAGAGATGTGGTAACGAAGCTAGATAAGTTCTCTTTGGTTCTTATGATGAAGAAGACCCCTGCCAATCTCCCAAGTATAATTATGTGCTACATGATCACCACCATTGTTAGAAAATAGAAGAAAATTCCTTTTCTATGAATTTTGAGCAGAATCTTTGAACAACATGGTGTTGATGTCCAAAGCTCAAGAGACTTAAAGATGTGTGGCAGCCTAGCTACTAAAGCTCTAACATTTTCTGCAATCCTCACTTCCTCTGAAGCCCCTCAGCAAGCTAAACTAGAATTGCCCCCAAAGGTTGAGAGGACATCTTCTAAAGACAACTCCTCTTCAGACTCAGACCAACCACAGTCTAGACCCCCTACCAAGAAACTCAGAACCTTCGTTGGCATCTCTCCTAGAATGTCAAGTGTTGGCTACTCCGCAAGAAAGTCTGAACCATCTATGAAGATCAGTAAACTATTCATTGCTAAGCCTTCACTTGCTCCACCAAATGCTCCCACTCGCTCTTTAGGATAAATTACAAGGGGAATGCTCAAGCATATCTCTACAAGAAAAAATGTCTCAGAAGGCTCCTCTGTTCTCAATCTTGTGATATTTGATTCTTCAGACTCCAATTCTACCTCTACTGAACCAGAAAATATGCCATCTCCACCACCATCTGGCATTACCTCTTCAATGGCTTTAGATCAACCTTCACATTATTAAGAAACTACAGTTGCTACTCCTGTTCAAGACTTAGCAGTGCAGACCCTTCCATCTATCTTCACTTTCATTTCCATTAGTCACCCAGAATCTAGACTCCCCTCAATTGGAATCACCTTGTCGTCCGTATCATCTTCCCTCACATTTGCTCTTCATTTTCCTACTCAAGATATACTTCACAACGATCTTCTGTGCTTTGTACCTGATGCCGCTATGTATTACAAGCTCAGGCAGGAACAAAGAGCTATACTAATGGATATTCATCAAGGTAGATCCCTGACCGATATTCAAAGTGGAAGAACAAAATCTACGTTCATCCTTCCAACAACCAAGATTTTAATTGCTCCAGACAAGCTTCATCCTGTTTCTAGGCCCAATTCTTCCAGGAAAGGCAAAGAGCCAATGTTAGAGTTGATTCAACCATTTATGCTAGCATGGGATGATCCCAGACCCTGTAGACTATCAGATGAAGAAGTATCCAGACTTCTTCAATCAGATCACAATACTGAAGAAGATGTATGACGCCTTTGGGATCATATTTTATGGTTGATATGTGAAGCCAGATCCAACTCAAATAGTTCCAATCAGCCATGATGCCTCTGTTCTTAAGACTTTTACGCCTCAATGATGACCTCATTTGTTGATTACAAAAGGGGGAAAGTATTTTAGGTTATAGTCTAAGATAGAAGGTTGTGCAGGTAGTTGCTTTTTATTTTGTTTTAACACTGTGACACTTCTCGTGTTCATCAATAAAATTACTCGTTCTATATATCTAGTTTTATTGATACTTTAGTGCTTTAACTTCCTTAAAGTTTGTTGCATATGATCATCTTGATTATCTATCTTTTGCAAACACTTGAAAGAATTTGAACCTTATGCTATATCTCTTGATAATCAATGTTTCAATTCTTTTACAGAACTCATATTTGTGTTTAGTTGTTGACACAGGTTTTGATTATGACAAACTAAATGTTCAAGGAATCAAGAAATATATCAATGAATTTGAAGAATAATGAATCAACAAAGAAAGGAGGAAGAATCATGAAAAACATAATCAAAAAGGGTCAAAATGCAAGAAGATTCATGATCGGCGTCAAAAACATGAAAAATAATACTAGGAGGGCTAAAACGCAATTATTTTGAATAGGAACAACCTGGGAATCGATTCCCCATTACCAGGAATCGATTCATTCCCTTTAAAACACCTGGGAATCATGTCTAGGAATCGATTCATGCACCTGGGAATCGATTCCCCTTGCCTAGGAATCGATTCATGCGCATTAAATCACCTGGGAATCGATTCATGCTACTGGGAATCGATTCATCACCTCCAGGATTCGATTCCTATATGAGTAATTCACCTAGAAAATGTTAAAAATAACATTTTGGATTTTCAGAACCTTAAACTACGCTGATTCTCTTGAGACTCAAATTGAAACGGCATTGCATTAATTGAGGCAGACAATCTCCTTCTCCAAGCCAGAAAACATGCACAGCTGGAAACATGGAGGCAGACAAATCATTAATCAAAGGCATAAATTAAGGAACAGAGGAGTTAAAGCACCTAAGCCTTTACCTATAAAAGAAGAAGAAGCTGAGGCAGTGAAGATACACTAACGAATAGAGAAGCATTTCCTCTATTTTTCTTCTTCCTTCCTCTTCGTGGCAATTTCTCTCTGTTATTTATTAATTGGCATATTTCTCTTTTAAGAATTAGTTGAGAGTTAGAGAGAAATATTTTGAGTGCTTAAATTTACATATCCTCTCGATGAGAGTTATTATTATTTTGTAAGAGCTTCAAGTTGTCTATCTACTCTATTGAGAGAGAAAAATCTTGTAAACCAAACACCAAAATTCTTAGAGTTTTAAGGTTGGGGTTTAACCTTGGGGTTATTGAGAGATTGTGAGATTGGGTGGGTTGCCCTTTGCTTGTGAGGATTAGGTTCTTGAGTGTGGGAGACTAGGAGCTTGTATCTCAAATCTTCAATAGTGGAATCCTTTAAGTGGGTTGCTTGAAGGCGAGACGTACACCGGGGTGGTGGAACTCGTTATATCAGTTTGCAAATTCTCTCTTCCCTTAAACTCCTTTATTATTGAGAATTTAAATTGCATGCTAAAATATTTATATCTAATTGGATTGTTAAAATTTGCTTAAATTAAATCCTTGAATTAATTGACTTAAATCTTGTTGGATTTAATTATTGCATAAGTGAGTAAAATATTATTATTAATAACTTGGAAAATTAATTAATAAAACATTATTATTAATAACTTGGTAAATTAATTATGCTTAATTAATTTGTTAGAAATTTTTTAAGTTAAATTTGTATTGGAATTAATTATTGCATGCCAAGTATTTCAAGAATTGCCTAAACTAATAACTTGCCTTGTTTATCAAAATCAATTCTTGAATATTGTACCTTCAACTCAAAGTATTTTAGTATGATATGTGCTTCATAATTATTATCTCTTTTATATTGCATCATTTATATATTACTAACCGTTTTCAACAGGATTCTGCGCAAAAATTTGAAATACTCAATTCACCCCCTCCCCTTTTGAGTATTAAGGCCTTGGCTAACAAGTGGTATCAGAGCTTGACTCTTGCCACAAGGCTTAACAACTGCAGGAGATCAAGATGACCTCTACCTCTCATGATGCATTTCCGCAAAATGGTACAATAAATAGACCTCCAATCCTCAATGGCAAAGACTATGCTATTTGGAAAGAAAGGATGAAAATCTTTGTCTAATCCTATGACCTCAAGGTATGGAATGCTATTTAATTTAGTCCTTTCATTCCCAAATGCATTGTTGATAATATAGAATGTATGAAGCCCATGAACTTATGGACTAAAGAAGAAGAAAGAAAGGTACAATTCAATCTAAGAGCTAAAATTCTTATCACATTAGCATTAAGACCTAATGATGTTTCTAGAGTTATTACTTATAACAATGCTAAAGAAATATGGGAAACTCTTGAAACAATTTATGGAAATACTAATGATGATCAAGATACAAGAATTAGTACTCTTTCTAGCAAAAATAAAGGATTCAAAATAAGTCTGGAAGAAGAGCTCGATGAATCGAAAGAAGAATTTACCAACCTCTGCCTTATGACAAAGCACTCCAAAGATGATGAGGTAAGTTCTCTAAATGAATCTAGTGATGATGAAAATGAAATTGATAAAGATGAGTTGTTAGAAGCTCTTGATGAATTGCATGAAAATTTTGTTTTATTATCAAAGAAATATGTATGTTCAAAACAAACCATTTTGAAACTTGAAAATGAATTGCATGATGTACACATAGAAAAAGAAAATCTTTTTCAAAATGGTGAATTAATAGCTTTAAATGTCACTCTTAGAAGTTGTTATGGAAATAAGGAATATATGCTAATTGATAAATGTATGCTTCTTGAAAAAGAGAATAAAGATCTAAAAGAAACACTTAAGAAGCTTACAAGCAGTCAAAAGAATTTAAGTGCATCTCTTGAAAATCAAAAGTATACCCTTGATAGAACGGAATAGGACATGGAAAATTTTAAAAGGAAAAGAAATACAAGAACTCCTTTGCACCCCTTAAGGAAAAACCTATACCTATTCTAAAATGTACAAACCATGAAAGAAAGGGTCATATAATATCCAATTGTTTTAAAAGAAGGCACATAGAATATAAAAGGAACCATTACAATCATACTATGACTTATTCTTTGGATGCAACATGTTTCTATTGTGGAATATATGGCCATATATCTTCTAATTACTTTATAAATAAATCTTGTCTAAAGTGCATGAGAAAGGTATGGATTCTAAAAACAACTTTAAAATCCTAAACTAACAAGAAAGGACCCAACTCTCAAAGGGTACCATAAAACTTTAAATTTTGTAGGCATACTTTAAATCGGCAATTTCTCATTGACGAATGACCAAAGAATCAAGATTCACAATCTTGACTCTAAAGAACAAAGAATGAGAAAGATAAGGATGTAGGAACTACAAAATGCCGAGGTATGATCGGATCCTTACACTACTAGATCAAATATCATGTTTGCTATGCAATTGTATGCTTAATTATGTTAAAATATCTATGCACTTGGTTGATAGTTTATTGAGAATTTCTAGAATTGTCTAAATAATTTTATAAAGCCAAATTCCATACTTGTTCATAATGAATTTTGATATGTGAAGATCTAACTTTTATTTGATATGTGATATTTGAGTTTGAGCATGAAAGGTGCAAAGTTTTGAGATGGATGAATGAATAACTTTAAAAACCCCTTAAATTCATTAAAATCTTAGGATCAATGATGTATGTGCATATCCTTATGATTTTTGATTTTGATGATTATTGATTTAAATGATTGGTGATAAGGTTGATAAATGATTGCTTGAATAACATGGTTGATTCCATGAAAGAATTGAGATTAAGGTTGTTTGTGTCTATCCATGTATGTTAAGAAGGATTGAAACATCAAAATGCTAAAATGATGTTTAGATTCAAATTCTTAATGATGCATGAATTTTTAATTAAATATGAATTCTTGATTATGTATCGATTATTAAACAAAAGGTATTTTATTTAACTAGTAGTATCTAAATGACAAGCATTAGTATCTAAATCGAAAGTGACTTTTTTTAAATGGTATCAATTGAATTTGTAAAAGGGAGAAATCATGGGGACATAATCTTGATTATATACTTGTTATTACTGCCACTATGCTTTGATAATAAATACATATATTGCGTGTACAAGTGGTATCCATGATTTGATAACAAGTGGTATGTCATATAATTTTCTTAACAATCAAGTATCTTTTCATAACAAGAGGCATTGAACTTCATATCAAGAAAATGTTATGACAAGTTGATTATGACAAATTTTACAGTTGCTTTAAAGTTAGGACTATGTTATGCTTCTATGACTTATCCCTATGTTTCAAAAAAAAATGTCTATCTTAGGCAAAATGTTTTTATGCAATTATATATTGTTGCCTAAAAGAAAGTATATATGCTCTATGTATGTTATAACAAGTGATTGCCTAGACTTTAATTTCATGACTAGTAACATCATAGACATGAACAAAAGAGATTAATGTCAAATGTCTATGTATCATGAGACAATGCATGAAATGCTACATGACATGTTAAGTGATAATGAATGACATGATCTTCCTTGATACACCATGCTTAAGCAATTGGTATCTATCTTGATTGACATAATAATTCTTATCTACGTCGTATGTTTGATGATGCATGATCTTGACTGTGAAAAGAAATTTGAAAATATGCATCATTGAGTTTGAAAAGAATTTTTGAACAACATTATGAAAAATGATGTATGCTTGAATGCTAACAATCTTGCGCTAAATGCTTAAATGTTAATAATTGATATCAAGATCTTAAATTGGTAAATCCATCAAGTGGTATCATACATAGCATCAAGATAACAAGTGGTATGACATATATGTTATGACAAATTGATTACAATGAGTGCATGACTTGCATTACACATTTACAGCCACACGATGACCATGATATGCTTTTGTAACTTGTTTCTATGTGTTGCTAATTATCTATGCAAAATGATTTCTCTCACATATTTGATAAATGCCATATGTGCTCTATGTAAGTGCTTGGCTAGATTTAAGTCATAAAAGAAAACAAGTTGTATATATCACTTCATCTCTGCTCTGATACCTAGATATAAGTATACATTATTGAAAAATCTTCTCTGTTACTGCTCTGATACCTAGAAATGCATCAAGCACTATTAATTAAATGATCAACAAGTGGATTTTTATATGTAAATAGTATCTAACTTTTGAGTGGTATCTATTTATACTATAATATCTATTGTTTCAATAAGTGGTATCTATTAAAAAGAGGAGATCATGTGATTAAAAAGTAAACAAATGGTATCAGACTTGATTAAATTGACTGACAAGTGGTATCAAACTTGATCAATTTGGTTTCACACGTTAATAAGTGGTATATTTTTTTACAAGTGGTATCAATTACAGTAGTAAGGGGGAGCATACACATGAATGATTATCCTTGATTTCACTTCTCTATGATTATATTTATGGCACTTATGTTTATAATTTTATTTCTATTCTCCTATGTGCTTACTTGGAAGGATATCCTTGTGTATTTGATAATGCCAAAATGGGAGAAGATTATTGCTTATTTGAAATGATTATGTGCCTACCATAATTGAGAAAATTATTTGCTTACCTATACTTTGACTTATTAACAAATGTGCAAGTAATGATAACAATCAAGATAACCATATGTGTGCTTAATTGGATAGAATCATGTGACGCTTACCATACTTGAAAGTGATATTAATTACATGATTAAAAATGAGTTAGCAATCAATTATATACTTACTTGATGAGCAAATTATGTGGTTGATTATTGACTCTAGACATTAACATGTGGTATTCAATAAAATAATATATCCACAAATTTCTTGTCCTTTTAATTTAAGTTCCCATAAAACATTAATTGGATCATCTTATATTTGCATAAATTAGAGATGCTAAAAGAATTTAAGATTTAAAATTCAAAATTCAAAATTTAAATTAGGAGACAAATCTCATTTGTGTTTATCACTTCTTTTGGTATCTTGAATGATTATTATTGTATGATTATTTGCCTTAATTATATGAATTACTTTTTGTTGGGCACTCATTACATAATTAAGGGGGAGTATTATATGCAAATATCTTGTATAATAAAAGTGGTATCAAATTGCATTCGATAGGGGGAGTTTTATTGTTTGTCAAAAAAAATTGCATGAAATAAAATGGTATATATCTTTGATCATGTTGTGAGCTCTGATTTGAATTCTACTCTTTTCTTTGAAATACTTGCTCTAAATCTCTTTTATTCAAATAACCGAGTTTATATGTTGTTGGCATAGATTAAAACTAAGATAATGATCTTTTTGATGATGCCAAAAGGGGAAAGATTAGTAGAAGGATTAGTAAAAAGAATAGAATGTCAAAGGGGGAGATATCATGTTGTTTTATTTTTGATGATGCCAAAGGGGGAGAGATATCATGTTGCCATTAGAAGGGGGTGAAGAATATGATAGAATAGCATGTTAAAAAAAAGAGAAAATATCATTATTATGTTTATCATGCTTGTTTACACTGCCACAATGCCAAAATTAGATGAACTATTTTGTGATATCTATTGCATGATTAAGGGAAAAAAATATTATCTTGCATGATATGATCTTTTAACAAGTGATATTCAAAAAGTGATATCATTTTCAAGTGGTATCTTTTTCAAAATGACTATGCATGATCCTACATTAACAAAGTGGCACAAAAATGCATATGTAAGAGGGAGTCATTTATACCATGAGTTTGAACTGTTATGAGACTAACACCCCGAGAGATGAACATTTGTTGTCATCATCAAAAAGGGGGAGAATATGTTTAGTTGTTGACACAGGTTTTGATTATGACAAACTAAATGTTCAAGGAATCAAGAAATATATCAATGAATTTGAAGAATAATGAATCAATAAAGAAAGGAGGAAGAATCATGAAAAACATAATCAAAAAGGGGTCAAAATGCAAGAAGATTCATGATTGGGGTCAAAAACATGAAAAATAATACTAGGAGGGCCAAAACGTAATTATTTTGAATAAGAACAACTTGGGAATCGATTCCCCATTACCAGGAATCGATTCATGCCCTTTAAAACACCTGGGAGTCATGTCCAGGAATCGATTCATGCACCTGGGAATCGATTTCCCTTGCCTAGGAATCGATTCATGCACATTAAATCACCTAGGAATCGATTCAGCTTATTCAGGAATCGATTCATGCTACTGGGAATCGATTCATCACCTCCAGGAATCGATTTCTATATGAGTAATCGCCTAGAAAATATGAAAAATAGCATTTTGGATTTTCAAAACCTTAAACTGCGTTGATTCTCTCGAGACTCAAATTGAAACGGCGTTGCATTAATTGAGGCAGACAATCTCCTTCTCCAAGCCAGAAAACATGCACAACTGGAAACATGGAGGCAGACAAATCATTAATCAAAGGCATAAATTAAGGAACAGAGGAGTTATAGCACCTGAGCCTTTGCCTATAAAAGGAGAAGAAGCTGAGGTAGTGAAGATACACCAACGAACAGAGAAGCATTTCCTCTGTTTTTCTTCTTCCTTCCTCTTCGTTGCAATTTCTCTCTGTTATTTATTAACTGGCATATTTCTCTTTTAAGAATTAGTTGAGAGTTAGAGAGAAAAATATTTTGAGTGCTTAAATTTACATATCCTCTCTGTGAGAGTGATGATGCATGATTTATCTCTAATTCTCCAATTTAAATGTGTATAATTTGCCATCACTTAGTGTGTAACATATTGCATTTTAACACATTTTTATCATTTGATCTTTATGTAATATTTGATTGTTAATATGTGCAAAAGAAAATAGATCAAAGAACTCAAGAATTCCAATCCAAAATGATGATCAAAGTGCCTAAGGATCAAAGGAATCAAGAAATATTCAAAAGGATCTCAAAAAGGGTAAAAAGTGTGCAAAATATGGAGAATCAGGGGGATGAATCGATTCATCCCCCTCTTGAATCGATTCATGCGAATTAAATGCACCAGGAAGTGAAATTTTGAGCCATGAATCGATTCATTCTGGCTTGAATCGATTCATACGTTTGAATCATGCGAAAATCAGCATTTTGAATCGATTCATTTGAGTTTCAAAGGCAATGAATCGATTCTTCCATCAAATGAATCGATTCATACGTGTAAAATTTGCCCAGAATTGCATGTTGGAAGCATGAATCGATTCCTCCCACCAATGAATCGATTCATGATTGAATAATTGGCCCAGAAACACGTTTTCAAGCTTCTGGAAGGTGGACAAAGCACTGAGGAAGGTGGGCAAGGCACTCAAATTGATCATGGAGCACCATGGAATTGTAAATTCAAGAGTGCATCTTCCATTATGAATTAATTATGGCATTAATTTTGCTTTTGAACTCCTATAAATAGCACCAAGAGGAAGGGGCAGAGACACACCATTCTTCACACAATTCTTCCTTCCTCATACGTTCTTCCTCTGCTTCTCTTCTCTGTTGGAATTTTCCAGCAACTTCTTCATTTCCGGGTTAGTTCTTTGTTTGTAATTGTAATTATGGAGGGCTAAAACCCTTAGATTGATTTTCTTGGAGAATGTTGTAATGTAATTTTGAGGTCATTAATTTTAATATAGTATGCTTTTATTATTGTTATTTCTTCATAATCATTCTCTACTTATTTAATTCCATTTTGTTTAATTGAATTTGTATGCTTAATCGGTTTAGTTATTCAAATGGAGTTGAATAAGATTTCAAATTAGAATGGATTAAGGAAATATGCATGCTTAATGAATATTTTCATAATCACTTTTAATAATTATGGTTTGCTTAATTCCATAATTTGAGAATAGATTATGTATATAGGCGATGTTCTTATGTATGCTCAATAATTCCTAGATTTTAAGATCTTGACTCCTTTTGCTTAATTAGGATGCTTGATTCAAATACTCATTTTTAAATGAAAGTAAAGGAATTGTGAATTGAAAAAGACGCTTAGTTGATCAATTCAAATTGAGCTAAGAAATTAACATTAATAAGTATACAAGTTATTTTTAGTGAACCAAGGATAAATTTATTTACAATACTCCAAGAAAATCAATCGCTTGTTATTTATTGTTTTAAATCCTTTATTTACCTTGCTTTAATTTTAATTGTGACAACAAAAATCAATCAAACCCCCCCCCAATTGTATGTTAGTGAACTTATGTTTGTAAAAATTTTTAGTTGTTTAGTTTTTATTTTTAATTGTTAAAAATTAGTTTAAGACTTGATTTTTTCTAAATTTCTGTGTTGATCCTTGAGAGAACGACCTAGGTTGACACCCTAGTACTACGTTAATTAATTTTAATGTACTAATTTGACGGAATAACGACTGCAAAAATACGCACGTCAGAGAGTTATTATTATTTTTGTAAGAGCTTCAAGTTATATATCTACTCTATTAAGAGAGAAAAATCTTGTAAACCAAACACCAAAATTCTTAGAGTTTTAAGGTTGGGGTTCAACCTTGATTATTGAGAGATTGTGAGATTGGGTGGGTTGCTTTTTGCTTGTGAGGATTGGGTTCTTGAGTATGGGACACTATAAGACAATTGCTTAAAGCTTGTATCTCAAATCTTCAATAGTGGAATCCTTCAAGTGGGTTGCTTGAAGGTGAGACGTACACCGGGGTGGTGGATTTAAATTCTCTCTTCCCTTAAACTCCTTTATTATTGAGAATTTAAATTGCATGCTAAAGTATTTATATCTAATTGGTTTGTTAAAATTTGCTTAAATTAAATCCTTGAATTAATTGACTTAAATCTTGTTGGATTTAATTATTGCATAAGTGAGTAAAATATTATTATTAATAACTTGGCAAATTAATTAGTAAAACATTATTATTAATAACTTGGTAAATTAATTATGCTTAATTAATTTGTTAGTTAAATTTGTATTGGAATTAATTATTGCATGCCAAGTATTTCAAGAATTGCCTAAACTAATAACTTGCCTTGTTTATCAAAATCAATTCTTGAATATTGTACCTTCAACTCAAAGTATTTTAGTATGATATGTACTTCATAATTATTATCTCTTTTATATTGCATCATTTGTATATTACTAACCGTTTTCAAGGGGATTCCGTGCAAAAATTTTAAATACTCAATTCACCCCCCTCTTAAGTATTGAGGCCTTGGCTAACAATTTTATCCTCGAGACTTAATGTTTGTTATCAACAAATAGGGGGAGATTGTTAGAGTAAAATCTGAACTTATGATTGAGTAGTCTAAACCTTAAGTGATTTATTATTAATACACATCAACACGCTCAGTTAAAATGAAGTCTTTACTATTTTGATGTCTAACAGTTCTGTTCAAGTGTGTCAGGAGTCCGTAGAGCTTTACTTGTAAATGATAATGGGGGACCGTAAAACTCAATACATTTCAAATATGAAAAAGACTGTACTTACTCAAAACATCCCTAAATTAAGTCAAGTGAACCTACAGACCATGATGTAACTTTACTCTTTGAAGTACTCGAGAAAAGGATCTCTCATTTCCAAAAATAAAGCTACATGAACTTTCTCATGTCGTCTCTGAAGTTTGCACTAAAAAGGAATCAACGGAAAAATTGATAAGCTTTATCGCATGCCTCAAGAAAACTACCTCACACATCTCAAGATGTCAGAAAAGCTGAATCGGATCAGTACAAAAAGCCTAAGGTCAATTGCTATGTTAAGTACGTGCTTCCTCAAAATGGATAAGAAAAAGGGATCTTTTGTGAAAGACTTTTGAAGTTTTCCAGCTTAGGAAACTTCTCAGAAACATGTTTCTGCAATCACTGATGGCACAACACTCGAAGAGATCAACGTTCTTCAAGATGAACCAATAGATCTTTTCAAAAGGACTATAAATACAAGAAACATTTAAATCCAAAAGTGTAATATTGTTTACTCTTTTCTTGAACTCTCTCTTGTTTTCTATCTAGAAACCTAAGTCTGTAAAGACTTTTCTTGAAAAGTTTCTAAGTTCTTGTATTCACTACATAAGTCTTCTTTGTCATTCTGTCTTGTGCAGACTATGACTTATAGTAGTTTGTGGCTCAATGTGCTTTTATTCATTTCATATATTTGTATGCTGAGTTATCTGTTTGTAACTTAAAACTCTTTACTACCTTCACTTTGTGTTCTGGTGTGTTGCTAGAATTTATTAAGTGTTGGGAAACACGTATGGCCTGAAGAGGCTTTTGGAAGAATACTTGGGTTTTTTAGTCAGGAGTAGCTAGTGTCAAGAATACTTGGGATAAGCCAGAAGTGGCTCGAGTCAAGAATATTTGGTGCACTATATTGGTGCAGATTGTAAAAGTGTTTTACAATTGTGAAAATCCTTCAGTCTGAAGGCACTGGACTAGCTTATGTTAGAAGTGAACCAGGATAAATTTTTGTTGTGCATTTCTTCCTTTCCTTATCTCGTGTCCGTAAAATCAATTTTTCTCTTGAGTGGTGTGTTCATGAAATTTATTGAAAAAGAGTTCAAGACTTTATCAACCCACCATTCTAAGTCTAACTCTGTACCATCAGATATTAAGAGCACTTTTTTAAATGGCTTTATTAAAGAAGTTTTTGTAAAACGTCCTCCTGGTTTTGAAGACAAATCCTTTAAAACTCATGTCTTCAAACTAAGTAAAACATTGTATGGTTTAAAACAAGCACCAAGAGCTTGGTATGGTTAACTCAGTTCCTTTTTAAAATCAAAGGGCTTCACTAAAGGAAAGGTTGATACAACCCTATTTAGAAAAGGATCAGATAGACACTTTCTTATAGTAAAAATTTATATGGATGACATTGTCTTTGGTGCAACTGAAGAAAGTCTATGCAAAGATTTTGCTGAAACAATGCAAGCTGAATTTGAAATGAGTATGATAGGTGAACTCAAATTCTTCTTTGGTCTGTAAATCAAATAGACTAATGATGGAATTTTTATTTATCAACAAAAATACACCAAAGAGTTGCTCATAAAATTTAAAATAGCTTATGCTAAATCTATGAGTATACTAATACATCCAAATTGCATCATAAGTAAAGATGAGTCTGGTACATCAGTGGATCAGACCTTGTATAGAGGAATGATTGGATCACTATTGTACTTAACATCTAGCAGACTTGATATGATTTTTAGTATATGTGTCTATGCAAGATATCAAGCAGACCCCAAGGAATCACATTTGTTTGTAGTGAAGAGGATTATGAGGTATCTTGCAGGTACTACTAACCTTGGGTTGTTCTATGAGAGAACAAATTTCTTTTCTCTTCGTGGATTCTGTGATGTAGATTTTGTAGGTGAAAGATCAGATAGGAAGAGTACAAGTGGTAGATGTCATTTTCTAGGAACTAGTTTGATCTCTTGGAATAACAAGAAATAGAACTTAATAGCCCTCTCTACAGCAAAAGCAGAATACTTGTCTGCTATGAGTTACTATTCATAACTTTTGTGGATGAAATATGAACTGGAAGACTATTTAATTCGGGAAGAATAGATTCCTATGTTCTATGATAAGACCAGTGTTATCAATCTGTCAAAGAATCCCATTCAGCATTCAAAGGCAAAGCACATTGAAGTCAAGTATCATTTCATTTGTGATTATGTTCAGAAAGGTACTCTGGATCCGATGTATGTGGATATAGACCATCAATAGGCTGATATCTTCATTAAACCTTTAGCTGAAACCAGGTTTGCTTTTATAAAATATAATCTGAACTTGTGAAATATCATGTGATTGAAGTGTCTGTATGACTACAGTCTACATGACATCTTACTTAGAATCTTTTTTATACATTTCTATGTTGAGAGACTCAGTCTGTTGGGTCATTTATTTTATTCATTTAATTCTTTTTTATAACGCGTGGCATTTAGTTATTGCATGGAATGCAACCATTTCTGAACCGTTTTCCCTTCATTAAGCGACCCTTGGCCTCTATATAACCTCTCTTAGTTTTGATTTCAACCTCTGTAAAACCTTTTTATTTTCTCAGGAACTTCTCTGTATTTTCTCTCTCTCTCTCTCTCCTTCTTCGAGTAATCTTTACCCTAAAACCCTCTTCTTCTCAAACTCTTCCTTTTCTCTGCTACAATGGCTAGAATCTCTCTCTGTTAAGGATGTGATTGAGTCCATGTTCTTCGATGCTGCTCAGTACAAGATAGAAGGTCGAGATGCTACTGCTAAAGTTGATAAAATCAGGTGGAGCAATTTATGCCTCGATAAGGAACCTTTTTCTTCATCAGTGGCCCTCAAGTTCTGGAAAATTGTCTTGGTGGACAAGACAAAGTGCATTTTGGTTGGAACTCTACGTGGCAAGTAGATTGAAATCTCTGAAGACTTGCTGGTGACTATTCTTTAATGCAACCCTGGAGGAACTGTCTTTTTAGAAGATTTTAAGTTCACTGAGGTCCCTAGTTTCGCCATTAATGAAGCCTTATTTGGAAAAGCTCGTCTAGATAAAGTTATCTCTGGAAGCTTGCTACCAAAGGAAAAGATGCTTCATCTCTTGATGCGTCAAGTGTTTTGTCCTCGCAAGTCTACAAAGGACACTGTATCCAAGTTGGACCGTTTCTACATATACCATATGTTGATCAAGGAAAGGGTAAATCTGGCCAACATCCTTCTGACCTATATGATGACATCTGTTGTGACAAAGCAGAAGAAGATCCCTTACCCAACTATTCTCATGAAGATCTTTAAGCTTAAGAATGTGCCTTTGGAATCTGTAACTAATTAGATAACTTACAGTCCGTTGATAACCAAACTACCATCCTCTTCTCCACTACTAAATCAGATTGCAACCTTTGCTGCTCAAGTTTCTGTTCAAAAATCTCCTCTGAAAAGGAAACCCAAGTCCGAACCTATTGAGGAACCCCCTAAGGCTAAAAAGCCTAAGGTTAGAAAAGTTTACGTATTGTTAGACAAGACTCCTGCTAAGAAGTCTAGATCCACACCTGCTCAGACCACTCAACCATCATCTGCCTCAGATGATGAACTACTCATTGGTCAAGTCTTAAGAAAGAAAAAAGTCTGAAGCTTATCCCTTTGCTACTGCTAAACCTCAACCTGCTGCCTCAAACCCCTCTTCCAAGAGGTCTTATGATCCTTACTCCACCTCTTTGAAGGATTATGTCATGATTCCCTTAAAGAAGTGATATGTCAACTTCATTCACAATTATTGCCAAAAATTCCTTGATGTAGATATCAAGTATTGGATAAAGTATGACTGGGTCGACCTATACAATCTCAACTATGATATGTATAAGTTAGACAGGGTTATACAAGAAGCTGAAAAAGCTAAAGCTAAAAAGAAAGCTGAAGTTGGAGTTAGCTAGAAAGCTAAAGCTAAAGCTAAGAAGAACACTGAAGCTGAAGCAGTTTCTACCAAAAGAAAGTTTGATGAATAGGCTAAGGTGCAGAAGCCTTCTATGAAGAAGAAAAAGAAGAAACAGTCAGCATCCTCTGTCAAGACTTCTTCCCAAGCTTCAGTTTAGATCCCACCTCAACCTAAGGTAGCTGTAACTAAAACTTCTACACCCCAACCTAAACCTAAACCTAAACAGTCTGCACCCTCACCTAACCCTACACCTACACCTTCTGTACCCATATCCTTTGTACCTATACCCCATATACCTCAAACCATATTTTCACCACACTCCCAATTTTATCAACCTCCCGCTGTCCCCTTAGCCCAACGAAGGACCTACACCATAATTTCCTCTTTCCCTAGTCGTCCTCTACCCTTTCATGGCCCAAAAAAACTACCCTCTTTTGTTCAAACCTTTGTCCCTAAAAGTGGAGTCCTCATATTCGATAAGCCTCGATTCTAACCTACTATCCCTCCTGAGGACCTCATATCCAACTCTCACCTTTACACTTATTCCTTATTTCCATATACCAAGCCATCTGCATGCAACAATAGCCCTCCAACTTGTTCAAGAACTTCGTCTCCCTGCCCGACCATGGATCCAAGCCTTTACCAAGCCTCAAGCCCGTATTCTGATATACTAGATCACCTCATGCCTAGAAACCTTGAATCATCACTAATAAGCTAAAATAGAAAGTCTGGTTCTCTGCACCTTCTTTACCTGATTGGTATATGAGGACTGCAAAGTGACTACTTGATGACATTTTAAAGGTTCTTTATTCAAACCGCTCTCCAAATGGAGATACCCGAAGTCATCTTTGGGCGCACTATCTATGGGAGCATGATTAGGAATGCAGCTCCTCCTCTGGAGATATTTTAATTAATATTTGTAACTTTTAGGGATGTGTTAGAAGAATTCCTCAGTCTCATCCTTCTTTTTAGGATCCGTCCAGATCAATTATTTCTCCTTCCATCTGCTTCCCATCTATTATTGTCACTAACCACCCTTATTTCTTTTGTCGTCATGTTAGTCGTTTAATCTTAGTGTGTGTTACCACTTCCCATATTATCTCTACTTCTACCTTCTAGTTTCTTCCTGCCCCTCTCAAGGCCATAAGTCTATGTGATGTCCCTCCTCTTGTTGATACCAAAAAGGGGAAAAGTGCGTAATAAGTCTAAGTTTGTAGGATTGTGCATTACTACAGTCTGTAGTTTTTTTTTGGAATATTTATATATGTAATCTATGTTTTTACATAAATATGACATCTATTCTGATTGTATATCTGTTCCTCATAATTTTTTATAAATTATGACTGAAGTCTATTATATAAGAATAATCTGATTGTTTTAATCTAAAGAACATAACAAACTCATATTAAGTATATCATTGCTTCAACTTTCCCTATAATACAGACTTCAAATCATCTAAAAGACTTGATGTTTGTTATCAATAAATAAGGGGAGATTGTTAGATACAAGTCTGAATTCAAGACTAAGAAGTTTGAACCCTTGTGATTTGTTAATAATATCCATCAAGACTCTTAGCTAAAATAAAGTCTGTACGTTTGGTTTGTCTAACTATTTTGATTAGTGTGACAGGAAGTCTGTAGTGATCTAGTTGCAAGTAATAGGGGGAGTTTGAGAACTCAAATCACTCTTTAAATAAAGAAGTCTATACTCATTAAAAGGCTTCAAAGAATCAAGTCTGATTAAAGCTAAAGATCCTGAGATGATTACTCATTCCCTCTCCAAAAACGTCTAAAAAGAATCTTTCCTTTCTGAATAAGGAACCATAAGGACTTTTGCATATCAACTTTGTGCCTATCATAAAAAAGGTAATAAACAGAAAAGTTGAAGGATTGCTCACACAAACCAAGAAAACTGCCTCATATATCCCAAAGTGTCATCAAAAGCTAAACCTATCCAAGTCAGAAAGCCTAAAGGTCAATGGCTATAAAGTTGTACCAGATTGCTTAAAATGGATAAGCAAAAAGAGATATTTTTGTAAAGACTACCAAGGCAACCCATTTGTGTGTTTATCTCTGAAGTATGTCTCTGCAATCGCTGCTTATACTGTTCTTGAGAAGATCAACAAATTCAAAGCCAAATGAACATTTATCTTATGGAAGCCTATAAATACTAGGAGACTCCAAAATGTTAAGAGGTTGACACATTGAACATTCTCTGATCTCTTACAAGAACCAACAAGTCTGAAAGACTTTCACTATAAAATTTTCTAAGTTCTTGTATCTTCCTTGTAAGTTTTGCTTCCAGCAGACCTAGACTTATCATAGTCTGTAACTCAGCATACCTTCTTTATATCTCATATATTTGTACGCTGAGTTATCTATTGTAACATAAAACTCTTTATCTGTCCTTTCTATAAAATCTGGTGTGTTGTCAGAATCTGTTAGTGTGGGAAACACTATGTGGCCTAAAAAGGCTTTTGAAAGAATACTTGGGTGTTTAAGCTAGGAATGGCTTGTTGAAAGAATACTTGGGTAAAAGCCAGAAGTGGTTAGAGTCAAGAATACTTGAGGCACTGGTCTGGTGCTATTATTGTAAAAGGTGTTTTTACAATAGTGAAAATCCTTCAAGTTTGAAGGGACTGGACGTAGCTTCTACTTTGGAAGTGAACCAGTATAAATTTGACGTGTGATTTTCTCTCCCTTCTCTGGTCTGTTCTATTATTTTAAGTGTTTAGAGTCTGTAAAAATCCAGTAAAATGAGTTAAGATTTATTCAATCCCCCCTTCTAAGTCTGACTCTGAACCATCATTATTCACTTACAAATGCTCAATTCAATTCAAGTACAATTATATTTCGTCACATAATTTGGGTAAATCAATCAATGCAACAATCTTTAATTCATTATCAACATACTATTATTTTAGCGCTATAATAAGCTATCAACTACCACAATCACTAAACACAATTCCAAATTCATTTTTCTTTACATTACATTATTTAATTGACAATCCTTCATAACAACACGAATATATCCCATCTCATCACAAACCATTACCAATACATCATCATTCCATAAATCAAGGCAGCATACAATCAACATAAATCTTCTTTTACTTGCATATTTTAGTCAACCCAATAATTACCAGTACAAACATTACTATGGATCAAATCATTAAAACACAACTGACTCTCAAGCAGGTATCATGACGCCTTAGTATCTAGATGCTAAAAAGATCAACCTTCAGCTGGGGGTCATACTTGACACCCTGTGAACCCGACTTGGTCCACCGAGTCCGACTTGGCTCCCCACCTCAACCACTGGGTCCTACTTGATCACTGGGTAGCTCAACTGGGTCCTGCTTGACCATGGGAATTAAAAGCAAGGGGTAACATATACCGTCGATAGTCCTCAATCACACAAACCATATAATTTCATTTCATTTCTCTTTCTCTTCATTAAATGGCATAAAGTCTTATTTCAAATAAACAAGGTGGTCACACAGATCCAACCCACGTTCTATCACCAGGGTGGCCACACAGACCCAACCCCAATCATATCGCCTCAAATCATCATCAAGCATCAATTTTATCAACGTCGGGGTGGCCGCATAGACCATGCCCCTAATACAATTACCATATCATATCCGATATCACTTTTCAAACGTGAAAACATAATCACTACAATTAATTCTACCATCTCCATTGTTCACAAAATATAATTCAAATATAATTCAACTCATATAAATCAATTCATCATACATTCCCGATAAATCACAAAAATCATATTTTTCCAAAGCCACCATTTATTTACTTCATTATTCTAACCTACACAATTCTAATTACAAATACACTAATCAATTTTATTTACTTTCTTAATACACAATCTAATCACATAATCTATAACCATCATAAACATCACCACTTATTATATTGTTTCCTTATGTACGCATTACCCCCTCAATCATTATAATTATACCGACTAAATTTCATATACTCTGCATACTAGTCAATACAAGACATACATTCCCAAGTTAATTATTTTGACTATATTTAATTTTTATTATACGCCTATATTATTTCAACATAAGATATATATATATATATATATATATATAGTCTAAAATCACTTTTTCCTTACTTTATCAATTAATCATCAAAGCACTCTACACCATTGTACAATATCAACACCTACTCATCAATACACTAAGAATCATGATAAACACTATTTAAGTACTAAGCAATTTAATTCATAACCTCTACTACGACAATCACATCTATTACATATCATGAATGACTCGTCTAACTCATATACTTCTAAAATTATCATTTATTTGTCTCATCGCTTAACTTTGTACCATTTCTTATTTTATCTCATAATCTTTCACATTATCATTTCTTATGCTGTCATAACTAAATTACCACAACTTCAATCAACTACGCTAGTTCCTTCAAATCCGGAATAAGACTGATACCCCATTCTAATTAATTATAACATCAACACCCCCTTAGCTCGATTCCAAGCTTCCGTTAGTTGTTCTTAACGTCGATCACGCTCCACGATCAAATTGTTCACCAATTCGTTTTTGATTCTGTCACCCGCTTCACAAAACGACCTTCCGACTCCCATTCCGTTACCTATAAAGGTCGAAACTCAAACCTATCAACACTTTGCTACACCCATTGCTATAGATACAATTTCTAAGCTCCAATGTGCAAGAAAAAATGAAAAGTGGAACCTTCCACATGCAAGAAGCTATTCAGCCAAGGAGACAAGAAAGGGAGAAATGCAAAATGCGAGTACCCATCATCCTAAACATTATCATTATGGTTCAATTCACAAGGAGAAAGCAAAATGGAACCCATCCTCACAAGAGGCCACTCGGCCTAGAGAGAGAAAGAATAAGGGAGAGAGAAAACCATGATATTGAGGGTACATTTACACTTACCTTGTTGCCACGAGTTCAAAAATGCAATCAATGTTGGCTTTCATCGAGAAGTTGGACCCCAATTGTGCCCAAGAAGCCACGACCATGCAAAAAGAAAAGGACCAGGTGTTGCTCTCGCTTCTCACGTGAAAATACTCATGGGGAAGAAGAGGTGAACTTATGTTTTTATTAAATGAAGGGTAGTTTGGTCATTTACTCATTTTCTTTTTTAATTTCTTTTATTATCTTTTTCTTTTAAACCTTTTACTTTTCACCACTTAGTAAATCTAAAATTCACCATTACCATTAAGTTAAATTTTAAAAACTCAACAATTCACCAATTGAATAATTTTATTAAATTCCATAACGTTTAATTATTTAAATTCAATTTAGAATAATTAATAATGATTTCCAAAAACTCTAAAATTAATTTAAAAATAATTATTTATAATTTCCCGCCAACCAACGGTTTATAAATTAATTTTCGGGATGTGACAAGCCTTGATGATGATGATGATGATGAGAGGAAAATTAACAAAGTATGGCCCTAAAATCATGGTACATCGAAGTCTCAATAACATAAAAACTTTAAATGTTACAATTGTGACATGAGGGGCAACTAAAGAAAGATTATTGATTTAACAAGAAAATTTTAAAGTGTCTTTTAAAACAAGTATATCTCCGGGTGTGTTACTAGTACCACTTTTGATGGAGAAATTTTGTAGAGCAAAACAACAATTAGTTTTCAAATGTAAGAAATAACTCACTAATATATGGATAATGGATTCAAAGACATGCTTTTTCATTGGATGGTGATTATGTCTTAAAAACAAAACCAAAATAATGAAAAAGAGACCACCCTAAACTCAAATATTGAACTTTTTCACTTGTTACCTAATAAATTGCTTCATAACAGTAGAAAAAAATACAATAACTCAATTAACGGTTTGAAACGAGAGATCATACTCAGGAAGGAGTTGGAGTAGTAAGAGATTTTTGTTCCCTTTGAATTTTGATTTGATTAATAAAAACTTGGTTTATTAAAATCAATATATAATAACAATATTGTCTTAATTGCTTCTCCTAAATTTTTTTAAATAAAATCTTTTATGTTTAAATTGGTAGATAATTTAATTTTTAATTTGATCTAACGAAGTTTGATATAATGGTTGATGTTTATTTTCGTATTTATTATAATATCATATTTTGTCACTGGAATTACTCTCATATATCACTATACAATGATAAGGATTATTTTTAATAATTTAATTTTATAAAAAAATAGATCTAATTTTGTTAATATTTAATTGTAAAGATTAAAAAGATATCTTATTCGATTATTGGTTTGTTAGAAAGAGTGTGAGATGGATGATACAATTCTGAATTCAAAATCATTTAAAAAGTTGAGGATGATGTGATGTGTGTATCCCTTGCGAGACAGCAAAAATCAAACGAATCTACAGAGTCAGGTGGGGTTAAGGTATCCACTTTGCCGAAATGTTTTGGTTACTATAACCCTGAGCCAACCTTCTGTCGGAAGTTTTTGCTTTTTTCTTTGTTGATCTATTTTTTTAAAAAAATTTAAAAATTATTTTCTTAATTTTACTTTGTTCTAAGGTAACTCTTCTATAATACCCATCATGTTTCTACAATAACACAAAAGTCTAAATTAGTAGACACCACGAAAATGCTAAAAACTCTAAAAAGAAAATCAAGCCCCTAAAAACAATTTAAAAACAAAAGTGAAATTACTATAAATATACAATATGGTAGTATAAAAACAGAAATGAACCAGCCGATTGAATTGTAAACTACTGGGAATATCATTCAGGTCAATTAAATATTGATAATAAAGAAATTAAATACAGTTAGATAATAGAAGCGTGAAATGCCAAGAACCGTTATTACACTTTTTACAGTCTGTAGTCAGGGTTGTGCAGTGAAGTGAGGTCAATGTTTTTCTTTCATATAGCAGTTAGTTTTGACTTTGACGCCGTTGTAACTATAATATAAGTTGCAAGTTAATACCTCTACTAACCTAATTTATCCTCAAAATCAATGTTTTGGAGGGAAATAAAAATGAGAGCCAAAATCCACTGATTCTCCCATCTTCTTTCACACACTTTCATATCGAATCCCCCAGCAACCATGACCGGTTCCAGTTCCAATCACAAAAGACCGTTCGCACACGATCCTCCTCCCAACAAGAAGCCTAGAACCATCGCAGCCTCCGTCGTTTTGAAACACTTAGGAACCCCTCTCTTTTCCTCATCCACCCAAAACGCCACCGTTTCTCCCTGCCACTCCATGCTCCTCCATGCGGACCACCCGTACACCATCGGCCGCGCACCCCACGACTGCTCGTTCTTCTTCCGCGACCGGCGCGTCAGCAAGCGCCACTGCCACATCCTCTTCGACGCTTCCCTCCGCAAACTCTACATCCTCAACGGCGTTCTCTCCCCAAATTCCACCACCACGTGCCGCCACCTCCTCCTCCACCAGTTCAGAAAGAGAGCCACCTTGACGTCATCCCTCGACGACGCCGTTTTCGCGGTTCAAGAAGCTTCCAACGGCGTTTTCGTGAACGGCGTCGAAATTAGCAAGGGAACTGCCGCAGAGTTAACTGTTGGCGATAAGGTCTCGTTTGTTTGTGGGAACCGGAACCGTTCGTGTGGGATTGGGGATGATAAAATTGGATTTGTTGTCCAGGGAATTGAATTCGAGGGGTGTGAGGGTGATGATGATAATGAAATTGATCGGTTAACGTTTTCAGGACACTCACAAACTGGGAAAAGGAATAAGAGGGTTTTTGCTCTGAAGACTAATGTTTCAAGGTATGATGGAGTTTTTGAGAAAGCGAGGTTTCTTCGTGATATGTGTAGAGATATATTGCTTAGTGATGATCCTTTGTATTACATTCTTCGTGATGTGAAATTTGAATATAAGTGTGCCAAACCTGGCAATGTTGAAGTACAGTCGAATTCTGCATTGCTTTGTGAAAGTAAAGTGATGGAATTCGAGGCACAGTGTTGTCCAAAAGGGGAAGTCAGTGTTGATTGTTTGAATGCTGTTGATGATATAGGGAAGGATGATCCTCCTCCTTCTGTTGGTGGAAACTTGAAGGAGAAACACAGCCACGTTGGTGTTGACTATCGACCGCCTGGGAAGAATTTTTACCTGAATAGCCTCGAGTTTATGGAGCGTGGATCCTCGGGTCACCATCATTCTATATCACTGCCTGAACTTATTCATCCGGTTGACAGTGTTTCAAGGATGTTTATTGCAACGTTTACAAGTGACATAAAATGGTGTGATTACCTAAAATTCCCCAATGTACTATTTTTATTTCATAATACTATATTTTCGGACTGTTTTATCTCTTGAATTTGTGTATATGTGTTTGAGATTGGCTGGACTCCAATTTGAGTTTTTGTTCTGCTTATGCTTATGGATATCTTGATATTAGGTGTTGAAATGTTGAATCTGTTTATATTTTGCAATCCTAACTGTGGTGTCTTGTTAGGTTCTTGACATATTGCAAGATTCCCTTCAATCTGCCAGTTACAATTGCGTGCCACAATACTGCGAGATGTTGGAGTTCAAGACCTGATGAAAGAGTATTCATGCCTTACCAGGATTATCCTAACCTAGTTGTAGTGTAAGTTTTTTTTTTAAATAATTTTATTGGAGGTGGGGATACGCAGCTTGAGTTATGCCCTCACTATATGCTACTTCGTTTATCCTATTTGTTATTTTTTTTGTCATTGGATATCAGGTGTCCTCAATTCCCTGAAACCATAGCATTCGGAAATGACCGCAAGAAACAGGGAATTGCTTGCCATCATCCCAAGTTGATTGTTTTGCAAAGAGAAGATAGTATTCGAGTTGTTATTACATCTGCAAATCTGGTGGAAAAGCAGGTATTTATTAGCCAAACTTCTAGTTATTTACATTTATTATTTATAAATTTTTTTATCTTGCAAACTGAAGAGCAAAATGTTGTCTTTATGATATGCATTTAAATAGATTGGTTATTTAGATATCAAATGCCTGGTGGTTCATTGCCCTCAGGTGAAATGTTTCTAGCTTAGGAATATTGTCCTTTTGATTTGAGATCTTCTCGCTTCCAAATTATATCAGAAGTAAGGCCTGTAGTTGAGTAGTTCCTTTTGTTAGCATCCTACAAGATTTATTGTGTTTGGTTGTGATTTAGAATTTTTGAAATTAGAATGATGCTTTTACACAGGGAGAAGATGGATGAAAGATAGTGAAGAAAAGCTTATCATTTAAAGATTATATATGAATCTGATATATTTTTATATTATTATATAATATAATATAATATATAATTACAAAGGACAAGGTTCCAGAAGTAAAGCCTTGAATAAATTTTATCTTCTTATGTAGACTGTCGTATTTTCATTATTTATTGACATAGTAATATTATTTTTCGCCAATGTATTTTTAATATAGGAAAAACCACTACAGAAATTGATTGGAGTATTGAAGTGGACCAATCAAGGGAGATAGAGAAATAAAAACAGTAAAATGAAAAAAAAAAGTTTTGAAGGCCTCTTCACTCAAATAAGTTACTTAATACTTCAATATAGAAACATTATAAGCTGTAGCATTTCTCTTATAAAATGTTTAGACAAAAGACAAGCTATGATTGCCATGGTGTCCCTAATATAAACTTTGAAGCCTTTAATAGCAACTTTTGAATTGTTTATTTCTTTTTTGTGCAGATCATCATGTAAAATTTATGTATATTAGCATTTCTTTAAGTGCCTTTAAACATGTGGACAGTGGATTTACTTCTATTTTATGTTTGTATTCATTATCATGATAAAACTATTGACTAAATTTCATGTTCATCTAGTGGAACAGTGTGACTAACACCATATGGTGGCAAGATTTCCCTCGTGCCATTTTTGTTGATTTTGCATCACTTTTCACAAAAGTTGATGGGGAAATTCAAGGGGATGCAAAGTGTGATTTTGCTGCTCAGTTGGCTGGGTTTATGGCATCTCTTGTTATTGACTTACCCTGCCAGGCTCACTGGATTACCCAGCTAACAAAATATGACTTTGACGGTGCAACAGGACATCTTGTTGCTTCTATACCTGGAATTCACTTTCATAGAACTTCTGTTCTGTCAGAATCTTTTCAGGCCTCCACTTCTCCTGTAAGTAGCCAAGTATGACATGAAAAGTACTTTGTTGAGGTGCAGGTTGACTGCCCTTTCCACTGCCTCTGTAGTGTGTTTGTGTGCTTTTTTTTTAATATAAACTCATATGTTTGAAGTGAAAACCGCATCCACGTCACTTACAGTTGGTTCGAGTATTAGAAACTAGGCTTCTGGTTGTTAATGTGATGCTAGTAGATTTTAGTTTTCATGTTAAATGTCAACACTCATGTAAGCCATATAATTATTTGGTGACTTAAGCCACTTTTCTCTGGATTCTTTGACTTCAGTTTATACTCTTACTTACAGAGTCTAATTGCAGTGCATTTGGGCCATCTGGTTTGCAGTTTCTTGGTTCAGTTGTGGCATCTGTGGTTGGTTTGAGCCATCTTTTCCGCAATGTGGCAGACTCAAACAGTGCAAGATTGAAGACATTGGCTGCTTTCCTTGGAAAGTCTTGTAAGAATACTTATGGGAGGTTGGAGATTGTTTTAAGAAGAAATCCTAATGTGCCTGCTGATGACAACGCTGTTAGTGTTCTTGTTCCCAATCCCGATCAAACTTCTGATGGAGGTAAACAAGACATTGTTTGAGAATTCTCTTTGCACCATATATATTGGATCTTCTCATTCATCTTATGACCTTCAAATCCCCTTTATGTGTTTTGGAGTTGCATTTCAGTTTTTCAGGCTGTTGATAGCAGTAATAATATCTATTTGTCTGTGTTCCTTTCCATAGAATATGTTCAACTTGGTTTTCTACCTAGAAATGTAGCAAAATGGGTTTCTCCACTTTGGGATGCTGGATTCTTTATGTTTTCCGGATATGTTTGTCCAAAAGAAGCCCTTGCAGCTGCATTAGGAGAAAGTTGCAAGAAAGTACAACTAACATTAAATGTATCACAGGTGTGTTGAATACATTTTTTATAGGACGATGTGTTAGCTTCCTTGAATATGTAATTAGATATTCACCATGCAGGGGCATCATTTTAAAGATATGTCAAAGATGATCCAATCTGAACAAATTGTTGCGTTTTGTTCACTCATTGCTTCAATTCAAAGATGTTATGGCCTTTGGAGAATGCAAGAGGTAAATGGTGCCAGACTAGGAAGATCTTTTTGCATTGACTGTGTTAAGATGTACTATGTCAGTTTGGAATATGCCAAAACACTCCTTATAAGGCATAGGCAATTCTCCCCCCCTTGAGCTAGTTCTTGGAGTTGAATTAGGCCTATTCCATTTCTGATATGGTATTAGAGCCTATCTAATATTAATGTTGAGACACCCATAGAGGTTTCGTCTTGCAAATTTTATGCTTCAAATGTCCAGTCTTGAACAATCCTCTCCATTTGGCTAGCTTATTTGGTTAAGTGAGGCTTGACCCATTTCTAATAGACTGAAATAGTCATACTTAGTTTAATGTTGAAATTAAGGTTGTGTTTAATTTCTGTTTTTTAGTTTTGTTAGCTTTAAGTAGTTACAAGTTTCTTTTCTTTGTCTCATGCACCCCTGACTTTTTTGCATATGGATGAAGAAGTTTATGCTAACATAAATTTTGAAAGATACAGTAATGAATAATTGTTATTACTTTTTGCTCTAGGTTTTAAATCGATATAGATGGCCTGAATCATTGGAGTCTGAAATTATATATGGTAAGTGTGTTTTCTTATATTACTAAGTACAATGCCAATCCTATCCTATTCATTACAAGTCAATATCAACGCCCTCATTCTTTGTTCATCATTTTGGACTATGTTGTTTTGATACTACCATTTCTGTCAATCAGGTGCATCTTCAATTGGTTCATCTATCAATTCAAAATTTCTTGCTGCTTTCTCGGCTGCCGTTGGGAAGAAATCATTGCCACATTTTGATTCGGAAGAGTCTGATCCCGAAGTAATTTTAAGGCCCCTGCCCTTCCATTAGATTTCCTTCAAAAGTTTTGTTCATTAGTTCAGTAATTTAATGGTGCTTTGACAGTGGGGCTGCTGGAATGCTAGTGATGAATTGAAGAATCCTTCTGTTAAGATTATTTTCCCCACTATTGAAAGAGTGAAGAATGCTTATAACGGGATTTTGCCTTCAAGACGTATTCTTTGCTTCTCAGAGGTAATATGGTTTTCTTATCAGCCCCAAAAGAATAAACTTAGAAGTTATGCCTTGGAATATATATTTTTCTTTAAGCTAGATTCCTTTTATATGCTTATTTTTATGAGTGAGATGATTCTCTCAGTAGTTAGTGATCATTTTTTTGTTAAGTGCCCCACTTAATTGAAATACGAACACAAAAGTAACTTACAATATTTATATTTCACATTA
Organism: Clitoria ternatea; assembly: GCA_037962975.1. NCBI lineage: Eukaryota > Viridiplantae > Streptophyta > Magnoliopsida > Fabales > Fabaceae > Clitoria > Clitoria ternatea. Next base: position 248,432,676 of record CM075669.1, read on the forward strand.
GTAGAACAGGTGAGTTGTTATTAACCATTAATTATAAGGGTTGCCAGTACCCTCACCAAAAAGTTGGTTTCCTGAGAAACATCTTTCCTTAAGACATTTTAGTTTATCCAAGACATATGAGTCCTCTCATGTGAGTATATGTGATAGGATCGCGCGGAGAGAGACACACACTCACAGCAATCTTCCGCTTGGTCCCTATTTAGGATCTTTGAGTCAATCTCTCTTAACACGTGAAAAACTCATTTTCAAAAGGGTATTTTAAATATATTGATTTGGAAGATCCCCTCTCCTACCCCACGCCATTCAAATTCCTAAAACATTAACTTTCAAACTTTGAAGATCAAAAGAAGTTTTTTCATCATTTTCTTTCTGGCATCACACATGTGAATTCCATTTATCTCATGATTGTTTGTGTTCTATTAGTATTGAAATTTGTTATTGGAAATTTTGTTTCAAAATTATCTCAGGAAAGTGAAGTTTTGAGATTGCACATAGATGTAATTATGTAAACAATGTAGAACTGATTCTCTACTTTTGAGCAGAAAACATGGCAAAAGCTGAGGACTTTAAATATGCTTCATGATGCCATCCCTCATCCCCTTGAAAGAATAGGGCATCCAATGCATACCAAGGTACCTACATACAAATTTATACAACTGCACAATTTTTTTAATGAATAAATGTTTATGGAAAATGTATTTATAAAAGCTAGGTTTTGTGTGTAACTGTATTCTTGATGAATGTATGGTTGTGTTTGAGACAGATTCAGGTGCCTCTTTCCTTGGTGTCCCATCTCTAAATTTTCTTGGAAGATTAGTATCTCATAATCCTGACTTAGACCTCTGCCCTTAGAAATTTAGAAGATTTTATGTAGGAAACTGAGGAGGGTTGACTTAGGTGGCCTGAACAGGTTCAAAATTTACTAGCACTGAGTGAAAAATTTTCTGGCTTAGGGATTTTCAGTGCAGAGTTTCCTGAATCCTGATCCCATTTCAATCTTGAAAGAGTATATGCAATGACAGTGGTCAGCATGATCATCAAATCATGTTAGTATACAATCTAATTTTAGCAGCAATGAGCTTGCAATCGATGCAGTGCAATATTGACACGGCTATTTTTTTTTGCTACGTCTACAATAATTCTCCATTTTACAGATGTTTCAGAACCCCTACCTTTTTCTGTCCTGGGCAAGTGCACTGATTGTGTATTTTGACATCATGACACTTATCTTTCTTAGGAAAAGAAAGGAATCCAAATCCATCTGTAGTTAGTGATTCACTGTGGATGCAGTTTCACTTTATTTGTTTGAGCAGGGTTTCAAAAAGGACTCTTGAGCGAATGTTATTCATGCATGTGGTTGTTAGTTTCCTTTGTAATATAAGGCCTATATGCTGTTCTATACAATTTAACTTGGGTGACGAGCTTCTCAACTATTAAACTGATCTGTGCCCCCCCTCCCCAATCCCAATGTATGCTTTACGTGATTTATGGGAAATGTTTTGCTCAGGTGGTGCGTAGATGCTTCAGTTCTGGGAGGGATGCACCTTCTGTTGGTTGGGTATATTGCGGGTCTCATAATTTTAGTGCTGCTGCCTGGGGGCGAGAAATTTTAAATCCGTTTCGTATAAAAGCTGATGGACCTCGAAAAGAGGACTCTTCAGTGAATTATGGGCTTCACATTTGCAATTATGAACTTGGGATTATATTTACTTTTCCTCCTACAAAAAGTGATTCTAATGTTAAAAGCACAAAATTGCATGATATAATTCTGCCATTTGTTGTGCCTGCTCCTAAATATGGAACTAGAGATAGGCCAGCTACAAAGCAGGCTATGAGGGAGGTTATGGTTGAACTTGCTGAGAAAGAGAGGGAGAAAAATGCAGAGGAAGAAATGATGGAAGAGCTTGATGAAGAGGAAGAACTGGAAGCAACGAATTATGTTGAAAAGGAGATGGAAGAGGAGAAGGCATATGCTGAGGCACTCTGGAATCAGGTTGATTCTTCCCAGAGCAGTTGTACTTCTGCAAGAAGCAATGCTGAGAGCAGGAAGCAGTGATTATGGAGCTGTCAACGGGAGAATTTGATACACAAACGCAAGTGCGCCTTAGGAATCAAACTGGAATAGTGGCATATTTTGACATTCGAGGAAGTGGGCTTATCCTGAGGTACTAGGATTAAAGAGCAATGGCGTTGAACTGTCCTGTGAAAGTGATTTAGAACACTCATCCTACAACCACGTGTTGTCTTAAGCAACATCATTTATGTATTTGGAGCAGAAAGTGATATTTTTAACCTCTTCTTGTTCAGCCCATCTTAGGCTTGGTGGATTATCGTACCACTCCATAGCCTCAGCCCTCAGCCCTCCTGTCCCAATCCTAATTTCTCTGAATGGCTTGTTGCTTGGATTCCACCTCCACGGGTTTCTTAAGATATTAGGAAGATATAATGAAAGGACCTATTGCAGCACTTCTCACAGTTCAAGGATTCAATTAGAGGATTTGAAAGTGGTGGCACATGTCATGCAATAACCCGGCAGTGATGTGGCTGTCTGTAACAATAACATTATTCTTTTCTTCTAGACCTTGATTCTTTGGAAATAAGCGATTTGACGAGGCTGTTGCTGTCATTTCTTGAGCTGTTAGATCCGGTTTGGCCTTAAGTGTGTCTCAATTGACCTATAGCAGCAAGCAATGCCATTAGGGTTGGCTAAACCGAACTACCAAATCTTCGGCAGCATGCTACGTTGGATCAGTGAGGCTTTACATTGTATATATTTGATTTGAGCATTAACATTGAATTTGAAGGCATCCTTTGCCAGTAAGCTGCTAAAAGGAGGCAACCACCTCTTTGATTGTAAGATAAATTGCTGTGTATCCATCCCTATTCATTATACGGCGGAGAGAAATAAGTGTTGCATGGTTGGAGACAGCAGACTGCATTGTGCAGCCATTCTTTGGTACTGCTAGTTATGGTTTTTTATGGGCGAATAAATGAATCTATGATTGATGGTATTTGGTATGATGTATTAACTGTAATTGTAAATCTCTATTAATTTAATAGTTATTTTTTATATCTTTTAACTTCTTTTCTCATTGAATGTTGTTTTTACTACTAACTGGTCTATTTCTTGGTTCGTTAGCCTTTTTAAAATGAGATGTAGAAGAATTAATTAAATCAAGTTTTAGTAAACAGTGCACATTAGCTTTTATGAAAGTGTGAAATTATTTTTCGTCAATTTTTGATAATTGGTAGACTAGTACTTTTGTTGCTTTAACAATTCCTCCCACTATGTTTTGTTTATTAATTATGATGTTGTCTTGGCCTACATAATATAAAGCATTGTATCTCATTTGTGTCAAAATGGGAAACAAATATACAATTATAAAATTCTTTGTTGTGTTCTCTCTCTTCTGTTTCAGTGTGTGTTTTAAGTTTCAATATGACAAATTACTACAAACTAGTACCATACCCCTACATTCGCACGAGCTCTAATTAAAACATAAAATATAAAGATATATATTTATAATAGAGGTTTATTTTTTAAATTTAAGAAATGATTATAATTTGTTATCACTTAATATAAAACATGGTAATTGTTATAAAATAACTCTAAAATTTATAAAGAAAAGAAAGAAAAGAAATAAGAATAGCAGAGAAGAAGAGAAGAAGTAGCTATGCAATACTTTTATTTCCCCACACCTTATGCTTATGAACTAAGCTCTATTTATAGAGCTAAGGGGACATCCACAAAATATTATAATATTCATAATACTCCCCCTTGGATGTCTATATTTAGAATGTGCCTCGTTAAAACCTTACTAGGAAAAACTCAGTGGGATAAAAACCTAGTGAAGGAAAAAGAGTATAACATTCCTTACAAAGTAAATAAATAATTCAATGTACAAGTATTTAATTCTCCCCCTCATCAGAACATTTATGTAAGCATCGAAGACCAATCTTCTGTACTAGTTGTTCGAAGACTTTAGTTGACTAGATTCTCACATGATTGGACTTTCTGGACATTTATTTCACCATTCTTTATAAGATCATGAGTAAAGAAAAATTTTGGTGAAATATGTTTTGTCCTATCTCCTTTAATATAACCTTCCTTTAACTGGGAGATACAAGCTACATTATCTTCACATACGATTGTTGGTTGTAGTTTTCCAGCATGCAAGCCATATGTTTCTTGAATATGTTGAATTATAGACATTAACCAAATACATTCTCGACTTGCTTCATGTAATGCTAAGATTTCAGCATGATTAGATAATGTTGTTGTGATTGTTTGTTTTATGGATCTCCATGAAATTGCTGTACCACCACATTTGAATAAATATCCTGTTTGTGATCGACCATTATGAGGATCAGACAAATAAAAAATGAACCCATGTCCATTGTACCTCTAAGGTATCGGAATATGTGTTTAATCTCATTCCAATGCCTTTTTGTGGGTAAAGCCTATATCTTGCTAACAAATTGACAGCAAATGATATATCAGGTCGTGTATGACTAGCAAAATACATCAGTGCACCAATTGCACTGAGATATGGTACTTCAGGACCAAGTAGTTCTTAATTTTTCTCTTGAGGTCGAAAAAGATCTTTGCTCACTTCAAGTGACCTTACAACCATTAGACTGCTCAATGGGTGTGATTTGTCCATATAGAATCGCTTTAGCACCTTTTCTGTATAGGTCTTTTGGTGCATTAAAATTCCTTCCTTTAAATATTCTAATTGTAATCCGAGACAAAACTTTGTTTTTCCCAAGTCTTTCATCTCGAATTCCTTTTTAAGCAATTTACAGCCTTTAAGAGCTCTTTAGGAGTTCCGATGATGTTTAAATCATTTACATAAATTGCAATTATAACAAACTCTTTTCCCAAGCTTTTCATAAAAACACATGGACAAATCGGGTCATTTTTATACCCTTCTTTTAACAGATACTCACTGAGGCAATTATACCATATACGTCCAAATTGTTTCAATCCGTAAAGAGATTTATTCGATTTAATTGAATAATTTTCTCGAGGATTTATCTTGTATGCTTTAGGCAAATTAAATCCTTCAGGGAGTTTCATATAGATGTCATTTTCAAGTGAGCCATATAAATATGCTGCAACAACATCCATAAGGCGTAAGTCAAGCCTTTCACGGATTGCCAAACTTATCAAGTATCGAAAAGTAGTTGCATCCATCACTGGTGAATATGTTTCTTCAAAATCAATACCAGGTCTTTGTGAGAAACCTTGTGCAACAAGTCTTGCTTTATATCACACAATTTCACCATTTTCATTTCTTTTTCTTGTAAAGACCCATTTGTATCCAACAGGTTTTACACCTGCAGGTGTTTGGACTACAGGCCCAAAAACTTTTCATTTTGCAAGTGAGTTTAACTCTTCTTGCATTGCATCTTTCCACTTTGGCCAATCATTTCTTTGTGAATATTCCTTAACAGATTTTGGCTCATGATTCTTATCATCATTTATAATATCAAGAGCTACTTTGAATGCAAAAGTTTCATCAACATCGACCTTTTGTCGATTCCATTGTATTCCATCCATGACATAATTTATAGAGATCTCTTTATTCTTGTCAATTTGAGGTACCTTGGTTTCTTCTAGATTTGAAACCTTGATTATGTCAGGAGACTCTACTGGAGTCTTTATATCATCGATTCGACTATCCTCTTTATTTACTTTTCTTTTTCGAGGATTTTTATCTTTAGAACCAACAGGTCTGCCACGTTTTACTTTGGCTTCAGACTCATTTGCAATTTTAGATTGTCCTTCAGGGATATCAATCTTTATTGGAGTATTAACAGTTGGTATATGTGACTTAGTCACTCTTTTTGGATCAGCAAATGCATTAGGTAACTGGTTTGCTAAATTTTGCAAACTAATTATTTTCTGAACTTCTAGTTCAGATTGCTTTATTCGAGGATCAAGATGTGATAGAGATATCTCATTCCAGCTAATCCTTTTATCCAACTGTTTATTTTTTCCCTTAATGGTGGGAAAATAGATTCATCAAAATGACAATCAGCAAAACGAGCTGTAAATAAATCACCTGTTAAAGGTTCAAGATATTTTATTATAGATGGACTTTCATATCCAACATATATTCCCTACCTTCTTTGAAGTCCCATCTTAGTGCGTTGTGGAGGAGAAATAGGAACATATACCGCACTTCCAAAGATTCTTAGATGGGAAATATTTGGTTTTTTACCATGAACCAATTGTAAAGGGGAATATTCATGATAACTTGTAGGCCTGATGCGATTAAGTGCTACCGCATGCAAGATTGCATGTCCCCAAGTTGAAATTAGGAGTTTTGATCTCATTAACAATGATTTTGCTATCAATTTCAAACGTTTAATCAATGATTCAGCAAGTCCATTTTGTGTATGAACATGTGCTACAGGATGTTCAACATCAATTCCAATGGACATACAATAATCATTAAATGATTGAGATATGAATTCACCAGCGTTATCAAGGCGTATTTTCTTAATTGGATAATCAGGAAAATGAGCTCTTAAACGAATTAATTGAGCTAGTAATCTCGTAAACGCCTGGTTGCGAGTTGACAATAAGCAAACATATGACCATCTAGTTGATGCATCAATTAAAACCATAAAATATCTAAATGGTCCACATGAAGGGTCTATTGGCCCACAAATATCACCTTGTATACGCTCTAAAAATATGAGTGACTCACTTCCAATTTTCATTGGTGATGGTCGAGTAATTAATTTCCCTTGAAAGCAAGCAGCACATGAGAAATTATTAGTTTGAGAATTTGTCTGCTGGACAAGCAATGACCATTTGAATTCTCAACTATTTTTCATATCATTATTGTTCCAGGATGACCTAACCGTTCATGCCAAATAACAAAGTTATTCTTATTTGTAAACTTCTGGTTTACTATGACATTTGTTTCAATTATACTAATATATTTGTAGTACAAACCAGAGGAAAATGAAGTTAATTTTTCCAATATACATTTCTTATTAGAAATTAACTTTGTGATGTAAAGATATTCATCTTTTCCTTCATTTGTGGTCTCAATATGGTATCTATTTCTGCGGATATCCTTAAAACTCAATAAATTTCTTTGAGACTTCGTAGAATATAATGCACTTTCAATGTGCAATTTTATTCCTCCAGGTAACAAAATATTGGCTCTACCAGAGTCTTCAATTATATTTATACTACCAGATATAGTATTAACATTGGCTTCTTGTTTTACTATATGGTAGAAATATTTCTTATTTTTGAGAATAGTATGAGTTGTTGCACTATCTGCTAGACATATATCTTCGTTATTGACGTGAGCATTCATTCTTCATTAAATAAACAAAATAAACATAAGTAAAATATACTTAACAACAATAAATACTCAACATAAAATTTTATTGATAGAAACTAAATTCATAACAAAAATAAATTACATGAAACATAAAATAATTTATTTAAGGGCACTTCCTTCTCCAACCGAGTGGTCAATCTCTTCTTCAGGAAGAGTAAGAAAATCATCAACACTAAAATTAGAAAAATCATCATCTATACCAGTAAAATTTGTCTATATTATTTTCCCTTTATTTTTAAGGGATTTTTGGTATAGATCTATGAGATGCTTTGGTGTGACAAACTCGAGACCAGTGTCCCTTGCTACCACAATGATAGAAGATATTTTTAGTTTGTTCGTTATTTTGAGCATCTTTTCCTTTTTCCACATGTTCTTTATTTTTCCATGTGAATGATGATTTCTTATCATTTCTTTATTTTTCCTTCACTAGGTTTTTATCCCACTGGGTTTTTCCTAGTAAGGTTTTAACGAGGCACATTCTAAATATAGACATCCAAGGGGGAGTATTATGAATATTATAATATTCATAATAGTAATAGAATAATTATCAAGATCAATTTTTTCTTTTTAAAGATTAGCAATCAATTAATCTGTATCTTTAATATGTTTTTAATAATTAAATATAAATCTCTTTGTACATCATGGTGTTGTAACTCTGGAGAAGATAATTTTCATTTCCCCTGAGTGAGCGTATTTCTCTCGGGTTTTCATAGTTTAACGTAATCTTGAGAAGGCATCTGAGTGAGCGTATCTCATTTAAGTTTTCATAACTTGACGTAATCTTAAGAAGGTGCCAAAATGTTCACAATAAAGCTAAGAAAGCACAAAAACCTAGAGAATTACTCTAGGAATTAGGGTTTATTAGCTTTAAAATGTGTCACTTAATTACAGATGGGGGCTCTTGGGCCTTTTATACATTTGGGAAAGCATGTAAAAGTTAAAAGAAAGGTAGTGGGCTCAGATTCAGGCCCATGATGACGTGTGGGATAGAGAGGAATAACCGCCCCGGAGTGGGATTTGAAATATTCTGAATCCTTGTGTAAAATGAGAGAGGATGAGGATGTTGTGGGACCCCTTTTAGATCTGGGGGAATAGGAGCCCCCTAGTCACGAGCGTAGAGCCGAGCCGAGTGACTAAGAAACAAGCTGAGTGTTTTTTGATTATTCTTTGAGTGACTAAGAACCAAGTTGATTGTCTTTTGATTATCCCCTGAGTGAGGAGTTTTATCCATGCGTCAGGCGCAAAGCCGAGCCAAGTGACTAAGAACCGAGCCAACTGTCTTCGCTCATCTCTCGAGTAGGAGTTTCCTTCGATGGATGAGGGTTTAAGGGAAGCTTAAACGGGATATCGTATCTAAGCAAGGTATGTCATTAAGTTAGGGGGATACTCATGTGACACGTGTCAGAGAGTTGGTAACCATCGTTTTGTTTTTCCATGTGTATTTTCCATAGTGAATTTCTCTCACCGTTTGTACCGATTGAGCGTGCCTTTATTTTATCATGATTCTGTGGTTGAGTGTGCTTTTACTTTGCATAACCTTTAACCTTTTCTCTGAGTAAGCGTATCTTTGTCGGACTTTCATAACTTAATGTAATATTAAGAAGATAATTTTTGTTTCCCCCAAGTGAGTGTATCTCACTCTGGTTTTCATAACTTGACGTAACTTTAGAGAAGATAATTTTCGTTTCCCCCCGAGTGATTGGATATCTCTCGGCTTTTCATAGCTTAACTTAATCTTGAGAAGACATTTTTCGTTTCCCCCGAGTAAGCGTATCTCACTCAGGTTTTTATAACTTGATGTAATCTTGAGAAGATAATTTTTGTTTCCCCGAGTGAGCATATCTCACTTCGGTTTTCATAACTCAATGTAAGCTTGAGAAGATAATTTTTTGTTTCCCCTGAGTGAGTGTATCTCACTCAGGTTTTCTTGACGTAAGCTTGAGAAGATAATTTTTGTTTCCCCTGAGTGAGCGTATCTCACTCGGATTTTCTTGACATAAGCCTAAGAAGATAATTTTAGTTTCCCCCAAGTGAGCGTATCTCACTCGGGTTTTCTTGACATAAGCTTGAGAAGATAATTTTCGTTTTCCCCGAGTGAGCATATCTCACTCAGGTTTTCTTGACGTAAGCTTGAGAAGATAATTTTTGTTTCCCCTAAGTGAGCGTATCTCACTCAAGTTTTTTTGACGTAAGCTTGAGAAGTTAATTTTCGTTTCTTTTTTGTGTTGCTATTAGAGTTCTTTTTTGACATTAATAGAATTTCACCAACAATTTTCTTGCTCAACTATTTAGATTTAAGCTAAAACCAACTATCTACCAACAATTTTCTTGCTTAACTACTTAGATTTAGCTAAAACCAACTATCAGACCATATCCATACTAAACTAGCTCAATGTCTCATGGGACCAAGGTTGAGGTGAGATACAATATATGGCAACAAATTTAGATAAAAAAATACCAAAAGTATAGAATCACATTCTAAAAATGATATACCATATGTGACATAAAAAATTAATAGATATATAATCTGGTCTATGCCAACAACAATTGAAAATGTGCAAAGTCAAAGGCATGTCACCTAACCATACATGAGATTTTTCATTAAGACTGAGCACCAATAACAATAAATGCTTAAGGGTGTTTACAAAAAAATGGCTCACTTCCACCACCATTCTACAAAAAGTACAATCCCCGAGGCCCAAAAAATTACATATCCATCTTTACTAATATTGGTCATTCTATTTTAACATGCTTCATCAACTTAGTAGTGCTTAGTTGAGCAGAGGCGAGGTTTAAAGATGCAGAATTAGAAAACCTGTCAGGTGAATTCCTCTTGGCTGGAGTAAGTAAACCCATTAGTGCACGATCATGCTCAGTACTTGCCGACATTGATGTTTGCTACAAAGACAAAATGTCCTTATAAGAAAGAGGAAAGAAACGGGTAAAAATTAATAACAATAGATTTCTTTATACACACATTATCTAGTTCTAAATTTTGAGCCTCTTTATACACCTCATCTATTTTAATCTACTGTTAATAATTAATAATACAAGTAAATTGTTAGTCCTTTTCAATAAAGATTCATATTTAATGATAAATGTATTACCTCATCTTTTGCAACTTGTTCTTTGATGGATTCTATTGTTTCCTTATCTTGGCAACTTAATGATTGAAAATTTTTTGAAATTAGGTTTTATCTTGAGTTTGAAAGCTACTATTTTCCCCAACATCACATCAACAACTTCAAGAATAGTCATATGATCCAATTCACCCTCCTAAAATTACAATGTGCATAAGAATATGTATTTTAATAAATAGAACTAGCATGTTTTCAAGTATATGCTAACATCTTGCAAGTATGAAAATTATGACTTAAAGTGACACCATCTTGCAACTTACCTATCTTTGACAGCATTGAGTTAGAGCAGCAGAGTAGTAAAAACCATCATTGTGTTGTATGCAAACAAATATACACAACCATAAAATTAGTTAAGGCTTTCATGGGCCAATGTAGTTTAGGCAACCGACAAGAAGATCAACAATGTAATAATGAGAGTTAAATGGTTATGGGAAATAAATTGAGAGAGTTTATGTCTATTGTTAATCATATCTTTTCATAGCTAAAGAAAATATTCAAGTTCAATGAAAAATTGAGAAAGGGAAAAATACATATCTTTGCCTTTACCTATTTTTAAAACTTAAAATAGGTTCAGTATATTATTTCAAGTCTCAATCTAATATTTAAACTTAATATCAACTTGCTTTTCTATGCAATGCCTGGCAACAACTAAGAAACAATACTAAAACAATAACAAATTTTTATTGATGAATATTTTTCATTAACTTTGTCCCAAATCTCCTTAAATGATTACACTAAAATTAGATCTGTTATCCAGTCTTCATTTTATTTGCTGCAAGCAGTAAGCATTTTAAAAAACATGGATAAGTCTGATGCCTAGTTTGAAATTTCAAAATTGGTGATGGGGAACTTAACACAAACAATTTTAAGGTAATAACCAAATAAAGAGATAGATGAAATAGATTTATCACTTGTCATATTATATCATTCTCACGATCCCCGTTCAAGAGATTGTTTTCAGGAATTTATAGTACACCACACACACATATCCTTCAAACCGAATAACAAATATTAATATTAACGCCTGGTTCATAGTGTAAATTTGTCTTCTATTTCATATCTAGATTTGGGTCTCTTCACATTTTTTAAAAAATAAAATAAAATAACAAATAAAAACTCTACCTTTGAGAAAATTATCAATACAAAACCAAAAAAAGGAAGTGATCTTACCTCACTTTTAAAGCAAACACCGCACAATGAATAGGTTGAAATCTCTTCTAGCTGAACCTTCAAAAAATAGACCAAAAATTAGGATAAGAATCAAAATAAAGTGAAGGTGAAATGGAACAGATAAGCAAAACACAGAGAAAAACTTACCAAGGAAGTGGGTAAGAGTGGCAATTGGTTCAAGTGATGTATTTCATCATTTTGAAGTTCCAATTCACGTGATTTATCTTTCCCCTTTTAAGAACCCATTCTTTTTTTATACATTTGACAGAAAATCAGAGAGCAAAGAAAGAATCATGAAATCTTAGCTCAAATAGTGAAAGAGGGCCACTAAACCTATGTTGTGCTCTACGCCAAAGCTATGTTGTTGCCACTCAATGAAGAAAGAGGCTTGTTTCAAGTTAGGGTTTTTGTTGAAAATGTGTTCATGCTAGAATAGGTTTAGTGGCATCTGGAGAAGTAATTGAAGAGAAATAGAGTTGTCGTCAAGTGGAGCGGGGGAGCATTTCTTGAAAAGGCATTAGAGCGGGATTTGAATCAAGGAGAAATTTTAGGTTAGGGTTTTTGCTGAAAATATGTTCATGTTAGAATAGGTTTAGTGGCCTATAGAGAAGCATTTGAAGAGAAACAGAGTTATCATAAAGTGGATTAGGGGAGCATTTGTGGAGAAGGTATTTGAGCGGGATTTGAATCAAGAAGAAATTGCCATGTGTCAAGGCAGGGGTTGAGTTTTTCTAGTATGAAATAGATTGGCATTAGAGCTCCAAGAGCTTGGTATCATGAGAGTAAAAATTCTTGTAAGGAACAAGAGTGTTTTTAGTGTTGTTATTTTTTTAAAGTTAAAATTTGTTGAGAGAGATATAAGAATCAATTATAACATTGTATGGTCATATCCCAAATCAGATAAGAAATTTGATTATAATTATTGGAAGCTGTTGATGAGTGCCTATTTAGAAGCTCATAATATTTGGAGCTTTGTTGATTCGAGTTTACCAAACAGAGTTGATAAAACTACCAAAAAAAGGATCAATTGACGTTGTATAAAATCCTAGGAGTAGACTATTATATATTTTTTAAAATTACAAATTGTAAAAATGGAAAAAATGTGTAAGACACTTTAAAGTTGTCATACACAGGAGTAAAGTAGGTGTAAAAATCCAGGTTACAATCCCTATGGAGAGAATACAAAAGATGTGAGATGTCTAGTTCAAAAATCGTTGAACAATATTTTTCATGAGTTATAGACCTCGTCAATAAGATAAGGATATATGGAGAAGACATAAAAGACAATTGGGTGGTGGAGAAAATTCTACGAACCATGTCAATGAAGTTTGATCATGTGGTGACCACAATAATAGAGTCCCACGACACTGACAAAATTACATTAGTAAAATTACAAGGCAGCATCAAAAGTTATGCCAACAGAATCTAGCAATGGTATTGAAAACAAAGGTTATGACAATTCCAATTTTGGAGGTCGAGGAAATTAGAGAAAAAGAGTTCATGGAAATCACAAAGGAAAAGGTCATCGTGGAAATTTTTATCAGGGAAAAGAAGATAACATCAGACTTAGTCAAGGAAGAGATAGCAACAATTTTGGACCTACCAACAAAGGATGCAGTAAAGGAAACTACTACCAGGAGAGAATTAATTTCAATTGCTATAATTGTGGGAAGTTCAGGCATAGAACAATAGATTGAAGATTTCAGTAACAAGCAAATATGGTGAAGAACCAAAATCAAAATGTTGGTGAGAATTTTGATAATCCACATAATATATTTCTAGCTACTAAAAATTTTGTAAAAGATGAGAAAATTTGGTACATGGATATTGCACGTAGCAACCATTTAGGTGGGGAAAAGAGCTATTAGAATCAAGTCTGAATTCAAGACTAAAAAGTCTAAATCCTTGTGATTTGTTAATAATATACATCAAGACTCTTAGCTAAAATAAAGTTTGTACGTTTGGTTTATCTAACTATTTTGTTCAAGTATGACAGGAAGTCCGTAGATATCTAGTTGTAAAGAACAGGGGGAGCCTGTGAAATTCAATTTGCTCTTGAAAAGGAGAGTTTGTATTCACTAAAGGCTTCATTAAGCCAAGTCCTTCTGAAGCTACAGATCTTGAGATGGTTTCTCTTTCCTTCTCTAAAAACGTCTGAAAAGGATCTTCCTCTCTTAATAAGGAGCTACAAGGACTTTATCATGTCAACTTTGTGTCCTTTCTTAAAGAAGCAATGAAAGGAAAAGTTGAAGGTCTACTCGCATAAACCAAGAAAATTGCCTCGCATATCCCAAGATGTCAACAAAAGCTAAACCTGTGCAAGTCAGATAGCCTAAAGGTCGACGACTATAAAGTTGTACCAAATTACTTAAAATGGATAAGCAAAAAGGGATCTTTCTGTAAAGACTATCGAGGCAACCCTTTTATGTGAATATCTATGAAGCATGTCTCTATAAACACTACTTGTACTATCCTTGAGAATATCAACATTTTCAAAGCTGAACTAATGGCTATCTCAAGGATTGCCAACATCATTGAACATTCTCTGATCTCTCTTATAAGAACCAAAAAGTCTGAAGGACTTTCTCCAAAAAGAATTCTAAGTTCTTGTATCTACTATATAAGTCTTCTTTGTAGTTCTACTTCTAGCATACCTTGACTTATAGTAGTCTGTAGCTCAGTGTACCCATCTTAATATTTCATGTATCTGTATGCTGAGTTATCTGTTGTAACACAAAACTCTTTATCATTCCTTTTTATAGAATCTAGTGTGTTGCCAGAGTCTTAGTGTGGGAAACATTGTGTGGCCTGAAGAGGCTTTTGAAAGAATACTTGGGTGTCTGTAGCCAGGAGTGGCTCGTTGAAACAATACTTGGGTATAAGCCAGAAGTGGCCGGAGTCAAGAACACTTAAGGCAGTAGTTTGATGTTGTAATTGTAAAACGGTGTTTTTACAATAGTGGAAATCCTTCAAGTCTGAAGGTACTGGACATAACTTCTACTCTAGAAGTGAACTAGTATAAATCTGCTACGTGATTCTCTTTCCCTTCTCTGGTCTGTTCTAATATTTAAATCGTACAGAGTCTGTAAAATCGAAAAAGAGTTAAAGACTTATTCAACCTCCTCTTCTAAGTTTAACTCTAAACCATTAATTGTTATTAGAGCTTGTCCTTTTAGGTTGATTACTCCTTCAAGTTAAAAGGATCAAGATCCATGGCCGCTTCTCAAGATCAACTTATTTTTAAAGGTTCCTCCATGAATAGACCTCCAGCCTTCCTTGTTGAAGACTATGCCTACTAGAAAGACAGGATGGAAATGTAAGTCTAGTCAGTATGCTCCATAGGGGATAATCGTAAGAGGCGATGAACCAGCTCCTATGGACAGTGTAGGAAAGCCAGTTCCTGAAGATAAGTGGTCCACAATTGACTTCAAAAATTGGAGTTAAATGCTAGAGATAGATTTCTCCTAATTTATGCTTTGGGCAAGTCTGAATACAACAAGGTTTACAGCTATAAATTTGTGAAAGAAATTTAAGATGCTCTTTAGCGCAACTACAAAGGCACCTCCAATGTTAAGCGTTCGAAGAAAATCTTGGTGTCGCGGTGACACGCTGTCATTGTCGGGTCAAATAAAAAGTTAAATTAATATAGTATAAGGTGAACAACCTTAGTCGTCTCTCGAGGACCTTAGTTCAATTAATTACACTTAATTTAGTTATAACAAAGGGGGGGTTGTGTTGAGATTGAAAGGAAAATTAAGTAATTATATAATAGTGCAAAAAGTAAATTTATGAGTAAGAATAATCAAATTTAGAAACAACTAACCCAAGGAATTAATAAATCTTTAGTTAACTAATCATTGATCACAAATATAATTAAATATAATTAATTTCTCAACCTTGAATCATTTGGAATCCCTAAATGATTATATTCTAGAAAATCTTCTAGAATTGAATTAATGAACTAATAAGAATAATCAATCAATATATTCTTATTAATTACTAAAATAACTTTAAAACCATAATTTGATTGAGTTAAGAAACTAAATAGAAATCTCTTATTTAGTGACTTAATCTTTGTTCTCAAATTGATTATTGATTAACCAACCAACATCAGTTTAGATTATAGATTATTTAAGGGTAAAATATATACATGGTCCTCTACGTTTATCCAAAGTCTCAGTTTGGTCCTATACGTTTATAAAACGCACTAAACTTTTCCCCTCTGTTAACACCGTTAGAAATTTGGACGGAAATGTGACGTGGCACTTTGAGTGACACGTGTCATAATCTGATGGGCTGAGTGGTTTAGGTTGAAAATTAAAAACATTTTGCCTTCCATGGGACTTGAACTTGGCACCTTTAAGTGACAAAAAAGGTTACTTTACCACTAGGCCAAGGTGTACCTTTGTATTAAGATAATGGTTTTTTATTTATAAAACATACACTTAAGTTAATTATATGTATAATATTATTAGTTATAATAAATAAATTTATTAAATATATTATTAATAAAATCCTTCTCAAAAAATTATTAAATATTAATCTAACATTTTAAAAATAAATTTTTAAATATTTAATAATATTTATTATTAAAAATGTATTATTAAATAAATTATACTATAAATAGTATTAATATAAATTATTATTAACATAATATTTAATAATATTTAAATATATTATTTTATAATACATTTTAAAATTATTTAATAATAATAAGTATTATTTAAAATATATATTTTAATATATCATTAAAAATTATATTTACTATTATTAATATAAATTATTATTAACATAATATTTAATAATATTTAAATATATTATTTTATAATACATTTTAAAATTATTTAATAATAATAAGTATTATTTAAAATATATATTTTAAAGTATCATTAAAAATTATATTTACAATAATTTATATTAATAATAAATAATATTAATATATTATATCATTTACTTAAAAATATATTAGTAATACGTTAATAGTTATTGATAAATATTTTAAATATATTTTTTAAAAATATATTTTAAAAAATTAAATTAAATTAAATTAGAATTTTATAATTTTATAAGTATATTATCAATAATATATTTAATAATATATTTTTAACATATAATTAACTTAAGTGTATGTTTTATAAATAAAAAATTATCATTTTATTACAAAGGTATACCTTGGCCTAGTGGTAAAACAACTTCTTTTGTCACTTAAAGGTGCCAAGTTCAAGTCCCATGGAAGGCAAAATGTTTTTAATTTTCAACCTAAACCACTCAGCCCATCAGATTGTGACACGTGTCACCAACCAAATCGTGACACGTGTCACTCAAAGTGCCACGTCACATTTCCGTCCAAATTTTTAACGGTGTTAACAGAGGGGAAAAGTTTGATGCCTTTTATAAACGTATAGGACCAAACTGGGACAAAAAAAACATATAGGACCAAACTGAGACTTCGGATAAACGTAGGGGACCATGTGTATATTTTACCCATTATTTAATTATATACCAATCGGTTATACATTTAAATAATCTACCATCATAAGTGTTTGAGAAACAAAGAAAAGTAATTATCTTCAATCAAAATATTAAGAGCAAGAACTCAAAGTTAACATAAAGAAAAATTAAATTCCTTGAGTTGATTTTAAAAGATTAAGCTTCCATGATAAATTTTAACAATAAAAGCTAATATTAAATTAACTATAACTTTGATTATAAAAGTAAATAACAAATAATAAAATTAACTTACTTGATATTGAGGAAGGGAAATGAAAACCATAACTTGAGGGATGGAATATAGAACAAAGCAATAAAGCAAGAGAAAGAACTAAAACTTAAGAAACTAAAGGAAAGATATAGAAATGTAATGAAAACTAAAGCATGTATTTCTTATGTATCTTCCTTACAACTTCAAGCATCTATTTATAGGCAAGATATCATGATACTATACATTCATTTTCTGATCATTAATGCATTTTTTCAACATTGGTGGGCTTGAAATTACAATAATTCAAAAGAAGATAATGGTAGGTGTTGAAATTCATTCTCCTCTTTATCTTTTCCACCTTGTGAGTTAAATATGACCATCTAGATGGCCGAATTTTGTAAAACCTTCAACATGAAAGTTGTAGATCTCTGTCTTATTGAGAATTTGGTGCAAGAATGAGGTCATTTGGACATCTACAACTCTAGATATATGTATTTTGTTGAACTATTTCAATGCTAGTGGGACACATGAGGATGATTGATTCAAGCTCCATTTCTTCATTTTTTTAGATGCAAAATAACCAAATCTGATCATCATGATGTAGGCCTCTGTCTTAGCTTTCCATGGGCTCTAAGATTAGCCCATTTGAATCACAAAATCCCAAGTTATGGCCAAAACAAGGCAAGATACTCAAGATACATACAAAAAATGAAAATTAAAACATGTATATATAATACTTCTATTTAACTAAACATCATAAAACTTAATTAAAATACTATTATTAAACATAGTAATTATATAATAAACCCCAAGTGTAAAACTATAAGAAGTGTATTAAAATTGATTTATCAAATTCCCCTACACTTAAGCTTTTACACTCGAGGGCAAAACCAAACCAAAAACTAAAATGAGAAACAACAGAAAAAGGTTTTTTTTTCAAATTGATTTTTGACTTTTTTTTGATGTCTAAAATAATAAGTAATACACATCATCCCTTATATCAAGAAGTCATGATAAGTGTGAATAAGAAGCATTACATACTAGTTACACAAATTGAGTGATCAAATCAAAGAGTGGATGAAAATGTGATAGATGTTCTCTTCATGCTCTTTATATCTCAATTGTTTGGGTTTGTGTATACTCTCAGAAATCACCCAAATAAATTAGCACTACCATAGGCTTGACAAATTTCTAATTTTCATATTTGAACACATATGCATGCAGAGATCAAAAGGACTTTATTAAGGTTGTAATATGGCCAAGGTGATATAGGGTGGATAAAATGAAATAGTATAGCTAAACTTAGGATTGAAAAAGAGTAATGGAGTAAGTGATTCAGTGATTGTGGAAGTTCATTTTGAAACTCAATACTTAGTAAAATGAAACATGATGGAGGATAAAACAGGAGAATAAATCCTTCTGATTATTTTCATACATATATTCACCATTTTTTCTTTTTCTTTTTCTTTTTCTTCTTTTTTTTAACATTTCCTTTTTTTTACTTTCTTTTTGAACAATGAAACAATAACATATATATCTTGGGTACATTTCCATAATCATCAAGAATCTTTATTCATAGTAATTCCAAAACTCCTAATCAATTCCTAAGCAAAGGTGATCATGTTTTTTTTTGGGGGCTATTGGCTAGTTATGTGGCTGAATCAAGAAATGGATATAGGCTCAACGTGAGTAACAATGAAAAATACGTAAGGTAAGGCATATGGCTAGTGTTTGGTTAAAACACAAATGACCTTAATCATATCAAAGCATGCATATGGAATATAATACATCAAAAAGAAACAAGTCAAGTTCTAGAATACTAATAAATAAGGGTCAATCAAAAACAAAAGAAAGATGGCATACTCTGGTCCATCCAATTAAGCTCAAAATCTCACCGAGGGTGGTCAATCTATCACAATTCATATACAATTTGATCTTCACAAACAACTTATTAAATTAATATGCAAGGAAGTTATTCACAACATGTCATGAAATATTGGACAAGGTTGATGTAATTACTCATTACTCAGACAACTTAAAAAAAATTAGTGAAAAGCATGTAGAATTTAAAATGAAAAACTGGAAATGATGATTTTTTTTATGAACAAGAAACAAAGAAGGAAAAATAAATTATAACTAAATATTGGTGTCAAGATCCGGTTCCTTATGCTTCTTGCTCTGTACTTTTTTTAAGGGCGCTTAGTAACGAAGATACCTACAACAAATTGATCAGTTCAATTACATGTGAAATGGTTAGTATAACCGAACAATTTGATTGTGTCATACAATCCAGTTTCATAGGCCTTGTGTTAGAACCCGTAAGAAAAATATCATTAACACAACTATGAGTAGCATCAAGAGCAATAACATACATCTTAATTCATTTGTATGCCTATAGAAAGACTCTGTTATATCATTCATTAAGAGGAAATAAAGAACCTAATGATTTCCTAGTGGTGTGGTGTGGCTCCGATCTGAAAGAAAAGGATGAAGGCAAAGTGTGACAGCTGGAGAATGATGAAGATAATGTTTATGGTTGCAGAATGGTTGATGCCGGATGGAAATGATCGTAGTAAAGGTAAAGGCAAAGGATACCCGACACTAAAGCAAAGATAGTGGTTGTGTGTGTGTGTGTTTTTTTTATATTTTTTTTGTTTTTTACTGAAAAATGGTTTTGATAAGGAAGGTGAAACGGTTGTAGTTATCTGAGTGAGATTTGTTGTGAGGATGCGTCTCAAGAGTTTGGACTCTTTACTCAGCCCATCCCAACAAAAGTACTCATGACAAAAAAAAATTATTTTTTTATTTTAAAACAAAAAAATTAAACAAAAGTGATACTGAAACTATATAATAAAGGATACGTCTCAAGACTTTGGTTTTCAAAGATGCATCTTTATGACTTTAGATGTAACTTTCCCAAATTAATCTTTACTCTGTCTATCCCTCATAAAAAAATAATAGAATATATATATATATAACTCAGACCCCCCCACACTTATTCAAGACATTGTCCTCAGTGTCTTATATGATTTCCAGAGTCTTTTTTATTTATTTATTTATTTATTATTTTTTAATATAGATAAAGGTGAGAAAGAAGTTATAACCGAAGGTTGGTGTCTGGTTCTGGATTCTTTCGCTTGTGTGTGTGATCCTTATCTTGCTTCAAAAGGGGTTGAGGTTGGGGTAAAAAGCTCTGTAAAATATCAATCAATTCATCTGCATTTGACGAAGCATGAATAAATGATCGATCATCTTGAGTTATAAGGCCCTATTCCACAGCTTTATCTAAAAACATTAACAAACTGTCATAAAAACCATTAATATTTAACAATCCTAATGGCTTTTTATGAAGGTTCATGCTACACCATGATGCGATGCAAAATATTTCCTCAAAAGTACCAAAACCTCCAGGAAGTGCAATAAAGGCTTCAACACCTATAACCATACGAGCCATTCTTTAATGGATGTGTTAACCAAGTGGCCTCAATTACTCAAGAGGGGGGGTGAATTGAGTATTAAAAATTTTTCTTGAAATGCTTGTGAAATTGGTTCTTTGACAAATATATATAGAGAAGATGATAAACTTAATCCTAAATGAGAATAATAAAGAAGTTTAAATAACAAAGTTATTAAACATAACAAATTAAGCAAGCAATTTAAATGCACAAATTTAAATAGATTAAGGCAGAGAAGATTTGCAAACCAATATATACGAGTTCCACCACACTAGTGTACGTCTCACCTCCAAGTAACCCACTTAGAGGATTTCCACTATTAAGAATTTGAGATACACGCTTTGAGCAATTACAGCTTCTTAGTGTCCCACACTCAAGAACTTAATCCTCACAAGCAAAAGGGTAACCCACCCAATCTCACAATCTCTCAATTACAAGGTTGAATCCCAACCCAAAATCTCTCAGAATTTGTGAATGTGATTTTACAAGTGTGATTCTCTCAATAGAGTGGATATACAAATTTAAGCACTTGAGAAATATTTTCTTTTAAAAGAATATACAAATTTTAACACTCAAGAAAATATTTTTCTCATAATATAACTCTCAAAAATAATTGCAAAGAAATAAGTCAGAGAGTTAATAGACAAGGAATTTAGAGAGAACAAAGGAGAAAGCAAGGAATGCGTTTGCTGTCTGTGTGGTGTGTTCTGCCTCTTCAGTTTCCTTTCTATTTATAGGCAAAGGAAGGTACATGCTGCCAAAAACTTAATTGCAACCGGTTCCTTAATCAATGCATTGGAAGACTTAATTTGCCAGCGATCCATGTTTCCTGACTTGACAAGTGCAATTGTCTGCCTCAATAAATGCAACGCCGTTTCAATTAGAGAGTCTCGAGAGAGGAATCAGCGGAGTTGAGTTTCTAAAGATGCGTACTGATAATTTCCATGATTCAGCGCATGATTCCAGCTATGAATCGATTCTTCCAGGTCATTTTTGCACTAAAAACATCACATGAATCGATTCCTGGCAAGGGGAATCGATTCCCAATAGCATGAATCGATTCCTTGAGGTATTTTTGACCATGAATCGATTCCTGAGGTTATTGAATCGATTCCTTGATGTATTTTTCCATGATGAATTGATTCTTGCAGTTGTGAATCGATTCTTTAATGCTGTGAATCGATTCCTCTGCTTGTGAATCGATTCCTAGAGCTTTTCAATGAATGTGAATCGATTCTTTGCAATCCTGGACCTGTTTCTTTGCATTTTTGATATATTTTCATACATTTTGGATGGTTCTTGATTCCTTGGCACTTGAATAATTATTTCTTGTCCCGAATCATTCATGATGAGTTTTGATTAATTGTTTGTACAACATCCTTTAGATATCTTTATCCTCAATTGTTTGTCATTCATCAAAACCTGTTTCAACATACAAATACATTCTCCCCCTTTTTGATGATGACAACAATTGTTCATCTCTGGGGTGTTAGTTTCATAACAGTTATATTTTTAAGGTATGGAACTCCCCCTATCAATTATATTTTTCATGCATTAATAGAGATGTCGTATCATATTGGCTCCCCCTTAATCATGCAATTTAATAAAGATGTTTTATTCTCCCCCTTTGGCATCATCAAAAATCAAAGAGAATTTAAACAAACAATGAAATTTTATTGAATAGGATACAAGTAAAGATAGATACAACAAAGACTAATATCAAGGATTAAAAAATCAAAACTCAGAAAATTGTTGAGAGAGTTCATTATAGTGGGTAGTCATGTTGTCTTCTATTTGGTCAAAACGGGCATTCATATTATTCTCCATTCCATCAATGCGAGAAGTCATCCCATCAAAGCGAGCATTTATTGCATCAAAGCAGGTATCGAAATGAGTGGTCAACCTATTAAAGAAAGCATCATTTGGAGGTGGAGGAAATGCTTGTTGATGAGGTTGATCATCATTGTCATCACTGCTTTGTGCATTTGGAGGGGAGTATTGCCAAGCACCATCGTGGTTGTGCCAACCCATTTTTGAGAGATGAGTACTTCCTATTTTACCTTTACGCCCAACTACTTCCTTCACTTCATTTGAAAGATCGACATTGAAATGTTTGAGAAGCTTGGTGATTTGAACAGCATAAGGAAGTTTGGTGATTTTTTTAAGTCAATCATATGAAGGCGAATAAGTTTGATCCAATTTATCTCTTTTTCATGGAGCATAGCCCAAAGAATAAGAGTTTAATTCTCACTTACTCTAGCATTGTTTGACCCTTTTGGAAGAATGATTTTGACCAAGAAGTAGTGTAGAAGGCGATGATCAATGTTTAGC
This sequence comes from Clitoria ternatea, assembly GCA_037962975.1. NCBI lineage: Eukaryota > Viridiplantae > Streptophyta > Magnoliopsida > Fabales > Fabaceae > Clitoria > Clitoria ternatea. The sequence continues at coordinate 248,455,843 of CM075669.1, forward strand.
TCTCCAACAGTGCTTTTAGAAGTGGAAGATAGATTTAGAAAAGCACGAGCATCAATAGAATTATATTCCCAATTGGGAGATGGTTCAGAGCCAAAGAAATCAACATTATTTAGTGGAAGCTTCCAGACTTGATGAAGAACATTGTCATCAAGGGTAATGGTTACCCCTTTAATTTTGGCTAGGTAGCGTCCATTAGAGATCCTTAATGTTGAGTAGAAGGCTCTAATCAACTCAGGATAAATGTGATTTTCTTCGAGTGCGACGAACTCCAAAAGATTTTGTTGCCTAAGGATGTTGAGTACCGGAAAGTCATGTTCATCGAAGAGCGGAACATCAAGCCAATGAGCAGGTATGAAGAGTCGTTCTGAAAATTTTTTTAGATACCTGTCAAGTTGGAGTTTATTCTCGAAAAGTCTTGAGATATCATTAGAGTTTGAGGAAGAGGAACTAGCATCTCCTCGTTTCTTCTTTCTAGAGTGAGATGATGAAGCCATGTTTTGAGTGAGACAAAGGAATTTAAGAGGTTTTTAGAGAATGGAAATCGGAACTGGAAGTGGCAAGGAGGAGTGTTGTGGGGAAAACATAGAAGGCATGTCAATATATAGAAGAAATAGTGTGGGAATCGACTCAGGGATGGGGAATCGATTCAATTTTGACCAAATTGCAATATATAAATCGATTCAAGAATAGGAGAATCGATTCATCATTGGGGAATCGATTCATTGTTGCCAAACATAAGACATGAATCGATTCAATAGGGGGGAATCGATTCATCAGGTGGAGTTTTTGTCAATTTGAAGGTACTGGACACATGGGAATCGATTCACCTTGAGTGGGAATCGATTCTTTGTTTGAATTTTGCTAGTTTTTCATGCTGATGGTCACGAGAATGGAATATGTGTGTTGGAAATTGTTTTCTTGTCTCTTTGTTCTCGTGATTGCTTATTGGGAATATGAATTTTGGTTTTATCCTTCACATGTTCTGTTATGTCACGAGGAAGGCTTTGAATTGTAGAGAAGGAATCAAGACAAGGCATAAAAGACAAATTACAATCACATGCATGAATAAGTTTTTGAATAGAACTATGGTGAAGCCTTAGAAGTCACGAGAATTGCATACATTGCAATGTGATTTTGCCTCCTAATGGTATTAACGTAAAGGCCTTAAATATTTTGCAATTTTTACCAATGATTTTGTTTCATAAATTTATCAAGAAAATCAAAGGTTAATTTGCATTTATTTTTGAGATCATATGATTCATAAGAGATTAATTTGTTTCACAAATATGTTTAATGAAGATTTTAAACAATAAATGGGGTTATGATAAATGTGAATATCTCAAAATAGTGTATATTAATATTTCTCAAAAATAGAATTTGTATGAAAGAAGATAAATCTTTAAGTTAAAGATTTGTGAAAATATTTAAGAGAATGAAATTTGTGATTTAAACAATTTCTAAAATGCCTAATTCCCTTCTAATATTTATAAACTGTTCCTTTGCAAGGGGTTTAGTGAAAATGTCCGCCAATTGTTTAGAAGTTTCAACATATTCAAGAACACAATCTCCTTTTAAAACATGATCATGTATAAAATGGTGACGGATTTCTATGTGTTTTGTTCATGAATGCATAACTGGATTTTTGGAGATATTTATGGCGCTAGTGTTGTCGCATTTAATGGGTACTTGATCTAATACAACGCCGAAATCAAGAAGTTATTATTTTATCCATAGGATTTGAGCACAACAATTTCCAGCTGCAACATATTCTGCTTCAGCTGTGGATAACGCGACACTTACTTGCTTCTTGCTATGCCAAGAAACAAGAGAGCTTCCAAGCATATGACAAGTACCACTGGTACTTTTTCTATCTAATTTATACCCGGCAAAATCAGAATCAGAATATCCTACAAGAATACATTCAACACCTTTGGGATACCATAAACCAACATTTTGAGTACCCACAAGATATTTTAAAATTCTTTTTACGGCAGTTAGATGTGATTCTTTAGGACATGCTTGATATCTAGCACACATACATACCGCAAACATAATATCGGGTCTACTAGCTGTTAAGTAAAGTAAGGATCTAATCATACCTCGGTATTTAGTTATTTCAACGTCCTTACCCTTCTCATCTTTGTCTAGGTAGCAAGAGGTACTCATTGGTGTGGCTATTTCATTTGCTTTATCCATTTCAAATCTTTTGAGTAGTTCTTTGCAGTATTTTGTTTGACTGATGAAAGTTCCTTCTTTTGTTTGCTTAATTTGTAGCCCAAGGAAGAATGTGAGTTCTCCCATCATGGACATTTCGAATTCATCTTGCATAATCTTAGCAAATTCTTGACAAAGAATTTCGTTAGTAGCACCAAATATTATGTCATCAACATAAACTTGTACCAAAAGGATGTCATGGTTTTTACATTTTATAAACAGTGTTGTATCAACCTTTCCTCTTTCAAAATTATTTTCAAGAAGAAATTTACTGAGTCTTTCATACCAAGCTCTTGGAGCTTGTCTCAAACCATATAAAGCTTTTCTTAATTTAAAAACATGGTTTGGAAATTTGTGACTTTCAAAACTGGGAGGTTGATTTACATAAACTTCTTCTTGAATATAACCGTTTAGAAAAGCGCTTTTGACATCCATTTGATAAAGCTTAAAATCTATACAACAAGCAAAAGCTAACAATAATCTTATGGCTTCTAATATAGCTACGGGAGCATACGTTTCTTCATAGTCTATTCCCTCTTCTTGATTATATCCTTTAGCAACTAATCTAGCTTTATTTCTTGTTATTATTCCATTTTCATCTAGCTTGTTTCTAAAAACCCATTTCGTGCCTATTATTTGATGATTATTGGGTTTTGGCACAAGTTCCCAAACTTCATTTCTTTCAAACTGATTTAATTCTTCTTGCATAGCCAACATCCAATGTTCATCAATAATAGCTTCATCAATATTTTTGGGTTCTATTTGTGATACAAAAGCTAAGTGATTGCATGCATTTCTAATAGCGTTTCGAGTACTTACACCTTTTGTTATTTCACCTATGATATTGTCCAATGGGTGATTCTTTACGGTGATCCACTCCTTTTGTTGAGGTTCGCCATTTTATGATGTATTTTCTTCATTTTTGTTTTCTTCTTTATCTTCCAAGTTCATTTCTTGGAAGGTACCTACAAGATCATCAATTTCCTCTCTCGGAAGATTTTGGTTAAGTTCATTGAATTTAACGTGTATAGACTCTTCAATTGTATAAGTTCGTTTGTTAAAGAGTCGATATGCTTTACTAGTAGATGAATAACCTAAGAATATTGCTTCATCAGATTTTGCATCAAATTTGTCGAGATTATCCTTTCCATTGTTTAAAACAAAACATTTGCATCCAAATACATGGAAATAAGAAATATTTGGTTTTCTTCCTTTATAAAGCTCATAAAGGGTTTTCTTTAATATAGGCCTTATCAAACATCGATTCATAACATGGCAAGCAGCATTTACTGCATCGGCCCAAAAATGTTTCGCAATATTACTTTCATTCAACATAGTTCTTGCGAGCTCCGCTAAAGATTGATTTTTCCTTTCAACTACTCCATTTTGTTGTGGAGTTCTTGGAGCCAAAAAATTATGTTCAATGCCAAATTTTTCACAAAATATTTTAAAGGATTGGTTTTCGAATTCTCCCCCATGGTCAGTTCGAATGGATGTTATTTTCGAATTTTATTCATTTTGAATAATCTTGGCAAGTTTCTTGAATGCTTGATATGCTTCATTTTTGTGAGTAAGAAATAATGTCCATGTATATCTAGAGTAATCATCCACAATCACGAGACCATAATAATTTCCACCAAAACTTTTGATTTTCGAAGGTCCAATAAATCCATATGTAAAAGTTGTAAAGGTCTAGTTGTTGAAACAATATTTTTTGCTTGAAAAGAAGCCTTTACTTGTTTTCCCTTTTGACAAGCGTCACAAAATTTATTTTCAAATTTTAATTTTGGTAAACCGATAACTAAATCTTTTGAAACAAGTTTGTTTAAATGGTCTACATGAATGTGAGCAATTCTTCTATGCCATAGCCATGATTCATCCTCTTTAGTTATAAAGCATTGCACATCATTTGAAGCAAGACAATCTAGATTAATCATATAAATGTTATCTACTCTTTGACCAATGAATTTTATTTCCTTATTTAGCTTATTTTCAATTATGCAACCGTTTGATTCAAAAACAATTTTATAGCCCTTATCACACAATTGACTAATGTTAAGCAAGTTTGTTTAAGTCCTTCAACATATAAGACATCATTTATAGAAGTGGAAGAGTTTTTACCAACGTTTCTGATTCCTAGAATTCTTCCCTTTGTGTTGTATCCATATGTAACGAACCCTTTATTTCGTGGAGTAAATGATATGAACTTATTTTTATCTCCCGTCATGTGTTTTGAACACCCACTATCCAAATACCAATGGGTATCACTTGCTTTAAAGTATACCTATAAAACATGTCAAGTTAGAGAACTTGGTACCCATTTTATGTTGGGTCCTTGTAGGTTAGTTTGAGGTAATGTTCCTTTAGGAACCCATACGTTTCTCACAACCTTTGGCCCTAGTTTTCTAACATTACAATTAGATGCACTATGTCCTTTAAAACCACAATAATTGCATTTCATGAAAGGTGATGCAGTTTTACTAGGTGGTATAAAGAAGTTTTTATAATTCTTTTGTTTCTTATAGGCATTGAAACCTAGTCCCGTTTTATCAAACATACACCATTGTTTTTCAAGCAAAACATTTAAGTTGTCTCTACCATTTGTAAATTTTTCTAAGGTTTTACTTAAGTCTAAAACCTTAGTTTCTAGAATGTCACATTTCTTAACAAATTCACAAGGTTTGGTTTTAGAGCATGCTTGAACATTTACTACTTCCTTTTTCAAAATCTCATTTTCTTTTACCTGTTCGATAAGATGTGTTTCAAGAGTTTCTATGGTTTTTCTAGATAATATATACTTACTAGAAAGTTTAACAAATTTATCATACAATTCATCAAACGCATCAAGCAATTCATCTTTATCTAAATCATGGAGGTTTACCTCATCGTCTTCGTCTTGATGGTTGGCCATGAGACAGAGGTTTGCTTCTTCATTTTCAGATTCATCCGAGCTACTCACCTCGTTGTCATCCCATGCTATGTATGCTCTCCTTTTTCCTTTTTGATCCTTGTTTTTCTTCTTGAGATTTGGACAGTCCGCCTTGAAATGTCCTTCCTTTCCACATTCAAAACAAGTTGGTAAGGAATTATTATCTTTGGGAATGGATTTCTTACCTTTAGAAGTGAAGCCCTTTTGGAATCTTTTGTTTCTCATGTGCCTTCCAAAACGCCTCACAAATAGCCCTAACTCATCATCATCTTCTTCTTGATCACTTTCAGATTTGTTTTCTTCAATAGAGGTGGCCTTAAGAGCTAGCCCCTTCTTCTTGGAAGACTTTTCTTCTTCCTCCGCCATTTTCAAGTCTTTTAATTCTTGTTCTTGCTCTTGAAGCTTACCGAATAATGTGGCAAGAGATATATCATTTATGTTTGGCAATTGTTTGATAGCGGTGACAAGGGGTTGCCATTCCCTGGTAAGACTTTTTAGAACTTTATGGATAAGCTCTTTATTAGTGTAAGATTTTCCAAGAGTAATAAGATGATTAATAATCAAGGTAAACCTTTTTTGAAGTTCTAAGATGGTTTCACCAAAATTCATTCTAAAGCTCTCATATTGGCTAGTTAAAGTACTAATTTTAGAATCCTTAACATTGCTAGTTCCTTCATGAGTAATTTGAAGAGTATCCCACATTTCTTTGGCAGATTTACAGGTTACTACTCTAAAAAATTCATCGGGACCTAAGGCTAGAGTGATTAGATTCTTGGCTTTATAATTATATTATACTTTCTTTTCTTCATCACTAGTCTAATCATCCATGGGTTTTTCTATTTGTTTACCATCAACAATATGCATAGGTATGAAAGGACCATTTTCAATAGCATTCCAAACTCTTAGATCAATTGATTGAATAAAAATTTTCATTCTTTCTTTCCAAAAAGCATATCCTTGCCCATTAAAAGTAGGAGGTCGGTTTGTAGCTCCACCCTCAGGAAAAAGGTTTAAAGAATTTGAGGCCATTCGTTCTCTTGAAGCTGTTAAGCTTAATTTACCAAGAGTCAAGCTCTGATACCACTTGTTAACCAAGTGGCCTCAATTACTCAAGAGGGGGGGTGAATTGAGTATTAAAATTTTTTTCTTGAAATGCTTGTGAAATTGGTTCTTTGACAAATATATATAGAGAAGATGATAAACTTAATCCTAAATGAGAATAATAAAGAAGTTTAAATAACAAAGTTATTAAAAGTAACAAATTAAGCAAGCAATTTAAATGCACAAATTTAAATAGATTAAGGCAGAGAAGATTTGCAAACCGATATATACGAGTTCCACCACACTGGTGTACGTCTCGCCTCCAAGTAACCCACTTAGAGGATTTCCACTATTGAGAATTTGAGATACACGCTTTAAGCAATTACAACTTCTTAGTGTCCCACACTCAAGAACTTAATCCTCACAAGCAAAAGGGTAACCCACCCAATCTCACAATCTCTCAATTACAAGGTTGAATCCCAACCCAAAATCTCTCAGAATTTGTGAATGTGATTTTACAAGTGTGATTCTCTCAATAGAGTGGATATACAAATTTAAGCACTTGAGAAATATTTTCTTTTAAAAGAATATGCAAATTTTAACACTCAAGAAAATATTTTTCTCACAATATAACTCTCAAAAATAATTGCAAAGAAATAAGTCAGAGAGTTAATAGACAAGGAATTTAGAGAGAACAAAGGAGAAAGCAAGGAATGTGTTTGCTGTCTGTGTGGTGTGTTCTGCCTCTTCAGTTTCCTTTCTATTTATAGGCAAAGGAAGGTACATGCTGCCAAAAACTTAATTGCAACCGGTTCCTTAATCAATGCATTGGAAGACTTAATTTGCCAACGATCCATGTTTCCTGACTTGACAAGTGCAATTGTCTGCCTCAATAAATGCAACGCCATTTCAATTAGAGAGTCTCGAGAGAGGAATTAGTGGAGTTGAGTTTCTGAAGACGCGTACTGATAATTTCCATGATTCAGCGCATGATTCCAGCTATGAATCGATTCTTCCAGGTCATTTTTGCACTAAAAACATCACATGAATCAATTCCTGGCAAGGGGAATCGATTCCCAATAGCATGAATCGATTCCTGCAGTCCTTGAATCGATTCCTTAAGGTATTTTTGACCATGAATCGATTCCTGAGGTCATTGAATCGATTCCTTGAGGTAATTTTCCATGATGAATCGATTCCTGCAGTTGTGAATCGATTCCTTGATGTATTTCTGACCATGAATCGATTCCTGAGGTCATTGAATCGATTCCTTGATGTATTTTTCCATGATGAATCGATTCCTGCAGTTTTGAATCGATTCTTTAATGCTGTGAATCGATTCCTCTGCTTGTGAATCGATTCCTTGCAATCCTGGACCTGTTTCTTTGCATTTTTGATATATTTTCATGCGTTTTAGATGGTTCTTGATTCCTTGGCACTTGAATAATTATTTCTTGTCCCGAATCATTCATGATGATTTTTGATTAATTGTTTGTACAACATCCTTTAGATATCTTGATCCTTCAATTGTTTGTCATTCATCAAAACCTGTTTCAACATACAAATACAGGATGCTTGTAACTTTTACCTCAGTTCCTACAGCAATAGCTGGTGTAATACCAACATGATGTAGGATGATACTAGAGACGTTGCTTCCTTCAACTCTTGCAGATAGTGTCATGGAGCCTCTCAAACCCTGTACTCCTCCTCTATACAAGACCTTTATTTCTTTTGCAGTCAATAGTTTTCCCAACTTAGTAGCTGCTATTAGGTACGCCTTACAATTACCATTGTTGGATCCACCAAACACACAAATGGATTTGATTTTTTTCATCTTTTTTTGTGTTTTCTATATAGAGTTATGCACCCTTATATAGATGAAAACTAAGATGAAATAATTGATGAAAGATAAAAAGTTTACACAATTATTATCATATAAAAAGAAATGACGATACTGAAGAAATTTGAAAAGACATTATTGAAGAAAATAAAAACAGGTAATTGTAAAAGTCAAAGAGAATTCAGAAAAGTAAAACATTGAAAACAACAGTAAATATGTACAGTAGTTGTGATTGTTGCTCACATCTTCCTCTGGTTTTACATCCAGTAACAGCTTAAACGCCTTCTGAGTCGAGGTTTTTTTTGCTACCCATCCAGTTTTCTTATAAACTGGCAAACAAGGTCGTTTAACGCTAGATTCCCAAGGCTATAGTTTTCTTTTTGTTGAATGAATAGATCATATAATTTTAGAAGGACTCCTTGAACAATTCCACATGGATGCGTCTCAAGAGTTTGGATTAAGTTATCCAAGTTCTCTTTACTCAGTCCATCCTTTATAAATTTAATTTTGTCCTCCCGATTTATAGATACCATTCCAGGGTTTCTACAACGTGTATCACAATTCCATTTTGCACACTTATGGCAAACTCCCATCCTCTTAGCTCTTCGTTTTTTAGAATAAGAACTACGTCCCATACCTGGCAAATGTTTTATATAAGACTTATGTAATTCACCAGTATGACGTACCTTTGCTTCAATAAGCCAACGAACATCCTCTAGAATGCCAAAATATATGAGTAGTTTTAACCTTTGAACTCGAGCTTTGTAAATTTTTACAATCACATCGTGTGGAAGTGTAGGGAATCTTTCCTTAAGTTTTGTAAGGGTTTGTTCCATTGTCAGATTACTTTGAAGTTGTAGCTGTTTAGAAAAGAGAGAATAGAAAACAAGGTTATATAGAATAGTAGTGATGAAGAAGGTGAAAATGTGATAGGTTGCCTTCTATCAAGCGCTTGTTTAACATCACGAGCCTGACAATGACCTTTTAACTACTGCAAGAAATGATAATAATGCCAAAACAATAATAGTAATAATGATTGAGACAAGTGTTAGCACCAAAAAAATGATGATGTAATTAATTGATATCCATTTTTTTATTTTTTATTTTTTATTTTTTTATAAATATTGTTATTAGGAAAAATTAGTCAAAATATTTGGCATCACACAAATACACCTCTGTATCTATGTGCTCTTGGAACCCTTGAAAGAAAGGTTTAAGTCGGTGCCCATTTACCTTGAAAACCTTGTTTGTCGCTTTATCTGAAATTTCAATCACACCATAAGGAAAGATATTAGTTATTTCAAATGGGTCTGCTCATTTAGAGCGAAGCTTACCAGATATGAGCTTTAGACGTGAATTGTACAATAAAACTTTTTGTCCAATGAAAAAGTTTTTTCTCAAGACCTGTTTGTCATGAAAGGATTTGGCTTTTTCTTTATAGATTTTAGAACTTTCATAAGCTTCCAAACGAATTTTTTCCAGTTCCTGTAGTTAGAGTTTTCTTTCTTTACCAGCCTCATTTAAGTCCAAATTACATTGTTTTACTGCCCAATAAGCTTTGTGCTTAATTTCTACAGGTAAGTGACATGATTTTCCAAAAACAATCCTATAGGGTGGCATTCCAATAGGTGTTTTATAAGCTGTTCTATAAGCTCAAAGAGCATCTTCTAACCTTTTGCTCTAATCTTTCCTATTTGGTTGTACTGTTTTTTGAAGGATCATTTTTAATTCCAAATTAGACACTTTAGCTTGCCCATTTGTTTGGGGGTGATAAGGTGTTGAAACCTTATGCATAACTCCATATTTTTTAAGAAGGGACTCCATTTTACAGTTGTAAAAATGTGATCCTTGATCACTAATAATGGCTTTAGGAACACCCAACCTGTAAAATATGTGTGATCTAACAAAATCTGCAACAACTTTAGAATCATCAGTTCGAGTAGCTTTAGCTTTAACCCATTTAGACACATAATCGACCGCAAGTAGTATATAAACAAAACCAAAAGATACAGGAAAAGGTCCCATGAAATCTATGTCCCAAACATCAAAAATTTCATAAAATAACATAGGTTGTTGAGGCATCTCATTTCTACGAGATATGTTTCCCATTCTTTGACATCGTTCGCAAGATTTACAAAATGTATATGTGTCACGAAAAATTGTTGGCCAATACAAACCAGATTCTAATACTTTCCTTGCTGTATGTTGAGGTCCAAAATGTCCACCATATGCATATGTATGACAAAATGTAAGAATGGAATAAAATTCATTTTCAGGTACAGACCTTCTAATGACTTGATCACTACAAAGTTTCCATAAGTAAGGATCATCCCAAACATAGTATTTAGAATTACTTTTTAGTTTTATTATTTGTTGTTTAGATGCATGTATGGGAGTAACAGAAGCAACTAAGTAGTTTACCAAATCAGCAAACCATGGAGTGGAATCATGTATTCCCATAAGTTGTTCATCAGGGAAATCATCTCTAATGGAAATTGGGTCAAGTTCTTTTTCAATTCTGCTTAAGTGATCAGCCACCAAATTTTTTGCTCTAATTTTATCCTTAATTTCAATGTCAAATTCTTGGAGCAGAAACATCCACCTAATCAATCTTGGTTTTGCATCTGGTTTCTTTAAAAGGAACTTTAACGCTGCATGATCTGAAAATACAACCACTTTTGAACCAAGCAAATAAGATCTACATTTATCAAGTACAAACACAATAGCAAGTAGTTCTTTTTCTATGGTAGTATAGTTTATTTGTGCAGTATCCAAAGTTCGTGAGGCATAGTAAATAGCATGTTGTACTTTACCTACTCTTTGAGCAAGAACAGCTCCTAATGCATAATTTGATGCATCACACATAAGTTCAAATGGAAGTGACTAATCTGGTGCCTGGATGATAGGAGTGGTAGTTAAAGCTTTCTTTAAGCAATCAAAAGCCTCTTTATATTTATCATTAAAGTCAAATGTTATATTTTTTTGTAGTAAGTTAGACAACGGAAGGGCTATCTTACTGAAGTTTTTTTATAAACTTTCTATAAAAACCTGTATGACCAAGAAAAGAACGAATATCTTGCACACAAGAAGGATAAGGTAATTGAGAAATTACATCAATTTTTGCAGGATCTACTTCTATGCCTTTTTTAGATATTACATGGCCTAAAACTATTCTTTCTTCTACCATGAAGTGGCATTTCTCATAATTAAGAACAAGGTTAGTTTCAATGCATCTATGTAATACTTTATCCAGACTATTTAAGCAAGCATCAAATGATGAACTATATACTGTGAAATCATCCATAAATACTTCCATGCAATTTTCAAGAAAATCACCAAAGATACTAATCATGCATCGTTGAAAGGTACCAGGGGCATTGCATAAGCCAAAAGGCATCCTCCTATAAGCAAAAGTGCCAAAAGGACATGTAAATGTTGTTTTTTCTTGATCTTCTGGTGCAATATAAATTTGGAAGTAACCTGAAAATCCATCTAGAAAGCAGTAATGTAACTTACCTACCAGTCGTTCTAACATTTGATCAATGAAAGGTAAAGGAAAGTGATCCTTTTGGGTTGCTTTGTTAAGTTTCCTGTAATTAATGCATACTCACCAACTATTTTGGATTCTGGTAGGAATTAGTTCATCATTTTCATTTTTAACCACTGTGATTCTAGACTTTTTGGGAACCACTTGTACAAGGCTGACCCAAGTGCTATCTGATATAGGGTAAATGATGCCAGCTTGTAATAATTTTGTTACCTCTTTTTTAACTACATTAAGGATCTGAGGATTAAGTCTTCTTTATGGTTGCCTTACTGGTTTAACTTCTTCCTCTAATAGAATTCTATGCATACACATGGAAGGGCTAATACTTGGGATATTTGCCAAAGTCCAACCAATTGCTTTCTTATGTTTCCTAATAATCTGCAACAACCTTGTTTCTTGATCAACATTTAATTTGTTAGAAATAATCACTAGAAGATTCTTATCTTCCTCTAAATATGCATACTTTAAATGTTCAGGAAGAGGTTTTAACTCTAACATGGGAGGCTGCATTATTGAAGGAATCAATTTGGTTGAATTTGTCTCAGTAACCTGTACTTCAACATAATCAGATATATTTGTAACTACTTTAATCAAATTATTACATTCTAATTCTTTTGAAACAACATCTGGAACTATATTTTCTGTTTTAAGGGAGTATGGATCATTATTATCATTAAGCAGATATTTCTCAATTTCAGCACACACATTGCATTGATGAGAATCCATGCATGAATCACAAACAAATGAATCACAAAATTAGACAATACAGGAAAATCAACATCATCAAACAACTTAATAATATTATCATCAACTAAATTAGTTATTAAGTCAATTTTAAAAACAGAATGATCCTCAGTAAGATGCTTCATAGCATCTAAAATGTTGAATCTAACCACACTATCTCCAAATTCCATAGAAAGTGTTCCTGCATGCACATCTATCTTTGTTCTAGCTGTTTTTAAGAATGGTCTACCTAAAATTATTGGAGCTTTATTGGTGGAATTCTCACTTTCCATATCTAGAACATAAAAATCTGCAGGAAAAATTAAATCGTTAACTTTAACAAGGACATCTTCAATAATTCCTGCAGGATGTGCAAAGCTTCGATTTGCTAATTGTATAACTACACCTGTAGTTTGCAAAGGTCTAAGGGAAAGTGAAGTAAATATAGTCATAGGCATAACATTAATAGATGCACCTAAGTCTAGCATGGCATTTTCAAATTTGTTATTGCCTATTATGCATGGAATGGTAAATGTCCCAGGGTCTTTACATTTTTCTGGTATATGTGACAAAGGTTTCTCAATTAATGCAGACACATTTCTACTTATGTTAATCTTTTCATTGCCTTTTAGTCTTCTTTTATTAGTGCATAGTTCTTTAAGGAATTTGGCATATCTTGGGATTTGCTTGATGGCTTCTAATAAAGGTATATTTACCTCTACTTTTCTAAATGTTTCCAAGATTTCCTCATCCATTTTTTTATTTTGTATAGATTTTTGTCTTTGTGAAAATGGAAGAGGGATATGTTGTTCATCAGGACCAGCTGCAGAAGGAGGATTTGTAAGAGATATATCATTACTATTATTACTTGAACTATCTAAAACTTCTTTTGCATGTTTTTCTATGACAATAGTATTTTCAGTCTGTTGTTTTTCTGGTCCATGGATAGCTTTACAAGATCTTAAAGTAATTGCACTTACATTTTTAGGATTGACAAATGTCTGAGCGGACAACTTATCTGAACCTTGAGACTACAAATGGTTTAAAGATGTAGCCAATTGACCAATCTGATTTTCAAGAGTCTGAATTGTAGCCTCAGTTCTTTTTTGAAAGTTCAAATTATCTACTAACATTTGCTTTATCAATTCCTCCAAATTTGATTTCTCAGTGGAAGGTACAGCTATTTGTGTAGCTTGTTGTTGAATATAAGGAGGTTGATAAGGTCTGCTTGGTCCAGTATTTACCTAAAAAGGTGCATGAGGTTGTTGTGAGGAATTACCCCATCTTAAATTAGGGTGATTCCTCCAACCAGGATTATATCTGTTAGAAGAAAGATCATAATTATTATTATGTTGTTGTTGTGGCAGTCTGTTATTGTATAAGTTGGCAGCACATACTTGAGGATTTTCATTGGGAATTTTAGCTTCCTGCAATGTAGGACAACAATCGGTATAATGATCTAATGAATTACAAATAGAATATACCTTAGTAGGGGTTGTAGGTTGTTGTTTTTGAGACACAATAATATTTTTCATAAGTGTTGCTAGTTCAGTAAATTTACTTTCCCATTTTTTATCTCCATCATTAGTAGTTTCAATTTCATGGACTCCTTTAATTACTACAGAATTATTACTAGTGGCATGTTGTTGAGCATTAGCAGCCATGTTCTCAATTAAAGTTTTTGCTGCATTTGTAGTTTTATTTTGTAAAGCACCACCACTAGCTGCATCAACCAAATTTCTATCCATTGGATTAAGACCTTCATAGAAATATTGTATGAGAAGTTGGTCCATAATTTGGTGATGGGGACTACTAGCACACAATCTTTTAAATCTTTCCCAGTATTCATAAAGATTTTCCCGGTCATGTTGCCAGATGCCACATATTTCTTTTCTAATTGAGGAAGTTCTTGAAGCGGGGAAAAATTTTTCAAGAAACATTTTCTTTAGGTCATCCCAACTTGTAATAGAGCCAGGAGGAAGGTAAAATAATGAATCCTCAGCGATATCTGCTAGGGAGAAAGGAAAAGCTTTAAGTTTTACATGTTCTTCTGAAACCCCTTCAGGTTTCATGGTAGAGCAAAGGATATGAAATGCTTTTAAGTGTTTATGAGGATCTTCACCTGCACGACCATGAAACTTTGGTAACAAATGAACTAAACCAGTGTTAAGCACAAAAGGAACGTCTTCCTCAGGATATAAGATGCATGATGTTTGATTAATGACATTTGGTGTAGCTAGTTCTTTTAATGTCTTTTCAGCCATGTTATACAAATACTCAGAAGTTGAAGGTTTAGTTTCACTACTTATGCTATTAGCTAGAATATTATTATTATTATTATTATTATTATTATTATTATTATTATTATTATTATTATTATTATTATTGTCTAATAGTTTCTTAGATGATCTAACTAATTGATGAAATGTTCTATCTATTTCAGGATCAAAAGAATATAATGGTTCAGGATTAGATCTAGTCATGCACAATACATCTACATATATTGTAACAAAATACTACAACTATGTAATAAAAGGAAAAAGTTATCATTTTAATTATGAAATGCTCAGAACATATATTTAAAAATTTAAAGATTTTTTTATATTTATATTTTTTTCAATGGTTGAAAATGAGATTACTAGAAAATAAATAAGAATATAATAAAGTGGATTTTTTTTTAATTTTTTTATATGCTCACATTCAACCAAACCTGAATATCTTCAACACACCTACAAAAAAATGTAAAACATATTAGGTAATTAAATGCAAATAATTAGGACCAAAGGTCCCCGACAACAGCGCCAAATTTGACACGCTGTCGTTGTCGGGTCAAATAAAATGTTAAATTAATAGAGTATTAGGTGAACAACCTTAGTCGTCTCTCGAGGACCTTAGTTCAATTAGTTACACTCAATTTAGTTATAACAAGGTTGGGGGGGGTTTGTGTTGAGATTGAAAGAAAAATTAAGTAATTATATAATAGTGCAAAAAGTAAATTTATGAGTAAGAATAATCAAATTTAGAAACAACCAACCCAAGGAATTAATAAATCTTTAGTTAACTAATCATTGATCATAAATATAATTAAATATAATTAATTTCTCAACCTTGAATCATTTGGAATCCCTAAATGATTATATTCTAGAAAATCTTCTAGAATTGAATTAATGAACTAATAAGAATAATCAATTGATATATTCTTATTAATTACTAAAATAACTTTAAAACCATAGTTTGATTGAGTTAAGAAACTAAATAGAAATCTCTTATTTAGTGACTTAATCTTTGTTCTCAAATTGATTATTGATTAACCAACCAACATCAGTTTAGGTTATAAATTATTTAATTATATACCAATCGGTTATACATTTAAATAATCTACCATCATAAGTGTTTGAGAAACAAAGAAAAGTAATTATCTTCAATCAAAATATTAAGAGCAAGAACTCAAAGTTAACATAAAGAAAAATTAAATTCCTTGAGTTGATTTTAAAAGATTAAGCTTCCATGATAATTTTTAACAATGAAAGCTAATATTAAATTAACTATAACTTTAATTATAAAAGTAAATAACAAATAATAAAATTAACTTACTTGATATTGAGGAAGGGAAATAAAAACCATAACTTGAGGGATGGAATATAGAACAAAGCAATAAAGCAAGAGAAAGAACTAAAACTTAAGAAACTAAAGCATAGATATAGAAATGTAATGAAAACTAAAGTATGTATTTCTTATGTATCTCTTGTGTATCTTCCTTACAACTTCAAGCATCTATTTATAGGCAAGATATCATGATACTATACATTCATTTTCTGATCATTAATGCATTTTTTCAACATTGGTGGGCTTGAAATTACAATAATTCAAAAGAAGATAATGGTAGGTGTTGAAATTCATTCTCCTCTTTATCTTTTTCACCTTTCAAGTCAAATATAACCATCTAGATGGCCGAATTTTGTAAAACCTTCAACATCAAAGTTGTAAATCTCTGTCTTATTGAGAATTGGGCGCAAGAATGAGTTCATTTGGACATCTACAGCTCCAGATATGTGTATTTTGGTGAACTATGTTAATGCTGGTGGGACACATGAGGGCTGATTGATTCAAGCTCCATTTCTTTATTTTTTCAGATACAAAATAACCAAATCTGATCATCATGATGTAGTCCTCTGTCTTAGCTTTCCATGGGCTCCAAGATTAGCCCATTTGGATCACAAAAGCCCAAGTTATGGCCAAAACAAGGCAAGATACTCAAGCTACATACAAAAAACAAAAATTGAAACATGTATATATAATACTTCAATTTAACTAAACATCATAAAACTTAATTAAAATACTATTATTAAACATAGTAATTATATAATAAACCCCAAGTGTAAAACTATAAGAAGTGTATTAAAATTGATTTATCACGCGGGTGGGGGTTTAACGTCTCGGCGTGGACTAGTGTGGGCCCGTGTGGAGGTTGCGATCGGACACGTATGACAAAGAAAACAAAAAAAAATAAAGGAAGAAATCAAAATAACAAAACTTCGAAGTCGCCCTCGATATTTATTTAAGGAAAATATCAGGAAAACCTGTATATGACACTGTTCATTAGATTCCGTTTTGGGTTCAGGAGTCGGTTACAAGTGGGGAAAACACCTCACCATTTGTTTTAAAATAGTTACTAAAATTATTTGGGTGCATTCTTTTCATAATTAATTTATTATTTTATGCCAAAATAAACTAAATTAAATTTAACCTTAACATATTACAAATTCACACTGATTTTTAGAATAAAAATAAAAAAAATAATCTTAAGAAATAAAACGTCACACACTTCAAAATGTACAAAAAAATAAAATAGAATAAAATTCACAAAGTTTATAAAAGGATAAATTAACAAGATAACGAGAAGGAAAATAAAACATTTTCTAAAAATAAAATAAAAAACATTCATATTTATACGGTAAAAAAATAAAAAATGACCAGATTAATAAAATGTCCTATTTTAATTAATTTATTTATAAGCAAATATTATCGAATAAAAACTATTTTTTTTAGGAAACAACATTTTATTTAAATTTACAGTAGCAAAACATCTATAAATAAATGAAAACATGAAGATAAAAAAAACATATTTTTTTGTCATTTTTACTTAAAGGAATTTTGTTCTGTTTGAAGCTAAAAGAACGTCTAGCTCAAATTAACCTTTCTTACCATTTATTATTTTTTAACATTAAATTTAATAAATAAAAGGAAACTTGTACAGAAATATTTTTTGTAATATTAAAAATTATAACACACATATATATATGATAAGGACATAAATCAAAAAAATAAAAGTTAATAAAACACCCTGTTTTAATTAACTTCACGTAAAAATGAATACTTTTCAAAAAATGCTTATTCAATAACATACTGAATTTTTAAACAGAACAGAACATAAAAACTTAAGAACGGGGCTTAATGTAACACCCCGGTTTTCCGGACTTGGATCCCGATGTAATCAAGATAATAATTAATAAAAATGCGGGTAACTTTTTTGCATTTGAAATATTTCTAAACACCTCGACGATTACATCAAGACCCGAACCACAGAAAAACGAAGAATGAGTTTTATCAACATATGACTGGATCGATAACTAATTCACCCATAATGGTATATAAAAATAGTGGAGTTTACAACGGAAGAAGAGTATGCATACCGGGCTAACGCCTAGTCCCATATATGGCGATATGAGAAAAGGCTCGGCAAGCATGCAATCACCTAATATCAACCTATTAGGTAATAACCCATTTATCAACTTACAACAGACACATGCGTTGCCTAAGATATAAATATAAATATGCATATACGTCCGGGGTCATGCCCCAACTATCAACACTACCCATATCTCATAATTGGCCTACTTATTCACCTATTGATATTAATCCAAACACCACTATCATCAATGTATATTGTTCAAGTTCAATTCCTCAAGTACTCATCAAATCATCACTTTTGTACTAATATATAGGTTCACCATTTATGCATCCACGATTATCTTATACATGACCAAAATCACTAAATCATCAATATCATCATATACAATTTATTCATTACATTACAATTCACAAATGATGCCAGCCAAGGCATTTCCATTACCACTATTTACCTTCCCAAAACTTCAATTTAAAATCTGAACTTATCCCATGGCAACCTGCATCACAATGCTAAAAAGGAGACCACATGGGAGAGTGAGTTATACATTCAAAATGACGAATATACATATATTGTGATTAACTGTACATGTATTCTTTCATCATGTGTGCTTTGCTGTAAAACCATTAATTCATCATTCAATCATCATCACATTGATATAATAGGTATACAAGCCTCATGAAACACAATTCACAATATAAGCAAGCACAAGCACATACACAATCATATTGCCACTTATCAACAAGGGCATTCACAATCGTCATCATCAATTTATTAAATCTTTATTCAATTCCTCCTCGCAAGGGGTTTTTCATCTCTCGTGGTCATCTCATCTCAAATGCCATGCACCTATGGCTAATGCATATGTCAACTGTTTAATAATGCATATGCATGGATCCGATTTCATTCTAGTAGTGATCACAACCACTTAACTTATTTATCATCACGCCGGTTTCCCACCTCGGAAGGGGTACTCCCTTCATGGGACCCCGCAAGGTCATTTATTACAATTTTATATCATCGTCAGGTACTCCGTTCATGGAACCCCGCAAGGTTAAATATTCATTCAACAACAAATACCATAATGTTTTCATCACTCCAGGATACACCCTTCGTGGCACCCTGCAAGGTGATTCATTCAACAACAAGTACCATAATGTTTTCATCACTCCGGGATACACCCTTCGTGACACCCCACAAGGTGATTCATTCAACAATAAGTACCATAATGTTTTCATCACTCCGGGATACTGTTGTTCAAGTGGCCTCAATACTCAAGAGGGGGGGTGAATTGAGTTATAAAACTTTTGCTTGGAATACCTTTGAAATTGATTTCTATAACCAAGATTATGAGATTATGCAAGTGAAAGCAAGTAACAATGATATGCAATGCACTACAAAAGGTAAGTATTGCTAAGGCAATTTAGCAAACACTTGGTGTGCAATGTCTAAGGTATAGCAAATTAAGCAAGTTCAAGTATGTTCTTCTCAACCAAACAATACCAATCAACAAATATGCAGTGTATGGAAGTAAAAGAGTAAGGAAGAGAAGCTTGCAAACCGATGTAACGAGTTCCACCCAATCCGGTGTACGTCTCGCCTCTAAGCAACCCACTTAGAGGATTTTCCACTATTGTAGACTAGAGATACAACTTTGAGCAATTGCGGCTTCCTAGTGTCCCACACTCAAGAACCCAATCCTCACAAGTATAAGGGCAACCCACCCAATCTCTCAATCTCACAATATCCCAAAGGTTGAGTCCACAACCTTTGTAACCACTCAACCTAGAGTGAACAACCACTCAACCTAGAGTGAAATAGCTTGTGTTTGGTGTTTGCTTACAATCAATACACTCTCTCAATAGAGCAGATATACAAATGAAAAGCTCTCCCAAATTCTAATCTCTCAAGATGAGAGGATATACAAGTGAAAGTACAATATGCAAGGAATAGGCTTACAAAGCACAAAATAGAGCTATGAATTGTTGCTTCTTGGTTCTTGTTGGGTTCACTTTGTGCTTGTGTTCTTCTTCCATTTATAGAGCCATGATAGCAGTTGAGGTGTGCCCTAGTTCATCATAGCCATTGCAGTTAGTGGGAATTTGAAGAATGGTGGAGACATGACCTGGTTTCCCACTTAAAACTGTTTTTCCACTAGCGTAATCGATTACACCCTCGCGTTGTAATCGATTAGCTTCAAGTCAGAGACTTCCTAATCGATTATTTCACTTCCTCTAATCGATTAGCATCTTGTACCTGATGCATTTAATTTGTTTTCGCAGCATCCTAATCGATTAGCATGTCTTGCAATCGATTACCTTAAATTCCAGTGGCTTCCTAATCGATTGTATAGCTTCCATAATCGATTAGCCATCATACCTGATGCATTTAGTTCCATTTCTGATTGTTGTAATCGATTAGTCTCTGGTGTATAATCGATTACCTTAATTCCAGTGGCTTCCTAATTGATTCTTCAGCTCCCTAATCGATTAGCTTTCATACCTGATGCAATTTCTTCCAAAACAGAAAGCTCCTAATCGATTAGCATCTATTGCCTAATCGATTAGCTTCGCTGTTACTTCAATTCTGATTTCATGTCTTTGTTTTTGCATTGTTTTCTTCAAGAGTGCTTTGTCATTATCAAAATCTTTGCACATCTTTGGACCTGTTAACATATTCAAACATATTCTCCCCCTTTTTGATGATGACAACTATGTTCATCTCTTGAGGGTTGTTAGTTTAAATAGACTTATCTTTTTGCAAAAACAACTCTGCTACATTATCTCTTTTTCAAATAGCAGATGACCAATTTAAAAAAAAAAATCAGAGTGATCACATTTAGCAGCCAATGTCTTATCTCATTTTATCTATTGTCTATTATCTCTTATCTATAACTCTCCCCCTATCAAAAGGAATTTAACAAACAGATAACACTTTTCAAATTTTGTTAACAGAGCATCTATTATCCATATTCTTAGTACCAGAGCATATTCAAAATTGTAGTCAAAGCATGTTATCAATATTATCCATATTTGTATCAGAGCATTATCCAACATATGAACATATATTCTTCTCCCCCTTTGTAATCATCAAAAATAATTAGAGCAGTGAAGAGAAGTAATATAAACTGAAATAAGATACTTTTATTGAATTTAGAAAATGGGAAATACAAGAAGTAAAATTATTCAGATTTCAGAAAACAGCAAAAAGAAACCAACAACTAAAAATCTAATTATCCGGGTTGAAGAAGCGGATTTCTACAATTTGGTGAGCCAGCTCTTCATAACGCTGCTGCATCATCTCAAAATGTTGCTGCTCGGTCATTGAAAACTCTTGGAGGGAGTTTTCAAGTCGATCGAAGCGGCGATCAAGATGGGCGTAGAGAGATACAAATGGGTCAGCTTGTGGTGCAGATGAAGAGGCTGATGGTGCAGCTTGTGGTTGAGGTGGAGGAGGAGGAGGAGCAGCAGGTTCAGCAAAGGGGTTGGCACCATGTTCCCGGTCACTCCTTAGAATCCACATTCCAGCAATGTTGACCATGCCCATCTTATTGAGGTGGGAAGTGCCAATGCAAGCTCTTGGGGGCACTTTTTCAGAGAGTTCCCCTGCCAAATCAACACCACAGAATTTAAAAATTTTGGTGAGGAGGATACCATAAGGGAGCTTTTGCTGGTCCTTGGCATGGTGCATGTGGAATTTGATCAACTGAACCCAGTTGATCTCTTTGTGGTTCAGCATGGCCCACATTAAGAGGACATCATCCTCTTCAACTAG
This sequence comes from Clitoria ternatea, assembly GCA_037962975.1. Lineage (NCBI taxonomy): Eukaryota > Viridiplantae > Streptophyta > Magnoliopsida > Fabales > Fabaceae > Clitoria > Clitoria ternatea. The sequence goes on from CM075669.1 coordinate 248,477,600, forward strand.
AGCATAGTTCCCACCACGGGGAACAATCATCTTGACCAAGAAGAAGTGGAGCAAGCGGTTGTTCATGGTCAAGTGGCCAACTAGTTTGTGGTTGCTCATGGGAGGAGCCGGCTTCCACAAAGAACGGCGGGCAGTGATGGGATTAAAACCCCATTCATCCTCGGGTTCGCCTCCATCAAAGTCAGCATTGTTGAGGGGCAGTTTGGAAATTTCTGCAAATTGGGCATTTGAGAGTTTGATGGTGGTGTTTTTCACCTTGGATTCAACCATCTCATTGACAAGGCGGAGGTTGCAGTAGAATACTCTCATAAGCTCAGGATAGTATTCTTCTTCTTTGAGGGATAAGAAGGGGAAGAGGTTGTAGTGGTTGAGGCTTTGGGTGAAGGTAAGGCTTGGGTTGTCAAAGGTGTCAGCAACGGTGTAATGAGGAGTCATGATTTCCCTTTCAGAAAAGTTCTTCATGAAATTCTGAAGATCTCTAGGAGAGGAGAAAAACCTTGAGAAGTCAAGGGGGTTGTGGGCTTGAGCAGCAGAGGACCTAGCTCTTTTGACAGTTCTTGAGGTAGACATAGTTGGAAAGTGCAAAAGAGGAAGATGAAGGGAGATGAGTGGTAGATAGTTTTTGAGAGGTTTGAGAGGAAGGAGGTAGTGTGAGATGAGAAGGTGAATGAGGGGGTATTTATAGTTGAAAATTAGGTTTAGGAAGGAGGAAAGAGAGTTTAGAAAGGAGTGAAGTGAGTTAAGAGAGGGAGTGGCTCGAGTGTGCCTAGGAAATTGCAGTTTTGACTCTGCAGAACACGTGATAATCGATTACGAGCCAGATGGTAATCGATTAGTTCACTGTTTCAGAGGAATTTCAAACGTTTTGAGCAGAGGGTAATCGATTAGAGGCTTGGGGTAATCGATTAGTTTAGAAACAGAATCGTCCTAATCGATTGGAGGAATGTGGTAATCGATTATGAAGAAGAGGAGACGTTTTGAACTTGAAACAGAAGCTTCGTAATCGATTATGGATCTTGGATAATCGATTATCTTAGAAACAGAATGATGATAATCGATTATGGGTGAGTTCTAATCGATTATCTTAGAAACAGAATGATGATAATCGATTATGGGTAAGTTCTAATCGATTATCTTAGAAACAGAAGCTTAGTAATCGATTGGGATTAACAATGTAATCGATTATGAAGTCAAAAACTTCAAACATATCAAACAGCAAGGTTCCAAACATGAAATGTGATATATACCATGCATTATGCCATTCAACAAGGTTCTTATCAAAATATTCAAACACAACTGGACATGTCAAGAATGCCTAACTCTCTTCTTATGTGAATGAATTGCTCTCTAGCCAAGGGTTTTGTGAAAATATCAGCTAGTTGCCTAGAAGTTTCTACATGTTCAAGTACACAATCCCCTTTTAACACATGATCTCTAATAAAGTGATGCCTAATCTCAATGTGCTTGGTTCTAGAGTGCATTACTGGATTTTTAGAGATATTAATGGCACTAGTGTTATCACATTTAATGGGGACTTTATTCAAGGTAATACCAAAATCAAGAAGTTGTTGTCTCATCCAAAGAATTTGAGCACAACAACTACCAGCTGCTACATATTCTGCCTCAGCTGTTGACAAAGCAACACTTGCTTGTTTCTTGCTATGCCAAGAAACAAGGGAACTACCAAGCAAATGGCATGTACCACTAGTGCTTTTTCTATCAAGCTTACACCCCGCAAAGTCGGAATCAGAATATCCTAAAAGATTACATTCAACGCCTTTGGGATACCATAAACCAACATTTTGAGTACCCACAAGATATTTCAAAATTCTTTTTACGGCAGTCAAATGTGATTCTTTAGGACATGCTTGATATCTAGCACACATGCATACCGCAAACATAATATCAGGTCTACTCGCAGTTAAATACAGTAAGGATCCAATCATACCTCGATATTTGGTGATTTCAATGTCCTTACCCTTTTCGTCTTTGTCTAGATAGCAGGATGTGCTCATGGGTGTAGCTATCTCGTTTGCCTTGTCCATTCCAAACTTTTTGAGTAGTTCCTTACAGTATTTGGTTTGGCTAATGAACGTTCCATCAATGGCTTGTTTTATTTGTAGTCCAAGGAAGAAGGTGAGTTCTCCCATCAAGGACATTTCAAACTCATTCTGCATAATCTTGGCAAATTCTTGACAAAGATTTTCATTAGTAGCACCAAATATTATGTCATCTACATAAATCTGTACCAAGAGGATGTCATTATGTTTGCGTTTTATAAACAATGTAGTATCAACCTTTCCTCTTTCAAAGTTTTGTTCTAAAAGGAATTTGCTTAATCTTTCATACCAAGCTCTTGGAGCTTGCTTCAAACCATATAAAGCTTTTCTCAATTTGAAGACATGATTTGGAAATTTATGATTTTCAAAACCGGGAGGTTGATCTACATAAACTTCTTCTTGAATGTAGCCGTTTAAGAACGCACTTTTGACATCCATTTGATACAGTTTGAAATCCATACAACATGCAAAAGCTAGCAATAATCTAATGGCTTCTAACCTAGCTACGGGAGCATATGTTTCTTCATAGTCTATTCCTTCTTCTTGGTTGTATCCCTTTGCAACTAGTCTAGCTTTGTTTCTAGTTATTATACCGTTTTCATCTAGCTTATTTCTAAAAACCCATTTGGTGCCTATTATTAGATGATCATTGGGTCTTGGCACAAGTTCCCAAACTTCATTTCTTTCAAATTGGTTTAACTCTTCTTGCATGGCCAACATCCAATGTTCATCAATAATGGCTTCATCAATATTTTTGGGTTCTATTTGGGATACAAAAGCCAAGTGATTGCATGCATTTCTAATGGCGTTTCGAGTACTTACCCCTTTGGTTATTTCTCCAATGATTTTGTCCAAGGGATGATCCTTCAAAGTTACCCAATCTTGTTGTCTCTCAATTTGTGTTGCACCTTCATCATTGTTGACTTCTTCTTCTTTGTCTTGCAAGTTCATTTCTTGGAAGGTACCTACAAGATCATCAACATCTTTCTTTCTCAGAGGGTTATGGCTATTTTCATCAAATTTGACATGAATAGATTCCTCTATGGTATTTGTTTGTTTGTTGAAAATTCTATAAGATTTACTTGATTGAGAATATCCTAGGAATATTGCCTCATCAGATTTTGCATCAAACTTTCCTAGATTATCGTTTCCATTGTTGAGCACAAAACATTTACATCCAAAAATATGAAAGTATGCAATGTTGGGTTTTCTACCCTTGTAAAGCTCATAGGGGGTTTTCTTTAAAATAGGCCTTATCAAACATCTATTCATAACATAACACGCGGTGTTTACCGCATCGGCCCAAAAATGTTTTGCAATATTGTTTTCATTTAGCATGGTTCTAGCAAGCTCCACTAAAGATCTATTCTTTCTTTCAACTACTCCATTTTGTTGTGGAGTTCTAGGAGCTGAAAAGTTGTGATTAATACCATGTTTTTCGCAAAACTTTTCAAAAGATTGATTTTCAAATTCTCCCCCATGATCGGTTCTAATGGATGCAATTTTTGAGTTTTGCTCATTTTGGATAATCTTTGCAAGTTTCTTGAATGCATGATATGCTTCATTTTTATGAGCAAGAAACAATGTCCATGTATATCTTGAATAGTCATCTACTATAACTAGACCATAGTAATTACCTCCAAAGCTTTTGATTTTGGATGGTCCAAATAAGTCCATGTGCAAAAGTTGTAAAGGCCTTTGAGTAGAAACAATGTTTTTGGATTGAAAAGATGCCTTTACTTGTTTTCCTTTTTGACATGCATCACAAAATCTATTTTCAAATTTAAGCTTTGGTAGACCAATTACTAAATCTTTAGAAATAAGTTTGTTCAGGTAGTCTACATGTATATGAGCTATTCTTCTATGCCATAGCCATGTTTCATCCTCTTTTGAAATGAAGCATTGTTCATCATTTGTAGACAAACTATCCATATCAATCATGTAAATATTATCAATTCTTTGGCCTACAAACTTAATTTCCTTATTGGTCTTATGCTCAATTATGCAACAATTTGATTCAAATAAAACTCTATATCCTTTATCACATAATTGACTTATGCTAAGTAGATTATGTTTAAGGCCTTCAACATACAATACATCACTTATGGATGTGGAAGAATTCTTACCAATATTTCCAATGCCTAGGATTCTTCCTTTAGTGTTGTCTCCATAGGTGACGCTTCCTTTTCGTTTGGGAGTGAATGATGTAAATTTGGTTATGTCTCCCGTCATATGCTTTGAACACCCGCTATCCAAATACCAATGGGTGTTGCTTGCCTTGAAGCATACCTACAAAACAAAATCATTTTAGAGGACTAGGTACCCATTTTATGTTGGGTCCTTTAAGGTTAGCTTGTGGAGATGTTCCTTTGGGAACCCACACCTTTCTTAAGACCTTTGGTCCTAGTTTCCTAACACTACACTTATAAGCACTATGTCCTTTGATACCACAATGATTGCATTTCATAAAAGGTGAGGAGGATTTGCTTGGTGGTGCAAAGAAGTTTTTATAGTGCTTCTCCATTTTATGATTACTATGTTCTTGATCATATCCTAAGCCGGTTTTACTAAACATGCATTTTTGTTGCCCAAGAAGGATATTCAAATTATCTCTTCCATTAGTGAATTTCTCTAAGGTTTTGTTTAGATCTAGGACTTTATTTTCTAGATCAACACATTTCTTAGCAAAATTACAAGGTTTACTAATGGAACATACTTGAGCATTTTTCAATTCTTCTTTTAAACATTCATTCTCTTTGCAAACTTCCATAAGGTGCATCTCTAGAGTGTCACTAGTTTTCCTAGATGCTTTGAGTTTACTAGAGATTTTTGTAAATTTATCATATAATTCTTCAAATGCATCTAACAGCTCATCTTTATCTAAGTCAAGAAGATTTACCTCATTATCTTCTTCTAGATGATTTGCCATTAAGCAAAGATTGGCTTGCTCATCTTCCGAGTCGTCGGAGCTGCTCACATCGTTCTCATCCCAAGCAATATAGGCTCTTCTTCTTCTTTGTTTGTCCTTGCCCTTCTTTTTGAGGTTTGGACAATCGACTTTGAAGTGCCCTTCCTTGCCACATTCAAAACAGTTGGGTGAGGGAGAGTTTTCTTTAGTGATAGGTTTCTTACCTGAGTTTTTGAAGCTTCTTTGAAAGCGTTTGCCTTTCATGAATTTCCCGAAGCGTTTCACAAATAGTCCAAATTCTTCTTCTTCATCAAGTTCACTTCCAGATTCTTCTTCTTCATTTGTGGAAGTAGCCTTGAGAGCAAGACCCTTTTTCTTGGAAGATTTTTCTTCCTCTTCCGCCATCTTTAATTCTTTCAGCTCTTGTTCTTGTTCCTGCAACTTACCAAATAGAGTGGCGAGAGACATTTCGTTTATGCTAGGAGATTGTTTGATGGCGGTAACTAGCGGTTGCCATTCTCTGTTAAGACTTTTCAACACTTTATGAATGAGTTCTTTGTTAGTGTAAGTCTTTCCAAGTGTAATGAGTTGATTAATGATGAGAGTAAATCTTTTTTGCATATCAACAATCGATTCATGAGAGTTTAATCTAAAGCATTCATATTGACTAGTAAGAGTACTAATCTTTGAGTCCTTTACATCATTGGTGCCTTCATGGGTTACTTGAAGAGTATCCCATATTTCTTTAGCAGTTTGGCATGTCATTATTCTGAAAAATTCATCTTGTCCTAAAGACATAGTAATGAGATTTTTGGCCTTGTAGCCATATTGAACTTTCTTTTCTTCCTCGCTTGTCCATTCATCTATAGGTTTTTCAACATTCTTGCTATCTATAGTATGCATTGGTACATAAGGACCATTTTCAATGGTATTCCATATTCTTAAGTCAATTGATTGAATGAAGATTTTCATTCTCTCTTTCCAAAAGGCATACCCTTCCCCATTGAAAGCGGGAGGTCTATTTATCGCACCACCCTCGGGAAAAACATTTTGAGAACTTGAGGCCATTTAATCTCTTGAAGCTGTTAAGCTTGATCTACCAAGAGTCAAGCTCTGATACCACTTGTTGTTCAAGTGGCCTCAATACTCAAGAGGGGGGTGAATTGAGTTATAAAACTTTTGCTTGGAATACCTTTGAAATTGATTTCTATAACCAAGATTATGAGATTATGCAAGTGAAAGCAAGTAACAATGATATGCAATGCACTACAAAAGGTAAGTATTGCTGAGGCAATTTAGCAAACACTTGGTGTGCAATGTCTAAGGTATAGCAAATTAAGCAAGTTCAAGTATGTTCTTCTCAACCAAACAATACCAATCAACAAATATGCAGTGTATGGAAGTAAAAGAGTAAGGAAGAGAAGCTTACAAACCGATGTAACGAGTTTCACCCAATCCGGTGTACGTCTCGCCTCTAAGCAACCCACTTAGAGGATTTTCCACTATTGTAGACTAGAGATACAACTTTGAGCAATTGCGGCTTCCTAGTGTCCCACACTCAAGAACCCAATCCTCACAAGTATAAGGGCAACCCACCCAATCTCTCAATCTCACAATATCCCAAAGGTTGAGTCCACAACCTTTGTAACCACTCAACCTAGAGTGAACAACCACTCAACCTAGAGTGAAATAGCTTGTGTTTGGTGTTTGCTTACAATCAATACACTCTCTCAATAGAGCAGATATACAAATGAAAAGCTCTCCCAAATTCTAATCTCTCAAGATGAGAGGATATACAAGTGAAAGTACAATATGCAAGGAATAGGCTTACAAAGCACAAAATAGAGCTATGAATTGTTGCTTCTTGGTTCTTGTTGGGTTCACTTTGTGCTTGTGTTCTTCTTCCATTTATAGAGCCATGATAGCAGTTGAGGTGTGCCCTAGTTCATCATAGCCGTTGCAGTTAGTGGGAATTTGAAGAATGGTGGAGACATGACCTGGTTTCCCACTTAAAACTGTTTTTCCACTAGCGTAATCGATTACACCCTCGCGTTGTAATCGATTAGCTTCAAGTCAGAGACTTCCTAATCGATTATTTCACTTCCTCTAATCGATTAGCATCTTGTACCTGATGCATTTAATTTGTTTTCGCAGCATCCTAATCGATTAGCATGTCTTGCAATCGATTACCTTAAATTCCAGTGGCTTCCTAATCGATTGTATAGCTTCCATAATCGATTAGCCATCATACCTGATGCATTTAGTTCCATTTCTGATTGTTGTAATCGATTAGTCTCTGGTGTATAATCGATTACCTTAATTCCAGTGGCTTCCTAATCGATTCTTCAGCTCCCTAATCGATTAGCTTTCATACCTGATGCAATTTCTTCCAAAACAGAAAGCTCCTAATCGATTAGCATCTATGGCCTAATCGATTAGCTTCGCTGTTACTTCAATTCTGATTTCATGTCTTTGTTTTTGCATTGTTTTCTTCAAGAGTGCTTTGTCATTATCAAAATTTTGCACATCTTTGGACCTGTTAACATATTCAAACACAGATACACCCTTCGTGGCACCCCGCAAGGTGATTCATTCAACAACAAGTACCACAATGTTTTCATCACTCTGAGATACACCCTTCGTGGCACCCCGCAAGGTGATTCATTCAACAACAAATACCATAATGTTTTCATCACTCCAGGATATACCCTTCGTGGCACCCCGCAATGTGATTCATTCAACAACAAGTACCATAATGTTTTCATCACTCCGGGATACACCCTTCGTGGCACCCCGCAAGGTGATTCATTCAACAACAAGTACCATAATGTTTTCATCACTCCGGGATACACCCTTTGTGGCACCCCGTAAGGTGATTCATTCAACAACAAGTACCATAATGTTTTCATCACTCTGGGATACACCCTTCGTGGCACCCTGCAAGGTGATTCAGTTCACAAGTATAATAATATGCTCATCACTTAGGGATACACCCTTCGTGGAACCCCGCAAGGTTATTCATTTTATAAATGTACTTGTGCATGCCATGCTGTATATATATATATGCATAAATGCTCGTGCATACCTCAATCTCATAAGGATTTTCTCACCCTCTCATCTAGGGTATAACTCATAGTTAATCACAAGGTTTATTCCACATAACTAAACATATATGTTCCAATCATCATTTACAGGGATCATCCTAGCCAAGGATTTCAAGCATTCATCAAGCCACATATGGAATTCATGACATGTCATCACACATTATACTACTCATAACCTCATTAAGGCCTTATTTCATAATCAATCATTATAAGACCCTTACTCAATTTCACAACACATACATATGATATTATATCTGTAACATCCTGAAATTTAAAATAGAAGATTAATTAAGGAAAATAAATATTGACAAGTTGAATACGAATTGTTTAATGTCCCAATAAATTGAAATTAATTAAATTAAGAATTTTGGGGGCTGTTAGTAATTTATGGATACCGGTTAAGCCGAAAATGAGCCCGGTTGAAATATGGGTGTCGGACCAAGTATCTCAGAATTAGATGATATTGGTCAGGGCTGTAGAGAATAATATTGGGGATCCGAATATACATTCGGGATAATTTTTGGATGAAGTATTGAGCCTAAATGAAGAGCCTGTTAGTAACAAAAATGATGAATTTTAATGAATAAAACTAAAAATAAAGCAAAAGCCCAAATTCCTTTCTTTCTCCACGTTGGCTTCTTCAATTACCGTGGAAACATTCCTCTTCATCTTACTCTTCATTTCCTCCTCTATTCTTCTTCTCTTCTTTTCCCAAAAAAAACTCCAGCCAAGGTGGTGACTCTCTTCTCCATTTTCGTAGAGGAAGTTTGAAAGCTTGGAGTTCCTCATTTCTTCTTCCTCTCATTTTCGTGTTATCTCTCTTCCTCTTTTGAACCCATTTTGTTTTGGGTGAGGTAAGTCCTTTCACCATTTTTGGAATGGATTGATGATGATATTATGGGGTACTATGATTTGGAGAGGAGATGCATGTGCATGGGTGTTTATTAGAGCATTTAATGCTCATGCCCTAGAATGGGTCATCATAAATGTGTGTATTTATGAAGAGATAATGGTAGTTGGTGCATTAATGATGGTAGAGAATGAGGATTCATGATGTATTAATGATTGTGGATGGGTTTTGGAGGAAACCCTAACCTTGAAGTTGGGGGAAAATATCTAATGTTAGTTTAAGAATGTGTTTTATGGAGAAATATATGATATTGAAAGATATGAATGTTGGTGGAAGGAGTTTTATGAAGATTGGGGATAGGGTTGTCTTATAACCCTTGGATTTAATGATGGTGGCTTAATGGGAAGGAATTCTCGAAGCCTAATAAAGAATAAAAATGATATCTACAACATGTTTAACACATGTTGTAAAATTATAAATAAGAATATGACTAAATAGAGTTGAATTGATAACTTGAGTAGTTGTTTGATTAAGGTTTTACATGAATGTGAATGTAGGACCGATTCCAAACGACGAGGCGGGAGCGTCTTATCAATCGGAGTTCTTCTCTTGAGGTAGGAGAGGAGTCTAAGTTCTAAATGCATGAATTTGAATGTTATTTGATTATGGTATGTAGTGTTATTCATGTTAGCCTTGCTTGAATATTGTGAGAAATGATGATATATGTTGTGATATAGACAATGTGTTTGGCAACATGCTTTTGTGCATTTAGAATATTCATGGTATGTTATGTGAAGTTGTGTAGTGAACAGTGATATGATGATAAGTTGTATTTACCATGATTACGATATGAATGTTGATGTTGTTTGTTGAGATTGAGAATAAGGAGAATGCCACCCAAAGATTTAAACTATTATGAACAATTAATGTTAATAAAAGCCTTGTCATGATGTTGATAAGGGTGTTGATGATGTTGGATGTAACATCCCAAGTTTTTGTAACATTTAGCAAATTCATTTATGAAGGATTAATAAAAAAATTCTGAATAAAATTCCGAGTAAATACTGTTTGGGATATGGTATTCCGAGTGAATATGGTGCGATACCGAGTGAAGTAAGACCGAGGAACCTATCTCCGAATGGAATTAAGATGTTTCCAAGTGAAACATCATTAAGCAAAATTATTTCTAAGATAAGAAAAATAGTGTCCGAATGAGACACTTTCGAATAAGGAAATCCGAGTGAAACGGTTCCGGATGGAGTATCTTTGAATTGAGACTTTTCAAGTAAAAATGTTCCGAGCACGACATTTCCGAGTGAAATGACACCGAGTGAGAAAAGACTCGGTCTGGATTATTTTGCTGAATGGAAACCCGAGTGAAAGATGGTCGGTCTTGGAATTAATTGCCGAGTGAAAGACCACACGCGAGAAGAGTCGGTTTTGAATTAATTCGCCGAGAGAAGATCGATCGAGTATTGAGTCAGTGTGAGGGTGAATTACCGAGTGAATGACCGATCGAGTGATAAGTCTGCTTAAATAAGAGAAGGATCGAATGAGAGGAATCAATTCTGGAATAACTTCCCGAGTGAAAAACTGAGTGGTCGGAAGGACGACCTCTGGTCGGGTTTCGCCTAAGCGAGTGAATACCTCGCTCAAGCGAGTAAGTATGGAATTCGTTATTGGACATTTCTCGCCCGAGCGAGTGGTTATTTGGAGGGAGCCTCGCTCGAGTGAAAGCATGGAAAATGGTTACTGGGCAGTTCTCGCTCGAGCGAGAGAGATCCGCTCAAGCGAGAATCAGGTCTGATGCTTTCCACGTCAACCTGTTCTTCTACCTTCTAGTAAAGTCTTTTTCTGATATTTTTCTAAGTATGGGACCCATTGTAATGTGCTGTCCCTTTTCATTAAATGCTTACTCCTTATTCAGTATCTGAAAAAAAGTAAAACAGATACCTTTTAGTCATTCACGTCTCTTTGCATGAATAATATAAATACTAATTTCCACTGTTAAAGGAGTTTAGAAAAACCTTCAAAAGAAAGGATATCATCTGTAATTATCCTCTTCCAAATACTGCTAAAGAAGCCATTAATGAAGAAGGAATCAGTCTTCATTTCTTCTTATATAAAGAAACCACTGGATTAGCACAAAGCTGAGATTCCAGTCGGAATTTGCAAGTTGTGAATTGGATAACGCTTTAAGTGTTGCAAGAGCTCTTAATTCCAGGTAGGGGGAGCATTCCATTTCAAATAAATAGTTTATGAATGGATGTGGGGTGGTATTATTATGTTGTATATGTGTGTTATGTGTTTTGATACCCCACTTGTATGATGCTTTATGTTTTTATATATATATATATACATATACCATTCATATTTTCTGATATTAATAACGACAGTGATATGAGACTCATGATGATTATATGCTTGAAATGTATTAGTTTTAGGTATGTTATGATTTTCACAAAAGACCTTGGGTGGGACTCAAGGCAACCTCTTGAGCAGGGCTCGAGGTTTGGCCCGTAACACTGAGTAGAGGACCGCTATCACTCTGGGAGTGGTACTCGGTGTTACACTATGGGCGTAGAGCGGTTTGGTACCTGTAAAATGGCCGAATCAGCCGAGTGCTGAATTATGGCTCTGGGAGCCAGTGTTGCAACACAAAACTAACAGTCTTAATGGATCCATTTGTTTGAGCATGGATATGCACTAATTTTTGTGTATACGCCTTGATTACTGAAAGGAAATGCTAATTATGTTGTATGACTCGGTTTGTGGTAAGTGTATAGTTATAGATTGGACCTTTAATCCAATTTAATAACTATTATTTGATATGTTTATGCTCACCCCCTACTCATTATTTTTGCGGTGGATAGAGGACACGGTGATGGCATTTGAAGTCACTCGACCGACTGGAGCATTATGTATTATTATGCACAATACATAGTGTACATAGTGAACTGGGTAGAAGCCTTGGCCGGCTCTTGTGTTTACCGAGTGATATATTGTTTACCGAGTGATATAAATTCTTGTATTATGAAATGGCCAGTCGGCTTTTGTAATTGTGACAATAATATTATTAATACAAATTTTGTTTTAATCATGAAATTATTTATGAAAAGTCTATTTATGTTTAAATTGCATTCCAATGGGTCAGTCAGATTGATGAGAAATCGGTACTTTTAATGACTAAACCCGATCTCTATTGGAAAATTTAAATTGTTTGTGAAAAATTTACTTGATTTATTGAAAATTAATTTAAAAATTAAGGATGTTATAACCGATACCTCGACCATTTCTTCCACCGTTGTGATTGCCACCACGGCCACCGTTACGGCCACCATTTTGGCCATCACCATTTCCACGTCCACGGCCACCAAAACCTCCACGGTTAGCACCATATCATGCGGTTAAGAGTGTCAACATTAGCACCTCTTGCATTTATTGGACAATTATGGTGAATATGCCCGGGTTGGTTGCATTGGAAACATACAACGTCATCTTGAGGACAATCACGTGCCAAATGGTTGGCACCACATCGGAAGCAAGTTATGCCTTGGGCATTTCCACAGCCTTGGTTACCACCACCATAACCGCCTCTAGGAGCACCTCGTCCCCTTCTGAAAGAAGAGGAACCACGTACAAATTGTCTATTGTTCTTAAAGTTGCCTTTCTTCTTGAAACTAGAAGATTGGCCCTTCAGCTTGTAATCATGCCCTGAGTAACTCTTTGGAGCAACATCATTTTCTTCAAAAATCCTACACTTGTTCACAAGAGTAGGAAAACTCCTAATCTCTTGGTGACAAATCGCCTTCTTGATCTCTTGGCGCAGTCCATTTTCAAATTTAACACACTTTGAAACTTCAGTGCCCTCTTGTTGATAGGGTGGATAAAATGCACATAATGCTTCAAATTTGGAGGCATACTCCTCCACCGTCATACTACCTTGCTTAAGCTCCATGAACTCAAGCTCTTTCTTGCTCCTGTAGCTGTCCGGAAAATACTTCTTCAAAAATTCCAACCTGAAATTTTCCCAAATCAAGGGAACATCAGCAGCTATCATGCATCCTCTAGTAAGACGCCACCACGCTTCAGCCTCATCGCGGATCATAAAGACCGCATACTCCACCTTTTGCGCTTCAGAACATTCGAAGCTTGCATATATTCTTTCCAAGTCATTTATCCACGCATACGCATCTTCGGGCTTATAACCTCCATGAAACTCTGAAGGGTTCCTCTTGAGAAATAAGTCAAGACCGTGGGAACCTTGTCCCACATTCAGCTGGCCTTGCTTTTCCAAGAGATCGGTGAACCGGTTCAAAGCGTTTGCCATAGCAGCAGCCTCACGATTTTGTCTACCAGCCATATCTTATGCCTATACATCAAAACATGGCTCACACATGAGTACACTAGGCCAAACAATAGCTTTTCGACTTATGAATTCAAGAATTTCAGCAATCATAAGTCTATCATGTATCATATCACATAATCACATCATTTTCAATTCATGATCACAGCATATTCATAAGTAGAGGTAAATAGTGTAAGGACTCTTGGCCGGACTTGACAACTTCATACAACAATCTCAATTCAATGACAACCATCATAATTCAATCAAGTAGTTCATAAATCAGTCATGCACAATCAATAATCACATGACATAAATCATAGTCGTATCAAGAGCAGCCATTGCTCTGATACCAGGTTCAGACACCTCAAAAATCTAGGTAAATTTTTCACGATTTTAATGTAATTAATTCATGATAGTTACAAGTGGTGCAGCTATTTATTCAATTCCTTAAACCTATCAGAGACCTGTCTCATATGTGAAGATATGAGAAGGTAAGTTAAGAGAATTAACTTTAAGAAAAGTTCCTCAATTAAATCAGTGGAAGGAAAATTGAGTACATGAACGAAATGTGATTATATTTTAAGAAACCGACCATTGGGGAATTAATAAACCTAATTTTGCACTTAAGGTACCCATAAAATAATGTAGGTTCAAGTTTTAGTGTAAAAAGAAGAGAAATTAATTTGGATAATGCATTTTTGGGCGTTACAGGAGTGACAGAGCGAAAAGAGAAATGGAGTTACAGAGGGTCATCTCGCTCGAGCGAAGTCCGACTCGCTTGAGCGAGACACATAAGCCTCGCTTGGGCGAAGCCAGTGAACAGGGGCAAAATCTGTCCAGAATCAAATGCAATACCGACTCGCTTGAGCGAGCACTTCCACTGAAGCCATTCGCTTAAGCGAAATGCGACCGGTATCAATACTACCCACTTGTTCAATAAGGCTCCCCAACACTTGGGTTTTCACTCAGCAAAACCTCTCTGAAACTGACTCCCAACACTCAGGTTTTCACTCGGTAGAGTTCATCCGAAACTGACTCCCAGCACTCAGATTTTCCACTCAACAAGATAATCCTAACCGACCCACCATTCACTCAGGCATCCACTCGATAAGATCAGCCCAGACTGAGTCCTCTCTCACTCAGACTTTCACTCGGTAAATTCATTCCGAATCCGAGTCTTTGCTCACACGGGGTTCCACTCGGTAAAAGATTCTAAAGACCGACTCACCACCTAATTGGTCACTCACTCGGAATCTCATTCCCAACACTGACCTCCTTTCTTTGTCACTCACACGGAGTTATTCCAGTGCATTTCTAGATAAACTCGCACCGAGTACCTCCACTCGGTGTCCTCCCACTCGAAGTTGCACATTCGAAGGCTCACCACTCGGAACAGATTATACTAGACTCAGAAATTCCCAGTTCGGGACTCCACGACCCAGATCATCACACTCAAGAGCCTTCTCACTCGGATTATGTCCACTTTCTCACTCGGAAGGTCATGACTCGGACATAGGTCACTCGGAATTTCACTCAGAAATTCCCCACAACTTAAATTGTTTTCAAAAACTCCCATTCGGACAGAATTTGTCTAGGAACTCACCCATACACCATTCAATCATCTCGCCTGAGCGAATACCATCCCCCAAGATCCTTCGCTCGGGCAGATTTCGTCCAGTAGCTAATTCCTTTCGCCCTTGCTCGGGTGAGGCCCCATTCGCCTGGGTGAATTTCCTCCAGTATCTAAACACTGATACTGGGATAATCTCGCTTGAACGAGATTTCCCCTCGCCTAAGCGAGAATTATCCAGAAGCCAATTTCCAAACAGGTGGAGCTCTCGCTCGGGCGAGAACCCAGCACGCCTGAGTGAGTTCATTAGATAACCTGCAGAACTCGGAATTTACACAACATAACCCACTAAAATTGAATTCCATCTATTTTACCAGGATTCATTACATCTCAAACATCCTATGAGTCATTTAAAACTTGTTATACATCATCTTACTCATAAATTTTCCATTCAACTCATCAAACATATGAAAATCAATTCTCCATCTCCTCAACTTAATAAAATCGACATTCAATTATAATTCTTCATTCATTCATCAACATATAGGAACATTCCAATATAAATGAATCCTTCATACATACTTAGGGTCACAAAAGAAAATGAGATACACATACAATTTCTCATTTTCCTCCATGACCCTCCAAAATCATCTATCATGAAAACTTCCAAAACAATCATTCATTACATCTCCTGCTACACAAAATAGATATTTTTACGTATATCGCCGGCCAAGGCGCTCCCTATACACTAATTACCTCCACAGCCATAAGTATACTTCAAAATGCTTACTCTTCCCATGAATGCCCTGCATCACAAGTCTAAAATTGACAACATGGGAGAATGAGTCCACATTCCAAAGGTATGAATATGAATACCAAGTGATTATGCATATAGGCATCCACACATGTACACTTTGCACATCGAAAATAATCACCATACCATATACCAACACAATTTCATACAAAGCACACACGCATAAACATAATTACATTATTCACCCATTGAATTGTCACACAACTTTTAACTAGTATTCATATGTTTTATGTTGTCTCAAATATATTTTTACCACCTCACACAATCATCATCACATCTTACCACCTTGGCATACTTCCTTCTATATGCAAATGCTCTTAACTAATGCATATGCACAAGGAATATTTCAACAATTGCAGATCTGACTGTGGGAAATTCAACACCAACTGTGGGATTCAAGTATGATCCTTTAACCACACCCCTACTGCAGTAGTAAAATGTGTACACTTATTCTTTAAATTGCATGCATTCACCAATAGTTTTACTGGTACCAAACTGCATCGCCCATCTTGCAACACCTGGTCATTTTCACCATGACCGCGGTATACAATATATTCAACATATGGTGTTGCGGGCCAACCACGAATTATATCATGGCAGCTGTGATCTCAAGGACCACCGGGGACACCTACTCCTCAAGAGCCACCCCCACAAGGGTCAACCACATGTGGCTCCCCGAAGCACAACATGGGCAGCTTCGTGAATTATACACCAAGTCACAGGGGAAATATAACTTGCTCGTGCACCAAGCCGCCCTCCCACTGGGCCAACCGGGGGAATCCCCTAAAATTCCAGCCCCGGTAGCTATGCAGTATGCCATGGATGCAAATACAATCATATGCATTCCTCACTCTATGCATCTTATACATACCACTCATCTTTCAATATAACATCCATAATTTTTAAATTAATTTTCAATAAATCAAGTAAATTTTTCACAAACAATTTAAATTTTCCAATAGAGATTGGGTTTAGTCATTAAAAGTACCGATTTCTCATCAATCCGACTGACCCATTGGAATGCAATTTAAACATAAATAGACTTTTCATAAATAATTTCATGATTAAAACAAAACTTGTATTAATAATATTATTGTCACAATTACAAAAGCCGACCGGCCATTTCATAATACAAGAATTTATATCACTCGGTAAACAATATATCACTCGGTAAACACAAGAGCCGGCCAAGGCTTCTACCCAGTTTACTATGTACACTATGTATTGTGCATAATAATACATAATGCTCCAGTCGGTCGAGTGACTTCAAATGCCATCACCGTGTCCTCTATCCACTGCAAAAATAATGAGTAGGGGGTAAGCATAAACATATCAAATAATAGTTATTGAATTGGATTAAAGGTCCAATCTATAACTATACACTTACCACAAACCGAGTCATACAACATAATTAGCATTTCCTTTCAATAATCAAGGCGTACACACAAAAATTAGTGCATATCCATGCTCAAACAAATGGATCCATTAAGACTGTTAGTTTTGTGTTGCAACACTGGCTCCCCGAGCCATAATTCAGCACTCGGCTGATTCGGCCGTTTTACAGGTACCAAACTGCTCTACGCCTATAGTGTAACACCGAGTACCACTCCCAGAGTGATAGTAGTCCTCTACTCAGTGTTACGGGCCAAACCCTGAGCCCTGCTCAAGAGGTTGCCTTGAGTTCCACCCAAGATCTTTTGTGAAAATCATAACATACCTTACACTAATACATTTCAAGCATATAATCATCATGAGTCTCATATCACTGTCGGTATTAATATCAGAAAATATGAATTGTATATGTATATATATATAAAAACATAAAGCATCATACAAGTGGGGTATCAAAACACATAACACACATATACAACATAATAATACCACCCCACATCCATTCATAAACTATTTATTTGAAATGGAATGCTCCCCCTACCTGGAATTAAGAGCTCTTGCAACACTTAAAGCGTTATCCAATTCACAACTTGCAAATTCCGACTGGAATCTCAGCTTTGTGCTAATCCAGTGTTTTCTTTATATAAGAAGAAATGAAGACTGATTCCTTCTTCGTTAATGGCTTCTTTAGTAGTATTTGGAAGAGGATGATTACAGATGATATCCTTTCTTTTGAAGGTTTTTCTAAACTCCTTTAATAGTGGAAATTGGTATTTATATTATTCATGCAAAGAGACGTGAATGACTAAAAGGTATCTGTTGTACTTTTCTTCAGATGCTGAATAAGGAGTAAGCATTTAATGAAAAGGGACAGCACATTAGAGAGGGTCCCATACTTAGAAAAATATCAGAAAAAGACTTTACTAGAAGGTAGAAGAACAGGTTGACGTGGAAAGCATCAGACCTGATTCTCGCTTGAGCGAATCTCTCTCGCTCGAGCGAAAACTGCCCAGTAACCATTTTCCATGCTTTCGCTCGAGCGAGGCTCCCTCCAAATAACCACTCGCTCGGGCGAGAAATGTCCAGTAACGAATTCCATACTTACTCGCTTGAGCGAGGTATTCACTCGCTTAGGCGAAACCCGACCAGAGGTCGTCCTTCCCAACACTCGAT
Source organism: Clitoria ternatea (assembly GCA_037962975.1). Taxonomy (NCBI): domain Eukaryota; kingdom Viridiplantae; phylum Streptophyta; class Magnoliopsida; order Fabales; family Fabaceae; genus Clitoria; species Clitoria ternatea. Next base: position 248,495,819 of record CM075669.1, read on the forward strand.
TTTTCACTCAGGAAGTTATTCTAGAACTGATTCCTCTCATTCGATCCTTCTCTTATTTAAGCAGACTTATCACTCGATCGGTCATTCACTCGGTAATTCACCCTCACACCGACTCAACACTCGATCGATCTTCTCTCGGCGAATTAATTCAAAACCGACTCTTCTCGCGTGTGGTCTTTCACTCGGCAATTAATTCCAAGACCGACCATCTTTCACTCGGGTTTCCATTCGGCAAAATAATCCAGACCGAGTCTTTTCTCACTCGGTGTCATTTTACTTGGAAATGTTGCGCTCGGAACATTTTTACTTGAAAAGTTTCAATTCAAAGATACTCCATCCGGAACCATTTCACTCGAATTTCCTTATTCAAAAGTGTCTCATTCGGACAATATTTTTCTTATCTTAGAAATAATTTTGCTTAATGATGTTTCACTTGGAAACATCTTAATTCCATTCGGAGATAGGTTCCTCGGTCTTACTTCACTCGGTATCGCACCATATTCACTCGGAATACCATATCCCAAATAGTATTTACTCAGAATTTTATTCAGAATTTCTTTATTAATCCTTCATAAATGAATTTGCTAAATATTACAAAAACTTGGGATGTTACATCGGTCGTGGTGGAAGAAATGGAAACCGAAATGGTGGTGATCAAGTACAAGCTGCAGGAAGAGTATTTGTAGTTACTGGTGATGAAGCAGCTTAGGCTGAGGATCTTATCCGTGGTGAGTGTGAAATTCTTGGCACTCCGGTGCACATTATTTATGATTCTGGTGCTACGCACTCATTTATTTCTGAAGATTGTGTGAGGCGCTTGCGGGTGCCTGTGTGCATGATGAAAGGTTCTATATTGGTGACTACACCGACCGGTGCTTGCTTAAGATCGGTAACTCGATGTGAGGACGTCGAGATGAACCTTGAGGGTAGGAAATTTGTTGTGTCTCTCGTATGCTTGCCTATGAAGGGTTTGGATATTATTCTAGGCATGGATTGGTTATCCGCTAACAAGGTCTTAGTGGATTGTCATAGCAAGACGGTGATCTTCCCGACTTCAAATGCTGAAGATTTTGATGTAGAAGGTATTTCCCAGCTTCTTATGATGTTTTGCTTGGTTGATGGGAATGGTGTTTCCCAATCTGGTGGAATTCCTTTTGTTTCAGAGTTTCCCGACGTGTTTCCGGAAGAGATTCCCAGATTACCTCCTCCACGAGAAGTGGAATTTGCTATTGATCTTATTCCGGGCGCGGAACCTGTTTCCCGAGCTCCTTATAGAATGTCTCCTATGGAGTTAGCTGAGTTGAAAAAGCAAGTGGAAGAATTACTTGAATGGGAGTTTATTCGCCCAAGTGTGTCTCCTTGGGGTGCTCCTGTGTTGTTAGCGAAGAAGAAAGATGGGAGCATGAGATTGTGCGTTGATTATCGCCAACTCAACAAACTAACCATTAAGAATAAATACCCTCTTCCACGTATTGACGATCTTTTGGATCAGTTGAAGGGTGCCGTTATGTTTTCGAAGATTGATTTGCGTTCCGGATATCACCAAATTCGGGTGAAGACCGAAGATATTCCAAAAACTGCTTTCCGAACACGATATGGACACTATGAGTACGTAGTGATGCCATTTGGGGTGACGAATGCTCCTGTAATTTTCATGAGCTACATGAATCGCATCTTCCATGAATATCTTGATCAATTCATCGTGGTGTTTATTGATGATATTCTGGTATACTCCAAGAGTCATGAAGAGCACGAAAGACATCTTCGTCTTGTGTTGACCGTTCTTTGAGAGAAGGAGTTGTATGCAAAGCTCTCTAAGTGTGAATTTTGGCTGTCTGAGGTCCAATTTCTTGGACATGTTATTTCGAATGATGGAGTTGTTATGGATAAATCCAAAGTTGAAGCCGTGATGGCTTGGGAAAGACCAACGTCAGTGACGGAGATAAGGAGTTTTCTTGGTCTTGCCGGTTACTACCGGAGGTTCATTGAAGGGTTTTCCCGTTTGGCTTTACCACTAACGAAGTTGACTCGGAAGAATCACACTTTTGTGTGGACTCGTGAATATGAAGAAAGTTTCCAAGAGTTGAAGTTAAGACTTACTACTGCACCAGTGTTAGCATTGCCTGATTTGACGGATGACTTTGTGGTATATTGCGATGCATCTAAGCTTGGTCTTGGATGTGTGTTGATGGAAAAGGAGCGTGTGATAGCCTATACGCCGAGACAGTTGTGACCGCTTGAGGTTAATTATCCCACACATGATCTTGAATTGGCGGCGGTGGTGTTTGCAATGAAGTTGTGGTGACACTATTTGTATGGCTTGAAGTTTGTGGTCTTTAGTGATCACAAGAGCCTTAAGTACTTTTTTGACCAGAAGGAATTGAATATGCGCCAAAGACGGTGGATGGAATTCCTAAAAGACTATGAGTTTGAATTGAAGTATCACCCCGGCAAGGCGAATGTAGTTGCCGATGCTTTGAGCTGGAAGTCATTGTATGTCTCCATGATGATGGCAAAGGAAATGAAGTTGATAGAACAATTTAGAGATTTAAATGTGGGTGTGGAGACTTACACTTCCAAGAAAATGGTGTTGGAAATGTTGAAAGTTACAAATGAATTTCTTGAATATGTGTAGGCGCAACAGCCCAATGATAACTATTTGATTGAGATGAAAAAGACCCAAGAGAAAGGGAAGAATTTATTCTTAGTAGAAGATCAAGATGGCATTTGGCGTGTGAAGGGCCGAATATATGTTCCCTCAAGTGGTGATGTGAGAAAATGTGTACTTGAAGAAGCTCATAAAAGCATATTGAGTATTCATCCTGGTTCCACCAAGATGTATCAAGATTTGAAGAAGAATTTTTGGTGGCCCGGTATGAAACGTGATGTGGCGAATTTTGTAGCATCTTGCCTTATTTGTTAGAAGGCTAAGGTCGAGCATCAGAGACCGTCTGGTTATTTGAGGTCGTTGGAGATCCCTATTTGGAAATGGGACAGCATAGCTATGGATTTTGTTTCTGGATTACCCAGAACTCGTGCTGGAAACGATGCCATATGGGTGATTGTAGACCGGTTGACCAAGTGTGCTCACTTTTTACCCATTAATATGAAGAGTTCCTTGGAGAAATTGGCACAAATATATATCAAGGAGATTGTTAGGCTACATAGTGTACCGTCCAGCATCATATCCGACCGTGATCCTTGGTTTACTTCCCGATTTTGGGGACGTTTGCATGATGAGTTGGGTTCTAAGTTGAAGATTAGTTCCGCTTATCACCCTCAAACCGATGGACAATCGGAGAGCACTATTCAAAGCCTGGAGGATCTGTTGAGGGCTTGTGTCCTTGAGCACGGTGGATGTTGGGAGAGATTCCTACCATTGATCGAATTCACATACAATAATAGCTTCCATTCCAGTATTGGCATGGCACCGTATGAGGCGTTGTATGGAAGGAAGTGTAGAACTCCCTTGTGTTGGCTTGAAGTTGGTGAAAACCTGGCCTTAGGGCCGGAGATTATCCAAGAGACTACTGAGCAAATTAAGAAGATACAAGAGAATATGAAGATTGCTCAAGATAGGTAGAAGAGTTATTATGACAAGAGACATAAACCACTTGAGTTCCAAGTGGGTGATCATGTATTTCTGAAAGTCTCGCACGATAAAGGACTTGGAAGGGCGTTGAAAAGTGGAAAGTTGAGCCCCAGATTTATCAGACCTTACGAGGTGTTGGAGCGGATTGGTGAGGTTGCTTATCAGATAGCACTCCCTCCGCATCTTGCTAATCTACACAACGTGTTCCATGTGTCACAGTTGAGAAAATATGTTTATGATCCTCTACACGTGATTCCTGTGGACAAGATTGATGTATGTGAGGATTTATCTATTCCTCCTGTTTCCGTTCGCATTGTCGGACATTCCGTGAAGAAATTGCAGAACAAGTTGGTACCTTTGGTGGAGGTCACTTGGAAACATGGGAATACTGAAACGTTCACATGGGAACACGAAGACGATATCAGAGAACGGTATCCCGATGCATTCGAATCCGGTAAGTTAAATTTTAAGGACGAAATTTTCTTTTTGGAGGGGTGGATTGTAACATCCCGAATTTTAAAATAGAAGATTAATTAAGGAAAATAAATATTGACAAGTTGAATACGAATTGTTTAATGTCCCAATAAATTGAAATTAATTAAATTGATTTTTGGGGGCTGTTGGTAATTTATGGAGACCGGTTAAGCCGAAAATGAGCCCGGTTGAAATATGAGTGTCGGACTAAGTATCTCAGAATGAGATGATATTGGTCAGGGCTGTAGAGAATAATATTGGGGATCTGAATATACATTCGGGATAATTTTCGGATGAAGTATTGAGCCCAAATGAAGAGCTTGTTAGTAACAAAAACAATGAATTTTAATGAATGAAACTAAAAATAAAGCAAAAGCCCAAATTCCTTTCTTTCTCCATGCTGGCTTCTTCCATTACCGTGGAAACATTCCTCTTCATCTTACTCTCCATTTCCTCCTTCATTCTTCTTCTTTTCTTTTCCCAAAAAAAAAAACTCCAGCCAAGGTGGTGACTCTCTTCTCCATTTTCATAGAGGAAGTTTGAAAGCTTGGAGTTCCTCATTTCTTCTTCCTCTCATTTTCGTGTTATCTCTCTTCCTCTTTTGAACCCATTTCGTTTTGGGTGAGGTAAGTCCTTTCACCATTTTTGGAATGGATTGATGATGATATTATGGGGTACTATGATTTGGAGAGGAGATGCATGTGCATGGGTGTTTATTAGAGCATTTAATGCTCATGCCCTAGAATGGGTCATCATAAATGTATGTATGTATGAAGAGATAATGGTAGTTGGTGCATTAATGATGGTAGAGAATGAGGATTCATGATGTATTAATGATTGTGGATGGGTTTTGGAGGAAACCCTAACCTTGAAGTTGGGGGAAAATATCTAATGTTACTTTAAGAATGTGTTTTATAGAGAAATATATGACATTGAAAGATATGAATGTTGGTGGAAGGAGTTTTATGAAGATTGGGGATAGGGTTGTCTTGTAACCCTTGGATTTAATGATGGTGGCTTAATGGGAAGGAATTCCCGAAGCCTAATAAAGAATAAAAATAATATCTACAACATGTTTAACACATGTTGTAAAATTATAAATAAGAATATGACTAAATGGAGTTGAATTGATAACTTGAGTAGTTGTTTGATTAAGGTTTTACATGAATGTGAATATAGGACCGATTTCGAACGACGAGGCGGGAGCGTCTTATCAATCGGAGTTCTTCTCTTGAGGTGGGAGAGGAGTCTAAGTTCTAAATGCATGAATTTGAATGTTATTTGATTGTGGTATGTAGTGTTATGCATGTTAGCCTTGCTTGAATGTTGTGAGAAATGATGATATATGTTGTGATATAGACAATGTGTTTGTCAACATGTTTTTGTGCATTTAGAATATTCATGGTATGTTATGTGAAGTTGTGTAGTGAATAGTGATATGATGACAAGCTGTATTTACCATGATTACGATATGAATGTTGATGTTATTTGTTGAGATTGAGAATAAGGAGAATGCCACCCAAAGATTTAAACTATTATGAACAATTAATGTTAATAAAAGCCTTGTGGTGATGTTGATAAGGGTGTTGATGATGTTGGAAGATGAGTGGCATGTATAGGATGCATAGAGTGAGGAATGCATATGATTGAATTTGCATCCATGGCATACTGCATAGCTACCGATGTCGGAATTTTAGGGGATTCCCCCGGTTGGCCCAGTGGGAGGGCGGCTTGGTGCATGAGCAAGTTATATTTCCCCTGTGACTTGGTGTATAAGTCACAAAGCTACCCATGTTGTGCTTCGGGGAGCCATATGTGGTTGACCCTTGTGGGGGGTGGCTCTTGAGGAGCAGGTGTCCCCGGTGGTCCTTGAGATCACAGCTGCCATGATATAATTCGTGGTTGGCCCGTAACACCATATGTTGAATATGTTGTATACCGCGGTCATGGTGAAAATGACCAGGTGTTGCAAGATGGGCGATGCAGTTTGGTACCAGTAAAACTATTAGTGAATGCATGCAATTTAAAGAATAAGTGTACACATTTTACTACTGCAGTAGGGGTGTGGTTAAAGGACCATACTTGAATCCCACAGTTGGTGTTGAATTTCCCACAGTCAGATCTGTAATTATTGAAATATTCCTTGTGCATATGCATTAGTTAAGAGCATTTGCATATAGAAGGAAGTATGCCAAGGTGGTGAGATGTGATGATGATTGTGTGAGGTGGTAAAAATATATTTGAGACAACATAAAAGATATGAATACTAGTTAAAAGTTGTGTGACAATTCAATGGGTGAATAATGTGATTATGTATATGCGTGTGTGCTTTGTATGAAATTGTGTTGGTATATGGTATGGTGATTATTTTCGATGTGCAAAGTGTACATGTGTTGATGCCTATATGCATAATCACTTGGTATTCATATTCATACCTTTGGAATGTGGACTCACTCTCCCATGTTGTCAATTTTAGACTTGTGATGTAGGGCATTCATGGGAAGAGTAAGCATTTTGAAGTATACTTATGGCTGTGGAGGTAATTAGTGTATAGGGAGCGCCTTGGCCGGCGATATACGTAAAAATATCTATTTTGTGTAGCAGGAGATGTAATGAATGATTGTTTTGGAAGTTTTCATGATAGATGATTTTGGAGGGTCATGGAGGAAAATGAAAATTGTATGTGTATCTCATTTTCTTTTGTGACCCTAAGTATGTATGAAGGATTCATTTATATTGGAATGTTCCTATATGTTGATGAATGAATGAAGAATTATAATTGAATGTCGATTTTATTAAGTAAGATCCACTAGCAACGATCATAATGTAGGACAGAACGGTTAGATTGGATTCCCAGTAACCATACCGTATAACAGAGACTTGAACTCAACGAATATTGTCCCCAAGCTTGTGTTGACTGCGAAGGGCATGAGTATTTGCTATAGAATAATACCTTTAACTTTAAAGAATGAGAGCTTTAGTCCGCTCTGATAATAGACGTACTTATTGATTTACTTGAAGAGTGATATTGCTCAAGATAGAAGTAAAGATCAAGAATATCCATCCTGCAAGAATCTGCCTCAATCATAAGGATAACGACTAGGCCTTCAATCACAAGAATAGTGATTAGAATTGTCCATGCCAGGAGGTATACCATCAATCATAAGGATGATGAGTGACATTATCTGTCCTGGGGAATTATACCTCAATCATAAGGATAACGATTGGGTCTTCCTCGGTGTTCGGCCAAACCTACTAACCGTACCCTGTTGGAAATGTGCACTAAAAGCCTATATAGGACGCATCATTTTGAATAAGTCATTTTTTGTTAAATTGTTTGACAACCTTTATTTATCCTTGGAGTAAAAAGTCATATAAGAGTTATTCCTAAAATGTCTCTAGTCAAGTATTTATGTGGGGACATGTAAATATATTAAGACTAGTGTGTGAGTGTACTGATGATCTGATCTCACAGATCATGGATATAAATGATATCAAGTCTTCACATGGGTACACATTAAGAGTAATGATGTACTGGATAGACCCACCATGAGAACGTTGCATGGATCGTGACATGAATATCATAAACGATTCTTAATGTGATAATGGTATATGTAGTCCTTTGACCTGAAGTCACTACGATTCCTACATAAGGAGTTTATTGTTTTAATACAATCAAACGTCTTCTATAACAAGAAGACTATAAAGGTTGTGGTTAGGCAATGAACAAATTATGAAGAGGGATGTGAGTGATGTAGATGGGATTTATCTCTCCTATGTGACAGAAGTGATATCTATAGGCCACTTGATAGAGTAAGACTAAGGAAATGCATGGTCATGCTAGAAAGAATAAATATTGGATATTTATTTGGATAAAGTCTACTCCGGTATCAAGTAAAATAAATTGGGCCGTAAAGGGATGACGCAACCATGCCTTGGGCCCAATTAGGATATCGTGACAAAAGGAACAAACATATAAAATAATTATCACTTATAGGTTATGTTGATAATAAATAGTATTCGGACATAATGATGCATTGCTAGATGCCGCTCTTATTTTATATTAATAATAAAATAGTTTATTATTAATATAACTGAGTATTTTACCTATAGGGTCACACACATAGAGTAAGCCCATCAGAAAATAGCTTTTTATTTTAGTTAGACTAAAATAAAACTATTGGACCTAACTCATTTAGAATGAGTAAGGAGCTCACTCCTTAGAGAGCAAATTAGGTCAAACCTAAGCCTAAATAAAGCATAAGATGCTCATAGGTGGCACCCAAAAAGAGATACAAAAGTTGCAAAAGCTACACGCCATCAAAGTAGCATTTGGAAGGTGTAGCATTTCTGGTGGGAATACTCGTGTGGACTCCTAAAGGACGAGGCTACGATTGCTTCGATATTCTTTAAGAGGTAATCCTAAAACGCCATTTTTTGTGTTTATCTTATGCTTTGAAACACGGCGCTTTGCAAATCGTATAGGAATCCTTATATTTTTGCTGCTTATACACTAGGGATTCCCTAATATACCCATTGTTTGGTTTAAATCCTACAACCTAGGCCTTCTAATAGGGTTTGGCCAAACCTATAACCCATTTCCTGAGGCTCGGTTCAATCCTACAACTCAGGTCTTCACCGGTATTTAGCCAAACCTACTAACCGTACTTGGAGTTCAGTTTAATCCTACAATTTAGGTCTTCTAAAGGGGTTCAATACAGCAGCCTTAAAGAAGGTCTGATCCTACAACCCTTTGGTTCACTTAAGGAGTTACATCGCCAATTACAGAATAGGTATTTGGGATCATCCATCCTGAGGGTCTCCACATAAACCGGCGTAATGTTATAAATCGTAACATAAGAGAAAAAAGTGAAGACATCATGTTCATAAATTAAATTCTCATTGAATTGAATGTGGATTATAAAGATAGCGTAGTTGGGGTCATGCCTCGTTAAAACCTTCTTGAGAAAACCCATTGGGAAAAAACTCAAGTAAGGAAAAAGAGTACATTCCGTCTTACCAACCAGCTGTAGTAAATACATAAGTTCTGAGTGTTCCACTTGTTACGGATCGGTGTGCCATCGAGATTCTCCAATCGATATGACCCTTTACCAGTCACCTCGGATACTCTGTAAAGTCCTTCCCATGTCGGTGCTAATTTACCTTGGTGAGCAAACTTATTTCCTATACTTGTCTTCCTTAAAAGGAGATCTCCTGTGTTGAATGCTCTATATTGCACGCGTTTGTTGTATCGGAGGACGGCCTTTGCTTTGATAGCTTGATCCCTGACAAAGGCTTCTTCCCTGAGCTCTCGAAGAACATCCAATTCCGATGCTAGATTGGCGTTATTATTTTCCTCAGAAAAATACTCAACCCTTGTTGACGTGGTTTGGAGTTCCACCGAAATCATTGCCTAAACACTGTAAGTAAGGCGATATAGAGATTCATTGATTGAGGAGTGGGGTGTAGTGCGGTATGCCCACAAGACATGGCATAGCTGGTCTATCCATCCACCCTTTGCTTTTCCTAGACGCTTCTTTATCTCTTTCAGCACCTCTCTATTAGCCACCTCGGCTTGGCCATTTGTTTGAGGATGTTCGACAGATAAGAAGATTTGGACTATCCCTAGTCCTTCAAGCAACTCTGTAAACTTCCTGTCAGTGAATTGGGTGTCGTTGTCAGTAACGATCTATGCTGGGACTCTGAACCGGCTATGATGTTCTCGTACACAAAATGACAAGTTCTAACTGAAGTGATATGTACCACTGGCTCTGCTTCCATCCACTTGGTAAAATAATCTATCCCAACTATGAGGTACTTGATTCCACCAGATGCTATTGGGAATGGACCCAGGATATCGAGGCCCTACTGGTGAAAAGCCCATGGCACGGTGGAGATAGAAAGTTCCTGGGCCGGTATGTGATGAAGGTTGGAAAATCTTTGACATGGGTCACACCTCTTTACGAACTCAATGGAGTCTTTCTTCATTATGGGCCACCAGTAATGTGACATCCTGGCACTGTTGAGGGCGGGGAGTGATCGCCGGTGCTTGGGCACGGATAAGGAGCGGCTCCTGGCAGGCTTCCAACGGGGAATATGGCATCTCAGGCACTATTGAGGGCGGGGAGTGATCGCTGATGCATAAGCACGGACAAGGAGTGGCTCCTGGCAGGATTCCAGTGGGAGAGACACATGAACGAACCGAATACATACCAAAATAAGAGGGATCTAAAGACTGTATAGGTATAGGACTATACAGTCAAGGATAGCTTAAAGGAATTAATTAGTACTACCTATACCAACAAATGCATTAGCCTTTTCGGTACTTAAGAACTCCAAAGTTAAGCATGCTTAACTTGGAGTAATTCCGGGATGGGTGACCTCCTGGGAAGTTCTCAGGAAGTGTGTGATTGAAAAAAAGCACACTAGAAAGGTCTCGTGTTGGTCTGTGGGGCGAGTCATTCATTCCTGAAAAACAGCCAGGGTGTCACAGTGGTATCAAAGCCTAGCCTCTCATAGTACGGTATGGTTCGGGGATGAACCAGGCAGAAGCTGGTGGGCATGTGACATCCTGGCGCTGTTGAGGGCGGGGAGTAATCACTGGTGCATGGGCATATACAAGGAGCGGCTCCTGGCAGGATTTAAGCGGGGAATGTGGCATCCCGGGCACTGTCGGGAAGTGTATGATTGAGGACAAAGCACATTGGAAAGGTCTCGTGTTGGTTTGTGGGGAGAATCGTTCATTCCTGAAAAGTGGCCGGGGTGTTACAAGTAACCCCCTCTAAGAACCTTTCTCATCAGGCTTCTACCTCTGGTGTGGTGTCCACACTGCCCCTCATGTACTTCTTCTAGTACTCCCCATATCTCATTTTAATTTAAACACCTGAGGTATGGTACAAAAAATCCCCTCCGTATGAGCATGCCATCCACCAACATAAAGTAAGGTAGCTCCCTTTTTAACTTCTTCTTCTCCAAGTCATCAGTAGTGCTCTGTACCACTGTGGTTGTACTCCCAGGTTGCTTCGTATTCGCCAATCTGTGATATCACCAGCTAGAAATCGCTACAGAGGGTTACTTCTGTTGCTCCAATATCAATTGTGGCTCAGAGTCCGGGAAGACAAGCCTCGTACTCAGCCTTGTTGTTAGAAGTTTTAAAATTGAACCGGAGAGAAATTTCCAAATGGACGCCATCATCGCTCTCAACCACAACATCTGCCCCACATCCTTTACTATTCGATGAACCATACACATAGACGGTCCAGTGGGCACGAGGTGCGGCTGGGTCTGCCCCTGTCATCTCCACAATGAAATTACCCAAGACTTGACCCTTGATAGCGCCTCGTGGTTCATAGGAAACTTCAAACTCTAAAAGCTCGATAAACCACTTAATCATCCTTCCTGTGAGGTCTGGCTTGCTTAATACGGAACAGAGTGGCATATCCGTTCTCACCATAATTGGGTGTGTGTGGAAGTACGGTCTTAAACAACGTGAAGCCTAAACAACTGTAAGGATGGCCTTCTCAATCTTCTGATACCGGCCCTCTACTTCTTGTAGCATTTTGCTTGTAAAATATACTGACCTCTGCCCCTCTGAGGTCTCCTTGACTAATGCTACCCAAAGCTTCATCAGATATTGCCAAATATAAGATTAGTGTTTCATCGAGATCAGGTTTTACCTAAATTGGAGGTCTTGACAATACCTCCTTGAGCTCCTGAAAGGCCTGCTCTTGCTCCGGTCCCCACTCAAACTTCTTAGACTTCTTCATCACTTTATATAAGGGAAAGGATCTATGTGTCATCTTAGGCATGAATCGTGCCAAGGCTGCCACCTTTCCGTTCAAGGATTGAACCTCCCTCGGGTTCTTCAGACTCTGCATGTTCAGGATTACTTGGCATTTCCCCGGATTGGTCTCAATGCCACGCTAAGTTAACATGAAACCTAGAAACTTCCCAGCTGGGACTACGAAAGTGTATTTTAATGGGATCAACATCATGCTATACTACCTCAAGCGCGTGAATACCTGGCGCAGATCTTCAATGTGATCACCCCCAGCCGAGGTCTTGGCTATGATGTCATCAATATACACCTCTACCAGTTTAGTGTGCATGCCCTCAAACACCTTGTTAATCATACGCTGGTAAGTAGCCCTAGCGTTTTTCAAACTAAAGGGCATGACGGTGTAGCAGAAAACACTTCGGTCATTGACAATAGCCGTCTTCTCTTGATCCTCCTCCCACATCGAAATTTGGTTGTACCCTGAATATGCATCCATGAAACTCAAGTACTGATAACCAGAGGAATCATCCACTATTTGATCTATATTAGGGAGAGGATATGGATCCTTTAGGCAACAACGGTTGAGGTCCACATAATCAGTGTATATCCTTTATTTACCATTGGCCTTCTGGACCATCACTATATTGGAGAGCCAAAAGGAATAATGGGTTTCTCTGATAAATCTGGCCTTCAATAACTCCTCTGTCTGCTCACAAACTGCCTTCTGCTTTTTTTGCCCTAATCTTCTTTTCTTTTGGGTACAGGCCTCATCTTTGGGTAGACAGATAGTTTGTGACAACAGAAGTTAGGATCTATCCTAGGCATGTCCGTAGCAGTCCATGCAAAAAGGTCTTAAATTCCTAGAGGAGTACGAGCAGACATTGCTCCATTACTGACTCCAGCTTATCATTGATATGAGTAACCTTCTCTGGGGAATATCCTAAGACGATGTCCTTGGAACCTCCGTCTGGCGTGGGCTTCGATGGGTTGAGCGGATCAATCTTTAACTCTGCTCTAGGGTCAAGATTAATCATACTGACAGACCCCGCTGCCATTCCTCTATCGTTCAGCTTCCTTTTTTTGTTGAATGCCTCTAACTTCACCATGTTTAGGCTCAGGTTGTAATAGTACCTGGCCATCTCCTAATCACCTCAGAAGGAAGATACGTCATTGTCCTTATCGATGAATTTGATAAGGAGATGTGGACTGGATATGATCGCTTCCATGGTATTTAAGGTAGGGTGGCCTATAATGTCGTTGTAGGGTGACTCCACGTCGATCACCAACACCCTGGACTTCACTGTCCTTGCTCCGGGCTCACCCTCGAAAGACACAAGGGTGTCAAGGTATCCCTTGGTAGGTTGCTTTGCTCTGTTAAAGGCTGTGAGCTCCTGCGTATAAGGTTGTAAGTCTGAGTCATTGAAACCCATTCTCTTAAAACAATTATAAAAAATAACATCACAGGAACTCCCCTGATCAACAAGGATCCTCTTGACGTCCTTGTTAGCCATCACAGCAACTATGACCACAGCGTCATCGCCCCCCGGGATGGTTGGGCAAAAATCTTCATCAGAAAATGACACCACCGACATCATCATACCTTCTCTGAAAGGGCGGTTGTCCCTAGGTTTCCCCTGGACAGACAGAATCATTCGATGATGATTCTTTCGAGCTATGATCGGAGCTCCACCTCCAACAAAGCCTCCAGCGATCATATCAATTACTTCATGCCGGCCTTGCCTCTACTATTGAGGCATGTCGTCCCACTGAACAACCTCGTTGATAACAACACCCTTCTGCTTCTCAGCGGCTGTAAACCTCTTGACCGGGTTGCAGCTATTATCACCCTCATCATCGCGATCTCTTCCTCTCTTCTTAGTCCGGTCTGGCTCATCAAAAGATTTCTCCTTGAAGAGGTACTGCTTCAGCTTTCCCTCTTTGAGAGAGTCTCCACAGCATTCTTCAACGCCTTACATTCATCAGTGGAATGGCCCACCTGCTCATGGAAACCACAGTACTTGCATGGATTACCAGGACGTCTCAGCGGGCCGACTTCCTGATTCCATACACGCTGAGTGTTGGCCATCCGACCTCCCTTAAGATTTGGGAATGCCTGGCGTTCAGCGATGCATAGTTGCTGAAAGAAGCTATGCGCTTATCCTGTTGCTGAGGCCGGGGGCTCCTGAAATTATCTCTCTGAGAATGCCTCTCAGGCCTCACCCTCTCTTTATCTCTCTGTGGTTGAGGGGAGGGTACTGGTGGCTTAACCCTAGCCGTTGTAGCTTTCAAATACATCTCTATGCCCACATACTTCGAGGCCTTCCTCTGGAATTCTTCAAATGTCATTGGAGGACTCTTTGCCAAAGACAAGGCAAAGGTTAATCCGTGTTGCAGGGCCTCAATGACGATATGCAGCTAAATGGCCTCTGTGAGGTTAGGCACCATAGCTGCCTCCTTGTAAAACCTCTTCAGAAACTCTTTAAGAGTTTCATTCTCTCTTTGCCTGATCTGGGCCAAGATGTGAGACGTCCTGGGGACATCCCTAGAAATGACAAAGTGATTCTCGAAAGCAGCTGCCATCTCCTCCCAAGAGTCTATTGACCCTGAAGGTAGACCCTTGAACCAGCTAAGGGCTTCCTTCACTAAGGTACGTGGGAACATCCTGCACATCACATCTTCATCAGCTCCCAGGTACATAGCTTTATATACGTAAGCATCAAGATGCTTAGTGGGGTCAGTCTCTCCATTATACTTCCCAATAGAGAGTGGTTGAGTCGTCTGCAACTTGTTAACCAAGTGGCCTCAAAACTCAAAAAAGGGGGTGAATTGAGTGTTTAAAAACTTTTTCTTGGAATGCCTTTGAACTTGGTTCTTTATGCAATCTTGATGAGATATGCAAGAATTTGTAAACAACAAGTATGTATCACACTTTAATTGGTTTGAATCAAGATATTGAACTCTAGAGCCAAAGTAAACTTAATCAAAAATTAAGAAGCAAAACAGAATATTGGTTCAGTAATTTTATTAAATAGTTTATGTGCAAGGTTATGTTTCTTCTTGAGCAGCAAGATCAATTCAAATATTCAGCTCAGGCAAAACAGCGAACAGTTTATATGCATAATTAAGTAGAGAGTTCAAGGTTAAGAGAACTGCAAACTAATTTAATGAGTTCCACCAATCCGGTGTGCGTCTCTCCTTCAAGCAACCCACTTGAAGGATTTCACTATTGAAGATTTGAGATTACAAGCTTTGAGCAATTATCTCCTAGTGTCCCACACTCAAGAACCCAATCCTCACAAGCAAAGGGCAACCCACCCAATCTCACAATCTCTCAATACCCAAAGATTGAACCCTAACCTTTGTGACTACTCAACCTAGAGTGATTTTGTGTTTTAGTTTTCAAGTGTTTACTCTCTCAATAGAGTGGATAAGCAATTGAATGTTCTAGCCAAATCTAATAGCTCTCAAAGAAAAGAGGATATGCAATTACAAGCTTAAAGTTTCAGAACAATGAAACTATACAAAAATTAACTCACTAAGCACAAATGTAAGCTTTGATTGATTGCTTCTTGTTCTTCTTTCTTGTGCTTGAGTTGGAGGTCCATTTATAGAGCCTTAGAGGTCTTCATAGTCGTTGCACATCATGGTTCCAGCTTGTCTTTGCGTGTAATGGGTTTTAGATCTATGTTTCCCACTAAAAATGACTTTTTAAAGCTGTTTCCCACTGTTTGAATCTATTCATACGTGTTTGAATTGATTCAAAACATTCTATTTTGAAATTTTTAAGTTCTCATTTCGTATGAATTGATTCAAGCTTCTTTGAATCGATTCAAGCAATGTTGTTTGATGTTTTCCATGCTTTTTGATGCATTCTTGAAGCGTTTTAAGTTATGATTCCTTTCCTTGGTCCTCATGCATTACTTTCTTTATTCTTTATCCATTTAAGGGCATGTTCTTCATGATTTCTTGAATCTTTAATTTGAGCATGTCATATCCTTTTGTGTACTCTCTTGTTTTGTCAATCGTTTTTGTTTTTGACCATTGAATATTGTTCTTTTCATTAGTGATTACTTGTTGGGCTTTTGTCATTACCAAAACTTGTTTACAACATGCAAATACACAAATTCATGGGAATAGGTATACTCATGAGCCTTCTCGAAAATGGAACGTTCAGCCAATACATCCCGAAGGCTACTACTACTAGCTCCTTCCTTCTTCCACCGACTCTATCCCCAGAGTCATAAGTTTGCTCCCTTTCTTCGTACGTGGGAATCTTTAAATACTGAAGAGTGGTGGATTTTTCTATCCCAGAGGTGTGGTAAGTCTCCTCTGCCTGAGATATCACTTTGTCTTTCGTCAACCTCCTTTCTCTTTTTAACTCCATTAGCTTCTTCCTGAGCTGCCTAATAACTTTATCTCGAGGGTCTGGAACTACTACAGGTATCACCCTCCTCGAGTTGGTTCCAGGAGATTCGAAAAGAAGTCTCCTATTAGCATGTTGGTTGGTCACATCCTCTATGTGACCGTCAACAAAATCACGTCCATCACCCTTCATGGATAACTACTAAACTTCTACGAAAAATGGGAATAACTCTAACGAGTCTCATTGGGCGTGCCAATGAACTAGTCTAATCTGGGGTCGAGGATCTAGAGTGGGGACCAGCCACAAAAGTCAATGATTTAAGTGTTTGTACACTGGTACAGTGGGTATCCAGTATTATAGTCTGAACTCTCAGTGGGAGAATCTAGTCTTATTGTCCTGGAGATCCTTCACACCAAGCTTTTGCATTGAAGAGGGGCGAAAGGTGGTGTCACCTACAAAGATTCTCCGACGCTCAAGTTAGTCGTTAGAATAAGAATCCAGGTTAAGGAAACTTAAGCAATGCAACAGTATATCAAGGGTCAGAACAACGTAACCTTTTATGAGTGTAATAATCGACTATTTATAGATGAGCATGGAGAATGAATCATTAGACACAAGTGGGGCCAGAAGACAAATAGTACACTACTCTCTGTATGATTCTGACACGTGACGTGGGAGGAGGTGCATTTCTCGCATATCATCCTGGTGGTTGTACCTTATACCTTCTGTTGGGTGACGTGGATACTTTCTGGTATGCAGGGTATCAATATGGGCACACCGGCTTGAGCACCTGGTCCCCTTCAAGTAACAAGGATTTGGGTAGTGGAGCAGCCACTTATTCTCTCAAAGTATGGGCGAATGGTTATATATAATAAAACATGGAGAATGTAAGTGATGGGTCCGACGACAGAAAGTGCGTTGTGTAGAGCATGCTTCTGACACATGGTATGGGAAGGGTGGTGTCTTTGCCAATGTCCCCCGTGACCGCACCTTATACCTTTTACCAGGTAGAACAGATCATGTCTGGTGTGTAAGGTGTTAACCTGGACATATCGGTATAGGAAGAACACCTATACGGTCTAATAGTCTGGAGGCCTACCTGCAGCTTCAGTAGCATATGGAAAACAGATAAAATGACACCCTTGCCCTGGTACCGGTATCTAGACTGGATCAGCGTATATGTGTTATATGTGGACTATTTTTGGTGTAATTATAATTTAAATTGTATGATGATTAAATAGTGGGTTTATAATTTATAAATAAAATGTGGTTGTTGGAAATATGAAAATTGTTGTTTATGATGAAAATGAGTGTGTTTCATGGTTATGTTTATTGTGATCTAATTGTGATGAAGGATATGAATTAATACATAGATTATATGGTATGAATGGTGAGAATAGGAAATGACATTTTATAATTATATAAACTATAATAGTAAATAGGTGGTATGTGGACCGAAATTGTATGATCCAGGACTCAAGTTATGTGTGGTGAAGGGAATGTAATTTTGTATTTTATTATAATGATTATGTTTACGTGCCTTAGTAGTAGCTTGAAACATAATACTAGTTGACGAAGCAAAGAAATGGTGGTTTTAGAAAATGTATGAATGATGTGGAGTAGTATATAGTGCATGATAGATTGAATTGTATAAATTATGTTTGATGTTATGTATTATGTGAAAGATGAAATGGTGTAGAAGTTATGATGATCATATTTTGTGTTGTGGCATGATGTGAATAATGAATTTGCAAGGATAAAACTTGTGTAGATTACTATATGGTGTATGTGAAACTTCAAGGTGATACTCTGTGATGTGTAATATTATATTATAGGCCTGGTCTGTGTGGCCGCCTTGAATAATTAAAAGGTGAGGCTTTTATGCCATTTGCGTAAGAAATTAAAGAAAATGATTGATTATGTGAATTATGTGATTTGTCTGGTTGAGGACGACCGACGGTATATGTTACCCCTTGCTTTTGGCTTCCATGGTCCTTTGAGATCCAGTTAATAGTGGTCAAGTAGGACCTAGTGGTCAAGTAGGACCCAGTGGTTGAGGTGGAGAGCCAAGTCGGGCTCGGTGGACCATGTTGGGTTCACAGGGTGTCAAGTCAAACCCCCAACTGAAGGTCGGTTCTTTTAATATTCAGATATTAGGGCGTCATATTATCTGTTTGAGAGTCAATTATGTTTTACATGCCTTGACTTGAGATAATATTCATATGGGTGATTATGTGATGATTCACATTATTGAAATGAATTTAAGCTCCCATTATAAATGATCTCATGTTTGACAAGTATGTTGATGTATTTATATATGTGGTGTGTTACATAGAATGGAATGAATAACCCGTAATAGTATGAGTTGATGACTTAATTTGGGTGACTAATATGATTGTGAACTGATACTAGTTGTAATGAAAAGAGAAGCAAGGTGATTAGAATGGTAGGTAAAGGCGTGACATAGGGGGAGAATAATAATAAATAATGCTTTTAATTAAGACGGTAGCTAGATTATGCTTTTCCTAATGATTTTTTACTTATTTTCTTTGTTAATTCTTAATTCCAATCACTCACCCCCTTTTGTTGTGGTTTTTAGTGATTGGTAGCAGGTTGCAGATGGGCACAACAGAGGTGAATATTAAATAAGGTCAAGATGAATCCAATGCCAAGGAATGGAGCGATGTTGATAAATATGAATTGATGATTATGATTAAGTTCATTTATACATGTGTATGTTATATGATCAATAGATTGCTTTAAATATGGATACATATGTGTGTGTGAGTTGTTTGATAAATTAGACTTATGGCTCAGTGGGATTTGAGATTTCTTGGATTGATTGTAGTGTGAGGTTGATGTTTAATATTTGCATCTGTGATGGATTGGTGATGATGACTAAGAAATTGGATCATGAATGCATAACTTGAATGCGTGTACTAGGTATGTGATGTCATGATATCATGTGTAGTTGTATGGCAGAGCCATTGTGTGATTGCTTGAAATGGGCAGGTCTTATAATGTGTGCGTGATTTACATGTTGAGTGTGAATGTAGATAAATGGTTGATGTGATAATGATTTAGGGTATGTTGTGTATAATAGTGGAAATATGTGAAAATATGGAATTTAGGAACTAGAGAGGTTATTTTGAGATCTCATGGGTTTTTGACCCCTCGGAAGGGACCAATAAGTTCTTATCTCATTTATGACTTGTGCATATAGGTCTTACCTAGTTTAAAGCTCATTTGGTAGGTTTGGTGCATGCATTTGCATTATTTTGATTTAA
The DNA here is from genome assembly GCA_037962975.1 of Clitoria ternatea. Taxonomy (NCBI): domain Eukaryota; kingdom Viridiplantae; phylum Streptophyta; class Magnoliopsida; order Fabales; family Fabaceae; genus Clitoria; species Clitoria ternatea. Next base: position 248,515,312 of record CM075669.1, read on the forward strand.
AATGATTTTTTTTTTGCATATCTTGGGCATATGATGGAATTTTGGTAAATGGAAGGTGTCAACAGTTCCGGAATAGGGAAAACATGTGGCCGTGAAGTTTTGTGCCCATCAAATCTAAAATAGGTCATTTGTGTAGGTCGAAAGTTGGCCAAAAGGCATAAAATCCATGACAGCAACATTATTGCTACTGTCATGGTTGGCGCGTAGCGTCAGGTGCGAGCATGAGATCCCACGTGTAGTGTGGGCCTAGCGCGTAGCGTCAGGCCCCTATTTCTGCTCACCTTGTTTTGTCACGTGTAATTGAACCATAGGCTTTAGGGATGCTATTTAGTTGTTGTTTGGGGGTCATTTGACTTCTTAGGAGGTTTGACTAATTACTAATTAATTATTTTATGAAACATTTATTGAGATTTTCTTTAAATGGTTAAAAATTTAGGTAATTAAACGGGGGATCTTACATAGTCAATATAGATAAGAAGAATGCATGAAGTGATACATTAGAAGCAAAAAAAAATCCCATCATAATATTTTGAAATAACAAGTCTACAATTTCACTATGTAAAAGTTCTGTTGAAGAAAAGTCTGGTCGAAGTTGAAATCCTTTTAAATCAGATTCCATGAGATTTGTTGATAACTAACATTATGTAATCTAACTTAAATAAAGTCATGTGTTATTATTTGATATAGGTATTTAAGTGTTTCATGAAACGTGAGGATTAAGCTACAAAAGAAAGGGGGAACCTATGCATCAAAAGTCTGAAAGGCTCAATCGCAACATGAATTCTACACTCTAAGACAAAAGAGTATGGGGATTCGCTTCAAAAGGAACGACTTTGCATCAGAATAACTCATTAGAACCAGACCTGAAAACATCATTTAAGCTTCAGAATATATGAAAGCATCAGACCCTGTCTCCTCATTCTGAATCATTTTAGAAGCAGTCTGATACATGAAGCATCAATGGTCACAAGTCATCTGTTAGTCCTCAAATTTACAATAAATTCCTTAATAAAAATTTTGTGAAAATAATAAAAATTTGTTTAAATTGTTAGAAATTTAGGTTTTAAATTCAATAAATGGATGTTGTTGGAAATAATCTGCCCTTGATCAATTTTCTCTAGTTTTGTAGTGAAAAAGTAAAGAATTTAAAGAGAAATATTGAAGAACTGAAGAGCTGACGCGTAGCATTAACCCCACGTGTAGCGTGGGGATTTCTGATGCTAACGCTACGCGTCACGTCCACGCATAGCGTCAAAAGCTACGTGGACTCCACTTCCAGATGGCCAAGCACTCAGCCTTTGACCCATTATGGCCTCTCCACTTTGCACAAATGGACACACTAAATTGGGAGACAAGGACAAATGGCAAGGCATGATTGATTAAATAATTCCATAGTGGCCACTTCGAGCTGTTTAATGGGAGCTGACTTACAGACCTGGCGCATAGCGTCAGGACCCTTCCTCAACCCTATAAATAGGGCCATTCTCCACACATCCTTGGCATCCCATCTCATTCCATTCCTCTCTTTTCTTCTCTTATACACTCGTGTTTGAGTGTTTCTTTTATGAGTTTATAGTTCTAGAAAAGTTTTCTAGATACTTGAGAGTGTTGTGTGGTATTGTGATCGTTGTATTGTGAAGTTTCCATCGCCTTCATAATGTCAACATCTGTAAGTGTTGTTTTTACTTTCACCATGTATAACTAATCTGTTTATGTTGGAAATGGTGAACTAGTCTATTGAGTATGATGTTATGAATTCGATCTCTGCATGTTTATAATTCAAGTGCATGTTAGTATTTCAATCTTTTATTAGTATGAACGTCAAACGGGAGAATGATTTTCATGCGCATTGAAACTTGTTTTATTAGTGTGAATGTCAAACGAGAGAATGATTATTCATGCCTTATTAAAACTTGTTTTAATGAAAGTAAAAGTTGGAATACCCTTAATATGCTAATTACTAGGAATAGAATTGGTGATTATTGTTGCCATAAAGCCAGGACTTAATGTAAGTTTTTATTGAGAAATCTCACGAGGGATAGGACTTTACGGTAAATACTTAGAATTTATATCACGAGGGATCGGTTATAATGATTTTAAGCTGCAATGACATGAATTTGATGATTAAATATGCATGTCTTGAGTTCCTCCATTGTTATTCTAGATTAAGGATCCAAATTCCAACATAATTTGTTTATCTGTGTTTTATCCTCAAGTATCTTAGCTATTCTAAATTGCAACTCAACTTTTTAGATAGATTGTTATTTTCTTTTTATCACATGAACAACTCAGCTATGCAATCTTATGAATATTGTATAAATTGTATATAAATTATTCTTTTGTGAATAGGTTTCAATAAATTTACCATAGTAACTAGAAAATTCCTGTAACTATTGAACTTTCAATCCCAGTGGAACGATATCTAAATTTTGAAAACTACAAACGATTAGTGCGCTTGCCAATTAAAAGACCCAACAGTAACACGGAGTTAACAAGTTTTCTGGCACCGTCGCCGAGGATTGAATTGATTCAGTAAAACAGTAAATTTTTAATTACCATGGTAAATAATTTTTTTACCTTTGTTAAAATTTCTAAATTTTGTTATTTATTTATTTACTTTTTCTTATCATTGTTACACTAACTTTCTTTGTCTAGTTTGTGTATGCAAACTCGATCTACTATAGGGAAAATTTACTTTGATCCTGAGATTGAAAAGTTTGTAAAGAAAATTAAGTCTTTGAAATCTAAAACACAAACTAATTCTTTTTCTACTTCTAAAAATTTTGAAAATTCAAATATGGCTGCTAAAAGGAGAACATTGGGACAATTTGCTACTATCAATGGACCACCCCGAGTTTCAGGGATGTTCCAAGGACCTGTTGCTGCGGTGGAAATTAAACCCGCCACTTTAAACATTATTCAAAATAATCAATTTGTCGGTTTAAATCATGAAGAACCGTATGAACATTTAACTGTTTTTTATGAGTTATGCAACATAATTGGTTTTGAACCCAATCAAGAAGAATCTTTTTATATGAGATTGTTTCCTTTTTCATTGGTTGGGAAAGCTAAAGAATGGTTTAAATCTTGTCCACCCGGTAGTTTTGCAAATTGGTCCGATGTTGAGAGAAAATTTTTGGAAAGATTTTATTCACCCTCAAAATATTTTGAAGCCATGACAGCAATTTATTATTTTTCACAAAATAATGATGAATCATTAGGAGAAATATGGGAACGATTCAAAGCACTTCTGAGAAAATGTCCAAATCATAATTTGGATGATGCTAAAAAGGTAAGGATCGTTTACTATGGTTTGTTACCTCAGTTTAAGATGATGTTAGATGCTTGTGCAGGAGGTTCTTTAATGAACAAAACTATGGAAGAAGCAATAGAAATATTGGAATCAATGTCCAACAGTGACCGACAAGCAAAACATGAAAGAGGTAATGCATCAAGGAAGCCAGGTATGCTAGAATTAGGAGTGAATGATGTAGTATTGGCTCAGTAAAAATTACTGACTCAACAAATTGAGGCTATGAGCAAACAATTAGAGAAACTGTAAATTGCTCAAATGTCATCACCACCTCCTGCTCAATTGAAACAATGTATGCATTGCATGGGAGAATAACCATGTGGTTACTGTGCCCTTGATAGAAATGAGCAAGAGCAAGCCAATTTTCTGAACCATCAAAGAATACCATTAGGTAACTTTCCTTACAATTATGGTAATTCTTTTCCTAACAATTTTCCACAGGGATGGCAAAATCAGAATTCTGGTTGGAGACAAGATGCAGGACCTTCCAACCGACCTCCTAACAATCAATTTAAGCAACAACAACAATCACAAATTGACAATACAAGATTAACAAGGATTGAGGAATCTATCCAACAGTTATTGCAATTTGTGGAATCAAATAAAGCAGCCCAAAAAGCATCAGATTTACAAATAGGTCAGCTAGCAAAGGAAATAGCTGAATTGAAAAGTTCTAGTTTTACTGCAAACACTCAGAACCCAAGGGATCAATGTAATGCTATTTCTTATGAGAATTGTAAATTTGTAAAAAGTGATTGTAAGAAAATTGTGAAAAGAATGAGAAGGAGAAAAAAAATGAGAAAAAGGAAGAAGAAAAAGAAAAAGAAGGTGAACAAGAGAAAAAAGAAAAAAATGAAAAAGAAAAAATATTCAAGAGCCTGTGAATGAAGAGCAAGAAGCAAGTCGTATTGCCATCTCAACACCTGAAAAATGTTAAGATCCGGGAAGTTTTATCATTCCTGTAACCATTGGGGATATCAACATCAGGAATACTTTGTTAGATTTAGGGGCTAACATTAATCTTATGCCCCTAGACTTGATAAAATGTATTGGTGATCTGGAACTAAAAGAAGCTAAGGCAAATTTACAATTTGCGGATCGCTCTATCAAGAAACCAATTGGGATTGTGGAAGATGTATTAGTAAAGGTTGACAAGTACCACTTCAAAGTTGATTTTGTGGTACTGGATATGAAGGAGGATACTGAGATCCCCATGATCCTTGGAAGACCTTTCATAAAGACTGCAAAGATAATGGTAGATGTTGATCAAAGTATGGTTGTAGTCTGAATTCATGGAAAGGAGGTAAACTTCTGTGCTTATGAACATCTCAGGATAAATACTGAGGAGAAAGTTTACCTTTCAACCGAACCAGGTATATCTCTTCCCAATCAATTAAATTGTTTTAAGTTAACTAAATACTTGAGTGATGAAAGACAGGTAACCAAGCATCGGAGAAGAAGAAGGAGGAAGAAAAAGACGAGTGATTCCTCAACCAAAATTGAGAAACCACCTGATTAATCAAAGGTAATGTCTGGCTGGAGACATTAAACATAGTGCTCAATGGGAGGCAACCCATTTTCTTTTTATTTTTAACTTATATAAAAAAATAGTTTTCAATTTTTTTTTAAATTTTGAAATTAAAGGGGGTTTAAAAGTTAAAAGAAAAGGTTTTTGAAAATTGAATTTTTGAAAAATGAAAAACAGAAGCCCACGCATAGCGCCATACTAACGCGTAGCGTGGTTTCTAAATTTTCAACTTGACGCGTAGCGTCACCACCACACGTAGCGTTAGGGCCCTCGTTCAGTTTTTGAAACTGGACCCCTGAAACAGAGGCCCATAACCAAAACTTTAAAAACCTTGTTTTGCCTCCATATTCCAATTTTCAAAAACCCTAAAACTTTCAAACCCTCTCAACCTCAAAAGCTCTCATTTTTCTCATCACTTTTCAGCAAGGATTTCAAGTAAGTTCTCAATCTTTTCCCTTTTTAATTTTTAATTTTAATTCTAGTAATGCATGCGGTTAGGAATAGGATTAGACAACCACTGGGAATTGATTGTTGTTAGAGTAAGAAAATGAATGGATTGTTTGAGGATTGAAAAGGGTTGCTGCTGCGCAACCCCTATTTTGTAGTTTCTGTTCTGCAAGCCCACACGTAGCGTCCCACTGACGCGTAGCGTGGGCAGAACAGGGCTGACGCGTAGCGTCCCACCCACGCGTAGCATTAGCCTCTGTTTTTGTTTTTTGGTTTTATTCTTTGTTTAATGTATATAATTTTTCAATTTTTTATAAAATTCTATCCTGTTTAATTTTTGTGTGATTGTTTATTTGTTTTTCTTTTTAATTTAATAAATTTTCTTGAATTGTATGTTTGTTATACTTTTTTACATAAAAATAAATAAATAAATAAATTTTGTAAATATATTTGTGAAATTACATGTACTTTTAAAAAAATCCAAAAATATGCATGTTTAATTTTTTATTTTATACGTTGTAAATATTTTGTGTAAGTTCTTATGTTTTGCATAAAATATAAAAACCAAAAAAATAAAAAAATAAAATAAAATAAAATAAAATAAAAAATATATATATGATTTTTTATGTTTGGCATGTTTTATAATATAGTGGGATGTGTGTTTTGATTTTTGTAAAAATTTCTTTTTGCAGATGGCACCTAGGAAATCCATTCCTATTGCTGGTCCAAAAAGACAGAGGAGGAACACAGACACTGACACCACCTCTGAAGATCCATATCTTCAAGGTGAGGAGCAGCTGGGACCTAGAGATCCTACCAGATTTCACACTGATGCGAAATGGGCCCGGTTCCATCAGATAAAGGGTTAGAGACTCATCTGGGAGAGAGTCTTAGATCTGAATGTTGGGGACTATCCTGAGCTATAGGATGAGGTCCAAAGGAGGAGATGGGGACCCCTGTTTTCCCTACCTATTGAGGGGGATCCCATCTTAGTAATGGAGTTTTATGCGAACGCCTACAGGACTCGTCAGGACTCTCCGAATATCGGCCATCAGAGGACGCGTTGGGTTAGGGTCGACATATTACGTATGATCGAGACACCATTAGTACCCTACTGGGGAATCCTTGGGAGCCTACTCCTGAGAGCGACACTTGTTTCTGGAAGGAAAACAGAAACAAGGTTGCAACTGAGGATGGTGATTTAGGATACTTCCTAGATCAGGTTGCTCATTTCTTGAGCAAGGATGGAATCTTCTTCAACCTGAGTAAGGTTGGAAGGACTCCATCAAACCTCCTCAAGACCCGGCTGACCCCTGTAGCTCAAGCATGGTCTCATCTCATGCTGCATAATATCACCCCTGTCACCCACCTCTCTTCTATCCCAGTTGATCGCTGTTGTCTTCTCTATTCTATTCTTCAGGGCCATACCATTGATATTGCCGAGCTGATCTTTGAGCAGATTCACCTTTTTACCCTTGGGTATAAAGTGAACCGTCCTATTCCATTCCCTTTCATTATATCTGCCTTACTGAGGAGGCAAGGAGTTGTTGTACCATCACCAGAGTTTACTAGTTCTTCAGGGAGAGTCCCCAAAGTTCTAGTGAACAGAGATTACTTCGTCCAGCAGTGTGAGCTTCCACCACTAGAGCAAGAGGCTCATCCCAAACAGAGGAGGAAGAGACCACCAGTTCAGCCACCATTTATTGATACTATCACTGATGGATTTGCTAGGATGACTCTTGAGCATCAGCATATGATGCAGATGATGGCTACCACACATAGAGCTTATGTGCATCTTCATGATGCATTTTATTAGTACAGACTTCAGGGAGAGGGAGCACCTTATGTCACACCAGCTGAGTTCGCAGCTCATGTACCTTGGCCTGGTGATTCACCTACATACCCTGAGGCTGGTGGACCATCTAGAGTACATGCTAAGACAGAGAATGATACAGATGAGGAGGGAGATGATGAGGATCACATGGAGGACTGAGGGGTTATTTTTCTGCACCTTTTACATATATTTTAGTTTTCATTTAGTTTGGTATTTACATTGGTTTAGTTAATTTTGGATTATATTATGGTTTATTTTTATGTGGTGTGTTTTATTTTAGCGTATTGTCTTAAAAAATATAATAAAATAAAAAAATTATCTTTTTAATAAATAAATCAAATTTTTGAAAATAAGAAAATTTATACATTTAAATTTTTTACACAATAAAACCATTTTTAATCATCAAATTATCGTTTCTTTTTGTAATTAAGGAATTTTGATAAAATTCAATTACAATAATTTTATTAACTATTAAGCTAATTTCGATAACCCGGTGAGCTGAGAAATTTTTTAAACACTTGAGGGTTTCGACATAACTTCATTCAAATTGATTTTGCTTTAATCTGTGATTTGTGTTATTGTATAGAGAATTCAAGAAAATGATCAAGGCACATTTTTGGTAAAAGAAACCTTGGGCCAAAAAGCTTACCATGGTAAAATCATTTTATCCTTTGAAAGTCAATTTTGAGCCTGAAAAATAATTTCTTTGGTACCCTTGACCCATATCAAATTTTAACCATTCCCTTTACTTGATTGATTAAAAGAGCAATTGATCAAAATGGAAAGAATATTTTGAGTTGGGAGTGAAAATTAACAACTTGATTCTTTTCAAGAAAAATCAAAATTGTGCATATAAATGAAAAATGAAAAGAAATATATGCAAATTAAAAATAGAGAAAAGAATCAAGTTGGGGGTATTTGTTATCATCAATAAGGGAAATGAGATTTGGGCTAAGAAAAAGCCTAAAAATTATAAAATGCTCTTTTATGATTTCAGGTTTTTTAATTCTGAGAAAAACAAAAATTTCTTGTAGCCAAGCCTCGTTATAACCCTTGAAAAGACCTTGTGATTCTTGAATTAACTTTGTATGATTAACCATTGATTAGATGAAAATCAAAATTAAATTTGTTTGATTTTATGATCGACTGAGTGAAACAGGTTACCCTTTGCACAGAGATAAACACTTATGAGGTAAGCCTGAAATTATGCTTGATTAGTTAATAAGACATTGTAAAAAATTTTGTCATTAAACCTTTATTACATAGGATATCTATTTTTGGTTACTTTAAATAGTAAATTATGAAATTACTTTTTGTGGTAAATTTTCAGACTAACCCAAAAAATTGATTCCAAATTTTATTTTTAATTTTCTCTCTTGCTCGAGGACGAGCAATGTCTCAAGTTAGGGGTATTTGTTAGTCCTCAAATTTATAATAAATTCCTTAATAAAAATTTTGTGAAAATAATAAAAATTTGTGTAAATTGTTAGAAATTTAGGTTTTAAATTCAATAAATAGATGTTATTAGAAATAATCTGCCCTTGATCAATTTTCTCTAGTTTTGCAGTGAAAAAGTAAAGAATTTAAAGAGAAATATTGAAGAACTGAAGAGCTAACGCGTAGCATCAACCCCACGCGTAGCGTGGGGATTTCTGATGCTGATGCTACGTGTCACGCCCACGCGTAGCGTCAAAAGCTACGTGGACTCCACTTCCAGATGGCCAAGCACTTAGCCTTTGACCCATTATGGCCTCTCCACTTTGCACAAATGGACACACCGAATTGGGAGACAAGGACAAATGGCAAGGCATGATTCATTAAATAATTCCATAGTGGCCACTTCGAGCTGTTTAATGGGAGCTGACTTAGAGGCCTGGCGCGTAGCGTCAGGACCCTTCCTCAACCCTATAAATAGGGCCATTCTCCACACATCCTTGGCATCCCATCTCATTCCATTCCTCTCTTTTCTTCTCTTATACACTCGTGTTTGAGTGTTTCTTTTGTGAGTTTGTAGTTCTAGAATAGTTTTCTAGATACTTGAGAGTGTTGTGTGGTATTGTGATCGTTGTATTGTGAAGTTTCCATCGCCTTCATAATGTCAACATATGTAAGTGTTGTTTTTACTTTCACCATGTATAACTAATCTGTTTATGTTGGAATTGGTGAATAGTCTATTGAGTATGATGTTGTGAATTTGATCTCTGCATGTTTATAATTCAAGTGCATGTTAGTATTTCAATCTTTTATTAGTATGAACGTCAAACGGGAGAATGATTTTCATGCGTATTGAAACTTGTTTTATTAGTGTGAATGTCAAACGGGAGAATGATTATTCATGCCTTATTAAAACTTGTTTTAATGAAAGTAAAAGTTGGAATACCCTTAATATGCCAATTACTAGGGATAGAATTGGTGATTATTGTTGCCATAAGGCCAAGACTTAATGCAAGTTTTTACTGAGAAAGCTCACGAGGGATCAGACTTTACGGTAAATACTTAGAATTTATATCACGAGGGATCGGTTATAATGATTTTAAGCTGCAATGACATGAATTTAATGATTAAATATGCATGTCTTGAGTTCCTCCATTGTTATTCTAGATTAGGGATCCAAATTCCAACATAATTTATTTATCTGTGTTTTATCCTCAAGTATCTTAGCTATTCTAAATTGCAACTCAACTTTTTAGATAGATTGTTATTTTCTTTTTATCACATGAACAACTCAGCTATGCAATCTTATGAATATTGTATAAATTGTATATAAATTATTCTTTTGTGAATAGGTTTCAATAAATTTACCATAGTAACTAGAAAATTACTATAACTATTGGACTTTCAATCCCAGTGGAACGAGAAAACTACAAACGATTGGTGCGCTTGCCAATTAAAAGACCCAACAGTAACACGGAGTTAACAAGTTTTTTGAATCACTATTCCCTGTCTAACATCATCTCCATCGAAGCTTAAAGAAAAGATTCTCGAAAGAAAGATTGACTAAACAGGGTGGATTCTAAACTAGTCTGAAAAGCATCTAAGTTTCAACTCTATCTTACACATTCAGAGATTCCCTAAATCAAAGCTTTCCCTCTTCATGAAACTTATGCTACCTCTACTTCACCTACGACTACACGCATCTCAAAGCTCTTAAATTTATATTGCGTGTACAGAACATCTCTCTCAGACAACAAAAGCTCTTAATCTATGTGCAACTTCAACAAGAAGGCTTTTGTCCCCTGTACAATAACTCCCAACGGTCATATAATGAACAGTCTCTTCCTGAGCTCAATAGGATGATTCTATATAAACAGAATCAATCTCTTCTCTAGTGTAGCCTCTTGAAAAACATAGAAGAAAGCATGAGGAGAACAAAATCTACTACCAAGGGCTAAAGTTAAAAAGAAATACCAGAGAGTATAAAAAGAAAAATGAAAAAGAGAGAGAGCTTTTGAAAAGAAGAATATGAGCTAGAACACACTAATTGAAGTGTGATAAAGGAAAAAGAAAAGATCATGAACGAACACTAGACGTTCGTGTAGTAAAGCTTATGAGAAATGAAGAAATGGAAGTATACTCAACAACGAGTAACTATACCTGGAAGATCTGCCATGAAGACAAAGAAAACTCACTATGTGCAATCATCTTCCTACTTAGATGCCATAGTAACTTAGGATATGCCTTTGTATGCTTAATAGTATACTATTCCAAGTCATGCTTTCTGGCTCAGTAGATTTTTCAATCCTTTCACTTTCTGAATGTACTGAGCCCTATGGGAAAATAAGCTTTCTCCTTCTTTACGAACCCATTTTCATGGTTTATCACTTAGCTCTGCTAAGTCAAGGGGATTATTCTATGTGAAATAATTCTTCTAATCCTCTGGTAGTACAGGACTGGTGTGTTGTCAGACTCTGTTAGTGTGGGAAACACTGTTGGCTTGGAAAGGCTTTTGAAAGAATACTCGAAGTTTGAGCTAGGAGTGGCTTGTGAAAGAATACTTGGGTCTACCCCAGAAGTGGATGCTTGCATAAGAATACTCAGAAGCACGAGTTATGCTTAAGCCAGAAGTGGCTATAGTCAAGAATACTCAAAGCATGAGTTGTGCTCAAGCCAGGAGTGGTTGGATTCAAGAATACTCAAAAGCACGGGTTGTGCCTTAAGCCAGGAGTGGCTGGATTCAACAATACTCAACATTTAATTTAAACAATTTTTATATAGTGGAAATCCTTTAGATTTGAAGGTACTAAATGTAGTCTCCAGGTTGGAGGTGAACCAGTATAAAATTGCTCGTGTGTTCTCTCTTTCTTCTTACTCTTTATTATTAAAATTTTGGTGCTTTATCGTTAATATTCATGATAGTAAAAGTCTAATAAAATTACGCTCGCTCAGTCAAAGTATCATGCTCTCCGTATATGCAAAATTCTGATCCGCTGTGCAAAACGTTGTTGCACTTGAATATCACTTTTTGGTTTGAAAAAGTGAACAAACTTATTCAACCACCCTTTCTAAGTCTGACTCTAAACCATCAAATTCTATTTTTCATGGGCAGCAAGCACATAAACATCCAATTTCATAAGAATTATATGCACAAAAATTTTGTTTATTACTTTTATATTGTTGTCTTGAGCTATATAATGTAATGCATTGTATCTTATTTGTGTTAGAGTGTGTGAAATACATATATTATAAAATTCTTCCTCATGTTGCTTTCTCTTCCATATTAGTTTGTGATCCGGTCTGGATACCGATCCCCAAAGTTATGACGTCAGAGTGACTTTTTAAAGGAGCATCCGGTATCACAGGAAGACAGTGCCACAATGGACATCCGTTATCATTGTGTCCGTCCTCACTTCATTAAACGATTCTTCCGTCTTCTCTATGACGGATACCTTGTCCGTTCTCATTTCCACGGCGTGTATAGCCGTTTGCCTCAGGATCACTATGAGATAAGAGTTCCTTATAACTTATCAACGAAGATACCCTGCATAGCGGAATGTGTCTATGTCAATTATCTTAGAGAGTAAGTACAATTGTCAGCGAAATATGCGGAAAGGTGATTATCCTCCATCCCTATCGCAGGATCGTACTCTGATAATTGACTTACCCACCTGACACATTCTGAGCACTGAGTCACCTTGATTGACACACTCTACACGCTATCAGAACCAAGGGGCCCACTTGCATCTAACGATTTATTTCCTACGTTCAACTATAAATAGCATGTTCTAACACACATACAAGGTTACGTTGTTCTATTTCATTTTCTTACTATTGCATTGCTTAAGTATTCATTGAGTTCATACACTCTTCTAACTTGAGCGTCAGAGAATCTTCACAGGTGGCACCACCTTTCGCCCTCTCTCAACGCGAAACATTGGTGTGAAGGATCTCTAGGACAACAAGATCGGTTTCTCCCACTGAGAGACTGGATTACAACACCGGATACTCACTGTACCGGTGTACAAACCCTAAAACACCTACATTCTTGTGGCTGGTCCCACACCGGATCCTAGACCTCGGTTCAGACCAGTTCATTGGCACGCCCAGTGGGACTCGTTAGAGTTATTCCCATATTTCGTAGAAGTTTGGTTGTCAGAATGGAAGGTGAGGGACGTGATTTTGTTGATGGTCATGTGGAGGACATGACCCACCAGCAGATTGGGAGGAAACTCGTCTTTGAATCTCCTGTCACCAACACTCGAAAGATGGTACCAGTGGCAACCCCTGACCCTCATGATGAGGTTATTAGGTAGCTCAGGGAGGAGTTGATGGAGTTGAAGCGGGAGAAGAGAGGAGCTGGGGACAGGGTAACGTCCCATGCAGAAGAGGCTCACCATGCATCTGTGAGGGAAAGATCTACGACCCTCCAGTACTCGAAAATCCTTATGTACAAGGAGAGGGAACAGACCCAAGACTCTGGTGATAGAGTCAGTACCAGGAGAAGGGAGCAAGCAGTGGTGACCTCTGGAGCTTACAGACTCAGTGTTCCTTTCTCGAGGAAACTTATGAGTGTTGTCATCCCTAAGCATTTGCAGACGACTCAGCCACTATTGATAGGGAAGTACAATGGAGAAACTGATCCCACTAAGCACCTAGATGCTTATGTTTATGAAGCTATGTATCTGGGAGCTAATGAAGACGTCATGTGTAGGATATTCCCAAGACCACTGACGGAGAAGGCTCTCAGCTGGTTCAAGAGCCTGCCCTCAGGATCCATAGATTCCTGGGAAGAAATGGCAGCTGCGTTTGAAAGTCATTTTGTCATTTCCAGGGACTTCCCAAGAACCTCCCACACCTTAGCCCAGATAAGGCAAGGAGAGACTGAAACTCTTAAGGAGTTTTTAAAGAGATTCTACAAGGAGGCTGTGTTGGTCCCCAATCTCACGGAGGCCATACAGCTCCATATTATAGTGGAAGCTTTGCAACCTGGATCTGCTTTTGCCTTATCTTTGGCGAAGAGCCCCCCAACAACCTTCGAGGAGTTTCAAAGGAAAGCTTCCAAGTACGTGGGTATAGAAATGCATCTGGAGGCTACAGTAGCTAGTATGAAGCCCCCAGTACCCCCTCAGCAGCCACGGAGAGAGAAGGAGAGGGTGAAACCAGAAAAGCATGCCTTCAGAGAGGACTTTACAAGCGCTCGACCTCACCAACGAGACAGGCGTGTCTCGTCTTTCAGCAACTATGCTCCTCTAAACACCAGGCACTCCCAAATCTTGAGGGAAGTTGGCTGGCCAGCGCTCAGTGTTTTTGGTATAAGGAAGCCACCCCAGTCAAAAGACCTGGTAACCCACGTAAATATTGTGCCTTTCATGAACAGGCGGGTCACTACACAGACGAGTGCAAAGCATTGAAGAATACTGTGTAGACCCTCATTAGAGATGGAAAGCTGAAGCAATATTTGTTTAGAGAAAATCCTTAGACGAGCCTGACAGGATGGACAAGAGGGGGAGAGATCCGGATGATGAGGGCGATAATAGTCGTAACCGTTAGAAGGTTTACTGCGGCTGAAAAGCAAAAAGGAGTGGTGATCGCTGGAGGAGCCCAGCAAGACAACATGCCTCAGCAGCAGAGGCAAGGTAGGCGTAAGGTGATTGAGATGATAGCTGGAGGGTTCACAGGAGGAGGAGCATCAATCACAGCTAGGAAAAATCACCACAAGATGATTTTGTCTGTACAGGGCAAACCTAGAGATAACCGCCCTTTCAGGGACGGTGTGGCAGCCTTGGCGGTGTCGTTTACTGATGATGACTTTGGCCCTACGATCCCAGGAGGAGACGACGCAGTGGTGATCATTGCTGTCATTGCTAACAAAGATGTGAAGAGGATCCTCGTCGATCAGGGAAGTTCTTGCGATGTAATTTTTTATAACTGTTTCAAAAGAATGGGTTTTAATGATGCAGATCTGCAGCCGTACACGCAGGAACTCACGGCTTTTAATGGGGCGAAGCAGCCTACCAAAGGGTACCTTGATACCCTCATTTCTTTTGAAGGAGAACCGGGCGCAAGAACGGTGAAATCGAGAATTCTAGTGATCGATGTGGAATCTCCCTACAACGGGATCATAGGTCGCCCTACCTTGAATGCAATGGAAGCAATTGTGTCCACTCCCCACCTCTTAATCAAATTCATTGACAAGGATAATGGTGTATCCTTCCTCCATGGAGAACAGGAGATGGCTCAATACTGTTATAACTTAAGCCTCAACATGGTCAAGTTGGAAACATTTAATAAGAAGAGGAAGCTAAATGACGGAGGAACAATGGCTGGGTCTGTCAGTCTGATTGACTTGGACCCCAGGGCGAAATTGAAGATTGTCCCTCTTAACCCCTCGAAGCCCACACCAGATGGTGGTTCCAGGGACGTCATCTTAGGGGATTCCCCAGAGAAGGTCACGCACATTAACGATAATCTGGAGGCAGGTATGGAGCAATGTTTGTTGGCTCTCTTGCAGGAGTTTAAAGACCTTTTTGCATGGACTGCAGCAGACATGCCTGGGATGGACCCTGATTTCTGTTGCCACAAACTCGCTGTTTACCTAGAAACGAGACCGGTGGCCCAGAAGAAGAGGAGGTTGGGACCGGAGAAGCAGAAGGAAGCGTGTGAGCAAACAGAGGAATTGTTGAAAGCTGGTTTTATAAAGAAGATTCGTTATTCATCTTGGCTTTCCAACGTGGTGATGGTGCAGAAAGCCAATGGCAAGTGGAGGATGTGCACGGATTACGTAGATCTCAACCGATGTTGCCCCAAAGATCCGTATCCCCTCTCAAACATTGATCGTATGGTAGACGACTCATCTGGTTATCAGTACCTCAGTTTCATGGATGCTTATTCAGGGTACAATCAGATTCCGATGTGGGAAGGAGATCAAGAAAAGACGGCCTTTGTCAATGACTGTGGTGTCTTCTGCTACACCGTCATTGCCATTTAGACTGAAGAACACTGGTGCTACCTACCAGCGCATGATCAACAAAGTATTCGAAGGCATGCACACCAAGCTGGTAGAGGTGTATATCGATGATATCATCGCAAAAACTCCCGCTGGAGGAGACCACATCGAAGATTTGCGCAAAGTGTTTACTCGGCTGCGACAGTACAACATGAGGTTGAACCCACTGAAGTGCACTTTCGTTGTCCCAGCAGGGAAGTTTTTGGGTTTCATGTTGACCCAGCAGGGTATTGAGGCCAACCCTAGAAAATGTCAGGCAATACTGGATATGCAAAGCCCTAAGAGCCTAAGGGAGGTACAATCGTTGAATAGGAAAGTGGCCACTTTGGCTCGATTCATGCCCAAGATGGCACACAGATCTCTCCCCCTGTATAAGGCGTTGAAGAAGCACAAGAGTTTTGAATGGGGAGAAGAGCAAGAACAAGCTTTCCAGTAGCATAAGGTCGTGCTTTCAAGTCCACCAATATTGGTAAAGCCTGACCCCGGTGAGACTCTGATTTTGTATTTGGCGATTTCTGATGAAGCCCTAGGCGTGGCTCTGGTTAAAGAAACTCCAGAGGGGCAAAGGCCGGTGTATTTCACCAGCAAGACATTCCAGGGGGCTGAAGGTAGATATCAAAAGATAGAGAAGGTCGCTCTAGCAGTTGTGTGGGCTTCACGACGGTTGAGGTCATATTTTCATGCACATCCAGTGCTGGTGAGAACGGATCTGCCTCTCTGTTCAGTGCTTAGTAAACCAGATCTTGCCGGAAGGATGATCAAGTGGTCTATCAAGCTTTCTGAGTTCAAAATTTCTTATGAGCCTCGAGGAGCTATTAAAGCTCAAGTTCTGGCAGATTTTGTGGTGGAAATGTGATAAATCAATTTTAATACACTTATTATAGTTTTACACTTGGGGTTTATTATATAATTACTATGTTTAATAATAGTATTTTAATTAAGTTTTATGTTGTTTAGTTAAATTGAAGTATTATGTATATATGTTTCAATTTTCGTTTTTTGTATGTATCTTGAGTATCTTGCCTTATTTTGGCCATAACTTGGGCTTTTGTGATCCAAATGGGCTAATCTTGGAGCCCATGGAAAGCTAAGACAGAGGGCTACATCATGATGATCAAATTTGGTTATTTTGCATTTGGAAAAAATAAAGAAATGGAGCTTGAATCAATCAGCCCCCATGTGTCCCACCAGCATTGACATAGTTCACCAAAATACAGATATCTGGAGCTCTAGATGTCCAAATGACCTGATTCTTGCGCCAAATTCTCAATAAGACAGAGATCTACAACTTTCATGTTGAAGGTTTTTCAAAATTCGTCCATCTAGAAGGTCATATTGGACTCGCAAGGTGGAGAAGATAAAGAGAAGAATGAATTTCAACACCTACCATTATCTTCTTTTGAATTATTGTAATTTCAAGCCCACCAATGTTGAAAAAATGCATTAATAATCAGAAAATGAATGTATAGTATCATCATATCTTGCCTATAAATAGATGCTTGAAGTTGTAAGGTAGATACACAAGAAATACATAAGAAATACATGCTTTAGTTTCCATTATAATTCTATATCTTTGTTTTAGCTTCTTAAGTTTTAGTTCTTTCTTTTGCTTTATCTCCTTGTTCTATATTCCATCCTTCAAGTTATGGTTTTCATTTCCCTTCCTCAATATCAAGTAAGTTAATTTTATTATTTGTTATTTACTTTTATAATCAAAGTTTTAGTAAATTTAATATTAGCTTTCATTGTTAAAAATTATCATGGAAGCTTAATCTTTTAAAATCAACTCAAGGAATTTAATTTTTCTTTATGTTAACTTTGAGTTCTTGCTCTTAATATTTTGATTAAAGATAATTACTTTTCTTTGTTTATCAAGCACTTATAATGGTAGATTATTTAAGTGTATAACCGATTGGTATATAATTAAACAATCTATAATCTAAACTGATGTTGGTTGGTTAATCAATAATCAATTTGAGAACAAAGATTAAGTTACTAAATAAGAGATTTCTATTTAGTTTCTTAACTCAATCAAATTATGGTTTTAAAGTTATTTTAGTAATTAATAAGAATATATCGATTGATTATTCTTATTAGTTCATTAATTCAATTCTAGAAGATTTTCTAGAATATAATCATTTAAGGATTCCAAATGATTCAAGATTGAGAAATTAATTATATTTAATCATATTTGTGAACAATGATTAGTTAACTAAAGATTTATTAATTCCTTGGGTTGGTTGTTTCTAAATTTGATTATTCCTACTCATAAATTTACTTTTTGCACTATCATATAATCACTTAATTTTCCTTTCAAACTCAACACAAACCCCCCTTTATTATAACTAAATTGAGTGTAACTAATTGAACTAAGGTCCTCGAGAGACGACTAAGGTTGTTCACCTTATACTATATTAATTTAACTTTTTATTTGACCCGACAACGACAGCGTGTCAAATTTGGCGCCGTTGCCGGGGACCTTTGGTCCTAATTATTTACATTCAATTATCTAATCTATTTTACATTTTTTTTGTAGGTATATCGAAGATATTAAGGTTTGGTTGAATGTGAGCATATAAAAAAAAAAAAAATCCACTTTATTATATTCGTATTCATTTTCTAGTAATCTCATTTTCAACCATTGAAAAAAAATATAAATATAAAAAAAAAATCTTTGAATTTTTAAATATATGTTCTAAGCATTTCATAATTAAAATGATAACTTTTTCCTTTTATTACATAGTTACAGTATTTTGTTACAATATATGTAGATGTATTGTGCATGACTAGATCTAATCCCGAGACACTATATTCTTTTGATCCTGAAATAGATAGAACATTTCATCAATTAGTTAGATCATCTAAGAAACTATTAGACAATAATAATAATAATAATAATAATAATAATAATAATAATAATAATAATAATATTCTAGCTAATAGCATAAATAGTGAAACTAAACCTTTAACTTCTGAGTATTTGCATAACATGGCTGAAAAGACATTAAAAGAACTAGCTACACCAGATGTCACTAATCAAACATCATGCATCTTATATCCTGAGGAAGATGTTCCTTTTGTGCTTAAAACTGGTTTAGTTCATTTGTTACCAAAGTTTCATAGTCGTGCAGGTGAAGATCCTCATAAACACTTAAAAGCATTTCATATCCTTTGCTCTACCATGAAACCTGAAGGGGTTTCAGAAGAACATGTAAAACTTAAAGCTTTTCCTTTCTCCCTAGCAGATATCGCTGAGGATTGGTTATTTTACCTTCCTCCAAGCTCTATTACAAGTTGGGATGACCTAAAAAAAATGTTTCTTGAAAAATTTTTCCCCGCTTCAAGAACTTCCTCAATTAGAAAAGAAATATGTGGTATCCGGCAACATGACCGGGAAAATCTTTATGAATACTGGGAAAGATTTAAAAGATTGTGTGCTAGTTGTCCCCACCACCAAATTACAGACCAACTTCTCATACAATATTTCTATGAAGGTCTTAATCCAATGGATAGAACTTTAGTTGATGCAGCTAGTGGTGGTGCTTTGCAAAATAAAACTACAAATGCAGCAAAAACTTTAATTGAGAATATGGCTGCTAATGCTCAACAACATGCCACCAGAAATAATTCTGTAGTAATTAGAGGAGTCAATGAAATTGAAACTACTAATGATGGAGATAAAAAATGGGAAAGTAAATTTGCTGAACTAGCAACACTTATGAAGAATATTATTGTGTCTCAAAAACAACAACCTGCAACCCCTGCTAAGGTATGTTCTATCTGTACTTCATCAGATCATTATACCGATTGTTGTCCTTCACTGCAGGAAGCTAAAATTCCCGATGAAAATCCTCAAGTATGTGCTGCCAACTTATACAATAACAGACCGCCACAACAACAAAATAATTATGATCTTTCTTCTAACAGATATAATCCTAGTTGGAGGAATCACCTGGGGTAATTCCTCACAACAACCTCATGCACCTTTTCAGGCAAATACTGGACCAAGCAGATCATATCAACCTCCTCATGTACAACAACAAGCTACACAAATAGCTACACCTTCCACTGAGAAATCAAATTTGGAGGAATTGATAAAGCAAATGTCAGTAGATAATCTGAACTTCCAAAAAAGAACTGAGGCTACAATTCAGACTCTTGAAAATCAGATTGGTCAATTGGCTACATCTTTAAACCATTTGCAGTCTCAAGGTTCAGATAAGTTGCCCGCTCAGACAATTGTCAATCCTAAAAATGTAAGTGCAATTACTTTAAGATCTGGTAAAGCTATCCATGGACCAGAAAAACAACAACAAACTGAAAATACTATTGTCACAGAAAAACATGCAGAAGAAGTTTTAGATAGTTCAAGTAATAATAGTAATGATATATCTCTTACAAATCCTCCTTCTGCAGCTGGTCCTGATAAGCAACATATCCCTCTTCCATTTCCACAAAGACAAAAATCTATACAAAATAAGAAAATGGATGAGGAGATCTTGGAAACATTTAGAAAAGTAGAGGTAAATATACCTTTATTAGAAGCCATCAAGCAAATCCCAAGATATGCCAAATTCCTTAAAGAACTATGCACTAATAAAAGAAGACTAAAAGGCAATGAAAGGATTAATATAAGTAGAAATGTGTTTGCATTAATTGAAAAACCTTTGTCACATATACCAGAAAAATGTAAAGACCCTGGGACGTTTACCATTCCATGCATAATAAGCAATAACAAATTTGAAAATGCCATGCTAGACTTAGGTGCATCTATTAATGTTATGCCTATGACTGTATTTACTTTACTTTCCCTTGGACCTTTGCAAACTACAGGTGTGGTTATACAATTAGCAAATCGAAGCTCTGCACATCCTGTAGGAATTATTGAAGATGTCCTTGTTAAAGTTAATAATTTAATTTTTCCTGCAGATTTTTATGTTCTAGATATGGAAAGTGAGAATTCCACCAATAAAGCTCCAATAATTTTAGGTAGACCATTCTTAAAAACAGCTAGAACAAAGATAGATGTGCATACAGGAACACTTTCTATGGAATTTGGAGATAGTGTGGTTAGATTCAACATTTTAGATGCTATGAAGCATCCTACTGAGGATCATTCTGTTTTTCAAATTGACTTAATAACTGATTTAGTTGAGGATAATATTATTAAGTTGTCTGATGATGTTAATTTTCCTGTATTGTCTGATTTTTATGATTCATTTATTTGTGATTCATGCATGGATTCTCATCAATGCAATGTGTGTGCTGAAATTGAGAAATATTTACTTAATGATAATAATGATCCAAACTTCCTTAAAACAGAAAATATAGTTCTAGATGTTGTTTCAAAAGAATCAGAGTGTGATAATTTAATTAAAGTAGTTACAAATACATCTGATTATGTTGAAGTACAAGTTGCTGAGACAAATTCAACCAAGTTGATTCCTTCAATAATGCAGCCTCCTATGTTAGAGTTAAAACCTCTTCCTGAACATTTAAAGTATGCATATTTAGAGGAAGATAAGAATCTTCCAGTGATTATTTCTAACAAATTAAATGTTGATCAAGAAACAAGGTTGTTGCAGATTATTAAGAAGCATAAGAAAGCAATTGGTTGGACTTTGGCAGATATCCCAGGTATTAGCCCTTCCATGTGTATGCATAGAATTCTATTAGAGGAAGAAGTTAAACCAGTAAGGCAACCACAAAGAAGACTTAATCCTCAGATCCTTGATGTAGTTAAAAAAGAGGTAACAAAATTATTACAAGCTGGCATTATTTACCCTATATCAGATAGCACTTGGGTCAGCCCTGTACAAGTGGTTCCCAAGAAGTCTAGAATCACAGTGGTTAAAAATGAAAATGATGAACTAATTCCTACCAGAATCCAAAATAGTTGGCGAGTATGCATTGATTATAGGAAACTTAACAAAGCAACTCGAAAGGATCACTTTCCTTTACCTTTCATTGATCAAATGTTGGAACGACTGGCAGGTAAGTCACATTACTGCTTTCTAGATGGATTTTTAGGTTACTTCCAAATTTATATTGCACCAGAAGATCAAGAAAAAACAACATTTACATGTCCTTTTGGCACTTTTGCTTATAGGAGGATGCCTTTTGGCTTATGCAATGCCCCTGGTACCTTTCAACGATGCATGATTAGTATCTTTGCTGATTTTCTTGAAAATTGCATGGAAGTATTTATGGATGATTTCACAGTATATGGTTCATCATTTGATGCTTGCTTAAATAGTCTAGATAAAGTATTACATAGATGCATTGAAACTAACCTTGTTCTTAATTATGAGAAATGTCACTTCATGGTAGAAGAAGGAATAGTTTTAGGCCATGTGATATCTAAAAAAGGCATAGAAGTAGATCCTGCAAAAATTACTGTAATTTCTCAATTACCTTATCCCTCTTGTGTGCGAGATATTCGTTCTTTTCTTGGTCATGCAGGTTTTTATAGAAGGTTTATAAAAAACTTCAGTAAGATAGCCCTTCCGTTGTCTAACTTACTACAAAAAAATATAACATTTGACTTTAATGACAAATGTAAAGAGGCTTTTGATTGCTTAAAGAAAGCTTTAACTACCACTCCTATCATTCAGGCACCAGATTGGTCACTTCCATTTGAACTTATGTGTGATGCATCAAATTATGCATTCGGAGCTGTTCTTGCTCAAAGAGTAGGTAAAGTACAACATGTTATTTACTATGCCTCACGAACTTTGGATACTGCACAAATAAACTATACTACCACAGAAAAAGAACTACTTGCTATTGTGTTTGCACTTGACAAATTTAGATCTTATTTGCTCGGTTCAAAAGTAGTTGTATTTTCAGATCATGCAGCATTAAAGTTCCTTTTAAAGAAACCAGATGCAAAACCAAGATTGATCAGGTGGATGTTGTTGCTCCAAGAATTTGACATTGAAATTAGGGATAAAATTGGAGCAGAAAATTTGGTGGCTGATCACTTAAGCAGAATTGAAAAAGAACTTGACCCAATTTCCATTAAAGATGATTTTCCTGATGAACAACTTATGGGAATACATGATTCCACTCCATGGTTTGCTGATTTGGTAAACTACTTAGTTGCTTCTGTTACTCCTATACATGCATCTAAACAACAAATAATAAAACTAAAAAGTGATTCTAAATACTATGTTTGGGATGATCCTTACTTATGGAAACTTTGTAGTGATCAAATCATTAGAAGGTGTGTACCTGAAAATGAAATTCATTCCATTCTTACATTTTGTCATACATATGCATGTGGAGGACATTTTGGACCTCAACGTACAGCAAGGAAAGTATTAGAATCTGGTTTGTATTGGCCAACAATTTTTCGTGATGCATATACGTTTTGTAAATCTTGCGAACGATGTCAAAGAATGGGAAACATATCTCGTAGAAATGAGATGCCTCAACAACCCATGTTATTTTGTGAAATTTTTGATGTTTGGGGCATAGATTTCATGGGACCTTTTCCTGTATCTTTTGGTTTTGTTTATATACTACTTGCGGTCGATTATGTGTCTAAATGGGTTGAAGCTAAAGCTACTCGAACTGATGATTCTAAAGTTGTTGCAGATTTTGTTAAATCACACATATTTTGCAGGTTTGGTGTTCCTAAAGCCATCATTAGTGATCAAGGATCACATTTTTGCAACCGTAAAATGGAGTCCCTTCTTAAAAAATATGGAGTTATGCATAAGGTTTCAACACCTTATCACCCCCAAACAAATGGGCAGGCTGAAGTGTCTAATCGAGAATTAAAAATGATCCTTCAAAAAACAGTACAACCAAATAGGAAAGATTGGAGCAAAAGGTTAGAAGATGCTCTTTGGGCTTATAGAACAGCTTATAAAACACCTATTGGAATGTCCCCCTATAGGATTGTTTTTGGAAAATCATGTCACTTACCTGTAGAAATTAAGCACAAAGCTTATTGGGCAGTAAAACAATGTAACCTAGACTTAAATGAGGCCGGTAAAGAAAGGAAACTCCAACTACAGGAACTGGAAGAAATTCGTTTAGAAGCTTATGAAAGTTCTAAAACCTATAAAGAAAAAGCCAAATCCTTTCATGACAAACAGATCTTGAGAAAAAACTTTTTCATTGGACAAAAAGTTTTGTTGTACAATTCACGTCTAAAGCTCATATCTGGTAAGCTTCGCTCTAAATGGGCTGGCCCATTTGAAATAACTAATATCTTTCCTTATGGTGTGATTGAAATTTCAGATAAAGCGACAAACAAGGTTTTCAAGGTAAATGGGCACCGACTTAAACCTTTCTTTCAAGGGTTCCAAGAGCACATAGATACAGAGGTGTATTTATGTGATGCCAAATATTTTGACTAATTTTTCCTAATAACAATATTTATAAAAAAATAATAATAAAAATAAAAAATAAAAAAATAAAATTAATTACATCATCATTCTTTTCGGTGCTAACACTTGTCTTAATCATTATTACTATTATTGTTTTGGCATTATTAACATTTTCTTGCAGTAGTTAAAAGGTCATCGTCAGGCTCGTGACGTTAAACAAGCGCTTGATAGAAGGCAACCTATCACCTTTTCACCTTCTTCATCTCTACTATTCTCTATAACCTCGTTTTCTATTCTCTCTTTTCTAAACAGCCACAACTTCAAAGTAATCTGACAATGGAACAAACCCTTGCAAAACTTAAGGAAAGATTCCCTACACTTCCACGCGATGTGATTGTAAAAATTTACAAAGCTCGAGTTCAAAGGTTAAAACTACTCACATATTTTGGCATTCCAGAGGATGTTCGTTGGCTTATTGAAGCAAAGGTACGTCTCTCTGGTGAATTACATAAGTCCTATATAAAACATTTGCCAGGTATGGGACGTAGTTCTTATTCAAAAAAACGAAGAGCTAAAAGGATGGGAGTTTGCCATAAGTGTGCAAGATGGAATTGTGATACACGTTGTAGGAACCCTGGAATGGTATCTATAAATCGGGAAGACAAAATTAAATTTATAAAGGATGGACTGAGTAAAGAGAACTTGGATAACTTAATCCAAACTCTTGAGACGCATCCATGTGGAACGGTTCAAGGAGTCCTTCTGAAATTATATGATCTATTCATTCAACAAAAAGAAAACTATAGCCTTGGGAATCTGGCGTTAAACGACCCTGTTTGCCAGTTTATAAGAAAACTGGATGGGTAGCAAAAACCTCAACTCATAGAAGGCGTTTAAGCCGTTACTGGACGTAAAACCAGAGGAAGATGTGAGCCATAATCACAACTACTGTACATATTTACTGTTGTTTTCAATGTTTTACTTTTCTGAATTCACTTTGACTTTTAAAATTACCTATTTTTATTTTCTTCAATCATGTCTTTTCAAATTTCTTTATTACCGTTATTTATTTTTATATAATAATAATTATGTAAACTTTTTATCTTTCATCAATTATTTCATCTCAGTTTTTATCTATATAAGGGCGCATAACTCTATATGGAAAACACAAAAAAAAAGAAGATGAAAAAAATCAAATCCATTTGTGTGCTTGGTGGATCCAACAATGGTAATTGTAAGGAGTACCTAATAGCAGCTACTAAGTTAGGAAAACTATTAGCTGCAAAAGAAATAAAGGTCTTGTATAGAGGAGGAGTACAAGGTTTGAGAGGCTCCATGGCACTATCTGCACTAGTTGAAGGAAGCAACGTTTCTAGTATCATCCTACATCATGTTGGTATTACACCAGATATTGCTGTAGGAACTGAGGTAAAAGTTACAAGCCTCTATCAACGAATGGCTCGTATGGTTATAGGTGCTGAAGCCTTTATCACACTTCCTGGAGGTTTTGGTACTTTTGAGGAAATATTTTGCATTTTATCATGGTGTAGCATGAACTTTCATAAAAAGCCATTAGGATTATTAAATATTAATGGTTTTTATGACAGTTTGTTAATGTTTTTAGATAAAGCTGTGGAACAGGGCCTTATAACTCAAGATGATCGATCATTCATTCATGCTTCATCAGATGCAGATGAATTAATTGATATTTTACAGAGTTTTTTACCCCAACCTCAACCCCTCTTGAAGCAAGATAAGGATCACACACACAAGCGAAAGAATCCAGAACCAGACACCACCCTTCGGTTATAACTTCTTTCTCACCTTTATCTATATTTTAAAAAAAATCATAAAAAAAAAAGAAAAAGAAAAAGAAAAAAAAATAGACTGTGGAAATCATATAAGACACTGAGGACAATGTCTTGAATAAGTGTGGGGGGGTCTGAGTTATATATATGGTCTAAGTTATATATATATATATATTTTATTATTTTTTTGTGAGGGATAGACAGAGTAAAGATTAATTTGGGAAAAGTTGTATCTAAAGTCATAAAGATGCATCTTTGAGAACCAAAGTCTTGAGACGTATCCTTCACTATATAGTGTCAGTATCACTTTTGTTTAATTTTTTTAAAAAAAAATAAAAAAATAAATAATTTTTTTTTCTTTTCTTTCATGAGTACTTTTGTTGGGATAGGCTGAGTAAAGAGTCCAAACTCTTGAGACGCATCCTCATAACAAATCTCACTCGGATTACCACAATCGTTTCACCTTCCTTATCAAAACCATTTTTCATAAAAAAAATTAAAAAAAATAAAAACACACACACACACACATAGCCACTATATTTACTTTAGTGTCGCACCTTTGCCTTTACCTTCACCCGAATCATTTCTATTCGACATCAACCATTCTGCAACCATAAACATCATCTTCATCATTCTTCAGCCGCCACACTTTGCCTTTATCCTTTTTTTTCAGATCGGAGCCATACCTCACCACTAGTCAATCATCAGGTTCTTTATTTTCTCTTAATGGATGATATAGCAGAGTCTTTCTATAGGCATACGAATGAATTAAGATGTATGTTATTGCTCTTGATGCTACTCATGGTTGTGTTGATGATATTTCTCTTATAGGTTCTAACACAAGGCCTATAAAACTGGGTTGTATGACACAATCAAATTGTTCAGTTATACTAATCATTTCACATGCAATTGAACTGACCAATTTGTTGTAGGTATCTTTGTTAATAAGCGCCCTTTAAAAAAAGTACAGAGCAAGAAGCATAAGGAACCGGATCTTGACACCAATATTTGGTTATGATTTATTTTTCCTTTTTTGTTTCTTGTTCACAAAAAAAAAATCATCATTTCTAGTTTTTTTATTTTAAATTCTACATACTTTTCACTAAATTTGTTTTTTAAATTTGTCTAAGTAATGAGTAATTGCATCACCCTTGTCCAATATTTCATGACATGTTATGAATAATTTCCTTGCATATTAATTTAATAAGTTGTTTGTGAAGATCAAATTGTATATGAATTGTGATAGATTGACCACCCTCGGTGAGATTTTGAGCTTAATTGGATGGATCATATTATGCCATCTTTCCTTTTTCTTGATTAACCCTTATTTATTAGTACTCTAGAACTTGACTTGTTTCTTTTTGATGTATTATGTTCCATGTGCATGCTTTGATGTGATTAAGGCCATTTTTGTTTTAACTAGCCACTAGCCATATGCCTTACCTTACATACTTTCCATTGTTACCCACGTTGAGCCTATATCCATTTCTTGATTCAGCCACATAATTTGCCAATAGCCCCAAAAAAAAATGATCACCTTTGCTTAGGAATTGATTAGGAGTTTTGGAATTACTATGAATAAAGATTCTTGATGATTGTGGAAATGTACCCAAGATATATATGTTGTTGTTTCATTGTTCAAAAAGAAAGTAAAAAAAATAATAATAAAGAAAAAGAGAAAAAGAAGAAAAAGAAGAAGTGGTGAATATATGTATGAAAATAATCAGGAGGATTTATTCTCATGTTTTATCCTCCATCATGTTTCATTTTGCTAAGTATTGAGTTTCAAAATGTACTTCCACAATCACTAAATCACTTACTCCATTGCTCTTTTTCAACCCTAAGTTTAGCCATACTATTTCATTTTATCCACCCTATATCACCTTGGCCCCATTACAACCTTAATAAAGTCCTTTTGATCTCTGCATGCATATGTGTTCAAATATGGAAATTAGAAATTTGTCAAGCCTATGGTAGTGCTAATTTATTTGGGTGATTTCTGAGGGTATACACAAACCCAAGCAATTGAGATATAGAGAGCATAAAGAGAACATCTATCACATTTTCATCCACTCTTTGATTTGATCACTCAATTTGTGAAACTAGTATGTAATGCTTTTTATTCACACTTATCATGACCTCTTGATATAAGGGATGATGTGTATTACTTATTATTTTAGACTTCAA
This sequence comes from Clitoria ternatea, assembly GCA_037962975.1. Lineage (NCBI taxonomy): Eukaryota > Viridiplantae > Streptophyta > Magnoliopsida > Fabales > Fabaceae > Clitoria > Clitoria ternatea. The sequence goes on from CM075669.1 coordinate 248,543,211, forward strand.
AAAAAATCAATTTAAAAAAAAAACTTTTTTCTGTTGTTTCTCATTTTAGTTTTTGGTTTGGTTTTGCCCTGGAGTGCAAAAGCTTAAGTGTGGGGGAATTTGATAAATCAATTTTAATACACTTATTATAGTTTTACACTTGGAGTTTATTATATAATTACTATGTTTAATAATAGTATTTTAATTAAGTTTTATGTTGTTTAGTTAAATTGAAGTATTATGTATATATGTTTCAATTTTCGTTTTTTGTATGTATCTTGAGTATCTTGCCTTATTTTGGCCATAACTTGGGCTTTTGTGATCCAAATGGGCTAATCTTGGAGCTCATGGAAAGCTAAGACAGAGGGCTACATCATGATGATCAAATTTGGTTATTTTGCATCTGGAAAAAATAAAGAAATAGAGCTTGAATCAATCAGCCCCCATGTGTCCCACCAGCATTGACATAGTTCACCAAAATACAGATATCTGGAGCTCTAGATGTCCAAATGACCTGATTCTTGCGCCAAATTCTCAATAAGACAGAGATCTACAACTTTCATGTTGAAGGTTTTTCAAAATTCGGCCATCTAGAAGGTCATATTGGACTCGCAAGGTGGAGAAGATAAAGAGGAGAATGAATTTCAACACCTACCATTATCTTCTTTTGAATTATTGTAATTTCAAGCCCACCAATGTTGAAAAAATGCATTAATAATCAGAAAATGAATGTATAGTATCATCATATCTTGCCTATAAATAGATGCTTGAAGTTGTAAGGTAGATACACAAGAAATACATAAGAAATACATGCTTTAGTTTCCATTATAATTCTATATCTTTGTTTTAGCTTCTTAAGTTTTAGTTCTTTCTTTTGCTTTATCTCCTTGTTCTATATTCCATCCTTCAAGTTATGGTTTTCATTTCCCTTCCTCAATATCAAGTAAGTTAATTTTATTATTTGTTATTTACTTTTATAATCAAAGTTTTAGTAAATTTAATATTAGCTTTCATTGTTAAAAATTATCATGGAAGCTTAATCTTTTAAAATCAACTCAAGGAATTTAATTTTTCTTTATGTTAACTTTGAGTTCTTGCTCTTAATATTTTGATTAAAGATAATTACTTTTCTTTGTTTATCAAGCACTTATAATGGTAGATTATTTAAGTGTATAACCGATTGGTATATAATTAAACAATCTATAATCTAAACTGATGTTGGTTGGTTAATCAATAATCAATTTGAGAACAAAGATTAAGTTACTAAATAAGAGATTTCTATTTAGTTTCTTAACTCAATCAAATTATGGTTTTAAAGTTATTTTAGTAATTAATAAGAATATATCGATTGATTATTCTTATTAGTTCATTAATTCAATTCTAGAAGATTTTCTAGAATATAATCATTTAAGGATTCCAAATGATTCAAGATTTAGAAATTAATTATATTTAATCATATTTGTGAACAATGATTAGTTAACTAAAGATTTATTAATTCCTTGGGTTGGTTGTTTCTAAATTTGATTATTCCTACTCATAAATTTATTTTTTGCACTATCATATAATCACTTAATTTTCCTTTCAAACTCAACACAAACCCCCCTTTATTATAACTAAATTGAGTGTAACTAATTGAACTAAGGTCCTCGAGAGACGACTAAGGTTGTTCACCTTATACTATATTAATTTAACTTTTTATTTGACCCGACAACGACAGCGTGTCAAAATGACAGGGTCAGATCCAGCCACACCTCGAGCGCATTGGACCATTTATGTTGATGGGTCGTCAAACAATAAAGGCTGTGGAGCCAATGTCGTGGTGGAGAGTGATGACGGCATGCACTTGGAGATTTCCCTCCTATTCAATTTTAAAACCTCTAATAATCAAGCTGAGTATGAAGCATGCCTGGCCGGCCTCCGAGCGGCGATTGACATCGGAGCATCAGAGGTAACATTGTGCAGCGATTCACAGCTGGTGATTTCACAAATCCAGGGGGAATATCAGGTCAAAGAGCCACAACTTCAACTATACTTGAACTGTGTGAATGAATTGAAGGGGAGATTCGAAGTGCTGGAATTTAAGCATGTGCCAAGAGAGGAGAACACTAGAGCGGATATCTTATCAAGGCTTGCAAGCACAAAATAACATGGCAGTACCACGACTGTGGTTCAGAGCATACTGACATCACCTAGCATCCCTCTGTTCCCATCTTTAAATGCTATAATGGTCAAGTACCCTTATGAGAATTCTTGGGTCATCCTCTACATCCGTTATCTGGTGGACGGACAGCTCCCTACTGATGAGAAGGAGAGGAGACGAGTGAAAAGGGAGCTGTCGTACTTCACCATGGTCGATGTTGTTCTTTATAAAAGGGGATTCTCAGTCCCATACCTCCTTTGTTTGAGAGAAGATGAGGTACAAGCGGTGTTGGAAGAAGTACACGAGGGGCAGTGTGGACACCATGCCGGGGGCAGGAGCTTAATGAGAAAAGTCCTTAGGGCTGGATATTGGTGGCCCACAGTGAAGCAGGACTCAGCTGATTTTGTGAAGAAGTGTGATGCTTGTCAAAGATTTTCCAATCTCCATCATACACCGGCCCAAGAACTCTCTTCATCCGTTGTGCCTTGGTCGTTCTACTAGTGGGGCCTTGATATCCTGGGCCCGTTCCTCACCGCTCCAGGAGGTATTAAATATTTGATTGTGGGGGTAGACTACTTCACTAAGTGGATCGAGGCTGAGCCAGTAGTGCATATCACTTCTGCGCAGACAGGGCATTTTGTATATGAAAACATCATAGCTCGATTCGGTGTCCCAGGACGGATTGTAACTGATAATGGCACTCAGTTCACGGATAAGAAGTTCACAGACTTGCTCGAAGGACTGGGGATAGTCCAAATATTTTCATCTGTTGAGCACCCCCAGACAAATGGCCAAGCAGAGGTGGCTAATCAAGAAGTATTAAAAGGGTTGAAGAAGCGCCTCAGAGAAGCAAAGGGAGGTTGGACTGATCAGCTATGCCATGTTCTGTGGGCATATCGTACTACACCACACTCTTCCACTAATGAATCCCTATATCGGTTAACTAACGGGGTCGAGGCGATGATCCCAGTAGAGCTACAAACCAGATCAGCCCGAGTGGAATATTTTTTAGCGGAAGATAATAATGCTAATCTGGCATCAAAGTTGGACATTCTCTATGAGCTGAGAGAGGGAGCCTTTATCAGAGACCAAGCAATAAAAGCGAAGGCAGCTCTCCGATACAACAAGCGTGTCCAATATAGAGCGTTTAACACTGGAGATCTTGTTTTGAGAAAGGCGAGTGTGGGTAATAAATTCGCTTATCAAGGGAAGCTAGCACCGACATGGGAAGGCCCTTACAGAGTTTTTGTAGTGACAGGAAAGGGGTCATACCGGCTCGAGGAGCTCGATGGAACCCCCATTCGCAACAAGTGGAACGCTCAGAACTTACGTATTTATTACAGCTAGTTGGTAAGACGGCATGTACTCTTTTTCCTTACTTGAGTTTTTTCCCATTGGGTTTTCTCAAGAAGGTTTTAACGAGGCATGACCCCAACTACGCTCCCTTTGTAATATATATTCAACTTAATGAGAATGCAATTTATGACTATATCAATCTCACTCTCTCATTTGTATGTTGCGATTTATAGCTATAAGCTGTCACGTTTAAAGACCCTCAGGACGAACGATCTCAACTACCCATTCTGTAGTTGACGATGTAACTCCTTGAGGGATGAAATGAAGACCCTCAGGACGGATGATCTTAATCACCCATTCTGTGTATTGACAATGTAACTCCTTGAGGGATGAAACAAAGACCCTTAGGACGAATGATCTCAATCACCTATGTATTGACGATGTAACTCCTCGAGGGGGAAATGGGTTGTAGGATTAAACCAAACCTCATTTGAAGGCCCAGATTGTAGGAATTAAACCGAACTCTGGGCACGGTTAGTAAGTTTGGCTGAACACCGTCTGAAGGCTTGAGTTATAGGATTAAACCGAACCTCAGGAGACAGGTGTAGGACTTAACCCTTTTCAAGTATACCGAACCCCACATGAAAACTTGGATGGTAGGATCGAATCGAACTCCAAGTATAATTGCCGTCCTTATCTGTGAAGCACTCATCACAGGACGGTCGAATGCGAATATTGCTATTCCACGTCTTCGAGATCGAATGAACCTTTCTAATTTCCAAGAAGTTAAAGGTAAGATTTTACAACAGATATTCCCTTCCCAAAATACTTACACTTGGGGACAGGACATACTTCAACAATAAGTGTGGCATATCTGTTACGATTTCCATTATTTTACTCCGGGGTGGAAAATACGCTTTAAACGACAATATGGTTGAACAAAGCAGATTTGTAAAGTATTAAAAAGGTAAAGTATTATGTATACGACTAAGTTATCTGGAAACCATATACTTGTCACAAACGATATAAGAAAAACGAAAGCAAACTTTATTTCTGTGAAGGAAAATTTTATATGTCTCAAGGCATCAAAGCTGGAGTTGATCCCAGTACACAGCTATAAATAAAAGCACAAAATCAAAGAGCAGGTGGTTGGTTCTCTGATGTGGGCACTTCCGTTCTCCCCTCTTCAGCTCCCTCAGTTTGAGCCTTATCCGCTCTGGTCTCCGGGCCAGCTTGAGCACCCCCTTGTGTCTCACCTTCGGGGCCAGAAGTGGTCAGTACTGGTTCCATGCTTTGACCCTCCGGAAGTGGAGGCAGCTCATAAAGAGCATCGGGAGGATCCTGGTGCGAGCCGTCACTCTTCACTTCGACAAGTTTCCCTCCGTGGAATTCATAGAATGGATCCAGTCCGTACAAATTAAGCTTCACGTCGGGGTTGCGATAAAAGACTTGATGAAGTGCCAGGCCAAAGTATTCGAAAGCCACCTTCTTGCATATCTCCAAGGCTTTGGCAGCCTTGGCCTTAGCAGCAGATAATTTTTTTGAAGCTTAGCAAAATCTTCCTCCGATGGCCCAGTGCTCGCACTACCCTTCCTCAGCTCCTCGATCTGAGCCTGCATCTCCTTCTGAAGGGCCTCCCACTCTCCTAGACTTTTATTGTTGCTGGCCTCTATTGCTGCGAGATCGTCAGCAAGCTTGGCCGACTTCTTCTTCTCTAATTGCAGCTCTTCTTCAAGGAGGGGGATGAATTTATTTTGCTATTGAAGTTCAGAAACCTGCCGCTCTAACGATTTGTTGGTAAAGTGGAGCTGGCTTATTTCTTCGGTTTTCTTCTGCGGCGTCTCCTTGGCCTTATTTAATTCTGCCTCCACCCCTCTATGAGTCTCAGCTTGCTTGGCCGCCCAGGCCTCCTTTATAGCGATGTCGGCCTCAAGTTTTTCAACTTGTTCCATGTAATCTGCCTTGTCGCTTAAGGACTCCAAGAGGCCGGGTAGTTCATCCAGCTGCCAGCGTCCGGCCTTGCACGCGCCTCAAACTTCAGCAGCATCGAGAGAGGGGCGGACACAGTACCTCGCCTTTAGAAGAGTGGAGGGCGTAGACCCCTGGAACCAAAGATAAGGTGAGAGAAAGGATTCGCCTGGAGGATCAAACACTGGAGGAGGACCGCTCTCAGAGTCCGGTCCAGACGTGGCCTGTGAAGGAGGGGAAGAGGAGTCAAGGACGGGCTTCTTCCCCTTGTCCTTCTTCAACCCAGATTCCTCGAGGGTCTTCTGGCGTTTCTTTGCAGGGTCACCAGAGAAAGGCTTCTCCACATCTGTCGCCTTAACCAGATGCCTCTTTTTCTTTTTCTTCTCTGGGGCGGCCTCTTCATTGCCTCGCCCTGCAACCTCCGTTTGTCCTACAGGTTCCTCCTCGTCAAGGAGAGGAACCTCGTCTCCCACAGCGGAGGTAAGAGGAATTGTTGGAGCCATTGCCTTAGTAGAATTCCTCTTGGCCTGAATGTCATTCTCCTCAGAGGAAGAATCACCATCTGCCAGCATGGATTTCAGGGACAACATCTCGGGAGAGACTTTTTCAATTTGTTCTGCAAAATAAGGAAAATTGAGTTAACACACGGGAGGAAAAACAATAAGAGCGGAATAAATATGTAACATACCACAATTAAGAACGGCCATTACGGAGATAGGTGTCCCGGACATCGGCACTTCCCAAGAGAAGCCGGCAAGAGAACCCCTTGAGGGCCTTTGAGGCCGTTTGCATGGCACTCAGTACCTCGACAGAGTGAGAGCAAAGCTCACTCTCCTCAGTATAGTAAGCACGGCTCAGCAGTAGAAAGTGCTCGTGCGACCAACTGATGGGGAATTTGGTGAACCCTTCTTTGTTGAGCCAGAAGACCAGCTTGTTGGATTAAACTCGGACCCGCGTGTAGTAGTGTTTGAAGGAGCGTCCATCCACCTTAGCGGATTCGGTGTAGGACTTGAAGTTCACTAACCTTGAGTCACAACGGAGTGTTATGAACCCAAGGCCGCCCTTCTTGTTGGCACGGCGGACCACTTGGCAGTAGTAAAATAGTTTGGCCACAGTGGCGGTGAAATTGAAATGCTCTCCCAGAACTTCGAGAGCGCGCACCAAGCCCCAGCCGTTGGGATGCAGTTGAGTAGGGGCGCAGTCGAGGAAGCGTAGGACAGCCATCTAAAACTCCGTCATGGAAAACGGACTCCCAAGTTTTGAAAGACAAAGTCATACATGTAGACCGACCTCTCGTCTGGGACGCAGTGACAGACCCTCTCAGTTGGATGGGGGGCAAGGATGAGAAAGCGTCCCTTGTACTTCTTGTCAGAGTAAATTTTGCAGCGGAGAGTGATTGGGTTTCCCTCTTCACTTGCATGATGTGAGGGGATTTCCAAGAATTCTTCCTCAACCCAGCAGTACGGCCTCTCCCTGTTCAGCTTTTCCCAGTTCAGCCGGTGTGCCACGACGTTGACACACCCTTCAGTACTTTGCAGAATCATCATTTTGCCAGACCCCGGAATCTCTAGGTACCTGATGCACGATGGAACGCGTGTATGCTGTGGTAGAAGGCAACATCGTCAGAGAGATAACCTTCATTGCTTGACCCATCATCAGAGCAGCTGGTAGCCCTCGAGTCAAGAGGATCCTCAGGGCGGCGCCGATCAACTGGCGCTCGCGAGGAGGAAGTTTCAACTTTCTCTGAGCGACGAGGCCCAGCCACAGGAAGATTCACTGGAATCCTTCCACCATGGTGGCTAGAGGGGGCACGAGAGCTCAGACTCCCCCTGTTTGAGGTACCAACGTTGCTTGTTCTAGGGCGCATGGTTGAAGCAAAATGACTAAAAATGATACGGAGGTAAAGGATAGGGAGGTTACCTAAAAGAAGGAAGAACTTTGTGAAGAAGAAAGGGCAGCAAGGGAATCTTCAAAAATTTGAGCAGAGTTTCACTAAGCTTGATGACAGAGGTGAATTCCAAAATTCGTTAAGTGCCCCTTTTATAGTTGACGAAGAAGCATAGTGTTTTGCCAAAAGTCACAACGTTTGTTTCAAAACGCAACCTTTCGAATTCAAACGACTTCGTCGTTTCGTAACTTAAAGCGCGAAAGTGGTAATGTTTCAGTAAAGGTTTTTGCGAAACGAGCCTGTGGAAGTTGAAATTCAGGCCCAATAAGCCAAATCGACGGTTACACTCTTGGGTAATGATGGTTCACGTGTTAAAAAGGGCATTTAATGTCCAATCATTTCAGACGCATTTAATGCACCCCAACCACTCTTCGAATACCAAGAGTTTTGATTTCCAAAAACTCTTGGGATTTCCCTCGCTGCGAATCTCTGTCTGAATCCGTTGTGAATGGCATCAGAAGAGCAATTACTCAATTTACAGAGCGGATGTGTTGGTAAGAAACCAAACACGCATATGTCAAAGAGTTTTTAGAGGGAATTTCTAGAGCGTTCCACCGGCATCCAGACTTCTTGAAGGCTGTATAGCTCATGTAAGTAACCTAATAGTCCCTCACATAAGCTAGGGGACAAATGATCCGGTCTGGATACTGGTCCCCAAAGTTATGACGTCAGAGTGACTTTTTAAAGGAGCATCCGGTATCACAGGAAGACAGTGCCACAACGGACATCCGTTGTCATTGTGTCCGTCCTCACTTCATTAAACGATTCTTCCGTCTTCTCTACGACGGATACCTTGTCCGTTCTCATTTCCACGGCGTGTATAGTCGTTTGCCTCAGGATCACTATGAGATAAGAGTTCCTTATAACTTATCAGCGAAGATACCCTGCATAGCGGAATGTGTCTATGTCAATTATCTTAGAGAGTAAGTACAATTGTCAGCGAAATATGCGGAAAGGTGATTATCCTTCATCCCTATCGCAGGATCGTACTCTGATAATTGACCTACCCACCTAACACATTCTGAGCACTGAGTCACCTTGATTGACACACTCTACACGCTATCAGAACCAAAGGGCCCACTTGCATCAAACGATTCATTTCCTACGTTCAACTATAAATAGCATGTTCTAACACACATGCAAGGTTACGTTGTTCTATCTCATATTCTTACTATTGCATTGCTTAAGTATTCATTGAGTTCATACACTCTTCTAACTTGAGCGTCGGAGAATCTTCGCAGGTGGCACCACCTTTCGCCCTCTCTCAACGCGAAACGTTGGTGTGAAGGATCTCTAGGATAACAAGACCGGTTTCTCCCACTGAGAGACCGGATTACAATACCGGATACCCACTGTACCGATGTACAAACCCTAAAACGCCTGCATTCTTGTGGCTGGTCCCACACCGGATCCTAGACCCCGGTTCAGATCAGTTCAGTTTGTGTTTTTTTTAGAGTTGCAATATGATAAATTACTACATCTTTCACATTCAAGACATCATATGCCATTTTTTAAACTTTCTTAATTAATACCTTATACCATTTTTTTAAAAAAAAAATACATAATGCACTTTGAGCTCTAATCAATATGTTTGTAAAATTAATTCCCTAATTTTCAATTACATCAATTTAATCTTCAACTTTTAAAAGTGTGTAATGTTGATATTTCTCTTAATTTTTCTTTAAATTAACATAAATTTAACATAGACGATGACATGTTATTCATATATAGTCATACATAACTAAAATTTTATTAATGAATTATCAGAAAGATTAAAATTGAATACTCTTAAGAGTTAGGGGTTAAATGAACTTAAAGAAACAAAAAATCTTAACTAAAAAATACCTCAGTGTTTAATGCTAGAGAAATAAAGAATTAAAAAAAGAGAAAATAAAATATATGATAAATGATGTAAATATAAATATAATATACCGATTAAGAAAAATAAAATGTTGTGAAAAATGATTAATGTCTAAATATCATACTCATCTTTTTTAAAATGTTTTTTTAGTAGTTAAGTTTTAGTTGTATATATGTTATTTTTAAGAAATCAAGAAAATATTAAATGGTTTTTTAACTATGTAATTAATAATCTAATGCAATATTGAATATTTTTTAAATATAAATATTACTTTAAGAAAGAGAAAGATGTATGTTACAAAAAGAAATAAAAAATATATTAACTATATTTTATAAAAATGACAAGTAAAAAGGGATGGTAGAGTACTTGAAAAACAAAATAGAGTTACCGCCACCAGTTAAGATTCGGCGGCTCAAAATAGTTATTACTCATTAGTTACAGCTACAGTTAATATTGTTAAGAAACTAGGCAATGATAACATTAAAAAAAGTTTGCACGTACTTGAATTTTACAGAAAATAAGATTTGATAAAGGTTTGAAGTCCGAAGATAGGACAACATATGAGTCAACCCCCCTTCACTTTGCTGTTTTGTAACTTCGGATCACTCTCTCAGGTACCCACTCTCCCCTTTGTTTGGATTCTCAGATTTGTACTCTTGTATGTCACACTCACACCACCAATTTACTTTTCATTTTCTGTTTCAATCTTTCTTATTATTTCTTCATCCTATCGAGGGAACTACACTTGAAATAACAAACACCCTGAATCACTTTAACTAATCATGCCCCCATCAAAAAAGAACTTTTTTCCCCTAGGAAATTTGTTAAGTTGAAGACAAATGAAATGCTAGTTTAGGCTTCATATGGTAATATTGTTTATATGCTATATAGACTTATAGGAAGAGTTTACTTTTGACCTATGTAAATATGCCCGCTCTTGTTCATTTGATTGGTGGTTGTTTAGGAACATTATTAATTCCATGTTTTCGTGTTTAATTATGCCAAAAATCATTGATCCAGAACCGAGCTTGTACTAATGAGTTCAAGAAGAGGTGGTGGGAGACCTTTTGCTATGGCGAAAAATGATGATGATTCTTCTAAAGGGAAAAGCATGCTGGAATCTCATCCAAATATTGAGCAATTAACACAAGTTGTTGCTGATGTTAACCTAGAATCAGGGCAAGATGATGGTGAGTGGGTAGTGTATGCTAAGAAATCCAAGAATAGAGCCAAGAGCGGCACTACGAAACCGTGGGGTCCTCCGGTTCATAGTTCAAACCCTAGAGTAGTGGGAAGTTCAGAGACGGCTCAAAAGCCCCGGAATGATGGAAGAGGAGCTGGAAGGGCCTCTGGAGGTGGAAATCCTTGGCAGTCCCAAAATGCTAACTTCAAGAGGCCGGCCGTTGGAGGAAACGGAAAGCCACAGTTAACTGGAAGGGAATTTGAGAGCAACAATTTGATTTCAAACCCATTAATTCAACCTCCACTGGAGCATGGGTGGAATTGGCAATCTAGAACTGGTTCTAAGCAATCCAAGAGTGCTGATGATAGCCCAGTTAAGGATGAAATCACAGTAGATTCCCCTGTGAAGAATAATAGTGTTGATAATGAAGGGGGGGAGGGCTTTGATGCAATGGAAGACACTGATGACGATCTGTTAACAGATGATTATGATTCTGATATTAGTCAAAAGAGCCATGAGACTCGTAAGAAGAGCAAATGGTTTAAGAAATTCTTTGAGAATTTGGATGCCTTGACAATTGAAAGAATCAATGAACCAGAAAGGCAGTGGCATTGTCCAGCATGCCAAGGTGGTCCTGGTGCTATTGATTGGTACAGAGGGCTGCAGCCTCTAATCACTCATGCCAAAACAAAGGGGTCAAAAAGGGTGAAGATCCATAGGGATTTCGCAGAGCTTTTGGATGAGGAATTGCGGAGAAGAGGTACTTCAGTAATTCCACCAGGGGAAGTATTTGGTAAATGGAAAGGTTTAAAAGATGAGGGAAGAGATCATGAAATAGTGTGGCCTCCAATGGTTGTCATTCAGAATACGAGGCTTGAACAGGATGAAAATGAAAAGGTATAACTATTTTTCTTGTTTACATCAAATGATGAATAGTTAGTGGTAGTATACCGGTATTGTTTCTATTCTGTTCTCTTGCATTAATGTTACAAAATGTTATATTGTAATTAACTTTCCTAAAATATTTCTGGATTTTGTGTTAAATGCATATTTTCTTCTTTAAATGTAGTGGATAGGAATGGGAAACCAGGAGCTTCTTGATTATTTTAACACATATGCTGCTGTGAAAGCTCGACATGCTTATGGCCCACAGGGTCATCGAGGGATAAGTTTGTTGATATTTGAAGCCTCAGCTGTAGGTTATCTTGAGGCCGAGCGTCTGCACAAGCATTTCACAGAGCAAGGAACTGACCGAGATGCTTGGTTTAGTCAATACCGTAGATTATTTTTACCTGGTGGCGGGCGACAGCTATACGGTTACATGGCTGTAAAAGAAGACCTGGATTTTTTCAACAGGCATTCCCAAGGTTGTATTGTATCTTCTGGTTGCATGTCAACAGAGCCATTTCTATGGAGACAGTATATTGATTATGTTTTTGGTAACTTCTTATCTGAAATTGTATAGGTAAATCTAGACTCAAATATGACATGAGATCATACCAGGAGATGGTTGTAAACCATCTTCGGCAAATGAGTGAAGACAACCAGCAACTTATTTATTTGAAGGACAGGGATGTCAAAAAACAAAAACATACAAAAGCTCTTGAAGAATCTTTGGGCATAGTGACTGAGAAGCTGCGAAGGACAATGGAGGAAAATCGCATTGTGAGGTTGAGAACTAAAATGCAACATGAAGAGACTAAGGAAGAGGTAATACCAACAGCTGACAAACTTTTTGGTTATTTAGATTTATGGAGAAAACGTTGATAGATGTGTTTGTGCTTTGTTTGTGGCATGTAATTTTAGCTGTTGATGGTGGTTACTACTGCTTTGTTGTGGGGTCTGTAGCTTACTTCCTATGACTAGTTTTCCCGATCAATTTTTGTTGGTTAATTAATTAATGCAATAACTTATCCATGTTCTGATAATTTCATGCTATTCATGGTTTGATCTTCAATAGCTATCCAAAAGAACATTCATTGTCAAAATTTCACTAATGTTTTCTTCTAGGTTCTAAGAATATCTTCATTTCCTTGTTATCATTTCTGACCATTGGATACTGTGTCTTAATGAAGATGTACATGCAAGAACAATTTTTTAAGGACCAGATCAGAATCATCCATGATTCAAGGGCAGCAAAGGAAGAAGATTTTGAGAGGATGCAGCAAGAGAAACGTGAGAAGGTCAAGCAGTCAAGTAGTAACCCTTTAAATGCAGAGGAAGGGGAAGTCAAGTAAGGACATAGGTCTTTCCTTGAGATTATATGCTTGATTCAGTTGGAGTAATCTCGATTGATTATTTATTATTTATTCACATCCAGTGCTAGTATACATGTCTTGAAAATTTTGAGAAATGCGATTGTGTGAACTTATTTTGAAGTAATAATTTCATATGTTTATTGGCTTCTTAGTTTTCATCTGCTTGGAATAGAGGTTTTGAAAAGTTAGCAATTATTTATCCAAATATAAGTGTCACTAAACATGCTACCTCTTGAACAATTCTAAATTTGTTGACTCAAGGAATAGTTCAAAGCAACCTATTTTCACATTACTCTTAACAAGTTCACATTTTAAGAGGTGTATATGTTGTATATATACAGAAACACTAGTCCAGTTGTTTTGGTTGTGCACTTGTGCTATTCACATTCTTCATGGGCTTATTATAATAAACTTTGATTATCTCTGGATGACAGGTTGGATGAATTTATAAAATTTGTTGAGTTTCAAGATAAAGAGATGGAGAATTTTGCTGCCGAAGAGGAGAAACACCGTCAAGCTTATAAGGACAACCTTGCTGCAATGACCCGGAGGCACTGGGAGGAAAAGGTGCAGTTGGAGGAAAAGTTTAATGAGGAGCTAGCCAAGCTCATGGAAAAATACTCCTTATCTCACCCAAAAACCAAGTCCACTAGTATCTAATGATCATGATAAGGTGTTATTGTTGGGTGCTATAGGGTCTTCTCAACCCCCAAGAGCTAGCTCATTGGGTGAGGTTTTCCCTCACTTATAAAGCATACCCAAGTCACTTCCACAACCGATGTGGGACCCAACATCTCCTCCTTCACACATCATACTTCTAAACCACGTCACTAGCACGTATCTTTCTAATACGGGACTTAACTTGACATCCCAACAGTTATACACTGCAAACAAAAGTTCAAGTACTTCAAAAATAAACACAGAAGATAAATGGATAGAGTCATTGTTCATTATTCTAAGTTGAGGACCCCAGACATCAACATTTGTACTTGAAGCCTGACCACAACAGAAATCTGTCTAAGATACATGACATAGCATATTTTCTGTTCTTTAGTACTAGTGGCTAGAAACTTTTTGTGTTTGAATTTTATTTTATTTTTACAAATTTTATAATTAGCAGCAAATTTAGATGGAGCAAAATACACTACTTAGGTTATATCTGGCTTTGGTGAAGGGTATAAATGGAAGCCTGATACCTCGTGTGTATTTTGCTCTATAGTTTGATATGAGGGGTAGAGCTTAATTGGGAATTTATACTGATTCAACATTGTGACAACATTGAAAAAAAAAAGATTCTTCTTGTACAGAATTATAGGGATTAATATTTATATATGTATGTTGTTATGGTTCACTTACTTGTTGCTTTTCCATTCTCCACATGGTTATGTTTTTTCAGTTTTATAGGATTGTTGCCTTAAAACGTGCCTGTGATTATACCCTCATTTTTTATCATTCCTTGCCAAGTTCCTCGTGAATGAAATGACATATGTACACGCAACCAGACAAAAGATCTTTTATTAGATGCTATTTATGACCTTAATAATAGCAACTTTTTCCTACATACCAAAACAAAAATTATAACGTGATATCATACAACGTTAGACATGACTTATTGCTGATCTGTAATTCAATGCTTGTTTCATTTTTAAATTACCACACGGATCTCCTAAAAACAGCACCACATGGAAAATTACAGCACGAAGTTATACATATATTTATTGTTTTAAAGTGAACTATAACTGCGTGGAATTTTTTTTTAGCATAGTTGTGATTTGGATGTAGCTTGTAACCTTTTTTAAGGGTGACATTCCATATAAGAGGTTTCTAGATAGATGGTTGTTATTGGTTTCTAGATGTCTATTATCTTAAAAAAGGAAATAATCTTCAAGTTGTCTCTCTCTTTAGAATCATTGATTTCTCTTTGAATCTGAGTTAAGCCAATCCTTTTTTTGGCAGTAACTGGAAGGAAAGTGGTATGGTACATTGCCCTTTACAACAGGTAGTTGATGTGGCAAAGCCAAATGGTGAGACTGCTTTTTTGAGGTCAGAGATTCTTTGTCCTAATTGGCTTGCAACCTTTGTACCAGAAATCTTTAACTACACTCACTTCCAATAGGCCTCTCCTCTCACCCTCTCTTCCTCACTTCTTTTATTCTTCCCCTTCCTTTTCCTCTCCTTCCCAACTTATTTTCTTCTTTGGATGCTAAGATACAAGAAAGCAACAAGCTTTGTTTTGCCACCACCATTCCACCTTAGGTAGGCATGAACCTGTTTCCATCATTTTAGTTTCCTGGTTTCTTGATCACGGTTTCTGAAAGTTGACATGCTTTTATGTCATTTAGTTTCAGTTCGTGTCAGCTTTGTTAATTGTAATGAATCTTTATTTTGTGATGGAAAATTAGTTAGATAGGAAGCCCTTTCCCTTGAATGCCACATCAAAATGGAAACAATTTGTGACTGAATGTTGTTCTCCATTGCAAGTTTGTGCTAGTTTCTACTTCATTCCTCTCAATTTAATGGTTCAATTTTACATCAAATTTGTGTCAAATGAGAAAATTGAGGACAAACTTTTGATCAGGTCAAGTACTGTTTCCAATCCATGGTTGGTGTTTGCTCAAACTTACGCCGAATAGGGCATAAGGAATGCAATTTTTTCAAGCGGAAGCCATATAGAAAATAATTGCATGCATATAAAAATAACATTATTTGGAGGTAACAAAAGGTAAATAATTGGTCTGTGCTCCCTGGCTAAATTTGAGTCATCAATTTTGGTTAATAAATGAGAGATCAGAGAGAAAAGAATAGACAGGCAAGTTCAACTTCAAGACCTCAAGAGTCAAAAGAGAAACAGGTAAACCAGATAATGGACAGTTAGGCATAAAGTGTGTTGAGCTCCAAAATCTCATCCACATCCTATTATAAGAAAAACATAATTCAACATGCCCTTGACCAGTTGGGTCAAAAAAATGCCCACCTTCCACCTACAACATTATTGAGAGACATTTTTATGTTGTGTTGATTCAAATACATGTCCCGTGTTTATGGACATAGCAAGTAAGAAATCCTCTTCCATATTCTAAGTTGTTAGCCATACCCCATTTGCAGAATTATTTGACATGACATGCTTTGTACAGGAAACAAAACAATTGGCTTTCTCATTCCAAAAGGAGATGTGAGTCATAATCAGTCATGAAATTATTTCAAGTCTGTATTTGTTTAGAGCCCTCAGCTACAATAAGTCTATTCATGCATCTCCAATCATATACTACATAGTATTTAACTTCTTCATTAGCTTATTTTGTCATAAAATAAAACTCATTGCTGAAATGGTTTTATTTTTTTTGGATGAAGTGTTAAGCATCATGTTGATTGTAAATGTTATAAAAATAACAACTGACCAAAGCATACATGTGAATGGTATTTGCCAGTTTTATGTTTGAATTATGCCATGGATCATTTTTTTTACCTGATTTCCACCTTTTGTTGAATGCAACTTTGCTTACACTTTGAGTTTAATTTAATCATGATTCATGAATGTTGCAGGTGAGGTGCTAAATTCCTAACTAAGTATAAATCTTTTTGATTAATAAAGAGATGACAATGGAGAAGCCACCGATCCATAGTTCAGCATCAGATTGCAAACCACTAACCACCTTTGTTCAGACAAATTCAGATGCTTTCAGGGAAGTAGTACAAAGATTAACAGGTCCATCAGAAGCTACAGCAGCGAAAGGAGAGGCAACAAAGGTTGCCTCCAATGTGAAAAGAACAACGTCATCAAAACTCCATGAGAGAAGGAAATACATGAAGCCAAAACTTGAGATTGTTAAGCCAAGTTTTACTTACAAATCAGGTGCATGCATGTCACCTTCCAAGTCAAGAAGTTCTAGCTTTCCACCAAGTCCTGGATCAGGGAGTTCTAGTTTTCTTCCAAGCCCAACCACCCCTTCAACACTGTTCTCTCAGTTAAATATTCTGGAAGATGGAAAGAGATCACAAGACTCAGTGATACCTGAACTGAACACGGAAGAAGAAGACAAAGCCATCAAAGAGAGGAGATTTTATTTGCATCCATCACCAAGGTCTAAACCAGGTTACACTGAGCCAGAGTTGCTTATTTTGTTTCCTCTGGCTTCTCCTAATGCAAGTGGGAAAGTATAGTTTTGACCATCATCATATGCTACTATGTTTATCTTCAGCATGCTTCAAATTACATATAGAAGTCAAGAATATGGGGGCAAGAATTTTGATAAGTGAAATAAATATGTAATCTATGCCTTCTTCTATTTATTTATTAATTTTTTACCAATTTGCAATGCATGCTACTTTGACTAAGGATTTGTGATCTATAGGAGTCGGAGAGAAAAAGTATAGGTTCGACTCTTTTGCGGACAAAAAATTAATAAATCAACCCTTACTTATTAAAAAAAGTCATTAAACAATTGTTAGACCTCATCAAATCACTGCTTCATCCCAAGTTAGGTGAATCATATATGCTTTATTTTTATTTTTTTTTGTCAAAAAATTTCCACATTCACATTATCATTATCATTACACAGATAAAAGTTCTAATCATTTGTGTCTAAGGCCTTTCTTAATTTGCAAGTTGCAACCGAAGTAAAAAATAAAAATTCCAAGCTCTATTTTCAGCTGAATTTTATATGATTATATCTAAATTTGTTGGTATCTTTAAAAAGTATTCCAGTACTATTTGGTGAGAAACTAATTCTCTTCTATTACAACATTAAATGCTTACTTGGTTTCATATATTTAATGAATACAACAATTCTTTCTTTATCAGTTTTTTAAAAAAATTAAAAGAGACCGTATAATTATTTCTTAAAACTAATCTAAACAAACTTATTACATTGTCTTAATAATTATCTGAGATTCAAAGCTGTCTGAAAATGTCTGTGGTTAACACAAAAATAACAAGGTCATTAAGCAGTTGAACCTTGACCCTAATAGCAGAATTTTGACTTCCCTAAACTTGTTTGCTACTAAGTTTGATTAGGTAAAGCTTGCTAGTTTGCTTATTAGTCTCTCAAACTATTGTGGGTTGTGACATATTTTACTTATTCCTTTTATATTAAGTTTTACTTTTTACCCACAAACACAGTGCTTTTGACTATTGAGAGCTTGGAGTGAATTGGAAAGCAATATTGATGGAGATAATTATTCATTTTCCTTTTCATGTGGGCCTCCAAGTGGCAGCCCGAATTCTGCTCACTGCTGTCTTGTTTTAATTTTTATGGCTTGCGCTAAATTTATTTTCATTTATATTTTTCAGTTAGACCTGTGGATTATACCAACCAAGTCTAAACAAGTTTAAATCACTTTTCTTTTGTTCAAGGTTTAAGTTTCAGATTATTTAAACTTAAAATTAAGTATTTTTTACAAAGTATTTATTTATAAATGATTTTTATAAAAAGTAATTATTAAAAAAATTGATTTGTCTGGTTACAATAAAAAAACATTTTTAAATATAAGTTGGTATTTTATTTCAGTCTTTTCGACAGTTTGTTTGGAAAAGCTATTTAAAGTAGTTTATTCAAATAAATTTTTTTAGCTTTTCTTTCAAGCTTTTAATTTTTTTTAAAAATTACATAAACATTTAAAAAATTAAATTAAGTAATTTTTTGGTTTTAAAACTCACTTTTATCTTTAAATAAGTTTTGAAAAAGTCACCCTAAATCACTTGTACACGTCAAATTCAAAAGGGATAGCAACCATCGGTGGATGATATTTTGGTTCTGATATAATATACATTTATGGTGTTTAATTGATGTTTTATTAACATTTATGACTTTGTTTTCTTAGGGCTGGTTAGATTATGTGTTGTGAGATTTTATTCGGATTATAGTTTGACTACTAACTAATAAATCAATCAATTTATCAACCTCTCTCTCTCTAGCTGAGTACTACATGACACCAAATATTTTTTTATCATTGTTATTTTAACTATTTTTTAATATTTAAATTTAAATATCTTGTTACAAAAATATCCCTAAAAAATAATTAATTAAAATCCTTCCTAATCTAATAAGATAATAAGATATAGATAACAAAGGAAAACATATAGATTTAAATAAATTAAAATATGATGTAAATGGGGATGGCAAAACAGGCTGACCCGCTTCGCCTAAATAAATGGGCCAAAAATTAGGGCTCGGGCCGACGGGCTGGCCCACCAAACCCAAAATTATGTGCCTTTTTAAAAAAGATACGGGTCAGCCTGCCAATTTTTTTAAAAAAAAGTGTCAAACTAAGATTAAAAAATTTAAAAATAATTTTAAAAAAATCCAAGAACATATTATTAAAAGAAATGTACAAATAGTAAGAGATGTTACTCTTTTAAATTTAAAAAATAAAAGTATATATTTTAATAAAATAAAGTATAAATTATTTTATTATTAATATTTATAAATTTTTTCTTTGGTGGGGCTTATCGGGACTAGGGATATCAATGGGGCAGGGCGGGCGCGGGTAGTATATTACTATTACCCTATCCACAGGTTTTAGGCAGGTAACGGGTATTTGCGGGCCGGATAACAGGTACCCACGAGTATTTATGAATATTTATTATTTTTATAAAATAATAATAAAGAAGAAAATATGGTATAATGTACTAAACATAATATTATTTTAGTAAAATATAATTCAAATTAATATTGTATTATACATTACAACTTCATAAATTAAAAGTATTATCATTAAAAAATATTAAATTTTGTTTATCTCATTATAAAATAATAAAAATACTTAAATATTTAAATATATTTAATAAACATAAATATTAATAATTAAACGGGTACCCGCGAGGCGGGTAGTGTGATACCGCTACCTACCTGTTTATTAAATATGCAAGTATCCATTACGGGTAACCTGCGGATTACCCGCGGGCGCCGGTTTTGTTGTCATCCCTAATCAGGACGGTCCGTCCCGCCAAACTGGCAAGCTTGGCAGGTTGGGCCGTGGCAAGATGACGGGTTAAAAATTTTGTGTGCCTCATCTTTTTTGACTGGCCAACCCACCTGACATAACCCGTTTTACCATCCCTAGTAAATGTGTAGTTTTTATTAAATATATAAATTTTAAAATTATAGAAATAAGTTATTTAAATTGAGATATTAGAGGTCAACACGAGACTAGTTGCGAGCTGTACTGGAAAAACTCAAGTTAAATTTAGGCCTAAAAAGAAATGATCAAAACTTATAAAGACCCGATTTTCTTATGGGCTTTTAGCATATTTTGTTGGACCAGATCACATTAAGGCTTCATTGAATGTAAGTTAAATAACTCAAACTTATAATTTATATTTTACAGATCGAACCCTTTTTAACATCTCCAATCAAAATAAATTATCTCTACAATGATTTATTTAAAAATCAAATTGAAATTATAATTAATAAAGATGATAATTACTTTCAATTTCAAATTCAGCCATCTATTTACTATATTACAACGAAGAACTGCGTGTAGATTAGTCTTGCATCATCTGCGCAATTAAAAAATCTTTTTATTATTGACACGTGAGCTTATCTATTGAGGGGCACTCAAGTTCCTTAACTAAAGAAAGTATTCCCTTACAAAATGGAAAAAGTGTTACATAGTTTCAAACAGATAGACCGATGAATTGGATGATTTTTACTAAATAAAATATGAATGTTGAATTTTTTAATAAATTTTAAATAAATAATAATTAAATTAATAGAGAATTTTAATTAATCTGTTATATATTTAACTCAAATATTAGTGGGTCTATCCATTGGGGATCCGTACTAGCGCAACAGAAAGAATTTGCATGGCATTGATTGAGGTTGATTTTTCTTCTTAATCTTTTTTTCTCTTTAGAAAATAGGAAAAGTGGGTCCCACAGAATATGTAATACCTTTTTGTTTCGTGTACTCCATTATTACTAACAAGATAATGATTGTACTGCCCACCAACTCTTTCAAATATCATCCCATCTTTATCTGGAATCTCTCTTTTTTTTCTTTAGAAAAAAACTAAACGTATAGTGTAATAATAATATTTGTATTACAATTTCACTGTTAATAAATGTATTTGCTAAGTAATCAACGCCTACCCACTACCAAGTCCATGAATAGATTTCCAACTGTAAATGAGGTTGTTAATTAATAATGAAAATTTAATCTATTTCTCAAAAATTTAAAAAGGGATCGGTATGGTGTACAGAATGAGAATCACCTATCTTGATTTCTAAATAATCACAATACAATTTCTAATAAAAACTTTTTTTACTTTCTTAAATAAATAGCCTTGGACTTTTATTACTTTAGACAATCTCTGATTAACAAAACCTATAGGCATGAACTGAGTGATATTAAATATGAGGCACTTGGGTATGTGATACAAAAACAGTACTCAATAATCAAGTAACACGTGTAATGGGTTAATTGAGTTTTTAAATGTAAAATTTCTAGTAAGAAACTCGGAAAAAATTGCATCGTTGGAGTAATGATAAGACACTAAAGTGGAATGGGTCTATACAAAATGACAGCCTTGCATGGGGCATCATTAAGGAAGAAATTGCAAATGTTTGTTTGGAGCATTCACATTTTCATGGACCTCATCAAGATCAAGGTGAATATCATTTTTGGAAAGATGGATCTGCTAATAGATTTGCAAAATTTGGTCAAGCTACAAACAACAATGAAATTGACTAAATTAACTTTTGTGAATTTTTGGTCTCCAAGTCACTACTTAAGGTAACCATCAATAACTTGATTGGACCCATTGCCAACCAATCCAAAAGCATCTCTTAAATTTAGTGTTTTTCTCATAGTTCTCCTTCCTATCCCTCCATTGCCCTTTCTCATCATTGCAGCAAATTCCCCATAATCTATTTGCCCATCCTGCAACACATACCTTGCATTAATACTCAACAAACAAATTGGCACTAAAGATACATAAATTTAGTGTTGCGACATACTCCCTCCAATCCTGATGATAAATAAAAATGACTAATTTCACACATTAAGAAAATTAATTAAAACCAATAGTTACATTGATGTCATAAAATATTGAATATATTACTTTAAACTATCCTTAATCTCATTTATTACATAAAATTTAGTTGCCCTGTACATATAATTAAGAAGGATATACTCCTTCTAGTGCTAATTCTAAACAAATTTTAAGAGATTTTTTTAATCTCAAATATACAAAAAAGTACTACCTCCGGTTTCAAATATAAACAAATTTTAGTGGAATTTTTTAGTCCCTTAATATAAACAAAATTAGACTTTCCCAATGTCATTAAATGCTTGTTTACCAAATATGTCCTCATCATATATATTTCCAAGGCCACTAATTCTTTATGTAATAAATGATAGTAAGGGTATTTTAAAAAATTAAATCAAATATGTGGTAACATTAATGCAAATAACTATCTCCAACTACTATTCTTAATATGTGTGAAGTTAGGTATAGTTGCTTATATTTGGAACCGGAAATAGTATCTTTTTTCGATATCATTAAATACTTATATACCAAATATGTATTTCTTAAATATATTTTCAAGGCAACTAAATATTTTCTACAACAAATGAGATTAAGAGTAGTTTTGATAAATACATCTAATATTTGATAGCATTAATATAATAACAACTTCAGTCAACTTTCTTAATCTGTGTAAAATGTATTTGTTTTGCTAATATTTAAGATTAGAAGGAGTATTTACTATACAAACATTGATGACATTGAAAAAAATATATTTTTACTTGCACTTTAGACAAAAAAATCTTCCGAAAGTTACTTATAACCAGAAGAGAGAGTAATCTAGAAAGATTGATTTCGGGACTTTTATGCTCATTGCAATTTAAAGGAAACTTTCAATGGCAAGACATAAAACAATACTTACGTTATCTTGATCAATTTCCTTGATCATTTCATCAATATGAACATCATCTAAACCAAAGTCTTTACAAGCTTGTTGTATCTCATCAATGGTTATGTAACCACTTCCATCTTTGTCAAAATAGGAGAAGGCTGACACCAGGTTCTCCTCTCTCTCCAGTTTATTTAAATGAACAGTAGCAGCTATGAATTCACCATAATCAATTGTTCCACTGTTATCAATATCAGCCTGTCTCATGACAAATAATAAGATCTTATGTAAAGTTCAGAAATTGAAGGCAAAGCAGCATATATCATGAAAATTGACTAAATGAAAAACGTAATTCACCAAAAAGAAAAATGCTAATAACACAATCTTTTCAAAAGACTCTTTATTGTTCGATGAAATTCATGTGGACACACTTCCAATCTAGTGAGTCCCCCCATCCCAATACTTTGTGGAAGTCACATTTATTCCACCTAACAATAGTGTGTTGAAAAGACTCAGTTACTAGCATTCTTCAAAAAATCTTACAGCATCCATAAGATCCTTGATTTCAGACTCCATAAGCTCGGATCCTACTCGCTTCAAGCCATTTTTTAACTCATCGAACGTTATGGTTCCACTGCTGTCTGTGTCAATCATCTTGAATAACTCTTTCAGGCCACCAATTTCTTCCTCAGATAGCCTCTCGGCAATAACCTGGGATTAAGCAAGCAAAACTGTTAATGCTGCAGTATTAGGATTTGACATTCAAAAGACTAATAAAATGGACCACTTTCAACTTCAAGTTTCCATAAACATTTTATGAACTCTTACCGTTTTACAAACTCTTCATCTAAGGTTGCAACAATGAAGAACACACATATACACACACAATTTTAAAAGGAATGTAAATAAACTTTAAAATCCTATTTATGTTGCCTTTCCAACCTTGGTAATCCCTACCTAAGAAAACTAAACTTCCATCAAAACAATGGTTCAAGTTAATTCAGAATTGAACCTCTACAAACATTGTCTTACAATTTTAAGCTTCATGGATAAAAAATAATGCAATAATAAGGATGAGGCTGCCTCATGGTCCATATAAAACACTCATTCGAAATACTCCCTCCGTCTTTAAATATAAGCAACAAAAAAAAAAATTGTTTTAAAATATAAACAAATTTAATTAACTTGAGTTCATTAAATGTAGAAGTATCCCTAAAATACCCTTAATTAATGCACGCTTTAATTTTTAATAGAGACGAAACCTCCTTAACAAATTCTAATGAAATATATTGTAGTAAAACACATAAATTTTTTTAGATCAATTCAATAATATTAAATGAGGGTAATTACTTTTATTAAAAGGTGTGATGTAGTTATTTTTTGTTTATACTAGTTAATATACCCGTAAAAATATTAACAGTTAAATATTTTTATGAGATCAACACTATAATAAATATTTTTATTTAATTAAATAGAATATGAAAAAGACAAAAATTACAAATATAAAAAATATTCTTCTTTTCATTTTATTCTCATTTCAATATTCAATTTTTTCTATTTTATATATTTTCAAGCAAACAACAAATAAAAAAAACACTCAATAAAATTGAAATAAATAAAGTTATTAACCAATGTTGAGTTTAATAAATGGATATATAAAATAAATATTAATATGTAAATAATTTAAACAAATATATTGTAAAAAAAAAAAAAGAACAGACAGTTTTTTATCATGATAGTGGATATATACAAATTATAAGTAGAAGAATGGTAAGATTGACCCTGTGATTACCAAAACAGTTATAAGGAAAAAGAGAGTTGTAGATTTGAATCCCTCCATCTTATATTTTTAGCACATGTATAACAAGAATCAATATAAAGGTAACAAAAAAATCAGCCTTCATATCAATATAATTGTTTGATCCCAACCATGTAGCTTTTTCTGGCTCCGATGCATCTAATGCCCTTGGCATTGCATTGATGGTAAGGGTGATCAAGAGGAAAGTTTATCTTTTTTTTCTTCAACAAAACATATCTAGTAAAAATCATTAATGATATTATAAAAAAACCACCTTAATTTTTAATTTTCCATGAAAATATAATAAAATAGAGTTTAACTTCAGTACCATTATCCCTCTAAAGATTTTTACACTCATCCAATTAGATAACACACTTGGCATGGCTTTTATGATAATTATCATAAAAATAACAACCTTTAATTATTACTTGACAGCATAAAAACCTTTACACTTTCAATCACTCCAATCAAATTCATTAAAAAACTCTTGGTTCCAGTGAATCACTTCACCAGTTTCAGAAGGGCAACTGAAGCCCATTATACATGAGAAAAATAAATACAGTAATTATTTGCACTCCTTGACTGTCAGAGACAGAGTAGGTGTAAGATATCTCTGTCTTTCTTGGGAATCTAATATGTAATGGTGCATCTTGCATTCCAGGTATCCACCATGTTTTGTAACAAGTAATAACCTTTACAACCAAGCAGCTTTTTTTTTTTTTTCTTAAAAAGAATACTAAGGAAATAAATGGTTTTCCACTGGATCTTGAAATAATTGTAATCTGCTTGGCCGAATTGAATTGTAGTAATAATTGCATACATAACAGGAAGACACAAAACAGAGTACTCATGAAAGTAAACTTAATCGCTCGTCCATAGCATATAAGCACACAAATTATCTAGCCTTAGCAAAAAGTTCTACGGAAACCTTACACGTAATGCCATCTTTTTCAGTTTATTCATTGCAGAGAATTGTTTCAGGCGTGATAAAACTGCAGAATCAAGAGGTTTATCGGGTGCGATGCTGTCATCAACAATCCATGGGTGGCCTGACACAGAATGACATCTTATATCTGTTAAGCCATTCTAAGAATAGTCTGTAGTAATGCTTTAAATTCAACACCATGTCTACTTGCTCAATATGAAGTTTAAGAGACTTACGGAGTACTTCATGTGCTGTAAGCCTAGTTTTTGGATTTTGATCAAGCATTCTACGAATTAGATCCTTGGCACTGTCTGAAATGCTTGGCCAAGGCTCAGACTGAAAATCAATTTTTCCCAGTAAAATCTGTCGGAAGATCCCCGGTTCGGTTTCTGGAGGTGAGAATTTGCAGATAAGTATTAGTAATTACAATTTACAAAGGATGAACATGAAAAAAATAGTAATATGCCAACATCCCCAACCGATAATTTAACAGATGAATAATAAATAGCTACCGGCCCAAAATGGTGGCACGCCACTTAATAAGATGTATAGAATAACCCCGGCACTCCACACATCTGATTCCGGTCCATAGAGCTTGCGCAAGACCTCCGGTGCAACATAGTATGGACTCCCTACAACATCACGAAAGGATTCACCTGAAAAGTATCCCTCTATGTTAGGCACAGTGGCATACTAATAGAACTGGCTCAGTATATATACGAAAACTGGAATATTTATTTAACAGAAATCTCAGACTCTAGCTCAACAACATATTGATATATGAACTCAGAAAGAGATGTAACTTTTAACAATGATGGAAATTGAATCCCCTAGGATTTTAAATTCCTTGGAATTTCAAAATACTCCATCCAAACGCACACTTAAAGTATTCATAATTTTTACCAAGATAATGCAGGTATAAGTGCAGCTTTTCCAAACACTTAAGAGGACTGTTGTTTTTAATTAATGCAACATACACACACAACATAAAAATAGATTACTGAATAATTGTAACTTCAATCTATGACAGATCAAAAAATGGGCTGGATTCTAATTTAGGAAATGAACTATAATCTGCATCTACTACAACATGGAATTATCAAACATTCACTTGGAATCACATTTACAAACATAATTAAACTCCATTTATAGTATATATATCACTATCAAACACATCAATTGTAGTTTCATTTAAAAAGATAATTATTGAAAGCATATGAGGGGTGTCCATAATAATGGGGGAACATTGAGGAGAGCAAACCCACAAGTGTTGGACTCAACAATACAACCCAAAACCTTAAGGCCCTAGATGTATGAGTCCTTGCAGTTATAAACAGCTCCTCTTACTCACATCAACTCGATATGGGACTAAGTTACACTTGGATTCTTCAACACTCCCCCACAAGTGTGACTTTGAGATGCTTCCCGTCAAACAGTTGGGTTTTAACCAGTTGGGACTAGTTGAGAGCAGTCAAAAGTCAGCACGATCCCGTTGTAAATCAGGACACTCTAAGACCATATTGAAAGCATATGAGGGGTGCCCATGATGACAGGGAGACATTGAGGAGAGCAAATCCACAAATGTTGCATTCCACAATACAACCCAAAACCTTAAGGTCTTAGGTGTATGAATCCTTGCACTTATAAACCACTACACTTACTCACATCTACTCGATATAGGATTGAGTCACACTTGGATTTTTTAACAATGATAAACCTTACTTTATTTTAATGTATCATTTGATGGTGAGGTCTTGAAAGGGTTTTCAAGTAACCTGAATGTGCCAATAAGAATCCAACTTCTAAACTCTATGGACATTAGTTACATGGTAAATTTAATTGTTTACTACGTAGAAGTACTTGCCAGAGCACAAACCTAGTTATCATTGATATCACTATGCATTATGCAAAGCAAAGATGAACTCTGTTCCAGAAAAAACACTAACGCACATAAAAGATGCAACCAAGCATTAAAAGATGGAAGTACATTGAGAGTAAAACAATACCTGAAGATGATTCAAGGGAAGACATGACAAATGCTACCTTAACTCAGTTCATTTTTATCCATCCACTTGAAATGAAAAAAATTGTGCCTAACTATCTATCCACTTATAATTTCAAGGCATTATTTGCATTTTTTTTCTAATTTTAAGCTGCCAAAATTGTTTATGGATGTTAATGATGGAGTATTCTTAATTTATTAGGATAAATTACACTAACCTGCCCTCCGTCAAGTTTAATCCAACTACACTCGGTGCCCCCTCTTGTTTCAAAAGTAACACTCACCCTCCCTGAGGTTTAATTTTCATTACACCTACGTCCCTTATATGGGAGGTGACTGATATTACATTGAGGGGAATCTAACTTTTAAAATAAGCAACACAGGGGAGAGGGGTCAGTTATAAACCATAAAAAAAACACTAATCCAGCTCATTCTTCAGTGTCTACAAGGGAATTTATAACACAACACCAAGGTCTAAATATTGAATTCAATTTACAGCATAAAAACACGGAAAGAATAATAATCAAGGACATTCTAATTCTAATTCTAATTCTCAGTTTCAAAATCGAAGACAAAAAGCAGAGTATATAACATTCAGATATGGAAAAGGAAAACCATTAAAAGGTATATTCTTGTTCCACTAACCAGGCTTATAAAAAACAGACAAACCAAAATCGGTGGCTTTAAGCATAGCATCTTCACGAACAGTATCAAAGAGAAAATTCTCGGGCTTAAGATCCCTATGCATGACACCAAGAGAGTGACAAGCCTCGACAACCTCAACAATGGTCCTAATAAGGTTAGCAGCCTGTCTCTCACTGTAGTGACCCTTCTGCACGATCCTGTCGAAGAGCTCCCCGCCCTCGCACAACTCCATCACGAGGTGAACCGCAGAGGAATCCTCGTAGGTGCCCTCGATCCGAACGACGTGAGGGTGTTCCGACAGGTGGTGCATTATCTGAATCTCCCTCCACACATCCTCGTAATCCTCCTTGCATAGAAGCTTTCGTTTGGGAATGGACTTGCAGGCGTAGCGAAAACCCGTGGTCTTGTGGGTGCAGAGGTAGGTTGTTCCGAATTGGCCCTGTCCGAGTTTTCTTCCAATCGTGTAGACCTCTGTTATGTTCTGCGTTCTGTAGGGGAGAACCCATGACGGTTTCAGTGTGACGGTGGCGGAACTGGATTTCGCCATTGGAGTGAGTGAGTTGAAGAAGTCAAGAAAAAGAAAGAAGATGGGGTTCTTGTATCTAGTGGTACTGCTATGTCATGTCACCGTGTTTCTCGCTTTCCTATATTTTCTCTCTCCTTCTTACAACTTACATACATACCATGTTCTTTCTCTTGGGTTCATAAATCAGGAGTTATGACTCAGGAGAAAGAAAGAAACAGTACTTCTATAATTTATGGCTATTTAATTTAATGGTGTTATTAATTTATTTGAAGAGCAGAAACTGAAAATTAAGCCAATTCAATTGGATATAATAATAATCGCAACTTGTGTGTGCTTCTGTGGGCTGGATCGCTGATTCATTGCCTGCCACACTACGGAATTAAATCACATTTTGTCTTGTTCTTTATACATCTTTAGAAAAAATACGAAAATTATAAAAAATCATTAGTATTTACTTTTTAAGAAATTCCCCATTTAATTCCTTAAATAATATTTTTAAGGAACCTGTTAACATAATCCAAAAATTATAGTAGTATTTCTTATAAGTTTTTTAAACCAATGTGGTTCGCAATGCAAATGACAAAAAATTAAGGTATTTACTATTTGTATTTTTATAATTGAAGATTTCACAGATATACTCGTACTTCTTCAGTTATAAAAGTAAAGTAAAAATATTAAAAATTAAAACTTAAATTTATATTGAAAATTAATATAAATAAAATGTTCTGTGATTTCCATGACAAGTTTATCATAGCTTTGTGAAGAAAAAAAAATGCTAACCAGATATTATAAACAATTTCATCATAATATTTAATAAAAGAAAATTTACTTTTGATTTTTTAAATGATGTCTCTAAGTATTGGTTAATAACACCCCTTGTTAAAAAAATATTTTTAAATGTTTATCATTTATAAGATTGAAAATGTTAAAAAATTCATTCACTTTGATTATAATACTTCTATTATTAGAAGGTTGTGTAATTTGTATAATTTTACATAAGATAATAGATAAAAGTAGAATTATTTTATTAAAATTGTGTGAAGTTATTTTAAAATCAAAATAGATGGTAATAATGATGTTTTTAAATTAATTTTTTTATTTTTTAATCCCTTAACACATATTAAAACATCCTAATCCTTAATACAATAATAAAAACTCAAGAAAAAAAATTCACCAATGATTTATTAGCAATTAATTGCTTAAACCTCAATGTCATTCATATAAGCTCAAAACAGCACCTATGGAACACCCCTAGTGCCCCAAAATAGTCACCAGCACAATATTATGAAAAGCAACAACTAGGGCCTGGTGGTAAGCGTCAGCCCCACGCTTAGCGTCAGCCCAAAATTTTACACCTAACGCTAGGCGTCAACCCCACGCGTAGTGTGGACATGACAGTAACAATAATGCTGTTGTCATGGATTTTAGGGCTTTTGGCCAACTTCTAACCTACCAAAATGGCCCGTTTTATGTCCAATTGCCATGAAATTTCATACCCATTCTAGAATTGTTGGCGTTGTCCGTTTGCCAAAATTTCAACGTATGCTCAACTTATGTAGAAAAATGTGTTTTGGTCAAAGTATGGCAATTACATGCATCAAACCCATCAAATAACCTTCAAACTAGGTAAGGCCTATATGCATCATTCATAATTGATGTAGGGAACCTATCGGTCCCTTCCGAGGGTCCGAAAACCCGTTGGATCATAAATTCACCCTTCTGGTTCCTAATTTCCACATTATTCAACATCACATCCTTTTGTCATAACCTATTCCATCATCCTATAATAATCACATCATGCATCACCATTTCATCATCACGCATTTGTATACACTAATGCAACCATCTCATGGCATCCAGGCTTCATAAAACGTGATGTGATCCTATCACTTGCATAATTAAGCATAAAGACACATAAAACACTGATTGCCATTAATTTCTCATCAAACTAATTTCAATGTATAAATCTGATTCAATTTCAATATATACACAAGTCCTGCCCATTTATGCAATGCAACAATTTCCTAGCCATCAGATGTAATGCAACATAAACACATGATCCATCAATGGTATACGATTTTTGGATATCAAATGCATCATAGGCAATAAAATGGGACCATCCATGGTCACCACATCCATATATCATCATAATCTCAAATGACATCATCTATATATACAATCAAAATATAAACTAGGTTTCCAGTGAAACCATCAGCTACCTAAAATGTGACATCCTTTGACAATTTTATAATTATTTGTATTAGTTTAATTAAAATTTATAATAAATTTTTCAAAAATAATTAATTAAATTGCTTCATATTTATAAAAATGGTTATTTTCAGAAAAAGGGTCAAAATATAAAATGTGTTATAATTTAAAAACCCCCAAAAGCCATTAAAATAAAAGAAACTCAAAAACTGGAACAGGGGCCTGACGCGTTAGCTTGACAGTAACAACACCTGATGTTGTTACACATTTTAGGCCAATCGACCAACTTCTAACCTACCACAATGGCCCATTTCAGATCTGATTGCCACGAAACTTCACGAACCACAGGTTTTCCCCATTCTGGAACTGTTGGCGCTGTCTGTTCGCCAAAATTCATCATATGCACAAGTTATGCGTAAAATGTAGTTTAACTCAAATATGTGCAAAACCCTTGCACTAAACAACCTAAATGGGTTTCAAATAGCTCAAGACCTAAATGCACAGTTTCTAAATATTTTGAGGAACCTATTGATACCTTCTAGGAGTCCCGAGATGTAACACCCCTATTTTTATTTTTATATTAAAATTTTAAAGGAATTAGATTATGGTTCTTTAGAACTTTTTAATCTACGTATTATTTATGATTTTCTGGAATTTTTTGAAATTTTGGAAATATTTTAATAAAATAATATATTTTAAATAATTTTAAATTCATATAAAGTGACTTAAAATTAAAAATATTTATAAGAAAGTGAAGTTAAATTATAAGAAAATTTTTTAAAATCCATTTCAAATAGACTTATCTAAAAATGATCGGTTTGAGAAAAATCTTAATTTTTACCAATCATAAAAAAATTAGAAACGTACCAATAAATTTTTATTAACGTAACATTTTAGATTTTTAAAATTTAAACTTTATATTACTTATTATAAAATTAGTGAGGACTGATATAATATTGCTAAATTTCAAAAAAGACTGATTTCAGCTGACATTTACTATGCAAAACACTGTGTATGAATGAAAATTTTAAATGTTGCATAGTAACCAGGAACAAAATTTTCAAAATTGCACAGTACTTTTATAATAAAACATTCAAATGCACAGTAACTTATTTTGCTATAAATAGAGGGGCGAGACACCGAGGTTTTCACCGAAAATTGAAAACTTAGTAGTGTTGGAAGGATAGTATTAAATGAAGAAAGGAAGATATTTTCCAAAGGAAAGAGGTTCTGCAAAAATTCTAAAGTAATAATAAATTTTTTTTATAATTTTTTATAATTATAAAGGTTGTTTTTATATCACTTAAAAATCTATTATTATACTGGATATTATATTATTTTAAGTTACTATTCTGAATAGTAAATTACTATGTCAATAGTAAATTACTATTTTGAATAGTAAATTACTATTTAATGTTACTATTTACTGTTACTATTCATGTTTTACTATTTACTGTTACTATTTACAGTAACTATTTAAAATTTACTATTTAATGTTACTATGCATAATTATTATTTACCTTTTTTTGTTTCAAATAATAATTAAAATTTTTATCTTATAACTACATTAAAATGAAATTGGTATATTTTAGAACTCGGATACGAGACGCGCACGGACTTTCTATAACGAACCAAGATACAAGACGAAAGAGGGGGTGAGATAGGAATATAATATGAAAAGACATAAGAATAATAGGAGGAGTCCCCTACTCCTTTTAAATTTAATAATAATATTATTATTTTAAAATAATAACTATTTAACTTAAAATTTATAATAAATTTTAAATTAAGTATCTTGTGTAACTTGATATGAAATACCTATGCAAAGACCTAGATAACCTATGTGAGCTGGACTAAACCTATGCGAGGACTTGGACTATTATGAACTGTATGGACTGAACTATACCTATACGAAGATTGGATTATATATATGGATTTATATAGACCTGTGCGAGGAATGGACTATAAGGACTCAAAAAAAATCAACTCTACTAATTTAAATAACTGATCTGTCCTGGACCGGGGTCAAGAGATCCGATCTCAAGCCAGTCACGAATAGTATGTCAATACTCTCTAGTAGACCGGATGTATGTGTATCCGATGTATATATCCGTCGTCCTTGAATGAGGAGAGCGGATTGGGCGTTCTGGAGATCCTTCACACCGACCTAACGCGTTGAAGTGGGCGAATGGTGGTGTCACCTGCAAAGATTCTCCGATGCTCAAGTCAGTGATTATATTCCAAGTAAGGAATGTATTCAGAGAGGATTCAGTCGTAAAAGAGCTGAGGAAAAGGATCCAGATCCCCTAACTTCAATCATGAAGTTAGTTCATATACCTGATTGGCTCGATTAACGAGGACTCGTTGGTGGGGAACCACCAACTCCCATTAGCATTATTATATTGCGCACTTACCTGCATGATTGGGTCAAGTGGCTATTTTATATTGAGCATAGAGAATGTAGACTAGGATTAGGGAACAAGTTGACCATTCCCGTGAGCAGAATTTGGCTCGTAGTGCAGGGAATTATTGATCGATCCCTGTAGTAACAATCCTTGTCTTTTGCACAGTGACGTGTGTATTATCCGATGTCATGGTGTTATCCTGGATAACCGGTATAGGGAGAACGCCTGATACGGAATTACAGTCCGGATGTATACTGATGACACCGGTTACACGTAGATGTCTTATCAAAGACGTTGAAATATGTATAGCAGATCGGATACCGGTATTGAGACCGGATCATATGTCCCCTAGCTTGTGTGAGGGACTGACTAGTTGTTCACATAAGCTACTCAACCTGTGAGAGGTCTTAATATCGGTAAGCTTACGTGTGTGACAGTTCCTTAGCATCTGTTGTTATTCATAAAGAACCGCTCTGAATTTAATAGAAAAGACCTTTCGGTACCATCACAACGGATTCAGACAAAGATTCGTTGTGTGAGAATTTCAAGAGTTTATTGGAGTTGAAAGCTCTTGAAGTTCGTGTAACGGCTGTAAAGCGTAAATTGCGTTGCATGATTAGACATTAATGCTTTTAATCACGTGGGCAAGCAATTATTGCGCCTGAGATGAAAATCTCATTAACCGTCGTTTTGGGCTTAATGGGCCTGAAATTTTCGAAACTTTTGGGCCTAGTGGATAGCCCTTTGCTGAGTCGCTATCGTTTTGGCGCCCAAGAATTTGGAACGGTTGTGTCGTTTCGCTTGTGAACGGGTACGTTTTATTGAGAACGACACAACTTCGAGAGGAGGTAACCGATCCTCTTTGTTTCCTATAAAAGGAATACTTAGTGGATTCTGAGTTCCACTTGCTTTTGCTTTCTCAACGAAACTCTGCAGAAATTTTGCAAGGAAGTTTATCGCCTACATCGCGAGGGTCTCATCGTTCCTCAAATTCATCACTGTCATCTGAGGTAACTATCTCTTCCTTGTCGCTTTAGTTTCGCTTTGACTTGCTACTCGTAGTTATAGAAAGTAGGCTTCATCAAAAAAGGGGGGGGAATCAGTTTCCCTCAACCCTAATAGTTGTGGGGAAGAATCCTTGTGATTCTTCCTAAGACTGAACCGCGTCGCTCAGAAAGGGGATCTTACTCACTGCGGGAAGTGACCTTTCCCTTCTCAGAGTCGCCCTCTGATTGTAATTGCTTTAAAAATGCAGTGAATAATGATTGCAACTTTCTGACGACATTTTATTCCTTATCGTAGATTAAGGAGTTCGGTCTAGATATTTCCAATGGCAACTGGAGAAGGATCTTCTGGAGACAGCGCCATTTCAAAGACAGCAGAAGGTCTCTACAGCGTAGTTGCTTCGAGACTA
This sequence comes from Clitoria ternatea, assembly GCA_037962975.1. Lineage (NCBI taxonomy): Eukaryota > Viridiplantae > Streptophyta > Magnoliopsida > Fabales > Fabaceae > Clitoria > Clitoria ternatea. The sequence continues at coordinate 248,577,620 of CM075669.1, forward strand.
AATTGGGAGGAGGTTCAGGCTAAATGGCCTTTCTGTTGGGTGTCCAGCGAGTTTAAGGACCTTGCCTCTCGTCATGCGGATGAGGAGGGATCTCGGATTCAACCGAGGTTCACGCTGAGTTCGGATGAAGAGACGAAAAAGTGGTACAGGGTTTACGCACCACTTCCGACAGAGCGGATATGCCATCTCGTCCCTAATGACCGCTCAGTATATATGTATGACTTCATCTTTCATTATTTGGGTGTCCGCTTCCCATTAACCGAACTCCAGATGGGTGTCTTGAGGTTTTTGAACTGTGCACCCTCCCAACTTCATCCCAACGGTTGGGGCCTCATCCGAGCTCTCGAAGTGCTTGGGGAGCACTTCAATTTCACGCCAACAGTAGCGATGCTGTTCTACTACACCCAGGTAGTTAGAAGGGCGAATAAGCAGGGCGGAGTTGGTCTGGTGACACTCCGGACTCTCTGTTCTTTTGTGAACTTTGAGTCTTACACAGATTCTGCCAAGGTTGACGGGAAGTCCTTCAAGACTTACTTTACTCGCATCTCCATCAAGAAGGGCAAACCAAAATTTTGGAAGGATGAAGAGGATGTTGACAAATTTCCCTTGAGCTGGACACACGAGCATTTCCTCTTGAGCTCACACGCGTACTACACTGATCAGTCCGATCTGTCTCGTGAGACGTCAAGAGTGTTGTTCGCACTCGAATCGCACACTACAGGTCGTCACGTCTTCTCGTGTAGGCGTTTGCTAAGTAGCTCAAGCGGAGTCCGGGAGGAATATTTGTGTATTTCTCGTTTTATTCTATCTTTTCTCCTTTATCAAATATGTATAGAATATTTGTAGTTGCTGACATCTTGTGTTTGTTCATGTAGGTGAAATAGAACAGCAAACTCCGGAGATGGACAAACTGAAAAAATTCAAGGCGGCTGGTAAATCCGTTGCTCGTGAGAATGAAGTAAAGCCCAGGCCCTCAACTAAGGATCGTCCTGAGGTAATCATCTTGACCTCGGATGTTGAAGGGGACATCCCACTGGTTGAGGGCGGTACGTCCGATGTTGGTGCAATCTCGGGTCAGCCTCCCGTTACTGAGAGGAGAAGAAAGATCCAGAATGATCCTGCAAGGCGTCAGTCCAAGAAGCAAAGAGTTTCAGAGGATCCTGCTGCCGGGGTTTCTGGATCAGAGCCGACCTCCTTCCCAACTACCTCGTTTCTCACCCCCTTCCTCTCTTATGAAGGTTCTACTCCAGCCACTCTTCCTCCTCCGATGTACAAACTCCGGCCTACACTCAGTCCTAAAGAAATTACGGAAGCGTGTGAGGCCGGAAGGTGGCAGTTAGCCGAACTTGCTGGGATGCTTTCTTCAATCAGCGAGTTGGCTAGCAACGCCGATAAAGTTGAGGAATTGAGCGACGAATTGAAAGAACTCAAGCTTTCCTCGGAAAAGGACAAAGCCGCCGTGAAGTTAATGGAAGATCGTCTTCACAAGTCTAAGGAGTTTGGGGATCTCATCACTAAAGAGAATCTCAAACTCAAAGTCGATCTTAAAAACTTGGAAGGCAAGGTGGCAGAGAAGGAGGAAGAACTCCGCAGCAGCCAGGATAAAAATAAGGCTGATGCTGAGGAGTGGTCTCGAAGGGAGAAGAAACTCCTTCTTGAGATAGAGGAACTGAAGGCTAGGAAAGTGGAGCCCGAGATATCCGGTGAGGAGCTGTCCAAGTTGCGGGGAGAATTGGCTACAGCGAAAGCTGAGAGAGATGAAGCTGTTGACATATGCAGCCGAGCTGTTGAAGAGTCTTTCGGCCTAGCCATACGCCAAGTTTTCTACCGCAACCCCACTGTGAAACTTGACCTTTATGGAATGGATCCGTTCTATGAATTCCATGGGGGAAAGTTAGTCGCAGTGGTGGATGGTCGTCACGAAGATCCACCGATGTCCCTGTATGGTTTGCCTCCTCTTCCTGAGGGTCAAACCATGGGACCGGATTATGTTTTTCCTATGCCCGAGGTTCCCTCTACTGAAGAAAGGGTTGAAGCTCCTGGGGGGGAGATTCCTGATGAGGTTCCCAAGGAAGGGGGACAAGAGCCTGGTGCTGAGGAGGCACAAAAAACTGAAGAACGGATTCCTCAGTAATTTTGTTTTCATTTACAAGTATAGTTGTGTACCGGGATCAACTCCGGATTCTGAACTATTGTATGTAATTTCATTTCAATGAATGAATTTTGGTTGAAGAAATTTGTCTTCATTGTTTCATGTATATATAAATCGTTACTAATCCGTTCGGTGTAATTAATCTTAAGGCCGGATTGAAATAATAGCCTAGGAAGATTAAATAACAAATAAAATTTAGAACGGATAAATATATACATGTCCCCAAGTGCGTATTAAGAAGGAGGTGCCTGTCTTTGGGGCATGATCCTTAATTCTTTTGGGGAAAGATGGGTCGATCCGCTGTTTAGCAAAGTAGTGTAACAGGACGGATGACTGCTTCTAACCCGTAATATTCTTACAGGAGATGATAATATTGTTCCAAGTTTAGGGAACTGCAAGGAAGTGGTGTTTGAGTCCTTTATCATAAGGATGATGATGGGAGTTTTTTCTACGCCAGGAGTTACGTCGTTGTATCACAGAATAGGTGATAAAGAGTATCCGTCCTGGGAGAATACCACTAGAAAGTGAAAGTGCGGACTGACTTTCGGAATTTTCCATCATAAAGATGATTATGAGTATTGATCATGCCAGGTGTTTTATCATTAAATCACTTCACCAGTGATTGAGATCATCCGTCTTGGGGATGTGTACGATACCAGCAACTACATCATCAGGTCGCATATTAGGTGATTGAGATCATCCGTCCTTTGGGTGTGTATGGCGCCAGGAGTTACATCGTCAGATCACAGCATGGGTGATTGAGATCATCCGTCCTGGGCAGGTACACCGCGTTAGGAGTTACATCGTCATATCACATAATGGGTGACTGAGGTTATCCGTTCTGGAAAAGTACACATCGTCAAGAGTTACATCGTCAGATCACAGATTAAGTGATTTAGATAATCCATCCTGGAGACATTTTTCAATCGTAGGAGTACGGATTGAGTGAATACTTTCATCGTAAGAATGATGATGAGAATTGTTCATACCAGGAGTTACATCATCGAATCACTGAATAGGTGATTGAGATCATCCGTCCTGGAATGATTAGTGGAGCTCTTCGTACCAGGAGTTACATCATCGAATCACTGAATAAGTGATTGAGATCATCCGTCCTGGAATGATTAGTGGAGTTCTTTGTACCAGGAGTTACATCATCGAATCACTGAATAAGTGAATGAGATCATCCGTCCTGGTGAATCTTTCCAATCAAGGGAGTGCGGATTCAATTTCCAATTTTCGCTCCATATCCGAAATCCGAGTAATACCTCTACTAGCCCCCTAGCTGATGTGGGGAAGTAGTTGACTTGCTCATATGAGCTATATTGATCGTAGTACGTCTGGATTTCGGGTTTGTACCGAAGTGTAATTATCCGCTCTGGGAACCATGTTCCGTAGTGGTGAAATTTTAAGGGCGGATTCGACAATGGGAATATCAGAAGTTTATCGAATTTCGCAACCCTTGGTATTCGAGTAATGGTGGCCACGTTTCTAATGATTGGACATTTAATGCCTTAATTCACGTGGGCGCGCCATTATTGCGTTAAATGCGCATGTCTTAATAACCGTCACGTAGGGGCTTGTTGGGCCTAAAATTTGGATTTAGTAGGCCCATTTAGAAAGCTGTGTGACGAAACGATGGCATTTTCACGCCTTGATGTACTAAACGACAATTTTGGTCCACTAAACGGGGAGTCGTTTGGGGGTAAATGACAGGTTATGTTTAGTGGGTATTTGAAAAATTTTGGTACCCTGATATAGGCATATTTGGCAATCTCAGTTACCATTTCTTCTAATTCTCTTGACGAACTTCTGCAAAAGTTTCGAGAAGATTATCGTGTCTGCCTCTGTGAATCTTAATTCACTATCCTCATCCATCCTTAGGTAACCACTTTCTTTCCATATTTTGTGTCTTGTTTCAATTTCTGAAAATGTCTAGGAAAGGTGTTAGTTTTAGTGGTATCAGCCCTAGAGGAAGAGGAGGAAGGGCCTTCAATCAAAACCCCACAGTTCGTGGTGGGAGGATTCCAGTGGTCTTTCAATCGAAGCCACTAAGCTCAGAGAGGGAGGCGTCGCCGTATCAGAGGCGAAGGGCGATTATACCCTCTTCAGAATCCTCCTCTAGTGAGAGTGCTGAGAGCGGTGACCTGTATGTATCTGACGATGTGGATTTTTACCGCAGTGTAAAAGCTTTCACAATGGTGGTGAAGAAAGCGACTGGGAGGAAATCATCTGAAGGGGGATCTCCTTCTGAGAAATATATCTTGAAGACCCAGTCCGGCCTCTGCAATGTGGTTGCACACCGGATAGACTGGGTGAAATTCCAACAGAAACACCCATTCAGCTGGGTGGCTGAGGAATTTCGTGAGACACAGTCCGTCCACGCTCGGGAGGATGAAGGGGAGCTGGAGCCGCGGTTTACCGTATGGAAGAAGGATAAATACAAATGGTGTTTTAAAGTATTTGCTCCCCTTCCATCAGTACGGATATGCCACACACCGGACGAGAGGTCCTTATTCATATATGATTTTATATTTCTGAACTTGGGTGTGTGTTTCCCCTTGACGAAGTTTGAGATGGGAGTCCTGAGATTCTTGGACTGCGCCCCCTCGCAACTTCACCCTAACGGATGGGGATTGGTCCGCTCTCTTGAAGTGCTTGGGGAGCACTTCAACTTTAAACCGACGGTGGCCATGCTTTTCTACTTCACTCAAGTGGTCCGTCGTGCGAATAAGGAGAAAGGGGGAGTGAGCCTGATATCCCTCCGGACTATCTCCAAGATCATCAACTTCGAGGCGTATACTGACTCCGCCAAAGTTGATGGGCGTTCATTCAAGTCCTATTTCACAAGGATTAGCGTCCATCCGAGTGAATCAATTTTTTGGTTGACTGAAGAAGGGATTCCAAAATTCCCAGTGACTTGGACGCACGAACATTTTTTGTTGACCTCCCAAGCGTACTATACCGAGGAGGACGAACTGAGCCCAACTTCAATCTCAGTTCTTTCGGCTCTGCAGTCCTACACAGCCTCACACCAATTTTTCTCCTGCAGGCGTTTGTTAGGACCAAAGTCTACCCGCGAGGAGTATTTACGTAATTTCCCTGCCATTCTTCATGCGTTATTATGTCATGTCTTGAAACTTTTTCGTTTCTGATTGTGTCTTTTAATTGTGCAGGTGAAATTCAGAGCGGATCACCAGAGATGAATAGACTAAAAGGTCTCAAGGCCGGAGAGACTTCCGTTGCGGCTGAAAATGACATTCAGGCAAAGCGGAACTCGAAGAAGGCTACTGCTGAGACGATAATATTAACTTCGTCTGCTGGTGACGATATTCCTCTGATCGAGGGCGGATCTGAGAAGGTGGTCGAGAAAAAGAAGAGGACTAAGCGTGATCCTTCGAAGACCTCAGACCGTCAACCCTCGCCCAAAAAACCAAAAACTTCAAGAGGGGTTGCTGAGCTCGTGCCCTCTAAAGAGAAGAGAGCGGAAGAACCCACTCCGGATGCCCCCGGCAGTATAATCACTTATGGGGCGAAGCCAATAACGACATACTTCGCGCCCAAAGCCCCCTGCTCTCTTGAAGGTAATTCCGGTCTTGTTCAACATCCGGTGTTCGAGGGCTCTGTCCCAGAGGGCGTTCCTGAATCCTCACCTAAGGTGAAGCCCTCGTTAAAGAACGAAGAACTGATCAGAGCTTGCGACGACGGACAGAAGCACTTGGCTGATTTATCCGAGCTCCTCAAGTCGGTTCGTGAGCTCACAGAAGAAAATGAGAGGCTCACCTCGGTGGTTGGCAAGGACAAGGCAATCATCTCGGTGGTTGGCAAGGACAAGGCAATCATCCTCCAATTAGAAGGAAAATTAAAAACTTCCGAAGAAGAAAATCAGAAGAAGGATGAAGAAATTGCCAAGTTGAAGAGTCTTGCCAAGGAGCTGGAGGGTCAAGTTTCTGATCAGAAGAAAATCAATGCTGACCTCAATGCTCATCTCTGCACGGAGAAGGAACGCTCTTCAAAGCTGGAAAAGGGGTTGAAGGAGGCTAAGGTCGTCCATTCTCTGGGAGTGGATGATTGGACACGTAAGGAAAAGGAGCTGCTATCAAAGCTGGCGGATTCGAATGGCGAAGTCAAGACCCTGAAAGCAGACCTGGACGATGCTGTAAACATGTGTGACCAGGCAGTCAAGGAGGCTTTCGGGTTGGCAATTCATCAGGTGTTATACCGGAATCCTAAGGTGTCACTTAATTTGAACGGTATTGATCCGTTCTATGAGTTTCACCAAGGGAAACTGGTGGCCATCGTTGACAATCGTCAAGAGAGTCCGCCTAGAACTCCTTATAAGTTTGCTCCTTTACCTAAAGGTCAATCAATGAGACCTTCCCTCCTGAAACCCACGAGTACAGGATCGAGCTCTCGCACTGAAGGAGGCAAGACCGGAGACAAAGGCAAGGGGAAAGAGGGAGACCCAAGCCAGAAAGAGTAGCACCTTTCTTGTTTGCTTTTTCGTTTTATTGATTTGAATTCGCTGTGTTCCGGGATCAGCTCCGGATTATTACACGAATTGTAATTCTTATTGAATCAATAAAAGAGTTTTTTACCTCCATTCTTGTTTAGTGAATAACAACTTTAATAGAGGGATTGCATGTGTATTGTATTATTCCGGATTTAAGTAATGAAGATCGGATTGTAAAACAAAATCTCCATACCGGACATATACATGCGAAATGGATTTCATAATAAAACCACCGCTTGTGAGGGAACACATCAGTGCCTCAAGAACGGCTTAAGGGGAATGATTGTGAGATCGTTTTAGACGAGAGTTCATTCCTCAAATTATTTGTTAAACCGTTGATGTTGTCCCCCAGTTTCATTGGGTGATGATTCACTTTGAATAAACTCTGAGTGAGATTTTCACGTGAGAGATCTTGAGAATGAGGATTAAAATAGAAACTCCTCTTCAAATATTTCCGACTGAGGAATTTCGGGTGAAAATGCCTTAGATTGTGGCGTACCCGAGTGAATTGTTTGTGTCGGAGTTTACGAGTTAGTTATAAAACTTCCAAATAAAAAACTTCATAAGAGAGTATTAATTTGGAGTTCAGTATAACTTACTTGTTGTGTTTGGAGTTCGGTTCGATCCTACTGTCCATGTAATATTTGGCGTTCGGTTTAATCCTACCAGCCGTTCTTCAATTGGTCTTTGGTTTTATCCAATGACAATTCTTCACCGACGTTCGGTTAATCCTACTAGTCGTACTCAGAGTTCGGTTTAATCCTACAATCCGAGCCTTCGATACGGGGTTCAGATCAGGGCTAATCCTGAACCTACTGCGCCCGTCACTTGGGGTTCAGCGTGGTCTTGAAGAAGAACCAGCTTACTGCGCCCAAGCCTTCGCATGGGGTTCGGTTTGTGGCCTTGAAGAAGGACCAGCCCTACAACCCATGTAGTCTTCGAATGGGGTTCGGTTTGTGGCCTTGAAGAAGGACCAGCCCTACAACCCATGTGATCTCTGAATGGGGTTCGGTTTGTGGCCTTAAAAAAGTGCCAGCCCTACAACCCATATCCTGAGGTTCGGTTTAATCCTACAACCCAGGTCTTCACCGACGTTCGGTTTAATCCTACTAGTCGTACTCAGAGTTCGGTTTAATCCTACAATCTGAGCCTTCACCGGTGTTCAGCCAAACTTACTAACCGTACCCAGAGTTCGGTTTAATCCTACAATCTGGGCCTTCAATATTTACACACTCGAGGAGTTACATCGTCAATTACAGAATGGGTAATTGAGATCATCCGTCCTGAGTATGTTCTTGTGCGTTGCGCATATTCGAGGAGTTACATCGTCAACTACAGAATACGTAGCTGAGATCATCCGTCCTGAATATGCTTCTGTACACCGGATAAACTGAAAATCACAGCATAAGAAAAACTCGAAAGAGTTAAATCGTTATGAGAGATTCTTATTAAATCAAAAATAAGAATTACAAGGAGAGCGTAGCTGTGAAAATAAATTCTCCAGTATTCAATCCAAGACAAGGATAGGAGAGTGTAGAAACAGCTAGCTATAGTAGATGCGCAAGTTTTGGGTGTTCCATTTGTTTCGGATTGGAGTGCCATCAAGGTTTTCAAGGCGATAAGAGCCTTTGCCAGTGACCTCGGATACCCTGTATGGGCCTTCCCAGTTTGGGGCTAGTTTGCCTTGATGGGCGAATTTATTCCCTATACTTGCTTTCCTCAAAACCAAATCTCCAACGTTGAAAGTCCTTGATTGGACTCGTTTGTTGTACCGGAGAGCAACTTTGGCTTTGATGGCTTGATCTCGGATGAAAGCGTCTTCTCTGAGTTCCTGTATGACATCTATTTTGGATGCCAAGTTAGCATTGTTGGTTTCTTCAGAGAAGTACTTAACCCTTGTGGAAGCAATTTGCAGTTCCACAGGTATCATTGCCTCGACCCCGTATGTTAGGCGATATGGGGATTCATTGGTGGATGAATGAGGCGTTGTCCGATATGCCCATAGGACATGACACAGCTGGTCTGTCCATCCGCCCTTGGCTTCGCCAAGGCGTTTCTTTAGTCCCTTAAGCACCTCCCTGTTGGCCACTTCAGCTTGACCGTTAGTTTGGGGATGTTCGACGGATGAGAATATTTGGGTTATTCCTAACCCTTCAAGCAAATCTGTGAATTTTCTATCCATGAACTGGGTGCCATTGTCTGTGACAATCCGTGCTGGGACCCCGAACCGTGTTATGATGTTTTCATACATGAAACGGCGAGTTCGGGCTGAAGTAATATGCACCACCGGCTCTGCTTCTATCCACTTTGTGAAATAATCGACCCCTACAATGAGATATTTGATGCCCCCAGGAGCAGTTGGAAAGGGGCCCAGAATATCCAATCCCCATTGATAGAAGGGCCATGGAACAGCGGATGTGAAGAGTTCTTCTGCCGGTGTGTGGTGTAAGTTAGAGAATTTTTGGCAAGCGTCGCATTTTTTGACGAAGTCAATGGAGTCTTGCTTCATTGTGGGCCACCAGTATCCAGCTCTGAGGATTTTTCGCATTAAGCTTCTTCCTCCGGCATGGTGTCCACTTTGTCCTCCATGCACTTCCTCCAATACACCTTGCACCTCATCCTCTTTGAGACAAATTAAATAGGGCACAGAGAGTGCCCTTCTGTAGAGATTACCATCAATCATAGTGAAATACGGTAATTCTCTCCTTAACCTCGTTTTTTCCTTCTCATCTGTGGGTAGCTGTCCATCAGCCAAATAACGGATGTAAGGAGCCATCCATGTATCTCCGTAAAGGGAGTCAGTCATTATGGCGTTTAGAGAAGGGAAAAGAGGGATGCTGGGCGACGTTAGCGTGCTTTGAACCAGAGTAGTGGTGCTACCCGGTCGTTTAGTGCTTGCTAACCTGGAGAGTATATCCGCTCTTGTATTCTCTTCACGTGGAACATGCTTGAACTCCACCTTTGAGAATTTCTCAGTCAACTCCTTGACACAGTTCAAGTATAATTGGAGTTGAGGTTCGCGAGCTTGATAATCTCCTAAGATTTGCGAAATCACCAGCTATGAATCGCTACAGAGTGTCGCCTCAGAAGCTCCGATGTCAATTGCAGCTCTTAGCCCGGCCAAACAAGCTTCGTACTCAGCCTGGTTGTTGGATGTTTTGAAATTGAAACGAAGGGAGATCTCCAGGTGTACTCCGTCATCACTTTCGAGAACTACACCTGCTCCAGAGCCTCTTTGGTTTGATGAACCATCAACGTAAATGGTCCAATGGACTCGAGGGTAGTCTGGATCAGTCCCTGTCATTTCCATAATAAAGTCAGCCAGGACTTGAGCTTTAATAGCGCTGCGGGGTTCGTAGGATATATCAAACTCAGAGAGTTCAATAGACCATTTGATCATCCTCCCAACGAGATCGGGCTTGATTAAGACAGAACGGAGTGGCAAATCCGTTCTCACTATGATTGGATGGGCGTGAAAGTACGGACGCAACCGTCGTGAGGCCCAAACAACAGCGAGGGCGGCCTTTTCAATTTTTTGATACCGGATCTCAGCACCTTGCAAGGTCTTGCTAGTGAAATAGACCGGTCTTTGTCCATCAGGAGTTTCTTTTACCAAGGCAACGCCCAAAGCTTCATCTGAAATAGCCAAGTACAGAATGAGTGTGTCTTCGGGGTCAGGCTTTGTGAGAATGGGAGGTTTGGACAACACCTCCTTAAGCTCTTGGAAAGCTTTTTCTTGTTCCTGTCCCCACTCGAATTTCTTGGACTTTTTTAGTATTTTGTACAAAGGGAGCGACCTGTGAGCCATCTTCGGCATGAACCGTGCCAAAGCTGCTACCTTGCCATTCAGGGATTGGACTTCTTTGAGATTCTTAGGACTTTACATGTCTAGAATCGTTTGGCACTTCCCTGGATTGGCTTCTATACCACGTTGAGTTAACATGAAACCCAAAAACTTCCCAGCAGGGACAGCAAATGTGCACTTCATTGGGTTCAGCCTCATGTTAAATTGTCTCAAACGGGTGAATACTTGGCGCAGGTCGTCAATATGATCGCCACCAACCGGTGTTTTTGCTATTATGTCGTCAATGTATACTTCAACAAGTTTGGTGTGCATACCTTCGAAAACCTTGTTGATCATGCGCTGATATGTCGCCCCAGCGTTTTTCAGGCCAAAGGGCATGACTGTATAGCAAAAGACACCACGATCATTTATGAAAGCTGTCTTCTCTTGATCCTCTTCGTACATCGGAATTTGGTTGTAACCAGAGTATGCGTCCATGAAACTCAGGTATTGATAACCGGAGGAATCATCTACCATCCGATCTATATTAGGAAGAGGATAAGGATCTTTTGGACAGCAGCGGTTGAGGTCCACGTAATCAATGCACATTCTCCATTTACCATTGGATTTAGGGACCATCACCATATTCGAAAGCCAAGAGGAATATCGGATTTCCCTGATGAATCCGGCCTTCAGCAATTCCTCAGTTTGCTGGCAAGCTGCCTTCTGTTTCTCTGGGCCCAATCGTCTTTTCTTTTGGGCCACAGGTTTCGTCTCTGGATAAACGGAAAGTTTATGACAGCAGAATTCAGGGTCAATGCCTGGCATATCGGCTGCGGTCCATGCAAAGAGGTCTTTAAACTCTTGCAAGAGAGCCAGCAGTCGCTGCTCTATTTCAGCATCTAGCTTGTCATTGATATGGGTGATCTTTTCTGGAGAATCTCCCAAGACAATGTCCCTGGAACTTCCATCCGGTGTGGGCTTTGATGGATTGAACGGATCAATGTTCAAATCCGCTCTAGGATCCAGGTCGACAAGACTTACAGATCCAGCCGATGTTCCAGCATCATTAAGTTTCCTCTTTTTATTGGAGGCGTCCAGCTTTGTCATGTTGAGGCTAAGGTTGTAGCAGTACCTAGCCATCTCTTGATCACCCCGGATAGATGACACAGCATTGTCCTTGTCAATGAACTTGATAAGGAGATGTGGGGTTGATACAACTGCCTCCATTGCATTCAGAGTAGGACGGCCTATGATGCCATTAAATGGTGATTTGACATCAATCACTAGCACCCGAGACCTAACCGTCCTGGCTCCTGGCTCGCCTTCAAACGAGATAAGGGTATCAAGATACCCTCTAGTTAATTGCTTTGCGCCATTGAAAGCTGTTAGTTCCTGCGTGTAAGGCTGTAAGTCTGAGTCTTTAAAACCCATTCTTTCAAAGCAATTATAGAAAATAACATCGCAGGAACTTCCCTGGTCAACAAGGATTCTTCGGACGTCCTTGTTGGCGATCACAGCAGTGATGACTACAGCATCGTCACCACCAGGAACGGTTGGGCCAAAATCCTCGTCAGAGAAAGAGATTATGGGAGCCTCAATTCCTCCTCTGTAAGGGCGATTGTCTTTGACTTTCCCTTGCACAGATAGAATCATTCTGTGATGATTCTTACGGGCTGTAATTGAAGCTCCTCCTCCAGCGAATCCTCCAGCAATCATGTCAATGACTTCACGTCGGCCCTGACGTTGTTGCTGGGGCATGCTGTCTTTCTGGGCTGCATTATCGGTCATTACACCTTTTTGCTTCTCTGCAGCAGAGAACTTTCGAACCGGACTGGGATTGTTATCATCCCCATCGTCGGGATCTCTTTCTCTTTTCTCATTCTGTTCCGCCCTGTCAAAGGATTTTTCTTTGAACAGGTATTGCTTCAATTTGCCTTCTCTAATTAACGTCTCAACCGCGTTCTTTAGAGCTTGGCATTCATCAGTGGAATGACCATTTTGTTCATGAAAATCACAGTACTTTCGTGAATTTCCTGGTCTTTTCATAGGGGTTGGTCTCCTGATGCCATATGTGCTGAAGACTGGCCATCCGACCTCTCTCAAAATCTGAGATGGTCTGGCAGATAATTGTGCATAATGGCTGAAAGAATTGACATGCCTTTCTCGAGGTCGAGGAGGGCGGTTATCTACCTTAGGATTGGTGAATGGCCTCTCCATGCGTTCTGACCTCGTCTTCTCCTTACCCTTCTGGGTTTGGGGAGATGGTGTTGGTGGCTTTTTCTTTGCAGCCATTGCCTCCAAGTGCATCTCTATGCTCACATACTTTGAGGCTTTTTTCCTGAACTCCTCAAAAGTTGTCGGGGGGCTCTTTGCTAATGAAAGAGCGAAAGCTGATCCTGGCTGCAATGCCTCAATCACGATATGCAGCTTGATAGATTCTGTGAGGTTAGGAACCAGGGCTGCTTCCTTATAAAACCTCTTCAAAAAATCTTTTAAGCCCTCTGTTTCACCTTGCTTAATCTGAGCCAAGGTATGAGACGTCTTGGGTACGTCTCTGGAGATGACAAAGTGGGTTTCAAAGGCAGCTGCCATTTCCGTCCAAGAATCTATGGATCCAGAAGGTAGGCCTTTAAACCACCCGAGGGCTTCCTCAGACAATGTTCGAGGGAACATTCGGCACATCACGTCTTCATCAGCCCCCAAGTACATGGCTTCAAACACATAAGCATCAAGGTGCTTAGTTGGATCAGTTTCACCATTATACTTTCCGATGGAAAGTGGTTGAGTGGTTTGAAGGTGCTTGGGGATGCTGATGCCCATAAGTCTCCTTGAAAAAGGAACCTTAAGATTGTAAGGCAATGGGGGTGCTGTTGTTGAATCTCTCTTCCTTCGGGAAGCTGCATCCTCAGAATCACGAGTTTGTTCTCCCTCCTCAAAGGTTGGGATCTTTGAGTACTGAAGAGTGGTGGACTTTTCACCATCAGTTGTGTGGGGAGTGTTTCGCGTGCGAGATGGCTCTTTATCCTCACTTTGCCTTTTTTCTCTTCGCAATTCAGTGAGTTCCCTCTGAAGTTGTTTGATCAACTCATCACGAGGATCAGGATCAGACACTGTTACTATCTTCTTTGAGTTGCCCCCATGAGAATCAAGGTTGAGCTTTCTGTAGGCATTAGGATTGGTTCTGCCTTCAGCTTGATTCTCCATGGAGTCTTGTGCTTCGCCTTGCATGGTGGATTACCTGCTCTGTCAAAGGATATGGGAATAACTTTATCGAGTCCCACTGGGCGTGCCAATGATCTGTCCTGGACCGGGGTCAAGAGATCCGATCTCAAGCCAGTCACGAATAGTATGTCAATACTCTCTAGTAGACCGGATGTATGTGTATCCGATGTATATATCCGTCGTCCTTGAATGAGGAGAGCGGATTGGGCGTTCTGGAGATCCTTCACACCGACCTAACGCGTTGAAGTGGGCGAATGGTGGTGTCACCTGCAAAGATTCTCCGATGCTCAAGTCAGTGATTATATTCCAAGTAAGGAATGTATTCAGAGAGGATTCAGTCGTAAAAGAGCTGAGGAAAAGGATCCAGATCCCCTAACTTCAATCATGAAGTTAGTTCATATACCTGATTGGCTCGATTAACGAGGACTCGTTGGTGGGGAACCACCAACTCCCATTAGCATTATTATATTGCGCACTTACCTGCATGATTGGGTCAAGTGGCTATTTTATATTGAGCATAGAGAATGTAGACTAGGATTAGGGAACAAGTTGACCATTCCCGTGAGCAGAATTTGGCTCGTAGTGCAGGGAATTATTGATCGATCCCTGTAGTAACAATCCTTGTCTTTTGCACAGTGACGTGTGTATTATCCGATGTCATGGTGTTATCCTGGATAACCGGTATAGGGAGAACGCCTGATACGGAATTACAGTCCGGATGTATACTGATGACACCGGTTACACGTAGATGTCTTATCAAAGACGTTGAAATATGTATAGCAGATCGGATACCGGTATTGAGACCGGATCAATAACCATTAAAATTTGAATTATTTTTCTAAGTGATACTTAATTGATTTGATTATAATTAATAATATTTGATTTTGATTAATGATATTGTGATTTATAATGTTAGACTGTGATTGATGATATGTAATTGTGATTGATAATACTTGATTGTGATTGATGATCTTATGATGTGGAGTTGAGCATATAGCAAGTATGACGAAAGGCTAAAACTCAGTAAGAATTTTTTAAATTTTTATTCTAAGAGAAAATATTTTGTAATCATTTTAATCTTTTATTCCTTCTTAGAAATTATTTTCATTAACTTTACTTTTAATTTTTAGAATAAAAATCTAGTTTTTATTTTAGAAAAAGACATTTTATGAAAATTAATTTATAAAAAGGTTGAAATAATTAATTCTTGAATTAAATTTTTTTTATAGTTTTAAGTATTTTTAGTTAATGAATTAAGAATTATTCTCTTTTAGTAAAATAAAATTTTCAAAAGTAAATTATTTTGTTTTTTTAACCTAATAACTAAAGACATTTGGAAATAATTGAGATTTCTAAATTCGACCTTGCTAAGATTCAATTTGAAAAAGATTATGTAAAATTTTATATAAGAAAGTTTTGATATATTTAAGGCTTAGAAACTCAATTTTGGTGAGATTTGAATTTAAAAACTGTACCAAATTTATTTTTGTATGATAAAAATTCAGAGAAGAAATTGAGGAAATATACAGTTTATTGAGATGATATTGTAAACCTTTATGGTATTTAATAATTGAGTTTTTAAAAGCCTTAACCAACTAAATACAGAGTAGTTCATGCATCATGAATCATTAAAGTGAAACAAAATGATATTGTCTGGGGACGGATTATAGAAACCGATGATACATTAGAGGAGGCTTAATTGCAAGCCTTGGGATGAGAGGGTGTGAAAGGATGCTTCAGGGGACCTGGGGTAGCTCCCTAGTGTCGGGTACTTTCACAATAAAAACCTTCTCAATCTGACTAGTCCCTAAGTGTTTCCATGACAGTTGAGCTGTTCATGTTATTATTATCCGGAATTGTGAAATAGTGTAAACTCCTGGTTGGCCCAGTGTAAATTAAAATTTAAGAGCCCACATATATAGGTAAGTTATGATGAAGATATTGCATAACATTCATGCATTCATAATTGATTGTGTATATGATTGTGACTGATATTATTATATATTAGTTTGTAAAAACCCTTTGTTGTTTATGTCTCATTCGGGAATATTATATTCTGTTTCTCACTTCTTTCTCCGTGTTTTATTTCATATGTTTTGAATTGATGGTTCAGAGGGAAGGATCGAAGAATCTCAGTAGTAAATATAGCACGTTCTAGAAAGGGAGCTCGGTACGAATATCGTGGTCCAATGAATAAATAATGTTATTAAGTAACTGCTTCTGGGCCATGGAGTTTCCTCTCTTTCTTATAATGTTTAATATTTATTTTCTTCGGATGAATGTAAAATAACTTTATAAAGTTTTAATAATATTTATGAGGTATTTCAGAAATGTTATATGTAATGTATTCTGATGGTTTCTTCTTAACAATCATATTTTTAGCCAAAAACAAAATTTACGAATTTTTTTAAAAATTATTAAGATGTAACAGAGGGCGTTACACGAGACCCGCCGAATCACAAAATCACTTATCCGGTTCCTAATTTTCACATGAAATGCTTGTTTCCGCCATATATAATAAACCATCAAATTCACCAATCAATTCACAACCACATTACATAACAAGTATATCATTCACACACTCAAACAAAACCTGCCCATATCAGTAATCAACATATAAAATTGGCTCTGTGCCAATATCTCACATTTACTATCAAATTCGGTGTAAACATCAATAACAACATCTATCCTTCTAATTCATCATGCAATCTCAAACATCATCGTCATCATATGAAATCACAAACGCATAATCACCATCAACCTCATCAATTTATTATGCAAGTCACATAATCTCTATACTAAACCACATTCACACAAAGCATAATATGTTGTTACACACACTAGATCCATATCCTACTTTCATTATTACATAATTTCTTCGCTCATTGGCATCAATTCTCCGCTGGGTGCACCTCCGGGGCATTGGCATCCTCCTGGTTACTAGTCACTAAATTAAATAAACAACAACAAGGGTGGGTGTTTGGAATATCGTAATTAATATAGAATGGAAGTAACAATTATGGCTATTAAATAACTAACATTATTATTATTATTATTATTATTATTATTATTTAACTTACCAAATCCCCTGTATTTTACATATATTCATTTCTGCCAGTTCTTGATAACTCGTAGTACGCCTAAGTCCCAATTCGATTTATGAAGCAGCATAATTACATACATTGCATCAAACATGTATCCATACTTATACTAAATTACATATCACAAATCAATAAATTCATCATAAACTTCATAACGTCAATTTACCATTCATCATAAAATGTACACCAATATTGTATCACATATGCACAACTGACTCACATGTATATCAGACTCCTAGTATCTGGATACTAAAGGGTCGGCCTTCAGCTGGGGATCCGGCTTGACACCCTGTGAACCTGACTTGGTTCACCGAGCCCGACTTGACTCTCCACCTCAACCATTGGATCCGACTTGACCACCGGGCAGCTCAATTGGGTATAAAAACCATGGGAGCCAGAAAACGAGGGGTACATCATACCATTGACCGTCTCATACCACATAATCATATATAAAATCATATCAACATGGCTTAAAACATCATCAAATCTATCCATAATTGTCAGAAGCTGACATATAAACACTACACAGGGTGGCCACATAGACGCAGCCCTCACAAGCCATGTTGTCACACTTTCATACTCATCATTTTATTATTCTCATCAAATAACATATCAATTCCATATTTCTTTCATTGTCAATTAACATATTTATCATAAAAGCTATCATCTTTCATTCTAATTTACAAGGCATTTCATAGATTTATATGATACATATATTTATTTACTTGCTTCCTATCACATAAGTAATTATTCTAATATACTTTCTCAAACACCAAACTATTCAAACATGTAAACTCATATACATATCTTCATACAAATGTTATCTAATTAGTTTACAAGTCTCCTAACAACTCCTAATAATTTTATAAAGTTCCCGAACCTAATGTTCACACTGATTCTAATTAAGCACAACCCGAACACCCCCTTACCCCGATTTCAAGCTTCAATGATTTGTTCTTGGTGTCGATTGCGTCCTCCGGTCACTTGGTTCATTGTTCCTCTTCCGTATTCAACGCCCACTTCGTCAATCGCCCGTCTAATACTCGTTCCGGCACCTACGGTCACCGAAACACTAATCCGGTTAGTACATTACCTTCCTTACCCTTTCAAACTCATAATCCAAGCTTCCCAAGTCCATAAAACTCAAAATCAAAGCCCCCCCACAACATGCAATTCGGTTTTTGAGAGAAGAGAAGAAAAAGAGAGGAAGAAACTGTTAAGGAATCCCTGGTGCATGAGCAATGGAAATATAAGGATTCCCATAAGATTTGCAAAGCGCCGTGTTTCAAAGCATAAGACAAACACAAAAAAAATATTGCGTTTTAGGATTACCTCTTGAAGAAAATCAAATCGAAGCAGTCATAGCTTCGTCCTTTAGGAGTCCACACGAGTACTCCCACTAGAAATGCTACACCTTCCAAATGCTAGTTTGACAGTGTGTAGCTTTTGCAACTTTTGCGTATTTTGTGTCTTTTTTTGGTTAGCCGCCTATGAGCATCTTATGCTCTATTTATAGGCTTAGGTTTGACCTAATTTGCTCTCTAAAGAGTGGGCTCCTTACTCATTCTAAATGAGTTAGGCCCAATAGTTTTATTTTAGTCCAACTAAAATAAAAAGCTATTTTCTGATGGGCTTACTCTATGTGTGTGACCCTATAGGTAAAATACTCGGTTATATTAATAATAAACTATTTTATTATTAATATAAAATAAGAGCGGCATCTAGCAATGCATCATTTTGTCCGAATATTATTTATTATCAATATAACCTATAAGTGATAATTATTTTATATGTTTGTTTCTTTTGTCACGATATCCTAATTGGGCCCAAGGCATGGTCGCGTCATCCTTGTACGGTCCAATTTATTTTACTTGATACCGGAGTAGACTTTATCCGAATAAATATCCAATATTTATTCTTTCTAGCATGGCCATGCATTTTCTTAGTCTCACTCCATCAAGTGGCCTATAGATATCACTCCTGTCACATAGGAGAGACAAATCCCATCTACATCACTCACATCCCTCTGCATAATTTGTTCATTGCCTAACCACAACCTTTATAGTCCTCTTGTTACAGAAGACGTTTGATTGTATTAAAACAATAAACTCCTTATGTAGGAATCGTAGTGACTTCAGGTCAAAGGACTACATATACCATTATCACATTGAGAATTGTTTATGACATTCATGTAACGATCCATGCAACGTTCTCATGGGGGGTCTGTCCAGTACATCATTACTCTTAATGTGTACCCGTGTGAAGACTTGATATCATTTATATCCATGATCTGTGAGATCAGATCATCAGTGCACTTCACACACTAGCCTTAATGTATTTACATGTCCTCACGTAAATACTTGACTAGGGACATTTTAGGAATAACTCTCATATGACCTACTCTAAGGATAAATAAAGGTTGTTAAACTATTTAACAAAAAATGACTTATTCAAAATGATGCGTCCTATATAGGCTTTTAGTGCATATTTCCAACATAAACATGCAATCAAAGGTTCTCCACGCCTTACCTCACTTCCCAAGGCTCAAAATACAAGAAATTCCCAAGCTTCTACAAGTTCCAGACACAAATCGCATAGAAGGAGAGAAAAGAGAAGGAGAAGTGCTTCTGCCCACTGTTTTGCATGACTCGTTTTAAAACAGGTCGCGACGCTGACACTACGCGCCCCGCTGGTGCTACGCATCAGGTCATTAATTTCCTCCTGACGCTACGCGCCATAGCCACGTTACGCGCCAAGTTCCTAATGCCATTTCCTTTAAAATTCATTTCTAAATTACCTTATCCTTCTAAATCTTATTTTAAATCACATATCCACTTCAAATTTCCCATAACTCCATCTCAATTAAATATTTAATTTGCGCCCACTTCAAAGTCCTTTTAAGGTGTGTTGTACTATAGTAGCTATAGAGGTGCTGTTTGTTACATATATACAATTTCTGTACTAAAATTTGAATTAAATGAATCGCACACGTTATTTTATTTTTATTAATGCAAGTTGGTACTATGTAATGGCTTTTGAAAATACTGCTATAGGCGCTACTAAGTAAGTAGTTACATGCCATTAGATAATATAGATATATAGAGTTAAGACTCATGAGTCACTTTCTATATTAATCTTACTCGGCTTTAAGATAAAGCACGATTAAAACAATTCCTAAAAGGATCTATATATGAAAAGTAGAGAGGGAAAAAGAAAGATGAACTATGAAGAGGCCTAAACCTTATCCTCTTATTACAGATCTAGAGACCCGATATTTTATTGATCAAGCTATGTTGATTACACTTTTTTTTATTTTATATATTCTACTTAATGACGTATACAATAGTAAGAATTTTAAACAGAGGAGTTTTATTAAATCAAAATAAGGTTTGTGTGTAATTCTACACTATTTTATATTTATACAATTTTTATTATCATATTATAATTTATAATTAAATTCGTCTTACTTATATGTAATTATACCTAGGGCAGAATCATTATAT
Organism: Clitoria ternatea; assembly: GCA_037962975.1. Taxonomy (NCBI): domain Eukaryota; kingdom Viridiplantae; phylum Streptophyta; class Magnoliopsida; order Fabales; family Fabaceae; genus Clitoria; species Clitoria ternatea. Next base: position 248,597,898 of record CM075669.1, read on the forward strand.
TTAGTGAATATTAATTAATTAAGATAAGAGTTAATGGTAGGCAGGAGGCAATTAGTCATGTGTGTGACTAATGAATACAAAGGTTTGAGTTAGGACAGTGTCTTCTAATTCTACACTATCTGTTGGAGACAGGCGATATTTGTTGATTTGTCGACACAGTCACGTGCCATTCGTCTCTTTGCCATAATGGCTACGTGATTCATATGGTCAAATTTTCAAACAAAATATAATATCCTTTTCTCTATTAATTTTATACTAGTTGATGTATTTCTAATTTAAATATGCATGAAGCAATTATGGGCATGTTTGTTTTTACAGGGATGTCGCGTGTGCTTTAACTCCCTAGGGGCACGTGATTGTACCTGGCTGCAATATGGTAGGGTTGATAATTCAAGGATAATTAATAATAATTTGTTTATGACCTATCTTTAAGAAACGAGATTTGTGAATAATTTGTGTTATTTTGTTAGTTTAAAAGTATCATTGAAAGTAGAACCTCGTAGCCTGTTCCCCTCAACCGGAGAATGAATATCTTTATGGGCATTTTGCTCCCTCACATGATACACTCACTTTTCGCTTTGATTGGTAAGCCTTCGAACTAATGTTGAATATTGAATGAATCATGCTTTTAGTGGCTGAATGAAATTTCAAAAACCTTAATTTAGTCTAGTAAAAGGCCATTCAATTTAATTTATTACACTTTATTTTCACTGTTGTTTTATAGTAAAAATTGACTAAATTAAACGTTGTTTTACAGCGTTAGGAACAAAATTAAGATTTTTAAAATCTCAAGAAGTAAAATGTATGAAACACAATCTCAAGAACCAATTTAAGGGGTCTTTGTCATTTTAATATAATATGAATGAGTATGCAATTATACAAAGTTTAGTCAAAGTTTCCTGCTCAGTTTGGCACACCTGAATTAATTTTGGGAAGGTACCAAACAAGCAATATTCAGTCATTGGCTTTTAATATTTACTTATTTAGAAAAGGGTCAACGAAATTCAACGATGGCAACTCTGCAATGGTGTCCCGTTTGCACTTCCAAGTGGTGCGTTCAATTCCTTTGTAATGTTTAATGTCGAAACAGATTGTTTAAAAAAGACTGCAAAGCATAACTTTCTATGATGCGCATGGAAAATTCCTTCATATACCAGAAACAGTAAAAAATTGTTAATTACCGAGACGATAGACACTACCTGAAAGTTTTGATTGGTACGGTTTAATAATCCGTTTAGAATCTAATTGATCCTTGAAATGGTACGTACAGTTTGGCCCCATGTATGTTATATTTACTTACATTTTACTATCATTTTACTTGAAATTTTCGTAACAAAAAGACCAGAATATAAATAAAGTAACACTTAAAAATCAAATTATAAAAAATAAATAAATAGCCAAAAGGATAAACAGATTATCATCTTCACTGAACAAATTACATATTTACTTCCTAGACATTTCCTTACCAAAGTTTAAGCTACTAATGATGTTATGTTTTACTGATTAATTATTTGTAGTCTCTGGATAGAGCTCCTCTGACACAGAAAATTCAATGATCTTCAGGCTTGCCGTGATGAAGTGGGAATCAAACTTCATGTTAATTTCATTGCCTAAGAAAATCTTATCGGAGAAGGCATGAATCAAATCGTTACATTGGTTTGACCAACCGTGATTTGGAGTTACAAACAAGTTCATGGAACCTGCAGTGCGGCATGTGTTGAAATGCTCTCTCCCATTGCATTTTATGGATATTGTGTTGAAAATGCTCTCTCCCATTGCATTTTATGGATATAGATTGACAATTTTGAATAGAAAAGAAACAGCATAATAATAGTTTATGACACCATGGATACTGATCAGCATCCATTTAAGGAGAATCAAACAATTCATTTGCACGGAATGGATCTTGGGCTGTACAATGTACACAATTATCTACAGGGCTGATCTCTGTTTTATTACATGTAACTGAATGAAGAAAACAATTTTGTATTGATGTCTTCAAGTTAAAATTTCAAGCACGAAGTAAACTTACCTATTTGTTAGAACTACATACTATGCATTACACTCCTTTTTTATCCAGGTCCAACATTGCCCTCGTTAATCAATCACGTGAATAGTCCAATCAGACGGGAGAAAACATAGCCGGGAGTAACAACCTATCATTTGGTTTAATCCTTGATATTTCAGCCAAGGAAATCCTTAAAAATAACTCTAGCAACACAAATTGACCAACAAAAACACCTGCAACCCACCTTTTAACATACTTCTCTAACACGCTTCTTATTAATATTAAAATTTATTAAAAATCATAATAACATTAGCAACACACATTGACCAACAAAAACACCTGCAACCCACCTTTTAACATACTTCTCTAACACACTTTTTATTAATAATAAAATTTATTAAAAATCATAAAATAACATATCAGTCATAATTTTTTGTAATTTTCTATTGTTGAAAGATTCATATTGACTAGAAATTTGATCCATTAATAGCATATAAAGTGAGAGTAATCTTTATTGAGTCAGCTTTTAAGACTGAGTTAGGTTGTCCAATATCCAAAATTATAATAATATTAACATATATCCTAGATTTGTTATTGGACCCCCGTGAAAGGTTGTTTTAAAAGTCATGTTATTAGGTGTTATTAAATAGCGGTCGCGGGTTACCATAACGAGCTAAAATAACTTTATACAAGTTATAGCGAATGTTATAACGGGGTATGGTAGACACATAATTAACATAATAAAATAAAGTTATATATATTATATAACCACACAAATTAATATAAATGGACAACTAAATTATATAATGTCTTAAATAACATTAAGAAAAACATACCATAGTAGCAAACTGTCATCCAAAAGTATTAAGATCACTCACCACCAACAAAATCAACCCAAAATAACATTATGACATATATAAAATATAACGCTGTCCAGAAACAGTATGATGTATATAAAAATTCTATATATATAAAAAAAAAGAACTGTTCTTATATATAAAAAGAGTATGACAATATATAAAAATTAGAACTATAAAACAAATATAAATCATTCTAATATATATAAATCAGAATCATAACATTAAAAAATAGAGTATAATATGTAACTATAAAAGAACAGAGATGAGGTAAAATTAAGGAAAAACATAGTATAATGACATTAAAAGATAAAATGATATTACAATTAAAAAAAAGAGTATAACATAACTGTAAAAAACAGAGTATAATACAACATTAAAAAATAGTAGTAGCAAACATTGAAGAACTGGAGAAGAACAGAGATGAGTGTAAAATGAAGGGGAAAAAACAGAAGTGAGGTGTAACGCCCCGACCGCTTTTCAAGAATGAACGACTCTCCCTACAAACCAACACGAAACCTTTCTAGTGTGCTTTGTCCTCAATCACACACTTCCCAAGAATTTCCCAGGAGGTCACCTATCCTAGAATTACTACAAGTTAAGCATGCTTAACCTCAGAGTCCTTAAGTGATAGGTCACCGAAAAGGCTAATGCATTTGTTGGTATAGGTAGTACGAATTCATTCCTTTAAACTATCCTCGACTGTATAGTCTCATACCTATACAGTCTTTGGATCCCTCTCATTCTAGTATGTATTTGATTCATTCATGTGTCCCTCCCACTAGAAGCCTGCCAGGAGCCGCTCCTTATCCGTGCCTATGCATCGGCGATCACTCCCCGCCCTCAACAGCGCCAGGATGTCACATGCCCACCAGTTTCCGCCTGGTTCGTCCCTAAACCATACCGTACTAGGAGAGACCATGCTCTAATACCACTGTAACGCCCTGGCCGCTTTTCAGGAATGAACGACTCTCCGCACAAACCAACACGAGACTTTTCCAGTGTACTTTATCCTCAATCACACACTTCCGAAGAAGTTCCCAGGAGGTCACCCATCCCAGAATTATTCCAAGTTAAGCACACTTAACCTTGGAGTCCTTAAGTGATAGGCCACCGAAAAGGCTAATGCATTTGTTGGTATAGGTAGTACGAATTCATTCCTTTAAGCTATCCTCGACTGTATAGTCCTCTCCCTATACAGTCTTTGGATCCCTCTTATTCTAGTTTGTATTCGATTCATTCATGTGTCCTCCCACTAGAAGACTGTCAGGAGCCGCTCATTGTCCCTGCCTATGCACCGACAATCACTTCTCACCCTCAACAGCGCCAGGATGTCACATGAGGCACCAGAGAAGAAGAACCTGTCTGAATACTATGTTTTATTTAAGACACTTAAAAAAATGTTGGAACGGTTGCCGGAGTAGTCACCGGAGACTTCAAGGTCATCACCGTCGTTTTGCCTCGCCAGAGGACGCTGGTCCATTTTAACAATGATAAACACAAAGCGGCAAAGAGTATCAAGGGAGAAGAAGGCCACTTCAAAAGCGGGAAAGGCACATAAAACAGAAGAGGAAACCTAAATTTTTAGGTCTTAAGTCGACCCGACCCGACCCAAACTCGAAAAAGACTCATGGCGCTGTTATGTTCGCCATGAACCACCTTAGCCGCCACAGTGCAATGACCATTGTGGGCGCTATTTGAAGAATAGCGGACACCGCTATTTTAGCCGCCATTTCCGATAGCGGATAGCGGTTGGAAGAAAACCGCACTGCGATGCCACCATCACAATCGCCATTTGATAACACTGGTTATCAGGCCACAATGCATATGTATTTGTCCATGCTCCATATATTCATGTGTGATGGGGTGTATTGAAAGTCTTACATTGACAAGAGATAATAGTATATAAGGTAAGGTTAGCTAGCTTTTGAGATAAGGGTTACCTTAGTATTCTGGCCATATTCCTAGTCAGTGCAGGTTTTTTTAATAAAGTTTAACTAATAATAAATATTAGGAGGGAGAGATTCAGCTTCCATGGATCAAGAAGCTGTCGATACCATATTAGGGTTCTAATTAGGTTAAGGAAAGAGAGAGAATCTGTGAACAAAAATGTGTAATTGTATTTATCATTTTTCAATTTTAAGAATACAAGAAATGAGCTATTTATATAGAAAGATAAACTTGCAGGAGAAGCTGGACCAAGGTAGTTAGTGACAGCTGTTACAACAGCTAAGCAAAAAAAAAAGACCAATGAGATGTTATATCTCTAATAATAAAGAATATGTTACCAACATCTCTTAATCCTAATAGCTACATTCCTTAACTGATTTCCTTGGTACAAAGAACTCGTATAAATGTAAACAAGCTCCCTCACTTTTGGCACTTTGCTCTCTATATAATGAAGGTAATATCCAAATCTTACCTTATAGTGTACAGAAATGTGCTGGATAAAGTACCACCAGCAATATAATGCCAAAACAAAGCAAAATTTACTAACAGCTGAATCGAGAATTACACCACAAAGATCAGGAAAACTGGGAGGAAGGGTCGAAGGGCGACAAAAGTAATACATTATCCACAAGATCTGATGAACTATACCACATAAATTCCATATATAACAGTACCAACTTATCCCCCAAATAAGGTTATATATAAGGGTAAAATCTACCATGAGCTATTGTGAAGAACTTAATCTTTAAAAAACAAAACAAAAAAACTGCCCCTTAAAATAACAGTCCTACATACAACCCTAGTGACCTACCTCAAAGCACAACCAACTGCACCCTAAAAGGCCCGGGAAAAATATGAACAATTTTTTCCTCATGATTAGTTGGAAAATGATTTCACTTAGCAATTAGATTGTTAACACTGTACAATATCTAAACCCTACACTCTGAGTAACAAAGGAAAACTTATCTGCGAGAGAGTATGGTTAGAATCCTAAAATTAGGCTTCATACTTCCAAAGAGTCTACTTCATTGCCAGCATACGATGTACAGTATTTGATACCTCCAATAACTGTCGTTCCATTTTATCTCTCCATGTAAATAAATCCATGAACATTTCCTGTGAGAAAAAATATTACACAATGAATGTTAAGCTGAATTATTTTTATTTTGACAGTATCATATACAGGGCATCCAATAGTAGCACCATCACCTGATACAATGTCAATGAGTTATCAAGATCTGACTTTGAATTAACAGTGGTGGAAGAATCCGGGGTCACATAAGGTTGATCTTCCTTTGGCTTCTTTGGCACCAAATCCAGCAAATTGCTACAATCATGAGTAGACAAATTAGGACTACTGAAAGAATCAAAGAAAAAAAGCAGCATTTTTCTCCTTTGTTATTCTCCCTCCCCACAAAAAGAAAAATGGGAGCATAGGGAAGGGCTTTAAAGAATATAATTTTACTAGTGTTACCTATTCATGTGAGTTAATTCTTCACTGTGTAACTGAGTTGGTAGGGTTGAGTTCAGATCTTGGAGTACAACCTGTTGTGGAACATTAAGCGGCTCAGGATTCGCAAACCAGGGTGCAAATTCACTTCCTGGAATATTGTCTATGTTGGTGCTTTCTAGCCAATCCTCCCACCTTGCTGATGGATAACTTAAAGTGGTCTGTTCTCCGCCCACATAACTCAATTTATTTGTTATTTCCACTAGCTGTTGCTGAACTTTAGTTTTCCAAATCAACATGTCCTCATGCATGCCCTGTCAATATGTAAAGCTACAGTAAGCCAAAGATCACATTCGTGGACAAATTAACCAACTAAAAGAAAACAAACTATGGACCAAGGTAGTTAAAATCGGGATTCTACGTTGAATCGTAGAGGGTCCCAAAAATCGTAAATCGTAAATCGTATTGTAAGATTTTAAAAATTCCTATATATATAAATAATCATATATATTCCTATATATGCATAAAAATTCCTATAAATACAAGTAAACTCATAATTTATATTGTCAATAAACATCCATTAAACATAAAAACATCAATAAAATACAAACATCCATAAAACATAAATAACTCATTCTTAATATTCAAAAGCAGAGGTGAGGGTAAATGAAAAGCAAAGCTGCTGCCACATGGAACAAAGACAATAAAACAAAAATAAATTAATAATGGCAGCAATGGATCGAACGTAGGCAAGGAGATGAACAGGGTTAGGAACAAAGCTAGAAAAGGTGAGAGTGAGACTTTAAATACCTAACAGCTTAATGATGGAGGATGCGAGAAACAGAGGATGGTGGTGGAATGAACATGCAGAAGCAGAACAACAACCAAAGGGAGAAGAGAGGGAAGAGAACAGAAGTTAAGTACCTAAGAGGATGATGGTGAAAAACGCGAGAAACAGGGCTCGAAAAAGCAAGAAACAAGGCTGGAAACTGTGACGGTGGAGTTGGCTGTTCGACCGGCGACGGTGAAGATGGTGTTCAGCGACGGTGGGGGGAGCTCCAAGCACACAATGAAGGAATAGTATGTTTTTCCTCTGCTGCGCATGTGCCGATGGGGAAGAAAGGTCTGACCCGGGTGCCTGAACCGGGTAGGTTTTCAAAATTCGGCCCCAAAAAATAAATCGTATAAAATCCCAAAAAATCGGGATTTTAACGATTTTTTCCCTAAAAATCACGATTCTAACGTGATTTTAGACAGAAAACGATTTTTCCCAATTGGAATCAGACCCCCTAAAATATCATAAAATCGGGATTTTAACTACCATGCTATGGACCCCCATATTAGAGCCATGACCTTGCATGTTTAAGCTTAAATAAAAAATGATTATATGATATAACATTTTATTAGAGCTCACTTTCAAAAGCTACTATTTTTCACTGAAACAGTTTATTTTGTCCAAAAAAATAAATAATTATTATAATTCCTTTAAACAGATATTTTGATTAAGAAAGTGCTTTTTCTTTAAGAACAAACAACAGTAAACAAGCCATATAATCTTAAAGAATGAAAAGGTGTGGAAATATAGAGCATAGATACCTGCACACCCTTCAAAGAAGTCATAATCTCATTTACACGCTGCTCAGTCATAGCTTTCCAATTCACATAATTTTTCTGTGTTTCCTGTCAATAAATCTCATATAAAAGTTGAAAAAGTGTCATTAGAGACAACAAAACATTGAAATTAGTATATTGTTCACCTCCATCAGGAACATTTCACTTTGCTCTGACTTCTTGGCAATGAGCTCTTGCATATCCCTGCTATGCAAAGTAACCTACTATAAATGAACATATCATACTAACGAAACAAAATTACTTATGAAATTTGAGTTTCCAAGTTCATTACTTCTTCATTTGGGCCATTTCTATTTTAAGCATTTTCAGTTCACCAATATAATCAGTATTCTGAGAAGGAATACTGCCTGTCCTTAATGTAGATGGTGGTATCCGGTAAGGGTCTTGCACCCCAGCCTGCTGGTGGACCATATCCAAATTTGCACTCTCCAACCAATACACCATGATTCCATTTGGGTTGAACCATCGTCGGAAACGTTCAGTTCCTCCAGGTGCCACTTTACCATCAACATGCTTCAGTAAGTGGTCTAATAGTCCAGTATCACCAATGTGCTTACGGGCAGCCATTCGTAGTGCAGGTCGGGTAATTGGATTCTCAAAAGTTGCACCTTCACCTTTTAAGACCTCCCACATGCTTTGCTCACCCAACTTATACCTACACTACATCACTGTCCCAACTTAGTATAAGCTAGAAGCCTAGAAGAAAGTAACAAGTAACAAAAGAAAGAATATCATAGATACTGTGTACCTTTCAGCTGACCATCTATCCCTGCTTTCATGTTTCTTTGCTTTAGGCTTGCCACCACTTTGCCTCTCACATACATCTGATTTAATCTCCCTAAGACGATTAAGGCTAAGGCGCTTTCTTTTCTTAAATTTTGGCATGAAGATAGGTTCAGCTTTAATGTTTTTTTCTTCATCTGTTGATTCCTCTAAATCTGGATTACTGGAAGAAAGCTTATTTCCATTTTCCTCATGCTGACCAATGAACAAGATTTGATGATGAACACCCAAATGACCCATCCCCGCAGCCCCTCACAACTTTTGTACACTCAATCACCTGCATTACAAAGCATTAAAATAATTTTTTAATCAAATATTCTGAAAGATATGAATTCAAAATTTGCATTATGGCATCATCATTTAAAATTCAAAATTTGCATTACCGTGATGTGTAATGTTACATCAGTGTTACAAAGCAAGTAAGCCTCTTATTGTAATTATAAAATTAGAATATGGGTAACCATTTACCATAAGGAAGAATAGGAAATACAGGAATAAAACTAATCCAATTTCATGGACTGATTTTGAATATTGATAAAGTTGGAAAAAGATGTTCCTGTTGTCATCCATATACGGAGTTCCTAAGACTCATCACAAAAGTGAACTCAGCTTGGTATTGATAGAAGTACTTAAATTACATAGAATATGAATGCATTAGCGTCAATTTATACCACAGTAAATTGATCCAGACTTGACTGCTTAGTGCCTGAATTTCCATCATGTATAAGTTCTTGGATAACTCAACTGTAGTGTGGGCATGTGACTTCAAAGTTGGAAGCCAGTGATACTACAAGTAATCATCATCAACATGCTTTTAAGTTTAAATGATTGTTTATTATAAAATTTTTGCCTCCCAATTATTTAAGTAAATCAATGCCTCAAAGAAACTTTGCCTAAATTGCCTCTTCATCTTTAATAAGATTGCCTCACCATACCCATAATGACTTTTCAACTTCCATGATAAGTCATGTTCACAATCCCATGCCCATAATCATGGGGAGAAAGAGGAGGAGTAACACAAAGGAGTGTCCAACAGCTTATCTTCAATATTTGCATGACATATTCAGAACGGAAAATAGGTCAATAAAAATAACCACTATGATAAGCAAATGTTAAGCATTTTAAAGTTCAACTATCAAATCAAGTAAAAAAAATATAACAGAAGTTACCAACCCAAACAATTAATTTTGTGGGTTAGAAAATAAGTTTAATAACACTCTAAGCAACATAGAACATACCAAACCCCAATTCAGACAAGAAATAAATCAATAATTTGATAGAGAGACAATGCACCCAATTGTCCATTCAGATTTCAAGAATTCCTCCCTGTTGAAATTCATACACAATTACACTTAACAAGACATCGATCAAAGCAGTTAAGATCCAACTCAATTATATCAGACAATTATCAACCATTTGCACCCTCATCACAGTCAGTCTATCAATCTAAGTTGTGTCAGAATATTCATCCTACAAAAGTTATCCAATACGTCAATATCATAATGTGTTCATATATAGCTACAAATTCAAAATACAACGGCGTGTCTCTACCATTCATTTAGTGATTTTCCCCCGGAAATTGGTCAAGTAAATTGGTGTCACAGAAGCAAAATTCTAAAACAATAACAACTTCACATCTCAATCATCCCTTCTTTTATAATGTCTTTTTACTTCCACGTTAAGTCATGTTTACAACCCTGTAGCACAATATTAACCAGAAGGAAAATGACTCAAAAGAGTGTACAAAGGCTACTCCTTCAATATTTGCATTGCATATTAAAAAGGATATGATAATCGAATCAAACAGTAAGTATTTTCAGCAATGAAATCGAACAGTAAAATGCAAAGCAAAAGTTAACAACCACAACAATTAAATCCGTAGGTTAAAAAAATGTAATAATTGAACAAAAACACATTGCGATCGGAGAATATAAAAATAAAACCAAAAGCCACAGAAAAGTATAGGAAATTAAATATATATATATATATATATATATATATATATATATATATGGATTTAAAAGAGGATCGGCGAAACCTAGTGAATGAAGGGTGAATTGTGCGAAGAAGGAAGGGAAAAGAAGAAGGGTTTACGGTAGCGAAAGGAAGAGGAAATGGCCGACACAGTGCGAAGGGAACCAAACGAGCGACTTCTGAAGCTAACGTTACTTGCAATGAAACGCATAGTCGCGTGCCATTATTTTCTCACTTTTTAAATACTAAAATAAAACACCAAACCCTAACCGCCAAAATCCGTAAAACCCTTGAATCATTAACAACTTTACTATATGATTTCTTTTTTACAATTTTTTTTTTTGAAATAACGATTAATGAAAAATGGGAGAAGACCTCGAACTTGCTTCCAATATTCTATCTATATCACCAAGTTCGTTAGGTTTATAAAGGACAATGTCAAACATAACTTTCAATAAGTTGATATTTACAAGTAAGCTTATAGATTAATCCTTAATTTTATAATTACAAATTAATTTGATCTAATTTTGAAAGTAGTTATTTTGACTAAAGTAATTAATTTTAAAATTAGAAATTGTTCTAAGAGCATGTAAATATCAAATCCTAGAGAATTAGTATAAGAAAATAGGGTTTATTATTCAAAATGTCACGTGAATTATAGATAGGGGGTTTTGAGAGGCCATATTTATACATCAAAGAAGGTCATGATCTCAACACGATATTTAATAGATATTGACAATTTTCTAAGATAAGGGATAAATATAATTTCTTAAAATCATGAACATAAAGATAATCTCTAAAATAATGGTGTAAATGGGATCTTAGAACTCAGTCACGAGCTCTCGGGTCATCAGGCGAGCCGAGTGAATATGTACCGAATACACCCTACATTGTTTAATATTACAAAAATATAACAACGAACTCCTACTTAGGTCCCTATCATGATTCCATCACATTTCACACATCAACCATTGCACATCATAACAATGTAACAAACAAGTAAATGTACCTTTGTGATAAAATATAAAAACTTATATTACACAAAAAAAAATATGCCTCAACCTATAATAATAATATTCTTTTATATATTTCAACCATTAAAAATTGACAAAAAAAACCCTAAAGTAGACAACACTACTACAAAATAAGCTTTTAGTAATATTTAAGCCATTACAATTTTTTAAATGTCACTAATGTCTTTAATAAAGCGTATGTGTAACATTTATAAAAAAATCATTACCTATATTATTTACACATTTAACTTTAAAATGTTTTCTTAAAAAAATAAAACTCCTATGCTCAACGTGATTTTGGTTTATCATTTTTTCTAACCTAAAATTTCAAAACTAATTTTTTATGTCATGGGCTATAGGTATCGATTTTCTCTCGCGAGCTTTGAGTGTTAATCTTCTTTCATAAGCTTTGGGTGATGATCTTCAGGTATTGTGATTCCTCTCAATAACTTTTGACTATTTTCTCCATCTCGCCGTGTTTTATCTTAGGGTTCTATCTTCTAGAATTAGGATTTACTTTTTTTAGTTGTGGAATTGAATAAACTAGGTTTAAATTCGATTTCTGTCATCTCTCACCATGAGCTTCAAGATCTTCACTCTCTAGAAGCATCTTGCTTGGTAAATTTCAAGATTTTTAGGAAAACCGTGAGTTAATGTTAGTTCAATTTTCTCTTTGATTACCTTTGTGATCTTTTTATGTTCCTTATTTATTATTTTTCATATATTCTAAATGGTTTGATTGGTTTCCAAAAATTATTACTATTTTTGTGTTTGCCTTTTCTTATCATGTAGCAACTTAGATGGAATTTGATTAAAATGAATTTAGTTTCATATTCATGCACCTCACCTATTTGAGAGGATTTCAAATATGATAGAACTCCCTAATTTAGCTTTACTGTCTTGTAGCTATCAAGTTCTTCTAATTTAAGTTCTCAGAATTTGCTGTTAAAATGAAGTTGGAAACATGCCTGATAGAAACAACATATACTTAAAAGAAAATACTTTTTAATTTATATGATTTATGCTAAGGCTTCATCTCTCATTATCTTCCATCTCTTGAATTATTAAGGTATTAAGGTTCTCCATCTCAATTATTCTAAGTTGAATTAATTACATGTATCTTTTAGATCTAAGGTTTAATTTAGCTGGTTTTTAACAAATTTCAGGTTTAAATTACCAATTGTCATCATCAGCATCAAGATTTTCAAGAAATTGATGAGTTTATATTTGTTTAATGCTCTCTTTATTTGTTTTATTTATGCTTATTTTTTCATTTCCTATGTGATTAGAAATTATGGTGATTTATTCTATTTGATCCAATTTCTTCTCAGGAAAATTAGAGGGAATTGACTAAAATGACATATGCACATCACTTTTTGACAAAATGTCAAACATGATAAGAGGAAAGTCATGGACATAATTAATGATAGGTAGAATTGAATGAGAGAAAAATGTGAAATTAGTGTTTAGGATTTATATACGGGTTTATGTAGCACACTACAAAAAGTGTGAATGGATATAATGGTTGTTGTAGCACTACAAGAGGAAAAACAATGTGAAAATATGCATATTTCCACTCAAAGACTGGGGAAAACCGAGTTCATATCTTGGTGTGTGTGTGTGTTTGAATTAAAAAAGCTTCCATATAATCAATTTTCCACAAATGGCCAAATTGATGGTGTGCCAACACCACGTGATTAATTTCCAGTTTGATTACATTTTTTTAATTTTCAGCGACATGGGGATAAAAGTAGTAATGAGCATGAAGTTTATATTGTGTATATGATTGTTGTTATATATAGTTTTTATGTTCATTATTAATTTGCACATATATTAATATAATATTATGATTAACAGAGAAGCTAATGATCAGATCCTTATATAGTTGTTGTTATATATAGTTTTTATGTTCATTATTAATTTGCACATATATTAATATAATATTATGATTTAACAGAGAAGCTACTGATCACATCCCCATACAATTGTTGTTATATATAGTTTTTATGTTCTTTATTATTTTGCATATATATACTAATATAATATTCTTATTAACCGAGAAGCCAATGATATTAGGTCCCCATATAGTTGTTATATATAATTTTTATGTTTGATTTTCACAAAGAGAATTTTTAAGGTCGTTTATCATAGTTTGTTGTCTTTGATCACTTATTAACTTAATATTACCTTGTTTATTTATCAATGTGGTCTTTATGGAATATTTTCTCATTTTCTTTAATAGGTATTTAGAAATATTTTATAAGAGGAAAGTCATGGACAAGAGTTGGATGCTTCAACTAAGATCTTCTCACACGTACATTGATGGATTGAAAAAATTTATATTTTATTTTCATAATGCTGCACAAGGAGATCAAATTCTATGTCCTTGTAAGAAGTGTAACAATCGTTTATAGGGAAATCGAGAATAAGTGTATAAACATTTAATATGTGTTGGATTTGATAGTAGTTATAAGAAATGAATTTTTCATGGGGAAGGTGGATCTTCAAAAAGAATCTATGATGAGGAACTTGATAAGTTTAATATGCATGATAATTTGGATGGGCTTATAAAGTATACATTTATGATGTCAATAGAATTTGAGGAAAGTGGGTTTGATGACATCTTAGATAAGAATAGTGAATTGCTTAATGCTGAAACAAATAAGTTTTATAAATTGGTGCATGATAGTTAACAAGAAATACCAGGTTTTAAAAATTCACAAAGCTATCCCTCATTATTCGTCTACTTCATATTAAGAATCTGAATGGTTGGAGCAATGTATCTTTTAATATGTTGTTGTAATCATTGAAGGAGATACTGCCTAAAAACTCTTATTTACCATTGACATTCCAAGACTACAAATTTATGATTAAGGATTTAGGCTTTAGCTATGAAAAAATTACATGCATGTCCTAATGATTGTATTTTCTGTTGGAAGAAGTATGAGAATAGAGATACATGCCCTACATGCTTTACTTCTAGATATAAGAAATAAGAGGTTCAAACTTCTAAGAGAAACATTTCTTGCAAGGTAGCTTTATCTCCCATTCTGGCTAAAGTGTTGAAGTATTTCCCTTTGAAACCAAGGATCAAGAGGTTATTTATGTCATAAAAAATGGCTAATCCAATGAAATGGCATGAGATTGTTCACACCAAGGATGGAAAATTAAAGCACCTAGCAAATTCTCTTGCTTGGAAAACATTTGATTCTTTACACCCTAATTTTGCATCAGATTCTCAAAATGTAAGGCTTAGGTAAACAACTCATTCCCGATCCTCTTTCACCAAAGAGAGATTCTGATGTCTATTTTCAACCTCTTATTGATGAGCTAAAGGAGTTATGAGAGAAAGGTTTTGAAATCTATGATGCCTCTAGTAAGGAAATATTTCGTGCTCATGTTGCATTACTTTGGACTATAAGTGACTTACCTGCTTATACCATGTTATCAGGTTGGCGTACAACTGGAAAGTTGTCATGTCTAATTTGTAACTATAACACATACTCTAAGTCCTTAAAGCATAGTGCAAAGGTGTGCTATATGGGTCATCAAAGATTTTTAGACTCAAAGCATAGGTGGCAAAAAGATGAAAAGTGCTTTAATGGAACTAAAGAATAAAGACTAGCGCCGATGTCGTTATTGAGATCTAGTATATGGGAAATAATAGGTGAAAGGATAAATGTGTTTAAGAAGACTCAAAAGATAAAAAAAAATTAAGGGTGATCCATGGACCAAGAAATGCATATTGGAATACTAATTTGCATTGTCATGATCTTGATGTAATGCACATAGAAAAGAATATTTGTGAGGTTATGATTAGTACACTGTTGAATTTAGATGGGAAATCAAAGGATCATCTCAAACCTTGTTCTAACTTGGTACAGATGGGTATAAGGAAAAAGCTTCATCCGAAACAAATTAGACCAAATAAAGTCCTTTTGCCACCTGCATTACTCACACTTTCTTCAAAAGAAAAAGTCATTTTTTTGCAGTATATTAAAAGAAATGAAGTTGCTAGAGACTTATGGCTCTAATATTTCTCAGTTTGTTCAACTTTAACAATGCAAAATTAGTGGGCTTAAAAGTCATGATTTTCATGTATTGATGTAGGACATACTTAAAATAACAATGCAAAAAACTTTACCAAAAAAGGTAGCAAGAGTGCTTATTTGATGAAATATAATTTTAACAAAAAGTATAATACTTTATTCCTACCCAATTCTTTAACCACAATCAACTCAAACTTGATCACTTTCGAGAAAAGCATACAACCATAAGATAAATGCAAGTTCTAGTTTCATTAGTAAAGAGCCAAGACCATCATTCATTTCCTTAATTAATTTTTTTTCCATATTTCCCAACTAACCAAACAAACCCTAACTGTACCATTCATGGCAACTCAACCAACCCAACCAAATCAACTTGTAATGATAATATTTAGAATAACATCAGAATATCCTGATAGAGACAATAAGGGAGGTAAAAAAGACTGACACTTATAAAGAGAGAATAAGGCCGCTAGAATGGAGGCACTGTATTACTAAAGAAAGAAAAAGTGAGGCCGTTTGCGTTAAAGGGCATCACTACTGCTGGAGAGACACACTAGTACCTTACCCATCATTACATTATTAATTTTCCCTCTTATTTTTTCTTGGCCTACTAACTACAATGATGACATGGCAAAGGAACCTTTCCAGATTCCTAGTCCACACTAAGGATGAGAGTAACAGAAAGTATTGGTTAAACCTCCCTCTTATTTTTTTTTTCTTGGCCTGCCAACTACAATGACAACATTAGCAACTGAAATCTTTCAAGATTCTTAGTCCACTTTAGTGACAGAAAAACAAAGGGTTTTGATTAAGCTGTAGCAATGAGTACGCTGCATATCACCATATTATTGAATTTTCCTCTTATTTTTTCTTGGCCCACCAACTATAGCAACGTCATTGCGCGATAGGATTCTTTTTAGATTTCTAGTCCAGGTTAACGATAAGCACCATGCTCGTAGCTACATTATTATTTTTTCCAGTCCATGTTAACGATAAGCACCCACCAACTACCATAACGACATTGGCGACAGGATGTACGCTATCGCTAATGGTTTTCTTTCGAGTTTCGTAATGGAACTGGTGACATAACAAGGCAAATATTTGGCAACAAACAATATCTTGTCACTACTCTATATATACAATGATAAATATATTAAAGACACTGTTTGGCCATTATAAACCCAACGTCAACAACGAATGAAATGTCACATTACAAATAAAAAGTAGCTATAGTTGTTTGTTCCGTCGCTAACTCGCATCATAAACCACTTCTTAGGGTTACTCTTAGTTGCTATTTTATGGTTGTCGATAAGGGGGTTGCTATTAGCGACCGATTGCTATTAGTGGCTAAATTCCTGTAACTAAAATAGTATTTTCCAGTGGTGTTTAAAATTTCACATAAACTACAATACGTTGGGGAAGGCACCTTTGTTTGGCATTGTGATGAAGATTCATATTAGAATTGATTAGATAGTATGAGAGAATTAAGGTATTATACAATAGATAACATATTGTATAAAAAAGGTGGAATGGATTTACATGTTGGTTTAAAGAACTAAAAGATGATAATGGTGCTTTAGAAATGACAAGGGTGGGCATCTAAATGCTTAGGAAAAATGGAGTTATATGTGTTGCACTCAATATCACAACCCGAGGTGTCGGACGAAATTACACCAGCAAATTGTGGTAATGATGAAGGTGATAGTATAAGACCATGAAATTATATAGACGATATATCATATAAGAAAGACTTTCTTAGGTGAGAGTGTGAGCAATAATTATGGACTATTACATCTTATCATGAATGGTCGAGATTAAAATATATTGATCATGTGACTTTTTTAAAAAGTCACTAGCCTCTCTTGACTATTTCTTTTATTTGATTGTTTTAGTTTAGGTTTTAATCAACATCATAATCAATCAAATAAAAATAACAAATAATTGTAATATAATCTAGGAGGCTAACTTAGGCTGACTAACTTGAGTCATTCTCTCAAGAATCTCAGTACTAAACTAAACACAAATAACAAAACTGATATAATAATGAATTAATCCAATAAACATCTTTAATTCGAAATCCTTGAATGATTTTTGAACATGTGTCTTTGATCAATTCAAAAAGACTCTTTTCAATCCAATCTTAGAAGTCCGAATTAAATGCACACACATTTTGAGATCGCATAAACACTAACTATTTAAAATCGTATCGAACTAAGTGATAAGAATACTCCTTCTATTAAGAGTGCAAACAATGGCAGCAAAGGTGGAGGAGTCAACTATTCTTGTCGAAGATTTTAGTGAATTCAACAATCTTTGAGAATGGTGAAGATTTGTCTCTGGTTTGGATTCCAATATAGTATGTTGTAGTGCCCTTTACTATTTATTTCTTTTTCGATTTCAGTTGCTTATGACCATAATTGATGATAATAACTAAGTTAAAATATGATATCTATTTGATTGTTATCAAAAAGGCTAATGATTGAATATAGTTTCAATTCTAGTGAAATATAAGGTTTAATAAATTTTTGGGATGTAAATATAATATGCAAGGTAACAGATAGATCTCGAAATTGGCATTCATTAAGAGCCATCTCTTCGAGGGACTCCATTACAGAAACAAATAGATCTCAAAACACTTCCTTTTAAGAACATTTATAAGAAATGATCCCACTTCTAACATTTTTATAGCACTTGTTTATGTGGATATAACAAATATAATTCTCATTATTTGGTTTCTTAGTGGTTCACATTAGGAAACTTATTCAACACATAAATCAGAATTATCATAGGATATTTTTAGATGAAGCTATTAATTTTTTATAATTAAGAAAATATTATAACTATTTTGATTACTCTAATTTTATGCAATGGTTGTCTTGATTAAGTACCCTTTCTATTATTTAGAAAATCGTTAATAAGACAAATGATGTGCTAATCAAAATAAGGTGAATAAATATTTCAATATGATCATTTTCAATAATATATATAATATTATTTTAATTAGGCTATTAAAGATTTATTTTAAGGTATCTAATTATGCTTTTCATCTAACTTTATTTTCTTTATCTTGATTTGATACTCTAATACTATCTTTTTCAACAAAATGAACAGAGTCGGCTCTTTTTTAATTAGATTTTATTCTTCCCTTGTATTCTTGATCCTAACCAGTCACTTATACTTAAATTTTGTTAAATGAAAAGACTTTCTATTTCAATTTTAATTTATATTGGGAATGGATTTGTATTTTCTTCTCTATCCAAATTTCTCTTATACATTGATATTCCTTAAAGGGTGTAATTGTTTCTTCTCTTAGAGTTGTTATTTGTTATTTGTCACAAAAGTAAGAGGTGCTGGGTGCTCAATGTTAAGGGTATATCCACAGATGACCACACAACAAAAATAAGGTATTGGATTTCCTTTAGCTAATGTTCGATGGATTTCATTTATGCAACATTAACAATAATAATAGAATTTTTGTTTTTCTCCTCTCTATCTCTATTTGGGGACCTTTTCTACCCCTGCCAGTGAGTCTTATTTATCATGCCTATGTCTCTTTTGGCTATTTGAATGTTATGCTAATGCTTTATATTTTCTCTTTGCTTTTCGCTTTGCCTTTTCTTTTTCTTTTCTTTATCATTATTGATTATCTCAAGATGCCAACTAAACTTGTAGTTATACCATTGCATCTTTTGCGACTAGTTTGCTGCTATTAATTCTAACCAATTGAAGAAAGATTAAATTAAATTTGCTTTGGTGGTGGTGGAAATTATGTGCCTTTCCATGTACTGCTAGTGCATGGTTCTGTGGTTCCAGTTAAAGTGGAGGATTACACGCTTTAATCTTATGTGAAGATATAATGCTTGATCATGTGTTTGAGAGATTGGAGGTTTGTAATATTACATGCCTATCTTGGAAGGAAGTAATTTTGATGTCTTTTTCAAAGAGTCTGGACAGATTACCATGTGGATGTATCTAAAGCTCTTCATCCAGCAGCCATTAAGGCATCATTACATGAATATCCAAGGATTAGTGAAGATGCAGTTGTGGTGCAAGAAAATTCCCACAATGAGATCATTGTAACGGGAAGTTCTATAGTGTAAAGTACTTTCAAGTAAGCTATACTAATTTCATCCAACCAGTTAAAATTGAAAACAGTTGAATTGCAATCCCAGGCTGTTCACCAGCTGTAAATATTTCAAGATATGTAAATCTATAGAACCATCACTTGCAATGAACTATTTCTGCATATATATGCATTGTATTATGTATGAGTATGAGTACTCTTTGTACCTTTTACAATCATGTTTCTTTTGCTTACCAAAATGTATTTATTAGTCATATATATCAAACTTATTACCTATGTATTTAGTAGTTAAAATGTTTTTTAGTCATATCATACGGTCTTTGGTCTTACCCCCTTAATCCAAAATTGGCTACTGGTTATAATATGTCCAAATACTCTGTGGCTTCTTTTTTGTTATCATTAGTCCAAGTATATCTATGTATCTTATTTTTTTCTTAATTAAAATGTCAATTTTAGTGGTATTGAATGTGTTTTGTTATGCTAAATTTTTTGTATCAAGCAATACTATAAAAGCATTAGTTTTGAGTAAACTTTGTTCTTGTTGTCTTATTCATGAAATATGATATGTAAATAGAATATAAAAATCTGGAACAAGCAATGAGCACTCAATTATTCCATTACAATCTCTCTCTCTATCTCTGTCTCTCTCTGTCTCTCTCTCTCTCTCTCTCTCTCTCTCTCTCTATATATATATATATATATATATATATTCTAAAAGGTAAGCTTTCTTATACATAAATGGTTTATGTTTTCCACAAGGGTGAATCCACTATGCTTTTTGAGACTGGAGAAAGCCTGCTAGAGAATGAGCACTCTGGGTCTTTTTTATTGAACTCCAATTAAAGACATGTCTAGTTTAACTTGTTCCAATTCTGATTTTGTTTCTGAGAATTTTGCTTTGAGCCAACTAAGCTCTCCTCCTAATTTTTCTTTGATTAAATCTGATACAGAGAATGAATTATATCTATAGATTTATTGCAGGCAAGCAAATATGATTAGTTATACAGCCCCACTTTATAGTTGTGCTGCCCATGTTCTTGCATAGAGCATAACTCTAAACTACATATAGAGACTGGAGAGGTTTAATGTTATGTGTCTTTGCTCAAAAGTACAACATATTTACCCTTCTATCAATTATGTGGCTTTTCTTTCTATGTCTTTAGTTTACTGTTCTTGTTCCTTTACAAATAAACATACATCAAACACGAGTGAATTGTTTGGACATTAATTTATTCCAAGCTTCTAATTGATTATTAGTAGTGAAAGGCCACTGACCTGATACACCCAGTGTTGGGTAATTTTAAGATTGTTGGGTAATTTCGTTTCACGACGAGTTGAGACTGTCCTCAAGAATTTATTCATGTATAGTGTATCCCAAGGATTTAACAGTTACTTCTAGGATAGACCTAGGTTCAGAAGTATTAGAAATAGAAATTTTTATGTAACCCAAGATTGAAGGATTTGTATCTGTATATGTGTATATTTTTAGGGAGAGAAAAAACCGTTAATTAAATAGGAGTACAAGTAAATTAATTTTAAAGACAATATCTGATTAAATTCAGATAATATTTAACTAACTTAGAGATAAGATTTGACTAAGTCTAGAGATAAGATTTGACTTAATCAAAGTTTATCTATAAATTATAAATAATATTTTAAAATGATAAAACAATTTGTTACTCCCTTTTAATTTAAAATAAGATAAAACTTTATTTAAAAATTTTGAAATATAATATAATTTTCAACAATCCCCTACATATTTCAAAAGCTTTAAATATATGTAATCTTTCAAAATAAAACGATATACTTGAGTTAACAATATGATGTTGATGCATCAAATCTGGTGTTTTTTGAACTATGAACCAGACTCTAGACTAATAAACTTAACATACAGTGGATTGGTGAAGCAATGCTTCTATGAACCAATGAAACTTTATTGTATGATAGAGGTCTATCAATCACATCACACCCCCTACAATTTCTATCGTTATCATTGTTTTGCGCTAATAGGTCATGTGCATGCCTGTTAATTCATAAGTGCTCTAGAAATTTTGCCATTTAACTCCACAGGAGCGGCCCCACTCCACACTCATATAGGTGTTTTAATCAAGTGTATAATGTAATTTTATACACCACCCATAAAGGGATATGAAACCATTAAAAGCTTTTAAGCTTAACCATCATTCAGTGTAGTCTATTACTTCTCACGTACACCATAGGAAGAGAAAAAGGAAAGAGTGCAAGCAAGACTAATTGACTTGTTATTACCCATATGAATCTTCTTCATGGGATCTCCAATCACAAAAGTTGGGTTGTCATACTGTTAGTTACAAATGGCTAAGTCTCATTCCCCTCGGTGTTTGACTCACTAGTTTTTCACTTTGTGAAACAAAGGTCAAAATAATTTTGATCCATGATTTATAGTTACGTTACTCGGTTATACATGTACATGTCTCATTATAAATACTATTATTCGTTTTTGCCTATTGGCGATTACAATATACAACTTAAGAAGACTTTCACTGTAAGACAAAATCAAAATAATTTTGATCCATGATTTATAGTTACGTTACTTCCTTATACATGTACATGTCTCAAGATCTCAATATAAATACTATTATTCGTTTTTACCTATTGTCAATTACAATATACAACTTAAGAAGATACATTTCTTCCATATATATTCTAAGAAAAATTTCTTAGTTAATTAGCCTTAAATTTTACCAAGTGATAAAGTTGGCCTTCAATTCAATTTAGGCTACATGGGTCTACTTGATAAATTTTAAGTAACAAATTTTCTTCAAATCTCCACTAAATTATATTAGTCAAGATCACTATGTCAGTAACATAGTGGAAAACTCAAAATCAACTAAATTAAATTAGTCAGTCAATATCACTATGTCAATAACATAAAAGTAAGGAATATCGTAACTCATCTTGTTTAATATTGGATTCAAGTAACGTCACCATAACATTAGTATAATAGAAATTTTCTACACACAATATGATAACACCATAGTTTATGGTATCTCTCAAACACTTTATAAATCCAATAAACACAACACATAAAAGTAATGATTTCATAAAATTAATAAACTCATTATAAATAATACCAAAGTTCTTAGTATCTCTTTTTTAACTCCCGCAATTGCATGACTCAATCCTTAACTCAATCCAATTAAGTAATATTTTAGTTCCGATCAAGATAAGTATTCAACCAGATTAATTTCTACAACCATTGATTGATCCATCTTCCTATCACAAATGTAGATGCTCAAGATTATAAATTTTATACTCATTTGGCATAATCATATTTTGATATATTTCATTCTACCATTTCTCCAAGCATAAGAATAACACTATCTTAACTATTTAATCTTTAACTGAGTCTACCATCATAAGGGATCTTATTATTTAAAAATAATAGCATTTTACTATCTAACTTCCTTATGATAAAAACTCATACATATTTGCTTTGCTAATATTACTCAAGAGCAACATGTTCTCTCTGAATTTTTTTATCAATTACACGTTCATTACATCAATAATAGAAATTCCAAAATTAATCTCATACACACAAGAAACAAAGCATTGTTCTACGTCACAATTTATCTTTAAATAATAAAATTCTATGATTTAATTTCATGGTCAACCAATCATGCATATCTTTACTAGACTCATTATCCATCATAAGTATGTGACACAATCAGGCATAATTCATGCTGATAGCAACTAAACATTCTACAATTAACAACTAATTCAACATGTACATATTTCATTCATTCCGACCACACCTTAATAGTAAAGAGTTAATTGCCACGTTTGATTTCATACATGCTTAAAGCTAATTTTATACTTTTCAAATTCAACAGACCATTCACGGTTATAGCAACAACAACAGGGACCATGAAATAGACTGTACAATTTAAATAAAATCATCACCACGCTATGCTTTCCAACTGCCACATTAATAATTCATTTCTCACTCAAAATTTAACAATCATAACAATTTCCAATATTATTATTTTGTTGGGATAATTTTGAATTTTGATGAGCTGAGACGTGTGGTAACATTGTCCTTAAGGATTTATTCGCTTAAGGCGTATCCCCCAAGGATATAACAGCTCCTTCCAGGATAGACCTAGGATCAGAACTAGTAGAAATAAATTTATGTAACCCAAGAAATGAGGAAACTGTATCTGTGTTTGTGTTTGTGCTATATCTATAGGGAGAGAGAAATTATTAATTAAATAGGAGTGGAGTAGAGGTCAGTTAGATAATATCTGACTAAGTCAGAGATAATACCTAACCAACTTAGAGATAAGCTTTGACTAAATCTAAAGATAAAATTTGACTTAGTCAAAGTTTATCTATAATTTATAAATAATATTTTATAAAAATAATTTATTACTCCTTTTTAATTAATATAAGATAAAACATTATTTAAAACTTTTGAAATATACAACAATTTACAACAATCCCCCACATATTTCAAAAGCTTTAAATATATTTAATCTTTCAAAAAATAATTTACTTGGGTTAACAATATGGATGTTGATGCATCAAGTCTGGTGTCTTTTGGACTATGAACCATACTCTAGATTAATAAACTTAACATACAGTGCATTGGTGAAGCAATGCTTCTATGAACCAATGACACTCTAGTGTATGATAGAGGTTTATTAATCACATCACACCCTCACAATTTCTACTGTTATCGCGGTTTTGTGCTAATAGGCCGTGCACGTGCCTGGTAATTCATGAGTGCTCTAGAAATTTTGCCATTTAATTCCATAGGAGCGGCCCCACTCCACACTCACATAGGTGTTTCCATCAAGTGTATAATGCACTTTTATGCACCACCCATAAGGGATATGAAAACCATTAAAAGCTTTAAAGCTTAACCATCATTCAGTGCAGTCTAGCACTTCTCACATACACCATAGGAAGAGAAAAAGGAAAGAGTGCTAGCAAGACTAACTAAATGACTTGTTGTTACCCATATGAACCTTCTTCATGGGATCTCCAATCACAAAGGTTAGGTTACCATCACCGTTAGTTACAAATGGCTCGTCTCATTCCCCTCGGTGTTTGACTCACTAGTTTTTCACTTTGTGAGACTCGGGACCAAAATAATTTTGATCCATGATTTATAACTACATTACTTGATTATAATATACATGTACATGTCTCGAGATCTCAATATAGATACTATTATTTTTGCCTATTGGCAATCACAATATAAAACTTAAGAAGACACATTTCTTCCATATGCTAAGAAAAAATTCTTAGCTAATTAGCCTTAAACTTTACCAAGTGATAAACTTGGCCTTCAATTCAATTTAGGCTACGCAGGTCTACTTGATAAATTTCAAGTGATAATTTTCTTGAGAGTAAACTAAATTACATGAAATAAAATTTAGTCTCGACTAAATTAAATTAGTCAACATCACCATGTCCATAACATAGTGGAAACTCCAAATAGACTAAATTAAATTAGTCAAACATCACTATGTTAATAACATAGTGGAGAACTCTAAATCGACTAAATTAAATTAGCTAGTCAACATCACTATGTCAATAACATAGTGGAAAATTCTAAATTAAGGAATATCATTCCTCATCTCTTTCAAGAGTAAAATAAATTCAATTTAAATTTATTCTCATTTAATATTGGATTCTAGTGTCATCACCATAACATTAGTATGATGGAAATTCTCAACACACAATATGATAACACCATAGTTTATGTTATTTCTCAAACATACACTGTCATGACACTATAATTTATAGTATCTCTTAAACACTTCATGAATCCAATAAACACAACACATAAGAATTTATGGGTTTCATAAAAATTAATAAACTCATATTATAAATAATATCAAAGTTTTTTTTTAGTACCTCTCAAGTACTTTATAAGTTCTCTTACTTTATGAGTTCTACATAAATAGTAAAATTTCATACCAACTCATAGTACACTTGATTCAATAAATGACATACTCGTATCTAAGCAGTACACATTTTCAAGTATCTAATTACTTAAAATATTTTTTCATATACATATGTTTATGTTCAAAATTCAATATTTAAATTATAATGCAACTCTGTGTCATATATTATGTATAATTATAATTCATAATTGAACCAAAATCAATTAAAATTGTCTGACTCATTTATGTCATATGTTAAAAAATTTAAAGCATACTCAAATCAACATATAAGTATAACTCATTACCGATCCTTTTATTTACAATCAATTGATACAACTATATCACTTTAGTAAATCCATTACATAAAACATTTGCATTTTACAGAATTATAATATGATAAAGTTATTTACTATGATATAAGATTATATCAATAAACAAAATTAAGTTATTGAAAAAAATACCGATGAGTGCTTACTATCTTTTAATAATACTTACTTCACATTTCATCAATACATTTTAAAGTTAACTACGTGAAAACATATATTTATGACATGTTACTGACACCAATTGCAAAATTTCACCAAGTAATATATAACATATCTCAAGAAATTTCAAAAAAATATTTAATATGAAATACATATTTGTTTATGTTCATAACACCTTAACCAAATATATAGATAACCATTCTCTAGAGTAAAATAATTAAAAATAATAATAAAGATAAACACTATTTCTCAACTTAATATATTATAAGATTTTAGTCATTTAATTATTGTTTATATATGATTAAAATATTATACTTACAATTATTAAAATCCAAATTCCATATCAAAAATTATTGACACCTTAATTAATAGCATATTGCTATTAACAATAAAATCATGTCAACAAGCTCTCAACAATTTGGATATACACATACTAGACAACAAATCCATAAATATTTATTTAATTGAATGGTATCATTATAATAGATCCTTATTGACATTGTACTTTATGGTGTAAACTTCTTGAGAAGTTTCACAAAATCATATTTTATGATAGCTTTACACTATCACACTTCCTTATAATTATACCTTAAAACATATTTGTTGCCATCCAAATTTAGAGTTAAGCTTTCCAACGATATAAAAGCTGGTTCAGACTCTATTTTTCCTTTATGAGAATAGTCACAAATATCACATCCTTTTTTATGTCATCATTTATATGCATAAAAGACAAGCCTTTTGCTATAAGTCAGGTACTTTTCTATAACTCAGGTCCTTATCATATATTCACATCATCAAGCTATTGTGCCTGGCAACACAGTGGAGTTCTCAAAACATCCACCTTCATATTTCACTTCATATCAATTTTTTTTTAATTGTTCAAGTTTGGACCCTACTAAAACATCATTACAAAAAAACATTTTTCTCGGATTTTCATCCACATAAAGGAGCACTATTCCACTTTACAATTTATCTCCAAATAATTAAATTTTAGATTTAATTTCATGGTCAACCAATCATGCACGTCATTAGCACAATCACCCATAATTCATGTTTATAGCAACTAAACATTCTACAATTAACAAATAATTTTGCATGTACACATTTACTCACACAGCTTCTTAATAACATAGAGTTAATTGCACATTAGATTTCATACATGCTTGAAGCCAATTTCGTAATTTTCTAATTCAACACACCATTCACGGTTAGCAACAGGCACCATGATAAGTTGTACAATTTAAATAAAATCATTACCTTACATAGCCACATTAATAATTTATTTCTCACTCAAAATTTAACTATCATAACAATTTCCAATATTATTATTTTGTACTTCATAATTTCTATATCTTAACATAAGCAATTGAAATTTCTTGTACATTAAATATAAAGAAACATAATATTTCACATTTAATGTAATCATATTCTGATATATTTTATTCTACCATTTCTCCAAGCACAAGAATGACAGTATCTTAGTTAAATTTGTCCTTTAATTGAGTTTACCATCATTAGAGATTCTCATTATTAAAAAATAAGTATTTAGAAAAAAATCTCTAAATAATAGCATTTTACTATCTAAATTCCTTATGATAAAACTCAAATATTTGCTTTACTCATATTATTCAATAGGAACATATTAACACTGAATTTTCTCATCAAAAAGTATATAACGTACTTTAGGTAATTTCACAAAAATATTTAATATGAAAAGAAAATTCTCATTTCCATTTTATCCTGTGAACTAGGGGTACCTAGTTTGTTCTCAAACTTTGAATTTGTAAAGTTTAACAAAAGAAAGGCAAATCAGATCACAGATATAATGACCGTGTAATATAATAAATATTATTTAAAACGGTCCTATAAACTCGGGCACATTATAGTATATTTTAGACTTAAGTTAAATCACCAAACCTGATCCTCCAATAAGCATGCGTCAGCATCATGTTTCTTCAAAGTGCGTGTGATTTTAGCTGCTCATTATCTCACAATCACCAACGTGATGGTCTTATAATTGGCGGTGGGTGAATTTCAATTACCTCTTCACTGTGACAGTCTTAATCATAGCTTGTTACTCCTTCGAATGAACAGAGGACAAGAGAGTGAGGGGTTTTCAACGTGCTTTCAGTGTTTGCGATTTGAATGTTAGGTTTTTGGTTTTGAATGTTGGGTTTCAAAATTTTAATTTTGGTAAAAAAAAACTTTTGGGATCAGAGACAAATTTGATGCCTTAATCAAATGTAAATTTGGGCAAGCGACATCAAGATAAGGGAAAAGAAAATCAAGAATAAATCAGAACTTTAAATCCTTAAGATTGTTGGGATAATTTTGAATTTTGATGAGCTGAGACGTGTGGTAACACTGTCCTTAAGGATTTATTCGCCTAAGGCGTATCCCCCCAGGATATAACAGCTCCTTCCAGGATAGACCTAGGATCAGAACTAGTAGAAATAAATTTATGTAACCCAAGAAACGAGAAAACTGTATCTGTGTTTGTGTTTGTGCTATATCTATAGGGAGAGAGAAATTATTAATTAAATAAGAGTGGAGTAGAGGTCAGTTAGATAATATCTGACTAAGTCAGAGATAATATCTAACCAACTTAGAGATAAGCTTTGACTAAGTCTAAAGATAAAATTTGACTTATTCAAAGTTTATCTATAATTTATAAATAATATTTTATAAAAATAATTTATTGCTCCTTTTTAATTAATATAAGATAAAACATTATTTAAAACTTTTGAAATATACAACAATTTACAACATATTTTACACTTCACAATTTCTATATCAACATAAGAAATTGAGCATTAAATTCTTATTTCAAATTTATAGTAACATATATATATATATACATATTTTAATTTTTGAAAATTCTAATAGACTGCATTAATATTTTTAGTCATTTAATTACTATTTATATATATAATTGAAATAATTATGCTCATAATGATTGTAATCCAACAACCATATCAAAAATTATTGTCACCTTAATTAATAGCATATTGCTATTAACAATAAAATCATGAGTTCATAAAACTCAATAAGCTCTCAACAATTTGGATGTACACATACTAGGCAACAAATCCATATTTTTTAATTAAATGATAACATTATAAGGGATCCCCATTGATATTGTACTTCATAACTCATATTTTATGATAACTTTACACTATCACACTTCCTTATTATAAACATATTTGTTGCCCTCCAAGTTTATTGAGTTAAGCTCTCCAATAGTATAATAAGCTAGTTTAAACTCTATCTTTCCTTTATGAAAATAGCCATAAATATCATATTTTCTTCTTTTTATGTCATTAATATGTATAGAAAACAGGCCTTTTCTACGTTGTATCAACATCACATGCATATGCATAAATGGTTACAAAAAAATTAGAGGCAAACTAGAGCACAAATAATAACATAAAGCTTTATATTCATCGTTAAACAATAATGATAATAAAGCTATAATTCATCTACCTCCATTCTAACTTCATTTACACATGCTCTCCAATAGACAATATATAAATTTCACATAAATTATCTGATTAATTAATAAAAATAAGACTAATTTCAGGAATTATTATACTATCAATAATTTATAAATTGTGTTCAAGACTTCATGTTGCTTCAACTTGTTAACCAAGAGAGATCAAAACTTTTAATCCATCAATCAAACAAACATAAGAGATTTTAATAAAAGAACTAGTCATTGTTATAAAATATATGAAGGGAACTCATCTTATCAAATATTGATAAGAGTCACTATATGGCATGAAGCTTGAAAATTGAAATTTGTTGCACATTAAATATAAAGAAACACAATTTATTGCAACATAACATGACTCTGTGAATCTCATCATATTAACTATATAATCACATAACAACATGCATTATCTAACATTTTAAGCAAAAACTTCCGTCTAAATTAGAAGTAGTTGGTTATCATGTCTTTATAACTATTAGTGATGCTTAGAGCCTGTTATGCAATTATGATTACTAGATTTGTTTCTGTTATGGTTCTTGAGTACATGTTTCATAGTGAAAAGGAAAATTATTAAGAAATAAGCAAAAATCAATATCAAATATCAACGTGTTTTCTGAAACATAAACATCAGGATGAACAAACATAACCAAATTTATGCATTCTAAACATGAATCAAATGGAAACCTTTCATCTTCAACCATATGATGCTCCATGGCCACAATTCTGACACTGGACTAGATAATTCCATGCCCCGAAACAAAAATTCATAATTTTCAGCAAAACTAAAGCCTAACACACAGGCACATTATATCATCGATTCAAATATCTTTGAAGAGATAGTGGAAAGTTTCAAACTTTGAAAGAATAATTAAATACCTATTTTAATTTTTCATTAAATTAAAAATTCATCACAAAATTTCACATAAATCACACCAGAAAGCCAATCAAAATTTCATACCTCGACTTGCAGTTGGACTTGAGAATTCTCGGATTAGAATGTGCTATTAACTCCACCAAATTATTGAACCTTCCAAATCCCAAATGCAGAAATGCTTCTTCAACATGCACGTGATTTCAGCTGATCATTGCCGCCACCAAGCGAACCCCTTGGTGACGGTCTCGCAATTGGTAGTGGGTGAATTGCAATTAGCCTTTTCATTGTGACGGTCATGAGAGTGTTCTAAGGCATGGTGTAAAAGACCCGCAACAGCCACAGACACGGCGATACTGCTGTGACAATACGCCTAAGAGAGAGACAAGAATATAGTGTTGTTCTTTTTATTTTTGAAAAAATAAATCCTTATGATTTTCAAGTAATTTCAATTTATAATTAGTTGAGACTGTCTTTAAGGATTTATTTATCTATGATGTATGTTTTAGGATTTAATAGTTCTTTCTAAGATAGATGTAGGTTCAGAATTGTATCTGTATCGGTGTATATAGATAAGGAGGGAAAAAACCGTTAATTAAATAAGAATACATGTTACTTAATTTTAAAGATAATATCTAACTAAATTATAGATAATATCTAATCAATTTAAAAATAAAATTTAACTAAATCTAAAAATAAGATTTGACTTAATCAAAATTATCTATAAATTATAAATAATATTTTGTATCATTAAAACAATTTATTACTCCCTTTAATTTAAAATAAGATAAAAATTTATTTAAAACTTTTGAAATATAATATAATTTTTAAATCTTTATGCAAGAAATAAAATGTTATTAAAAGTTCCACATGTCATGAACCTGTAGATGATCATGCTGAAGCTTCTAATGCATCTCAATGTACTTAAGGAAAACAAGTTACCGAAAACCAGATGGGCCCCACTTTACTATAACAAGGTACCCGTTGCCTCCAACGTTTGTTTATTTGTTGTATTTCTTATTTCTTATAATTTATTGTGAACATTTTTCTTGTACGACTAAAAGTTGTTATTTATACATTTATATATACACTTGTGTTTTTTTTTTTTGTGTTTTTATCATTGAAGGATTTTGTAAACCAAACCATTTGTAGAAAATAACGTATTTTGAATAAATATAAAATTAAGATTGTTGTAGATTATAAAGGTAGAAATAAAGATAAAAGAGAATTTTAATTTAAAGATAAAATTAGATATGGAATTATATTGAATTTTACCGTTAGATAGTGGACAAATCTAGAGACAGAAACAATGAATTAAAGATCGAAATTATTTCAATTAGAGATGTAGAATTTAGTCTCTATTAGAGACAGAATTAATCTTACCTAACTTAGGGACGAAAAATAATCAACAAAGACAATGTATTCGGTTCTAGTTGGAGATGCAACAAAAAAATATGGTCTCTCACCAATATGTAATCAACAATTTACTGACTTTTATTTGTTTTTCCTCTAACTTTGTCTCTTAATCCATTCGTGACAATAAAAAATTAAACTCTACTAATTTTTTTTTTGTTAGATTATGGGTGGTTTTGTATGGATGTTAAAACGGACTAACGTACCTTATAAGGATTGACCCACTATGGGTTGGAAATTTTTATAACTAACCCAACTCAGCTTACTCTTTAGAGTGAGCAATTTTTCTTAACCCGACTCAACCCGTCAACACATCGGGTGGCCCATGGTTTGACCTACTTTTAAAAAATTAAAATCAAATAAAAATAGGAAAATGCTCAAAAAATATTTTTAAAAATAAAAAAAAATATTTTTTTATTTTCCCCACATTCCAATATCAAATTACATATAAATATTATATCATATAATAATTCTATTATTATGAAAATACAAACACATAACATATTTCATAGTAAATTAAATTCATAATTCATAATATCCATAATTCATAAAACAAAATCAAATACATTACATAGTTTAATTTCAAGATGATACAAATTAACAATGTCATACTAAATAAAAGTCCAAAGTACTCGTTGATAAAGTTTAGTTTAAAGTCTTAACTTAGATACCACTAAGTAAAATATTAAATTCTTAACTTAAAGACCACTAAGTAAATTATCAACTTGCGGACCAACTCGGCTCACTACGGGTTTAGCCCACCGCAAGCCAGGTTTAGTGGACTGAGTCAAAAAAACTTCGTTTCGAAAATGAGTCATTTTTTTAATCTAACTCACCTAAAATCCACCTCGAGTCAGATTGGCTCACGAGTTACAACCTATTTTGAGTTTGGAATTTTCAATATAAAATTATAACAGTTGGCCAATTAATAACAATAATCAAACTAATTAATCTCTCTAAAAACGTTGATATAAACTAGGGGTCATTGAGTAACACTGCATAATAGCATTTTTTGAAACTACTTCATAATGTTGACAACATGTATCATATCATATAAATATTAAAAAGAGAGAAAGATATGCAGGACACGATTTTAAAATAAACAGAAAGGAAGAGAAAATATGATTCCCTACTGGTCGGTCATTTAGGATTGTGAACCGTCTTCCTCCTCTTTTGTTTTTGAATCGCCACCTCTTTTGCTCTTTCACCAACAATTGTTTTAGCTTCATCTTCTTGACCACCCTCTACTAATGGAACTGTGTCCAACACCTCAGGCTGTGATATTGGATGAGAAACATATAATGACACTTTTCCCATACATTTTGATACTTTTGCCATTTCAGTTGTTCCATCGTCGTCTTTAAGTTCCTTTAAACCAACATGCAAATCTCTTCCACCTATCTTATACCACATACTATCTATTTCATAATATCCTAACTCTTTCAGATTATCTAAACACTTTTCATAATTCCAAGCACTGTCATCACAGTCCCATATACATGTCTCTCCCCCCACGTAATGTAGCTTTGGTGATTTTTCAAATTTGCCCCCATGGTGAACTTCCACACAAAATTTGCTCATCCTATCACAATATACAAATAAATCAATAAATAGAGTTAACAAACAAATAAATGACTTAAAGTACCATATACATGTTTCGCTTGAGTTTGCAGTTCATCACCTTCAATTCCTCTACAAATCTTCCTTATTGCCGATCAATGGAAATCATAGTCTTGCGTAAAAATACAAGTGCAATATATAACACTCAAGTTCAAGGACTGGGTTTTGTTTTTGCAAGTGTGGGGATATATATATATATATATATATATATATATATATATATATATATATATATATATATCCTTAATGATATATTACTTATTACACTCGATCTAGTCTTTTCTGTTTTAAAAATAATATATAATTATTGAGATAGATCTTAGGCGATCGAGGTTTTAATGATAAGGTTAGTTAAAAATATCATATATTAAATGACAATAATACGACACTCGAAACTAATTAGGGAAGATGTTAGGTGAAAATATCTAATTAATCAAATCCATCAATGCTAAGAGGAAATTAGCATACAAGCGTTTTTTTAAAATTTTGGAGAAAAAAAAAATACTGACAACTTTAATGAAATTTATAGGTATTTTGGTAAAATAATATTTTTGATAAGTTTCTATATAAATAAATTTTATCAAAATAATCATTGAATAATATTGGGGGGGGGGTGTTAACATACAATTTAGCAATAAAATTTTATTTTTATTTTAAATACGATATTATAGGTTAATTCAAGAAATAGAAATAATTTCCAAAATTAAAAAAATCCTAAATATTCAATTTATTTTACATTTTTTTATACACACAACTTATATATAAAATTTAAATTTTATGAAAACATTTATTATTGGATTTGTTTCATTAAATTGTTCATCACTTTTGGTACCCTAATAAAAGAATGGGTGAAGTTTAATTGTGATGATAGCACGATTTAGTGTGGCCCTAGCATACCTGAAGACAAATATAAAAGAAAAAAGAAAATAATCTCGAATACTCGTTAATATGTTAATTTGTTTATTTTTTTCCAAAAAAAGGAAATTCCATCTAGATTTTTTTGACGTTCATCCAGATTCAATGTATCTTTATAGAAAAAATACCATATGTTTATTAATTTATAATGTATTTCAGACCCGACACTTGCAATCTAGTGTATTTTTAATCCTAATTATATTAAAACTTACACACACACACATTATGTAACACAAAAATCAGGTTTTTTTTTTCAAATTATCTTATATGGAGGTTTTTTTTATTAACTATTTACGTGATTACCTTTTTCACTAAAAAAGTTTCCGAACAATTTTTGACGTAATGATCAAGATCCTTTTTCCAAAACGGTCAACCAATTTCTAGTATTTGAGACTTATGCAAGTCTTTAAAATTAAAAAATTCATCGTCGTTATTCCGGTGAGTAACACATTTCATTACAAAATTTGGTTTATCATTAAATATATTAGCAATGTCATTTCAAATTTTATGACAAATAGCTACAAATTGTCGTTTAACATACAATTTTGCAATAAAAATTTATTTGTATTTTAAATAAAATATTATTAGTTAATTCAATAAATATAAATAATTTTCAAAATTAAAAGATCCTAAATATTCAATTTATTTTACATTTTTTATACACACAATTTATATATAAAATTTAAATTTTATGAAAACATTTATTATTGGATTTATTTCTTTAAATTGTTCATCACTTATGGTATCCTAATAAAAAAATGGGTGAAGTTTAATTGTGATGATAGCACGTTCCAGCGTGGCCCTAGCATACCTGAATGCAAATATAAAAGAAAAAAAGAAAATAATCTCGAACAATCAGTTAATATGTTAATTAATTTATTTTTTTCAGAAAAAAAGAAATTCCATCTAGATTTTTTTTTGAACTTCATCCAGATTTAATGTATCTTTATAAAAAGAATATCATATATTTATTAATTTATAATGTATTTCAGACAGTCTAGTGTATTTTTAATCTTTATTATATTTAAAATTATATCTATATATATAAAGATCATTATCTAACACAAAAATTAGGTTTCAAATTATCTCTTCGGGAGGTGCTTTACTAAATATTTACTTGATTATCTTTTCTGATATAAATATTGAACTTTATTAGTTTTTCTGATTTACGCAGAGTAGCGTCCTCAATATCTTTTCCATGCAAACGTTGGTTTTTGTACTGCGTTGTCTTCTTTTCTTTTTCAGTGATAAGCACAGTTTAGCTTGATCAAGATTCAGTTCTAGGCATCTTCAAAAATACCCTTATGTGATTGATGCGAAATTCAGAGTAACGTTCTTGAACTTCAAAAGTCTAGGGTATGATATGTGTGCTGCGTCTAAGACGTGAGACTTTAAGGAATGTAACTCAGCAATCCAAAGGTCTGGCAAGACACACTTGAATCAAACTCTTCTTTGAACGTTGTCTAGTATCAAACTTTTCTTGGGACGGACTTGTACGCAAACTGTTTTTGTCCCAGACAAACTTGTTCTGAAATAATTTGCATAACTTAACATAGACTTTTAATGATAGACTCCTCTTTTCTTTTATAACGCAAGCATCACAGACTTGTAACCTGAAACACTCAATTAGAGTGGTGAGATAACACGTAGGCAGACTTTATTTAATTAAATTCCTTGATGTGTGTTATTAACAAATCATGGGGTCAGGTAAATAATAGCCAATAAATCCAAAGTCTGTTGCAAACAAGACTTGGTTCTAATAATCTCCCCCTATTTGTTAATAGTAAACATCAAGTCTTTTATTAAATAGAGTGTGTGATAAGCAAGATGTTATAGAGAAAGCGAAATCAAATCATCAGACTTTTGTAGAATCGAAGCATTATGAAATTATTTTCATTAGAACATAGATTTTTATGTAAACATAAGGATCAAAGCATACATACTTGATGGTTCAGAGTCAAACTTAGAAGGAGAGGTTGAATAAGTCGTAGATTCTTTTTATAGAATTTGAAACTTTAAAGCGCAAATAATCAGACTTTTACAGCAGACTTGTTAAAAGCAAGGAATGAGAGAATGAACTCAGGGAATTTATATTGGTTCACTTCCAAAGCAGAAGCTACATCTAGTCCCTTTAAACTAGAAGGATTTCCACTATTATAAAAACTCCTTTTACAATTCCAATACCAGACCGTACTACAAATGTTCTTGACTCTAACCATTTCTGGCTTAAACACCTAAGTATTTTTTTTTTCAACAAGCCACTCCTGGCTTAACCCCAAGTATTTTTTTCAAAAGTCTCTTTAGGCCACAACTGTTTCCGATAGAAACTAAAGAATGGTAACTCACCAGCCTTTTACATAAATACATATTTGAAAGAGATAGTGTTTAGTGTTTTTGAGAACTTAGTGTATAAGAAGATACAAATTATGAACAAATACACTAAGTAAGAAAGCAAAAGACCAAAGTCTGCATCAAAGAAGGTATTTGCTTAAGACTAAAGAGAAAAAAGCTTTGTAAACTGATTGCAAGATTTTCTTCAAATAATTCAGAAGTTCTTTATTCTCTAATTTGAATTTCTTCATATTTATAGATCACTTAAAGTGGCTGTTTGATGATCTGGTGAAGAGATATAGCCGTTGTAGATTCGTTGGAGGAGTTTTAGTTGTTGAGAGTACTAGACCTTAAGAATTGAAGAGAGATCAAGAGTCTGGTGTAAAGGAACTTAAGAGCTTTGCATTGAAATGGTGTTCCTTGAACTTCTCAAAGCAAAAGTCCTTCTGTAGGCTTTCTTCTTTCAACATGCAACACACAGAGCAAAAAGAGTTGACTTTCTGAATGTATTTTGACATGTGTATTGACTCACTAAAATATGCAGAATAGCTTTATTGGTTTTTTCCCATATGAACTTTGGATTTTGCATTGTTTTGTCTCCTTTCCTCTTTTGATGATAAGTGCAGTTTTCTTTTGATACACATATACTTCAGAGCATAACAAACTTAGCCTTGATCTTTTTACTGTATGCTTAAGTTCTTCAGCAAATACTTGTCTTCTTATCTTCTTCGATGATTCAAGTAGCTTTCAAAGAAAAAGATCTATTCTGGAGGGTCATTGTTAAGCTTTAATATAAAGACAAGAGTAACGTCTTTAGATATTTGGAAGTCTTGATTCTGAAGTCTGAACAAGTTTTGTATTAAACAAAGCTAGGTAGATCAGACCCTGATGTTGCAACTGGGGTCAGACTTCTCTTGAATTTTCTTTAGTCCCATACAGACTTGTATACCAATATCATACTTTTTATGATAAGCCCCCTCTTTCATTTATATCTTATGTCATACAGACTTTTAACCTAAAACACTTAATTGGAAATGTCAGATAACACATAGACAGACTTTATTTAATTAATTGCCTTACAATGTGTTATTAACAAATCTTGGGATAAGAACCATTAACATCAGAGTCTTTATAAAATAAACTTAGTTCTAACAATCTCCCCCTATTTGTTGATAACAATCATTAAGTCTTTTATTAAATAAAGTCTATGATAAGCAAAGAGGAGCCAAAATTTATCAGACTTATCATGATATAAAAAGTCAAAGCATGAAATCAAAGCATTTTCATACTTAGAGATAATCAGCATAGAGTTTATTTGCATATCTCGATCAGAGCATTATCGTATGTGGCGCCCTAAATCCACTATTTGATAATATAGCTAATGACATCTAGGTAATAAAAAGTAAGGTAAATTTTTCACGATTAGATCAATTTCCTTGATAAGGCACACCACCAATTAAGATTTCTAATAACTACCCTAGATCTAATTCAAAGTCATCCCATATATGAAGATATGAGAAGGTAATTATTTAAGCAAGAGTCTGATTAATTCCATTAACATACACAATTGTCATGCACTAATTCCTCCACTACTCATATTGGACATTAATCATTCAAATTCAAAGGTACATTCCTATAGCCCTCACTTCAAGCCTAATAGCCCATAATCATGAGTAACCATAACAAAATTTTCCAAGAGTCTACTTATAAGGCAATACCATTCATATATGCTAAATAATCATCACTCTTTACTCCTCATTTTCTAGCCTTTCTCATGGAGTCACATCTAAGGTTAAGTCCATTCCATAGCCACACCTATATAGCATACACAATATTATGACATAATCACATCCTTCATTCATAATAAGTACCATCATAAGGTTCTCAATCATAATCATCCATCTCATAAAAAAATACATAAATCAATCTCCATATCTTAAAATATATCAACAAATGAATTATTAACCTCTATTCATCAATTCAAAACTTAAGCTTTTACACAAATAGTCTAACTATACAAAACCATGCCTAAATACATTAAATTCTATAAAGGAATTTAAGTCTTCAATTTTAAAAAGAAATACCGGCCAAGGCAATCATCATACCCTCTTCACACCAAAATTGCCTCTTCAAAAAGTTTCACTCCACAATGCCCACCTACATCACAAAGCTAAAATGGACAACATAGAGAGTGAGTACATTTTCTCAATGATGAGCAATTATAATGATAATTCATGCATAGTGGAGCAATCTTACATATTTTCCATCAACGCACTCAATCTAATTGATAAAATATATAGACTATAAATTAACATTCAAGTTCACACACTATTCACTCAAAAGACCAACTCATGATAAAAGCTCCAAATATCAATCCAGCTTCACCAACAATGGTCATCACCATATTTGTACACTAGCACAAACAACACCAACAATATTTCTCAATTCAAGGTACTCATAAGACATATTTATTTTGGATACTCCAATTCAAATGCCATGTCCTCATAACTAATGCATATTCTATCTAATAAG
Organism: Clitoria ternatea; assembly: GCA_037962975.1. Classification (NCBI taxonomy): domain Eukaryota; kingdom Viridiplantae; phylum Streptophyta; class Magnoliopsida; order Fabales; family Fabaceae; genus Clitoria; species Clitoria ternatea. The sequence goes on from CM075669.1 coordinate 248,637,288, forward strand.
TAATGCATATGCAATGAGACCAACTTTGAATAATTCCATTTTCTCTTCGTGTGAATATTTTACTCATGTGATTACAACCACGCATAGTTGTTCAACATTTAAAACCAACGCAAGGTTTCATTCTCAAGATCAACGCAAGATCATTAAATATGTCACATGATATACACTATGATCAACGCAAGGTTGTTGTTCACAAGATCAATGCAAGATCATTAAATATCACATATGAGATATGCTAAGCATGCCATGAGATGCAAAAAGTGCACATGGTAGTCTCAATTTTTATATGAATCCCACTTATTATCATACACAAGCCAAGAAGGCATATCAAGAGTGCATCACCAGTACATTTGTCATTTCACCAGTAATGTCATTCAAAGAGTTATACTTCACATAATCATTACACATGGGCAACAATAAAAACAACCAAGGCCAACATGCAAGTATACACCTATACATGCATACAATATCGACACCATTGACCATACATTTAGAAAATGAACTTTTCTTCTACCTGAAGAGAAGTATTCTGCGGGGTTGGAGGAGTTGGATGGTCCCGCCTCACAAGAATGGTCAAAGCCTACATTTTTAATAAGTACAAGACCACATTAAGCATCATTCTATAATTAAGTCAATGTCAACAACTAAGTCTCTTTTAGAAGTACATAAGCATATTCATGTATACAAAACTTAGTTATGTTTATGCCATTACCACCTTGGAGGTTTGAAATTCAAGTTATCCTTATCACACTTTTTCCCATGTCTTAAGGATTTAAAACTCATTATTCGTAATTGAACAAAATCCAAGGGGTTATTTATCAAGTTCTCCATTTCATAGAAATTTTAATTAATCTTGTTCTTTATCCCCTTAAGACAACTAATTATCACTAATGGTCTTTAAATATTTAAGTGTCTTATTATAAGTCTTTGAAATCACCTATTATCCATAATGATTATCTATTATTACCAATCTCAAGTAACACTCCAAAACCATGGTCATCTTCTAATTTTTATATCATGACTTAGGTTCTCTAATCCAATTACAATACCAAGTCCCTACTAACACACTAATCTTCATACTTGTTCCTAACTCCAACATCACATCTCTTACTCTCTTTAAATACTAATTCTTCATCCATTCAACTATAATTATCCCTAACTATAATAAGTCACTTATCACCTACAACAACATTCTCTAAGTCCAACTAGTAACCATTTTATACCCAACATAAGCCAATATTATTTTCTAGGCCATCTGTAACATCCTATTTTCTACTCAAATAGAAAATAGATATTAATATCTCTTTAATGAGAAAACACTTACTACTAGTTAGTTGATTTTTAACTAATTAATATTTTTATAAAATTTTGGTACTTATATTTAATTATTGTTTTCAAATAATAAAATGATAATAAAATAAAAATATATATTGAATGAAGATTTTAAAATGACTTAATTAGTATTTACTAATTAAGAAAATTATATTAAGAATTTTTAATATCTTTATTATTCACAATTTTTATTTTATGTTCTTATATTTATGTTTTTACATATTTAAGATTTAACTCTTATTAGAATTTTAAAATAAAAATTTGAAGGAATTAGAATATGATTCTTTAGAACTTTTTGATCTATGCATTATTTATGATTTTTTGGAATTTTTTGAATTTTTTAAATATTTGAAAAAATGACCAAAATACCCTTAACCTTTTATCTGATAAGCAAAATGCCATTGCCGATATCATCAATTACTTATTGCTTGCATTATCGGTTGGTAAATACTTACATCATGAATAGTCACCGGTTGGTAAATACTTACATCATAAATAGTCACCGGTTGGTAAATACCTACATCATAAATAGTAAAATAAATAATTAAGTAATCTTAAATAGTAAAATTCTCTTCCTATAAATAGATGGCTCATTTATAACATTTACACACCAAAATTAGAGAGAGAATCTAGAGAGATAGTGCTTAAGAAATTAGTGGGAAGTAAATTCTTTTGGTAAAAAGAGATTCTACCGGAGGTGTAAGGTAATAATATCTTTCTTCTATATTCTTTTTATGATTACTTAGTTTATTCTTTTTAGCACTCTTAAATTATTAATATGCTATTACTATTATGAATAAGTTACTATGGTAAAAATAAATTATCACTATGCATTATTTTTATGATTTACTGTTACTATTCACTATTTACAATTTACCATTTACTGTTATTATTCAAAATTTATTATTTATCGTTATTATTCAAAATTTATTGGTTACTGTTACTATTCAAAATTTACTATTTATCATACTATTCAAAATTTACTATTTATCATACTATTCAAAATTTACTATTTACTATTACTATTTAAAATTTATTATTTACCATTACTATTCATAATTTATCACTTACCGCTACTATTCAAAATTTACTATTCATGATTTACCATTTACCGTTACCATCCAAAAATTTACTATTTACGATTTACCATTTACTGTAACTATTCAAAATTTACTATTTACCATTTCTATTCACGATTTACTATTTACCGTTACTATTTAAAAATTACTAATTACCATTACTATTGATGATTTACTATTTATCGTTACCATTTACTGTTACTATGCATAATTACTATATGATTATGATAATAATCTTAATTTTCATCTTATGCCTATACTGAAATAAATTAGTATTAATATTTTTTAGAACTCGGAGGCACGGAGGGAATTCACTTTTGGTAGCAATTCCAGATAAGGGGAAGTGAGATAAAAATATAATATGAAAAGACATAAGAATAATGGGAGGAGTCTCCTACTCCTTTTAAATTTAATAATATTATTATTTTAAAATAATAAATTTTAAATTAAGTATCTTGTGTAACTTACTCTGAAATACCTATGCAAGGTCCTAGACTTTTATAACCTATACGAACTGAACTAAACCTATGCAAGGACTTGGAGTATTATGACCTATATGGACTTACATAGACCCGTGCGAGGAATGAACTATAAGGATTTGAAATTAAGTTTATTAAATTAAATAACTATTAAACTTTAAATTATGATATTTATGAATGATATTTATTTGATTTGATTATGATTGATAATATTGGTGATTGATGATATTTGATTGTGATTGATGATATTACAATACTTGATTGTGATTAATGAGTGATTGATGATCTTGTGATGTGGAGTTTGAGTATATAGCAAACATGACGGGAAACTAAAACTCAGTAAGAATATATTTATTCCTTACTCTTTAAAGTAATACTTTAAAAGAAATTATTTATAATAATTTCTCAATGTTTATTTAGATTATTGTTAAGAAATTTTTCTTAATTTTTAATAAAAATATATAATTTCTATAACTTACTTTTATCTTTCAAAATAAATTATTTAATTAAATTTTAGAAAAATATTTAGTTATAAAAAAAAGAAAAAGAAATTGTTTTATGAAAATAATATATATTCATATATGTATATATATGAAAATATTTGATTCTCAAATGGAAATAAGATACTTCAATAATATTTCATTTTAAACTTTTGAAAATAAGAGTTTTAATTTCAAAAGTGCTTTATTATATATTTTTCAAGTATTATAATTAAAGATAAAAAAGATCGATAATTCAAACTTGTGTCTAAAGTAAATTAATTTCCTATAAATGCTCTAAAGAAGGTTTGGAATATATATTAAGACTTTGAAACTCAAATCAAAATAATATTGATTTGCGAGTGATAACGAAAACTGTACTGAAATTCTTCTACGTGTGACAAAACTTATTTAAGAGTTTGGAAATGTGCAGTTTATCAGGGTGGCTATGTTATTATTTGTAGGTAGGGATGGAAATGGGCTAGGCCAGGCCGGGCTTTGAGAGGCCTGAGCCTGACCTACATCAAATTTTCAAGGCCTGAGCCTAGCCTATTAGCCTCTCATAGGCCTTTTTTTAAGGCCTGTTCTGGCCTGTTTGAAGGCTTGGTCTGTTTAAAAGCCTGTTTAAAAAGCCTATTTATAGTGAAACTTTTAAAATGCTAAAACCAACCTAAAAAAAATTTGTGTTCCATTCCCTCCTAATTTTTTTAATTATTAATTTGTAATATTAATTTATATTATATAAATGTAAATATCTAATATATATATATATATATTATTTTATGTTATAAATATATTATATATAACTAATTAATAATTAATCTAATTAAATAGGCTGGCCTGTTGGGCTTCAAAGGCTTTTTAGAAAGCCTGTGGCCTGACCTGTTTAGTTAAAAATGCCTTTTTAAAAGCCTAAGCCTGACCTTCTAGCCCAATTAGCCTGGCCTATGTAGGCTTTAAACGAGCCGGGTCATAGGCCCCCGACGGACGGCCTGACCCATTTCCATCCCTATTTGTAGGCCCCAAAGATATAATTTATACTTGAGTTTCTAAAAGTCTTAACCAGTTCAATAAGCAAGTAGTTCATACATCATGAATCATTAAAGAGAAATAAGATGTGAAATTGCCTGGGGACGGACTATAGAAACCGAGGATACATTAGAGGAGGCTTAATTGCGAGCCTTGGGATGAGAGGGTGTGAAAGAGTGCTTCAGGTGACCTAGGGTCGCTCCCTAGTGTCGGGTACTTTCACAATAAAAACCTTCTCAATCTGACTAGTCTGTAAGTGTTTCCATGCCAGATTCATATGCCATGAAGGCATTTATGTTATTATTATCCAGAATTATGGAACAGTGTAAACTCCTGGTTGACCCAATACAAATTAAAACTTTAAGGGCCCACATGCATAAACTGAATGAGATAGTAGCATTAAAAATATTACATAACATTCATATGATTGTGACATTCTATGTGGGTGGTTGTGAATGAAAATACAATTGTTATGTATTTGGAAACCCTATATTCATAATTGATTGTGTATGAAATTATGACTGATATTATTATATTAGTTTATGAAAGCCTTTATGCTTATGTCTTATCTGTAAGATATTATATTTTGTTTCTCACTCCTTCTTGTTTGAATTTTTATGTCCAAAATAAATTCTATGTGATATATAGCTAGTAGTCCAAGATGAAAGGATGTAATTACAAGAGGGTAAAGTGGTCTTATCCTCAATCGGATGGGTGAAGAGATATGACAAGAGTAGGATTCCAAAAACCTATGGTTCGAGGGCTAGAAAATGATTTGATCACAGTCGTAGTAGAGGTATAATTTAATTTTAATTCACCTTATTACAATATCAAGTTGGATAATTGTAACAAGGTGAATGTTAAACTTTGATACTGTAATTTTTATCACTTATGATTTCTATAAATTTATTTTGTCATTATAGACAAATATTGAAAGACAACATTTTTTTACTTTCAATATTCAAAGGAAATCATGTATATATACGTCCTTTTATATGCGAGATAAGGAATGATATATATATATATATATATATATATATATATATATATATTTCTAAAGTTTTTAGAAGCAATAAGAATATACATATCTTGCGTATATAATAGGGTGTTACACCATCAATCCTTTCTTTCAATTTCAATGGTACATGTTTTTCATCTAATTCACTTTTAACACTACACTCTTTTTCCAACCTCTCTTACTTAATAATGATTCACATTCTTAAACTACATTCAGTAGCACTCTCTCAATTTCATAATTATTCTTTTAAGTCCTAATGTATTTCCAATAAATTTATTTATTCTAGTAACATGCCCTTTTCCTTACCAATTCATATAGCCCTTCACCTAACTCATGACACATTACACTTTTTTTCAATCAATATTTACCCAACACTGACTCTAATTATTAACCTACATCTCACAAGAAGTTTCAAGTCCATTAATAAGGTCAACACATTTTTGAGCCTATTCTTGCCACTTATCATTTTTCCTACATCAAGAGGGATTTTTGAAGCTTACCACCCAGCATACACTTTCTACTAACACCAATAAATTCTAGATTGTTACCTAAGGTCTCATAATCACATCAAAACCATCCATAAGCAATTTCAAGTCCAAAACACAAGTTTTCCTTTAAATTAAAGTAAGCTACCAATTTCAAATTTTGCACCTAATGTCATCCAAAACCAATTCATTTATTTTAACAACAAATAATTCAATTCCAATAACCATTTCACATCAACTTCAAGCCACGAAACAATTATTCAACAACAACACAAATTCCCAATTGTCTCCTAACCTAGGTTTTGGGTTCCACATACACAACATCAATTTTTCCAACACTAATCTCATATTCTATAACACATTATGCTACTAATTTAAAGTATATTGAAGGCTCATTACTTACCCCAATGGAATTCTAAATCCCTAGTTCAAGAGAGCAAATGAAAGAGGGGTAAAGGGGTTCAAGCTCCAAATGCCACAAAGCTCCACCAAAGTGTAGAAAAACCCACCTTGAACCCTAAGATTTGTCACAAGCTTGGGTGAGTGTAAAGAGGAATTTTTAGTTTGAACATGGTGAAGAGGAAGGGGAAAATGAATGGAAAAAGAGAAGGGAAGATGAAGAAGATGAAGCCGTAGAGGTTCAAGGCACACTACCTTAGTCTTTCCTCCAAAAAGCTTCAAAAAAACCCCATGGATGCTTGCCCCATTTTCACACACAAGAAAAGAAAGGGAGAGGAAGAAATTTTTGGTTTCAAGAGGTATGGAACAGCTGCCGTCGTGAAAATGCAGAGGGAAAGAAGAAGGAAGTTCATTTGTCTTATGTGCAAAATAACCATGGTACCCTTCATTTAAAATTTTTGGCTCCAAGGTCTTTTTTTGCAAATTCATCATTTTAGGCCCAAATGCTGATGGGAAACATCCCATTAAAGTGTACATGGTCAATCCATTTAGTTGGGAAAATTTCATCGCGTTTTGGCTTGAAAACTAAGCGTTTTGGTCGCACGGGGCCCTTTTCTCGTCTAATTAATTATCTATAAATTTTTTCTGGGTTTATTTTTGTGTTTAACATAATTATTTTAGTGTTTGCTAATACTCAATATTCATTTTTGAGTTAGTGAGTTTTAAGTCCCAATTAAGGCCCGTTTCCCAATCGGTTATTTTTCAACGTTAAACGACGTTGATAAATTCTGAATAATTCACGATAAATTCAACGAACGCTCAAATTAATTTAACTTCACCGTTGGGAAATAAATATTCATTCTCAATAATTATCTAATGTTTTGCGACACGTTTGGCTCATCTTTGTACTCCGCTCGTACGTCTTTCATCAATTAAACGACGACAGTAATTACTGTATTTGTCGTATTAACACAAGGGGTTCCCAATTAATTTTTCTACATGACTGGGGAATCAAATAATTATTTCATATAATTATTGTATTTATTTACTCTAATTAATTAATTATACTTAAATTTTTGAGATGTTACATTGTATATCTCTTGTGAAATAGTTATCAAAGTATAACAAGTTTAATCTAAACATATCTTTTATAGCTTTTTAAGAATTAAAGCAGATCATGATAAATAACTCAAGTCAGGGAAAATATCAATTTTAGACAATTATATGTATATTAAAGCAATGATGTATAATCTTCAGAGCATTCATTGATAGATATAAGAAATACGCTCTTTTCATCGATAAGAGAAATTTATATAAGACACAAAAGAACATTTTTGAACAGCATCAAAAGACTTCATAAAAGACAACTAAAACATTGATCACAAACTTCAACCTAATATTAATAATAAAAACCTTAGACTATTCTCCCCATTTTGATATCAACGAGAGAATGGGGCATCATAAAGGAATCTAGAGGATGAAGAAATGATGGTTGTAGCATGAAAGGAAACAACGAGTAAACGGCTAAGCTGTTCACACAGAAAGCCTGGAATAGACACCACAATGATGGAGGGAAAACCGATATGACAGGGGATTAGAGGAAGATGCATTCCTTCAGAAGGAACATGATCTTTGAAAACTCTGCCACAATATTCCCAGAAGCCATGGAGAAAGTAAAGGTTGTCATCATAAGTGTTGGAAAATTGTCCTTTATAGTTGATGATCCAAAGGTGGTGCTTTTGGAAAACACGACATGGTCTTCATTAAGCTCAGGGGCTGCGAAGATGTTGCACAAAGAAGGAATAGAAAGCTTCTTTGGATAAGGCTTATACCAAGATGGCTTATAGTAATGAGTCTTAGGCTGTATTTCTAGCTTGTTCTTTCATTTGTTAAGAATTCGTAGAGGGGGGCTGAGCTTGTCAGGTGCAATGAGGATCTTCTTTCCAGGGAGCTTCAGACATAGATATCTAGAAAGCTTGAGGGGTCCTTGCTCCAAATCACTCAGAATCATCATTCTTTCTTTCAACAAGGCATATACTATAACGAGGTCTAATTGGAAGGTAAGAGATGTGTTCATTAAGATGTCTTTGATGGGCATTAGATGGGGAAATGGGGGGTGGAGAAGATTTTGAATTTCCTAGGGTCAAAACCAGGGGCATTGATGATAGCTTGGTTGGAGGGGTGAAGGTATCCTAATTCTTCTTTGTTGTGGACAGGTCTGGTGATAATAAGGTGGTTAAGAACAGAGTTTTAGAGGGTAAAAGGATGGATACAATTGGTTTTTATGGAAATTCTAGGGCTAGGTGTAAAACAAGCATAAAGTGGAATACAAGTAAAGTTAGAGGGTTGGTATTTTTGAGATGTTTGGGATGGTTAAGATGGTTAGGAAGTTTGGGTTGGTTGAGATGGCTGAACAACAAAAGAAACGAAAAGAGGTACAAACATTAAGGAGGAATCAGATTCAGACACCTTCTTCAATTGTTCTTTCTTTTGCTCTTGAAGGGCTTTCTTTTTCTTCAAAGCTTTAGCCTTCAACTCTTGATGTCATTTCCTTGCTTGTGCATATTTCTTAGTGTGCAACTAAGAGAATCTCTAAAACTATCTTTCACCAGAACACGAGTTGGTATCCCATCTGGGTAGAATACCTTCTGGTTCTTCATTAACTCATGAATCTTTTCATGAACAGGGGTCTTTTAGACTTCTTCTTCTGTTGTTGAGATGAAGTCAGAACAGACTTCTGTTTCTTTGGAGAAGGAAGAGGAGGGGGAGGTGATGGAGCTTGCATTCTCTTCAAGAAGTCATTGGTTTCTGGTCATTAGAGTTATCAGACTCTTCAAGGATTGTCCTCTTGGTAGCTTGGACACTGGAGTTTGGAGCTATCTTGTTAAGAGGTGGGAACGAAGGAGCAACGTTCTGTGGCTGAGCTTTAATAGATGAAGTAGACTCTTCATGAACAACTTAAGCAGCCGTGACAGTCCTAGATTTCTTGACTGCAAGGACCTTGAATCTTGGTCCTTCACTTTCTTTTCTTTTTTGCTTGGAAGCCATTTGAGGAGCAGACTACTTCTTAGCATCATACCCTTCCACGATCTAGTCTAACAAGGGTGAAAAGATTAGAAGCTTACTCACCAAGGGAGAGTTGAGAGTCATGTATACTACAAACATCAAAGGAACATTCTCTAAAGTAAAAATTTTGGTCAATACAGTAAGGTATGGTATTTTCTTCTACTTCTTTTCTACTAAAGAAATTAGGTAGGTGAGAATGATGTTGGCAAGATTAACTTTCTCTTTTATAAGCATATGGTACATGTAAAAATGATCCAGCTTTGAAATGGTATCCTTGGCACTTTTCCTAGGGTAGAACACCTGCTTCATCAGAAAGTGGAACATTTTAACCTTAGGAAGAAGGTTTCCAGATACAAGCTTGGATGGGTGCATCCTTCCATACAACAACTGGTTGATATGTAAAGTAGAGACCTCAATGCTTTCAAAGTATTTTATGAAAACTGTTCCTACAGGAGCACAACCATTTTCAGCAGAGATCATGTCTTCAGGAATCTCAATCTTTCTGCCTCTGAGAGAGCCAAAGAAGACAAACCTTTTCTTGTCAACATGGACAGTCTTCCAGAATTCTTAAACCAAAGAAAGAGATTATGGTTCTCTGTCCAAGCAAAAATGGATCCAGCCAACACCCTCTAGTTCTTCTATAGTGTCACAACCTTCAACCTTATGGTGCTCAGGGTCAAAGAAGGAAGACTCAATAATGTCCTTGACAAAAGGAGTTAGCCATTGTAAGAGAAGGGAGTTTGAGGAAAAAAAAGGTTTTCTAGGGTTAAGGAAAAGGAAGGGGTTTTTCTCGCAAGAGAAAACAAAGATAGGGAAAGCTCAAGAGATAACACAAAGGAAGGAAAAGATGAAAAGACATGTATTTAAAAAAGGGAAAAACTATTCAACTGAAAGAAGAGAAAAACAGTTCAAGTGATAGTTACACAAAAACATTAACTTTGCCACATGGGACATTTTAAAGTTAATACCTATAAATAATGAAACGAATAAGACAAAATCAAAACGATTATTCTAGATTGATTAACCTCTCAGCATATATAAAGAGTAGTCTTAGCTCTTATGGGTTAGACATGATAAGACTTGTGCAATCAATAAACATATTTATCATATAATCATATACACTTCATGAATATATATAGATTTCAGTATTCGACAGACTTTTTAATCAATTAACATTTCTTAAATTTAAATTGTACTTAATAAAAGCAAACCTAGCCTCGGCTAAGGGCTTTATAAGAATGTTTGCCCAATGATGGTCTGTGTCCATAAACTTCATATCCAGAATACCCTTTTGTACATAGTCTCTAATAAAGTGATACTTTACCTCTATGTGTTTGGATTTAGAGTGCTGGATGAGATTCTTAGATAGATTTATTGCATTTGTGTTGTCACAGAACATATGGATCTTCTTCTTTGATTGAGTAATCCTTAAGTTAATACTTCATCCAAAGATGTTAAGAACAATAACTTACTACAGACATGTACTCTGCCTCAGCTGTTGAGAGAGTAATTGAATTCTGTTTCTTAATTCTTGAGAAAATTAGACTCTGACCAAGAAAATGAAATCCATCATTTGTGCTTTTTTTGTCAACTCTGTCTCCTGTAAAATCTGCATCATAATATCCAAATAAAGAGAACAAGTTTGTTCTTTTGTATAACAACCCAAGGTTAGTGGTACCTACAAGATTCCTCAGAATCCTCTTCACTATAGAAAAATGTGATTCATTGGGGTCCAAATAGTATCTTACACATATACAAACACTAAACATTATATCTAGTCTGCTGGATGAGAGATACAAAAAGGAACCAATCATTCCTCTGTATAAAGTCTGATCCATTGATGTACCAGACTTGTCTTTATTGATTATGTAATTTGGATGCATGAGTGCTTATTGACTTAACATCAACCATTTTAAACTTTTTAAGCAACTCCTTGGTGTACTTCTGTTAATGGATAAAAATATCATCATCAGTCTGTTTGATCTGCAAGCCTAGGAGGAATTTGAGTTCTCCCATCATACTCATTTCAAACTCAGCTTGCATCATTTTAGAAAATTCTTTGCATAGACTTACATCAGTAGTATTGTTAAGCTTTAGTATAAAGACAAGGGTAACGTCTTTATATATTTGGAAGTCTTGATTCTGAAGTCTGAACAAGTTTTGTATTAAACAAAGCTTGGTAGATCACACCCTGATGTTGCAACTAAGGTCAGACTTCTCTTGAATTTTCTTTAGTCCCATATAGATTTGTGTACCAATATCAGACTTTTTATGATAAGCTCCGCCTTTCATTTATAGCTTATGCCATACAGACTTTTGACCTGAAACACTTAATTGGAAATGTCAGATAACACATAATTAGACTTTATTTAATTAATTGTCTTAATGTATATTATTAACATACAACATATATCAAAGATCGGAGTATAGTAGGGAGAACAAGATTATGATCATCAAAATCATACAACATATATCAAAGCATAGAGCTTATAATGATCAAAAATGCAATCTTCAGAGAATATATATATGAGTTAGAACAAACTTTTCATTCAACTTAAAATTTTTTTACAGGACTCAAGAAAATAAAATTACAAAAATTTAAATCTTACTCTCCCTTAAACACTTTTCCCTTTGAAAATATATTTACTAAACCCATAAAAGACTTAGACTCTACTCCCTTTTTTGATATCATCAAAATAAGGGGACATCATAGAGCTAATTGGAGACCGCAAGATGAGCTGTGAAGAATGAGGTCTAGTGTAGATTGAGAGACAATAAGCAAATGATTACATTTAACGCATAAGAAAAGAGGGGGTGAAATGAAAATAACAGATGAAGAAAAAATAGAAGATAAAATAAGAGCAAGGCCAGGGTAGGTAAAGACACTATTTAAAAACATGGCCATGAAGATCCCAAAAGAAGCTCAAATGAAAGCCGTCATTTAGACAATGAATGATCTTCATTTGGTTCTGGAGCAGTTAGAATGCTTTTCAAGGATGCCTTAGACAACTCCTTCTATAGGGCTCATACCAAGGGGCCTTAAAGTAATCACACTTGGGTAAGACCAGCCACTTGCCGTTAGGGGTGTTCGTGGTCCGGATCGGTTTAGTTTTATGACAAAATATCATTTGACCTGATTACTTTATTAAGTTGTGGTTAGGTTCAATTGAAATGAATGACACTATTCGATCCGATCGAATCCGATCAAATGTTGTTCGGATTGTTACCTAGATAGACAGTGAGCTTGTGACAACAAAAATTAAGGTCGTAATGTTACCTAAATTTAAGTTATGCTTAATAAATGCAAACCTAACTTCAGCCAATGGCTTGGTGAATATATCTACCTATTGATGGTTTGTATCCATATACCTCAAGTCCAGGGTTCCTTTTTGAATGTAGTCTTGAATAAAGTGATGCTTTACTTCAATATGTTTTCCTTTGAGTGTTGGATGAGATTTTTGGACAAATTAATTGCACTGGTATTGTCACAGAAGAATGGAATCTCTTCCTCTTTGATTAAATAGTCTTTAAGTTGATATTTTATTCACAGAAGTTGAGAACAACAACTTATTGACGACAAATATTCTGCTTCAACTGTTGAGAAAGCTATAGAGTTTTGCCTTTTGCTACTCCATGAGATCAGACTTGTTCCTAAAAATGACATCCACCACTTGTACTTTTCTTGTCTGATTTATCTCTTGTGAAATCTACATTACATAAACTACAAAGAGAAAACGAGTATGTTCTTTTATAGAACAACCCAACAAGATACCTCAAAATCCTCTTCATAGTAGAAAAATATGATTCCTTAAGGCCTGCTTGGTATCTTGCATATACACAGACACTGAACATAATATTAAGTCTGCTAGATGTCAAATACAACAATGATTTAATCATTCCTCTATACAAAGTTTGATCCACTGATGTACCAGCTTCATCTTTACTTATGATGAAATTTGGATACATTGGTGTACTCATGGATTTAGCATAAGCCATTTTAAATTTTATAAGTAGCTCTTTGGTGTACTTTTAATGATGGATAAAAATTCCATCATTTGTCTGTTTAATCTATAGACTTAGAAAGAATTTGAGTTCGCCTATCATGCTCATCTCAAATTCAGCCTGCATCATTTCAGCAAAATCTCTATTCAAACTTTCTTTAGTAGCACCAAATACAATGTCATTAACATAAATTGGCACAATAAGAAAGTGTCTGTTTGAACCTTTTGTAAATAAGGTTGTATTAACCTTTCCTCTTGTAAAGCCTTTTGAAATTAAAAAGGTACTGAGTCGATCATACCAAGCTCTTGGAGCCTATTTCAGACCATACAGTGCTTTACTTAATTTGAAGACATGATTTGAAAAAGATTTGTCTTCAAATCCAGGAGGCTATTTTATGAAGACTTCTTCTTCTATAAAACCATTTAGAAATGCACTCTTAATATTCATCTGATATAATTTTATACCTTTGAATGCAGCAAATGCAAGAAGAATCCTTATAGCCTCAAGTCTAACTACAGGTGCAAAACTTTCAGTAAAGTCTATACCTTCTTATTGATTATAGCATTGAGCCACGAGTCTGGCTTTGTTCCTGACAACTTTATCATTTTCTTCAAGCTTATTTCTAAAGATCCATTTAGTTCCTATGATGCTTTTATCTTTAGGTCTGGGAAAAAGCTTCCAAACTTTGTTTCTTTCAAACTGATTTAGCTCTTCCTACTTAACTATAATCTAATTTGTATCTTCCAATGCTTTATCAACAGTGTTTGGTTCTATTTATGATACAAGTACGATTGAGGATTGATTGTGAGTCCTTAATCGAGTTTAAACACCTTCAATCTGATTTCCAATAATAAGATCTGAAGGATGGTAAGTTTTGAACTTCTATTCCCTTGGTTTCTCAGGTTCAGGAACAAGTTGATGTTGATCTGAGTCCTTTTCTTCATTATTTGCTTGGTCTGATGATTCAGGTTCACTCTCTGGTTGTTAAACATCTACATCATCAAGTTCTAGATCTGCCAATTTCTTGTCAGTCTTTGTTAATACATTAAACCTTACGTACATTGATTCCTCAATGGTTTGAGTCCTTGTATTAAAGACCCGATAAGACTTTAATGTGTTTGAGTACCCCATAAATATACCTTTATCACACTTAGAGTCAAACTTCCCTAGTTGATCTCTTATGTTTAGGATATAACATATATACCTAAATAAATGAAAATATGAAATGTTGGGTTTCCTTCCCTTCCACAATTCATATGGAGTCTTATTTAGTATGGGTCTGATAAAGATTCTATTTTGAATATAACAAGAAGTGCTTACTGCTTCAGCCTAAAAATATTTTGGAAGATCATTTTCACAAAGCATTGTTCTGGCCATCTTTAGCAAACTTATGTTTTTCCTTTCCACAACACCATTTTGTTGAGATGTTCTTGGAGAAGAAAATGTATGAGATATGTTAGTTTTGTTACAAAACTTTTTAAAAATTTCATTTTCAAACTCTCTACTATGATCACTTCTCATTGTACTAATACAGATTCCTATTTCAAACTAGATTTTCTTGTAGAAAATCTTAAATACTTGAGCAAATTCATCTTTGTGGGCTAGGAAATAGACCTGTGTCATTCTTGTGTAGTTATCAACTATAACAAAACCATATCTTCTAGTAAGACTTTAAGTCTAAGATAGACCAAATAAATCCAAATGTAATAATTTCAAAGGTCTGGTAGTGGAAACAACATCTTTGTTTTTAAAAGAGCTTTTTCTTTGTTTTCCTTTCTGGCATGCATCACAGGGCTGGGAGTTGTTAAAAGAGATTCTCGGCAGTTCCTTAACTAGCCTTTTCTATATAGTTTTGAAATATGTTTTGTGCTAACATACCCAAGCTTTTTGTGCCAAACCTATCTTTCCTCAGAGGTTGAGAATAAACATGTTACATTTTCTTTATTCAGCTCACCCAGATTAACCTTATAAAGGTTGTTGTATCTGTTTGCTATAAAGAGAATGGTCTCATCATGGTTGATGATAGTACACTTCTCTTTGTCAAATAAGACTTTATAACCATTGTCCCAAAATTAACTTATGCTTAGTAAGTTATGTCTTAGACCTTCTACATAATAAACGTTTTCAATAATAGGTGAAGGAATGTTACCTATCTTACCAGTACCAACTATACGTCCGGTCTAGTTGCCTCCAAAAGTAACTTTACCACCTTCAAAATATTCCAGGTCTAGGAACATAGACCTTTTACTTGTCATGTGATGTGAGCTCCCACTGTCCAGATACCAGTAGTGCTGTTCTTAGGCACATCTACAATAGGAATGATCATTGCCTTTGGTACTAAAAACTTCTTGGGTCCTAAAGGTTTGTGCTATTTGAGTTTCTCTTTTTCCTTTTTTAAGCCATCTTGTATCACATGACCATGCTTCTTGCAATAATTACATTTCACATGTTTATGTTTGCTTTGACAAGATAGAGGAGGAGAAGAAACTTTCTTAAAATCTGTCTTTTCAACATAACCCAGTCTAGGTCTTTCATGGCCACCATGTGATTTTCCCAAAAGTTTGTTTAAATTTTCAGTTCTATTTGTAAACTGGTCTAGGTCTAAAGTAAGCGAGCTTACTTGGTTTTGAAGAAACTTGATTTCTTTTTCTTGTGAAATACAACAGACTTCAGAGTTGTTTAGCTTAATTTTTAATTTTTCATTTTCTTTCTTTAGTCTGTGTAGTTCCTCAAGATGCAATTTCTTTTTCTCATCCAACTCTTTTACAGAGTCTTTATCCAAATCCTTTTTCTTTAAATCAGATATTATATTTTCATAAGAGGAAACAATTTTAGATTGTTTCCTTTTCTTGTAATTTTTCAAAAGCGTTGAGAAATCTTTAAACAAAGCTTTATAGTTTTCCTTGAGTTTAGAGGGATTTACCTCTTCAGATTCTGTTTCACTTGAGCTTTCTTCAAAATTTAAGTATGATTGTGCCATTAGACATATCTAAGCAGATTGTCTCTTCCTTAGACTCATTTGTACTGGATGAATCTTCATCATCCTAGGTGATGAGTCCTTTTTGTTTCTTGAAAAACTTCATTTTCTCTATTCTGTCCTTTTTGTCTTTGTTCAAGAAGGGATATTCAACCTTGATGTGTCTTGGTTTCCTATAGTTGAAACACTCTAGAATAATTTTGTCAATTTTAAACTCAAATTGATTTTTACCTTTAGATTCTCTCTTATTGAACTTTTTAGGTCCACCTTTCTTCTTTTTTAGTAGCCTATGAAAGAGTTAGGATCTGAGCTAGTTAACTCCTCAACTTTAGGTTCTTTGCCTTTTCTAGATGTCTCTTCAGACTTCAGAGCAATACCTTTGGAAGAAGAAAGTTTTGAGACCTCCTTTTGCTTTAACTTTGGCTCATGAACTCTTAGTACTCCAAGGAGTTCATCTAGAGTCAAGGTTTTGAGATCCTTTGCTTCCTCTAGAGAGGCACACTTAGCATCAAACTTTTCTAGTAAACACCCCAGAAGTTTGACATTGATATCTTCAACAGAGGTTATGGACCCCAAGGCTTTAAGCTCGTTTAACAAGGTTTGGAATCTACCAAACCTTTGGTCAACAGACACATGCTCTTTCATTTTAAAGTTATCATACTTTTTGGTCAACAAATTTTTTTTGGAACATTTAACATTGAAGGTGCCTTTATAGTTTCATTGAATAACATCCCAGATCTCCTTCGCAGACTTGTAACTATACACCTTGTTGTATTCTAACTTTCTTAAAGCACAAAATAAAAGGAATTTGGCCTTTTCATTAGATTCCATCTTTTTGATCTCAAGAGTAGACCATTTATCTTTATGTGTAGGCTTTCCATCTTCATCCACAAGGACTAGATGATCACCATTAGCAATGATTCCCCACAAACCATATTGATTAGACTTGACGAACATTTCCATCCTATCTGATGGTTCAGAGTCACACTTAGAAGGGAGGTTGAATAAGTCATAGACTCTTTTTGTGGAAATTAGGAACCAAATAAAACACGTAATCAAATGATGTAAAAGAACAGAGGAAAAAGATCAACACAAAGAATTTATACTAGTTTACTTCCAACACATAAGCTACGTCCAGTCCCTTCCAACTTGAAGGATTTCCACTATTGTAAAATCTCCTTTACAATAACAGCACCAGACTAGTGCCACAAGTATTCTTGACTACAACCACTTCTGGCTTAAAACCAAGTATTCTTTCAACAAGCCACTCCTAGCTCAACCCAACTATTCTTTCAAAAGCCTCTTCAGGCCAACAGTGTTTCCAAAACTGACGAATTCTAGTAACACACCAGACTTTTACAGAGTGTTTAACTAAATGAAAGTAACTCATAACTTAGTGTATGAATGATATACAAATAAAATTATACACTAAGTTATGACACAAGACCAAGGTCTACTAGAAGCAGAACAAACAGGAAAGGTCTTTGTCTTACAAGAGAAGAATGAATAGAGAGAAAATTTGACTTAAGAGTTTGAATAAAAGCTCGTAAGTTCTATATGTTTTTTTTTTTGAAGTTCAATCTTTCTTGGTATATATAGAAGTTAGAGGATATAACCGTTGTTACTTCTTGAAATGAGATATAGATGTTGGACATCCTTTCAAGGTATTTGCCTTAAGTTTTCTATTACTAGACCTTGATATTGTTATAGATTCAAGGGGCTGGTAGTAGTCTTCTTTAGTTTTTTCATGGAAATGGTTTCTCATACATCTCCAATGTATAAGGCCATTCGTATTTTATTTCTTGATTGAGCGAGAGGTCATAAGTCAGCTCTCAAAAGGCTTTATGAGATATCTTGACATAATTTCTGAATATGCTCAGTGTTCTTTGATAATATACAGAGGTAGGTATGCTGACGCTTACTGCTGAGCTTGATCTTGTTTCTTGTGTTTTTTTATAACAAGCATGCATATGTGATATATGCATAAATCCCAATGCATCACTTAAATAGAATTAGGAACGTTGAGAATAGATCTTCGATCTTTTGAGTGAGTATGCTTATATCAGACTTTTGATTATCCATCAGACTTCTAGAATGCTGATACTCCCCCTTTGTTTTATAGCCTAAGACTCGTATCCTGAAATTCTTAGGCACACAGATTAGTCAAAGATAGTACATACTTCACTTTCTGAAAATTCTTGATGTATGATATTAATAAATCTGAGGATATAGAAACTGGGGTCTGGTCTAAGCTAACTTAGAAAAATTCTTTTCATCTAGACTTTTTCTCAATAATCTCCCCCTATTTGTTGATAACAAATATCAAGTCTTTTTCATAAATGAAGCTGTGATTTTTGGGAGGATAAGGTATCAGAATATGTATATACGATAAAAAGTATAAGATCAAATTATAGTATTTGCAAGATCAGATAAAATTAAGTGGAATAAGATGTTTTTCATTAAATAGAAGAAAATTCATACATCATACTAGTTCCCTTTGTCATCACTCAATATAAAAGACTTCTAATCTTTTATCTTTTTGGTATCAACAAGAGGAGGGAGATCACTGAGACCCTAAGAGTAAATCTCGAGTAAGAGAAGAGATGAAAAGAGCAAATGCTACAGAGGAGACAAGTATAAAATAACGAGTCTAAATGACTAAAATGTAAGGAGAGTGAAAAGAAATAAAAAAAGGGACGGTATTAAAAAAAAGGATTAAGAGAAAACAAGCTATAAGAATAAGAGCTTTCTTCACAAATTGTCTAAAGGTAATGACACCATAAGGCATCAACATGAGCTTTTATTGGTTCAGGAGCAGATAAGAAATACGAATGTTAGCTTCCTGAAGCTGTCTGGGCCAAAGGGGACCTTTGTAGGGAGGCTTGTATTTGGGAGGCATAGGTTTCTTCAGTCTACGTAGAGAAATCCATGTAGCGGGCAGTGGCTTACGAGGAACATCAAACAGAATCTTCTTCCAAGGGGTGGTAACCGAGCAATTTCTAATGGAAACATCGTCTAGAGAAATGAAACCATGTTTCAAATCACGAGTAATTAAGGCTTGTTCAGTAGTAAGCACTTAATACATACCAAGATCATCATTAGAGAACAAGTCTGGGTAGGCCAACAAGCGTTCAATGGGAAGAAGGGGAAAACATTTGGGGGCAGATGGCATAACGTAAAACCGGTGAGGATTGAAGTTTGGATTCTGGATAATGATGATGTTGTTGGGATTCCTACCGGGGTTAGAGGGATCAAGGACAGGTTTATAGAAGGTATAAATAGGGAGGGTGAGATGAGGAACATAGAGGGGGAAGTCTGGATTATGGATAATAGTAGAGATGGCAGGATAAAGAACAATAGCTAGGGAGGATGAGGTCTGGGGCAAAGGTGGAGGCTCAGTAGGATGGGGTGGAGAAGTAAGAAGAGAGATAGAAGGGTCAGATAGAGCAGGGGATAAAGTTTTAGACCTTGTTATTTTTGAGCTTCTACCAGTAGGAAGAGTCTGTTCTCTTCCTTTTCAGGGAGGCCCTGAAGACTTATACATCATTTCTATATGTGCCAACAGTTGTATCAAATTGATTTATCCAATCAAGAGGTCTCTATGTGTGGACCTCAGAAACTGAGTTATGCTTCAAATGCCCATGAATGAATCTCGTGTAGGAGACATAGCTAGGATACCCACCATACTGTTAGAGAGCATAATGATTTTTTGCCATAACTTACTGATATTCATCATGTATCTAAGTAAATTTGCCACTCCATTTTAAGGTATCCCAGCCTGCAACAGAGATCTTTGGATGCAGGGAAGCGAAGACAAAGACAAACAACTCAAATACTTTATCACCAACCAACTTCTTCTGGTGAGATTGGAAGGAAAGTTGGAATAAAGTTTGAGGGTGCGGGGTCTGCTGAGCTTTAGGAGTTGCAACTTTGGTTTTCTTCTTAGACCCAGACTGCTGCTTATCAGAACAACATTGTAGCTTACCAATAGGTAGGTGATCACCAGAGTCAAAGGATTATTTAACAGTTCTAGAAGCACGGGGCTTAAGAGGATTTGATGCTTAAGCAGGGAGGAAAGGAAGGATCATCTGACATGGTTGTACATCTAGAGGAGGGTCTGAGTCACTTGAATCACCAGATGATTCATCAGACACATCAAGAACCATCTTCTTGTCTTTCCCAATAGAACATTTACTTTTTCTACTTGAATGCTGTGAAGCATGATCAACTTTCTGCTTAGTTGGAGTAGACTTTTCCTTCTTCGGTGGAGATAGTGGAGTATCCACGGTCTGGTCCAAAAGAGAAGAGAATGTGGGTAGCTTGCTGACCATAGAGAATGGAGTGACTAAGTCACTAACAATAGTAGTTTGCATATTCTCTAGTGTAAAATCCTTCATAAGAACAACAGGATAGAGAATCTTGTTCTGCTTCTTACCAATGGATGAGATTAAGTAAGTCATAATCACATTAGGTAGACTTACTTTCTCCTTTGCAAACATGTGATACATGCAGAATTGATCCAACTTGCTTATAGTGTCTTTCGCTCCTTTCCTAGGGCAACATCTTGACCTTTGGAAGCAGATTGCCAGAGATAGACTTGGCAGGGTGTTCAGTACCATAGAGCATCTTGTTGATTTCCAGTGAGGAGACAACTTCAAACTCAAAGTTATCGACAAAAACTTCACCAACCGCAAGGCATCCAATAAAAATGGCAATGACATCCTCAAAGATCTCAATTGACTTTCCTAATACAATAAACTTGGATTTATCAACAGAAACAGTTCTCCAGAATTCTAGAACCAGAACTGGTGAATAGGGTTCTTGATCATGACAGAATCTTGTCCAACCAATCTATTTTATCTCTGTAGAGATATCTCATCCATAAATTCTATGTAGAGATATTTCATGTTAAACACAGAGGACTCGAAGATATCTGAAGCCTTGAATGCCATTTCTTAGTTGGAAGAGGAAGAAGAAAGGATTTTAGGGTAAAATATGAGAAGATTTTTTGAAAGAGATTTTGAAAAGGTAAGAAAAAGTTTTAGAAAATTGGAGGGAAAAATGAAAATGAAGAGACGCAGATATAAAGAGTGAAAATTGACCACTAAAAAGGAGAGAGAAAACACGTTTAGAGAGCAGTTACAAAAATAAATAGTAACTGCTGACACGTTTTAAAGAAATTATTTTTAAATGAAATTTTTTACACAAGGTGTCTCTCAGAAATGTTTAGAAGGCTAGTGTGAGGATAAGCAAGTCAGATATCAATTATAGCAAACATCAGACTTTTCATGCACCAGACTCTTTAAGTAATTATTTTCAAGTTAAATTGTGCTTAATAAAAGCAAACCTGTCCTCTGCCAGAGGCTTGGTGAAGATGTCTACCCATTGATGGTCTGTGTCCCCGAACTTCAAGTCCATAATTCCTTTTTGCACGCAGTCTCTAATAAAGTGATATTTCACTTCAATGTGCTTTGATTTGGAATGTTGAATAAGGTTCTTTGAAAGATTTATTACACTTGTATTATCATAGAATATTGGGATTTCTCTTTCTTGGATTGAATAATCTTTAAGTTAATATTTGATCCAAAGAAGTTGAGAACAACATCTAACTATAGACATGTATTCTACTTCAGCTGTGGGGAGTACAATAGAGTTTTATTTTTTGCTTCCCCATGATTTCAGACTTCTTCTCAAGAAGTGATATCCACCACTTATACTTTTTTGATCAACTCTATCTTCTGCAAAATTTATATCACAAAAACCAGAGAGAAAGAGTTTGTTCTTTTATAGAACAACCCAAGGTTAGTGGTGCCAACAAGATTCCTTAGAATCCTCTTCACTGCATACAGATATGATTCCTTAGGATCTAATTAATATCTCACACACATACAAACACTAAACATTATGTCAGGTCTGCTGGATGTAAGGAACAAAAGTAAACCAATCATTCCTCTATACAGGGTCTGATCCACTGGTGTACCAGACTCATCTTTATTGATGATGTAGTTTGGATGCATGAGAGTACTCATGGCCTTAACATCAGCCATTTTAAACTTTTTGAGTAACTCCTTGGTATACTTTTGTTGATGGATGAAAATACCATCACTAATTTGTTGAATTTATAAGCCTAGGAAGAATTTAAGTTCTTTTATCATACTCATTTCAAATTCTGCTTGCATTATTCTAGAGAAATCTTTACACAGATTGACATCAATAGCATAAAAAACAATATCATCTACATAAATCTACACAATGATAAAGTATTTCTGAGAACCTTTTCTATAAAGATTTATGTCAACTTATCCTCTAGTAAAGCCTTTTGAAATAAGAAAAGAACTAATTCTGTCATACCAAGCTCTAGGAGCCTATTTTAGACCATACAATGCTTTACTTAATTTGAAAACATGGTTAGGAAGGGACACATTTCAAAACCAGGGGGTTGCTTTACATAAACTTCTTCTTCAATAAAACCATTCAAAAAAGAACTTTTTATATCTATCTGATATAATGTAATTCCTTAAAAGGCTGTAAATGCAAGAAGTATCCTGATAGCTTTAAGTCTGGCCATAGGAGCAAATGCTTCAATGAAATTTATACCTTCTTGCTGGTTATAGCCTTGAGCTACGAGTTTGGCTTTGTTTTTTTATGACCTTTCCATCTTCATTAAGCTTGTTTCTGAATACCCACTTTATTCCAATAATGCTTTTATCTTTGGCCTTAGGAACAAGTTTCCATACTTTATTTCTCTCAAACTAGTTCAGTCTCTTGTATAGCAATGATCCAAATAGTATCCTTCAGAGCTTCTAAAACATTCTTTAGTTCTAGTTCTAAAATAAGAGCAATTGATGATTGGTTGTGAAGACTAGATCTAGTTTTAACTCTAGCTTCTTAATCTCCAATTATGAGGTCAGAAGGATGATAGGCTTTAAATTTCTAATCCCTTGGCCTTTCTGGTTCAAATGACTGATTTTTCTCAAGTTCTTTATCTCCAAGATTAGCTGGTTCTGATTGATCGTTAATTGTTCTTTGTTCTTATTGTTGCTCAGGTTCTTGCTAAATTCCTACATCATTAGAATCTAGATCTTCCAATTTCCTGTCAGTCTTTTGAAGATCATCAAATCTTACATACATAGATTCTTCTATGGTCTGAGTTGGAGTGTTAAATACTCTGTAAGATTTTGATGTGGTTGAATATCCCATGAATATTCCTTTGTCACACTTTTAATAAAATTTTTCAAGATAATTCTTAGTGTTCATAATATAACAGGTGCATCCAAATGGATGAAAGTAAAAGATGTTGGGTTTTCTACCCTTCCACAATTCATAAGGAGTCTTATTCAGTATTGGTCTGATAAAAACTCTATTTTGAATATAACAAGTACTCACAGCTTCTACCCAGAAGTATTTTAAAAGATTATTTTCATAAAGCATAATTCTGGCCTTTTCCTACAAGGATCTGTTTTTCCTTTCCACAACACCATTTTGTTGAGGTGTTCTTGGAGAGGAGAAACTATGAGTTATACCTGACTCTATACATAATTTTTTTATAGATTTTATTTTCAAATTCTCTGCCATGATCAATTCTTATTGTACCAATACAGTACCCTTTCTCATTCTAAATTTTATTACAGAAAATCTTATATACTTTTATAGACTCATCCTTGTGGGCTAGGAAGTATACACATGTTAATCTTGTATAATCATCAATAATAACTAATCCCTACTTATTTCCTACCAGACTTTGTACTTGAGATGAACCAAATAGATCTAAATGTAATAGTTCCAAAGGTCTGGTTGTGGAAACAACATCCTTGTTTTAAAAAGATGTTTTGTGTTGTTTCCTATTTTGGCATGCTTCACAAGGTAAAGAACTATTAAAGGAAATTTTTAGTAAACCCTTAACAAGATCCTTTCTGTGGAGTTTTGAAATATGTTTTAAACTAACATGCCCAAGCTTTTTATGGCAGATCCATCTCTCTTCAGAGTTAGAAAACAAACATGTTACATTTTGATCATTTAGTTCATTCAAGTCAACCTTATAAAGGTTGTGATGTCAGTTTGCATTAAAAAGTATGGTTCCATCATGATTGATGATAGTACACTTGTCTTTGTCAAAGGAGACTTTGTATATACTGCCACAAAATTGACTAATGCTCAGTAGGTTATGTCTTAGACCTTCAACAAGAAATACATTTTCAATGACAGGTAAAGGAATTTTACACACTCTACCAGACTTAATGATTCTTCCAGTCTGGTTTCCTCTAAAGGTGACAGTTTCACCTTTAAACTGCTCTAGGTCTAGGAACATAGATTTTCTTCCTATCATATAATATAAGCATCCATTGTCTCGATACAAATGCAGAGTCTTTTTCCTTGTCTTTAAGCATATTTGCAAATGGAATAATTAATGACCTTGGTACCCATATTCTCTTGGGTCCTGCATTGTTAGCAACTTTTTCATTTCTTCTCTTTCTTTTCCTGCAATCATTTATTAGGTGACCATGATTTTTACAATAATTGCACTTGACATACTTTTGATTTTTGGAAAAAAATGTAGAAGGTGAAGGAAGCTTGAAATCTTTTTGTTTGAAATCATTTTTCTTCTCTATATATCCTAGACCCAAGCCTTTTCGATTATCGTGGGATTTCCCCAACAAAACATCCAAGTTTTTAGTGCTATTTACAAACCTGCCTAAGTCTGAGGTAAGAGAGTTGACTTGTTTTTCTAATTTGATGATTTCTTCACTTTGAGAGTTGCAACAAACCTTAGATTTTTCAAAATCTCTTTTCAAAGTGATATTTTCTTTTCTTAGTTTGCTCAACTCTTCTAGATGCATCCTTTCATTATCTTTCAAAATACTCTTAACAAAATTTTCTTCCTTTAAATTTGAAATTTGATTTTCAAAATCAGTAATCATGTCAACGTGCTTAGGTTTCAATTTTTTAAAATTTTTTAACAGTTTAGAAAAATCATTAAATAATAAATCATAATTTTGTTTCAATTCAGAGTAACTTACCTCCTTAGTGTCTGAGTCATTGGAGCTGACCTCTGAGTCAGATTTCTCATTTGTCATAAGACAGATTTGAGTAGATTCAATTTCATCATCGAACTGGATGATCCTTCGTTATCTCATGTTATTAGACCTTTTGTCTCTTAGGAAACCCCATCTTCTCTATTTTGTCCTCCTTATCTTTATTTAGTAGAGGACACTCTGCTTTCATATGACCTGGTTTCCTACAATTAAAACATTCTAGGGTAGATTTGTCAATTTTAAACTTGAATTGATTTTTACCTTTGTAATCTTTCTTTTGGAACCTTTCAAGTCTAAACTTCTTCCTTTTTAGCAGTCTGTGGAATCTCTTGGTTATAAGAGCCAGTTCTTAATCAGTGTCAGCACCTGATTCATCAGAGTCTGATTCAGAACTTGAAGATTCCTCAGCTTTTAGAGCTTTGCCTTTTCTGCTTGATTTATCAAACTTTAAGGCAATACTTTTGGAGAAGGAAGGTTTGCTAATTTCCTTTTGTTTTAGCTTCAGCTCATGTGCCCTAAGATCTCCAAGTAACTCATCTAAGGATAAGGTTCTTAGATCTTTAGCTTCTTCCAGAGCGGAGCATTTGGCATCGAACTTTTCGAGCAAGCATTCAAGAAGCTTACCGTTGATAACTTCAACAGAGGGAGTAGTTCCAAGTGCCTTGAGCTCATTTAGTAGAGTTTGGAATCTTCCAAACATTTGATCAACTGACTCATGTTCCTCTATCATGAAGGTATCATACTATTTGGTCAATAGTATCTTCTTGGACCTTTTGTTGGAGGTGCCTTCATAGTTGCGTTGAAGAACATCCTAAACTTCTTTAGCTGTTTTGTAGTTAAAAACTTTATTATACTCAGATTTACTAAGAGCACTAATAAACATGCATTTTACATTAGTTTAAGCTCTTTTTGGTCATGTTTTTATGTCTATTTTGTCTTGATTACCTTTAATTCCCTTTGTTTTTTATTCCATTCGATAGATGTTACTTGGGTGTTTTTGTTTTTGTAGGTTTTATGATGATTTAGGTCTATTAGCACAAGAATTGGAACTATGAGGTGAAGTGGACATCTTCTGAGACTTTTACATCCCCTAAAAGTCATATTTTAGCAGGTTTTGGGTAATCCACTGGCAGTGGATCAAACCACTGTCCATGGATGTCACTAGAGTGCATGGAATACCTTGACAGAGACATCCACTTGCCATGGATATCACTAGATTGCATGGGGGGACTTGTGCATTTAATCCACATGCTGTGGTTCTCCTTCTTCCCGGACGTGGACACCTCACAGAACCATCCACTGGTCGTGGATCGCATCCACTAGCCATGGATCTCATCAGGTGCCAAGGAACTACAAAAATTTGAAAGGCACAACTGTTAGACAGCTATGAACCCTACCTTCTCTTGAATTTTAGATTGCTTGGGGGTTGACCTAAAAGGGGGCACGCGAGAGACAAAGGGAGACAGTTTTTGGGACATTATGGAGGAGAAAATTGAGACCTTTCTAAAGGGATTTTGGTGGAAGATTCAAGGAAAAACGTTAAGAAACATCAGGTCGTAGAATTTGTGTGAAGATTTTGAAAGACCTAGTGAGAACTTATCTTTTGTTTCTCTAAATCCTAATTTTGTATTTAGGGGGTTTTTCAATATTGAAAATTGAATCAATGACTTGTGGCTATGTAATGAATTCTATGATGAACTAAATCCCTTTTCTTGGGATTAAGGGGGTAGTATGCATGTTTGTGTGAATTGATTGCTTTTCCTCTTCTCCCTTATGAAATTTACGTTTACTATTTAGTTTTATGAATGCTTAATGACTCTACAACACTTCGAAAGGAGGGTAGTTTATTCCAAATGATATAGGCTATGAGAGTGGGTATATTGTTTGAAAACATGAAACTGAACCTAAGGTCTTAGGTTATATGAAGGTATGCAAGATCTTTTGAGGGGTAATAGATTTTCACAAAACATAATGAATCTAATTTACAAATTGAGCATTGTTCTTTGATAATTAGGTACATTAGTAAGACTTCAAGAGAAGGTTGCTAATAACCTTAGGAAAATCTACCTTAGAAACCAAATTTCATAATTAGGGAAATGAAATGCATGAAATTAAATATTAACATATGAACCTCTTAATTCCCAAGAGTTTTCCTTTAATTGATTTTTAGAAAGCATTTAATTTTAATTTTGAGAAGCCTTAAGTTTTGTGTTCTATTTTCTTTATTTGATATAAAGTGAACTTTCTTTTCATTGAACCAATTTGCCTGGATGATTGAAATACTATGAAAAGCTGGTAATTGGGCACAATCTCTGTGGGAACGATAACTTTTTATTATGTGATACCTCATGTGCTTGCGGAATGACTATCAAGTTTTTGACGTCATTGCCAGGGATTGTGTTCCCCCAATATTGGTAAAGTAGTGATTTAATTAGATTAGACGCTTTAATTTTTCTGTATTTATTTTATTGGTTACTTTTAATTTTTTTCTACAGAATTACACTTGAGTTTTTTGTTATTTTGTGAATTGTACAGGCCCTTTTATACGAAGAAGTGCTAGCTTTGAACACATCTTTGATCCTGAAATAGAAAGCTCTTCGGAAACAAAGAGAACAAAGCAAGTAACAAGCTTCAAGTTTAATGATCCAAGCATAAATGGATAATCCTAATAACAGAGCACTCTAGGATTTTGCAACACCCAATGCGATGGGAAGGAGACCTAGCATCACACGGCTTACCATTGAGGTAAACAACTTTGAGTTGAAGCCATCTTTGCTCTCAATGGTCCAACAGAATCAGTTTGGAGGATTGCCATTCGAGGATCCCAACTTGCATCTACAAATTTTTCTTGAGTATTGTGATACACTCAAGGTAAATGGGGTTTCAAATGATGTAATTAGGTTGAGGCTTTTCCCGTTCTCCTTGAGGGATAAAGCTAGAGCTTGGTTGTATTCACTTCTAGAGGGGTCAATTACAACATGGGAGCGGTTGTCTCACACTTTCCTTAATAAGTACTACCCACACAACAAAATAGACCAGCTCAGAAAGCAAATCATCACTTTCACCCAGAAAGATGATGAAACATTGTATGATGCCTAGGAGAGGTACAAGGAAATGATTAGAGAATACCCACACCATGGAGTGGAACGATGGTTAACGGTCCTTATGTTTTACAATGGGTTAACCCCAAATCAAAGGGTTATTTTGGATGTCGCAGTTGGCAGAGCCTTCATGAGTAAAAACATGGAGGAAGGCTATAACCTTATAGAAGAAATGGCACAGAATACATACCAATGGTCTTCTAAAAGGATTTTGCCATCGAAAACTCTAAGTAAGTACTCTCTTGATGTTATTTCTTTGCTTACTGCTAAAGTAGAGGCTTTGTTTATTAAATTTGATAAGCTGGGAACAGGTACTGCTAATAGGGTATATGAATTATGTGGTGTTGTAGGTCATACCATTACAGGTTGTTAAATTGGAGTATCCCAAGATCCCGACTCAGAGATGCAAAAAATAGATGCCATAGGTAGCTATGGTGGAAATTTTGGGAACAATTACAGAGGACAAGGACCACCAGGATTCCAAAATTGACCCCACCATTCCAAGGAAATCGTAGCAACTTCAGGCCTCCACAAGGATCCTATGTTCCACAAAAATCTAAACTTGAGTCCTTAATGGAGACATTCGTTGCTACCCAACTGAAGTAGAATGGTGAATTTTCTGAGGCCATCAAAAATTTATCCTAAAAAGTAGATTTATTGGATACTCACAATAAGATACTAGAGACTCAAATAGCCCAACAGGCCTTAAATTCTTCATGAATTCTAAGGACATTTCATGGAAAATCAGAAATAGGTCCATCCAACCACACTATGGCTGTAACACTTAGAAGTGGTACATAATATGAAGGTCCAAGATAGGTAAAGGAAAAATAAGTTGAGAAGGATCCTAAGGAGGATGACATCACATAACCTCTACCTGTTATGGAAGAGAAGAAGCAAGAAAAGAGAAAGGAGGTCAACCTATATCAACCTCCCATAGCATATCCTTAATGCTTAGCCAAGGCTAAGTTGGACAAGCAGTTTGGCAAGTTTTTAGAGGTTTTAAAAAACTCTACATTAATATTCCTTTTACTAATGCTTTGTAGCAAATGCCTCCCTACATGAAGTTTCTAACGGATATCTTGTCCAATAAAAGAAGGTTGAAGGAGGATAGTACTGTGGCACTTACTAAAGAGTACAATACATTAATCTAGAAGAAGCTACCAGCTAAGCTTCAGGATCCAAGTAGTTTTTGTATCCCATGCATGATTGGTGACATGTCAATAGATAGAGCTTTGTGTGATTTAGGAGCTAGTCTTAGTTTGATGCCTCTGTCTATTTCTAAGAAGTTGGGATTGGGTGAATTAAAACTGTTAGGGAATCCTATTAGGGTCAGGCAACGGAAACACAAAGGATTCCCAAAAGAATTGCAAACACGTATGTCTCAAAGCATTATGCTAAATTAAAATTTTTTTAATTAAGGTTTACCTCTTGTAGACGCAGAACAAGATCCTCGGTCGAAGCAATTGTAACTTCGCCCTTAGGAGTCCACACGAGCACTCCCACTAGAAAAATAGAGCTCCGAATGCTAGTACGTAAATTTTGTTTTTGGTCTAATTTCTGAGCCGCAGCCTATGAGCATCTCATGCTCTATATATAGGCTTAGGTCTTGACCTGAGCTCTCATTAAACATTGGGCTCCTTACTCATTCTAAATGAGTTAGGCCCAAATAGTTTTATTTTCAGTCCAACTAAAATAAAACTATCCTCTGGTGGGCTTACTCTATGTGTGTGACCCTATAGGTAAAATATTCGGTTATATTAATAATAAACTATTTTTATTATTAATATAAAATAAGAGCGGTATCTAGCAATACATCATTATGTCCGAATATTATTTATCATCGACATGACCTATAAGTGATAATTATTTTATATATCTATTCCTTTTGTCACGATATCTAATTGGGCCCAAGGCATGGTCGTCGTCATCCTTGTATGGCCCAATTCATTTTACTTGATACCAGAGTAGACTTTATAGAATAAATATCTAATATTTATTCGTCCTAGCATGGCCATGCATTTCATTAGTCTCACTCCATCAAGTGGCCCATAGATATCACTCCTGTCACATAGGAGAGACAAATTCCATCTACATCACTCACATCCCTCTGCATAATTTATCTATTGCCTAATCACAATCTTTATGGTCATCTTATTACAGATAATGTTTGATTGTATTAAAACAATAAACTCCTTATGTAAGAATCGTAGTGACTTCAGGTCGAAGGACAACATACCATTATCACATTGAGAACCGTTTATGACACTTATGTAACGATCCATGCAACGTTCTCATGGTGGGTCTGTCCAGTACAACATTACCCTTAATGTGTACCCGTGTAAAGACTTGATATCATATATCCATGATTTATGAGATCAAATCATCAGTACATTTACACACTAATCTTAATGTATTTACATGTCCCCATGTAAATACTTGATTAGGGACATTTTAGGAATAATTCTCATATGACCTATTATTCCAGGATAAATAGCATTTGTCTAAAACTAAAAATACTAATTTTATTAATAAGTTAAAAGATACATTAATAGCTCGTAGTGCATACACCAACAAAAACCTACTAGGATGTCTCTATAATTGGCTAATAGATTTGTTAAGTATCCTGTAGGTATTTTAGAGGATGTTCCTATTAAGGTAGAGAAATTTTTTATTCCTGTTGACTTTGTTGTGCTAGAGATAAATGAGGATTCTATGATCCCCATTATATTAGGTAGGCTATTTTTAGTCACTGCAGGCGTAGTGATTGATGTAAAAAATAGTAAGTTGTCTCTAACTATAGGAGATCAAAAGGTTGAATTCAATTTGAAAGATGCCTTAAAAAAACCTTTTTTGATGATGTTTGATGTAGCATAGAATTTATTCACAAAATAGTGAAGGAAGAGACTCTTCCTAATGACCCATTTGATTCTGCTTTTCTGATTGAGCCTGCAGAAACATCAAAACTCAATGAAGACAATGCACCACTTAAACATGATACTGAGGTCATGTGTGGAAAAGTGGTGATTCCCAATATAGAACTTAAGTCTTTACCAATTACACTGAGGTATGAATTTCTTAGCTCTAACTCTACATTACCTTTCATTGTGAGTGCTAATTTGAATCCTGTGGAAACTACAAAACTTCTAAAATAACTTAGGTTGTATAGGAATGTTATAGGTTACACTATGAATGATATCAACAAGATTAGCCTTTCTTTTTGCATGCATAGGATAACAGTAGAAGATGAGAATAAGCCAACTAGAGAACCACAAAGAAGATTAAATCCTAAAATGCAAGAAGTGGTTAAAAAAAAAGATTCTTAAATTGTTTGATGCTGGAGTGATATACCTCATTGCTAGTAGCAAATGGGTGAGTCTTGTCCATGATGTGCCTAAAAGAGGAGGAATAGCAGTAGTAGAAAATGAAAAGAATGAGTTAATTTCTACTAGAGTAGTTTTTGGCTAGCGCATGTGCATTGATTATAGAAACTAAATAGCCACCAAAAAGGATCATTTCCCACTCCCTTTTATTGATTAAATGCTTGAGAGGCTTGCAAAGCACTCTTATTTTTGTTATTTGGATGGGTAATCAGGTTTTCATTAAATCCCCATTCACCTATGTGATTAAGAAAAGACCACCTTTACCTATCCTTATGGAACGTATGCATATAGGTGTATGCCATTTGGCCTTTGTAATGCAACTGCGACCTTTCAAAGGTGCATGTAGGCCATTTTTTGATTTAATTGAAAATGTAATGGAGGTCTTTATGGATGATTTCTCAGTTCATGGTTTTGATTTTAACAATTTCTTAACAAATCTTTGCCAAGTTTTGCAACATTGTGAAGAGACCAACTTGGTCTTAAACTGGGGAAAATGCCATTTCATGGTCAAGAAGGGGATAGTTCTTAGACATTTGGTGTCAGGGAGAGGTATTGAGGTTGATAAGGCTAAGGTAGAGGTTATTGAAAAATTACCTCCTCCTACAAATGTGAAAGGTATAAGAAGTTTTCTTGGACATGCCGATTTTTACTAACGGTTCATTAAAGATTTCTTCAAGATCACCAAACCTCTCACAAACCTTTTAGGTAAGGATGTTCCATTTATTTTTAACTCACTTTGTTTGGAAGCTTTTTGCAGGATAAAAGAGGCTTTAACTTTCGTACCCATTGTACAACCCCCCGATTTGGAACTCCCTTTTGAATTAATGTGCGATGCAAATGATTATGCAGTGGGGGATATACTTGGGCAAAGGAAGGATAAAAAGCTCCATGTTATTTATTATGCTAGCATGACCTTGGATGAGGCACGGGTGAATTATGCCATGATAGAGAAGGAACTTTTGGCCATTGTATTTGCTTCTGACAAATTTAGGTCTTATTTGGTAGGTTCTCAGGTAAACGTACACACTGACCACTCTGCAATTAAATACCTATTGCAAAAGAAAGAGGCAAAGCCTAGGCTAATTAGATGGATTTTAATTCTACAATAGTTTGATTTAGAAATCAGAGACAAAAAAGGTACTGAATCTTATGGCAGATTACTTATCTCGACTACCTTATGAAAAAGTAGAGATGGACAATATAGTTTCTATCAATGAGACTTTTCCTAATGAGCATATTTTAACTCTTAGTATTTAACAAGTTCCCTGGTTTACAGATTTTATGAATTATCTTGTCTTTGGAATTTTACCATCTGATCTTAGCTTTCAGCAAAGAAAAAAATTTCTTATATATGTGAAACATTATTATTGGGATGAGCCATTATTGTTCAAAAGATATAAAGATGGGCTCATAAGGAGGTGTGTACCGGAAGAGAAAATGCGTTCAATCCTAGATCACTGCCATTCTTTGTCTTGTGGAGGCCACATGAGCACCTCCTGAACAGCTGGAAAGGTACTGCAAGTGGGTTTCTATTGGTCGCATATCTTCAAGGACGTTTGTAAGTATGTCCTCACTTGTGACTCATGTCAAAGGTCAGGTAACATTTCTAAATGACATGAAATGTCATTGACTAACATCTTTGAGGTTGAACTTTTTGATGTTTAGGGTATAGATTTCATGGGACCATTTCCATCATCCCTTGGAAATAAATTTATTTTAGTTACAATTGACTATGTGTCTAAATAGGTAGAGACCATTACTTTACCCTATTCAGATGCTAACACTGTTACAAAGCTTTTTAAAAGGATCATATTTTTAAGGTTTGGGGTCCCAAGGTGCATAATTAGTGATGGAGGGTCACACTTTATTGAAAAAGATTTTCAGACCCTCCTCAAGAAATATGGAGTGAGGCATAAGGTTGCTACTCCTTATCACCCTCAAACTAGTGGACAAGTGGAGGTTTCCAATAGAGAGATTAAATCTATTCTCCAAAGGTAGTCAATATGTCACCTAAGGATTGGTCTATTAAATTAGATGATTCCTTATGGGCGTACAAAATTGCATATAAGACTCATATTGGAACTATTCCTTTTAAACTAGTTTATGGAAAATCTTGCCACTTGCTTGTAAAGCTAGAATATAAATCTTTTTGGGCAATAAAAATGCTTAATCTTGACATTAAGACTATAGGTAAAAATAGGTTGCTAGAGTTAAATGAGCTTGAAAAGCTTCGCTCAGATGCTTACGAGAATGCCAAGATTTATAAGGAAAAGACTAAGCGATGGCATGATCGACACATTCTAAGGAGGTCATTCAACCCAGCGGACATGGTACTTCTTTTTAATTCTTGCTTAAATCTTTTCCCTGGTAAGCTAAGGTCTAGTTGGTCTAGACTTTTTCAGATAACAAAAGTCTTCCCCTTTGGCATTATTGAGATATGAAGTGAAAAGTCTGGTGTATTTAAGGTTGATGGCCAAAGGCATAAGCATTATTTATTGGGTAAGCCTATCCAACTGGTAAGTGTGTTAAGATTGCTTGATTTTCATGAGTCTTGACTGTTTTGATTGGAAAAGTCTGGTTGAAGATGTTAAACTTGCACTTGTAGGGAGGTAACTCGATGAATGTCTTATTTCTTTATGTTTTGTGAACCTTTCCTGAAAATAAAATAAAAACAAAATCTTCTTTTCTTTCTTCTATTTTCTTAATAAATAGTTTGCCTAGTTTGTGGAGTAAGAAAACCTTTCTAATCTCATGGTTTCAGGCACTTTTCCTTGGCCAAAATAGTGCCATCCATAGGTTGTGGTTATACACCACTAGTTGTGGAATAAGGCATGCTCAAGATGGAAATTTTCATAACATTTTTTGGCCAAAGTTATAACATCCCTAAATAACTACAAAAATTTAAATAATACAAAAATTTACTTAAAATTTGAAACAATTTCACAGATATAACTACATATATCTAAAATACTTTGTTGTATAAACATTTATATAGATATATACAAAACTGTACATGAGTTTGATTTTTTTATTACATTAATACAAAATATAGGTTCAGATTAGTAGCAACCCCAAAAGTCAGATGCTAGCTAATGTCAAAATAGGCTTCAGAACATGAGTAGCTAAATAGTATAACAAAAAGGACTACTTAACCATCAAGCACAACTAGAGTCATCAAAACTACCCATAATGTCCTACTGGGTTAACTATAGCTAACTAAGCGTCATCTATAGTGGAGTCGCTCCCAGATGAAGCTCCCTCCACGTCTTCTTCATCAGCTGGCGGAGGTGGGGTGGTTTCCCTTGGAAAGGGTCATTATCATAAAAGTCGAAAATAAGTCTGGCTTGGAAAGAAAAAGAAAGGGCCCCCAACGGGTCGGGCAAACAACCTATGACTTGAGATAGTCTCACAGTAACAATACCATAATATATGTATACATTCCCTATATCCAAGAACCTCCATCTCCCTTCTCCACCTTGACGAGGCCTGATTCGTACATCTATCATTTACAGAATATTATTCATAGAGAAAATTTGTGCAAGTTCAAAATTTACACCACGTAAACAAGAAAATAGGTAAGAAACAGAAAATACCAATATTATACAAGACACATATAAATAATAGAGTTTTTTAAATAATAAATTTTAATAACAATTTCTTCATACATGTTATTTACAGCATGAAATGAAAATGTAGAGATGACTGACAGTTCTTAATTTTAATTAATAAATATTTTCATCAATTCCTTTATTAATGATAAAGATACAATGCATGTGGGCCTTTAAGTCTTCTTTTATTGGGAGCAGTCAGGAGTTAATATTGTTTTGTGATAATCTACCAATAAGGTTAACGAATAGCTCCACTGACCATAATATGCACTTAGGGTCTAGTCAGATTGCTAAGAGCTTGTGGTGAATTTACCCGACACTAGGGAGCGACCTCAGGTCTCCTAGGCCTCTGTTCATACCCTCACATCCCAAGGTTCGCTATTGAACCATCCCTAATGCATTTCTCGAATTATAACAATATCTCCTAAAATATTTTTGTCTTTCACTTGTTATATGATGCATGTCATATACTGAATTAGTTCAAACTTTTAGCACATATTTTTCATTCTTGTTCACAAAATTTATCAAAATTTTGACAGAGTTTCCTCTGTAAATTGAATATTTCTAAAATTTATCTTTGACCTGTTACACTTAGAAAATTCCCAAACAACATAATACAACTATATTAAATATGTATTTTTGATTCAAACATCAAACTTTACATAGTCTAACAAATATAAATTCTTATTATAAAATTATACAAATAACAAAGTATGACATACAAATAATAATTGTAAATAAGTAAAAACATAAAGATAATAACTGAAATAAATATTAAGGGGGTTAGGGAGTCCCTTCTATTATTTAACATGTCTTATATTTAGTAAATTCTTATCTCACCCCCTTTAACTGAGAACTTGCTTTTTCTAAGAAAATCTTCTGAAGCTAACCTAAACACATAGGTTCTTATTGTTAGTGTTAAGTTCATTTTATTATATTATTATTTGAACTGGTCTAAACCAGGGTCAAGGATCCGGTGTGGGGACTAGCCACAAAAGTCAACTATGGGTAGTGTTTGTACACCGATATAGTGGGTATCCAGTATTATAATCTGATATCTCAGTGGGAGACACCGACCTTGCTGTCCTAGAGATCCTTCTCACCAAGCTTTCACATTGTAGAGGGGCGAAAGATGGTGTCACCTGTGAAGATTCTCCGACACTCAAGTCAGTAACCAGAATAAGAATTCAAGTTAAAAAAGCAATGGAACGGTAAATAGCCAAAATGAATAGTGTAATTGAGTCTAACCCTTTTCTGAGCATGAGAATGAGCTATTTATAGTTGAACGTGGAGAATGAATCGTCAGGTTCAGCCAGAGGACAAATAGTACATTGCTCAGTGTACAATTTTGACACATGATGTAGGGAGAGTTGCGTCTCCCGTGAATGCCTATTGCGGCCGTACCTTGTATCTTCTGTCAGGTGACATGGATGCTTTTCGGTGTACAAGGTAAAAACCTGGTCATACCAATATAAGGAGAGTGCCTCGTACAGGTTTATAGTCTGGGGGTGTACCTGCGGGACCTATAGCACAACGAGGACGGATGAAATTACACCCTTGCCCAGGTGTCGGTATCTAGACCGGATCATTTGTCCTCTAGCTTGTGTGACGGACTGGTAGAGTTGCTCATATAAGTTAAATTTGTTCTATTGTGGGCGCTGATACTAGACTAAGGCAATCATCACTTATTTCATTCTGATAGTGTGGATAGTGGATTCAGACAATGATTTACCTTGTGATAGAATCCTGAGAGTTTTTGGAACTTGTAACTCCTCACTTTCGAGTTTTATAACATTCATGTATTAAAACACTTCTAATGATGGGCTTTAAAGGCTATTAACATATGAGTAATAATGATTTCCAGCCACGTGGTTCATCCACCGTCGCGAGTATGGTGATGGGCCAAAAATTTGAATTTGGGCCCATTCGATTTCAATTTCATGCTAAATGACACACCTTTCGCGCTTTGGGGCCTTGAAATGACGGTGCCATTTGATTATTGAGTAGTTGCGTTTTCTAACAAATGACGCCCTCTCTGACTGGAGGTTACACCCCTCCAACACTATAAAAGGAGGAACCATGCTTGCATTAACCTTAGGAAAACTCTGCTCGAAATTTCTGAGAAGGCTATTATTGTGATTATCGTGAACCTACCTCTATTTTATCAACCTTACCATCTCTCTTAGGTAACCAACTCCTTCCCTTGCTTAGTTCCTTTCAGTCCCTTCTTTATTTTCCATAAAACTACAACCATGCGCCCTAGATAGAGCCGCGTTGGTCTTACGAATAAGGGAGGTCGTAATCCTTAAAGACCTGTTGGTTATTATGGCGGAAGGATTTCTGTGGGTCCTTCCGTCGCCAGGTCTCGTCGTTCAAGAAGGGAAAAAACCTCTTCCTTGGGGTGGCCAGTGTTTAGGTCTTGCCTTGTACCCTCCTCTAGCTTAGAGGCTAACAACCCCTCTGACAGCGAGTCGAGTACAGATTGGTTCCTTTCTGACGACGTCACTTTCTATCACAGTACTGACGTCTTCCACTACGCTAAAGATGAGATGGTGATCGAAGGGTCCGAAAGAGTTCCAGTTCTCAAAACTGTGGAAGTATGCGTAAACATCGTGGCACATTGTTTGAACTAGGAAAAGCTGAATGAAAAACACCCCTACAGTTAGGTCGAAGAGAAGCTGAAGGATGTATCCATGATTTAGAGTTTATGTTGAGGAGAGGTTAAAAGGGAGATTCATGGTAATGGCTCCCTGTCCTGAAGAACAAATTTGTCACCGCGTACCGGATGAGAGGTCTGTGTACATGTATGACTTTGTATTCCAGCATCTGGGAGTCTGCTTCCCCCTCAACGACTTTGAAATGGGCGTGCTCAGATTTCTGGAGTGCGCTCCTTCCCAAATACATCCCAACGGATGGAGCCCCATCCGTACTCTTGAAGTTCTAGGAAGTCATTTCAATTTTAAACCCACTGTGGCGATACTCTTCTACCACTGCCAGGTGGTTCGCCATGCGAATAAGAAAGGCGGCCTCGGGTTCATCACTCTCTAATGTGACTCAAAAATAATTAACTTCAAATCTTTCACTGATTCTGCTAAGATCAACAGAAAGTCGTTCAAGCAAGTCTACATGAGGATCCGAATACAGCCCAACAAGTCAGTATTTTGGTGAAACAAAGAAGGGATCCTCCAATTCCTAATGAGTTGGACACATGAGCACTTCTTGCTTGCCAGTCGGGCTTATTACATAGACGAGAGTGAACTCTCCTTGTACTCCATCAAAATCTTGAGCACCCTAAGGGCAAACACTGCCGATGTCGGGGAAGTCTCCTGCAAGCATCTCCTGGGATCCAATTTCCTTAGAGACGAATATTTAAGTAATAACCCTCCCTTTAGTTTTTCTGCTGGGGTCCGATATATATTGTTTTAACACTGATACTCCTTTCTTTTTCTATGTAAAAGAAATAGAAGAATCTTGCTCAGCGATGAATTCCCTAAAATCCATGCTTGTAGAAGATGATTGTTCCTCCGAGGAGAACAATATTCAGGCCAAGAGGAACTCCACCAAGGCCATGACCTAGTTTATTCCTCTCACCTTAAATGTAGATGATGATGTCCCTCTGAAGGATGCCCCCGAGGATGGGGAAACTCAGAAAACAGAATAGCCAGAACAGGTGGAGAAGAAGAAGAAGAAGAAGAAGAAGAAGAAGAAGAAGAAGAAGAAGAAGAAGAAGAAGAAGAAGAAGAAGAAGAAGAAGAAGAAGAAGAAGAAGAAGAAGAAGAAGAAGAAGAAGAAGAAGAAGAAGAAGAAGAAGAAGAAAAGAGATCAGGTGAAGGCTGTTGATGCCTGAAAACCTCCCCCCACTGAACTGGCCAAGAAGAAACAAAAGACCCTGGAAGAAGCCGGGATACAGGGTGTCATAAAAGGTAAAGCAGTCGTTACCCAGATCAAAACTTCTACTGACTCTGAACCCATGATAAGGTCAGATTCTCTGCCCCCTCTTATTCATACTCCTCCAAATTCATCCTTCCTATCCCCTTACCTCTGGTTCGAGGGTTCTATGTCTCCGAAATGCCCTAAACCAGACTACCGCCTCAAGCCTACACTATAAGCATCAGGGATCAGAGAAGCTTACAAGGCTGGTAAGTGGCAACTGTCTGAGCTATCAGGCCTCCTAGATTCCCTGAGCGCAACTACAGACAATGTTAAAGAAATTGAAAAACTTAATGCTGACATTACAAAGCGGAAGGCTTGGGCCACCAAGGAAAGAATGGCCTTAAGGATAGCTGAAGATGAATTGAAGAAGGCTAAGGATCTGGGTAAAGAGCAAGCCATTGAAATAAGTAACTTGAACATCTCAATGAAATCTTTAGAGCGGCTTGTTTTTGAGCTCAAGGAGGGAACCAAGGAAGTCCCCCATCTAAAGGAGGAGCTTAAGCTTGAAAAAGAGAAATCAGCCAAGTTTAGTGATAATCTTACAGCTGTTGAGGCCCGGCGAATGAAGAACAATGAAGAATGGGCTGTCAGGAAGAAGGAGCTGCTTGCACAAATCGAAGAACTTAAGCAAGGAAGTGCTACAGCTAGATCGCTGGAGGAGGAAAACGCTAAGTTGAAGAAGAACCTTGCCATTGCGAAGGCTAAGGCAACTAAAGCTTTGGAAATCTGTACCAAAGTAGCGCATGAATCCTTCGTCTTGGCTGTTCATTAAATTTTTTACCGCAACCCCAACGTGAAACTTAACTTGTATGGACTTCATCCATTCTATGAGTTTCACAGATGGAAACTAGTTGCGGTTAAAGATGGGTAGCACAAGGATCCTGCTAACACTCTTTACAAGTTGGCACCTCTCCTTGAAGGTCAAAGCATGGGGCCCGATCCTACCACTCCTGGGCCTGAAGGAGACGAATGAGTGAAAGATAGGGAGATTGGAGATGAGGAGGCCCCTAAAGAGGAAATCAAAGAAGAGAACATAACTCTTGAGGGCAGACAAGAACGCGAGGAGGCTTAAACTAATGCTCCACCTTCCTAGCTTTGTTTCTTTTTCTTAAACTGTAATGCTATGTTCTGAGATCAGCTCTGGTTTTTAATACTCTCGTAAAGACTTTAAATTCCTTTTTAATGCAATCTCAATTTTCCTTCAAAAATCTTCTTTGATGTGAACTGCTTATTGATTGAAACAAACTTTATCTTAAGCTTTTCAGGATAGCTGTTTAAATTTTAACCTATATAATCTATTGGCCGCTCTTCTCATCCATGCTTGGAACAGACTTATAGAATCATATCGTCTAAGCAAATGTACCATCGAACAAATGTTACTTTTAACTATGCATTTCTTATAGGCCTTGTCGTTAGCTTCGTAAGTGAGTAACTAAGACTTTCAGCACAGAAGGAAAATCTTTACTAGGGTTCGGTATGGCCTTGGATAAGGTCCAATCCTACAGCCCGTCGAACCACTCAAAGAGTTACATCATCAATCATAGAATGGGCAATTGGGATCATCTATCCTAAGGGTGAATTTCCCCTGGGGTTCAGTACGGCCTTGAAGAAAGTCCGATCCTACAACCTAAGTCTTTGTTGGGGTTTCGTATAGCCTTGAAGAAGGTCCAATCCTACAACCCAACTCTTCGTTGGGGTTCGGTATGGCCTTGAAGAAGGTCCGGTCCTACAACCCAAGTCTTCGTTGGGGTTTGGTACGGCCTTGAAGAAGGTCTGATCCTACAACCCATTTAATCACTCAAGGAGTTACATCGCCAATTACAGAATAGGCGATTAGGATCATCCGTCCTGAGGGTTATCTTACACATCATGCGTAAAACTAAAAATCATAAACATAACAGAAGAGTGAAGACATCACAGTTATTAATGAATTTCTCATTGAATTGA
This sequence comes from Clitoria ternatea, assembly GCA_037962975.1. NCBI lineage: Eukaryota > Viridiplantae > Streptophyta > Magnoliopsida > Fabales > Fabaceae > Clitoria > Clitoria ternatea. The sequence goes on from CM075669.1 coordinate 248,678,637, forward strand.
CTGCGAATTACAAATGAAGCGTAGCTGGGGTCATGCCTCATTAAAACCTTCTTGAGAAAACCCCGTGGGAAAAAACTCAAGTTAGGGAAAAGAGTACATGCCATCTTACCAACTAGCTGTAATAAATTTGTAAATTTTGGGTGTTCCATTTATTACGGATAGGTATGTCATCAAGGTTTTCCAGGTGATATGAGCCTTTGCCAATCACCTCGGATACTCTGTAGGGGCCTTCCCATGTCGGTGCTAACTTGTCTTGATGAGCGAACTTATTACCCACACTTGCCTTCCTTAAAATGAGATCTCCCACGTTTAATGACCTATGCTGGACGCACTTATTGTAGCGAAGGGTCATTTTTGCCTTGATAGCCTAGTCTCTGACAAAGGCTTCTTCTCTGAGCTCCTGGAGAACATCTAACTCTAATGCTAGATTAGCATCGTTATTTTCTTCAGAGAAACACTTTACCCTCGTTGACGCGGTCTGAATTTCCATAGGTATCATTGCTTCAATGTCGTAGGTAAGGCGATACAGGGTCTCGTTAGTTGAGGAATAGGGTATGGTGTGGTACGCCCACAAAACATGACACAATTAGTCTATATAGCTGCCCTTAGCTTCGCCAAGCCACTTCTTCAATCCTTTCAAAACTTCTCTATTGGCCACCTCAGCTTGGCCGTTAGTTTGTGGATGTTCGACAGATGAAAAAATTTAGACTATCCCTTGTCCTTGCAGCAGCTCTATGAACTTCCAGTCAGTGAATTTAGTGCCATTATCAGTAACAATCCAAGCTGGCATGCCGAACCGTGCTATGATACTTTCATAAACAAAACGACAGGTTTGAGCTAAGGTAATATGCACTACTGGCTCCACTTCTATCCACTTTATGAAGTAATCTACCCCAACAATAAGGTATTTGATGCCCCCAGGCGTTGTTGGGAATAGACCCGGGATGTCCAAACCCCACTGGTGAAAAGGCCAAGGCACAACGGATGTGGAGAGTTCCTCAACCAGTGTGTAATGAAGGTTGGAAAACTTCTGGCATGGATTACACCTCTTAACGTATTCCAAAGAATCCTTTTTCATTGTGGGCCACCAGTAACCTGCCCTAAAAACCTTCCTCATCAAGCTCCTTCCCCTGGTGTGGTGTCCACATTGCCCCTCATGCACCTCTTCCAAAACACTTTGTACTTCCTTTTCATTCAGACAACGAAAGTATGGTACGGAAAATCCTCTTTGAATAAGCATGTCGTCCACCATCGTGAAGTAAGGCAACTCCCTTTTTAACTTACTCTTTTCCAGCTGATTGGTAGGTAGTTGTCCATTGACGAAGTACCTTATATAACGAACCACCCATGAATTCTCGTTAAAGGCATGGTAAGATATCGCATTCAGAGACGGGGCTAAGGGAATGTTGGGCGATGTTAGCGTACTCTGCACTATGGTAGTAGTACTCCTAGGCTGCTTTATACTTGCAAGTCTTGAGAGGATATCCGCCCTAGTGTTCTCCTCTCTGGGTACGTGCTTAAACTTCAGCATTAAAAATCTTTTCTTCAGCTCATTTATGCAGTTTAAATACAACTGGAGCAGGGGCTCACGGACTTAATACTCATCTTGGATCTATGAAATCACCAACTGTGAATTGCTACAAAGGGTCATTTCCATTGCTCTGATATCAATTACGGCTTTGAGTCTGGTGAGACAAGCTTCATACTCAGCTTGGTTATTGGATGTTTTAAAATTGAATCAGAGAAAAATCTCCAAGTGCACACCGTTGTCACTCTCAACCACTACACCTGCATCGCACCCTTTGCTATTAGATGAGCCATCCATGTAAACCGTCCAATAGGTACGAGGTACTATTGGATCTGCCCCAGTCATCTCTACCACAAAATCAGCTAGTACTTGGGCTTTGATGGCGCCTAGAGGTTTATAAGAGATATCAAACTCTGATAACTCAATGGACCATTTGATCATTCTCCCAACAAGGTCTGGCTTACTCAAAACAGAACAGAGTGTAAGATCCATCCTTACCACTACGGGGTACGCGTGAAAATACAGCCTGAGGCAACAAGAGACCCAGACAACTACGAGAACGGCTTTCTCAATCTTCTGATACCGGCCCTCTGCTCCTTGTAGTGTTTTACTGGTGAAATACACCGGCCTCTATCTATCCAGGGTCTCTTTTACCGGTACTATTCCCAAAGCTTCATTAGAGATAGCCAAGTAGAGAATGAGTGTCTCTCCGGGGTCAGGCTTCACCAAAATAGGAGGTCTGGACAGGACCTCCTTCAACTCCTGAAATACTTACTCCTGCTCCTGCACCCACTCAAACTTCTTAGACTTCTTCAAAATCTTGTACAGGGGAAGAGACCTGTGTGTCATTTTGGGCATGAACCATGCCAGGGCTACCACCTTTCCATTTAAAGATTGGACCTCCCTTAGGCTCTTTGGACTCTTCATGTCCAGAATCATCTGGCATTTGCCTAGATTAGCTTCAATACCTCACTGAGTCAACATGAAACCCAAAAACTTCCTTGTAGGAATATCGAAAGTGCATTTCAGAAGGTTCAACCTCATAATATATTGCCTCAGATGCACGAATACTTGACGTAAATCCTCCACATGATTACCCCCAATTGAGGTCTTAGTAATGATGTCATCAATGTATACCTCCACCAGCTTGGTATGCATACCTTCAAACAACTTGTTGATTATTCGTTGATATGTGTCCCCAACGTTCTTAAGACCAAAAGGCATAACAGTGTAACAAAAAACACCGTATTCATTGATGAATGCCATCTTTTCTTGATCCTCTTCCCACATCGAAATCTGATTGTACCTCGAATAAGCATCTATAAAGAATAAGTACTGGTAACCTGAAGAATCATCCACCATACAATCAATATTGGGAAGAGGGTTTGGATCTTGTGGGCAGCAACGGTTTAAGTCCACGTAATTTGTACATATTCTCCATTTACCGTTGGCCTTCTGCACTATTACTACATTGGAGAGCCAAGAGAAATATCGGATTTCCCTAATGAATCTGGCCTTCAATAATTCCTCTGTTTGTTCACAAGCTACTTTCTGCTTCTCAGGGCCTAGTCTCCTCTTCTTTTGGGCCACCGACCTCATCTCTGGATAGACGTATAATTTATGGAAACAGAAATTTGGATCCATCCCAGGCATGTCAGTGGCTGTCCATGCAAAAAGGTCTTTGAATTCATGGAGGAGCACAAGTAGACGTTGTTCCATCACAACTTCTAACTTGTCATTTATATACGTGACCTTAACTAGAGAATCTCCCAAGATGACGTCCTTACATCCTCCCTCCGGCGTGGGCTTTGAAGGATTGAGTAGATCAATCTTCAGCTCTGCTCTAGGGTCAAGATCAATCAAACTCACAGACCCCATCGCGGTTCCTCTGTCATTTAGTTGCCTCTTCTTGTTGAACGCCTCTAACTTAACCATATTCAGACTCAGGTTGTAGCAATACCTAGCCATCTTTTGATCACCTCGGAGGGAAGACACCTTGTTGTCTTTATCAATAAACTTGATAAGAAGGTGCAGAGTTGATACAATCGCTTTCATGGCGTTCAATGTGGGCGGCCAATAATGTCATTGTAAGGTGACTCCACATCAATCACCAACACTTTGGGCTTCATTGTCCTTGCTCCAGGCTCGCCCTCAAAAGACACTAGTGTGTCAAGATATCCCTTAGTGGGTTTCTTTGCTCTGCTGAAAGCTGTGAGCTCCTACGTATAAGGTTATAAATCAAAGTCATTAAAACCCATCCTTTTAAAATAGCTATAAAAGATAACATTGCAGGAACTTCCCTGATCGACCAGGATTCTTTTAACATCCTTATTTGTAATCACAGCTATGATAACCACCACATCATCGCCTCCAAGAATGGTTGGGCCAAAATCTTCATCGAAAAATGAAACCACCGGCGCCAACACTCCGTCCCTAAATGGGCGGTTGTACCTAGGCCTCCTTGAACGGACGGAATCATTCGATGATGATTCTTCCGAGCTGTAATCAAAGCTCCACCCCCAATAAATCCTCCGGCGATCATATCAATCACCTCACTCCAGCCTTGCCTCCGTTGCCAGGGCATGCCATCCTGCTGAGCACCTTCGTTGATGACAACTTTTTTCTGCTTTTCAGCAGCCGTGTATCTCTTTACTAGAGCGCTGCTGTTATCACTCTCATCGTCGCGGTCACAACCCCACATCTCCATCTGATCTGGCTCATCAAGGGACTTCTTCTTAAAGAGATATTGCTTTAATTTTCCCTCTCGGATGAGGGTTTCCACAGCATTCTTCAAGGCCTTGCACTCGTCCGTTGAGTGACCAATCTGCTCATGGAAATCACAGTACTTGTGTGGGTTACCAGGCCTTTTCATTGGAGCTGGTCTCCTAATGCTGTACACGCTCAATGTAGGCCATCCTACCTCTCTCATAATCTGAAAAGGTTTGGCATTCAACGGGGCATAGTTAATGAAGGAGGCTATGCGTCTCTTGTGTTGTTGGGGTCGAGGGCTTCTGAAACAGTCCCTCTAGAAATGCTTCTTAGGCCTCACTCTCTCCTTATCCCTCCGTGGTTAAGGCGTGGGAACTGGTTGCTTAGCCCGAGCCGCTGTGGCTTCCAAATGCATCTCTATGCCTATATATTTGGAAGCCTTCCTCCGAAACTCTTCAAACGTTGTTGGAGGATTCTTCGTCAATGATAGGGCAAAAGATAAATTAGGTTGCAATGCTTCAATAACGATGTGCAACTAAATGGCCTCAGTGAGGTTGGGGACCATAGCGGCTTCGTTGTAGAATCTTTTATGAAACTCCTTAAGAGTTTCACCTTCCCCCTGCCTAATCTGAGCAAGGGTATGTGACATCCTGGGAACGTCTCTGGAAATAACAAAATGGTCTCCGAAAATAGTTGTCATCTCTTCCCAGGAGTCAATAGAACCAGAGGGGAGCCCTTTGAACCAGCTGAGGGCCTCACCGACCAAAGTACGAGGAAACATCTTGCATATGACATCCTCTTCAGCACCCAAGAACATAGCCTCATAGGCATAAGCATCATGGTGCTTAGTGGGGTTTGTCTCTCCATTATACTTGCCAACGGAAAGAGGCTGGGTCCTCTGCAAGTAACACGAAATAATCACACTCATCAACCTTAATGAGAAGGAAACGTTGAACCTGTAAGCACCTGGTGCTGCTGTTGTTGGCTCCTTTCTCCTAGCACTGACCTTCTCACCAAAATCCTGAGTCTGCTCTTTCTCATTATAAGTAGGGATCTTCAAATACTGGAGAGTCATGGACTTTTCTCGCCTAGTAGTGTAGTGGTCTCCTTAGCTTGAGACATCACCCCTTTTTCCGTCTGCCTCATATCCCTTTTTAACTCCGCCAGCTCCTCCCTGAGCTCCCTTATAACTTCGTCCGAGGGATTTGGAGTTCCCACAGGTATCATCCTTCACGAGTTTCCAATGGGGGATTCAAAATCTAATCACCTATGAACTTATTGCTCTTAGGAAGTGGCATCTTCTACGTGCCCCTCTTGGAAATTCCTTTCATTGCCTTCCATGTTGAATCACCAAACTTCTACGAGAGGTGGGAATAACTTTATTGGGTCCCACCGGGCGTGCCAATGAACTGGTCTAAATCGGGGTCAAGCATCCAGTGTAGGGACCAGCCACAAAAGTCAACTATGGGTAGTGTTTGTACACCGGTACAATGGGTATCCGGTATTATAATCCGATATCTCAGTGGGAGACACCGGCTTTGCTATCCTAGAGATCCTTCTCACCAAGCTTTCGTGTTGTAGAGGGGCGAAATGTGGTGTCACCTGTGAAGATTCTCCGACGCTCAAGTCACTAACCAGAATAAGAATTCAAGTTAAAAGAGCAATGGAACAGTAAACAGCCAGAGTGAATAATGCAATTGAGTCTAACACTTTTCTGAGCATGAGAACGAGCTATTTATAGTTAAACGTTGAGAATGAATCGTCAGGTTTAGCCGGGGGACAAATAGTACACTACTCAGTGTATGATTCTGACACACGACGCGGAGAGAGTCGCGTCTCCCACAAATGCCCCCTGCGGCTGTACCTTGTACCTTTTGTCAGGTGACGTGGATGCTTTCCAATGTGCAAGGTAAAAACTTGGTCATACCGGTATAAAGAGAGCGCCTCATACAGATTTACAGTCTGGGGGCGTACCTGTGGGACCGGTAGGACAGCGAGGACGGATGAAATTACACCCTTGCCCAGGTGTCGGTATCTAGACCGGATCATTATTATTATTATTTTACTTAGCATAAAATAATAATATTAACTATCTTAATCGAAATAAAAACAATTTTGATAAATTGGTATATGAATAATCACAATATATTATGATTAATAATGATAGTAACATTACAAAATAGCTAAATAAATAATTAACATAGAGTGAATAATAATAAGAAAACTTAAACAATAACAAAAATATACATACAAAAATAACAATTAGATAAATGAAATACAAATAAATAGATAAATTAATGAGTACATAAGAAATAAATACATAAATGAATAACAATAATAAATAATAAATAATAAATAAATAAACAGTAAATAAACAAAATAAGTATATATAAATAAATTAATTAATTAAAAACAGAATTAATAAAAAATAATAAAAAATAAAGTAATCAAATAAGTAAATAATTAATTAATTAAATAAACAAATAATTAAATAAATAAACAATTAAATAAATAAATGATTAAATAAATAAACAAATAAATAAGTAATTAAATAAATATACAATTAAATAAATGATTAAAAATTAAAAAATAGATTAATAAATTAAATAAACAAATCAATAAATAAACAATTAAGTAAATAAATAAATAATTAATTAAACAATTAAATAAACAATTAACTAAATAATTAAATAATTAACTAAATAAATAAATAAGTAAACAAACAAACAAACAATTAAACAAACAAATAAATAAATAAATAAATAAACATTCTATATAAAGCAACGTTACCATAAACGTACTATATATATATATATTAAAAGAAAGAAGAAAAAGGAGCAGAGAGGAAAACTAACCTCTTGCTCTTCTTGAGGCGCGCGAACACAAATGGATGGTAACGAGGGTATTTATCGACAATGAAAAAAATTATTTTTTATTTTTCATAATTATCCATAACTATACTTGAACTGGTCTGGACCGGGGTCTAGGATCCGGTATGGGACCAGCCACAAGAATATAGGTGTTTTTAGGGTTTGCACATCGGAACAGTGTGTATCCGATGTATTAATCCGGTCTCTCAGTGGGAGAGGCCGGTCTTGTTATCCTGGAGATCCTTTACACCAACGTTTCGCGTTGCAGGGGGGCGAAAGGTGGTGCCACCTGCGAAGATTCTCCGACGCTCAAGTTAGAAGAGTGTAAGAACTCAGTGAATGCTCAAGCGATGTAATAACAAAGTGTAAGTTAGAACAACGATACCTTGCATGTGTACTGAAATGAGCTATTTATAGTTGTACGTGAGAAAATGAGTTGTTGGATACAGGTGGGTCCCCTAGCTCTGATAGCGTGTACATTATGTCAATCAGGGTGGCTCAGCACTCAGAATGTGTCAGGAGGGTAGGTCAATTATCAGAGTACGATCCTCTAGGAAGAGGAGAGGATAATCACCTTTTTCGCATAATCTGCTGACACATCCACTTGCTTTCTGAGGCTATTGACGTGACATATTTTGCTACATACAGTATCTTCGCTGATAAGTTATTAGGGGCTCTTATCTTGCTGTGACTGAAAAGCCAACAGTTATGTAAATGTTCTGTGAAAATGAACAAAGATCCATTATAGAGAAAATAAGTGGGGCAGTCGTGAGATGGGGACGGACGGCCAGACATCGGATATCCGGTGTGGTAAAGTTGAACCAGGACACCGGTTTTCCTTATATGAGGTCATTCTGACGTCACAAGATTGGGGGCCGGTATCCAGACCGGATCAATACTATAAATATTTTTATAAAATAAATTTTCTACTTAAAATTTTTTTATGAATCATCAAAATGTACTTAATAAAATAAATATAAGTTTTTAATAAATTTGTTTAACTCTAAATATCTCAAATACTAAATGTTTAACTACCCATTTTTATAAGCTCATCAGTTTACTTTTCTAACCAAATAATCTCTAAACTTTACAAAATTTTAAACTTAAGCTCATATGCACGAATCTAAACTTCCTATTAAGTTTCATAATTTTTTGATAACATTTCCTATACTCGTTTACACCCAAACGACTCTATTTTAGACTAATTTCACTTATCTCAAAAAATATCTAAAAATTCCCATAAAATCCTATAAATTACAATGATTAATCAGCTCTAAAGAACCTCAAGCAAATTTTGTTAAAATTATAAATTATAATTTTCCTTACAATTTTATCCTTTTATATATAAAACATATAGTAAAACTATAGGATGTTACAATTCTACCCCCTAAAAAAAATTCGTCCTTGAAATTTACATACCTTAAAGAAAAAAGCGAGGATAAGATCTTCTCATTTCAGTTTCTAATTCCTATATAGCATCCTCATCTCCTATTCTACTCCAAATAACCTTCACTAGAGGAATTTCCTTTCCTCTTAGTTGTTTTATTCTTTTATCGATTATTTTGATAGGTGATGCATCATATGTAAGATTATCCTTAACTTGAATAATGTCAGGCTCAATAACATGGGAAGGATCAGGAATATATTTACATAGTTGGGATACGTGAAAGACATCATGGATGTTTGATAGAAAAGGTGGCATAGCAATTTGGTATGCTAGAGAACCAACTCTTTTTAGGATCTAGCAAAGGCCAATAAACTTAGGTGTAAGTTTACGTGATTTCATTATCTGACCGACCTCAGTTATGGGTGTGACCTTTAAAAAGACATGATCATCTTCCTTAAATTCAAGAGGTTTTCTCCTTTTGTCATAATAACTTTTCTGTCTGTTTTGTGTTGTCCTCATCTTTTCCTAAACCAACTTGATCTTTTCAGTAGTTTGTTGTACCAATTCAGGACTTATCATCAAGTTTTCTCCTATCTCAAACCAACACAATGGAGTTCTACATTTTCTCCCATAAAAGTGCTTTAAATGGTGCCATGTTGATGCTTGCATGAAAACTATTGTTATAAGTGAATTCAATTAATGGCAAGATTTGATCCCAACTTCCTTTGTGTTCCAACACACAAGCTCGTAACAAATCCTCAAGAGTTTGAATAGTCCTTTCGGATTGACCATATGTTTGAGGGTGGTATGTTGAACTTAAACGAAGTTTAGTTCCTATAGCATGGTGTAAACTTTCCCAAAAACGCGATGTAAAGCGTGGATCACGATCATAAGTAATGTTTGAAGGAATCCCATGCAACCTTACAATTTCTTTGATGTAAAGCTGAGTCAACTTTTTCAAAGAGTAACAAATATTAATGCAATAAAATGAGCATATTTTGTCATTCTATCCACTACTACCCATATAGAATCATATCCTGCAGAAGTTCTTGGTAGCGTAGTCACAAAATCCATAGAAATACTATCCTATTTCCACTCTGGAACCTCCAATGATTGTAGCATTCCATAAGGTTTTCGATGCTCTTCTGACAAATTAAACATGAGGCTAAAAATTCTCCTACTTCCTTTTTCATTCCAGGCCACCAGAATAATTTCTTCAAATCTTAATATATTTTGGTAGTTCCTAGATGAATACTCATGTTACTTTTATGAGCCTCCTCCAAAATAGCCTTTCTCAATTCTCCTTGATCCATAATACAAACTCGATCTTTGCATCTTAACATCCCATTAGTTCCAATTTTAAATTGTTTCGTTTCCCTGCTTTAAGAGCTCATTCTTTTCTTGTAGAAAAATATCTTTTTTTTTAGCCTCCAAAACTTGTAACAAAAAGTCATTTGTTACCCTTAACATTCCAAGCCTATAGCTATAATGATTCACTTTCATGGCCAGATTCATATCTCTAAATTGTTCTATCATTTCTAACTCTTTGATCATTATTAAAGACACATGCAAACGTTTACGACTTAATGCATCTGCCACTACATTTGCCTTTCCAGGATGATACTGTAGTTCAAAATCATAATCCTTCAAAAATTCTATCCATCTTCTTTGTCTCATATTTAACTCTTTTTGATCAAACAAGTATTTTAAACTTTTATGATCACTGAAAACTTCAAATTTGGCTCCATAAAGATAATGCCTCCAAATCTTTAATGCAAAAACCACAACAGCTAATTCCAAATCATGAGTGGGATAATTAACTTTATCTTGCCTCAGTTGCCTTGATGCATAAGCCACAACCTTTTTATCCTGAATCAACACACATCCTAACCCCTGTTTTGACGCATCACAAAATACCTCATATTCTTGGTACGGGTTAGGTAATACTAACACATGTGTCGTTGTAAGACGATTTTTAAGTTCTTGAAAACTATTCTCATATTGCGTTGTCCAAACAAATGGTTGACCTTTCCTTGTGAGCTTAGTTAATGGATTTTCTAGTCTTACACACCCTTCAATGAACCTTCGATAGTAACTAGCTAATCCTAGAAAACTCCTAATCTCTATTACAGTCGTTGGTCTTTTCCATTTTAACACAGCTTCCACTTTAGAAGGATCTACAATGATTCCTCATTGACTGATGACATGACCAAGAAAATTGACTTTTTCTAGCCAAAATTCACATTTAGACGATTTTACATACAACTGTCTTTCTTGTAAAACTCCTAATACTATCTTTAGATGCTCCACGTGTTCCTATCGACTTTTTGAGTATATCAAAATATCATCGATTAAAACAACCACGAATTTATCGAAATATGGGTGAAAAATCCTATTCATGTAATCCATGAATATATCTAGAGCATTAGTTACACCAAAAGGCATTACCAAATACTCATAGTGTCCATAGCGAGTCCTAAAAGCAGTTTTGGATACATCTTCCTTCTTCACTCGTATTTGATGATATCCAGACTTTAGATCAATTTTCAAGAATACTCTAGCACCATGAAGTTGATCCATCAAATCATCTATTCATAATTATCACTTTATTAAGTTGACGATAGTCTACACACAACCTTATACTACCATCTTTCTTCTTCACCGACAAAACTGGTGCACCCCCAAGGAGATACACTTGATCTTATAAATTGCTTTTCTAGCAATTCTTTAAATTGTTTCTTTAGCTCCAATAATTCAAATGGTTACATCTAATATGACACCCTTGAGATTAGTTTAGCTTCAAGAATAAGGTCAATGGAAAACTCCACTTCTCGTTTGGGTGGAAACCCAGGGATATCTTCTGGAAAAACTTCAGGGAATTCATTTACAACTAGCAATTCCTCTATTCGGGATTCTCGCTCCTCTTTTATTGAAAGTAACATCATGAATCCTTGAGCTCCTTCTTTTAATGAAGCATTTACTTGGTTAGCAGATACAAACCTTGTATACTCAAAATTTGAATCTGTTGATTCGCTGAATATTATTGTCTTTAACAGTCTATTAAGACATGATTGTTTGCCAACCAATCTAATCTGAGAATAACTTCTAGATTAAAAAGTGGTATACAAAATAGATTAGCTTTAAAATTCCTATTGTTTATGACAATAGGACATTCCCAACAAGCTTTAGAAGTAACCATGGAATGGTTTCCAGGAGAAAGAACAGATAACTCAAAAGGCAACTCAATCACATGCAAGTTTAACCTTTCCACACAATCATTAGCTATAAGGAAATAAGATGCGCCTGAGTCATACATGATAGTCAAAAGAGTCTTATTGATGATACACGTACCTTCTGCCATTGTATCCTAACGGGATGCTTCCTCACCACTGGTAGCAAAAACTTTTCCTTGAGTCGTTGGTTTTTCCATCGCATTACTAGGTCTTCTACGAGTGTGATTACCCGTGTTGGTACCTCCGCCATTTTCTTTCTTTATTTCTGGACAATCCCTCAATAGATCTCCCTTTTTATTGCACTTAAAATAGACATAAGTATGGAAATTCTTTCACATGTGAGGTCCTTCACAATTATAACATTTAACTTCAAAGGCCACTGGTGTGTAATAGCTCCCAGATACCGCTCGAGGATTTGCAGGTGCATTATATCCCTTATGTGAAACTTAATGTCGAACAAGGAAAGATGTAGCACCAGGACGACGTGATTGAGTAGGATATGGCTTTTTCCTTGCAAAATTCTTGTTTTGGAAACGTTGAGGTCCATAAATCCTTAACCCGTTGGTTATAGGATCATACTCCCTAGCCTTTGACAGCTTATTTTTATGGTCCTCTTCAAAAATTTTGTAACAATTAACCAACACCGAAAATTCACGAACTTCTTGCATCCGAATAGCTTCTTTTATCTCTGGTCGAAGACCATTGATAAATTTAGCACATTTGGCCCGTTCATTTATAGCATCAGCATAATGTGAGTGAAAGCAGGACAACTCTTCAAAGTTTGTAGCATATTCTGCAACTGATTTGCTACTTTGAGTGAGAGATAGGAATTCTATTTCTTTCTTTTCTCTGACATCATCAGGAAAATACTTTTCCAAAATTTTTTCCTTGAATCATTCCCAAGTGATTTCAATCCCACTTGCTTTAAATTGTCTTCAAGTACCTTCCCACCAATGTTCAGCATCCACTATCAAAACATAAGCTGTAAAAATTACCTTATCAGCCTCTGAACAATGAAGTGCATGAAAAATCTTCTCCATCTCATGAATCCATAGTTAAGCTCCATTAGGATCATAACCTCCTTTGAAACGAGGTGGATTGCATTTTTCAAAAAGATTTAACCTCCTTAAAGCATCATTGCCTTGAGCATTTTGGTTTACTTGATTTTCAGCCATTGCAGTGATCAAACGCTCCACTACGGCTACAAGTCCAATTTCTTGTTCTGCCATGAGTTCCTGCTCATAATCAAACTTATTATATACTAAACTAGAATTATCAAGCATTATCACATAACCTCTATACCTAAATATTCAAGATATAAACTAAATAAGTCAAGCCTCTCCCCAAGCCTATGGGACGAACACTCTGATATCACTTTATAACATCTCTAAATAACTACCAAAATTTAAATAATACAAAAATTCACTTAAATATTTAAACAATTTCATAGACATAACTACATATATCTAAAATACTTTGTTGTATAAACATTTATATAGATATATACAAAACTGTACATGAGTATAGGTTCAGATTAGTAGTAACCCCAAAAGTCAGATGCTAGCTAATGTCAAAATAGGCTTCAAAACATATGAGTAGCTAAATAATATAACAAAAAGGACTACTCAACCATCAAGCACAACTGGAGTCATCAAAACTACCCATAACGTCCTACTGGGTTAACTATGGCTAACTAAGCGTCATCTATAATGGAGTCGCTCCCAGATGAAGCTCCCTCCACGTCTTCTTCATCAGCTGGCGGAGGTGGGGTGGTTTCCCTTAGAAAGGGTCATTATCATGAAGGTCAAAAATAAGTCTAGCTTGAAAAGAAAAAGAAAGGGACCCTAACGGGTTGGGCAAACAACCTATGACTTGAGATAGTCTCACATTAACAATACCATAATATATGTATACATTCCCTATATCCAAGAACCTCCATCTCCCTACTTTACCTTGACGAGGCCTGATTCTTACATCTATCATTTACGGCATATTTTTCATAGAGAAAATTTGTGCAAGTTCAAAATTTACACCATGTAAACAAAAAAATGGGTGAGAAACAGAAAATACTAATATTATACAAGACACATATAAATAATAGAGTTTTACAAGTAATAAATTTTAATAACAATTTCTTCATACATGTTATTTACAGCATGGAATGAAAATGTAGAGATGACTGGCAGTTCTTAATTTTACTTAATAAATATTTTTATCAATTCTTTTATTAATGATAAAGATGCAATGCATATGGGCCCTTAAGTCTTCTTTTATTGGGAGCAGTCAGGAGCTGATACTGTTTCGTGATAATCTGCCAATATGGCTAACGAACAACTCCATTGACCATAATATGCACTTAGGGCCTAGTCAGATTGGTAAGAGCTTGTTGTGAATTTACCCGACACTAGGGAGCGACCTCAGGTCTCCTAGGCCTCTCTTCACACCCTCTCATTCCAAGGTTCGCTATTGAACCATTCCTAATGCATTTCTCAGATTATAATCGTATCTTTTGAAACATTATTGTCTTTCACTCGTTATATGATGCATGTCACATACTGAATTAGTTCAAACTTTTAGCACATATTTTTCATTCTTGTTCACAAAATTTATCAAAATTTTGGTAGAGTTTCCTCTATAAATTGAATATTTCCAAAATTTATCTTTGACCTGTTACACTTAAAAAATTCCCAGACAACATAATACAACCATATTAAATATGTATTTTTGATTCAAACATCAAACTTTTCACAATCTAACAAATATAAATTCTCATTATAAAATTATACAAATAACAAAGTATGACATATAAATAATAATTGTAAATAAGTAAAGACATAAAGATAATAACTGAAATAAATATTGAAGGGTTAGAGAGTCCCTTCTATTATTTAACATGTCTTATATTTAGTAAATTCTTATCTCACCCTCCCTTTACCTGAGAACTTGTTTTTTTCCAAGAAAATCTTTTGAAACACATAGATTCCTATTGTTAGTATTAAGTTCATTTTATTTTAGATTATATATTATTATTATTATTATTATTATTATTATTATTATTATTTTACTTAGCATAAAATAATATTATTAACTATATTAAGAGAAATAAAAACAATTTTGATAAATCAGTAATATGAATAATAATAATATATTATGATTAATAATGATAGTAACATTATAAAATAACTAAATAAATAATTAACATAGAGTGAATAATGATAAAAAACTTAAACAATATATATATAACAATTAGATAAATGAAATGCAAATAAATAGATAAATTAATGAGTACATAAGAAATAAATACATAAATGAATAACAATAATAAATAATAAATAATAAATTAACAGTAAATAAATAAAACAAGTATATATAAATAAATTAATTAAAAATAGAATTAATAAAAAACAATAACAAAATAATTAATCAAATAAGTAAATAAATAAAAAATTAAATAAATAAATAAATAAACAAATAGATAAACAATCAAATAAATAAACAATTAAATAAATAAACAAATAAATAATAATTAAATAAATGATTAATTAATTAAAAAATAAATTAATAAATTAAATAAACAATTAAATAAATAAGTAAATATTTAGTTAATTAATTAATTAAATAATTAACTAAATAATTACATAATTAACTAAGTAAATAAATAAATAATTAAACAAATAAATAAATAAACAATTAAATAAATGATAAAATAAATAAATAAATAAATAATTAAATAAAGAAAAAATTAAATAAATAAATAAACATTATATATATATAACAACATTACCGTAAACGTTATATATATACATATATATATATATATATATATTAAAAGAAAGAAGAAAAGGGAGCAGAGAGGAGAACTAACCTCTCGCTCTTCTTGAGACACGTGAACATAAATAGATGGTAACGGGGGTATTTATAGACAGTGAAAAAATATGTTTTTATTTTTATTTTTCATAATTATCCATAATTATACTATAGGTATTTTTATGAGATAAATTTTATACTTCAAATTTTATTATGAATCATCAAAATATACTTAATAAAATAAATATAAGTATTTAATAAATTTGTTTAACTCTAAATATCTCAAATACTAAATGTTTAACTACCTATTTTTATAAGCTCATTGATTTACTTTTCTAACCAAACGATCTTTAAACTTTACGAAATTTTAAACTTAAGCTCATATGCACGAATCTAAACTTCCTATCAAGTTTCATAATTTTTTGATAACATTTCTTATATTGGTTTAGACCCAAACGACTCTAGTTTAGACTATTTTCACTTATCTATAAAAATATCCAAAATTTTTCATAAAATCCTATAAATTACAACGATCAGTCAGTTCTAAAAAACCTCAAGCAAATTTTGCTAAAATTATAAATTATAATTTTCTTACAAATTTATCCTTTGATATATAAAAAATATAGTAAAACTATAGGATGTTACAAAAGCAATGGCATCCACGGGCTGTGGATTGAATCCACTGGCCGTGGATTGTGCTGGGCACCCATGCGCATTTGAAAGCTAATTTTTATCCCAACACAATGACCTCCACGGGCCATGGATTGCATCCACTGGCCGTGGTTCGAGGTCTGTTCTAATGGGCTTGATTGCATAATTTTAATCCCCAAGCAATTCTATCCATGGGTCGTGGATTACAACCACTAGCTGTGGATGGCCATCAGGTAGTGCATATTAATATTTTTAAATCCCCTTGGCTCTTTTTCACGTTCCATTTAAAGCACCTTTGCATTCCTTGCATCTTTCCCTTTTCACAAGTGAATCTCACCCCAAAGCTTTCCGAAAGTTCTTCCTTTAAATCCCCATCACACTTCCTTTCTTGGTTCCATTTCTCCCTCATATCAAGTAAGTCATCACCATTTCCTTCTCTAAATCTAAAATTTTTCATGGATTTTAGGGTTTTTGAAAATTTGTGAGTCCTTGTTAATCTTTTAAAACTGGTTAATTGGATACTTTCCTATATACTTTATGATGATTAAGGATGCTTTAGAAACACATGGGTATGCTTTAAACTCTTTTGAACAATGTTTGATGCTCTTCTCCCTCTTGAACCCTATTTGTGTTTTCTTAAGTTTGGTGCTTTCTTTGGTGATTAAAACTTGATTGGCACTTCCTACTTGAATATTTAGGTGTTTATAAACATATTGGATTCCATGGTATGTCATGCTCTTAGCATTTCATGTTTAAATTATGGATGCACACCAAGTGTTTGTGTAAATGTCTATGACACCTTTTATCTCATTGTTTGCACAACTAGAGTCTAGTTCACATTACATTATATCTATTTAATCATATATGACTATAACCTCTTCTCATAAATACCATTGATGTGTGACATCATTTTTTTACTCTTGTGTTACCCTTTTTGTTTTATGTAAACTTAGAATCTTTGACTAAATGCCTATTAACTTCTTTTTTATGGCTTAACTAGTCCACTTCCTAGTTTCGTAATATCACAATGGCATCCAAAGCATCCAAGGCTCCCACAAAGAAAATGAAGACTAAAGGTAAGTCTTCTAACTATTCTAACCTTGATGATATTGAGTGTCCATCTGAGGGACAAAAGATGAGGTTAGAATCATTATTAAAAAGAGAAATTATTCCTTTGAGATTCTTTTGTAGGGATACTTTGTTGACTCTTGGGTATTTTTGAAGATACTCTAAAATTGTGCCAAAATTTGGGTTGGGATTCTTTTATTCAATTATATGAACCTACTTTTGAACGCACCTTTATAGAGTTTCTTAGTTTTGTGGAAGTGAATAGGTGTAACAATAATTTTGGTTAGGAACTTTCCTTTATGTTAAATAATTCTAATTTTAGGCTTGGTTTAGATAAGGTAGTTACCATATATGGATTTCCTCCACGGGGTACTGCTAGCATTCCAAGGGAATTCAAACCGGGGTAATTTTGGTCATTTATTTCCCATAAGGGTCCCTATAATGCTTCCTTTTCTAAAGCCTCCTCTATTCACCACCGTATTTTTTGGTACCTCCAACGCTTTATGGCCTACTCCATTTTCGGGAGGTATGACAGTTTCGGTACTATTCGGACACCTGGGGTATTTTTCTTGCACTCTATGCTTAATAGTACTTATATTGATTCAACTAAATGGTTATGTAGCCAATTCTCCTAAGTTGGAAATGCCAGCTATGGAAAAATTGTCATTGCAGGCTACATTAATCCTATTGCAAGATATGTGGGCATTGACCTAGAACAAGATACTCTTCTTTGTCAACCAAAAAGGGTTGACGTTTCTAAATTAATTAACATGGGGATGATTATTAAAAACATGATGTTTATTGTTTGGTTATACCTAGAATACCTGTGCTTCATCCCCTGCTTAATCCTACTTTCACTAGTATGGCAAGCAAGACATCTTTCTTTTTCATAGTTACAAATGCTTATACCCCATTGGCTACTGAGCTGTCCATCCACACCGAGCCTTCAGAGCAAGCTGGGCCATCTCATACAGTGGAAGAGGAACCTTTCTCCATGCAACAAATGTACTCCTTGTTCCAACGAATAAACTCACGAATGGAGTCCATGTCTGCTGAACAAGTTCGCCATGTTGGTGTATGCACTACGACCTATTTATGTATCAATTTTAACTTATCAATAAAATAAGAATTTTCAGTTTTAAGATTGTTTTAAAACTATTTATCCTTGGAATAATAGGTCATATAAGAATTATTTCTAAAATGTCCCTAATCAAGTATTTACATGGGGACATATAAATACATTAAGACTAGTGTGTGAATGTACTGATGATTTAATCTCACAGATTATAGATATAGATGATATCAAGTCTTCATACAGGTACACATTAAGAGTAATGTTGTACTGGACAGACCCACCATGAGAACATTGCATGGATCGTTACATGAGTGTCATAAACGATTCTCAATGTGATAATGGTATATATAGTTCTTCGACCTAAAGTCACTACGATTCCTACATAAGAAGTTTATTGTTTTGATACAATCAAACGTCATCTGTAATAAGATGACCATAAAAATTGTAATTACGCAATGAACAAATTATGCAGAGGGATGTGAGTGATGTAGATGAGATTTATCTCTCCTATGTGATAGGAGTGATATCTATGGACCACTTGATAAAGTGAGACTAACGAAATGCATGGTCATGCTAGGAAGAATAAATATTAGATATTTATTTTGTAAAGTCTACTCTGGTATCAAGTAAAATGAATTGGGTTATACAAGGATGACGATGACCATGTCTTGGGCCTAATTAGATATCGTGACAAAAGGAATAAATATATAAAATAATTATCATTTATAGGTCATGCAGGTTGTGACACCCCAAAATTGGGGGTAAATTTTTTGCATTTTATGAATCATTATTCGATATAAAAATAAGGTGGTGAACTTTTAATTAACACCCTGGATCTATGAAAAACCTATCTCATATATGGAGATATGAGAAGGCGAGTTAAAAATGATTAATGAGGAATTTTCAATGAAAAACAGCGGAAAAAAATTTATTTAAATTGATGTTGTATGATTGGGTTCAAGAAATTAGGCATCATGAGGTTTAATGATTTTATAACATGTCAAAGGTATTATTAGGATGCTGCAAGAGAAGATTTGATACAAAGGAGAGCCAAAATAATTAGAACAAAGGCATTTAGGAGGATCAGGGGCATCTCGCTCAAGTGAATGCCCCACTCGCTTGAGCAAGTTCAGTGGCCTACGCTTGGGCGAATCCAGTAAGTGCGCTTTAGCGAAGAAGAGAAAAGCATCAGGTGTCAATCTCACTTGAGCGAGCTCTGCTTCGCTCGAGCGAGATCGTCCCATAAGCAACAGGTGCCCATTTTGCTTGGGCGAGACACGACCGCTTGAGCGAAAATGGGACAGAACCTCACTGTCTATATTTTGCTCGAGCGAGGCCAGGCCCGCCTGAGTGAAATCCTCCCAGAATCAATTTTCTCCTCGCTCGCTTGAGCGAATTGCCATACACTAGCCATTTCGCTTGAGTGAAAATGGCTCAGTGGCTCTCCTACTCACTCTCGCTCAGGCGAGACCCTTCCCGCCTAAGTGAATTGTGGCCAGCGGCCACACCCCTGTTTCATGAGGATCTCGCTTGAGCGAGTTATACAGGAACAACAAAAACATGAAGATTTCACACAACTCATTGATCAAATTTCATTTCTTGCCAATTGTGACCTAAGTTAACATATCAATTGTGGCAATTCATACATACAATAGCTAATTCACTGATCATACATATCCAATTCAATCCTCATCCATTCAATGCATGATATTTGAATCATCCATACATAATCTTCATAAAATGCTACAAGTTATGAAACACACCATTCATTCATAGTATTTATCATCCACAAGTATCATAATTCATTATCTTATATCATTTAGGTCATTAATGAAAATTGGCCATACACACCAAGGTCCAATTTTCCTACATGACCCTTAAAATCATCAAGCTACAATCTAGATGGTAAAATAAGCATACATATACACTATATGCTATACAAAAATCTAGATTTGCTGGCCAAGGCATTTCCTCTACACCTATTTACCTCCTTCATCAAAATGTACTTCAAAAGATTCACTCCACCCATGAGTGCCCTGCATCACAAGTCTAAAAAGTAGACAACATGGGAGAGTGAGTCATATATTCCAAAAAAATGAATATGAATACCATGTGATTATGTGCATATGTATCACAACATGTATACTTTGGATTCACGCATATTTCATCATCAACTATCATCACATAATACAAATATCTTTGTAAATCAAGCAATGTATAGAATCATACACATGATCTAGTCCTTCAACAAATTGGACTATTACATATCTCATCAATTTACCCAAATCATTATTTGGTATTCACATCTTTTATGTTGTCTTAATTCATCTTCTCATCCTTGACACAACCATCATCATATCTCATCACCTTTTGGCATAATTCCTTGCTATATGTAAATGCTCTTAAGCTAATGCATATGCACAACAGATTATTTCAACAATTACAGATGTGACTGTGGGAATATAAACACCAATTGTGGGACTCAAGTATGATCATCTAACCGTACCCATACTGCAGTAGTAAAATGTGTACACTTATCATCAAATTGGATGCATTTTACCAATCTTTTACTGGTACTAAACCGTATCGCCCATTTTGTAACACCTGGTCATTTTCACCATGACCGCGGTAACACATATTCAATATATGGTGTTGCGGGCTAACCATGAGTCATATCATGGCAGTTGTGATCCCAAGGACCACCGGGGACACCTGCTTATCAAGAGCCACCCCCCACAAGGGTCAACCACATGTGGCTCCCCGTAGCACAGCATGGGCAGCTTCATGACTTACACACTGAGTCACAGGGGAAACAACAAATCGCTCATGCATAGAGTCGCCCTCCCACTGGGCCAACCGGGGGAATCCCCTAAAATTCCAACACTGGTAGCTATGTAGTATGCCATAGATGCAAATGCCAATCTTATGCATTTCTCACTCTATGCATCCTAATCATGCCACTCATCAATCATCATCAACATCATTGCCAACACCACAACAAGGCTTTTAGTGGATTTATTATTGTTGGTTATTGTTATTGGTTTAAATTCTCATGTGATATTCTTAATAGTTCTCATTACATAATTCAATTCCATCCCAAACACAATGACATCAATCTTTCAATATCAATCAAGGTATACTATTCATTCATACCCATTCTCAATCAAACATCAACAATACTCATTTCATATTTATAGTGGACATAAGTATAACATCATATTGTCAAATAATCCACACCACCATATAGCACACCATAATTATTCTAAATGCATCAATGTATATTGCCAAAACACATCACCAACATCATACACACATTACAATTCTTCATAACAATACAAGCAAGGCACATGCATATTGTCACATATGACAATTAAATACTATCCAATTCATGCATTTAGAACATAAAGACTCATCTCCTACCTCAAGAGAAGAATTCCGATTGATACAACATTCCTGCCTAGTCATTTGGAATGGATCCTACATTAATATACATGTAAAATCCTAATCAATCAACTATTCAAGACACAAATTCAACTCTAATTAGCCATAATCATATCTACAATTTCATAACATGTATAAGACATGTTATAGACATCATTTTCCTTCATTTATTAGGCTTCGGGAATTCCTTCCCATCAAGCCTCATTCATTATGTTTAAAGGCTACAAAACAACTTAAGCCTAACATTCAGAATACATCATGTATCACTATCTATACTCTCAATGGCTTATATTTTCCCTCCAATACATTACCCAAACTACATTTATCATTTTTCCCAAATCTTAAAGTTAGGGTTTTCACCAAACTCAACCACACTCATAAATGCATCATTAATCCTTATCTCCTTCTAACCATAAATTTATCTTCCTCATTTATTATCATCAAAGTTAGCATTTATGACAACTCACTCTGGGTTTCCACATTTAAAGCTTCTTCAAATGCTCTCTTAACACCAAGGACTCATAACTAAAGGTTCATATTCTTGAAAAATGGCAAGAATCTTACCTCAAGAGAGGAAAAGAGAGAATATTCAAGGGAGAGGGAGACCCACATGAAAATTTGAAGAAGAGGGAAAGAGAGTTTCAAGCTTCCACCTCCAATCTTCAAGCTCCAGAAACGAAAATAAGAGGAAAGAAATGGGTACCACCTTATCTTGGGTTAGAAGAAAGGAAGAGGGGAAAATAGAGAAAGAGGAGAAAAAGAAATGTACTTTTTATAAAGGCTTCAGCAAGCCAACGAAAAGAAGAAGAGAGAAATGGGTTTTTGACTTTATTTTTAATCATCCTCATTAATTTTTCATCGTTTTACCACAAACAGGATCTCTGTTTGGGTTCAATACTTTATCTAAAAATTATTCCAAATACATATTCGGATTCCCAATAATATTCTTAATAGCCCTGACTAATATTATCCCAATCAGAGATACTTGGTCTGACACCTATATTTTAATTGGGCTTAATTTCAGTTTATTCGGCTCCAATAAATTATGAGTAGTCCCTAAAAATCTTAATTTAATTACTTCCAATATTTTGGGACATTAAATAACCCACATACAACTACTTAATATTTATTTCCTTAATTAATCCTTTAGTTTAAAATTTAGAGTGTTACATTGATGATAAATAATATTTAGACATAATGATGTATTGCTAAATACCACTCTTATTTTATATTAATAATAAAATAGTTTATTATTAATATAACCCGATATTTTCCTTATAGGGTCACACACATAGAGTAAGCCCACCAGAGAATGATTTTATTTTAGTTGGATTAAAAATAAAACTATTGGGCCTAACTCACTTAGAATGAATCAGGAGCCTAATGTTTAATGAGAGCTCATCAGATTAAGACCTAAGCCTATATATAGAGCATGAGATGCTTATAGGCTGCTACTCAGAAATTAGGATTACTCTAAACTTTCATGCTAGCATTCAAAAATTCAAATTCTGGTAGGAGTGCTTGTGTGGACTCCTAAGGACGGAGCTATAATTGTTTTGATTAAGGAACTTGTTACA
This sequence comes from Clitoria ternatea, assembly GCA_037962975.1. Taxonomy (NCBI): domain Eukaryota; kingdom Viridiplantae; phylum Streptophyta; class Magnoliopsida; order Fabales; family Fabaceae; genus Clitoria; species Clitoria ternatea. Next base: position 248,701,983 of record CM075669.1, read on the forward strand.
TGTCTACAAGAGGTAAAATCTAAAACAAAATTTTTAATTTTGTATACAATGCCTTGAAACATTCGTTTTTGCAATTCCTTTTGGGAATCCTTTGTGTTTCTGCTGTTTGACCCTGGGGGATTCCATAATATGCCAGGGGGTCAGGATTGAGGATATTTCTAAGAGGGTTAATGCCATGTATGACTGGTATTCCCAATAGGGCCATTTCCCTAATTCTTCTCCATGACAGGTACCTGTTAAGTTTTTGTTTCTCACCTTACTCTATATTCCACATTAATGACAATGTTCGTTATTAGTTTAGGGTGGTGAGTACACAAAAACTTAACCTGATGATTACTTCATTTTGCATTTTGTTTTGTCTTAGTGTTTCATCTTATTTCATTTTGCATTTTATTTTGTCTTAGCGTGTCATCTTGTTTGTGTCTTAGGATAACATTGTTAGTCTGTAGGGTGATTGCTCGAGTTATAGGGTATGTATAATTTTAAGTAAATGGACCACATGCATATTAGGAACCTGAAAGAAAAAAATATATGCTAAAATTCTCTTAATGATGATTGCCTCAATGTTAAGATGAAAGACTCGTAATAAATCCATGCTTTCTAAATCTAGACTAATCACCACAGTGAGGTTTTTGAGCCAGAAAGGGTATTGCAATGAATAAAAATTTAACCTTTATTTCCTTCTTTGAGTGATTCACATATGCTAGGCATTCTAGAACTTGCTTTTTGACTGATTCAAAATGGTTTGTGAATGCATATCATGGAATGAAAAAGGCACTTTAGGCCTTATTCTTTAGCCCCAGAAATTGTCTATTTAATTAACCTACTAATTTCCCCTTTTGAGCCTAATAGATTTTTCATTTTCTTTTTTTCAAATTGCCTTTTTGCTTCCTAATTTTCATGATTCCTGTAGAAGAAGCAAAAGAATAGCAACTCATGAAAAAGATAATTGTGAATAAAAAGGGTATGATGTAATTATGGAGTTTTGGGTTCTATATAAAAAAGAAGAAAACAAAGAAAGAAAAAGAAAAGAGAAGGATGATAATGAGAAAAAGAAGACAGAGAATAAAATGAATTATGCTCCTAAGAGTTCCTGAATGTGAAAGGGAATGCTTATTCTATTTGCGTGAAACTTGTTTTGTCTTAGGAATTGTTTAGCCCTTTGAGTTTTTCCTTTTCTTGATTTTCTTACCTATATATTGAACCTTTGTCCACGCTACAACCTTTAAAAGACCTTTAGACTATGACATGTGCTCTTGATAATTATGGAGTTTATGGTCAATTGCCAAGCCTATAGTAATGTTTAAGGTGTGTTGAGGTGATTTTCATACACAAACTTAAAGCACTAAGAGGGAAGGTGAGGAGAGTGTACCCTTAGTCCAACCTTTGTAAATATATGAATTGTTCATTGGTTGAATTTTAACTTGGCATTTTTGGGTGATTATCTAAGAGAGAAACATAATAAAAATAATTTGATTCCATTTGGGGTTTCTTAATTTTGCATGGGCCCTTTATTCTTAATTTACCATTTTGATAAGCATGCATTTTGCATCAATTTAGGGTCTTTTTGGTCATGTTTTATGTCTATTTTGTCTTAATTACCCCCGATTCCCTTTGTTTTTGATTCCATTCCATATATGCTACTTAGGTGTTTTTGTTTTTGTAGGTTTTGTGATGATTTGGGTCTATTAGCACAAGAATTGGAATAATGAAGTGAAGTGGATATCTTCTGAGACTTTCGCATCCCCTAAAAGTCGTATTTTAACAGGTTTTAGGCAATCCACTGGCAGTGGATCAAACCACTAGCCGTGGATATCACTGGAGTGCATGGAATACCTTGACAGAGACATCTATTGGTCGTGGTTGCATCCACTGGTCATGGATATCACTGGATTACATGTGACGACCCGCATCAATTTAATCATTTTTCAAAATAATTTTTCACATTTAATAAATATTAACTCGGTCATAATATAAAATAATATCTACTTTTCTTAATTATATTTGAAACAATAAAAACATAATCAAAATAATGACCGATCGGAAGTATTTCAATAATAAAATAGAATTTAGAATCAGCGAAAGAAAGAGAATAGAGTCAGGGGTCATTCGCCTGAGCGAGACCCTGATTCGCTTAAGCGAGTACCGACTCGCTTGAGCGAATGCTACTCTTAAACTTGAGCGCACAAGACATACAAGGAAAGTCAACAATTTGGGTTTCACTCGAAAATACATGTTTCCCGATCAACTATCACTCGGAAGCAGCTAAACCCTACATCACTCAAAAAAGGTCCACTCGATCTTACTTCACTCGGAAAACACCTGAGCCTTACTTCACTCGGAAGAGGCTCACGAACATAACTCACTCAGAAACTTCCTCACCTTTACTCGGGAGCAATCCAATCTTCACTCGGAGACACTCTACTCTTTCCTCACTCGGAACATTTGAAGGATAGATTCGTTCGGGAAATACTCACTCGGTAATAAACTTTGCTACAACAAGTATGTGAAAATAATTACCAATCATAATTCAACATAGATTCACATCCGATTCAATTTAATTCAGCACACATGCAACATCACACACTCCGAAAATTCACTATACACATACATATACATATTACATAATTCATTCAAAGTCACTCGGGCCTTGGCATCGATTCTCCGCTTGGTGCACCTCCATGGCTCCGACCTCTTCCCTGTCACTGGTTACTAAATTGAAAGCCACAGCAAGGGTTAGTGTTCGGCATCATAATTAATCTAGAACGGAACTTAATAAATTACATGTATATAACTCTATCTGATTGCTTTATCCATAATTGCAGATCATACTCGGCAACTATAGTAAATCATACTCGGCCAACATAGCAAATCATACTTGACAATTATAACAAATCACATTCGGCAAGTAATTCTCACTCGACAAGTATAACGGTTCACACACGGTGAATATAACAATTTACACTCAGTAATTCTATCAAATCATACTCGGCAAATATAGTAAATTCTCACTCGGCAACTATAACAATTTCACTCAATAAATATGGTCAATTTTTCACTCGGCAACTATAGAAAATTTTTACTCAGCAACTTAGTCAATCTTACTCGATAATTATATCATGTTTCACTCAGCAATATAGCAATTTTTCACTCGGCCACTATAGCAAGTTTTACTCAGCAACATAGTTAATCCTACTCGATAATTATATCATGTTTCACTCAGCAATATGGCAACTCGATAATTATATCATGTTTCACTCAGCAATATGGCAGTCTTTCACTCGGCACTATAGTAAATTTTTACTCAGCAACTTAGTCAATCTTACTCGATAATTATATCATGTTTCAGTCAGCAATATAACAATTTTTCACTCGGCCACTATAGCAAGTTTTACTCAGCAACATAGTTAATCCTACTCGATAATTATATCGTGTTTCACTCAGTAATATGGCAGCTCGATAATTATATCATGTTTCACTCAGTAATATGGCAGTCTTTCACTCGGCACTATAGCAAATTTTTACTCAGCAACTTAGTCAATCTTACTCGATAATTATATCATGTTTCAGTCAGCAATATAGTAATTTTTCACTCAGCCACTATAGCAAGTTTTACTTAGCAACATAGTTAATCCTACTCGATAATTATATCATGTTTCACTCAGTAATATGGCAGCTCGATAATTATATCATGTTTCACTCGGCAATATGGCAGTCTTTCACTTGGCACTATAGTAAATTTTTCCTCAGCAACTTAGTCAATCTTACTCGATAATTATATCATGTTTCAGTCAGCAATATAGTAATTTTTCACTCGGCCACTATAGCAAGTTTTACTCAGCAACATAGTTAATCCTACTCGATAATTATATCATGTTTCACTCAGCAATATGGCAGTCTTTCACTCGGCACTATAGCAAATTTTTACTCAGTGACTATATTAAATTTCACTCGGCAATTTATCAAATCACACTCGAAAAATATAGCACATTGCACACGGTAAACATATCAACTCAAACTTAGCAATTATATTAAATTCATCGATAGTCACCACTGACTCTCATACAAAATTGACGCCTAGTATCCGGATACTAAAAGGATCGACCTTCAGCTGGGGGTCCGACTTGACACCCCGTGAACCCGACTTGGTTCACCGAGCCCGACTTGGCTCCCCCTCAACCACTGGGTCAAAGACCACTGGGTAGCTTAACTGGGTCTGACTTGACCACAGAAGCCAAAAATACAGGGTAATATATACCGTCGGTCGTCCTCCACCACATAATCATATATTCCATTATATAAACAGCCATTTCATTTCGATCATTATTGCAACTGTCAGAAACTGACTTGTGCTCGCAACGTAGGGCGACCGACTTGTCAAGCCCATCCATATAATGTTCTCACACGGCAAACACTATCATAATTATAAAATTCACATTGCCTCTATACACCGATCATCACAGCATCAATATTTAAATTTCAATCGGCTCAAACCACAAACATGCACACACGATCCTCAATCGATCGGTGTAAACATACATACATACATACACATATACAACTTTCACCCAGCATCATCTTTATTATCACAGCACACACACGATCAGAAACCGATCGGTGTCCACATGCATACTCATACATTCACACTTTCATTCAGCATCTCTATTATTTCTTAAGTCATATACACACACATATTCATATAATTTTTAGTCAGTATCATCCCTTACTCGGTTCACAGTCATTCCAATGACTCAGACAGTGTCCCATTCTAATCAATTATAACCCGAACACCCCCTTACCTCTTTTCCAGGCTCCGCCCATCTACTCCTAATGCCGATTACATCCCCAAAAGCTGGGTTCCCTGCTTCACTTCCGAGTCCAGCACCAGTTTCATCAATCGGTCCACTGATGTTCGTCCTGCTACCAGAGAAGTGGAGGACAGATTCGTACCCTACCATGCATGGCCATTCGATCAGGGAGTGAAAATAAAAAGGGAAGAGATAACTCGATCCAAACAGTCTAATGAGCTCATCTTGAAACCATGGTCACGGAAATGGTGCCCCCACGAAGTTCTGACACGGGACAAACCTCCCCTCAGAGCATGCAGCTCAGCAACGTGAGGAAGGAGGAGAAGAAGAAGAGACAGAAGCAGCAGGAAGAAGAAACAAAGAAAGGCTCGCGTGTAGAACGAATGAGGAATAAGATGGGTTTTATTATTTAAAGTCCAGGGGCGAGATAGTCTTTTCCCCATCTCCTTTATATTTTCTTTGAAAATTTTAATTAAATCTCTACCTCCTTCTAATCACTCCTCATTTAACCCTTACTCAATCAAATAAATTTTATTTATTTCCACAATAGTTAATCATTCATAATTGCCTTTATTTTAGTAATAATTCTTAAAAATACTCAATGAATCTCTAAAACATTTATTAATATTTTCACTCATCATAATTTTCACTAAAATATCCGGGATGTTACATTACACGGGGGACTTGTGTATTTAATCCATAGGCTGTGGTTCTCCTTCTTCCAGGTCGTGGACACCTCACTGAACCATCCACTAGCCGTGGATGTCATCAGGTGCCAAGGAACGGAAAAAATTTAAAAGGCATAGCTGCCAAACCTTGATCCACTAGCCGTGGATGCAAACCACTGGTTGTGGATCGAGCCACAAACCCCACTTTCTCCTGAATTTTAGGTTACTTGGGGGTTGAACTTAAGAGGTACACACAAGAGATAGAGGGAGACAGTTTTTGAGACATTTTGGAGGAGAAAATTGAGAGCTTCCTAAAGGGATTTTGGAGGAGAATTCAAGGAGAAACGTTAAGGAACATCAGATCGCAGAATTTGGGTAAAGATTTTGGAAGACCTAACAAGAACTTTTCTTCTATTTCTCTAAATCTTGACTTTGTATTTGGGTTTTTCGATGTTGAAAATTGAATCAATGACTTGTGGCTATGTAATGAATTCTATGATGAACTAAACCCCTTTTTCTTGGGATTAAGGGGGTAGTATGCATATTTATGTGAAGTGATTGCTTTCTTTTTCTCCCTTTATGAAATTTGCGTTTGCTATTTGGTTTCATGAATGCTTAATGCCTCTACAACACTTTGAAATAAGGGTAGTTAATTCCAAACGATGTAGGCTATGAGAGTGAGTATGTTGTTTGAAAGCATGAAACTAAACCTAAGGTCTTAGGTTATGCAAAGGTATGCAAGATCTTTTAAGGGGTAACAAATTTTCACAAAACATAATAAACCTAATTTACAAATTAAACGTTGTTCTTTGATATTTAGGTACATTAGTAAGGCTTCAAGAGAAAGTTGCTAATAACCTTAGGAATCTACCTTAGAAACCAAATTTCATAATTGAGGAAATGAACTGCATGAAATCAGATATTAACATATGAACCTCTTAATTCCCAAGAGTTTTCCTTTAATTGATTTTTAGAAAGCATTTAATTTCAATTTCGAGAGGCCTTGAGTGTTTTTGTTTCCATTTTCTTTGTTTGATATAAAGCGAACTTTCTTTTAATTGAACCAATTTTCCTGGATAATTGAAACACTATAAAAAGCTGGTAATTAGGCACAATCTCTGTAGGAACAATAACTTTTATTACGTGATACCCCGTGCACTTACGCAACGGTTATCAAGCACAAGTGAGAAGAAATCTAGCTTTAGCATTGATCTCCATCTTTTTTATTTCATCAGATAACCATTCATCTTTTGATTTAAGTTTTCCATCTTTGTCAAAAGGAGAGTTATAGTCACCATTAATAATGACTGCCCATAGACTGTACTGGGTGGATTTTATGAACATTTCCATTATATCCTTCTAGTATGGATAGTCTTCTCCAAAAAAGGCTAGAGGTCTGTTGATAGAAGATCCTTCTGTGATCAACTGATTACTCTAAGATGCTGCCATAGATCTTGATCATTTTCACTCAAGGGAGTGATCAACCCAAAGGACAAGCTCTGATACTTATTGATGGTTCAGAGTCAGACTTAGAAGGGGGGTTGAATAAGTCATAGACTCTTTTTTCGGAAATCAAGAACCAAATAAAACACATAATCAAAAGACGTAAAAGAGCAAAGGAAAGAGATCAACACAGAGAGTTTATACTGGTTCACTAGCTACATCCAGTTTCTTCCAACTTGAAGGATTTACACTATTGTAAAATCTCTTTTACAATAACAGCACCAGACTAGTGCCACAAGTATTCTTGACTCTAGCCACTTCTGGCTTAAACCCAAGTATTCTTTCAATAAGCTACTCCTGGCTCAACCCAAGTATTCTTTCAAAAGCCTCTTCAGGCCAACAGTGTTTCCCATACTAACAAATTATGACAACATACTAGACTTTTACAGAGTGTTTGAGTGAATGAAAGTAACTCACAGAACTTAGTGTATGGGTGATATACAAATGTAATTATACACTAAGTTATGACACAAGACCAAGGTCTGCTAGAAGCAGAACAAACAAAAAAGGTCTTTGTCTTACAAGAGAAGAATGAATTGAGAGAAAATTTGACTTAAGAGTTTGAATGAAAGCTCATAAGTTCTATATTTTTTTTGAAGTTTAATTTTCCTTGGTATATATAGAAGCTACAGGATATGACTGTTGCTTCTTCTTAAAAGGAGATATAGACGTTGGACATCATTTGAAAGTATTTACCTTAAACTTTCTGTTACCAAACCTTCATGTTGTTACAGATTCAAGGGGCTGGTAGTAGACTTCTTCAGTTCTTTCATGAAAATGGTTTCTTATGCATCTCCAATGCATAAGGCCATTTGTATTTTATTTCTTGATTAAGCGAGAGGTTAGAAGTAAGCTCTCAAAAAGCTTTCTGAGATATCTTGACATAAGTTCTGAATATGCTCAGTGTTCTTTGATAATGTGTAGAGGTAGGTACACTGACACATGCTGCGGAGCTTGATCTTGTTTCTTGTGTTCTTTTATGATAAGCATGCATATGTGATATGTGCATAAATCCCAATACATCACTTAAATAGAATTAGGAACATTGAGAATGGATCTTTGATCTTTTGAGTGAGTATGCTTATATCAGACTTTTGATTATCTACAAGACTTTTGGAATACTAATACTCCCCCTTTGCTTTATAGCCTAAGACTCGTATCCTGAAATACTTAGGCACACAGATTAGTCAAAGATAGTATATACTTCACTTTCTAATAAAAATTCTTGATGTATGATATTAACAAATCTGAGGATATAGAAACTGGGGTCTGGTCTAAGATAACTTAGAAAAATTCTTTTCATCCAGATTTTTTCTCAACACTGTCTTTCCAATAGGCATAGTCTTCACCAAGGATGGTTGGTGGTCTGTTTGTTGAGAAACCTTTAGCAATAAGCTGATCTTTATAAGAGGTAGCCATAGATCTTAATCCTTTTTACTTGTTTAAGTAATCAACTAAAAAGGACAAGCTCTGATACCAATTGATAGTTTAGAGTCAGACTTAGAAGAAGGGGTCGAATAAGTCTCAACTCTTATTTGCGCAGACTTTTACTATTGATCTTAAAAGGCGTTTCAAACTTTTGGTCGAACAGACTTTGGAAAGAGAAGGGTAAAGAGAAGATAACACAATAGATTTATATTGATTCACTTCCAAAGCAGAAGCTACATCCAATACCTTCAGACTTGAGGGATTTTTATTATGTAAAAAAACACCTTTTACACAACTAATACAACCCATGCTTTAAGTATTGTTGACTCCAGTCACTTCTGGCTTAACCTAAGTATTCTTTCACACAAGTCACTTCTGGCTCAATCCCAAGTTTTCTAAAGTCTCTTCATGTTTCCCACTTAATCTAAGGATTGGTGAGCATACCGAACTTGTTACACGAAGTATAAGTGATGAATGAGGGTTGTGTTACAAAGATAACTTAGCGTACAAAGAGATTTATGATTGAAACAGAGAATACGCTAAGTTATGATAAGTAAAAGGCCAAGGTCTGGTAGGAGCATAACAACAAGAAAGGCTTTTGCTTATACGACAAGAACAAAGAGAAACTTGATAATCTTCTAAGCACTTTTGATTTGTGTTCATATTCTTGGAATCTAGCAATTCAAAGTTTCTTATCTTCTTATATTTATAGTGTTGATGAGATAACCGTTGGAGAAGACATAGTCGTTGATCATATTTGACTTTGAAGAAGTACACAATGGCAGGGTCTGAATCAGACGTGCTTCAGAGCTTATACCAAAATGGTGATATTTGATAATCCTATATCAAAAGATACCTATTTGCTTAGCTATTTCAAGCTAAAGGGTACACCATTGTAGAGGTTGACCTTTGGCTTTTATTCTGTCATAGTTTCAGCTTTTTCTAATGCTTTGAGATATACGAGGCATCTTCCTGGATAACTGCGTGCATGTAGTCTTTAGCTTTTTGTTCCTTTTCCTTTTTGATGCAAGGTGCATGTTTAAGGCAAAACATTGTGTTAGAAATTTCATAGAAAGGGAATATTGCTTTTCTAGAAGACGTTCTTAGAGAAGGATGGTTTTCAAGGGTCTGGTAATACGTTCAGACTTCTCTTATGTGTTTAGACTTCTCTTATGCTTTCCAGATGAACTTTTTTACATGATTGGACCAAACTTATCTTTGAAATGAATTTTGTTTGATAGATTCCCCCTTTTCTTTCAACTAGTGCACTTCAGACTTTTCCTGAAACACTTGCTGAACTACATTAGTAATCATGCAAGCATACTTTATTTAACTAAGAGTCTTGATGAGTGTTATTAATAAATCCAGGGGTTCAGACTTTTTAGTCTTTCATTCAGACTTGGTTCTACAAGATAAGTTTTTATTTAAGAAACTATGAAAGTGGGGTTAAGTAAGTTACACCAAGCATGTCAGATTATCAAGATAGGCATCCATATAATTGTTATGCATAAACTTTTAATTTGATGTATTATACTAGGAAGTATGTTGGGTTGGGTTGAAATGATATATAACGACAACTTCATTTTTTTGACTTTGTATCAGAATCCTAAGTTAGGATGATGTTCTTACATCAAAATGTTTTAAAGAAAAAATTACCCTCAAAATCTAAGACCTAACCAAAAGGACTATAATTGTTAGGCACCATCTCAAGGTTAAGCAGGTCTTAAGGCGTCATAGTTTACTTACTACTATTTTAAAATTTTAAATATCAAACAGTTTTTTTAGTTAACATAAAAATTGACACAATAACAAATAAGCTCATTTTTAATAATGAATATAAAGATATAACTTACAACCAACTATTATATATATCTATATATAAATTAAAATATGACATTCAACCTCAATCAAATGAGATTTAAAAAAAACACACAAAGAAATAGTATATATAAAAAATAACACAAATGATACCTTTAAATATGCAAATAATATAATAACGTAAGATGCATACTTTACTAAGTTTTTGTTTTTAGAAATAGTTTATGAGCATGGTGTAAGATGTAGAAACTCAGGTGAGGTTAGTGGCACTTAACAATTTTTGCTGCTTGCCATTTACGGGTTGATCACAAATTTGATAGATTTGATTCGATTCGTAAAAGCCTTGCTTATAGCAAAGGTTATAAGGACCCTTCTTATAATAATAGTTATTATATTATATTATTATAATAATAACTAGGTACATAAGCGAGCTCTTGGCTCAGAGACTCTCAACTGGCGACGAAGACTGATCCGTCCCATGCACACTTTTCGACACTGTAAAAGATAAACCCATCACCCTCTCACACTCACGCAGAAGCGAAAGCCCTTTCGTACTTTGTTCGACCTTCAATGGCGGAAAGAGGAGAATGCTCTTCTTCATCGAAACCCTCCGATGAAATCTGGGCCAAGCTCGGTAATCATTATTCTCCTTCAATTCCTTGCTGGGTATTCACAATCACACTCACATATCACAAATACCATTTCAATTTTAAAACTTGCCACGGATACTCCTTTTATCGGATTCCACTTAAATTCTTCCAAATTTAAATGGAATTAGAAGGCGGGGTACAAAAATCTTTGATCTTTCTTCGTTCAGTGGCCTATCCCACATTTTTTAGGATGATAAAGCTTCTACCTTTTTCTCTTCCAAGTATTGGCACTGTCACTGTCACTGTCACTGTAAGTTTGCTCAGAAATTATAACCGTTCAACCTTAATCATGCATGTGCTGTAACTAACAATGGGGTCGTTGTGGTTGTGGATGCCATGTTTGGGGTTTGATTCACGATGGCAAGAACTTTGTAGGTTTGGATTGAAAATGAGTTGGGAGATTTTCTTCTTACGTTTCTGTTCCAGCTCACTGTTTTTATTATTATTATCGTGTTTATACATTTCATGGTGGTACTTGGTGTTCCTTGAAAAAACAAAAGTGTAAATTACAGGGATCAGAGTTTGAAATTTGTGTGAAACCCCATGAGGGATTTTCTTTACAGATGCCAAATTGATTTTTACATGCAAACAATTGGAGAGATTAATTTAGTGTGAAATTTGGACATTAATCTTGAGGTTCTTATTTTGGTCAAACTAGTTCCTTCGTTCTTGCAGTCCCATCCGACTCGACATATTCTGATGTGGAGATAAGGTCGGATGAAAAGGTAATATCTTCTGAGATATCAGCTCCTTCTAGTGACAAACATTGCTGGTGCAAAATAATAAGGAATTCGGATCTATGTTCAGCCACAATCGAAAACAAGAGGTAAAGTCATGACTACTTCATAAATTAATTGTGTAAATCATGCTCCCAGTTAGCGAAGGTTATGTTTTGTGGTTTATTAGAAATTACTATTTTGTGAATAACAGGAAACAGTTACCATTAAAACTAGAACACGGGAAAATGCAATCTATGTGTGGCCTTCTCATCCCCATTGTTTAAGTCTATAGTTCTACAAATATCGTTCAAAATTGCAGTTGGAGCTGATAAATCTTCTGATGATTGTTAGTAGCAACCTTTTTTTTTTTTCCGTAAAATCAGTTTTCTGCTTTGCTAGGGTTGAAATCACTATAACTTGTTTCTGTTTCGTGATGGTACATGAATACCACTCCCCGCCCCCGGATGAAGTACTAAGTGTAGAAGCATCTTATCTTCTTCCTTTCCATATTTTACTCCTTTTATTTTAATTCTTTTGTTTTTGGGTGTATCATTCATTCTTGCTGTAGTCCAAACATAATACTTGTTGATGGGGCTGAGGTACACAGTGAAGACAATGCCGTCATTAAGGATGGAAGTCAAATTATCCCAGGTCCTGATAGTCAAGGTCAGTCTTCCAACATTCATGGAAGTATAACATTTTCTATTCCTGACTACTAATATGGAATTAAACATTGTAAAGTTACATTGTATGTCGAGGAAGTTGTTAAACTTCCACAAACTGAGGTCACTGTCTGTCTACTGTCAATCCATTGATCTGTTTCAAGCAAAGTTCTATTCTAAGTTTACTTTGGGTGGAGTTACATGTTATACTGTTTTTTAGTAAGATTCACACTTAGTTTGACAAAAGTAGAGTTGGCAGTATGGGTTTGACCCACAGCCCACTCCATTTAACTCCCTATAACCTGTTCTCTTTTATCCCTTGTTCTTTTTGGCCTGAAGCCACCAATCTGAAAAGTTTTGTGGGTTAGGGGCAAGTTTAGCTCATCCCAGTCACTTTTTTTTATCTCCCCCCGTGAAACCAAGAACCACATGCCCTTGCAATCATTTTGTTTCCTCCATATGGCTATGGCTGAATTAGCTAGGGCTGACATATTGACAGCTCGAAGCAACATTAGTTGTTCTGTTTAAATAGCTAACCAAATAGAGGTCTTCAGGATGAAAAATGGGTGGTTGATTAGTCATCATGTTTCCCTGGACAGTAATATGGGCAATGGGCATGAATTGTAGTATAGTAATTTGTGCTTGTTTTGATCCTAACCCAAACCATGTTGCATGTCTGAATGACTTGTTTGAGTCTGACTTGTCTGGGTCTCGGTGGTGTTTCTGCTTTCAGACAGTTGAATTATATTTGGCAATATCAAATTTAAACTTCTGGTTGATTGACATTCTTTGGGTCCTTTGAATAATTAGTAGAGATCTTTATTGTACTATTGTACTAAACAAAATTTAAATGCTAATTATTTGATTTTTCATACCATTTTTAATATTTCTAAGCTGGTCATTAATTACTTTAATTTTACCGTAATCTCTTCATGACCCTAGGATTTGTCAGCTACAGGTTTCATATCATGTCTATCCCTGAAACCGGCCAGAGTCAGCTGAAGGTTGACACTTGACTGCCTCTAATTTGCTCTGCCTCCTTAATGTCTTCTTCCATACTGTTTTATCCTTAGCAAATCTGATGACTTAATTGGTTTCTTTTCCAGATATGTGTAGATGTGGACCATGCAAAGTGTTGCATTTGCTTAAACATATGGCATGATGTTGTTACTGTTGCACCATGCCTTCATAATTTTTGGTATGGATAGTTTTTTTCTCCCTGTTTCTTAGATTTGTGGATCTTTTTTGTTCAATAACTTTTGATTCAATTGCTATGTGGCATTACAGCAATGGTTGCTTCTCAGAGTGGTTACGGAGATCACAGGAAAGGCGTACACCTGTACTTTGTCCTCAATGCAGAGCAGTTGTTCAATTCGTTGGAAGAAACCACTTTCTACGTACCATTGCAGAGGTGAATTTACAAGAGATTTAGCGGGATTGTAGCTGATAGTCAATCATGTTTATTTTAATTGGAATGTGTTTATCCACTTATGGACAAGCTGCAAAATAGGAGGAAAAGGACAATGCTGGGCATGGATTCTTAGGATAATTCTTAGGGTGGCCTGTCTGAAATATAATTTTTTAAAGCTATCATACTTGCTTGTATTTGTTGGCACATTATAAAATGCTAATGTGGTGTGAGTCCAAAGCTTTGGGGTTCAATAGCCCCCAGCTCTTAATGTGGATCCACCTTTGTAGTGGGAGACACCTTTTCTGATTAAACTATGCTAATCAGGTCTGAGGTTGAGGTATTTTTATATTTGATCTCTAAAAGCTTATCTGGTGATTTGCCTTTGTCATAAGCCTCAATGTTTTTGTCCCTGCCTTGACGCAGTAGGACGTCCAAAGTTGGCATGTTTCATAGCTTCCATTTGGGTCTATGTGAAGGAAGTGGCACTAGTCTCTTGGTTAAAATATGTTCAGTAGTTCTGCTGAGATATTGTGGATGTGATCTCTAAAAGCTTGTTTCATCCATTGACTTGTCTTTAACTTAGATATTTCTATGAGTGATCTCCTTGTCACAACTAATGCATCCTTGAACAAACTCGCAAACTTATCTACTTGTGGGAATGTTGGCAACATTTATTATTGACATAGAGGATACCATCTTTTCAATGTTTGTCTACTTTTGTGGAAGATGAAATGTTTTGCCCATACTTTTGATTAACTTCTGGTTTAGGTAGTTATAAAGCTTCTCTTTTATTTTGTTGTTGTACCTCTAGTTTGTTTTTTCCATTGATTTTCTTTTCTCTTCTTACTTCCTGGTTCGTCTAAATTGTTTTATTTATAATATGTTTTCTTGATGTTGGAAGTCCTACATCGCTTGCCTCATAATGTGGTATGGTTTAAATACCTGTTGTTAGGCTACTCCTCCTATTGCCAATTGGTTTTGAGATGAAATCTTAACACTTGATATTGCCCAATAGTGTGGATCATCCATTTAGTTGATATCTGGTGTAACAAGCCTTTCTTATTAAGTTCACTTGGTTATTTTTCTATGTATATTTTTTAGGATATGCTAAGAGCTGATTCTTCCCTAAGACGTCCACATGATGAAGTTTCACTTTTAGATACTTATGCAGTAGTACGATCGAACTTGGTGAGTATGATGATTCTTTTAATGGCCAGAATTTGTTTCCCTATGCAATGTTATTCAATTCCTGCCCAGCCATACTAAAGACACACAGTCTTACTGTGGATGATCATGTCTATCAAGTTTCAAATGAGTTAGGCATTTATAATGATGTATCCCAATAGGAGATAGTTTAACCTTTTGTTTGGCAATAAAGAAAATGGGGGGAACAAAATAAGTGGAGAAGAAAAGATTTAAAATTTGAATTGAAGAGAAAATATGAGAGAAAATGTTATAATTGTCTCTCAATATAGTTAACTTTCCTCTTATTTCCTTTCCATTTTCTCTTCAACCAAACAAAAGAAAATACATTGTTATCCATATTTTCTCCTTTCTCTTTTCTTTCTCCTCTCTTTCTCTCCTTAAAACTTAGCATAAAATATTTACTTGATCTCTATAGACTATAGTTGACATTCATTTACAAATTGGTCCTTTTGATTTAAATTTTGGTCCTTGTTACTTGTTATCATTATGGATTTATCATGTGAGATGATAGTTGATGTGTCTGTTTTGTTGAATTCTTTATATAACATCAAATTGACAAATGACAACTAGGATATATAATTTAATCATCCTTCAGCACATTGAAACCTTAATATATGTCTACCTGTCCGCCACTGATCATTATTATTTGATTGTTATTGTGCGACATTGGATGATTGTGAAGATGAGCCAGTGGGAGATTTTGGTCTGAAATGGAAGCGAGTTGGGTAGCAATCAAAGGGTTGGAGGGATGTGTGCTGCGAATGTGGTGGTAGGGTGAAGGTGTATACATCTAGGACTTTGTGTAATCCTGGTCGCAGTTTCCTAAGGTGTACAAACTATAGGGTATGTGGGTTTATATAGCAAGCAATGCACATTACAAAGGTGGTAGAGTTTTGGCTTTTTATGGTATTGATTCAACCTTTGGTGTGTTGATACAGGAGCCATGGAGTTGTGGTTTTTTCCGTTGGATGGATGAGCCAACCTCTGAACATGCAAATGAGACCCCTTGCAAATGAGAACTGTGCAAATGAGGCCCTTACGAATGAGAACCATGTAAATCTAAGTAGCACGGGTATGGAAACGGAAACGGGGATGGGGAAACGTGAAACCCAAAAATCAAGAAATGGAAACGGCGTCAAAATTATAAAAATATTACGTATAATGTTACTACTAAATAAAGTTGTTTATATCAAAATGCATAAAAACAACAACATTCATACAAAAACGTCCTAAATAAGTAAAATAACTAACAAATTAATTGTTTTGTTCGGAGAAAAACACTCCAATTCCGGCTCATCTAGGGACAATGTAGCAAACTCTAAATATCCCAACTCATCTAAGTTCCCAAATTCATCTCCACCAACATCCTACATCTTGGTCTTCTCATCTTGGTATTGGTCAGAACTCCTAGATAATAAACGAAGGTTGTTGTGGACAAATACCAGATCCTCAACATGTTTAGGAGTTAATTTGTTCCTTCTAAGTGAATGAATGAAAGAATATGTACTCCAATTACGTTCACAACTGGATGAGGAGGTGGGTTGGCCAAGGACCCTAAAAGCTAGTTATTGTAACAATTTTGTTTGAGCAGTAAAGTTGGCCCACCATTTCTTAGGATTGGTACTGCCCATCTTAGAAAGAGTGTTACATCTGTAAAAGGTCTTGTCTTAAGTGAAAAGAAAGCATACTCATCCAAAATCTGATCATAATCATCTTCATTTGGGTAGAGCCTTCGGAAACACTTCATCCTTTCTTGGGAGACCTCTCCATCTTGATGAGGAGGAACCCTGGCTGAATCCTCACTAAGCCAAACCTCGACAGATAAAACACCATAGTTTAGGAATTGAATAAAAAATGACATGACATTGATAAAGAATGAGCTTAAGGGACAAAGTACCTTGGGTTCAATGAATGGGCTAAGCAATGAAGCAGTGTAGAACTTTTTCCCCAACGGGCCACAAGAATATCATACACCACTTTGTAGAAAGCACTATGGCTATCAAGAGGTTTGTCTTCATGCTTGTATATTACAATCTTTATTTTCTCAATCATTGAATCCCATATCTCATACACCAAATGAAGACATGATTTGTCGGCGTCACATGCTCGAATCATACTATAAATCCCACCAATACTCACTTAACACCTTTTCCCTCACAAACCTTGCCTTGACTTGGTCATCTTCATGGTATGATGCCCACTCATCACTCAACACCATAACTTTAGACCACATCTGATGAACTTGAACCTCTTAAGCATCATAATTATAAAAGCAAAGCGAGTATCAGCCACAAACAACAATTTAAGAGAAGTGAATTTGTTATACATGGACAATCTCATGGTATGGTTCATGATGACGTTCTTTATTTGAATGACATCACCATGAACTTTAGTGATCCAATGAAACTCACCATACACTGCATTATTTTCTACCTTCTTTGCAAATGCAAGGTTGAGAGTATGAACAACACAGCGTGTCCAATAGATGTGAGGGTAAATTCCTTCAATTATTTCACCTGTACCTTTACAATTTGCAGCATTCTCAGTTATGATCTGAACTACATTTTGATCCCCAATCTCATCTATCACTTCCTTCATTAAATTAGCAATATACTCCTTTGTTTTAACCTTACCTATACGTTCATTGCTTTATGAAACATAGGACCAGTCCCACCAATTGCCGTGAAATTAATTATGGGTCTCCTTTGTGATCACTCCAACCGTCAGTCACAATCGTTACACCTTTCTCTAGCCATGTAGCTTTGAGTGGTTGCAATAACCTCTCGACATTAACCTTCTCTTGATGGAGTAATGTGATCCTTAGTTTGTTATGACTCAGAGGCACATAACCACCCAAATTATGATTTGCAGCAAATGTAAATGCCCTAAGGTAATGCGGGTTCCTAGCAAGGTTAAATGGCAAACCACCATTGAAAAACATCCTAGCAATCTCTTAATCAAGTTGGGTTTTTGTATCCATATCAAATGCTTTCTCCAATGGGCCCATACTAGATTTTCTTTTGTTAGATCTGCTAGTAGGAGGGGGATTACTACTTAGGGGCTACATTTGGGATCCACCGCTACTAGAAGGCAAAGGAATGTCTCTAAGAGCTGCATTTCTTTTATTAATCTCAACTTCTTCCAACTTTGTCATCTCATGCACTTCATTAGGTTGGACCTTCTTACACTAAGAACCTTGTTTTACTTCATTACAAAAATTACTCTGAAACCTCTAAATACCCCCGGTATCAGCACTTTTCCCTAATTTTGTAACATTTCCATAACGGTACTTGATCAACAGCCACAAATGACCCAACAGTACCAGTCCCACTACCACTACCAAAACCAGATAAATCCATAACAACTTGGATTAACAGCCAAAGAACAACAGCCAAGAAAAATTTAATTTATCATTCAGCTCTGCATATGCATTCAATTCAAATTAATTAAATCAGCTCATGTATAATACAATCAGCCAAAAAAAAATTTATCATTCATTTTCATCATCAGCAGCAACCAAGGTTGTCAGACTCGAGAGTCTACCTAGACTCGTTTTGGCTAGGTAGACTCGACTCGCTAACTCGACTCTTAAACTCGTAAGAGTTTACCTCATATTAAAAATTATATAAAACTAATATAAGACATGCATCCAAACAAGATATACCATCATAAAATAGTTAAAAACTAAAAATCCAACCATCCAATTGTCATAACAAATAGTGTTGCTGCTAGAGGAGCTTGAACAGTATTGCTGCTGGCCTTTGAGCCACCATCTTTCTCACTCTCAGACATGCTGAATAGAGAGGAACAAGAGGAGGATGAGAAGAAACAAATGTTGGCCTTGAATTAGAATGAAGAAGAAAGGAAAAAACAAAAAAAAATACCTCTTACTGGTGGGTTTTCGTCGCGGCGGTATGGGAAAATGACGCGTAGTCGTCACAGGTGGTGGGTGTGACGCAGGTTTAGTGCAGGTGGTGGGGTCACGTAGGTGCAGTTGCAGCCTCGCGGGTAGTGGGTCGTAGTTGGCGTCACAAAATCACGAAGAAGAAGAAGGGTCGCGTCGGTGTCGGAGTTGGAGAGCGGTGGTGGGTCGTGTAGTGTCGGGGGCCAACACAAAGTCGAATGGTGTGGAGGGCAGTGGTTGTCGCACGAAGTAATGGAAAATGAAGAAGCTGCGTGTGAAACCTAAAGAAACAGGGGCCAAAACGCTGCGTTTTATTAATTTGGGAATTAGGGTTTTCAATTTTTCAAACTCGGTGGACTCGCTCAAAACTCTAGAGTTTGCAAAAGTCTACCCGAGTCTGCAAGAGTCTACCCGAGTCAAAGAGGGTCCGAGTTTCCAGCGTTTTAACTCATTTTGCCTAGGTAGAAACGTAGACTCGTAAGAGTCTACGAGTTGACTCTAGAGTTTGACAACCATGGCAGCAACATAATAGATTAATGAATCAATCAGCTCATGTATAATACAATCAGCCAAAAAAAATTAATTTATCATTCATTTTCATCAGTAGCAGCAACACAATTAAATCAACTCATGTAAATGCTAAAGCCAATCAGCCTAATTATTAACCACATGGAAAAAATCATGAAAAATGAAACTAACCCACAATGAGTAGCAAGCAGAACCTGAGTCAGAGGCGTGGTGGTCTGGTCGGAGAAGATGACAGACAAAGGGAAAAGAAATGAAGAAGAAGACCTGCAACATTTTTGATTTGAGGAGATGAGATGAGAGTTGATGGAGAAGGAAGAGAAGATAGAGAGCCAATGGAGGGAGAAGAAAACAAAACACACTTGCATTTAGAGATGAAGACTTCGGAGAAGATGACTGTGAAACGGCCGGCGGCGAGAGTCGCGACGGAGACTAGCAGAGACGATGAAGGTGGGGTCGGGTGCTGTGCGGAAGAAACGCGACGTGAGGGGGAAAGGGTTTAGAGTGAAAACTTAGAGGGTCTCTGTTATGGAAAGGGACTGGTAGTGGTAGCGGGACTGGTAATGTTAGGTCATCTATGGCTGTTGATCAGACATCATTATGGAAATATGTTACAAAATTAAGGAAAAGTACTGATACCGGGGGTACTTGGAGGTTTTAGTGTAATTTTTGCAATGAAGTAAAAGAAGGTTCTTATTCTAGAGTAAGAGCCCACCTCCTTTTGATACCAAAACAAGGACAAAGGATATCTGTCTATAAGAAGGTCCAACCTAATGGCGTGCGTGAGATGACAAAGTTGGAAGAACTTGAAATTAACAAAAGAAATGCAGCTCTTAGGGACATTCATTTGCCTTCTGGTACCGGTAGATGCTAAATGCAGTCCCTAAGTAGTAATCCTCCTCCAACTAGCTGATCTAACAAAAGAAAATATAATATGGGTCCATTGGAGAAAGCATTTGATATGGATACAAAAACTCAACTTGATCAAGAGATTGCTAGGATGTTTTTCACTGGTGGTTTGCCAATTTAACCTTGCTAGGAACCCACATTACCTTAGGGCATTTACATTTGCTGCAAATCATAATTTGGGTGGTTATGTATGTGCCTCCGAGTTATAACAAACTAAGGACCACATTACTCTAACAAGAGAAAGGCTAATGTCGAGAGGTTATTGCAACTGCTCAAAGCTACATGGCCAGAGAAAGGTATAACAATTGTGACTGATGGTTGGAGTTATCCACAAAGGAGACCCATAATTAATTTCATAGCAATTGGTGAGACTGGTCATGTGTTCCTTAAAGCAGTGAACTGTATGGGTAAGGTTAAAACAAAGGAGTTTATTGCTAATTTAATGAAGGAAGTGATTGATGAGATTGAAGATCAAAATGTAGTTCAGATCATAACTGATAATGTTGCAAATTGTAAAAGTGCAACTGAAATAATTGAAGGAATTTACACTCACAACTATTGGACACCGTGTGTTGTTCATACTCTCAACCTTGCATTGAAAAATATTTGTGCTGCAAAGAATGTAGAAAATAATGCAAAGGTGTATGGTGAGTGTCATTGGATCACTGAAGTTCATGGTGATGTCATTCAAATAAAGAACATCATGAACCATACCATGAGATTGTCCATGTATAACAAATTCTCTTAAATTGCTTTTTGTGGCTGACTTTTGCTTTGCTTTTGTAATTGTGATGCTTAAGAGGTTCAAACTTATTAGACGTGGTCCTGAAGTTATGGTGTTGAGTGATGAGTTGACATCATACCGTGAAGATGACCAAGTCAAAGCAAGGTTTGTGAGGGAGAAGGTGTTAAGTGAGTATTGGTGGGATCAAGTAACTTATATTCTTGTTTTTACAGAACCGATTTATTGTATGATTCGAGCATGTGACACCGACAAATCATGTCTTCATTTGGTGTATGAGATGTGGGATTCAATGATTGAGAAAGTAAGATTGTAATATACAAGCATGAAGACAAACCTCTTGAAAGCCATAGTGCTTTCTACAAAGTGGTGTATGATATTCTTGTGGCCCGTTGGGGAAAGAGTTCTACACCGCTTCATTGCTTAGCCCATTCATTGAACCCAAGGTACTTTGTCCCTTAAGCTCATTCTTTATCAATGTCGTATCATTTTTCATTCAATTCCTAAACTATGGTGTTTTATCTGTGTCTCAAGGTTTTATAGTAAGGTTTGACTTAATGAGGATTCAGCCAGGGTTCCTCCTCATCAAGATGGAGAGGTCTCCCATGAAAGGATGAAGTGTTTCCGAAGGCTCTACCCAAATGAAGATGATTATGATCAGATTTTGGATGAGTATGCTTCCTTTTCACTTAAGACAGGACCTTTTACAGATGTCAACGCTCTTTCTAAGATGGGCAGTACCAATCCTAAGAAATGGTGGGCCAGCTTTGGTGTTCAAACAAAATTGTTACAATCACTAGCTTTCAATTGGTCAACCCACCTCCTTATCCTGTTATGAACGTAATTGGAGCACATATTCTTTCATTCATTCACTTTGAAGGAACAAATTAACTCCTAACATGTTGAGGATCTGGTATTTGTCCACAACAACCTTCGTTTGTTATCTAGGAGTTCTGACCAATACCAAGATGAGAAGACCAAGATGTGGGATGTTGGTGGAGATGAATTTGGGAACTTAGATGATTTGGGGTATTTGGAGTTTGCTACATTGTCCGTAGATGAGCTGGAATTGGAGAGTGTTTTTTTCTCCGAACAAAACAATTATTTTGTTAGTTATTTTACTTATTTAGTACGTTTTTGTATGAATGTTGTTGTTTTTATGCATTTTGATATAAACAACTTTATTTAGTAGTAACATTATATGTAATATTTTTATAATTTTGACGCCGTTTCCGTTTCTTTATTTTTTGGGTTTCACGTTTCCCCGTCCCCGTTTCTGTTTCCGTACCCGTGCTACATAGCTGAAGGGTAAGAGGGAAAATGAAAATCATGGGTTATTGGGCCAGAAACGCCTGGGAAATGTGGGCCAGGTGTTTCTGGGCCGTTTCCGATTGGGCCCAAAACAGAGGAATTACGGGAAACGTTTCCTCCGCGTTTTCGTTTCCGGGACGGTTCTGGTGCGTGGTATGGCAGTCCTTCGGCTTTTCCGTGCATCATAGGTGCAAATGACACCCTTTCAAATGAGACCCATGCAAATGAGACCTTGTAACAGCAACAAAGGATTGTGCTGAGATCTGAGGAAAAAGTTTTTGGTTTTACATGTTGCTATTGAGGTGTTCATGGGGAGTAAAAGTTATTGCTGTGGTTTGTGCATTTGTGGTCATGTTTGATGTAAAATTTGTCAAGTGAGAGAGATTGATTTGCATTGAAGAGAGTTGTGAAGTGAAATTTTGAAGTAGATCTAAAAGTGGAATACTAGATTATGTAGTGACCCGTAAGCTGATGTGTGTTGGACGCCACATCATTGAATTGAACAATTACCTACAATACGAGGCCCAAAAACCTGCATGAAAGCATGACAGTTAAAGGTTAACCTGTGGGTTTTCACCCATTTCAAAATTGATTTAGATGAGAAAAACTTACTTTGACAAATGTTTTGTTAGATTCACAAAGACGGATGGGTTTTCCTCAATCTGCCCTCTTACCATGCCTACTGCATGTACAACTTTTTCTTTCAAGTGTGCTTGTAATGCCTTTAGATGTATGCTCAAAAAAGGGATTTCACTACTTTCAAGCAGACCACTTACCTTAAACCATCAACATCATCTCGCACATTGTGATTACTTTCTATGAGATCATCATTTATCTCTTACAGTGACCACTTATTAGGTTTGCAATTATTCAATGTATACCTCTACCCGGCTATTTATTCTCTACACCTGATCTGCCTTTTTGTTTGTTTCTTTCAACAAATTGCTATTGTGTTTATATGAACACAATAAACCCAAGGAAGCCTTATTGAAAGTACTAGAATGCAACAACAGAGTAAAAGTAACACAATCAGAATCACATTCACAGTAGCAACAAATTACCTGCATATAAATTTTGTAAAACATAAAGCAAACCCAGAAATGTGTCTCAATGCATGATTTCTAAGTTAGTAACAAGTTTGCAACATTATTACACATTTTCCATCATGAGAGCACAAACTCATAAAGACCCAAGTTCATGAAACAAAATGACATAATTTTTGGTGTTTTTATTATTAGGTCATTGGATCTGGAAAGAAGAATCGGAAGAGGGCACGTGTACCAGTGGATGATCAAAGTGATGACACAGACCATCAATGCTCACAGTGTGGTAATAACTGTAATACAGTGTCAGATATATGGAATAATGTCCCTATGATAATGCAATCTATGTAGCATGGTATTTCTCCCCCATCAATCTCCTTATTTGCAGTGCTAATTTTTTATGGCATTCAATTGTCAGTTGTACTATCAATAAGAATATAGTGGCTGTAGTTGTGCTGCCCTTCACACAAATGTCCTTTATGCCTTTTCTTCTGTGCCATGTATGAGCCCTCTCAAGTGTAGTTATCAAAAGCCCTAGCAATCTTGGACTATTGATGCTAGAAACTTCTCCTTTTGAAATGGCTTATTGAGCATACATGTCTTTAGACTTCATCACTTTTTGTGCAGTCTCCAGACCTGAAATGGATTTGAATTTTGTTTGTTTTGGTACTCCCGTTAGCTATTATAATAATTATGCACTTTGGTTCTCCTGACAATATGCATCACATGCCATTAAAACAGAAAACCAAACAGAAGAGAAGTTAAATTCAAATTTTTGACTTCTCTATTTCCCTGTCTCATCATACTTTATTGAGTTCATTACTTCATCGCAATTTTAGTTACTGAAGTTGGTGGGTTTCGCTGCAACCGTAACACTGTTCATCTCCAATGCCAAGCATGTGGAGGAATGATGCCTTCCCGGAATGCTTTTGGTGTTCCTCAATATTGTAAGTTGTCATGTTTGAGTCAGCCAATGTGTTTGTGTTTTTTTTTTTTTTGAATGACTTTGATTTGGCTCAAGGCCTCAAGATATTTGATGCTAACTTATAGCATTGTGGTACCTTGTAGTTTATTTTAATCCAAGCTGATGATTTGAAAATTTTTATTTGTTTTCCATTTTATTTGTGGTGAGGTTTAATGCATTCATAATGTCACTTAATTCGTTTTTTTTATATCATAGGTTCTGGATGCGATAGACCTTTTTGTGGAGCTTACTGGCATGCTCTAGGGGAAACTGGGAATGGCTCTTACCCTGTTTGCTCCCAGGATACCTTAAGACCTGTATGGACTGTTATTCACCTCTATTGTTCATTTTAATGGAAGTTACATTGCATTCTAGAAAGGTTTTATATTTCTGTAAAATTATTGTTTGTCATTATAGGGAGGATGTTCTTATCAATCCCCACCATCTGGTTAACCGTGCAATACAATGTTTTCTTATTTGGTTCTTTTCTGCATAGTGAATTAAGGATTGTGGTTATGGTATAATGGTCACTTAGTCATGACCTTTGTTTTTCTTTGGCAGATCTCAGAACACCATATCTCAAGCATTCCTATGTTAGCACATGAAATGAATCTGCATGAACAGAATGTATGGGCTCTCATATTTTTTGTTATTTTTTAAAAAGTTTTATTAGCCAATCATTGATTACTATGATTATCGTTTGTGGTTTTCTAGATAACTGATAGTTGCATTAGACAAATGGGGAGGACATTGCAGGATGTTATATCAGAGTGGATAGCAAAGCTGGACAACAGAGAAATTGGTAAAGCAATAAGATTTTCCTTCCCTGTAATGGTTAATGAGAAGTATTCTTCTGAGTTTTTAAGGATGCATTTGGTTTGTTTTCTATTTTCATTTTCAGTTTATGTACTTTATTAATGTTTACAACAAAGCATTGTTTTTACTTTGTTTCATGTCGGTGATTTTGTAAAGGAAATGCTGAAACCTTGGTATATTTAAATTATTATTGAAAATATATAAACTGAAAATGAAAAAAAAAAATCAAACAAACTTTAAGATTTCTGTTTTGCATTAGCTTTCTATGCACAATGCCAATGGTCAATCTGAGTAGACTTTGCAAAAAATTCTTCTTAGAAAGAGTTAATTATCTATTGTTGTAAATTGATTTGATGCCCACTGATAGTCTCTAGTGTCAACAGATCTTGGCTTACACATAGGTCTCCTTTTTCTCTTGGCAGATAGAGAGCGAATGATGCTGAATCGTGCCGAGATGATTACTGCTCGGACTTCTGTATGCTGGTAAGCTTTGTTCTGAATCATTGAAGGCTTAAGTAGAATTCTCTAAATGTTGCAAGTAACAGGTTCAGACTTCAGTACCATACTTTTGAGTTATTCCAGAAATAGGTTTTAAAACATTGTGGGAAAGAAAATTGATACCTTATGAAAATTGCTTTATGTGGATGCATCACGCATAGAGGCTAAGACATTTCAAGCTCTTCTCTTTTGTGTTTACTTTATTATTGAAGTTTTTTTTTTTTGGGGAAAATGTGAGCCCACTCCTGTATTTAGGCAAAAATATAGAATGTACTTTGAGCTTATTTTTATTTAGCAGGCTTTTTAAGTAAGGAAGTATATTTTATTGTCTCTGACTCACACCACACTAATTTGTTGTTAGTATCTCATATAGGTGAAGTTAGAAGCATTAAACTTTTCTATTTAAGGAAATGCTTTGGTGATATTAATTTTGTTGCAATCTTTTCCATTTGCCTGTGCAGTTTCATGTTTAGTTTTTACATTCAACGACTTTTAAAATCAACTTTCTAAATATAATGATGACCGATCAACTTCTTTAGCAGCTTCCAAAACTATTTTAAAACATAATTTTGATGACATTGTTCTAAAGTGTTCTATAATGCACAAAACACTCAGGTTCACATGAATTAAGCTTTACACTGTTCTTTTTCGGCTGCTTGCCTTTCAATGTTGACTAAACTTACAAAGTTGTCAATTCAAGGATTTTTATATTTGAACTTTTGTCTCTTTCTTTCATTTGCAACTTTCAACGTTGGATAGATTATTCCAGTGGGTAGAAAATGAGAGTAGGTGTATTGTTTGAATGGAATAATTCTTGGATGGTTTGAATTCAAGACTGTTTATAACACGTTCATGATCTTTGAGGGTGAGACCATCCCTCTTAGGAATTAATGTCTTATGCTACTCTAGTTGTCTTAAGAGTGGTATCATATTGGAGGCTGGCTTGTCTTGTGAATCTATTTGAAGATATTAACACCTTTAGCTGGTTGATACTCTAATGGTAAATAACAAGGGGTTTTTTGGTTTGAGAATTCATTTTCGGTAGTCACTTTTAATCACAAAATTGCTACCTTGTTTTGTGTTTTAGAAGTTTGTATGGGAACAGGGAAAATAAAATAATTATTTTCAGTGTTTTCTATACAATTTTTTAAAGGAGAGAACAAGATGTTATTTCTATAACTAAAAGCGAAAACAATTTTTTTTTTTGCTCTAGTCAAATAGCCCTTATCTGTAGTGTGATTTCAACCTGTGCATATTTATAGTGCATTCTTGTAATGATGCAGTGAGTGTTATCAGAAGTTGGTGTCATTTCTCTTGTACTGGTTTCGCATTTCTATACCCAAATATGTAAGTACCTTAAACTCAGCATTATGCTAACAAACAAGATTCTGGCTCTACTAAAACTGCATATTGGTTTGTTTTTGTGGATGCCATGAAAAGCTTCTTCCCCCGGACGTATCAGGAAGAGAAGATTGCTGGTATGGATATGCATGTCGGACACAACACCGTAGTGAAGAGCATGCTCGTAAAAGGAATCATGTGTGCCGTCCAACCAGAGGCTCCAACGTCTAATTCGTGTAAATACTTTCTTTTGTTTTTTGTCTTTTCACAAAAACAAAAATGCAGAGTTGCTTCTTATTCGTTGCAATGAATGCCGGGATTCAAAGTTAAAAGCTGATTATCCCTGGTGAACTTATGCTAGGTTTTTTATTTAAGAAATCATTCTAAAACAAGTTGAACTTTTGTTTCTGGTGATATACTGTACGAGGTTCAATTTGGTAAGAAAAAAATTACTACCTCCGGTTTCAAATATAAGCAAATTTTAGTGGAATTTTTTAGTCCCTTAATATAAATAAAATTAGACTTTTTCAATGTCATTAAATGCTTGTTTACTAAATATATTTTTATTATATATATTTCTAAGACCACTAATTCTTTATATAATAAATGATACTAAAGGTATTTTAGAAAATTAAATCAAATGTGGTAACATTAATGCAAATAACTACCTTCAACTACTATTTTTAATATGTGTAAAATTAGGTATATTTGTTTATATTTGGAATCGGAGGTAGTAATATACAAATCTTATTTATATTTTTAGCATAAAACTATGCTGACAACTTCACATGCAAAAGAGTAGGGTGTATTTTATGATGGGCCAAGCATTTAGTGGTCTATTCATGGTAAAAGATTCTATTGGCTTTTTATATCGGATATATTACACTGGTTTTGTAAAAAAAGATGTAAAAATGGTGGTGGTTGTAGATATTTACATATTTTACAATGGTTTTGTAGTGGAACCTATGTAAATAATTTTACACTGAACATGATTTTTTGTCGGTGTAAAAAATATTTTTTTACACTAGTTACAAAATTTTTTATACTTAATTTATTTACACCACATAAAAAAACTGGTGAAAAAGCAAAAAATCCGTTGTAAAAAACATATTTCAAAAGATGCTAAATCAAAGGTGATCCAAGGCATCTTTCGGTTTACCATAAAATGACCCAAAGAGTAGGCATATAAAAGGATCACATTGTGCATATGTGAAGCTTAGATGCTATTTGTAAAGCATTATGGGATTGTTATGGCCACGGGAGCTCTCACAAAGATAAAGAAAATCTTATTTTCTTTGAGAATCTTAAAATTACAAAGTTTGAATTTAAAAAGATTTGTTTTGGTAAGGTTGGGAGAAAGATGTATACAAACGTCTTGTATATCAAGAAATTCAAGTAAATCCAAATCCCCCACTACTGTCTACGCTGTTAAATGTTATATGGTGAGTTGCATTTTTGGTGCTATATAAGGAAATATTCCTAACATACCCCACTCTAATGAGTCAACCATACGGATGACACGTATTATAAAGTCATCTAATTACAGACTAGCTACATTTTTATCCTTCTAAATACTCAAAAGCTTAATCTATATATACTGTCAGTATATAATATTTTATATTCTCAATCAATTAAAATTTAATCTATATATAATTTTAAAGACATTTGTTATAGAAATAAAAGATGATTATTTATATGGTAGTTCATGATTGAGTATTAATATAAATGTTTGTTAAATTAAATTCTCATGATTATTCATGATGTCGCAAACATAATATCATAATCATGCTCGATGGTATCATGGAGGTGTGAATTTAGATAAGTTTAATCTGTTAACTTGAGAAGACTTGTAATGAGTCAATAAATCTTCCATGCCAATTAGACCTGTTTGGATTGTAAAAGCGTTTTTTGTTTTTATTTTGTTAATTTTAATTATAAAATTGCCATGTTTCTAAAATTTTGTATAGGAAACTGAAAATATTTTTTAATTTTAATTATAAAATTGTCATCTTTTATGTTTTTTATATATTAAATATCATACTTAACATGTCCTTGTCTTCCCCACTGGTGTAATGCTATTTTTTCTTAATCTGGTTGTGCATTTTGTTTTTAAAGGTTTTCGTCTTAGACTCTCTTGTGAATCAAGCGACGCTTCAACCCTAAATCACCTTATCAGTGTGATTTACTTGTGTTTTTAACCCTTGTTTGGTTAAAAATTGAGATTTGTCAAATATCGGTTTGACTAATCTTAAAAAAGATCATACGGTCAAACAAAGTTTTGATTATCTTGAACTTTTTTTTTTCATAACTTTATTTCCTCATCTGTAATTTTTTACCCATGTAAAGTCCCGAAACCATAATTTCTGAAAATGGACAACCGCAAGGTGTCATATGTTTCTAGGTTTCGTTATCCGGTTAATATATATAAAGGGTGTTCATGATCCGGATCGATTTAATTTTTAAATAAAAGATTATTTGATTCAATCATATTATTAAGTTGCAGTTCAGTTAGAATATATAATGACATTCAATCAAATGTGGTTCAGATTGAATCAATTTGTTCGATTTTATATTAATTATATTTTTTTGACAAAATCAAATATAAAATATATAATTTCAGTCTAATAAAATCAGTAATAATTTCTTCAAAGACATAACTACCACGGTAAAAATTTCAACATAATAAAAATCACAAATATGTATCTACAATCTAAATCTTATTTTGAGTTTAAGTAGGGTATGTAATTTAGTAAGGTAGTATATACATGAGAGTAATATATTGAAGATTGTGATTCAGTTAAGTTTGGTTCAATTTTCAAAGATGAATCTGAAATTTAATTCAAATCACACACATAATATGACTTTTTGTGGTTTTAGTTTCATCAATTTGATTTGATCACTTTTTTGTTATTTTGGATCGGTTGAGGGTTTTGTTCAACTCAAATTGGATGATGAACACCCTAACCCCTAGTGTATATGGTAATTTGGAATTGATGTTCTAGATGTTGTGTGTGTTAACCAAATTTTGTCCTCCGAAATTGATATTTTTTGGATCGGATTATGACATCTGAAAGAGGTATATAATTTCTTCATTGGTTGAGGGTTCTCTCAATTTCAGGATCAAACGGGAGTAAATGTGTTTCACCACTTGATCTCGTCCTTCGCATAAAAGACTAAGAGCCTGTTTGGTTATTTGGTTTGGTTGGTCAAACCTCGGTTTGACCAACCCCAAAAATAAATCCTACGGTCAAACAGAGTTTTGACTATCTCGAACGGCGTGAAGGATCAATATCAACCCTTAAATTTCTCTATTTCCCCAACTCTGTTTCCCCAACTGGAAACCAAACGGACCCTAAGCCCTGCATAAAGAAAAACTGAACAAAAGAATATAAGAAAACAAAAGGGAAAAGCTCAATCCCAATGTCTGCTAACTTGACCAATTCCAATGGACTGTAGTCCCCGATAATGGCATCAAAAACTTGATATCGCCCGCAAGTGCATGAGTTTTATCGTGTAATACAAATATTGATCCATAGGGACACGTCATTGAGCATCGGTTGAGTCTTTGGTCTTTAGTTTGAGCAAAAAATACTTATGATTTTGAGGATTAAAATAAGAATAGAGTACTTTAAACAATGTAAATTCAATTATGAAAAACATTCTCAAAGGTTTCGTTTAATCCCAACTATCAAACCAGTAACTTATGAAGGCTAAGTGAATCATGAGTTGCTAAATTACTTAGGTTCATTTATCTCTAAGGTTCAATTGTTAGGATTACTCCCTAATAGCCACCACAAGCACACGCGTTTTATCACGTAATAAAAATATTAATCCTATAGGGACCATGTCACCGAGCACTTATTGGGTCTTTGAACTTTAGTTTAAACAAGTAAAGATTGTGATTTTGAGGGTTAAAAGTAAAATATAAATAAACAAATTACTTTAAACAATATAAATTCAATTAAGAAAACACTTTTAGGGGTTTCATTTCATCCCAATTATCGAACTAGTAACCCATGAAGACTAAGTGAATTATATTTAGTTAAGTTGCTCTTAATTATTCTTACCATATCAATTAACTCTTTTAAGGTTGTCACAATTCCTTATGAAAAATTAGCTAAATTTAGCATATAATACAAAATAAGCATAAACATGAAATCAAATAGATATCCATCAGGTACATAGTTCTCTAATAGGGATTTTTCCTACATTCTTAAGAGTAAAGACGACTACTCATTCATGATGATAGAGGTCACACAAAAGTCTATACCACTCACCATTATGAATGAACAAAAGAAAAATAAGAGTAAGGGATGGATACTTGAGAAAAAAGATGAGGCAAGAACATCTCTTTGCGATTTCCTAAACTACTCTACGAACAACTCTAAGACTCAAAATTGGATTACTCTAACTTGATACCCTATAAAACTAAAAACCAAGTCTAATGTAGTCTCGAAAGACCTACTAACACTAACTAAAACATAAATGGGCCCAGTCCGAACATGGTTAAAAAAGAAGACAAAAACCAAGCCAAACAAATTCCACAACCAGGACATGTGCCCACGACCAAGCCGTGGAGTCCTCTAGAGGTAGTGATGTGTTTTTGGTGCTTTGTTAGGCTTAAGTTGGTCTACTGTGACTCCTTTTAGACTTTCCTTTGACCTTGTTTTACGCTTGCCATTCTTTTTAAGCCAAAAATAGGACATTTTTTTACCTGTTTTCCTACAAAACACAAAAACAATACTAGATGGGCCAAATATGAAAACAAAGCAAAATTAAAACGAAAATAACATAATTCCTAAAATATTTATTAAAAATCCCAATAAAATATGACTAAAAATAATACATTTTAGGAACGCATCAAAAACCTCACACTAAACTTTTGCTTGTCCCAAAGCAAAGACATCTAAGAAAAAGAAAAATGCGTGGACAAAATACATTATGCAAAAGATCCTAAAATATGAAATTAAGAAAGAAAAAAACTAATAAAATTTGGCGTTGTTCTTGAACATACCCTAAAGCAAAGCATCAAAGGATGTGATTGACAGACATCATGAAAAGAATATCAAACCAATAAATTTTCAAAGAAAACATGGCCACAAGACTACTCTCTAAGTGCACTAAAGGTGTTGGAACTGGACCCTACATCCTAGCTAAGCAAGGAACTCAATCCTTTATCTTAGAGTAAATTTTCTTAGGTTCTTACTAGAAGGCACATACCAACTAACATGGATCTTCCACTCAAGTGCTTTACACATTGCCATGCTAGGTCTCAAAGGAGCATCTTTTTCCCCATTAACTTATAAGTCTCAAAGGGGTGTAAGTGATTTTAAGAGAGATCAAAGAATAAAACTAAAGAGTATTTTTCTATCACACTAATTTTCTTTGTTTTTTCTATTTATTATTATTGTTATTATTTTATATATGCAAAGAAAAGATCTTGACAAGTGTTTCTCTAGTAACTTATAAGCAGTGAGTGTCCCTAATAAACCCTAAGGTTAGAAGCAATATGACTTTGCTTCTTACCCCTACCTAAACTAAAATATAAAGTCTAACTCAATTGTGTGTAAATGACATGAAAATACTTAGATAGTCATAGTTCTAATGAACTATCAAACAATAAGCATAATTAATCATCATCAGTGCCTATCAAACACAATGATACAAAATATTGTCCTACAAATGAATTAATCAAACATAAAAGTTCTACAATCTTTTTGGTGTTTTTGTTTTTCATTTTTTATATTTGAAAGGGGAAAATAAAAAAAAATCTAATGTTATGCAATGTTATGTAAATGTATATGAAAAGATTCATATGAAAAATAAAAAGAAATAATAAAAGAAAAAATAAAGGACGAATATACATGAGACATGCAAAGAAGAAAAGAAAATGCCAATCAGTTTAGAGACTAAGATTTTGACGACAAGGCTAAGTTGTTGAAAAAATTACTTTTAACGACAAAAAATGTGTCGCTAAACATTTTTCAGGCGATGATTGGTAGTGCAACTAAAGAGGGGAATATTTAGGTCTAAGATTATGAACATGATGTGAGATGTCCTCTCCCATGTTAAAACCAAACATTTTTTACGTCATCGTCCACACTAAAACTAAATGCCAACACGTTTTAAAATTTTTGTTTTGACATGGAATCCTATCCTACATTAAAGTCATTTTACCCCACGTCTAAACTGACATGGGATAATGTGGCACACCTAATTCTTAAATTAAATCAAAGTATTTTTATATTGTCTTATAACTAAATAATTTTGCTCTCACAAGAAGGTTGACTGACCCAAGACATTCTTGAAAATTGGGTTAGTTAACTCTCTAAGACACGCGTAGCAACCCTTATTTTTTTGTGTTTGGCCCCTGAGATCAAATGTATTATTTTATGTGTGTAATATATTAGTCTTTGATTTATATGCTTGTGATATATATTCTTTTTAATAGAATTTAAGAGCTAAAATAATTAATTGTAATTTAATTAAGTAGTAAGGTTCATTAAGTTGTTAGAAAAACTTAGCAATTAAATTCTAAGTATACAAACTGTAGTATTCTAACTAAGTAAATTTTTACGTACTTTACTAGTTCGGGCCAAGAGAATACCTGGGTGTTTGAGTCGAGCCAATTTTTATCTCAGTGTGTTCCTAGTATCGTACCCTATGACTTTTGTGAAGAGCTCAAATCTCATTTTCCATCGCTCAACCCCCCGAAATTTATTTCGATGAAAAACAAGTTAACCGTAAGAGCCAATCTACGCACATGTTCGTATTTTAGGTATAATTTCTTCTCCAGTTATTAGAATCAAGTCGCTCTTATCACAAAATTTCCTTATCAAAATTATCTACAACTTTAATGTTGACCACGAAAACCCATTCTTGCCCGTTTGTTCCCAGAATTTAAAATACTACTGACTTGCGCGCTTACTGTTACAACTTGCACTATGTTTAATATTTTCCCCTTTTCTCATTCGTATGATCATGAAATTGAATGAATATTTTGTCAAAATTTTTAAGACTCAATTCTTTACAACTTTGATGCAGGGCACAAAACCTAATTCCCTACCCATTTGTCCCAGAAAATTATTTTTGGTCACCAATTAAATTCCCATCACAACCTAGAGCAGTTTTCGTATTTGGGCCATATCTTCCTCGTCCAATATTGGATTTTTGAGTGCCATACCTAGTTTTAAAGAGAAGACATAAATATACAACTTTCATGCTTTTCATTTTTCCAAAATCCCACTGTAACACCCTCTAAAAAGTGAAACAAGTTACGGCCTCTATGAGTGATATATTAGCCAAGCTAAGGAAATGGTCCAATTACCTTTCAACAGCCATGGGACACTTGTTTTGTCCTTGGCAAATCCTTCTCCCACACTGTAAGACCTGAGTAGGACACTTGGAGTGCTTGCTTGAAGCCTTAATCTCTCCACTCTTCTTCCTTGGTGCCGTGAAATCCTTAGCCACCAAGAAGAAGTTCATGCAAAATTTTCATTTCCTTCCAAAACACTTCCATATTTTCCTAAGACCAAAATAGCACCTCATCCTCTCTTCTCCTTCACGTGAATGACCTAACTTGGGTAGTCTAAATGCCCAAAAAATTTTCCTATTATCTCATGCACTAGCATTAGCCAAACTCTTAAACACTTCATCATTTTCAAATATCTCCTAAGAATAGCAACTCTTACTCACTTTCTCTTCTTTAAAAATCAAATTACCAACTCACCAAAATGATTTGCACTCTCTTGATTCTTGGTGCTGTATGGTGATGATCTTGAAGCAAAATTTTGAGCCATTGTTTCTTCCTTTCTTGGGCCGTAACTACCTCTAAGGTAAAAGGGGAGTAAGCTTTTATTTTTAACAATGGTCTTGCATGCATGTGTAGTGTGGATCTCCCTAGGATTCACACCTTGGTATCACTTCCAAAATCATGGACAAATAAATTTCTAGTTGCTAAATTAAATTACTAAAAACAATCCTTGTTTTGCAAGTGACCATGGCTGCACTAAAAAAAACCCAAAATGTCATAAGAAATGTTAATGTATCTTGTATTCACTTTCTTTTTGAAGATTTAATACTTCAATGTAAAAACCTATTTTTAGATGTAAAAAGGAAAGGAGTTAGGAATTTTATTTTGTAAATTTATTAAACAAATATTTTACAATATTTCTTTAAAAAGGGGATTTAAAAATAAATTAGGCATTAAGATCTTAGAAGTTTTTTTTATATTGAAGTTCACTTTGAAGCTAAACCCCAGTTATCCTAGGAAAGATTATTAGGTAGCACCTAGGCCTCGGCTCATAATATTCTCCTCATTAAAAGAATTCATGATAAGTAGTTTACACGCGCTTTAAGGACAAGTACGTCGAGTAAGTGAGCTTTGTCTAGCACTCGGGCATTCTTATGATAAGATGAGTAGATTGCATACTGCATGTGGAGTATGAGGAGGGATAATAGAGTGATCCCCTAAAGCATACAGTGATAGGTACACTAAAGAAGAACGACGTCTCGATCCCCTGAAAGCGATCTCAGGAGTATACCGGGGGCATACCTCCAATGGCTCGGATTCACACCTGAGACCGGACAGCCCATGGCAACTCTAGTATACTTTGACTCGGGAAGAGTGTTACTATGACCGTGTAGTACCCGTTTTGACGAGATGTGTTTTGGATCCATTCTTGATGGGACGGTAAGTCTTTACCCTTTATGAAAAACAGAATGAGGCAAGCTCCGATCGCTCTAGTTAGGCAGAAAGATAAGGCAGGATTATTGATATGTGCAAGATTGATGAGCGGGAGTTGAGCCCCATTGCATATTGGTATTTAATCAAGATAAATCGTAATGAATCTAACATATGCATAACATGCCATGGTTGTATGACTAACTCTATTGGCCTGTATTATCTCTGAGAATACTCTTGAATTACTGTGTGACTATGTTAGTAAATATAATATGAGTTCTCTGTTTTTGTCTGATATATGTTGTATAAGAATTACGGCTACCCTTGCATGTGAGTTACTTGGGGTTGAGAGCTTATACTCACCCCTCTTATGTTGTGTGTGGTTTCCTTTTACCATGATCATTAGCTGAAGGGCAGGACGAGCACGAATAGGATCTGTACTACCTACAGTGGTGGACATTGAGCTGTGGACGTAGGTTGTTAGCACTTTCTATTCGCGTCGAGACTGTTGTAGGTCTCAACGTTTAGCTTTTATATTATATTTTTATTTTGTAGTTGTTTTATTAGGAGCCTGCGAGCCCCGTATCCTCTGAGTATACTTCTGTTATGAAGAATTGATCTATGTTATTAGTATATTTCAAACTTTGTATTGATGATCACCGAGCAAAAAAAACTCTTATTTTTATTAATAACTTGTGAGTCCTTAATTAAGTAGGATGTTCCAGTGTGGGAATTAGTCCTAGTTAATCGAGGGTGTCACAACACGGTGGAATTAGAGCATGGTCGATTCTTCAAGCTTAGGGTGTGGACAGCTAAGGTTCCCTCGTACTCAAAAGAGTTGTTTACGAGACATTAGTACTCGTGTGGTAGGCCATGATTGCTTGTTTGTATGTGTAAGGCCTCCTAATGCGGGAAGACTCATGGATTTTTTTGTTAAAAGTTGCCTTTCTTTCAGTTATCATGGTGCGCCGAAACAACACAATGTTGAATGCTCTGCTAGATAGGATGGTAGAAGTTCTGGAACGTCAGGGGGCGAATGTTCCCCAAGCTTCGTTGAGTCACGACCAAGGACTTATTAAATTCCAAAAAACAACCCTACACAATTTAAAGGAGGTTTTAACCCTGAGGGAGCTCAGTTGTGGATTGAGCACATGGAGAAGATCTTCACCTCCATGCGATGTGGGGACAACAACAAGGTAATCTATGTTGTTTGCATGCTAGTTGAAGAGGCTGAGCATTGGTGAGCTCATGCAAGAGTGAGATAACTATTGATGGAGCTGAGATCACTTGGAAAAGGTTCAAGACAAAGTTTTTGGCTAAGTACTTTCTTGAAGATATCAGGAGGCAGAAAGAGCAAGAGTTCTTCAATCTGAAACAAGGGTTCATGATAGTGGGAGAATACGTAAAAAAGTTCAATGAGCTGGCAAGGTGTTTCCTCTATTATACTCAGATGAGTGAGGTATCTAGATGTGCCAAGTTTGAGGGAGGACAGCACCAGGACATTCGTCAGGCGATCTGCTATCAAAAAATCACTTAGTTCACTACTTTGGTGGATCGGTGTCGTATCTATGAGCATATGTCTACACAGAAATCTAAAGGAATATCCAATTATGGGCCGAAACGACGTGTATTTAATAAGCAACCCTAGAGAGACTTCAGGTCAGGGAAACCCTACCCCCGACCAAATCTCAATAGACCCAGTGGATTCACAAGGACTCAAAGCAACAAACCACCTACAAGATGCTTTGACTGTGGAGAACCACATTTCGCTAGAGAATATCTTATGAGGACCTTGACTTGTTTTAGTGGTAGAAAGGCTAGGCGTAAGAGCAACGTCTATCCCAAGAATAACTTGGACCATCTAAAGAGAGAGGTTAGAGGTTAAATCGAGTGTTCTGCAGGCCATGGAAACAGAGGACCAACTGCTAGTACGTCAGTTAGTAATCCTAGAGTGGCAAATATAAACCGTCAAGGCAGTGGTAATGCTCAACAAGGGCCAAGGAACGCTATGGCAGGTAGAGGCGGAGGCAATGTTAGGGTCTTCACCATGAATAGATCAAAAGTCGCACAAGAAAGTGATCTGGTGCAAGGTACATGCTTTATAGGTGAAGTGCTTATGAATGTGCTATATGATTTTGGAGCCATTCATTCATTTATATCTGAAAATTGTGTGAAGCATTTGAACTTACCTTTAACTCCCTTATCTGGTAAAATGATTGTTGTTACTGCTGCTAACGAACCTATATGTTCTTCTGCTGTGTGTATGAAATGTCCTATCACCATTGATGGAAGGTCTTATCAGGAGGACCTGATCTATTTGCCCTTGAATGATTTGGATGTTGTTTTGGGAATAGATTGGCTTGCTACTAATCGCATTCTAATTGATTGTTACAGTAAGTCTATATCCCATGGAGTTCTGTCACTTTAGCATTCTCAGCTTTGGGAATCTGAATTTATTGCTACTAATCAAGAGGTAACTCCATTTTGAGCAAGAATGCGAGTGTTTATGGTCCTTGCTAACACCAAGTACGAGAAAGAGTTAGAGCTTGAACAATTTCTAGTTGTTCGAGAGTTTCCCGAAGTCTTCCCAGAAGATATACCTAGGATACCGCCTGAGAGAAAGATCAAGTTTAGTTTCAATATCCTACCCAGTACTAGACCAATATCCATCTCTCCGTATCAAATGTCACCAAAGGAATTAGAAGAGCTTAAGAAGCAAATCAAAGAGCTTTTAGAGAAGGGGATGATCTGACCCAGTGTTTCACCGTAGGGAGTACCAGTGTTATTGGTAAAAAAAGAAGGTGGTATGCATCTATATATAGACTACCGTCAGCTGAACAAAGTCAAGATCAAGAACCAGTATCCTTTTCCACGCATTGATGATTTAATGGACCAGCTGCGAGGAGTGGCCGTCTTCTCTAAGATTAATTTAAGGTCAGGATCTGGAATTGAGGGATGCGAGATATGGCAAAATGTTTAAATCGCAAGCCAAATATGCTTTAATAAAAGCTCAACGGATGGCTATCTGTTTGTGGGTGAATATGTTGACCATGCCTGACGGGTTTGTTTCGAATTTGAGTAGATGAGTCGACCTGAAGGAGGGTAGACTGTTTGGCATAAAAAGTCATGATTGTCATGTGTTTATGCAATGACTACTACCATACGCATTTCATGCCTTACCAAAACCCATCTAGAAACCGTTGGTTGAGTTAAGTCATTTGCTTAAAGAGTTAACAGTAACAGTCTTAACAGAGAAGACTCTTATGAGAATGGAGGAAAATATTCTAGTGTTGATTTGTAAGCTGGAGCAGATTTTCCCCTCTAGTTTTTTTGATTCTATGGAGCACCTACCGATTCATCTACCATACGAGGCTAGGGTTGATGGTCTAGTGAAATATCATTGGATGTATCCGTTTGAAAGGTTAAATGCTAGAATAACTTTACTTCCATTCCAAAATT
Organism: Clitoria ternatea; assembly: GCA_037962975.1. Classification (NCBI taxonomy): domain Eukaryota; kingdom Viridiplantae; phylum Streptophyta; class Magnoliopsida; order Fabales; family Fabaceae; genus Clitoria; species Clitoria ternatea. The sequence continues at coordinate 248,741,051 of CM075669.1, forward strand.
TGTTGTAAAAATATATGTATATACATAACTCAATCATTCTTTATGTTTCAAGAGATTCCTGCGTTCTTTAAAAGACAAAGTGTCAAATAAGGCATGTGTTGAGGCGTCGATTTGTGAGGCATACTGAGTGGAAGAAATGACCACTTTTGCTTCATTATACTTTCCGAACGAAGATAGAAACAAGAATGACTAGAATCTCCCGTAACCTTGCAGTGGCACCAAACCCTGGTGTGGACGAACAAACCTCAATATTTAATTATCCTGATCATCTTGGGGGCAAGGTCATAGAATGTTATATTGATGAGAAACATTGAAAGGCGGCTCACTTGTACATTCTTTTAAACTGTGAGGAAGTTGAACCATATCTCGAGTAAGTCACCTACTTTTACAATTTTCCAATTTGAACATAGGATTTTCATGTAGTTAAACTATTGTTCTTTAAATAGTATATATATAAATTTACTTATACAAGAGCAAAATGATATAACCAACGACCAAGTCCGTAGTGAGGTATCATCCAAGTTTATCAATTGGTTTGCACAACACGTAAGGCCCGTACACTCATCACATTTTTTTAAATTGTATAGTTATATACATTCTAATATTTTTGTGTGTTATGATTTCACTAGATTCACGATCCAAACAACCAAATTAAACACCCTTTACTCCAAGCTCTTTCTTAGAGGCCTGTGAAAATTGTTAAAAATGGCCAATTTACTACGTAAACAACGATAAGTTTAACATTTTCCAATGGAGTGAAGGAATGCGAACATATAATTTTGAGGTTTATGTTAAAGGCATAACTGAACATTTAGAGGAGGACTTCTACAGTGTGTTAAAAGAGATCATTCAAATTTCTTTCTTCGGGCGGGTTGAAAGAGATTTAGTTTTATTCAAGTCTGATTAGTACGACAACACAATCAGTGTAGGTAAGTCGACAACCATTACGACTTAGTTAAAGTGAAAAAAATGGTAGATATAAAGGGTTTGATCCCTTCATCTTTGTTCAACAAGCTGAGCAAGTTTATTACACAAAATTCCCTAGAGGGCAACAAGACTAGTATGTAGTCATAAAAGCCAAGGCTCGTAGTCAGATTACTGATCCAATGAGGTTAAATATGCTTATCAGCTAGTTCTGAGCGACCTTCACGATAGTCATTCAGTGTTGATTATTGATCCACTCATATTGGATGAGACACTTGTAGGTTCAGGCGGTGAACACATTGACACACAAGTTGTGTTGTCATTGAAATGGTCCAGGGCCAATTTGGATAATAACACATCTGAAACTAATTCTAAGAGTCACACTGACACCGAAGGGGACTTCCAAACTGAAACCGACACAGAGTATGTGGTTTATAAAAATATATGTATATATACGTTATTGTTGAGATTAATTAATGCTTACATTATTTTATTGATAGATGACTGAACGCAGAGGACGCTTTGATCGGGGTGGTGATAGACACTCCCCCGTTACACAGCTGGGTACCCCTAGCACACAAAGGTAGACCACATCGACAGAGGATACTCCACACGGGACACCCACACCGACCATTCCGGGTGATGCTGCAGCCACTAGCAACCCAGAGGTGTTACAGCTTTAGCAGCAGCAAGAGCAGATCGGGGAGGTGGCCTCTTCATCCACATTCGACCCTCTTCCCACTCTGGTCCCATTATCGGTCGTAGATGAGTAAGTATTACTATATTAGCTAAAGTTTACATCTTTTTGTACTTATGTGTGCATTGATATGATTGATATATAGATGAGATTAATATGATTGATGTTTGTTAGTGGAGAGCAAAACTTATTAGGTACTTTTGTGTGTGATATATACTTATGTTATCTGTAATATTGAGATGAATCATGATTGTTGTTTGTTAGTGGAGAGCAAAGCTCACTAGGTACTATGTGTGTGCTGATAACATAACTATTGCATGTCTATTGATGTTTATTTATATTGAACTGTATTGGAAAGTTTTGTGTGTAACAGGGTATTTGTAAATATTTGGAAATGTTCGGTTTATAAGGGAGACTCTACCGAAATTTTAGTGGATCCCAAGGTTTATGTTTGTTTGATTAATTCAATTTGGTTGGTTAATTGTTTAATTATTTAAACTACAGTTATATTGATAGTACTCGCACTACGAAAGCGATTACTAAGGTTTTGAAGGCCTAGTGGGATTGTCCTTACATCTCTTGGACATATACTGGTTAGACTATCCAAGATAGATAGTTTGACATTTTTTCGGTAAGTTTAACATAACCCTCTTAATTTCATCTATCTTTTGCATGATTGTATACACTTGTTTTTTAATTTTCAATTGTAGTTTAATTTATAGCGTGACTATTGATGGGAGGATGGTATGACTGATGAGATTAGGAGGATCTTTACCGTAAAGACCTCCAAAATCATCAAGAGTGCCTCTGGAAGGTCAAGGCGAAGACGAAGCCCCCCCGCTGGATCCCCGAGCCCCACTGGGAAGGGATGATGCAGAAGTGGGGAGATGTCTTGTTTCAGCAGGCCAGTGCTAAGAGCAAGGCAAATAGACAGGTTGATGTTGGAGCCTCCATCTACACTTGAGGTTCCATTTCAGTTATTAAGCATAAAAAAAGATTTATAAGTACACATTTTTAAATATGTTTATTAACACAATGACTTCAAAGCTTTTTCACTAACAATTTTAATATGTTATGAATTACAGAAGCAGAAGAAGCACCGTGAGCCTTCATTATTCGAGGTGATACAAATCACCAAGAAGAACAAGGCTGGTCACTGGGCTAACTAGAAGACCACGTAGATGGCGATACATTATCTAAACTTGCAAATGTTTTCAAAATTTTCAAAACATATACAGGAGGCGTACCAGGCCCTACGGGCCGAGAAGGAGGCTGAGCTGGCCTCTCAGACTCCCGATGGGAGGCACTTCTCACCTTTTCTTCTACTGATGAGAACGCCATCTATTTAGAGCCTGTCTGAGGTCTCAACAAGAAGGGGGTGTTTAGCCTTGGCAAGGTTGGGACCCAAATATCCAAGATAGGGAAGGCCCTTGCTGTAACACCCTCTGTTACACCTTAATAAATTCTAGAAAAATTCGTATTTTTTTTTTCTAAAGATATGATTGTTAAAAAGAAACTATCGGAATAAATTATATACATTATTTCTGAAATACCTCACAAATATTATTAAAACTTTATAAAGTATTTGTACATTCATCCGAAGAAAATAAACATTAAACATTATAAGAAAGAGAGGAAACTCCATGGCCCAGAAGCAGTTACTTATTAACATTATTTATTCATTGGACCACAGTATTCATACCGAGCTCCCTTTCTAGAACGTGCTATATCTACTGCTGAAATTCTTCGATCCTTCCCTCTGAACCATCAATTTAGAATATATGAAACAAAGACACGGAGAAAGGAGTGAGAAACAGAATATAATATTTCCGAATAAGACATAAGCAACAAAGGGTTTTCACAACCAATACATAATAATATCAATCACAATCACATACACAATCAATTATGAATGCATGAATGTTATGCAATATCTTCATCATAACTTATCTATATATGTGGGCCCTTAAATTTTAATTTGCACTGGGCCAACCAGGAGTTTACACTGTTCCATAAGTCCGGATAATAATAATATGAACAGCTCAACTGGCATGGAAACACTTAGAGACTTGTCAGATTAAGAAAGTTTTTATTGTGAAAGTACCCGACACTAGGGAGCTACCCCAGGTCCCCTGAAGCACCCTTTCACACTCTCTCATCCCAAGGCTCGTAATTAAGCCTCCTCTAATGTATCCTCGGTTTCTATAATCCGTCCCCAGACAATATTATTTCATTTCACTTTCATTATCCATGATGCATGAACTACTCGCGTATTGAGTTGGTTAAGGCTTTTAGAAACTCAATTATTAAATCCCTTAAAGGTTTACAATATCATTTCAATAAACTGTACATTTTCTCAGTTCTCTGAATTTCTGTCTCACAGAAATAAATTTGGTACAGTTTTCAAATCTCACGGAAATTGAGTTTCTAAGCCTTAAATATCTAAAAACTTTATCATATAAAACTGTACCTAATCTTTCTCAAATTAAATCTTAACAAAATCAAATTTAGGAATCTCAATTATTTCCAAATGTATTTAGTTATTAAGTTGGAAAAAAAATAAAATAATTTTCTTTTAAATTTTTTTTATTGAAAGAGAATAATTATTAACCAAAAATACTTAAAATTACAAAATTTTTCTTTAACTCAAGATTTAATTAAATAAATTCTAATAAAATATTTTCTTTCTAAAATAAATACTAATTTTTTTATTCTAAATATTGAAAATAAAGTTAATAAAAATAATTTCTAAGAAGAATTAAAAGATAATAAAATTTAAAGAGTAAGGTAAGAAATTCTTACTAAATTTTAGCTTTCTGTCATGCTCGCTATATGCTCAAACTCCACATTACAATATCATCAATCAAAATTAAACAATATCAATCATAACTAAATATCATCAATCAATCAATCATAATCAAATCAATTAAATATCATTAATACATATCATAATACAAAATTTAATGATTATTAATATAGTCAATTTTAGTCCTTTTGGTCAATTCCTCGCATAGGTATATGTAAGTCCATATAATCCAGTCCTTGCATAGGTATAGTTCAGTCCATATGGGTCATAATGGTCCAAGTCCTTGCATAGGTATAGTCCAGTCCATATAGGTCATAATGGTCCAAGTCTTTGCATAGGTATGTTAGAGTTAGTTAAACCGGATATTTAATTTAAAATTTATTATAAATTTTAAGTTAAAAAGTTAATATTTTAAAATAATAATATTATCAGATTTAAAAGGAGTAGGGGACTCCTCCCATTATTCTTATGTCTTTTCATATTATACTCTTATCTCACTCCCTCTTACCTTGAGTCGTTACCAAAAAGAGATTTGCTTTGCGCCTCCGATTTCTAGAAATATTAATATCAATTTTATTTCAGTATAAGCATAAGACGAAGATTAAGATTACTACTTAAAACAGAAATGGTAAATTTTGAATAGTGAATAGTGAATAGTAAAACGTGAATAGTAACAGTAAATAGTAAAACGTGAATAGTAACGGTAAATAGTAAATCATGAATAGTAACGGTAAATAGTAACAGTAAATAGTAATTTACTATTTGAATAGTAATTTACTATTGAAATAGTAATTTACTATTGAAATAGTAATTTACTATTGAAATAATGTTTACTATGCAGAATAGTAACTTAAAATAATATTATTTTCAGTATAATAACAGATTTCTAAAAACGATATGAAAATAACCCAAAAATATAAAAGAGAAGTATTCTTACCTTAGGATTTTGGCAGAACCTTCTCTCCAAAAACTTTTCTTCTCTCTCTCACTTCCACCACTATCTCACTAGCACTACTATATTAAGAAAACATAATCTGAAATTGTGAATTCTAAAGAAGAAATCCTTCGGTATTTATAGGAAAAAAATTTACTATGCATTCCATTATTTTAATATAAAAGTACTATGCATTTTTGAATTTTTTATTCCAGGTTACTGTGCATCTTTTGAAAATTTCATACATGCACAGTGATTTGCATAGTAATTGTCGGCAAAATTATTAAGTCAAATAGTAACCCTTCACTCGGTATATTTTAAATATTCAAAATGAGTCCTTTTTGAAATTTAGCGATATTATATCAGTCCCTACTAATTTTATAATAAGTAATATAAAGCTGAAATTTTAAAAATCTAAAATTTTCTGTTAATAAAAATTTATTGATACGTTTCAAATTTTTTAACGATTGGAAAAAATCAAGATTTTTCTCAAACCGATAATTTTTAGATAAGTCTACTTGAAATGGATTTTAGAAAATTTTCTTATAATTTCAATTCACTTTCTTGTAAATATTTTTAATTTAAGTCACTTATATGAATTTAAAATTATTTAAAAAATATTATTTTTATTAAAAAATTCCAAAATTCCAAAAAATTCCAAAAAATCATAAATAATACGTAGATTAAAAAGTTCTAAAGAACCATAATTTAATTCCTTCAAAATTTTAATATAAAAATAAAAATAGGGGTGTTACAACTCTACTCCCCTTAGAAAATTTCGTCCTCGAAATTTACATAATCAGTAAAACAAATGAGGATGAGACTCTTTCATCTCAGTTTCTAGTTCCCATGTAGCATCTTCTCCTCTCGTTTCACTCCAAATAACCTTTACAAGCGGAATTGTCTTGTCTCTTAATTGTTTTATTCTTCTGTCACTTATTCTAACAGGTGGTGCATCATATGTAAGATTATCTTTAACTTGTATGACATCAGGTTCAATAACATGTGTAGGATCAGATATATACTTTCGCAAGTTTGACACATGAAAAACATTATGGATATTAGAAAGAAAAGGTGGTAATGCTATTTGGTAGGCAAGGGGACTAACTTTATGAATTATTTGGTATGGACCGATAAATCTAGGAGTTAGTTTTCGAGATTTCATTGCCCGACCGACCCCAGTCATAGGTGTGACTTTCAAGAATACATGATCGCCTTCTTGAAATTCGAGCGGCTTTCTTCTTTTGTCATAGTAACTTTTCTGCCTGCTCTGTGTTGCCTTCATCTTTTCCTGAACTATTTTGATTTTATCCGTGGTTTGTTGTACCAACTCTGGTCCTAGCATCAAGTTTTCACCAGTCTCAAACCAACATAGCGGGGTCCTACATTTTCTTCCATATAATGCTTCAAAAGGTGCCATGCCAATGCTAGCATGGAAACTGTTGTTGTAGGTAAACTCCACATATGGTAAGAATTGATTCCAACTTCCTTTATGCTCTAACACACAAGCTCGTAACAAGTCCTCTAGAGATTGGATTGTTCTTTCTGATTGTCCATCCGTCTGAGGATGATATGCTGAACTCAGACGCAGTCTTGTTCCCAAAGCCTTGTGCAAGCTCTTCCAGAATTGTGATGTAAAACGAGGGTCCCGATCAGAAATGATACTTGAAGGAATTCCATGCAATCTCACAATCTCCTCGATGTATAATTTTGCCAGCTTCTCCATAGAGTAACGAATATTGATGGGAATAAAGTGGGCAGACTTTGTTAGTCTATCAACTATTACCCATATCGAATCATGTCCTAATGGAGTTTTAGGTAGAGAAGTCACAAAATCCATGGTAATGCTATCCCATTTCCATTCCGGTATTTCCATTGATTGTAGCATTCCAGGGGGTTTTTGGTGTTCCACTTTAACCTTCTGGCAAATTAGACATGCAGCCACATACTCTGCCACCGCTTTCTTCATTCCAGGCCACCAAAATAACTTCTTCAAATCTTGATACATTTTAGTAGCTCCGGGATGAATGCTCATATAACTTTTATGGCCTTCTTCTAGAATTGCTTTCCTCAACTCCTTTTTGTCAGGGATACACACTCGATCCTTATATCTCAATAATTGGTCGTTTCCCACATTGAACTCGACTTCTTTTCCTTGTTTCAAGAGTTCTTTCTTCTCTTGCAGGAATTCATCCTCTCGTTGAGCCTCTAAAACTTGCCTCAGGAATTCATTTGTCACTTGCAACGCTCCTAATCTGTAGCTGTTAGCATTAACCTTTACTGCTAGGTTAAGATCTCTGAAGTTCTCTATCAATTCCAGCTCTTTTATCATCATCGTGGACGCATGTAGAGACTTTCGACTTAAAGCATCAGCTACTACGTTCGCTTTTCCAGGATGGTATTGCAACTCAAAATCGTAGTCCTTTAAGAACTCCATCCATCTCCGTTGCCTCATGTTTAACTCCTTTTGGTCGAATAAATACTTGAGACTTTTATGATCGCTAAACACATCGAATGTTGCACCGTATAGATAGTGCCTCCAAATCTTTAAGGCAAAAACTACAGCGGCTAACTCTAAGTCATGGGTAGGGTAGTTGATCTCATGTTGCCTTAATTGTCGTGATGCATAGGCTACAACCTTCTTGTCTTGCATAAGTACACTTCCTAGTCCTTGTTTAGACGCATCACAGTAAACTTCAAAACTTCGATGTGGATCGGGGAGTACTAACACCGGCGCAGAAGTAAGTCGATCTTTCAGCTCTTGAAAACTATTCTCGCATTGTGTCGTCCACACAAAAGGTTGTCCTTTCCGTGTTAGCTTGGTCAATGGGTATCCTAGCTTTGAAAATCCTTCAATGAATCTCCTATAGTATCCAGCCAAGCCCAAGAAACTTCTAATCTCAGTGATCGTGGTTGGTCTCTCCCATTTTAAAACCGCCTCCACCTTGGAAGGGTCTACAGCTATTCCTCCTTGACTAATTACATGTCCTAAAAAGTTCACTTCTTCCAACCAGAATTCAGACTTCGACAGCTTTACATATAGTTGTTTCTTTTTCAGGATTTCCAACACGACCTTCAAATGTTCAACATGTTCTTATCTACTTTTAGAGTACACTAATATATCATCAATGAACACCACTACAAATTTATCTAGATATGGATGAAAAATCCTATTCATGTAATCCATGAATACGGCTGGTGCATTAGTTACACCAAAAGGCATTACTAGATATTCGTAATGGCCATAGCGTGTTCTAAAAGCAGTTTTCGATACATCTTCTTTCTTCACCCTTATTTGATGGTATCCAGACCTTAAATCAATTTTGGAGAACACCGTGGCACCACGCAGCTGATCCATCAAGTCGTCAATCCTTGGCAGAGGGTATCTGTTCTTGATCGTCACCTTGTTCAGTTGTCGATAATCTACACACAACCTCATGCTACCATCCTTCTTCTTAACCAACAACACTGGTGCACCCCAGGGGGATACACTGGGTCGTATAAACTGCTTCTCTATCATCTCTTCAAGTTGTTTCTTCAACTCTGCTAATTCTAGAGGTGACATTCGGTATAGTGCAATTGAAATGGGTCCAACTCCAGGTACTAGATCAATGGAAAATTCCACATCTCTTTCTGGGGGTAAACCAGGGATATCTTCAGGAAAAACGTCAGGAAATTCACACACAACCGGTAGATTTTTGATTTTTGATTCTTGCTCTCCTTTCGTTGAAAGCAATAGCATGAATCCTTGAGCCCCTCCTTTTAAAGAGGCACTCACTTGGTTGGCGGTTAGAAATCTCGAATCCTCAGGATTCAAATTCACTGGTTCTTTAAACATTATGGTTTTATTATGACAATCTATTAGAACATGATTGTCAGACAACCAATCTAGCCCAATAATAACTTCTAAGCCAGAAAGGGGTAAACAGAAAAGATTAGCCTTAAAGTCCCTACCATCTATGACAATAGGGCATTTCCAACAAGCTTTAGAAGTGACAATGGGATTGTTTCCAGGAGTATGTACAGATAAGTCAAATGGAAGTTCTATCACAGGTAATTTTAGTTTTTCTACACAGTCATTGGCAATAAAGGAATGTGATGCACCTGAGTCATACATAACAGTTAAAGAAATCTTATTAATGATACACTTACCTTCTACCATGGAATCAGCATGAGATGCTTCTTCTCCAGTGATTGCAAAAACCTTTCCTTTTGCTTTCGGCCTTCCGACTGCACTGTGCGCGCCTTCTTGAGTATTTATGCTTGTACTTGCACCTTCAGGGTTTTCTCTCTTCATCTCTGGGCAATCCTTGATGTGATGACCTGGTTTGTTACACTTAAAGCAAACATAAGTGTTTTTAGGACAATCCCTTTTCAAATGGGGTCCTCCACAGATAAAACATTTAAAATTTGGTGCAGATGTTGGGTAATAGCTTCCAGTTGAAGCTTGGGGTCTGTTAGGAGCAGATGTTGTTCCAAACCGGCGAAATGGTGCTTGGTAAGGCTTATTCCTTCTGAAATCTCTTCTTTGGTGATGGTGAGGTCCTCCACTTCTTATTTCTCCTGCCTTGTGAATGGGCTCACGACTTTTGGTCATTCTATCCTTATGGTCTTCTTCAAAGATCCTGCAGCGATTTACCAATACAGAAAATTCACGGATTTCCTGCATTCGTATAGCTTCCTTAATTTCTGGCCGTAGTCCATTTACAAACTTTACACACCGATCTCTTTCATTAGTAGCATCATTATAATGAGAATGAAAACGAGATAGCTCTTCAAACCTGGATGCGTACTCTCCAACGGTCATATTTCCTTGGGTCAGTGACAGGAATTCGAATTGTCTTTTCTCTTTAACATCAGCTGGAAAGTATTTTTCCAGAAACATATCCTTGAAATAGTCCCAAGTGATCTCCACGTCGTTGACTTCGAATTGTTTACGCATGCTATCCCACCAATGTTCGGCATCCTCAGATAAGGCATAAGTAGCGAAGACTACCTTATCAGCTTCATTACATTGCAATGCTCGAAAGATCTTCTCTATCTCTCGAATCCAGATTTGTGCTCCATCAGGGTTATATCCTCCCTTGAAACGAGGTGGATTGCGCTTTTCGAATAGGTCCAGTCTTCTCAAGGCATCATTACCTTGACCTTCACGTGCTCCCATTGCATTGATTAATCGTTCTACAACTCCAGCAAGATCGTTTCCAGCCATTAGTTTCCTGTTTCACAGTAACTGAGATTTGTCACATCAATCACAGTTACTACCAAGTCAGATATTCTACCTATACAGAGTTTACAGACAAAGCAAGATAGACCTTTTCCCCAGGCCTATTGGATTAACTGCTCTGATACCACTTTGTAACACCCTCTGTTACACCTTAATAAATTCTAGAAAAATTCGTATTTTTTTTTCTAAAGATATGATTGTTAAAAAGAAACTATCGGAATAAATTATATACATTATTTCTGAAATACCTCACAAATATTATTAAAACTTTATAAAGTATTTGTACATTCATCCGAAGAAAATAAACATTAAACATTATAAGAAAGAGAGGAAACTCCATGGCCCAGAAGCAGTTACTTATTAACATTATTTATTCATTGGACCACGGTATTCATACCGAGCTCCCTTTCTAGAACGTGCTATATCTACTGCTGAAATTCTTCGATCCTTCCCTCTGAACCATCAATTTAGAATATATGAAACAAAGACACGGAGAAAGGAGTGAGAAACAGAATATAATATTTCCGAATAAGACATAAGCAACAAAGGGTTTTCACAACCAATACATAATAATATCAATCACAATCACATACACAATCAATTATGAATGCATGAATGTTATGCAATATCTTCATCATAACTTATCTATATATGTGGGCCCTTAAATTTTAATTTGCACTGGGCCAACCAGGAGTTTACACTGTTCCATAAGTCCGGATAATAATAATATGAACAGCTCAACTGGCATGGAAACACTTAGAGACTTGTCAGATTAAGAAAGTTTTTATTGTGAAAGTACCCGACACTAGGGAGCTACCCCAGGTCCCCTGAAGCACCCTTTCACACTCTCTCATCCCAAGGCTCGTAATTAAGCCTCCTCTAATGTATCCTCGGTTTCTATAATCCGTCCCCAGACAATATTATTTCATTTCACTTTCATTATCCATGATGCATGAACTACTCGCGTATTGAGTTGGTTAAGGCTTTTTAGAAACTCAATTATTAAATCCCTTAAAGGTTTACAATATCATTTCAATAAACTGTACATTTTCTCAGTTCTCTGAATTTCTGTCTCACAGAAATAAATTTGGTACAGTTTTCAAATCTCACGGAAATTGAGTTTCTAAGCCTTAAATATCTAAAAACTTTATCATATAAAACTTTACCTAATCTTTCTCAAATTAAATCTTAACAAAATCAAATTTAGGAATCTCAATTATTTCCAAATGTATTTAGTTATTAAGTTGGAAAAAAAATAAAATAATTTTCTTTTAAATTTTTTTTTATTGAAAGAGAATAATTATTAACCAAAAATACTTAAAATTACAAAATTTTTCTTTAACTCAAGATTTAATTAAATAAATTCTAATAAAATATTTTCTTTCTAAAATAAATACTAATTTTTTTATTCTAAATATTGAAAATAAAGTTAATAAAAATAATTTCTAAGAAGAATTAAAAGATAATAAAATTTAAAGAGTAAGGTAAGAAATTCTTACTGAATTTTAGCTTTCTGTCATGCTCGCTATATGCTCAAACTCCACATTACAATATCATCAATCAAAATTAAACAATATCAATCATAACTAAATATCATCAATCAATCAATCATAATCAAATCAATTAAATATCATTAATACATATCATAATACAAAATTTAATGATTATTAATATAGTCAATTTTAGTCCTTTTGGTCAATTCCTCGCATAGGTATATGTAAGTCCATATAATCCAGTCCTTGCATAGGTATAGTTCAGTCCATATGGGTCATAATGGTCCAAGTCCTTGCATAGGTATAGTCCAGTCCATATAGGTCATAATGGTCCAAGTCTTTGCATAGGTATGTTAGAGTTAGTTAAACCGGATATTTAATTTAAAATTTATTATAAATTTTAAGTTAAAAAGTTAATATTTTAAAATAATAATATTATCAGATTTAAAAGGAGTAGGGGACTCCTCCCATTATTCTTATGTCTTTTCATATTATACTCTTATCTCACTCCCCCTTACCTTGAGTCGTTACCAAAAAGAGATTTGCTTTGCGCCTCCGATTTCTAGAAATATTAATATCAATTTTATTTCAGTATAAGCATAAGACGAAGATTAAGATTACTACTTAAAACAGAAATGGTAAATTTTGAATAGTGAATAGTGAATAGTGAATAGTGAATAGTAAATCGTGAATAGTAATAGTAAATAGTAAAACGTGAATAGTAACAGTAAATAGTAAAACGTGAATAGTAACGGTAAATAGTAAATCGTGAATAGTAACGGTAAATAGTAACAGTAAATAGTAATTTACTATTTGAATAGTAATTTACTATTGAAATAGTAATTTACTATTGAAATAGTGTTTACTATGCAGAATAGTAACTTAAAATAATATTATTTTCAATATAATAACAGATTTCTAAAAACGATATGAAAATAACCCAAAAAATATAAAAGAGAAGTATTCTTACCTTAGGATTTTGGCAGAACCTTCTCTCCAAAAACTTTTCTTCTCTCTCTCACTTCCACCACTATCTCACTAGCACTACTATATTAAGAAAACATAATCTGAAATTGTGAATTCTAAAGAAGAAATCCTTCGGTATTTATAGGAAAAAAATTTACTATGCATTCCATTATTTTAATATAAAAGTACTATACATTTTTGAATTTTTTATTCCAGGTTACTGTGCATCTTTTGAAAATTTCATACATACACAGTGATTTGCATAGTAATTGTCGGCAAAATTATTAAGTCAAATAGTAACCCTTCACTCGGTATATTTTAAATATTCAAAATGAGTCCTTTTTGAAATTTAGCGATATTATATCAGTCCCTACTAATTTTATAATAAGTAATATAAAGCTGAAATTTTAAAAATCTAAAATTTTCTGTTAATAAAAATTTATTGATACGTTTCAAATTTTTTAACGATTGGAAAAAATCAAGATTTTTCTCAAACCGATAATTTTTAGATAAGTCTACTTGAAATGGATTTTAGAAAATTTTCTTATAATTTCAATTCACTTTCTTGTAAATATTTTTAATTTAAGTCACTTATATGAATTTAAAATTATTTAAAAAATATTATTTTTATTAAAAAATTCCAAAATTCCAAAAAATTCCAAAAAATCATAAATAATACGTAGATTAAAAAGTTCTAAAGAACCATAATTTAATTCCTTCAAAATTTTAATATAAAAATAAAAATAGGGGTATTACACTTGCCGAGAGCACTACGTTGCCTGCATATGTTGTTCAGGTTATTGAGAACCTAAACACCGAGCAAGCAGAGGAGCACCGACAAAGGCAGCTAACGGAGGAGCGACGGCTCAGCGATGGAAGAAACATCAAACATGGGTTCCACTTTAGCGATCGTCTTAGCGACAGAAAGACCAATCAAATCATTAGCTATGAACGCGGCCCATCGCTAATATGGGTTCCTCTTTAGCAACCAACTTCGTAATGGAATGTCCAATTAAATATTTAGCTACGGCGTTAGTGACGACCACCTATTTAAAACACAGCAATGGCCTTAGTGATGACATTCGTCATCTAGTTAGCTACGGTGTTGGCACGGTCACTATTATAGGCTCAACTAGCGATGGGGTAACTTAAATCTCTTCAGTAATGACATGTATATCGTCGTTAAGGTGGACTAAAACAGCGATGGAGAGTGCAAAATGGGGACCTCTTTCAGTGACGGGATTTGGCCGTAACTGATGTCGTTGCTAAAAGTATTAATGACTGATTACTTTCTGTTAGCGACGAGTTTTTGCCGTGGCAAATTGTGCTTTTTTTAGTAGTGAACCCGGTTGAAACTAAGTTCAGCATATCATCCTCAGACCAACGGTCAGTCTAAGCATACCATCAAAACTCTTGAAGATCTTCTATGGATGTGCATGCTAGAACATGGTGGGCGTTGACATGAGTATTTGCCACTTGTGGAATTCAACTACAACAACAGTTACCACGCCAGCATTAGAATGGCACCATATGAAGCTTTGTATGGAAGGAAGTGTCGTACGCCCTTGTGTTGGTTTGAGATAGGAGAGAAAGTTATGATTGGACAAGAAGTTATTCAAAAAACTATAAATCAAATCAAAGAAATTCAAGCAGTGATGAAGACTTCTCAAGATTGTCAGAAAAGCTACAACGACAAGCATCAGAAACCACTCGAGTTTAGAGAGGGTGACCATGCTTTTCTGCGAGTTACTCCTATGATAGGGGTGGGAAGAGCGTTGAAGACTAAAAAACTGAACCCTATGTACATTGGACAATACCAGATTCTTAAGAAAGTTAGGTCAAATACTTATCGTATGGTCTTACTCTTGAGTTGTCTAACCTTCATAATGTCTTCCATGTCTCCCAACTTCGAAAATATGTACCCCATCCTGACCACATCCTGAAACCTGATCAGTTTGTCGTTAAAGAGAATCTTACCTATAGGGCAGTACCAGTGAGAATTACAGACAGTCATCTGAAGCAGCTTAGAGGGAGGGATGTACCTTTGGTAAAGGTAATCTGAAGTTAGTCTGATGAAGGAGACGCTACATGGGAGCTCGAGGAAAAGATGAAGACTCTTTATCCTCATCTGTTTGCAAGCACTAGGTGAAATTTCGGGAAGAAATTTCTAAAAGGACAAAATTTCTAAAAGGAGGGAGGAGTGTAAGAGCCCTTATTTTTTTGTGTGTTTGGCCTAAGGTCAAATATATTATTTTATATGTGCAATATATTAGTCTTTGATTTATATGCTTTGGATATATTTTTTTAAGAGAATTTAAGAGCTAAAATAATTAATTATAATTTAATTAAGTAGTAAGGTTCATTAAGTTGTTAGAAAAACTTAGCAATTAAATTCTAAGAATACAAACTATACTATTCTAATTAAGTAAATTTTTACATACTTTACTAGTTTGGGCCAAGAGAATACCTAGGTGTCCGATTTGAGCCAATTTTTATCTTAATTTGTTCCTAATGTTATACTCTATGATTTTTATGAAGAGTTCGAATCCTATTTTCCATCTCTCAACCCTCCGAAAATTTATTTCGATGAAAAACAAGTTAACTGTAAGAGTCAATCTGCGCACCTGTTCGTATTTTAGGTATAAGTTTTTCTCCCGTTATTAGAATCAAGTCGTTCTTATCCCAAATTTTCAATATCAAAATTATCTACAACTTTGATGTTTACCATGAAAGCCCATTCTTGCCCGTTTGTTCCCAGAATTTAAAATACTACACTGACTTGCGTGCTCACCGTCACAACTTGCACTACGTTGAGTATTTTCTACTTTTCTCACTCGTATGATCATGAAATCGAACGATTCTATTGCCAACATTTTTAGACTCAATTCTCTACAACTTTAATGAAGGGAATGAAAGCTAATTCCCTACCCAATTGTCCCAAAAAATTATTTTTGGTCACCAATTTAATTCTCATCATAACCTAGAGCAGTTTCCATATTTAGCCATATCTCCCTCGTCTAATATTGGATTTTTGCATTCTATACGTCGTTTTAAAGAAGAGACATAGATATACAACTTTCATGTTTTGTATTTTTCTAAAATCCCACTGTAACACCCTTTAAAAATCAAGACAAGTTACTGCCTCTATGGGTGACACATCAGCCAAGCCAGGAAATGGTCCAATTACCTTTCAACAACCATGGGACACTTGTTTTGTCCTTGGAAACTCCTTCTCCCATACTCTAAGACCTGAGTAGGACACTTGGAGTGCATGCTTGAAGCCTTGATCTCTCCACTCTTCTCCTTTGCTGTCGTGAACTCCTTAGCCACCAAGGAGAAATTCATGTAAAATTTTCATTTCCTTCCAAAACACTTCCATATTTTCCTAAGACCAAAATAGCACCCCATCCTCTTTTCTCCTTCATGTGAATGGCCTAACTTAGATGGTCTAAATGCCCAAAAGAAAATTTCCTATGATCTCATGCACTAGCATTAGCCAAACTCTTAAACACTTCATCATTTTTAAATATCTCCTAAATACAACAACTCTTATTCACTTTATCTTCTTCAAAAATCACATTACCAACTCACCAAAATGACTTCCACTCTCTCGATTCTTGGTGTTGCATGGTGATGATCTTGAAGCAAAATGTTAAGCCATTGTTTCTTCCTTTCTTGGGCCGTAACTACCTCTAAGGTAGGGGGAGTAAGCTTTTATTTTTAACTATGATCTTGTATGCATGTGTAGTGTGGATGTCCCTAGGATTCACACCTTGGTATCACTTCCAAAATTATGGACAAATAAATTTCTAGTTGCCAAATTAACTTATTAAAAAAAGTCCTTGATTTGGAAGTGACCATGGTTGCACTAAGCTAAATTTTTACTCTAGGTTTTGTTGAGTTTCTTTATTGAAAAATGTTGTCTTCTAACAGCCTTAGTGTTGTAGAATTTTTATGTGAAATGGAAGGATGCATGCATGAGACTTATGTTGGCAATTACTTGATTTATCCTTTCTTGATTGTTGCCAAAAATTGTACCATGGTCCCTTTCAGTTAGATGCAAGATCTACACTCCTAAAAATGGAATCTTTCATGAAAAATGATTAAATTAAAATCTTGACATATTTGAATAATTACAAAAAAATCACCAGTAATAGATTAGTTAAGCTAAAAAAATTGAGTTTCGCCTTAAATCTTGGTAGTCAAATAATGAATCTAAGTTTTCTTTAGAAATTGTGTAAGATCATATGCTAAAAAGCCAATTTTTAAATGTATTTAGGAAGTATATTATTGCTGTTAGAACTTTTCATTTTAATGGATTAGTGATAATTTTGATGTTTTACATGAAAAAAAATTGGTTTTTAGTAGCTTAGTGACTATAAGTGACATGCTTAGTTAAATCTTTAAATTTAGATGAAGAAAAATAAATTTAGACATGAATTTTTAATTCTGGAATTTTTTTAGTGATTTAATATTTATATTTTTTGGCAACTATTTTTTATACACGATTTAGTGAAATTGGCTTATAAATATATGAATAAATTATGAATTTTAAGTGACATGATATGATTGCTGTTTGGACATGTTTATAATTATGAAAATGATGATAAAAATGTGTATAAATGCGATATTAGATAAAGAATTAAAAGGAGTCCTGAGTATATGCGCGAACGATAATTAGAAACGGTTAAAAACGCATTTATGAGAGCAAACGAGGAAAAATGGTCAAACTGTTTTGGACGTGTATTTTGTGATAAATGCTGTGAATTTTGAGTATTAGAAAAATTACCCAAATGAAGAAAATTAATTTAGAGATGTCACTACGCGATACTTGTCCTTAAACGTATTTTTACGAAAGCTAAAACGACAAATCCTTTTGGTGCATTTTTGTGAAGAATGGATTTCTGGGCAGAATTGGCATTTATTTTTATTTTATCTTGATATTATTTGAAAAGTTATGCAATTTCAGCTTTAGAATCACTTAATTTAGAATTTTTTAGAAGAAATACGACAAAAAAGAAAGTTTTCAATAAAACGATAAGAAATAGCGATTTTATGACACTCATTTGCTTGAAGAAAATTTCATTTTTATGTATAGGCCTAGAAGGGATTTTGGTAATTATAATAAGGTACTTTTATTTGAGGTTCTAGTAATTTTTAAGATTTAAGGTCAATCTAGTCAGTTTTATCGTAAATCAATACGACGGGACGATATCG
This sequence comes from Clitoria ternatea, assembly GCA_037962975.1. Taxonomy (NCBI): domain Eukaryota; kingdom Viridiplantae; phylum Streptophyta; class Magnoliopsida; order Fabales; family Fabaceae; genus Clitoria; species Clitoria ternatea. Next base: position 248,759,315 of record CM075669.1, read on the forward strand.
ATAAAAGGCCCAAAATGTCGTAAGAAATGTTAATGTACCTTGTATTCACTTTCTTTTTGAAGATATACTTCAATGTAAAATCACATTTGTAGAAGTAAAAATGAAAGAAGTTAGGAATTTTATTTTGTAAATTTATTAAACAGATATTTTACAATATTTCTTTTAAAAAGGGGTTTAAAAATAAATTAGGCATTAAGATCTTAGAAATTTTTTTATATTGAAGTTCCCTTTGAAGCCAAACCTCAATGCTCCTAAGAAAGATTATTATGTAGCACCTAGGCCTTGGCTCATAATATTCTCCTCATTAAAAGAATTTATAATGAGTAGTTTACACGCGCTTTAAGGACAAGTAAGTCGAGTAAGTGAGGTTCCATCTAGCACTCGGGCACTCTTATGATAAGACGAGTAGATTGCATACTGCATGTGGAGTATGAAGAGGGATGATGGAGGATCCCCTAAAGCATACAGTGATGGATACACTGAAGAACAACGACGTCTTGATCCCCTGAGGGCAATCTTAGAAGTATACCGGGGGCGGACCTCCAATGGCTCGGATTCGCGCCCAAGACCAGATAGCCCATGGCAACTCTGGTATACTTCGACTCCGGACGAGTGTTACAATGACCGTGTAGTGCTCGTTTTGACAAGATGTGTTTTGGATCCATTATTGATGGGACGGTGAGTCCTTACTCTTTATGAAAAACAGAACGAGACGAGCTCCGGTCGCTTTAGTTAGGTAGAAGGATAAGGCAGGATTATTGATATGTGCAAGATTGATGAGCGAGAGTTAGGCCCCATTGCATATTGGTATTTAATCAAGATAAACCATAATGAATCTAGCACATGCATAGCATGCCATGGTTGCGTGACTAACTCTATTGGCCTGTATTATCTCTGTGAACGCTCTTGAATTACTGTGTGACTGTGTTAGTAAGTGTAGTATGAGTTCTCTGTTTTTGTCTAATATATATTGTATAATAATTACGGCTACCCTTGCATGTGAGTTACTTGGGTTGAGAGCTTATACTCACACCTCTTGAGTTGTGGACGTAAGCTGTTAGCACTTGTTATTCGCGTCGAGACTGTTGTAGGTCCCGACGTTTAGCTTTTATGTTATATTTTTATTTTGTAGTTGTTTTATTGGGAGCCTACGAGCCCCGTGTCTTTTGAGGACACTACTATTATGAAGAATTGATCTATATTAATAATATATTTCAAACTATGCGTTGATGATCATCGAACAAAAAAAACTCTTATTTTTCTTAATAAATTGTGACTCCTTAATTAAGTATGATATTCCAATATGGGAATTAGTTCTAGTTAATCGAGTGTCAGAACACGCACTCTTTCAATCCATTAGAACCAATGTTTTATTATTTAACCTTTAATCAAGACACTTTTTTATAACACAATAAACTCTTCTTTATATATCTAGAATTTAATTAGAGCAGAGATATATAGAAGAAAATTCAAATTGTAATTTTTTAGGTTTTAGAAAGAAAGCAATTCAACATGTGTTAATTTGTGTTTTCTAGAATATTTTTAGGAGAATCCTTCATATATAGAGGTTTTGCTAAGCTGCCCAGAGTGAGTGGAAGTAATTCAAATGGTGGGCATGACCATCATTTCAACACGTAGCTTTGCCTCTCAGAGGACAAATCATGAACTTGTGAGCTGAGAATTGAATAATATATAGCGGAGACAGATCAGTTCCAAACGTGGAGATGAAAAGGAAAGAATTAGGTATAATGCGAGTCACGTGGGACTTAAACCTTCTAGAACATCTAACCTTATTTACAACACGGCCATGTAGTCAATGAATATAAGAATAATTCAAAGACATCCATATAAATTTCGTTAGAAATTAGTTCAAATAATTGAGTTCCGGGCCAGGACAGGTAAGGTAAAGAAAATATTTTGTACAAATTCAAAACTCATTTTTAAAACAAAATACTCATTCATATTCTACTTTCCTCAAAGCTTCATATGAGACATGAATATATACAGAGCTCATTTGATTAAATTAAGAATAAGGCGTTGAATAATGATACCTACCCAACATAATAAAATAAAGCAAAGATAATTATAAGCTCTAGTCGCCTCGATTAACAGATAATCGGTGGTTTAACCAAGTTAAACTAGCTATATGGTTATCTATACATATTAGTAAAAATTCACAGTCTAATAAGTTGAATCGATCTTTTAAATGATTAAACAAATGAATTAATTAATTAAATCATTGTTAAAACTTATCAATAAAATTAATTAATTATATTAAATAAACTATATTAATATATCAAATTAACCATTAAGTGGATGATTCACTAATTTGGTGAATAATTTATTAATCTAATACCTCTTAACTTAGTGTCCGTTTGGATATTAACGGGTTGTTTGGCAGCTAGTAAGAATGGAAGTGAACGGAGTTTTTCTCCGTTGATATCAAAGCAAGCTGAGGCTCCTTTTGGTGGAACGGAGCTCAACGGAGTTTTTTCTCCGTTAAAAGTATATTCCAAACATGCTATAAGTTGGGTTGGTCAAACCTTGGTTTGCTTAACCTAAAAATAAATTTTATAGTCAAACGGGGTTTTGACTGTTTCAAATAACGTGAAAGATCAATATCAACCTTTAAATTTCTTCATTTCTCTAACTTTATTTTCTCAACTGAATGTCTGAGATGCCAAAAAAAATAACAAAAGAATGCGATGGGGAGTAACTAGTAAGAAGTGAGAGAATTAAAGAGAAAAGAGGGTAGGTGGAGCAGGTGACGTCACGTGAGCATCATTTACTTACCTAACCTTGTCAGGGTTCAATCTTATTTTCTTATCTTTGGTCCCACTTCTCACCAAACACACATATTTTCTTTTTGTTCTCTTCTCATTTCCAATTCCAACAGATAACGCCTGTGTATTACAAAGGTTGGTTTCGTTACTCTTCCGAGTTGGTCGAAATTCGTTCTAACCAATTTAAAAGAAAATTTAATAATCAAATAATTTTTTACTATTTAGATTAACATTAATATTTAATTTTTTTATTTTCATAATTTTATTTTTTCAATTATATATCAAACAGACACAAAATAATTGAGTGGAAGGGAAAAATAGCTACTAAAAATATCAAATAAAAGGAAAAGTGATAATATGTTATGCGTGATGTAATTCGATAAACGGAAGAGATAAGATCAAGTTAAAAAAAATGTAAAATTACTATTGATGGCAGTATATAAATATAATAGTTTGTTTTATACACCCACACTTTATACATTCTCTATGATCAAAGTTCACGTACATAGTGGGTTAATTTAAATGGTTTTTCAATGTTAGGTAATTGTATCTATGAAAATTGAATAGCATTTATTGTGAACACGTAATTTTAATCCCAAGATAATTATACAACAACAAAAGAAATATACATAAAATTGTACTCACAAACAAAACCGTGGCATACTGTTGAAAAAAATAACTATATTAGTTCTAAAAAGTTGACTTATAAATATTTTTAATTTCCCACCTAGTTAATTCCCTTAATTATTTAAATTGAATTCAGATTAGTACGTGTTTTCGTTTCTAGAGTCTGGGAAAACTTTAAATTATCATGTAATTAGATTAAACTCCTACTATTTTCAATTCAGTTTGCATATGCTTCGTCATATTTATGGGTTTTGTTTTTCAATTTCCCATAGAGGACTTTTTCTTTTTTCTTTTTCCATTTTTGGGCATAATTGCGTAAAATAGTCTTTAGATATAATCAGGTTTTTTTTTATCGTTAAAGAAAAACAAAATGGAATTAAAGGTGACACAAGAAATATCTCAACCCAAATACAAAATAAAACAACAAAGAAAGGAAAGAACAGACTTAAAGACATACAAAATTTTGCAAATATAAAAGAGGGAAATTAATACAATATTGATTGAATAAAATATAAAATTTTAACATTAATTAAGATGCCTATAAATCAGGAGAGTTTAATTATATCATAATTGATGGTGGAGAGCATGTGCTACACTCATGGCTAAAAAATATCGTGGGACATCGTACATTAAATTATGAATATATAATTTGTTTTTGTTTAAATATGTTTTTATCATTCAAAATAAAAGTATATACTTCTTTTTGGTTTTGGTATTTGTAAAAATTATTCTTTTTACGTATAACTAATATAAGATATTTTGTTTTTACTTTATATTATTAAATCAAATTTATTAAGGGCTCACATGATAAACAAAATTACTTATGAATTTTATAAATTTAGTTAACTACTATACTTGACTTTAATAACTAAAATATAGTTTTTTGATGATTAAAAATCTTGGTAATTTTATTTTCTTGTCAATTTTAAATTTAATCGTTAGAAAATGTAATTTAATAATCAGAATAACGTGTGAATATTTAGTTAGAGCTCTCATAACCATTAAAGTTATATAGACAACAATGACTAACATAAAATGTTCAACATTTTCTCCTTTTTCCTTTTAAAAAAAGTCGGATGTAAAAGAAAAATAAAAATTTTACAATGAACAAAACCAAAAAACTTTATTTAATAGGACCAAAACATATTTAATTTCTTTTAGTATGAAAACAAAAACAAAATAAATATTATAAAAAAATAAAAAAGAAAAATTTTGGTATCCAATTTCTATTTTTCTAAAACAGCAATTTATATTATTTATTCGTGATTTATTAAAAAAATATTTATATATTTACACGTTGTCATCATTCATTTAAATCTATAGTTTTTCATATTTAAATCTTTAAATGAAAAATAAAAAAAATTACATTTGTTTCTGCATTAAATGATTAATTTATAACAGTTATTTTTGAAAACTAAAGATTACAAAAAGTTAAAAAGTAATCTGTCTAGAACATAAGAGATAAAGTATTTATATTTATAATATTTTTAATGTAAATCATAAGTAGTTAATACCCCAACCCGATTACATAGCTATCTGCCTGAACAAGAGTGGTCAAATTACAAGGCTTTCAAACAAGTTTTTAGCGTCTTGATATATATAACTTAAATACTTAAAAAAAATGCTAACATTAACATTTAACAAGTTGATTTATAAGTTTGGTACAATATAGGCTCTTATATAATTAACAACTCTTAAAATAAAATGAATTGTTTAAATAATAATTAATTGAAACCAAAATCACCTGAAAAATTTTCTACAACTTTTGTCCTTTCGTCAGTAATTGGGAAAAAGAAATGATAAAAATAAAAAAATTTAATACTAGTTAATATTAATTTTTTATATAAAGTAATTTAAAATTCCATTTTCCTACGGATGCTGTTTAATGAAAGGAGAAACAAACACGCTCGAATTCTAGTTAATTAGTCCGCAAATATTCATAACCCTGTCGCCACAACATGGATACACAATATTATTGTTAATTAGTAACACATTATTGGGAACAAATGTTGTTACCATTCCCTGGTTTCAAAACATGCTCATGTTGTCGCTGGTCTTTTGGTTTCATCATATCTGAATTGATGGAATTTGAAACTTGAGGGTGCAGAGAGGTGGGTGAGGCTAATGAAAGGTCCAAGTTTAGTTGAGGATAGGATTCCTCAATGGTTACACCACTGCTGCTATTTGAATTCGAGTCTTCAGCTCCTGAGTCAAATGGAAACGTTGAGTTGAGGCAGACATTGAATACACGATAATGGTTATTAATGTTGTGGTTGCTGACACTGTTGTTGGTGGACATGGTGGCCTTAGGGCAAGTTGTGGGGCCCTTGAATGTTCCATGTGTTGCAGGGTCGATTCCACGATCATAGAGTTTACGCTTGATGTGGGTGTTCCAGTAGTTCTTTATCTCGTTATCTGTTCTTCCAGGTAACCTTGCCGCTATCATCGACCACCTGATAAATAATCACATCCACAAAACCATTAACCACTTACGCATTTCTCATTAAAATTCATATACATAAAAAGAAGAAGAAAAACAAAAAAACAAAATACAAAAACATGCAAGAAATTAATAAATTATTGATGAAACTCATTCTACCTAATAATTTACTCAATATAACGTTGTGGATATCTTAAAGGGATACATGAATTAGATAGTGATCAGTTTTATATATGATATGCGACAATATGAAAATGGATGTTCATACTTGTTTCCAAGTAAGCTGTGGAGGTGAATGATGATTTCATCCTCTTCTTCAGAGAAGTTCCCTCTCTTGAGATCAGGTCTCAGGTAATTAATCCATCTAAGTCTACAACTTTTGCCACATCGTAGCAAGCCTGCAGTAGTGCACACACAATGTACATTGAAAATTTTGAAGGTATACATATGGAGAAATAAATAAAAAAGAAAAACCTGCGGCTTTGGGAAGAGATCTCCAACAGCCTTCTCCATGAAGGTTGATGTAGTTGATGAGGAGTTGATCTTCTTGTTTGGACCAAGCTCCTTTGTTAGTGTGGTCTTTGTCACAACAAGGAGTTCTACCCATGGTGAGGTGATGAATGAATGAGTGAGTGAGAATTGTGGAGAAAAGAAATATAAATGGAGGTGCGATTGACTCGGGGATCTTCTTTTTCACAAAAGAAGGAAGAGAAGAGAGTGTTTGTTTTGTATTTATATTTATATTTGATTTTGACCGAGTTGGTGAGAAAGGACGAGTGGTTACAATTAACTTTGTGTGTGCTCCTTTCGGTAGGTAGCTACCTCTACTTTTCATCATATCTCTTTCAACTTCTTTTCCATTTTCCTATCATTTGCATTTCTACCCCTACATATTCTTTAATTTATTCTCACTTCCTTGCCTTTTTATTATTTTTTAAACACTAATTCCGGTTTCTTTTTCAATAAATCTCTTTCCAAAGCTTATTATACAATTGAGTCTTTCTTTTAAGAAAAAACTCCGCCGATGAGATTGTTTCATGGATTATATTAAGATGGGATGACTTCAATATTGTCTTAATATAGGACGACATTGATTACTGACAGATAAAACCGCCATTAATTAAATAGGAATCATAATAAATTCGTGTGATTGTTTTTAATAATTAAAACTGCCAAAATATTAATAAAGCAAACAGGCAGAGGTGTGCATGGAAAAATCATTTCTTACGATTTAAACTAATAGGAACAAAACACTACAACATGAAAATATTTTAATTCATAAATTAAATATGTTATATTCTAAAATATATATATATATATATATATATATGAAATATATAATTAATTTATAATTAATTTAATATATGATCTGTCCTGCACCGGGGTCAAGAGATCCGGTGTGGGGCCAGTCACAAAAGTCAAAGATTGAATGAGATTGAAGACCGGTTCTGCAAGTATCCGTCTATGTATCCGGAGTCCCAGTATGAAGAGAGCGGTCTTGGCGTCCTGGAGGTCCTTCACACCGTCCTCAAGCGTTGATGTGGGCGAAAGGTGGTGTCACCTGCGAAGATTCTCCGACGCTCAAGTCAGTAATAGTATTCCAAGTGAGGAATGTTTTATGATCACTCTCTGAAATCTAGATAATAGTTGTAAGTAAAAAGGGGAGAAGCCCCTCCCTCCGTAAATGAAGAGAGTTCTTATACCTGATTGGCTCGATATACGAGGACTTGTTAGTGGGGAACCACTAACCTCAATTAATATAATAAATTATTATTTAATATACACTTGCCAGTATGATTGAGGCAAGTGGCTATTTTATATTGAGCGTAGAGAAAGTATGGCTAGTCTTAGGGAACAAGTTGATTATTTCCAGGAGCAGATTATGGCTCGTAGTGTGGAAAATGGAATCTTTGTCCTTGTCCCTGTAGCAATGCCCTTTGTCTTCTGTATGGTGACATGTGTGTTATCCGATGTGTATGGCATTATCCTGGACAACCGATATAGGAAGAGCGCCTGGTATGGATTTAGAGTCCGGATATATACCGATGACACCAGTGACACGTTGGAGAGTGGTCAAAGACGTTGATATATGTCTTGTAGAACGGATACCGGTATCGAGCCCAGATCATATGTCCCCTAGCTTGTGTGAGGGATTGTGTATTTGTTCACATAAGCTATACAACCTGCGAGAGGTCTGGATGCCGGTATATTTATGTGGGAAATATTTACCTGCATGTGTATTGTTCAGCATTATTATGTCATGAGGAACCGTTCTGTGGATGAAGGCTCCGTTGTCATAATGTCATTACAACGGATCCGGACAAAGATTCGTTGTATGAGAATCCCAAAAGTTTTTTGAAACTTGAGACTCTTGAAATTCGAGTAACGGCTGTAAGGCATAAATCGCGTCGCATGATTAGGCATTAAATACCTTTAAACACATGTGCGAGCAATTATTGCATTGGAGGCATGTATCTCAGTAACCGTCGCCTGGGGCTTAATGGGCTTACAATTTTTTAAAACTTCTGGGCCCAGTGGAGAGGCCCCTTGGTGAATCGACGTTGTTTTGGCGCCCATGAGTTTGAAACGACTATGTTGTTTGAATTGTAAATTGACACGTTTAGTCGTGAACGACACAACCCAAGAGTTGGTAACCGAACCTCTTCGTCTCTTATAAAAGAAACACTTAGTGAATTCTGGGAATCACTTGCTTCTGATTTCTTAGCAACACTTTGTAAAAATTTCACAGAGACGCCTGCTGCTTGTTTTACGAAGCTCTTTCTGTCTTCACTTTCCTTGCTACCTTAGGTAACCATTTTCTTTCCTCTGTTAATTTCATCTTCCATTTCTTTGTTTTTCTTGAAAAAATACGCCCTAGAAGGGGGAGATTAACTTCTTACATCTCTGGCCACCTTAGGGGAAGAATCCCTGTGGTTTTTCCTAGGGTTGAGTCATATCACTCTGAAAGGGGATCTTACTCACGACGGAGAGTGATTCTTCCTTCCTCAGAGTCATCCTCTAAGTATAGTCACTCTTCCGATAGTGAGGTGAGTAATGATTATTATCTTTCTGACGATGTGACTTTTTATCGTAGAGCAAAGATTTTTGTCCACGCTATTAGAACGATGACTGGAGACAACCCTTTCATCAGCATGCCATCTCATAAGTTTTGCATCATCTGCATTGGCAAACAAACGCTTTAGTCTTGGAACTATAGGCAGATACCACAACACCTTTGCAGGAGACCCTTTAGTGCATACCTCATCAGAATCCGCCTCTTTCTTCTTATACCATGACACCCCACACCTAGGACATCGATGCAGCATTTCTAACTCACCCCGGAATAATACACAATCATTTGGGCATGCATGTATTTTCTCATACTCTAAACCTATAGGACACAACACCTTTTTGGCCTCATAGATACGATTCGGCAAGGTGTTTCCAGCTGGGAGCATTTCTTTCAACAACTTCACTAAGTCAGTGAAACTTTTATCCGTCCACCCGTTTATGGCCTTCAAATTAAACAATCACAAAACTACTGATAACCTTGTGAAATTGACGCAGTTTGGATACAACGGCTGCTCAGAGTCCTCACACAGAGTCGTATATACATGAGCTTTCTTAAAACCTTCTACCCCTACATCACGGATCATATCCTCGAGTCGGTCATCCATGTCGACATCGGTGTCATGCATCAAGCTTCGATTTTCAGTTTGAGAGCTGTTACTTGGCACCACCACATCTTCACCATGCCATATCCAACGCGTATAACTACGTAGAAAACCGTCACACAGTAGATGCTCTTGCACCTCTTCCAAGTCTACCCGACGCAGGTTCAAGCATTTCACACAAGGGCAAAAATACTTTCCATTCACCTCCACTGCATTCCTCGCTACGAATTCTGTAAATGATTCAACTCCCCCCTCGTACTCTAGACTTAGGCGTGATGCAGTTATCCAACTCCGATCCATGCCAACTGTTTACAAGGTGCTATGATCAACCTCACTTTTTCCACAAGGTGGTTATCCTATACCCATTCAGGATGACAATTGTTTTTATACGTCATTCTAATATACATGTTAGGAGTTATTTTAAAATTTAATGAAATTTTGGTAGCATTTTGCATTGGTCTCTAAGTACACAAAATGAGAGTGGTCAAATCAAATTCAACCACAACCAAATATGCACCCAGAGAACAACACAAAATGCAAGTTACCGAAAGTTTATCAAATTTTAAAATAACTCCTAACTTGTACATACTAAAAATGACGTATAAAAAATAATTGTTCATCCCAAACTGTCCAAACGAACAATTCAAGATTCAACACAAATGATAAAATTAATTAATTTAATGACCATTTGTGTTGAATCTCAAACGGGGAACTATGGTTCACTCATGCACAGCAACTTTCATACAAATTAACTAGTATATGAGCCTCCAAGTTTGCAAGATTAACAACCACACACATACAACATCAATAGAAATAACATATAAGAGCAACCAACAACAATTGAAATACAATGGATAAAAATTTAGTTAACTTTTTTCCTAAATTAGTATGATGTTTTTAATTTGTGTTATTTTGAAGTATAAGTATGGTGTTGGAGTATGAATTATGGATTATGGATTATGATGTTGGTTTATAAGACTTTTAAACTTTACACTTTTATTTAGTAATTAGTATGATGTTTTTAAATTCTATTATTTTCAAGTAGAACTATGGTGTTGGATGATGGATTATGGATTATGGATTATGTATGGTGTTGGATGTTGGATTATGGATTATGGATTATGGATTATGGATTATGTATTATGTATTATGGATTATTGTAGACACCATTCCCTTCTTTTATTATTCATGCTTGTTAGAAAGATAAAATAAAAAATTAAGAGCCCAGACCCCATTCAATTATGGATTATGTATTATGGATTATGTTAACCCGATCCGCTTAAGGGAAATTTTCTAAAAAGAGTTAAAACTTCATTCAATATAATTATAATTTTTATTAATAAATTCACATTAAGTATTCTATTAGTAAAGTAGATAATTTTTGGTCGTTCTATGAATGTGAGCCTTGCCTTCAAACAGAGTCATGGTATACTCACCAAAAAGAAACAGCCATGGGATATAAATTAATTAGCAGATTCCAAGTTTTATTATACAGTATATGTTAAATCAAATGCACAAGATACATATACACAAGATACATAACAATCAATTAGTTTCAGATGACATTTTATGAACTACCATCTATAATAACTAAAAACAAAATGCTAATATATACATAGAACCAACAAAACAGAACAGACACATTATACACAGAACCAGTAAAACAGAGACAGAAACCCCTTTCAACACAAAACAAAACCCATATAACGCATCAACATAACCTAAAATAGATTTAACTCAAACAGGGACCAACACAAACAGTGACGAGTAAAACAGGGATGACTTACAGGACAATGCAACGAACAACGAGCACAATGGGATAAGGAACGAGCAAGAAGAAGGCCACAACAGCGACGAGCAAACTGGGATAAATGGAGAAGATGAGAAACAACTCGAGTGAAGAAGGAGAAAGTGGAAAACCAAAAAACAGGGATGACTTACCAGACAGGGACGACTTAACAGCTCGAGTGAAGAAGGAAGTGAACAGAGAAGCCTACGACCAGCAAAGAGGAAGATGAGGAAGAAAGAAGACGACAACCAGCGTGAAAGAAGAAGAGAAAGTGAAAAAAGGCTGAAAGGCGTGGCTTTTGAAGTTTCAGATAGGATGTATATTCACGGTTCCCCTTGAAACCGTGAATATATTACACATATATTCATGGTTGAACAAAGAACTGTGGATAAATGTTAACTATTTATCCATGGTTACGACCCCAACCGTGGATAAATATTAAATCTATAATCACAGTTATATATATAACCGTGGACATATAATACCCAGTAATTAATCCCTAAAACCTGAAGTATATATCCACGGTTGGAAATACAACCGTCATTATAGACATCAATATATATCCACGGTTAACATCATAACCCTGATCATACCCATGAATATATATCCACGGTTGTGCACACAACCGTGGATATATATTTCAGGTACTATATATCCATGATTGACTTCTTAACCGTGAATATATATTGACGTGTACGATGACGGTTATGATGTTAACCGTGGATATATAGTTTTCTCTGATTATATCATTCACCTTATAATTTCAAAAATGCCACCGTGCATGTTTTTATCACTGATCCACTACAACCCGTGAATATATCCTATTGTTATATCTAATTTTTGCACTAGTGATTCTACACATGACATCCTCATCAGCTCCTAGATACATGGCTTCGTACACATAAGCATCAAGGTGCTTAGTGGGATCAGTTTCCCCATTATACTTTCTGATCGAAAGTGGCTGAGTTGTTTGCAGATGTTTGGGGATAATGATACTCATGAGTCTCCTTGAGAAAGGAACACTGAGTCTGCATGCCCCAGAAGTTACCACTGTCTACTTCTTCCTCCTTGTACTGACTCTATCACCAGAGTCTTAAGTCTGCTCGAATTTGCTTGATAGCCACTCAGTCGAGAATGACCCTTCCTTAACTCATTCAAATGATGCACTCGGACACCTTCATTCGGAAGTATGAGTTGATTTTCACTAGGAAGTGCCTTCAGTCGTCAATCAACTCACTAGGAAAGACTCTGGAATCTAGCTTATAGAAGTTCTTCCATGTTCGAGCCTTGCTTTGCTCGGAAATGCAGCTTTCTGCCCCAAGTCACTCGGTAGTCTTCCTTGGAGACATCACACTCGGGCTTAGTGTGAAACTGTGAGTCTGCCCGAGTGTGATTCATTCCCGGTCGGATCTTTCATTGCCTGAAGAGACATTTTTCCGAAACAGACTACTCGGAAAGGACCTGTTCCACATGAGAATGCCATCTTTTCTGAATAAAACCACTCGGAGACCTCCTTATTCAACACTTATTCATTCAGTGGCTTCTTCTGCTCGGAATCAACTCACTCGGGACAGACCTGCTTTGGGCAGAAAAACACTTGTTCCCCAATCAGACCTGCTTCAGTCAGCATCCCTTCACTCGGACAATAGCTTTGGGTAGTATTTATTCAAGGTCAGTCCCTTTTTCCACTCGGAATGGTTGCAGTCGGACAGCTTCCACTCGG